>OU426990.1:111189501-112474501 GCA_911387755.1 Chrysotoxum bicinctum | reverse complement strand
CAACAAGCTTTTGGTTTGCCAGCTTAGAGCGGAAAAATATGCATGTTTTGCGTATTAAAATTCATTTGCCTCAGCTTTGGCACGGCCCCCTCTTTCTCTAAAGGCGAATTTGGCGTTGATACCGTTCAACTATGGGAAAAAATATCTCATGCTTTTGCACAAACATTAATATTTTTATTTTTTTTTAAGTCGACAAGCAGGACCTCTGTTCTACCAGCACTCTTGGTCTTGACTCTCAGGAACCCCATCGGATTCGTACTGCTCCTTCCACATTTCAGCATACATTTTCGTTGCAATTCGTCGTTGTGTGTTTTGTTTCGCGCTACCAGCGAACCGCACTCGAAATATCAAAAGTCCTTGTTTTCTGTTTTTATTTCTCATTTTTTTTCTGTTCGTTCTTTTTCATCCCGATGGGGCTTTGGAGGTGAATCTATTTCGGCCGTCCACATTCCGACTCTGTGGTCTGACATTTGGTTTTACAGTCCAAGATAACCTAGTTGGTTCTCCCAAAAGTTATCCCCTTCCATAACATATGTGGTTAGATGGTTGTATACGTACCTAACCTAACCTGCAAAAAGTTTCTCAAGATGAAAAAAAAGGATATCTGGCTGCTGCTGTTGCTGGATGAGGACGAGTGTTGAATAAATTTCCACAATATTCCTATAACTGTAACTTAGGAAAATGTGAGTTTTTAGAAGAACACCAACGGACAAAAAAAAACCAACACCGAAGGAACTCTCGGTTAAATAAATTTTCTGAATTTTTTTTCCTCATTTTCCCACAAAGATAATAAGTTTTTTTTTTTTTTGCAATATTTCTTTTTGTAGGTCCAGCACTTGTATTGGGAAGTGGTGCTTCTTTAGAGAAACGCCACAGGACTTAAATATTTTTTGTTTTATTGCACTGCATTGGATTGTGTGTTTGAGGTATCAACTATCAACTATAAGTCTACACTCTGCATCATTCGACTGGGGATGTATTTCGAACCAGGTTTGCAAGAGCTTAAGCCAATTCCTAGATTGAGCTTAATTTACAAGGTAGTAGGTGGATTATTAATAAAAAAAAATATTCCCAAGAACGATTTTTTTTTAAATTTATGTCACTAAAAATTGTATGAAAAAACCATTAGCGTACCATTATTTTTTTAATTTAAAAACTCGCAACCCCTGCTTCAAACAAAGAACAAACTGCTTTTAAAATATTTGTATCTGTTTTCGGAAAGTGCTCAAATGATGTCAGAGTACCGAAAAGACTCGAAATAAACGCTTCAAGTTTAACAAAAGACTATAGAAAAATATTCTGTAGATTCCAGACAAAAGTCTCCAAAAAGTTACCCGATAGGTAAAAACTTAAAAAAAATATGTTAAAAATATAGTTAAAAGAGCTCAAAATAAAAGACCAATTTAAAGAATATTCACATATTTAAGACAAAGGAGACTTATGAAGTCCAACAAAAAAAAATCGCACGAACTTAAGGTCTCCAAATAATTAAAATTATCACTTTTCTGTTTTATAACTATCTATATTATGTTGAAGTAAAAAAAAAGTAAAAACATGTAAAAGTGTAAGAGGACTAATAGGCTCTCCAAAAGGCAACTTGTTTCTAAAATATACTAACCAAAAAAATTTAATATTAAAGGCCTCCAACATCTGCAAGACTTTACCAAACAAAAAGTGTGAAAAATACGAATTAAGAGTCCTTAAAAATCGACCCGATTTAATGACGTGGAGTGTTTACTTGTATCCACTCTCTGTTGCACACATAACTAATTAGGATAATGCATTTTTATTTTATACATTTTTGTTTTGTATATCTACCTATTATTTACTTAAGGATATCGAGGTAGAGAGAGCGTCCTTTTTAGCTTGGCTTTTGGGGCGGGTTTTCGGCAGGGTTTTCAGTGGTTTTGGTCTGAATTATTTTTTTTTTCTGTTCTCATAATATTTTTTGTGCGATAGAAGATCTAATTGAAAAGTGTAACAAATGGGGAGACTGAGAGAGACGTCTGCGGAAACTCGGTTTTAACTTCTAATTTATTTAAATGGGCGAAAAGTGTTTACGCCTGGTAGCAATTATTTCCAATGAAGTTGCGGCGAGACGCGTCGTTTTGTTTAAGGTGGTATTAGAGGGTTTTTAGTTTTTATTTATTTTGTTGTGTTTGTTTTTGTTAAAAGAGAAGGGGAGCCTTTTTGCTAAATGCTTTTGGGGTTTTAGAGTTTTTATTTTAAGGAGGGTGTAAATGAAATGGATAAGGAGCAACGCGGGTTTAATGAAATTGACTTGTTTTTTTTTTATTTTTGTTTAGAAGACGTTAATTCTAATAAAACATTTTCAAGGGAATTACAATCTTGTTAAGGAATTTTCGTAATAAGATCTGATTTATTAAAAGGCTATATACACTCATTAGAGAGTAGAGCTGCTTAAAATGAATATGATGTTTAAGGGAAATTTTGTTAAACATCTGTTTGAGCTAAGGTGAAAAAGATTAAGCACTTGAACATTTTTTGAATCAATTTTTCTGTAATTTCATTTTTAAAATTAATAAAAAAATAACGACCAAGTTTTCAACGAACATTTCCATTTACTATGGAATGTCGTTCAAGTGGCTGCCTCGGTTGGCTTCGCATTATGGTATTCTGTCATTCAAATTTTCCAAGACCTTGTTGATGGTTTCGGGCTGTAACGCATTACTTGAATGATATTGGTCTTAAGTGCTTAAATCGCTTCCGGCTTTTTGGCATAATATCGGTCTTTCACGGTTCGACACAAAAAAAAACATCTAAAGGGATCAAATCGCAGCTCCGAGGCGACGGATAATAACACGATTTGGGAATTTAGTGCGCTAAAGGTCGATTGTGGCATGGGATATGTGGCATGGCGTGCCATCTTCCATGAACCAGAGATCGTACAAATCGTCCAGTAAAAAAAAAGTCTGTTAACATGGCTCTGTAACGCCCATTTTTGGCCAAAACCTTGTTATCAGTCTCATTTTCGAAGAAAAGTGATCGAATGATCCTACCTCTCCCCAATCCGCACCAAACAGTCACTCTCTGTGGATGCATTGGCTGGACAATAACGTGGGGGTTTCCCGAGTCCAAGGGTTGAATTTTTGTTTGATAACCTAGGCACCGAAATGAAATTGTGCCTCATCAGAAAAGATAATTTTTCGCCAAAAATTGTTGTCCAGTTCAAGCTGCTCTAAGGCCCGAACTGCGAAGCGATAATGATGGTCGTACGGTTTCAACTGCTGAGTCAATTGGACCTTGTAAACGAATAATCCGAAATCTTTATGCAGAATTCTCCTCAGGCTAGTGCGTGAAATGTTCAGGTCGGGTACACCAGCCACATTCTCGTCTGTGCGCACCATATGCTGACCATGAGTGTTGTCCACTAACATACCAGTCTCAAGAACGTTTTGCAGAAACTTGCGAACAGCAAGCAGGTGCGGCCAAAACTTCTTTTCAAAAAACGCACTGTTTGGGCTAAACTGATGATTGGAACCTGGCTGATAGATTGGACCAGCTCGTCATTTGTCAGTATTGTTTTAGACCTTCAGGGCAACATTATTCGCGTTTTTTCCCCAAAAATTATGGCCATCTGTAAGCCATGTCAATGTTTAAAGCCTTGTAATTTTTTCAGCACTAAAATCTTTTGGCTTTTTCTGGACTTAGCAAATATATTTTTGCTTTAGTGTCGTTCAGTTTTTATTGAAGCCATCTTTTGAAATATTTAAATTCTATGGAATCTTTTGCTTATCAGAAGTCTTTTTAATTTCTTCAATAATGTATTTTGTTCTATTATTTCGAAAACATTAAAAACCTTAAAGAATTTTGAAATCTTGATTCTTTTATTAAGTTTTGGAGCACTTATGTCATTGAGAGTCTTTATGCAGATCATCTTTTTTGACTTCTCTATCGCCCTTCTGAATTATTTAAGTCGTTTTTTGTTTAGCGTTAAATATGATTGAGTCTCTTTAAGTATCTGAAGTAAGTCTTTTATTATGTTGAAATCTTTGTTTCGTAACCTTAAATCAATAAAACATCATCTAACAACAAAGCTAGTTTTTTGGATCCAAGATTGGTTTAAAAATAAAAATGTCACAGTCAAATATCCTTTATCCCAAGAAAATGTTTATTTGTTAAAATAAAATGATCCAACTGTTACTTCTGTGAACACATCAGAAAAAAAAATATGAAAACGCAACGAAAATATTTTTCAACAGTTCTCAACAGCAACATGTGGTTGCAATTGGACCGAAGAAGAAGGATCTTTCCACTTGAGAAACAAAAAATATAGATATTTATTTCTAATGAGAGAAAATCTGCCAGAATTTGATCCTTTTATGAGAATTTAATATGTGAACCTGAACAATTTAATATCCTCGAACCATATGCTATGCCACTTGAAAGAACGAAGAAGATAATTCAGGGATACGGTTTGGTTGAGTCTCAAGAGAAATCATAGAATTTTTTTACTAAAGAAAAAAAAGGACCATAACCTTAAAAGAAACAAATTGCAAACATTTTAGAAGAAAACCAAAAATATAATTATCATCCTTGAAGCAGATACATCTCTATATTGACAGGTACTCGAGGGACATTCATATACACAGCCGGAGGCTGGAGAGACCGACTACCTGTCGCTGTGGTGTTTTCTTTGCTTTCCTCTTTTCCAGGGATTGTGGTAGCCGTGGATATGATCGATGACCTTGTTGAGAGAAATCAGGATCACCAGGAGGATTTTGTTTTCTTTGTATGGAAGACCAGAAACTTCATTTTACGATGAAGATGTCTATTGGACCGTTAACCATGACAGATCGATGATAGTTTGGTATTTCACAGTAACATTTGTTATCCTTCAACCACTCCATGGAGAATCTAACGTGAAAATTAATTTGATTCGGATTTCTGTGTTTTCATTTATATTTGCCCTGAAACCAGAGAAGTTCGATGGAAATTTTCTGATGTTTGTTGACGTTTCTGCGGATGAAAATGACTGACAATATATGCGTTGGTGTAGTGCGTGTATGTGTGTTGTGTATGTTTGTTTGTAATTGGAGGAGGAAATTGATTTGATTCGGTTTTTTCTATCTTGTTGCACATGAAGTGTCCTTTTTAAATGGGAGACAAAACAAATTTGAAATGCTTTTGGCTAACACTCATGCATTTAGAATCTGTTGTTTGCTGATGGATGCCAGAGTGATAGATGTCAGGTCTGAATTCAGGGAGGGATTGAATTGAAATTGACGAGAAAAAAGGGTGTCTCTCACTATGGCGTGTCCATCGAGACAGTTGCAGAGCGTTTTAGATTCCATTTGGGATTCAAACCATATGTTGGTGCTTAGTTAAACAGATATCCTTTTCAATTATTGCACTTACTTTTCTGTTTAAATATTTTGTCCATTTTGTATTTATGATAGTTTTAGTCAACAAGATACTAAAAGCTTTTTCAAAAGCCAAGACAAAATTACTCAATAAAGCCTCGGAACAGGAAGTATCATTTGCTCTTTAGGACTTTGTCAAATTAGTCTCAAAAAGTGTCAATTTTTACTATAGAAGATGACCATTTTTGACCCTTGAAACAGGACGAATCATTTACCAGAAATACGGAATATACATAAGTATGCTCTTCAGAGTTGAGTCAACTTTCTTGTCTTTTTTTTTTTAATTCTAGAGTTGTTTTAAGCAGGGTTTTAAAAGAATGCAATATTTGTGTATGCAATCTTTAATCACTTCAATAGAAAGATATATCTTAGCTCCATAAATTTTAGTTTTTGAAATGGAATAAAACTAGCTGTATTTAATATATTGTTAAACTTAGTTTTTATTTGCAAGGGCCATGTTTACCAATATGGAATATGACACTGTTCAAGTGTCCGTCGCAGCTTCTTATGGTGTCACGGATCCTGACCGATGGCCAGTCTTATGTTCATCTTAAAGGGCATCGGTTGATTGTAGTTTATTCTTATAGACCTGTGACTTCAGCGAATTGGATGACATAGGTGGCCACCTCTTCGAGAGTTCATGCAGAATGTCAATCGTGGCGTCCACTAAAATGCACGTAACGCCGGCCGTCCGGCTTAATCCTCATGTCATTAATGTCATCTAGGTCTATGTGGTTCAATTTGGCAATAAGAAACTGATTTGCATCGTTCTGTAGCGCTCGCCATTGACGGTGACCGCCTCGTTTTCGAAAAATTAAGGCCCATGACGCTGTCCGCCCAAAACCAAACCAACACCAAACGGTACCTAACTTTCTGACGATGTATTGTCCCCTGGTGAGACTTGTGTGGGTTGTTGTCATCCCATATGACAATTTTGCTTGTTAACACAACCATTCATCCAATAATGAGCCTGTTGCTAAAGATGATGGCCAAAACCTTCAAGTTGCTTATACATATGTATATATCCTGGAGTGTACATATATGGAGTGGCTGTCGGTAAAGAGCTGCCACGCCTAGACCAAATTTTAGCCTGTTGTGATACCATATGGATCTAGAAAGGCTGTTCCCTACTCAAAAAATTATTTTGAGCTCCTTCTGAAACATGTTGGACTATTTATTTCGGTATTTTCAAGAATGTTAGGAATTGTTTCCTCGCACAGCTTTCGCAGAAATCATTAGAGTAGACGTCAATTCTCGTTGAATGTCTGCCTATTAAAGAACAAATGTGCAATCTTCTCAAAGATATCAAAAGCTAAGGGCGCTTTCAGTCCAACTTTGGCAAGATCTCTTTTATCACCGTTCAAGTGTGGGTATTGTTTCGCCTTAAGTTTGTTCTCTGTACAGCATATGGCTTTAGCAATAAAATATGAATAGGTTCATCAGGTTAACGGTTTCCTGGATTGTACCTACAGCTTGAAAGACAGCATAGGAGTCTTCCTTGAAATGAGAACAAGATCAGTTTTTTCAGTGTACCATATACACCGACTAACTTACTTAGGTCCTCGGACCTGTTACCTCCGTGTGGTTCCCCTTGCTACTACTCCTAGGCGACATCGTGTACGGTTTCTGGAGATGTACCTTAGCTCTCTCCAACTCTTCCCCAGTTGTGCTGATTCATTTCGACCGTTCTTCGCCAAGTACTTCTGGGTCCGCCCTCTGCTTCGCTGAGTGAGAAGGTTTCATTGCATCGCTTGACTCGCAATGCACTCGTGGCCACTTCCACTTACGTTATCGTATTATAGAGTCCATGGGTTCCTGACCTGTCCCCGCATGAAGTTCATCATTGGAGATACGGTTGGGCCAGAAAATCCACAAGATGTTTCGCAGACATCTATTCACGAACGTTTGCAGCTTTCTTGTGACAGTGGGTGTTATTTTCCAAGTGCTGCATCAATAAAGAAGCACGGATTCTACATTGGAGCGGAACAGTCGTAGCTTGGTCTTTAGGCTTATAGAGTTGTTTCTCCATATTTTGCACAGCATTCCGAACGCAGCCTTTGCTTTCTCGATTCGGCTGGTTATATCTAGTTCGGTCCCGCCATCAGTAGAGACAATATTCCCAAGGTATTGAAAACTATCTACCGTCTCTACTGGTTATCCAGAAATATGTATTTGAGTAGATGAGGAAGTTCACCGAGCCCACACCAATTTGCTCAGCCCGTTAACTTGTTAAGGGTTTTTTGTAGAAGTGATTTCAAGGATTCTTTCCCGAAAGTGTTGTAGTAACAACATTCGGCTAGACAATCACTCTGTAGCCCTCATTTTCTGGTAAAATTTGCAGTCACCGAAGGTTGTACCTAAGATACTTGTTGCTTTGTCCCTTTCTGTTTCTGATTCTACTAAGATTTTGACTTTGACACGAACAAAAATTCTGTAAGAAATGTGGGTTTCATACAGCTTAACTCCAGTGTCCTAAGCTCAAATTATGTCTAGATGATTACACAGGTTTTTTTTTAAAACCTATTTTTTACGAAAAAAAAGTGCTTAAATCTTTTTTTTTAGAATTCCATAAGCTTCAACTCGTCGCATTTTATATTTTTCAAAAAAAACTGACTGTTTTCGAATTATTTACAAGAAACTGAATTTCAGCTCTTGTACTTTCTCCTTCCTTAAAAGCCGAAACTAAATTGACAACCATTATACAACTTATTTGTTAATGTAAATTAATTTCTAAGACCAAGCTGATAACTAAGAAGTGTCGAAGTGTTTTAATGAATTTTGATGTTGAAATTCCATTTCATCTCAATTAAGCGTTTCCCTAAGTGAGTCCATGAATCCATCACAATTTCATTGGATGATTAGGAAAAATTAGCCAGCATAATCTTCCTCACATTTCATCAGACTCATGTCATCCCCATACAGATAGACAGACAGACTCTGGAACTAACTCGAAACTATTTTGTTTACAATCTGCTTATCCCTAATTGATACAAAAAAATCCCTCATAATCGTGACACAAGGCCAGAGCTCAGCTCATCCCAGTGCCAAGTTCATCGATTAAAAACTCATGCAAGTTCCGCCTGCTTCTGGAATGAATTATTTGAGATTCTCACACAAGACTATTGCTTGGACATTGGTCTCTGCTCTCTACCCGTAGAACGCACTCGGTAATCTAAATCCAAAAACAAAGGAATATTGTGCTCTAGTCCTCGTCGCACGTAGCCTCATCAAGGCATCATCCATCAGCGAGGGTGATGTATGTTCAGCGAGTGTCGGACTACATATCAAGGGCGAACTCTCGATTTCGATCGCTTAATTGCCACAGCACTGCAATTAAACTCGCATCCTTGGTTCGTCGGTGTGGGGTTTTTTGTGTGCGTTACTCGTTTGTGCCACACATGTTTGTGCCGCCTTCTGGGATCTTGACAAACGGCTGACATCCATCAGAGTCAGCACAAAACTTTGCACTACTCCTTCGTCTGGATAATATTCTCCAGATGTTTTGAGGGTGCTGTCTTCCATCTATTAGTAGGTTTTACTCTATAACCAGTGCGCTGCATCTATCAACAGGAGCACTCGTGGTGTGCTCTGCATCCATTCCATCTTCTTGTTCGGTGTAGTCCAAACAATTTTAGCTCCGTGTTTTGTGTTACCGCTGCCACTCCGCTTTCGCCGCCATCGGACTGAAACTCCCCTGTGTTTCGGTCAATTGCAGGTTGGGAGCGATGAGTTTTGCCGGGCTAGCTGGCTGATGGCAGGCTAGTGGCGGCACAGTGGCTTCAGCAAAATGGTTGTTAATGATGGCTATGATGATGATGATGATGCCAGTCCAGACCAGGCCAACAGACCCCAACAGGGCTACTGGATATGCGTTCCTTTTATCTTATGGGGCTATGTTTGCGAATTGCCAAGGCAGCAACGACGACGGCGACGATTCAATCGCACGGTGATTCATGCCAGTGATGATGACTCTGATGGATAAACAAAGATTGAGGGCACACAGGATTACAGGGAGCAACCAGGGACTATAAAGATCTGTGCTTAGTTTCGACTCATCGATGTCAAATTAAAGCAATGAAAGGCGATTTTTATCGCAACGACTTTGGGGGATAAAAATGTTTCTTCTTTTTTCAATTTTTATTGTGTGGTGAGCAAAGGAAAATAAGCAAAATGTGAAAAGGATTTTTGTTTATATAAAAGACAAACATCTTTATGGATGCATATTGGTTGGCAGTGGGGTGTTTACTTGTAGAGATTTTATCTCTTCGCTGATTGATCGTTTCGTGGAATTTTGTTATAGTTTACACTTTGTGAACGTTAAGTGGCGCCCAACCAGATCTATCCATATGTTTTGGTAAGTGGGTGAATGAACTTCGATCAGTGCAAGGGGTATATGTGGAGGATTTTGAAAACATCCTCCCTCATTAACTTAGATATCAAATTTTCATTTATCTTCATTTTAAGGTGTAAAAGTTCAAATTATGTCTAGCTTAGTAATTTCTAACCCATTTGAACAGCCCTGACTGATTAATTGAACTCGTTAGATTTCCAATTTTCTGGAATGTCTCTATGGTCTGGGACTTAACAGAGGTGTATGTCGAACTGCTGCGTCATCTCCAAAAAGGATAGTCGGCAGTAGGGCTGGTAAAAAGTTTGTAGGCACATATTTCAGAGATTTAATAGCTGCTTGGCTGCCTGAAAATATGCGGATTTCTGATGTTGAGTTAACGTATTCTTTAAGCCAAGCGAAGACAAGACTTTTTTTATTGGCTAAAGTTCCACCTCAAAAACTTGATGCAATGATAAGGAAGGCATAAGGAGAGACCTAGTTTTAGCTGTGAAGTTCAATTAGCTTTGAATTGGCAAAACGAGAAGACTCTACCAAGAACTCTAAAATAAGCTGTACCAATATTTGTCTTAAAGTCCAAGCCATCTCAGACGCCAAAGTTGATAACTGGAAGCAGCGTTCTCGAGGGCATAGAGGACATACATTTATTTATTTATTTATTCATTCTTGACGCTGTACATAATTAAGAATCATATTCTTTTTTTTCTTCTTTTCAGGCTCCTTCATGGACTGCGAGGCCATGGATTAAAGTAAGTTTAGCATCTTTGACAGAACTTATGACAAGCGCGTAACAAAGAGAGAGTAGAGGTCCAATTGTATTTTCCTCATAGATTTGAATAAAAATAATTTGACTTAAACTTAAAAGTAGCACAGTAATTGTATCAAATCAATAAGTTTACCTACCCAGAGCTGAATTACCCATTTCCAGGAATGAAAGACAAAAACTTTTAAAATTAATTACTGACCAATTCCCGAATTGAAATCCCAACAATCTGTACCGTGATTGATAAAAAACAATTTGAGGTTCTGACCTATAGTTGAAACTAACTGAAGTTTCTATATACATCTGAGGGCCCTTCGCATTTCCGAATATTCCAAAAATGTAGTTTAAAAAATCGCTATGATGTTGAAGTTAAAAAAAATCTATGACGTAGCAGACCAGTAAAAATAAATGAATTTTTATAACTATCTACTGATCTTTCCAATGGTATACATTTTTGGCGAATATCCCACAAATTAGGTGTCGAAAAACACTACGACCCTAAAAAAAGTTATATGACAGACCAGACCAGTGACAAATTAGTGAAAATAGTTGACTTTTTATTAGGTACGATCTAGTGATCTTTCGGATAGCTTAGAGTTTATGCCAATATCCCACAAATCGGTGCCAAATTAGTGTGTGATCTTGAATAATTTTAATCCTTGATTACAAATTTTCTAGATACGAGCAAATTCTAAAACTAGTTGACATTTTTTGACAAATTGCTGACACATTTGTATGGCATACTTTTTTGCGAATATCCCATATTTATGGAATGTCAAGATTATAGAGGCTTAAACTAGCCCTCAGTTAGCTCAGAAGCACATTTTTGATGAAATACACAAATTTCATTATATTCTCCATTTGCATTGGATTACTGGAATTCCAGTAAGTACTTTTTAGTTTTCGATCCAAGAGAAAGGGTTACTAAGGTTGAAAGTACATTCGCTTTAATTATGTAAGCCTTAAATCTTAGTTACAACTGAAATGTTCTAAAATTCAAGTCGGACTTTGACTTCTAGTAATTTTAATTAATGCACAAAATTATGATGGCGCCTCTTTCTAGTTTTCTTTTTTTAAATTAATTCTACGCATCAAATAATACATGGGCTCTTGAACACATTTTACCATTATGCATTTTCAAGATAAATGTTCCATTTCTTGTAGACTAATTTTTTTATTGAGTCAAAAAGAAAGAGGTCTTAAGCAATAGGGGAACCTTTATACTAAATTCCTGAACATATTTTGTTTTTCCTCCAACTTCCAGGCCATAGATTTACATTAACCGTGTATCCTCGTCCCCGGTACCCATTACCATAATTGCCAATTATGTCATAATTAGTCCGCATTCCTATCTAGAGTGCATGCATACACAAACTATTACGAAGAAGGGTTGTCAGAAAGATAAGAATACTTATCAAGAGTGTCATCCTTAAAAAAAGACATCATCGGAGTGCCTGTACTTAAAAAAAAAACTGATCATAAGAGCTGTCTCCCTATTTATTTTATCCAGCACCTGCAGACTGAACGTTCCCCATATGTGATCATATGCCTACATACGACAAAGCGTCGATGCGTCGCCTATGAAGTCAAAATATTTATCAGCCTTACAGAAGGATGAAGATGAACTAAGCATGCGCTCAGCCTTAATTATTCCTCCCCTAAAACAGCTCTATTCAAGTTCAATTGCAATGCATGTATTTTTGTCTCCAAGTCGCAAACGAAGACTAATTGAACTATCATCATATATATCCCTCTCGCTCTTTGTCTGTTACCGATCCTCGGAATTCTGGTATCCGAAGAAAACAATTGAAATCGTTCCTCTGAGTTACTGCATGTCTGTCCTTAAGTGACACCACTCATAAATTCTATCGTCCCCGATTTCGGACGCCTTGTCCCATTTTTTTTTGTTTTCCCTGGGCATCTTCTCAAGATCTGATGGGTTAATCTCATCGATCGATCGCGTTTAATGTTTTCAAAACATTTCTCAATTTGGTATACGAAACCAGCAGAAGCGGCAGCAGGACGCTCCTTGTCGCACATTTTGTCAGCTTAGGACAATTGTGTGCACTTGACAAACAGAGTTTTCTTCCAGACACACATATCCGATTGCATCACCAGCAGGATCAGTAGAGAGGATCATTGATCGCAATCTTGCACTTGGCTCCTACAAAACGATTAAGCTGCAGAAACAAATAAACCAATAGTCAGGCTGGAGAAGATGCAGGTCAAGAGAGAAATAAAATTTATGATCCTCTGATCCCGATCTGTGATCTTGATCATCATCATCATGATCGGATTCGGAGTAGCCGTGTGTCTCTTGGTTTTCATTGGAATCGATTTAATTGGATCCGTTCATGGCTGCTTGAGTAGTTGATTACACTCGTCGACCTTTCTCTCGCTGGGACCTGTGCTTGGGGATTTTATACCAGGACTTCAAGGAACATAAAACTTCATCCTCATCAGCGTCCTTTTTATCTCACATATTAAGAGAGTGAGCAAGAGTCAACAGTTTGAAGGGACATTTGACGCAGAATGACATTCGTTCGACATCTCTGTGGATTTTTTCGTGGAAAACATTCTTGACATTGACATTCGAATGGCGCGACACAACACATTCAGAATACACAATCATCATTATCTTCATCATGAGAAGGAGTCGGGGCAATTTATAGCCCAACGATGGGTAATTTATTGAGAGTTTGACGTTTTGGGCTACGATCACATCAATGACCCACATCCTATGTCAATTTCAATTTTTTGTTTTCGTCGGAAGAAGTGACCTTTATTTTTATGGCTCTCTTCTCCGTTTTTATGGAAACACATTTCAAAGGGCCAATTAGATTTAGTGTTCTTCTTAATTCTTTTTTTGCCTCGTATTTTTGTTGATTGGTTGGCATCACACGTTAATTGCTGACGATGACAGAGACACAGAATTCAAAAAAAAAAAAAAAAATTAAACGACACAGAACTTGGATTAAAAATAAACCGAGAAGTGCAAATTAAAGTTAATTGAGACATTTGCTTAATTTGCGCTAAAAAGTTCCGAGAAGGACGACAATATTACCATTCATTCGTTTATGTATAATATTCGCTCTACTGGTTGATTTAATTTGTCAGATGTATGCATCTGACATATATGACAAGAGTTTTTCATTTATTATTTATTTTTTGCAACGGGAAAATCAAATGAAGCAATTTTTGTGGCTGCTGGTAAAGTCATCTTTGAAGACAACAATTTAAAATGACAAATGAGTTTTGACAGCTTCCGTTTGGCGGCATTTAACTTTGAATTGATTTTAATGATGCATACATAAATTGTGTTCTTGGAGACATATATTTGGGGAAATGCAGAAATATGGTTTTATCTTTAAGTTGGGAACCAGATTTGGGGGCCTTGATATCCCGAATGATGAATAGCAGCGACAAGTTAATTAAGAAATAAGATTATGTTTTTAATCAATCATTATTCAGTTGACACATGACAAATAATGATGGATATTGGGGAAAATAAAATGCAGATGGACTGCCGACTGTGGCTTAAGACTATAACTAAGCTAAGAGCTTAACATTTAAGGTAATAGCTTATTAATAAAATTGATGTTAGAGTGTAAGCAAAAGTCCATAGTAGTTTCTACAAGAATTGATTTCTTTTTTGATAAACTTTTTTTCTTGGAAAATTCGGTATGTAATTTTACACACAAAAAATAGCCGTGTAAAATTGCCTTATGTAAATTTGTTTCTATCGATACTATTTGATGAGCATTACTCTGCCCAGATATTTAAAATTAGTCTTATATAACGTAAGCTGATTATGTGCTTAAGAACTAAGGAACCTTACACCAACTAAAATGAATTTACCATTCTTCGTGCAGGGCTTCTAGCAGAAATGTCTACAGATTACAAAGGCCTAAGCTAATTTTACCAAAAGTCCTAAGTAATAGTCGTTTTCTCTCGCGAATCTCCATTAACTATATGTAATATTACCTCAAGTCTAAAGTAAATTTACGTAAAGACTTGTTGAATGTTATTTTCCGCAAATTACGACATTTGCAATGCATTACATTCAAGGTATGTAACTATTGAAAATTACTAAACATAACCTTATTGAAACAAATTGAAGAACAAAGTATTTAATCACGTTGAACAATAAACGGAAATGTTGCAAGCACATATAATCCTTTTCATTTATCGCCGTTTCTGAAAATTAGTCGAAAAAGTAGAAACACAAAATTCTTTAGTTAAATTCATTTTCTTGATTTTTTAAATAATTTTTTAAATACAAAAATCAATTTTATTCAGTGAAGAAATTCCAGAAAGCTTCTCAAACTTTGGTTCTTCACCGATATCAATTCCATACAAAATACCAATAATCCCAAACCCATAAAACCTGCCAGCAATTGAAAAGCACCCGACAGATGACTTAGTGACATCATATTGACATCCTTTCCCATGTTTTTCTTCTGCTTCGAGACCTTGTCATTGCCAGTTCTATCATAGAATTTCTTCAAATGTCCAAAATATTTCAGCTGTTTTATCCGTCTATTCAATTCGTTTGTCAGAAACGAAAACTTAGGCAAATAGATGCAGAGAATACTTTGAACTATCGGTTTCTTAACTTTGATAAAATGCCTGTAATTCGATTGTTCGCTTCTATTACCACTGAACAATTCGCCAAGTATTAGGAGGGCGTACTTTCCCTCCCTACGATTGAATTCTTCGATAGTTTTTGGCAGCGAAACATCAAGAAATATAAATTGATCAGAAAAATTGGTGAATTGTTTTAAGACAGTGAAGTAAGTCGATCTGGCTATTATCTTATAGCCTGCAGTAAGTGCTTCTTCTAGGTTGGAAGGTAGTTCTCTCCTCGGGCTATTGTGAAGAAATTTGAAGATCGAACCTTCGTAGGAACTTTGTAGAATCAGAATGCTAAAGAGCCAAGTGAGTATGTGAAATCTTGCCGACGATTCTTCCAAGTTCGCAATTTCGATGGATTTTCTTTTCCAGAAAACCTTACCGATCCACTTGGCCATTAGGAGCATCAAAAGTGTACCCCAAGTGTACCGATCAAATGGTAACAGCAAGATTTCTAGGGAACTATAAGGTTGTGGACTTTTTACAATAATTCTCAAAAATGTTGTGAAATAGTCTGTTGTCGAGGAAAATCGTTTCTTTCTATGAACGGAACAAAAAGATCCACCCAGCGAAAAGTCTCCAATACCATCTTCCATCTGAAAAGTTCAAGAACTCGTCTTAATTTCACTCTAAACTGTTTTTGCAATATTCAGATCTTACCATCTTAAAAGCTCCATTGACAACTCCGTCAGGACTTGTTTTTCCCGTACCACCTTCCGACAAAATTGCGTTGATTGAAAAATTCATAACATCAGCTAGAGTGTTTAGATACCATCCGTCTATTCCTGATATTTTATCATCCTCAAGAACTATAAATGGTGGTTCTTCGGATATAACTACCAATAGAGGGCACTGCCAGAAGTTGTTAAGTTTTGACGGAAAGGTTTTTTGTTCATCGAATTCAAGACTTCCGTTAATGAAGCGATTATGAACAATTGGTGAGTAGTTTCTACAGCTTTTCTCGGTGAACGGATAGTAGGTGTAAGCTGTTATGAGGTCTTGTGCTTCGTTTTCAACAAGGACATTTAGATTCACGATGAAGTTTATCAAGCAGAAATGCATAATCCGTTCGAGCAAGATCTGGAGGTTAGGCAATGAAACTTCGGATGGAAGAATGATGTAGTAAAACTGATTTTCAGCTGATAGATCTTGATCATGAAGACGTTGCTTCGTAATCAGAATTCTGAAAGTGAGTATAAAGCAGTTTGGTTTTTGTGTTTCTTTTTAATTATGCAAATCATAAAATATGTTTTAACTTGAAAAAGTATAATTCAAGGAAGATTGTGGTATCCAACTTTCTGAACTCAATACCAGGAAAATGTATTTACTTTTTTATTTAATCTCGTGAAAAAAATTGAGAATGTAAGGAGCAGTGCATTGTTATAAATCTGCAATATTACTCAGTTTTGCTTCGAAAACGAAGATATCCTTCGAATATAAATCATCTTCTCATAATCAACTGTTTCTTTTTAGAATTAATAATCTTTTAAATGATCTTAAACCTTAATTCTTGTTTAAACATTTAAACGAAATTACTCTTCATTCAATCGTGAGAAATATGTTCCACAAACATGTTCATTTCACTTTAAAATAGGTACAACATTGATTTGATTTTATAATTCGACATTTTACCTACATAGTTTAGATTTATCTCACCAGGCCTAAATTGCAGTTCATTTTAAAATGATATTCATTAATTAGGGTGAAAATTCTGTCTTTCAAAATTTCGTTTTCAAAACAAACTTTCGCATAAGCTATAACACGAAATCCATTTCAAGTGGACAAATATTAAACTATGTATTACATTCCAAAATAAAATCTATAAATTACACTAACAGCCCGATTCTCCCCAAAGTCAGTGATGCCTCACAAGTCACAAGAAGAGGTGAAATTGATTTTGTGACTTTTTCGAATTCTGCCGCTCAGTCACAACTTGTGAGAGTCACAAAAACAATCGAAACTGTGACCTCCTTCAGAACAGGTCACAACTCATAAATGTTTAATATTTCTTGGATTGTCATTCAGCATAATATTTTGTAAGAAAATTTTCTAGATTTGTGAATAATTATGAGTACACAAAAATGGAAGTGCTCTAGTGAATATTATTGCTGATCTTATCCACGAAAATGAAAAGTAACATTTTTAAATAAACACATTTTTTTTAAGAAACTAATCGTAGGTATCAAGAAGTTTGCAGCACCGACGGCTTTTGAAAACTTTGAGAGATACAAATGAACCATTCGTTCTCCAAAACAATACATACATTTATAAAGTTTTGTCGCTTTCGGAAAACTTTATGCTGGAATATCAGAGCTTGAAGCCTCACGATAGTCAGTTTATTTAATAATAATAATAATAAAATATAATAATGTTAACTTGCGTTTTGTATTTTCTTCGTTTTTAATAATCAGCTGTTCAAATAATGACACTTAAAAATCTCACCATGCGGTGGTGAGTTTCGTTGTGAGTTTTCTTGTGACGATTAGGGGTAGAATACCAAAATGTTATCGAATCACAACAATCCTCACAAGGAATAGTCACAAGAGCTTGTGACTTGCGACTCCTCACAAGGGGGAGAATCGGGCTGTAAGAAATGTGCAGCGTAGTTTATGTGGAACATAGTTTTTTATAAATTTTCTATTTCACTAAGTAGGTTAAATCATGGAAACTTAGAAGTACCTACTTTGCACGGGTTCGTGAAATGGAAGCTGAACTTATTTTAATTTCTGAGCATATATTCACAATGAAAAGAGATTGTTTCATTATAAACAGCAATTGAATGATTTTATATGAATTTTGCATTTTGACATGCGGTATGAAATTAGTTGGAAAGTTGTGGACTGGGATGAGTTTTCAGTTCATTTTCATTCACGGGAAAACATTGATTTATATGTCTTACCTAAGCGACTCCAAAGTATCAACAAACAGAACTCTGGCATGTAAATTAATTGACGGTCGAAGACTAAAAGCACTATTTCTCAACTCAATAAGGATATTTTCTTCATCTATCGTCGACAAAAATCGTCCGATTGTATCCCCGAAACTCCATTTTACCAACTTCGTCTCAGTTTCAACACTTATTTGAACAGTCACCGTGTAAGCCACTAGGTCGTTGTAGATCAATTGCCTAAGAAAATCACTCATCTTATTTTCCTTTGGAAAAACCGTTTCCAAATCACTGTTTGGGTGTACGATTTTTATAAGAAGGAGTAAGCTTATTCCGAATGAGTATTTCATCGCCTTTAAGTTTCTGAGTTAAACTAAAAATGGAATCCATGAAAAGCCACCTTGGCATTGCAAATTTCCTACAGTTAGTCGTTCTAATATTCATGACGTCCAGCCTTTAGCAATTTGTCTTTTTTTGTGTCGTTGGTATAGTAAATTTGTTGTGATTAAATAGCATTAGTGACTAGACAGTATCATAAAATGAAATGTCCTTGATGGCCTTGATTTTCCCAAGTCAGTGTGTGAAAAGTGGAAATGTTGATAGAGAAATGAATAAATAAACTCACAAAGGATACGTTTTCAAACTCAGTGCGCAAATTGTATTTAAATATTTATAATATCTAAGTTAAAGGTCAAGTAAGTCAAAACTTTCACTAAAAATGCCGTGCGAAAGATGGTGGGACGTAATCAATAACACAACTTCATTACACAAACAAATACCAATTAAGGCACAAAGAGATGCAAAAGCTGAAATACAATTAAAATGGGCATGGCAATTAGTGGATTTTAATAAAAGCACTCCAGAAATCAAATAAGAACAATCTCTAATCTACACATTATGTATTTATTTCATACTTCAGATGTTAACTCGAATTGTCGGAGACTTCCGAGCTGACAGCTTACACACAAAATTCTTTTCAATTACATCTACATATGTATATAGTTCTAGAACTTTTCAAACAACATCCATTTTTATCTATAGTCATTGCCTCAAACGTCAACTTTTTTTATTTTTTGCACTTTCGTTAGAAAACATAAACACAAATTATTAGTCAAAACATTTTTGATAAATTTTATAGACGAATTTCAACTACTGAAATCTTCCAATGCCAAAATTTAACATTTTGCAGAAAATTAATAATTTATGTACATATTATAGTCTCCAAACAATCCAAACAAGGCTTTCTTGAAATTAAAGTTTTCATTTTCCGACTTTTGCTGTCTTCTTTTTAAAATCTTGCACAAAATTCTTGAAAATGAGGCTGCCAGAAAATCACCAAAAAACTACTTGTATTTAGTCTTCATATTTATTTACTTCGGCCAAGATTTGGGACGTTGGGTGCTCGTCATCCAATGATTCAATTGAAATGAGCTTCTTAGCGAATTTTTGGAGCTGTCGTTTCGATAACGAATTGGCGAAAATTTAAGTCAACGGGTAGAATTTCAAAAATTGTTGATGAAAGTTTAATTTTATTTTATTTACTTGTGATTGTCAATAATGTTCTGAAGTTTGAAGCTTTGAATTGAAAATTGAAAATCGCAAAAAAAAAAAAACAATTTTTAAAATTCTTAATTTAATTCATTAAACGTGTAAGCTGTTATAAATTCTTTTGCTTCGTTTAGAACAAGGGCATTTAGATTAACGATGAAGTTTATCAAGCAGAAATGCATAATCTGTTTGAGAAAGATCTGAAGGTTAGGCAATGTGACTTGGTGTAAGAATTATGTTGTAAATTTGATTTTCAGCTGATAGATTCCGATAATAGCTGTGATATTCGAATTCTGAAAGAGATCGTAAGCTATTCTGACATTTGATGTACATATGTATTTAGGTTCAATATTCTAACTCAAGTAGTTCATTGGCTTATTGTTCGAAATTTAAAAAAAAAATTAAATAAATTCCACAATTTTTCGCTCGACATTATATCAATTTGCTGATTGCATGAAGATGGTTCGCTAGTTCTGTTTTAAAATATAAGATGTAAAGTTTAAATTGGAATTCGTCAAAGTGAAATTTATGATTCCATGCCAGAGTATATCTAATAATGAGTAGGGACACTCTCCACGTGTTTCTAATCAGTAAATTTTTTTTAAGTACACAGAAACGAGAAATAGATGAAAATAAGAAGTGTGATGGTGAAAGAGAGATAAGAATTCAACTCGTCGCGCCTTTGAAAATACATTATGAAAAAAATGTAAACAATTCCCAATCCACTCCTCCTAGTGTGACCAACTTCTTATAAAAATACTTAAGAAGTAAAAATACTGTTGCTACTACTCAACCAAAAATGGCTTCGTTTTATTTTTTGAGAATACCAAACAAATATCAAATGAATATTTCAATATTTAAAAATGAAATACAAATTTAAGATTGATTTATATGGTCTATATCATTAAAAAAAATTAATCGACAGAAATAAATCCAGTATCACGAAAAAAAAGAATATGGTCACTCAAAAGAAGAGAACGGCACAGAGAAAAAATACGCTTACAAGCAACCAACCTATCGCGCCTTAAAAAAAACCTTATGAAAAAATATTGCATTTATACAGGGTGTCCCACAGTCACCGCCCCAAATGAAAACCATGGATTCCTGAGGTCATTTTAAGTCGAAAAACTTATGAGGTAATTTTCTCGTTTTCGTCCCGTTTTCGAGTTATAACGGTTTTTATGATTTTTGCTCTCTTTTTCCTTAACTAGCTTTATCTTTGCCAAACTACGTCCGATTCGTAAGATTTTTTTTATAACCAATCAAGAATTTATTACAGTTTTAGTTTGTCTCAGAACTTTTTTTTCTGTGGGCAACCGTTTCTCCGCAATTTTGCATCAAACCCAATTTTTTTCGTTTTTTAAGTTGTTTTTTTCACTTCGATATCATTTTTTTCAAAAAAACACGTTAATGAGTATTAATTTTTTTCGTTAATTATTAAAGCCCAGTTCATTTTTTAAAAAAAAAAAATTTTTTTTCTTAAAAAGAATATTAAATGTAATTAACAACAAATAAACAAACTGAGTGAATTTAAAAAAAAAATAATTTTTAAATACAAAATTAACTTTTTCTGAGCTATTGTGGTTAAGAAAAGGACAAATAGATAAAGTTGTCCCATTTCAGCGTATATTAATAACATTTCCAGATATTCTTGATTAGTGTAATCCATTGTTCGCAAATAATTGAAAAAAAAACTACAACTTGAATAACAAATCCAAAATGGAGTACCAAGTGAAAGAACACGACGCGGACACTAGTTCACGCGAGAAAGACATTTACAACCATCAAATCATAATGCAAATTTGTACTGTTTACATTAGTTAACGGTCTTACTAATTAACTTTATCTATTTGTCCTTTTCTTAACCACAATAGCTCAGAAAAAGTTAATTTTGTATTTAAAATTTTTTTTTTTTTAAAATTCACTCAGTTTGTTTATTTTTTGTTAATTACATTTAGTATTCTTTTTAAGGAAAAAAAATATTTAATTTTAGAAAATGAACTGGGCTTTAATAATAAGTGAAAAAAATTAATACTTATTAACGTGTTTTTTTGAATAAATTGATATCAAAGTGAAAAAACTACTTAAAAAACGAAAAAATTGGGTTTGATGCAAAATTGCGGAGAAACGGTTGTCCGCAGAAAAAAAAGTTATTGGACAAACTAAAACTGTAATAAATTCTTGATTGGTTATAAAAAAAATCTTACGAATCGGGCGCAGTTTGGCAAAGATAAAGCCAGTTAAGGGAAAAATAATAAAAACCGTTATAACTCGAAAACGGGACGAAAACGAGAAAATGACCTCTTAAGTTTTTCGACTTAAAATGACCTCAGGAATCCATGGTTTTCATTTGGGGCGGTGACTGTGGGACACCCTGTATATCTTACGAATGAGATTGTTTGTGGTGGTGCTTGAAAAAAATATTGTGGGTTTTTCTTACATTAGTGAATTGTCGTAAGGATTAAAATTAATACTTTGGAACTTCTCACGCTTATTGTTTGTTTTTGTTCTTGTTTTTATTTGCGCTAGTAGGACTTGCATATGTGTAGAGAGTGTCCCTACTCATTATTAGATATACTCTGTTCCATACCTTTTATTTTAAACCAATTCATATTCGTTTGGTAATTATAAAGTGTTTTTAAATTGAATAAGATATTTAATTTGCTCGTATGGCGACGAGAAGATTGTGAAATGCATGAAGTGAAATTGAAAATATGAGTGTGGAAAGTATTCAATTTTCAAGCCGATTTTTGTTTTCATTGAATTTGGATATATAGTTATGTAACTTCTCGTTTCACGTTGGTAATGCGATAACAGTCAATGGCGTGCGCTATAGAACGATGGTAACCAATTTGTTAGGTATGACCCAGATTCAACCTTATGGGCCTAGAAAACATGTGGTTCGAGGAGGATGGTGCCACGAGCAACACCGAACGCCACGATTGACATTCTTTATAAGCGATTTAAGGGTAATGTTCACTCTTGCAGAAGTGACGTGAATAAGCCACTAATTCCTTCGCATTCTTCTCAAAAGAAGTCAAAGAATGCAATCTTTTAATAAAATTTAACGAATAAGTGCTTAAAGATTGCATTCATTTACAACCTTGGTAAGTGGGAGGGATGTTTTTCGACGCCGCCGCCCGGGGATTCGGACGATATTGTATTTGTAACAAAAAACTCTACGGAATTTGTGTAAATAAAATATGAAAACATTTGTTGAATATTAAGCCTTAAAATTTCCACTGGACTATATTCATTTTGTGTTAATAGCTCTTTGAAAACAGAAATGTTGCGAAGTATAAACATGCGCCTTCAGCATTGTCTATATTTTATCGCCTTATTATCTACAACTGCTGTTCGTCTTCTGAAGAATCTGTCAGCATTCATAAAACCTCCGATTTCAACTCTTTGACATTTGTGATTTGGTTAATCAGAAATTCCAATCTGTCAAATAGTTCATCTGCTATCATTTATTTCTGTCCTATCTGCTGAGAATGCTTATTATAAACCATTTTCTTCTTCAATCCATAAAGTTTCACAGAAATCATATTAAAAATTAAAAAAAAAACAGAAAAACACTAAAAAATATCAAACTCCAACAAATTTTTATGGAAAACGCTTTTGTTTACATCCCCAAGTGAGTTAAATGAATGTTTAACATCATATCAAGGGATTGTTTCAAACATCCACATTTTGTTTAAGTACCCTCCTTGTATTAAGTGGTGGCGTCATCTTCATCGTGGAGTCGCTTATTGTTTATTCGATTGCGTCTTGAGATCTCTCCTCGTTTCACATGTCATAACAACACTCACTTCACATGACTGACTGACACACACAAGCAGTAGACAAAAAAAATTCTCAAAAATACCCAAAGCATAATTTTAATGCTGTTTTTTGAAATTTAACTCGTTAAAAATGGAAATTGTCTCCCCTTCCGCCACTCCACAAACCATGAAAAATCCTTTTGCTCTCCCGGGACGTCGAGATCAACTGTCAATCAAAATTCCATGGAAATGCATCACACACACAGATTACATTGAATGGATGGGTGCGCTGCATCACTAATGTGGTGTATTGTCCAACTGACAGCTATATGGTTACATCGTAAACCAAAAACTCGGATGACCGTAACAAATTTATTGCCCTCTCGCTGTGATCCTTTCTGATGCTTTATGGCTTAACCAAAAGAATCCCTGAGCTGAGTTTTGTGTAAATTTTTGGTATTTTGCCGTTAAATTTGTGTGATTATTGACGGTTAATACAGGGACATTAGAGGATAAATGTCATGCTATAATGTCCTGTCATAAAATCATCCTATTAGTCGTTGCTCTCTCCCGTTCCCCGGCATCAATATGATGCGGTTGTTGTAAATTTTCGACATGGTTTGAGTGATTTTATTTTTGATGTATTTGATTCTGATTGACACCAAATGTCAACAAAAGAGAGAATCCTTCGAATGTCCTTGGCCGAGGACATAGATGGCGGAACAAAAAGTGCAGTTAACGTATTATCATCGGGTTTTTGTTTTGTGTTGCCTTTGGAGAATTCAAGCCAGCACCACCTGTGGCGGAGTTTGGTTATACGAAGGATGGTCACTTGTTCTATTGGAAACCTCAATGTCTTCGGTATCCTTTTTTTTGTGTTTTGTTGCTTTACAAATTACTATTATCCGGAATATGGGATTCGTTAGTAAGTTGAACAAATTCGCACATATGTAGGTGTCCTCAGGTATCCCGTTGTGCTTCATAAATCAAGCAATGGAATTCTTCACACCATTTTTGTGTTTTTCTATCTCCGAGTCCTGTCTGTATGTCCTTGCATGAGCTCTTAGCCTGGGTTTTCTGGATAGTGTCAGAAAAATTTTTTTGCCAGGATTACAAGACCAGAAGGGAAAAGAAAAACTCTCCTGATGATAGTAATGCTTTGGTCCTTAATGCACTAATTATTAACGCGACGAGTTGTTTTTAGTTTGTGAATGTCCTTTTTTGTTGGCTGTTCCACTCTCTCTCTCTATTTTTCTGTTTCTTTCTCTCTGGAGACGTATTATTTATGACTATCCGCATTGGGTGTATTATCAGGGCCACAGGGTGCCAAGTGAAATTTGTTGAACTACCTAAAGTACTCTAGCATCAGCAAAACTATGATGACAATGCCTGCAGTGAGTGCATTAAGGATATGGTTTTGTTCTTTAAGCATTTTTTTTTAAGTATTCAGTTGTTTTATTTTTTTTTACGTTTATCGTTAGGTTTTTTTTAGAGGTTCCTTATGGAATTTTAGTTGGGTGCTAATGGATTTATCTGTTATGGTTTATTCTGCCATTGATTTGGTCAACCCTGGTGGAGACTAATGCTATTAAGGATGACTTCAACTCTGATCTTGGAGCCTCCATCTCTAAGTGGGTTCATATTATGTGATGTCATAAAAGTAAGGTTATGTGCTTGGAAGGAAATGGCCCACTAGAAGCTCAAAACATTAATGTATTCATAATCCGAAATCCGTATTCGAAATGCGTATCTGTTATCCGTAAGACCTTTCCGTAATCCATGATTCCGGATAACGGATTAAGGTTTGCGGGTTACGTATTGCCAATTACAGATAAGGATTATATATTGCGAATAAGGATATCAAAAATTTATAAGCGGTTTTTGAAAATACGGATAAAGAACTGCGAATTCGGATAACGAATAATGGATTATGGATGGCGGATTGTACGGATAACAGTTTGCCGATGAGAATTATTAACGGATAACGGATTGGTAATGGACTGCAGATTATAAGCCGGATAAATCATTCCGGATAAATCATTCCGGCTTATAATCTGCAGTCCATTACCAATCCGTTATCCGTTAATAATTCTCATCGGCAAACTGTTATCCGTACAATCCGCCATCCATAATCCATTATTCGTTATCCGTTTGCGGATATGGATTACGGATAATGATTTAAGTTAAGAAATTCTCACGAAAAACTTTTATTAACAAATGATTTAAGGCTTAAATTTGTATGACCACCTACGAGCGTGTAGTTTTATATTTAGAAAGTCACAATCTCTACACTGTAACATGTCTAAGCCGAAGCTCTTCTCAAAAAAAAAAACAACTCCAACTCCGGATATATCATGTCAATTCTGACACAACACGTTTACATAGGTACAAGAATCAGCTTCGAATTCAACTACCGTTATATTTTTTTTTGTCAAATTCATGTATTAAGCTACCCACAACTCAAAACAATCCTTTTTCCTCGAACTACCCAGCCTCTGGATAAAAATAAAAAAAAAACCCTTTACAACAAAAATATTCAATCGGTGTCTAATTCCATGCTCACCATCACGATTACCATACTCCGACTGACAGTTTTGACATGAATTTGATTGCTCGATTCGATGGCGGCGGCGGTGATGGTGTTGGCAGTGGCAGTGGTAGTGGCGGCAACAGTTTTTGCCGCAGGGTGGCCATGACACAAAATGTAAATGTCATCGAGAATAGACGTCAACAAATTGAATATACAACAATCCCCTCTGCTACTTCAGACAGTCTGACGATGCTGCAATGACATCTAATAATAATAATAATAATTTTTATTATTGACTTTAGCATTAGCCCTTCTGCTTCAACACGGATAACTGTCAATTGCGCTACTGAATATTTTTAGAGTGTTATGATAAAAAGGGGTCTGACGGGGGAGCTCTTTGCCATCGTGAAGGGTATTACAGAAGTGTAAACAATAAATCGAACATTACACACCGAGGTGAGGCTTGACGAGGCCAGGCGACCACTTTGACGTAGCCTTACTTTATCTGAGTCTCTGTGTGCTTTAAGATGTAATCCGATAAAATGAGAGAAAAAAAAATGTAGAAACCTTTTTCTGTGGAAAGTTTTATCGTAGGTAGATAATGTGAGCTACTTCGTAGTTGAATGTTTGGAATAGATGGGGACTGACTCAGTTGTCATTTAATCTAATTACAAAGGCTTTAGCTTGACAGTTCTAACTGTCGATAAGAAGATTTTGAGGCATTTGAGTAAACAGTGAGCAGCAGCATTTGTATGGGTATCATTATTTATGAGATGAATTTTGGGTCAGAAAAATTTAATCTAAAATTAAAGAAGTCCACTATCACTCAACCGGGGAGATAGACCCGAATTCAAAATTATGTCAATTTTTTTTAGAAGAGTCAGTATTTTTCATTGGTTTCTCAATTAACTTTTTCTCAAGGGTTTCTCAAAATAAATTATCACCGTGAGTTCGGATAGCAATTGAATGCAGATATTAGAAAAAAATGTTTAAAAACACTCAACTCTCGATTCAACCTCAGTCGCATCAACACACATTATGGCTGCTCGTTATACCGTGAACTTGAATAAATTGAACACTCGTGTTTGTGAGCAAAATATAAATTCACTCGGAAATTAACTCACGAGCATGGCCTATTAAGTGCTCATTTTGTAACAGACAATCATGAACTACTTGTGAGTGTGCGTATTCGTGCTGAAACAGAAACACTCAAAAATTTTATTTGACGTGAGTTAGAGGAAACTCTTTTATTTGACTATTTCTTGCCTATCCGTAAATTTTTAGCGCACAAAAATGAAGTATTGACAAGCTAAGGGAAGGTATGAAGATAAAAATCGACTTGTCGAATTCTCTTTTGCGCAACTGCATAATTTGCCCAAATGCACATAAGTTTGTAAAGCAGCTATCACAGGATAACTTTTACTGTACTTTGGAAATTATTCCCTCACCACAGTGTTATCCGCTTTGTTCTTAACTCAAGGTCGTAGACGTAGCAAAAGATATAAGAACCGAGATCGATGAGTTTAAAATTCGAAAACGGAAAAGTAGACATTTAAGAATTAATTTTGCCAAAAGTTTTGCGGATGTTTTTACAAGGGCGATCCGATAAGTACTTAGCCTATAAAAGAAAACCATTGCAAAATTGGCGATTTATTTCTCAACATTATCTACTTTTAGCTCGATATACTTGATCCAGCTATGATCTCATTTTTTTAACCCATCCGAAAAATAGGTTTTTTCGAGGACTACAAATTAGGTCTCCATGGCGGTGATGACCTCCTCATTCAAGTCAAATTTCTGACCGGCCGGCGAGTGATTTTTTCAAGTTTGTAAACAAAAATAAAATGCACGACTGGGTCGCACGAACTTGCTCCTATGTAAACGACTAAGAATTTCAAAAATGAATGCTATTAGAGTAAACTGTTCTTAAGGATAAAATTCATTTTTTAAATAACTAAAACAACTCCTTTAGCAGTTGGAGCTAAGCACAGGATGCCATGTGTTTTAAACAAAAATTATAGTTTATGCAAGAACAAAATTATAATTCGTTGTAGTAGTTTCTTAAAAAAATAAGCTTTTAAACAAAATTTTTAAAACATTTTTAAGAAAAAAATTTTGGAACGCCAATCAAAATGTTAATGTTAATGTTCGAATAAAAATTAAATCTACAAAACAAAATATTGATCCGTTTTTGAGATATCGAATTTTCCAAAATAAAAACTAGATTTTTTTTTCAAAATTCAAAAAAATATTTTTTTTTAAGTTTTGAAATGCAATGTTTCTTAAACTTTTTAGAAGCTTGTCTATAAAAATCCGTTATGCCGATAATGAGAAATTCAAAATTCGAAAAAATCGTTCTATGGTAGATACAGTGAGTAATATCTAGATTTTAATTTTTTTTATTTGATTATACATAGATCGTAAAAAAATAATCAAAAGAAAAAAATTTTAGCAAAATTCTCGGAACCGTTTTCGAGAAAAATACGATTTTCGAAAACCATTTTTTAACTTTTGTATTAAGGGTACCGTTATTTTTAGGTAAAATAAATTTTTTTTTCTCATTTCTTGTAGATTATATAAAGAAACTTTTATTTATCAAGTTTTAAAAAAATCTAGCATGGGGTTTTCGAAATATTGAATTTTCAAAAAAAAAATTTTGAAATATTTTTTAAAAATCCAAAAATTTATTTTTTGAAAACTTGAGTTCACAATAATATTCACACTATTGGGGACCTTTAGCAGGATCACAATCCGTTGTACCGTTTTTGAGAAAATCAATAACCAAAAAAATGGTCCTAAGGGGGGTACCAAAAATAACAATTTTTTGGAAAATTTTTTGAACCATTAGCTAGTTTTAACTCAATAAAATTTTTTAAATTTTTATTTAAAAAATCTGTGGGACAGTTTTTGAGAAAAAAAAGTATTTATAAAATTTCGTAAAAAAAATAGTATGGCAGGAAAATCGGCCGAGCCGTTTAGCTGTAGTCGAACAGACAGACAGACAGAATTGATAGACCCACTTTTTTGGTCTTCGCTATCATCGTTATGTCAACTTTTATCAAAATCTCGAGTTCGATTTTTTTTCTGAATGCATAACTTGACTTATAGTACCCACCTATAGGTTGCAAGTAAAAAGTCCCACGGGGCCAAATCTGGATAATATGGTGGATGGGGCAGCAATTCGTAGTGCAATTTGAACAATTCTGACACTGCTCTGAAGTGGTCTCACGGTTGCGCTTGCTGACCGGAGTGAGCAAACGTGGCACCCATCGCCCGACAGCTTTCTCGTGGCCAAAATTACATGAAGGATATGACCAACGCGGTCTTCTGAGATGCCTACTATTTCAGCTATCTCGCCCACCTTCAATCAACGGTCTGCCAATACAAGATCGTGGATTTTTGACATTTTCGGAGCACCTGAGTGGAACTCATCAAAAACCGATGTGCGACCACGTTGATTCGATTTCCCTTCCAAAACCAGAATCGAATCACCGACCGATATTGCTCTTTTTCCATTTTTCTAAGATTCGCAGACAAACTGGCTTCCACACGTGGTCAAAACAAAACTGCGATTCCGATGCATCATTTGTCTAACCAAATTTTTAATGAGATTCAAATAATTCTGCAATAGATCTTAATATTTCTGCTCCTCTTTTAAATTTCTCCAACATTTCTCTTTCTGAAGACGAAGTCCTTTCTGAATTGGGTAGTTTGGAAAATAGTTTCAACATGCCTCCTGATAACATTCCATCGTTATTTAAAAAAAAAATTGTAGATTAAACTTATCAAAACCACTTTTTTTTTTTTCATATTTCTTAAAAAAAAAAACGGTGTGCTTCTTGACTTCTGGAAGAGTTCATAAATAACTCCGATCCATAAATCAGAATCAAAACAGTATGTTCAATATTATAGACCTATTGCAAGATTACAGTTGATTTCTAAAGTTTTTGAATCTCTTGTTTAATAAAAGGATGTATTAAAATGTGAAAAAATATACATCACCTTCTCAACAAGGGTTTTTCAGCAACAGCAACTAATCGCACTTTATTTACAAATTTCTGTGTTAATGCTATTGAATAAAGGAAGCCATGTAGATGTAATTTTTACAGACTTTTCGAAAGCATTTGATAGAGTGAATCATAAAATACTGCTTAAAAATCTTGAATCTTTTCGTTTTCATGAGCAATTACTTAACTGGTTGAATAGCTATCTGACTAACCGTCTTCAATATTTGAAAATCGGACCTGAAAAATCTGTGAAAATTTTCAGCCATTCAGGTGTTCCTCAAGGCAGTCATCTTGGGCCACTTCTATTCTCGGTATTTATTAATGATTTACCTTTACACAATTCATAATGTTTAAAATTTGTATTTAGATGATTCTAAAATTTATAAAACAACTTCAACTTCAAGAGGATTTAGAAAAATTGCTTAAATGATGTTATTTGAATGACATATTTTTAAATATAAGTAAATGTAGGGTTCTGTCATTTTCAAGATTATCCTTCCTCTCCTTGCTTATGGTTACAAAGTTTCAAGCAATGAGCCTGGAGAGTTTGTAACTACAAGAATTTAGAAGTTATTTGATGCAAAATTAGATTGTAGAAGATTACATTATATCCAAAGACAACTCTATGCTTGGATTTCTTATAAGAAATTCTAAGGATGTTAAATGTCCTTCCATGCTGAAGTGTCTTTTTTTTTAGTTTCGTTCAAACAATTTGGTCTTCAAATAGGTAGAATAGAAAGAATTCAAAAGCTATTCATGAGGTTTTCGCTTCGACATTTAAATTGGACCGTTCCTATGCCTACGTATTAAGCTCGATGTGTCTTGAATCTAGGCTAGTTTACTTTTTGAAATGTTGAAGAAGTTACCATAGTTTTTAAGTCTTAAAAAGTTTTTTACGTATAGACAGAATACATTAATAAATAGATACAGAAATGGCTTGGCGTGCGTCTTGTTGGCAGGAACGGAGGTGGCCTACAATTTTCCTTCGAAGTGCGAACGGCTTACGAGTATATGAGAACTAAATTCATGACAATTGATACTCCTAGAGGAATTATCAATTCCTCGGAAGAGGCAGAACCTCTTAAAAAGAACTTATTCTTTTTAGATGAAAGCTGCTGGGAATAGAACCCAGACTTAAGTACTTTCTGATATGTCCAATGTACTACCTTCACTCCAAGGGCTATTATCAAATCTGTTAGAATTATATCTGTTCTTTAAACTTCCTTCAACTTGACTGTGTTCTAAAATATAAGTTACAATTCTGTATTCTAGATTGCGATATACTTATTTGTAAGGATTTAAGGATGTTTAAGGTTCAAATAAATTTTCCTCTCTCATTCTAATTTAATAAAACTTGCACATTTTATTGTTATTAAATTCACCCATGTATATCGGAAAACAGCACTCTTTATCTTTCTTATGTAAATTTTCCCTCAAAAATAAAACTAACCCAAACATTTTCAGTACACCACAGATTATGCCACAAAAACACGCTTCAACTCCAAAAGTGTATAGGCAAAGCCTTTAAAAATATTCAATTTCCATTGCACTGCAGATAGTATCTCCAGCGGCTTAGATATGTAGTATAGAAGGACCTATATTCTCGAACATGGCTTCCTTCCTTCCTTCCTTTCTTCTGTGTCCTGGATATTTGCATTCGAATTCCTGTAAGCGTACACGAAAAATAAAAACATTCATATTCTTTTTATTTGTGTGCCACAAAACTACCTTTAAACTGGGTCAATTGAATGTTGTAGCTAGGTCCCATTGGGTCCTTGTTGTGTATACACTTGTGTATACCTGAAACGATTTAGCTTCCACTTCTAAGGCTAATCCCGATGCTCAGCCATAAAAATTATCCTTTTTGCACTTACCTATAACTTGTGCAATGTGCATTGTTCAGCGTGTAGGTATATATATGAAAATCCTTGTAATAGTCCCGCACATACTCTCTAATTGTAGGTGTTAATGTTGTGATAATTATTGCGGTATACCGTCCTATTATATGCGCTCGTATCCTTATGCAAATTGCATCCTAAGCACCATCATCAAAAAGGATATGTGTGCATGGGGTATATTGTGTGTGTGTTATGTGGGTCCTTTGTGTTTAAGTAACATTTTATTGCAGCGGGTTATTATTATTATTGCCGTCATATTCGAGGATTTAATTTCATACTCCAAACGAAACGAAACCAAACAAAATCCTCATATAAAACGTAAACATATCCTTCCTTATGTGAATCTGATTATATTAAAATCCTTTTTGCTCTCTCTCATTCAGCATTGTTTAACCTGCATTTTATTAAAATATTTATGCATTTGTATCTCTCTGCGTGTACCAAGCTGAATAAAATGAGGACAAAATCCTTAAAAATAAAACAGGATAAAGGAAGTGGTGCAGTATAGTGCTCTTGATGTAGGCGCTTCACGGCACGCAATCGAGAGGATGCATGTTCCAAGGATGTGTATCGCTTTTTATTTTAAGTTGTTCCCATTTTTTGTTTCGTCTTTTGTTTTTTTGTTGTGTTGTGTTGTGTTGTGTTGCTGTTGTTCGCATAGTAATTTCGTTCGCATACACATGAATGGTGATAAGAATATAATTATTGCACACACGATCCTTGTGCGAACATCGAAAAACAAGAGGGGGTGGCAATGGTGGTAATGCATGCCTCTGATTTCTGCCATATTATTATACCACCACTCCTCCCCCACCGCAATAATTTCTTTTGTTCTCCTTAAAACTATTTGCATATCCTGGTTGATTGTCGTTTGTGTGTTTGCGAACAAGATGAACATACTTACAACTTGTGTGTGCATGGATTCTAGATTTGCATGCATTTCCGCAGTTTATTCGGCAAGGATTACAATCAGGATAAAGCCGGAGGACTTTTTGAGTTAGCATACAGAGCGCACGTATAGATGAGGTGGATGATGACTAAAGGTACTGTCGTCGTCGTTGTAGAATGGGGCGGTGGGTGCGAATGAGATGAATGGATGTAAGTACACTTCGCATCCTTATATTAAGGTCACTTGAAAACTCGTGATATGTGTAGGCTGTTACTTTGAAACTTACAGAGTAATAGGTACCTAAGGGTTTTCTGGCTCTTCTGATCTCTATAATCAGGATTTAATAATACGCTGTTGTATCCAGTGTTTAGTTTGAAGAAATGTCTTAGTTTTCGAAACACACATTCTCAATGCTTATAAAATCTAACCTGTAAGGCTTTTTTTCTACCACAAGCTCTACCTCATTTTTCTACTCAAACTTGTTGAGGTTATAAATTTGCATATCAACAAAGTTGCTGTGAGTAATAGTTATGTTTAGGCATTTCTCTTTTTGAGTATAGATTTCATGGACTAAAAAGAGCCCTTCTGCACACAAAAAGTCCCGTCAGTGACTCGTACAAAATTCATCATCCAGGTTTTTCCTGTTATTTATTGAAAACTTGAGCTACACACATGCTGCAAACAAGCGTAATACGTATCTGTGACGAGACGTACAGAAAGTCTTACTTTGCCATTTTTATTTTTTGATATTTAAATGACTGCTAAAAAAGTCATTGCACAGCAAAGTCCCATCTTGATATATGCTTCAGAGGCATTAAATTAAATTAAAATTAAATTTGGTAGTGCAACAGCTCGAAGAGAAATAGGACCTAGTGACTTACAATTCTCAACCATTCTTGTATGCGTGTTACCATGGGAATGGAGGGGCCTACAATTTTATGCCGATTCCGAACGGCAAATTGGCAGCCTTTTTCATGACAAGATTTACTCTTAGAAGATGTCAATTCCTCGCAAGAGGTGGGGGATGACTAGGATGATAAGGACGATTACACCAGCTATCGCTGTTGACAAAAGCTGTACTCGTTATGAATAATAATTTCATGTTTCAAGAACTAGTGCGAAACATTTTCCGAAGCTTGTGAAATAAATAAATGGGAAAAAGCCTGATGTAGCTATAGAAGCATATCACCGTTTGGGTCAACACAAAATAAAACCGAAAAGGTTTTTGGGAACCATTTACAAAATAACCGAATTTTCTTGGTCAAGAGAAAAAAAAGACTGGCATTATAATTTTTTTTGTTGAAATTTTTTAACATTTTTTTATAGGTTTGGACTACAAGCTTAAATTTAAGCAAAAACTTTCGGCGAACAAAAAATGTAACTGCTACTGGGGGAGAACCATACTACGGGACTAAGTTGCCACGCATGGAACAAGCTGTAGACGAACTACTACGTTTGAACCAAGCTATTAATCTACATGTCAATTGCTTTCGTGTAAACACACAAGGTTTTCTTTCTTCCTCGTTGTCCATGATTACGTTGTCATCCAGAGTTTCCATCACACTGAGGTACCTCGGTTCGGAATGTCGTTGTTCTGTGGTCATTCTTCTCATAAGCTGATTCGGGTGGTCGATAATGTTCCCTATTATAGTTTCTTCGTTGAATGAACTAAATATTTGTCCAGTGGGATTAAATTCGCTTCTGTGTAGAGATGCTCGTTCCTGTAGTGTTCCGGTCATTGACGGTCGAAGTAGAGTTCAGTGCAGATCCTCATTATCTTCCTTTCGAATAGTTTTCATGTCTTCGAGATGGAAAACCAGACTGGGAAGGAATAGCTGATCACTGATCGCAGGAGCTGCCTGTAGATTAATATCTTTGTCAGTTGACTAAGACCTGATCTTCTTTTCAGCAATGCGTGAGTTATATTCATAACATACCCTATGCATTTCCCTAAGTTTTCTTTTATGTTATTTTGTTTATGATATAAGTTACTTATTCTTAAGTTGATCTTATCTGTTAAGGCTTATCAACATAAGAGCTTTTTTGGTAAATGCTATTTTGTACAGATCGGTCAAAGGCAGTCCGATAGCAGAAAGCAAAGAATAAAGATCGCTTAAAACTTTAGACTTGTGTTTTTAATTGCTCCCGCTGAAAATAAGTAGGCAAAGCTAACTCGTGCAAGCGGCTGAAGGCCCAGCTGGCCTTTTTCAGAATATTTATTGAGTGCAGGTTAAACCTTAGCAACTCGTTGAAGTGCACTCCAAGGTACTTGACATTTGGCTTTGCCACTATGGAGGATCTGTCAGGGAGTTTTAGGACCATATTTCTGCAAATTGTTGCTGTGCGGAGGCCTCTACCAGTTGAAGGTCTCCTGAAGCAGACAAGTTCCGATTGGGAAGTGTTGATTCGCATGCCCCATTTCTGGTAGAATTGGAAGAGTCTGTTAATGTGTGTTTCTACTTTTTGGACAGCGATTAGTGGTGACATTGATGTGGCGTAGGTGAGCAAGTCATCAGCATACAGAAGGTTCTCGCATCAAATTGGTGAATGTTGGTCTGAAGTCATCAAGTTGTAGAGGAAGGGGCCTAGTTTTGAGCCTTGGGCGACTCCAGCTCTGATAGTTTTCATGGTTGATTTGCAGTTATCTACTTAAACGAAAGATAGGAAAGAAAAGAGAATTTTTATTAATGGTGGAGGTACTAGCATAACATGAAGTTTGTGGATTAGGCCGTGTATCCACACGCTATCGAATGCTTTCTCGACATCCAGAAAGCATCCGACCGTGACACGATTACTGTTGAGGGCTGTGGAGATATCGTGTTGGAATTTTACCAGTGGATGCAAGGTTGAGTTTTTTTCTCGAAAGACGAATTGCATGTCAGGGATGATTGAATTTTCACAGCAGAATTTCTTCAGTCTTCGTACGAGTAAGATTAATTCTTCCAGTAATTTGCTGATGTTGTTGAGAAGTGATATTGGCCTGTAGTTGGAAACGAAGTTGGAAGCATCTTTCTTCGGAATTGGCACAATCTTCGCTGTTTTTCACTTCTGGGGGAAGTAACAGTTGTTGATGCAGTTGTTTAAAATGATTGTGAGGAAAATCATTACCGCATGTGGCATAAATCTTTCGACTTTAGTCAAACGTTCGTTTCGCTATTCATAATGAGGGCCTAATTAATTAAGAATTAAATTAATTAATTAATGATTAAATCTATTTGCGTTTACTTTAAATTGATTTGATATTTTTTTGGTTAAATATATTATTTCGGAATGTTATATTTATTTTATTTAACTAAGAGTAATGTTTTTTTGTTAAAAATAAATTGATAATATTCTTTAAAAATGATTAAATACTCATTTTTTCTTAAATTCTTGTTACAATTTACCTTCGCTTATGTTACAACTTACCCCGTACTTGGGATAAACTGAAACAACACACATTTTTTTCTTTCTTTCAAGCTTAAGAAAGGTTTAGCTGAATTATTTTCATACTTTTGGCCCCACTCTCCTAGACTCTGAAAACTAGGTTTAACATATGAATGTTAAATAATTTCAGTAATATTTTTGTGTACTTTGCGTAACTGGATTTCTTTTATTATTCTAAGAAAATAAAATCAAATGAACATAAGCAAGTAACGCGGAGTGTATTTGTATGATTTTCCACAATTATTACCAGAGCGTATATGTGAGTCTGATTGAGCGTGGTACATGGAAATTTCATGTTATTCGCGAATAACTCTGTTTCACATATGGGAATGAAAAGTAAAAGTATACAATTTCGGTTCAATGAAGACTACAGCAGTGGCGACAGCTTTTGATTTCTGCTCATAATCATAATCCCTACAAGGTTTGTTTTTATTATTGTTTCGATGACTATCAAGTTGGGGAATCAGATAAAAAGGAATGCGATTGTAGATAATTTTTTTTTTTTTTCAAATTTATTCTCTTCTATTTTCTTCTTTCAAACAAGTGTCTTGTTCAAAAATCTAGTTTTGAAGGGTTGTTTCAAGGTAGATAATATGTTCGCGTATCTATCTTTTTTTATCATACTAATATTAGGCAACAGTTTCATCGATCTGAGACGTACTAGTGGTGCGTGTACCTTTGCGTGTGACATCAATAGAACTACATAATCTGAGCCATAATCCTTCTAGTTAAACGCTGTTACTTCCTCCACGATGACATCCTTAACAATAGTTTTCACCGTCAGCAAAATGTATCTTTGTCTTCCAGAATTCACGCTTTAACACTTTTGAATTTCTCTTCGAAAATTCCGTTAAGAAATTCTTTCTATCGAAACGCAATGTTTGAAGCCAGCTGCTATAACTAAACTTTACGCCACTTTACTTCTGGCTTCTATCCAAAATGGCCATATCTCCATGAGTTCCTATCCGCAATCCTTATAGAAAATTCCAGGACCAAACTGGAAAAGTATGTATGTACATATACATACCTCCACACAGATGAAAAGTTGAATGTTATTTATTATTTCTTCATTTATAAACGCATCGCTCCCTTATATAGCAAAATATTTCACCCAACCCAACTTGTCAAGTAGCCAACCTTTCCAGCCAAAAGAAAGGACTTGAAATTAAGAAAAAGAAAATTTAATTATAAATCCACAACAGGAACAGGAAAAATAGAAGAAGAAAACTCACCAGAATTCGCTACACTTTCGTGTTGATTTAATTAAATTTTCGCCTGATTTCCATGGATATCCATCCCTTCCCTATATGTGTATAATTTAAAATTTGGAAGGAAATCAAATCGCGTTTTCTATGCCCTTTTCTGTCAATTGTAATTTGCTTTATTCCTGGGCTTATATAGCTGGGTGTCCTTTTTCACGCCATCATCAACACCATCATCATCATCATCCCTTCCTTCGCCAAATGAATATCTTATTCACTTTGGAGGTGGGAAGTGACGTGGCGGCAGGAACCTGTACCTATTTATCTTACAAGTGAAATGAAAATTCAAATCATAGAACTCCCAAAGGATATTTCTCTCTTATTACAAAAGAAAGAAATAGGTATCTATCTATATTTTTTTTATAAAATTCAAAATAAAATACAAGGCAGTTTCTCCCCCGCAATTGTTCGTTTTCGTCGGCTCGGCAGCGGCGCACAGTGTGACAATTCGCACATTTAGCGGGATTAAATTAATAACGCTTTGCATTTAATGTTTTTTTTTAATTTTTTTTACTTATCTTTAGGAGAATTGTTCATAGAATAACATTTAATACATTTCATGAACATATCTATATCAGTTTTGGAAAAAGAAATATACAAAAGTCATAAATTTTGATTTTTTTTATTCATTTGGTATATTTAACAATTTTAGAACTTTGTGTTCAATTAAACTTTTTTTTTTTTTTGGAATGCATCTAAGACTTACCAAGAATGGATCTGAGAATACTAGCAACCTATTTAGAAGGTCAGTATTTGTATCCACTCTCGAGGTTTTCCTAGTAAAAAGCTCTCTAAATCTTCGATTTTCCTTGTTTCTAGCTTCTTGAGCTTCCTCCGAAAGTTGTCCAATTGGGAGTATACAAGTGGAAATTATTTGTTTCCCATGAAATAACACTTTATGAACACTTACTGGCATATAAAACCAGCTATAGTTTCTGATATATAGCTCCCTCGTTTCTCTTGCAAATGTTTCAAAGGCATCTACGTCAATTGCAAACCCAGACCCAAGCGCTTCTAAAATAATGTGAAACTTTTTTATAATTTCAATATCGATCCCTGTAATTTCAGCAGTTTTTTCTTCATCTCTGAAAAATCTTCTGGCCGTGTTGCCATCATTTGTGTTGCCGGACTGTTGAGTAGGCATATCAATCAATAAACCAGTTTCAGCTCTAAATCTATCTTGAATCATTTTTTTTCTTGCTTTGACCTTTTCTTTACTCAGTTGATCTCTAACCTGCCAAACTTTAACATCTAGTCTATAAGCGATGTGTAGGATACATTCCATAAACCGGATCCAAGAGTGTAGCGGACTTAACCCAAAGGACACTGCTTGTTGGTCCACTTCCTTTTCAAAAAGTTTGGCTGAATTGTTCATTTCAGATGGTTTTGCTGCGCAAATGTAGCAGGTTTGTGACGAACATGTTATAGATGATAAAGCAGTACATATTTTGCCGTCGATCATGGTAAGCAAGAAAATTGGTTTAATTCGGATATGAAAGCTGTCATTATTTATCTCAAATGGCTGTAAAGTGTTTATTTGTTGTTGAATTGAATCTACTTCCAACTTGACCAACTCGGTCGTTTCTTTTGCAAAATTTAATTTTATAGGCCGACAGTATCTGGTGGATGACGGGGCTGGGTTTTGCCAAAGTACCTTTTTATTTTCTGCTTGTAAAAAATATAACTGAATTGGCACCATAGATATGCTAAAGAGGTTTTCATCGAAATGTTGACCTGATAAAAACTTTTGTTTGTATGGCTTTTGTTGAGCACCATCACAACCCCATTTTATTACCAGATTTAATTCTTTAACCTGAGTCTTAAAATCCTCAACAGAATCTAGAACATCTTTTTGAGCTAAGCATAAACGTTCAATGCTATGATTAACCAAGCTTTGTAAGTCGCATTCAGCAGAAGACTCATTCACAGTTCTGTTATCGGGATAGCATTTTGCCTTTGCCTCTTTAATTTTGTGGTACGAAGGTAGTAAATTTGGAACATTTATATTTATTTTTTGGCGTATTATATCGTACTGATGAGTTGATAGCTGTGCGTCTGTTATCATTGCTAATGCATCATCTGCAGATATTGACAAACAGCCAGATGTATGTGTTTCCAGTGTTTTCCTTACAATCGATCCTTATTAATAATAAAATTATGAAAAGAAAAAAAAAACAAAGAAATAATTTGACTTAAGCACAAAACGAACCTCTTTTCGGGGAGCATATTGATAATTGCTTAACTGCAATAGCAGTATTTCTCTTTCCAGCTTTCCTAAGGTTGACTTCATTCGCAGTTATGATTTCTTCAGCGCTAAATGAATCTAGAAGTGTTTGTGCTTTTCTCTTCTTAGTCTTCTCACAGCACTCATCAAAACTTTTTTTTGGTCTTCCTATTGCTTTGTTTGCACTAGATGAAGAGGGAATTTCATCTAAAACAATTTGTGGGAGTTTAATGATTTCATTTAACCAATCACAATTATTGCTTTCAAAGCGTTCTCTATGGCGACCACATTTGTTCATTTTTTCGTCAAACCTCAAACATAAAGTTTTTAAGGTTGCCTTTATTGACTTAATTGCCTCTTCAGAAAATGAAAAATTATTAAAATTATCCATAACGAAGGAAAACACAGCCTCAAAGCGCTTAATTTTGATTTTGGAAATCCAAATATCAAAAATTTGTTTTTTCGTAATTTCGGTTGGCATCCTAAAATACGAAAAATTTTGTATGAGTGTCGCACCTGTGCGCAAAAAGACAAAACACTTTTTGGTTCCACATATATACAGCTTTAAAACAAAAAGGATCTCAACTTTGTAAAACACTGTAAAATTATACTTTTTGTCTAATGAACACATAAAACACATAGTTTTTCACTAATTTTTTACTTCCAAGCACCCCCATTTTTTATGACAACACTTTTTAAAAAAAAAAAACTTACCTTTATAATCAAAAATATTATATTAAATATAAAAAAAATAAACTTTTCCTTTAAGCCTCACGAACCACTTGCAACAGAAGCTAATCCACTTGACACTAAATCAGACCTTTCTCCTAAAAATTATACAAAAGTTAATTTCTAAGCTGATTTTTTGTTGTTGTGCTTAGTTCTAGCTCATAAAAATGTGCACAGTCATTGAGGGGGAGGTTTATGCTTTAAGAGAAACTGGTTTTTGTTTACATTCATGCATGTTGTTTTTTTAATTAAATCCCGCTAAATGTGCGAATTGTCACACTGTGCGGCGGCGGCGGAAGAACACACAAACAAGTCAAAGAAGGCGCAACATTTTGCCAACACAATAAAACTCGATGAGTTCAATTCAAGGATAATGATATTAATAATATCATTACAATGATTGTTTTGTTGTTTTGCAAAAAAAAAATAAAAATAAAAAAGCAAAAAGACCGCAAAAACTTGTGTTTCTCATCGAAGATCAAACGTACTCCGTCAGCAAAAGGACGTTTTACACAATCTCTACCAGAAAAGACCGCCGACACAAAGCGAAATGACAAAAGCAACAGGATGACAATGTGATGTCACCTAATTGTTGCCGAATCTTTGAAAATCTTCAATCTTCCCAATCTTTGTGTAAGACTTATCAGAAGACGAAAGTCCTTGCCTTTGATCTTTGATTTTTTTTTTTTGTGTTGCTGTTGTTTTCCCCCCAAGGATTTCTATGTTTCTGCCTTTTGTGTTAGTTGTAATACTTTGTTGCGATAAAATAAAAAGAAAGGATCATTAAGCCGATGATATACCTGTCAAAGTTTTGAAATGCATGTCGGCTTGGCTCGACTCGACTGGGTGACACCTGAATTGATTTTTTTGAGTGTGACACCGACTTTGATTTTTAATCAATTGAATTCGGGACCGCAAAGCGTCTGGAAAAACATTTATGTAGGATAATATTGAGGATGACAATTTACAACACAGCGACTCAGGGGAATTGGGTGTGAAATTCGTTTTGATTTTCAGATTAACTGCGGGAGTAACTATTAATATTTCGAATTTTGTGGAAAACTGAAGAGACAATAATCACAGAGGAAAAGGGATTGGATTGGTTATGGTAGAAGAGGGAAAGACCAAAATGTGTGTAGCTTTAAGAAATTTGTCAATTCATGTCAAGGCATCAAAACTTATCGACGTAATGGTATGTATGTAGGTAGGTTTCATTTAATGGAATTTAATTCCCGCAGATGCGGTCACATCGTTGAAAAAATGATTCAAACCTTATCAAAACAGTTTTACGAAATCTGGAAAAATTACATTTGATTCAGAGGATTACAATTTCATTTTTCTTTTTGAATCGTTTCTGTTATAGATTTAATGTCAGTCGTTTTTGAAGATTCAATCGGTTTTTCAAGCTTTTTTTCTGTATTTTTAGATCAACTGGGAGAACTTCTTTAAAGGCTTTTTAACCAATATCTTAAGAACAGCTTTTCGTGTAGGTATATTTATATTTAAGTATATTTTGTTATAAAAAATATTTTTCAGAAAGAAGAGTGATCTCAATTCTTTTATTTATGTGACAAAAAAAATGTACACACATCAGAACTTTCGAGCTATAGGTACCTAGGTACGTCTTTTCAATGGATATGGACCAATGAAAAATAAATCTGAGAAAGTGAAGAAATAAAAGAATAACAAATAGATAGTACCTACTAACCTTTTCTCTCCATCATTACTAATTGAAAAATAAAACCTGTCTTTGCCGTTATTTAAAGGCGGAGCTTAACAACGAAAGTCTTGCAAGTTGCAAAACCAAAAGTAAAAAAACATTTTAATCCCTACTGCTTATGCATGCTTGCCTGGTGATTCACTTTAAAATTACGTCATTTTGCGTCCTTGTCGCTCTTACACTATTTTGTCTCCTCGTCTTTCACAAAATAAAATTTTGTTACCAGGCGAGCATGCGAATGATGCAGGTCTTTGTGTTTGCTCATTTTTGAATTTTGCAAATTCACCCCTTCTAACTCTTCCAACACGGGCCATATTATCCTAATAAAGAAATTGTGAATCCACACTGAGGCAAAAAATAACCTATTTGTATATGCAGTCAACACTAGGCATACACACTCAGTTTGCATGCGCAATCACTGTATTGCGCATGCAGGAGTGAGTGATGCGAAGAATTGAAAAACCTGATGTAAGGAAAGGAAAGAACAATAAACACCAACATTTCCTAAGGTTCTCCATGATCACTGAAAAATAAAACCTACTAACACCAACACCAATGCCAGTCAGCTTGCTTGCGTAATCAAGAATGAGTGGGGAAGTTAAGGAAATGAAAGAACGATATAGGTAATGTAGTTGGTAAAGGAGGATAGCCAATGATCATAGCCAAAACTTAACTAGGTACATAGCTTTAATCCCTATCGCTTTTGCATGCTCGCCTGGTAATGTAGTTTTTATTTACGTAATTTTGCTTAGTTTTTGTCATAATTTTCTTATCGGTCGCGCCTTCATCGTTTTACCAAGAAATGAAATCTCATTACCAGGCTAGCAGGGATCTTTGAAAGTTGCTTAAGAGGCCTCCGGACAAAATATTGAGAAAAACGTGAAATTGGGCAAATTCGTGCAAGGTTTGTGAAGTCAATGCAAGACGTATTGAAATAAAATAAATTGCATATGAAAGAATTACATTTTATCTTGAAAAGCGTCGAGCCACTTTTTTAATTTTTTTATATTTTTCTTATTTAATTTTAATATTCCGGTTGCTTCTTTCGTTAAATTCCACAAAACTGCAAAAGTTGTGCAAGGTTTGTGAGAAATTGAAGTGGAAAACTTATAATATTTTTATGTCATTTTAAAGGTAATGAAGAGACTTAGAAGAGCGTCGGAGCGGATTTTTAATTTTGGGCTCTATTTTTGAATAATCATCTTTTGAAAAACATTAAAATTGCTCATTTTCCAATGCATTTTTTAATGTACAGTTATGTGAAAAGATCATCATAACTTTCCCAAAATGACATAATGCTTTCTGAAATTGTTTATATTACAAAAAAGTAATCAAAAAGTAACTTTTTTCTGCAAAATAACACATTTTATAAAAGCCTTTTTTTTGCACAAAAGTCGTTACTTTTGTTTACTGGCTGTTTTTAGTTCATCTATTTGCCAAAACGTGGTTTTTTTCGAAGATAGCTAATTTTTGTTGGAACTGAAGCAAAAAGAAGTATGACGAACATGAAAGGCGTGTAGGCTTTTGGGTATAGGAGAAGTTCAGTAAAGGGGTGGTGTAGAAGGGGAAGAAATGGATGTGAGCAGAACCACTGTGACGGTGGATGATAATATTTGAGGGCTATGGTGGTATAGGGATTGGTAAGCGATGAGTATGGTCACTACTATGGTGTGAATGTAAAATGAAGCAAAGGAGTAGATTTAAATTGTTGGATTGTTTTGTGTGTTTTTAGGAAGAAAAGTAACTACATATGTACATTGGTTGGTATGCGAAAAGTATTGAATGTATTATTATGAAGCTCGGTATGTTTGTTATGATAAGAAATCGGTTTGTATCTTATTTTGTATTGTGATGAACGACGAGGTGAATATTCTTTTTTCGAATAGGTATTAGTTTTTTAATAATTTGGACAAATATTGGATTTTGAGGGAATTGAAAAGTCTTGAAATTTTTCATTTTTGAGCTAAAATTTTCAACTTTTTCATTTCAAGGCAGGTATTAGTTTTTGCAATTTTGAGAAGAGATATTAGAGTTTTTAGGACATTACCTTACCCCTTTTTAATAAAATGACTTTTTTTTTAAGCAGAATACAATATTCTCAGAAAATAAAATATTAAATTATCCTTTCTTATTCATAAAAATGATGTTTGTCCTAGAGTGGGCGCAAGGTCAATTATAGATTTTGTTTATTTTTTTGAGTTATAACGTTTCGGGTGTGATTACACCCAAGACACGAATACAAAAAACGCTCCAATAAATAAGAAAAAATTGGTATACATTCTTAATTATTGCAATTACAATAATTATTGTAAGTATCTACAATCTTTTTTTTATTTTATTATTGTATGTAGATATGTATTGTATACTTAAATGTTTTCATAAACAAAATGGCGCAAGATTTTCAACATTTAAAACCTACTCTAAATCAATTTTAGAATGGGGTTTGACTGTAAATATCGTTTATAAAACGAGAACCGACTTTTTGTTAATTTTAAACGCAAAACTATACTTTAACTAAGAGCTCGTCTAACTTTAACAGTAGCAAATATGTATGTAGCTACTTTATCTTTTAAAAGTATACTATATCCAGATTAACAATGGCCATTTCATACCAAAACAAATTGGAGTTGATTTTCTTAAAAGATGTGCTTTGTAAGTAGATTGAATATTAGAAATGCGAAACAATTGTTCAAAAGTGCTCTTCGATCTTAAATTTTCCAATATTGCAGCGGGCGATGGATAAATAAATCTGTTATTATCTATTATAATTATAAAATTCTTTATTTAGACAATACAAGAATATAATAAGAAGTATATAAAAGAAAATTTAAAATAAAAAAAACCTTTCTAATTCATGCAAGTCTTTCTTTTTCATTTTATCGAAACCTGCAATTACAAATAAATAATGTACATGACAACGTATACCTATAGGTAGGTCGAAAAAATACATCTGTAATATAGGTACAAAATCTTACATAATAACTCTGAATTATTTTAAATTCAAGGTCAACATCACCAATTTTCCATTTTATGATATAGGTCTATACCTACATACATACATGCACAGATATGTATGTAACTTCATTTTACTAGACATATTGGAGCTTCTAGGTAGACACAAATAATATTTTTTTCTTGCTCAAATGTTCCATTGTATAGGTATATAAACTATAGTACTCTCATGGAACAGAAAAAAGTGGTATGGAATACACTCTACCGAGGGCGCTGTCGTAGGAAAATATTGTCGTGGAGACTTTATATTTAGGGTGGGGTAGTAATTGAGGAAGAACGAGAAAATTTTATCAGCGCTGGCAATGAGAAAGACGAGAATGAGAAAATGAAATTTGTTTTGTAGCATTTTCTTTTTAAGGGATCTTCTGTGTGTTTTGTTGATATATTTTTTTGTCAAGAATATTTGTTATGTTTTTGCTATTTTATACGCAACAAAGCAACGTTGTTCAATTTCGGCATATCGAACCAAAATACAACGTTGCTTTTTTTTTGTATGGACACACATACCTATTTAAATAGATTTAAGTAGGAATAATTTTGAAAATTGATTCTTGATAGGATTAGGCTTTTTTGAATTTTAGTATATCTACATAGGAACTTTATCTTAATATATTAGGTAACTTACCTATGTTGATTGCAATTATTATTATTTTTGTTATTCAAAAGTATAATAATTGGTGTAATTTTGAAGAACAAAAATAATAATTGCAATCAACTAGGTTAACTGCCTACGTTAGATGCAGTGGGTGGTTAGGTAGTGGAAATTGTTTTTTTTTTTGCAATTAATATAGGTAATTATGTACATATGTATATACAAAGGTATAAAACTATTTCTTTAAGAAAATCTAATACATAGGTACGTATACCTACCTATATTTTTATTAAAGAAAATAGCTTTTTCGTATGTACATACCTACATATATAAAATATAGTATGGTAGACAAAATTATTTGTATTCGTTGATAGGTATTTATATAATTAAAAATAAAAAAAAAAGAAATTTGATATAGGTATAGAACAGTTTTTAAAATTTATTCATATTAACTTTGTTTGCAAAAAATATAGAAAATTTTTAATACTTTTTATGTGTATATAAACAATTTCAGAAATTTATAAATATTCACATAAAGCAATTGTGAAAAAAAAAATCAAATAAGTTTTTCGAGAAAAAGATAATTTTAGAAAACTTAAATTAATTAAAAAAAATTAGAATAAATAGAATAAAATTATTATTGACATAATATTTTTAAAAAATCAGTTTCCTTTTTTGGAAAAAAATATTTTGTATGCATTTACATATTGCTTATAAGCAATTTTAGAAAAATAAAAATGAAGAAATTTGGTGTCAATTTAAAAAAAATATTGATGCACCCCACATGAAAAACTTTGAAAATAAAAATAAACATTTTTTTTTAAATAGTTTTTATCCATATATTTTGTAAAAAAATAAGATATTTGCCCTGCGAATTTTGAACAAACAAATATTTCTTTTAATGTTTGTCTACGAATTTTCATCAAATTTGGAAATTATTAATTCATTAAAATAAAAATTTTGTTTTGTTTGTATTTTGTTAATATAAATATAAAAGGTACGAATTTATGCAAACAAAGTTTAATAAACCTTTTATTATTAAACTAATTTTAAATATAAGAAATTTCTTTAAAATTGTTCTAGAAAAAAATTTGGGTTATTAATTTGAAGTATTTAAAAATAAAGATTCTAAGAAATATTTTCAAAAATTAATCGCTCAAACTTTTTTAAGACATTGATTTTTCAAAAAAAAAAAATTTTTAGATAAAAAAATATTTTTCCGTTTTGTCTATCATCGTAAAGTCAACTTTTATCAAAATCTAGCGTTAAATTTTTTCCACATACAAAACTTGCAATTATGTACATAATTTTGTAAGTGAAAATAAAATAAAAAAAAATTTGGTACACCAACCTTAAGTTTCTATTATTGTACGAATGGAAATTAGGTTTCGAAATAAAATATTGAGCCGTTTTTGAGATATCGAATTTTCCAAGAAAAAAAAATTACTTCTTTCCAAAAATTAAAAAAAATATTTTTTTTCAAAGCTTTGAGACGCAATGTTTTTAAACTTTTTGGAAGCATCTATATAAAAAATTTCCATAATGAGAAAATTGTCAAATGTCAAAATTTGGAAAAATGGTTCTATGGTAGGTACAAGCTGTAATATCTTAATTTCAAAATTTGTTTTATTAAATTAAAGATCATACAAAAAAAAATTTATCAAAATTCCAGGCGCCGTTTTCGAGAAAAATACGATTTTTAAAACCATTTTTATTTTTTTTTTTACATTTGTATGGATGGTACCTTTATTTTTAGGTAAAATAATTTTTTTTTCTCACATCTTGTAGATTATATTGATAAACTTTTATTTATCAAGTTTAAAATAAATCTAGCATAGGGTTTTCGAAATATTGAGTTTTGAAATATTTATTTTAAAAATTGAAGAAATTTTGATTTTTCATACATTGTTTACATTGGCGCCTGCCAGGTGACTTAACATACCCTAAGCGGAGCGATGGAGTCGCGTGAAAGGGTGTGTCCCCGATAAAGGGACTTAAATTTCTTAAGTCCTGCAGAGCGGGCCACCCAATGTACTTTTAAATATGATTTCTGGCTAAACTAGGCATCTCAGCGAGTTAAAAATTGCATATTCAGGATCTAGGGAGTGCCACCTTTCAACCCACGTATCGCATGTAACGAAAAACAAATGTTTATCTTTAAATGCGATTTGCGACTAAACGGAGCTCCGTAGACCCCCCAAAGTTGACTTTTTCAAACGTGATTTCTGGCTAAACTAAGCATCTTAGCGAGTTAAAAATTGCATACTCGTGATGTAGGGAGTGATGTATCACATGATTTTTTTTTGTTATTTTACATTTCAAAATTCTACTTCTCAAAATTTTGAATTTCAAGATTCTAATTGATAAATTTTAGTTTTCAATATACTACTTGTCAAAATTAAAGTTTTCAAAATTCTGCATTTTGAAACTCTACTTCTCAAAATTGTGCATTTCAAAATTCTACTTCTCAAAATTCTGCATTTCCAAATTTTACTTACTAAGTTTTGTGCATATTAAAATTTCCCAAAATATGGTATTTCAAAATTTTACTTCTCAAAATTTTTTTTTTCAAAATTCTGCTTTTCAAATTTTACTTATTAAGTTTTCTGTATTTCAGAATTCTACTGCTCAAAGTACATTTTTCAAAATTATATTTCCCAAAATTTTGCATTTCAAAATTTTAATTCCTATCATTCTGCATTTCAAAATTTTATTTTTTAAATTTCTGAATTTCAAAGTTTTGCTTTTTAAAATTTTACTTAGGTGCTAAGCTCTCTGCATTTCAAAATTCCTTTTTCAAACTTCTGTTGTTCAAAATTTTACTTATTAAGTTTTATGCATTTCAAAATTTCATTTCCCAAAAATCTGCATTCCAAAATTCTACTCTTCAAAATTTTAGCTTTCATTATAATTTTTCTGTACCTATTTCAGAACTCTAATACTCTAATTCTCGAAATTCTGCATTTTAAAAATCTGCTTACAAAAATAATTATCTAACTACCTATACAAAAAAATTGTTCTGAGTGGTAATCGTGTATTTGAATTATAATCCTATACTCGTACCTACATACATATATTTATTTGCTCCAACATAGATACAACACAGCGAACGAAAAAAATAAAACCTTCATTCCAACAATATACCGTTTTTCTCTATGCGTGAAGCAAAAAATGCCACATCATACTTATTTGTATAGAAAATGAATAAAAACAAAACAAAAAATAGCTTTCTTGTTGTCGCTTTGTTCTGCACCTTCGGTTTGCTTTTACCGAAAATATTATCACCCCTTCCTGATTATCGTCTGTCCTTACTCTCCACAACTCTACGTAAAAAGTTATGGAATACGCTCGTATGGCACCGCGTCGTTCGTTCCTCTTCATGAGAGTACTATAGTTTATATATACAATGAATGTTCCAACGCCTAATACTTCACACAACGGAAAGATTGAACCTACACTTACCCCTCTATACATCTTTACACTACCCTTTTCTACAAACAGATCAAACAGAGCAGAGGACACAAAAATAAAACAAGCAAATGAAAGAAGGTTGTGTGTAGGCTGTAACTTCTCTGCAACCCAAATGCAACTTTCGAAGATCAAACATGTTGAATGTACAAATGCGGAGTGATTATTTTAATTCGAAGTTCCAATCTTCGAATCTGAGTTCGACATTTTGGACGGAGGCCTCCTCAAATTTCCCCTTTTTAACTCTGCCCAGTACGGCTTTCGTCACACAATGAAGAAACTAAGCCTCCCCACTCAAGCAAAAAAAAACTTATTTGTGCATGCAGTCAACATTAGCCATACACACTTGCGTGCGCAATCATTGTATTGCATGAGTGATGAAAAGAATAGAAAAAACCTGATGTAAGGAAAAGAAAGAACAATATACACAAATACCACTCAGTTTGAATGAAAGAAGTAAAGGAAACCGAAGAATCATAGGCACCTATATGTACATATGTATGTAGTTGGGAAAGGTGGGGCTCAAACAAAAGTCGATTTCCAAAACAAAAGTATAGGTATACACGATCCCTACTTCGTCAGCATGCTCGCCTGGTGATTCACTTTTAAATTATATCATTTTGCGTCTCCCCTCTTTGTCTGTACATTTTTTTTTTTACCCGTCTTCCAAAAAATGAAATAATAATACCAGGCGAGCATGCGAATGGAGAAGAGTTCCTTGTGTTTTCTTCTAATTTCGCAAATTCCCCCCTTCTTTCTATTCACATACCCAGCGCCATTAAAGAAAGTGGACATCCCACTAAAGCAACAAAACCTATTTGGATAAGTCAATACCATACACACTCAGTTTGCGTGCGCAATCACTGTATTGCGCATGCAGGCAAAGGAAAGAATAGAAAAACCTGATGTGAGGAAACGAAAGAACAATAAACACCAACATTTCTTTTTTCTTAAAGTTCTCCATGATCACTGATCACCCAGTCAACGACAATACCACTCAATTTGCTGAAAGAAGATAAGGAAACGAAAAAGTCTGTATGTAGTTGGTAAAGGTGGAGCTAATAAGCGAAAGTCAATTTTGGCAAGACAAAAATATACAAGCAATCCCTACTTCGTAAGCATGTTCGCCTGGTGATTCATTTTAGAATGACGTCATATTATTTTGAATTTAACTGATTTTTTGAGGGTTCCAGCGTCAACCACTAGATGCCCTTAGTTACACCATTCTGAGAATATTTTATTTTCTTTAATTTTTTATTTTTCTTAATTTTTATTATTTTGGTTTGGGGGTCTTCAAGTAAAAAATGAAACCTAGATACCAGGCGAACATGCGAATGTAGAAGAGTCGTTAAGATTTTGAATTTCGGCAACGTCCCCATTCAACACCCCCCAACGCGTCTTAAAACGTCAATCGAAAAATGTAAGCCATCTAAGCGTGTGTTAGAAAGAAATGTAAAAGGAAGGAAATATGAAGCAAAAAAACAATAAACACAAACATTTCTAAACGCTCTCAATCGCCACTGAAAAATAAAACCTATTCAATACTAACACCAATAACAATCAGTTTGCCTGTGCAATCACTGGTTTGCGCATGCAAGCATGGGTTGGTAAGGTAAGCAAAGGAAAGAACGATATATGGTTGTTGTTTTTTTGTGCACATTAATTTTCGTCGTCGTCGTCGTCGTCGTCGTCGTCGTCGTCGTCTGTCAGCCTCGTTGTCTTTAGTCGTCGTCTTACCCAGAAATAAAATGTCAGTACCAGGCGAGCATGCGAATGTAGCAGAGGTCTTAGGAAATTACTTGATTGTTAAACTTCACAAGATTCCCCTTTCTTACTCTGCCCAATATGGCTTTCTTAACACAATGAAAAAAGTAAGACCACCTACTTAAGCAAAGAAAAAACTATTTGAGTACCTATACAGTCTACATCAGACACACACACCCTGACACTCAGTGATCATCGCTGAAAAATAAAAGATGGTCCTATACAGTCGACACCAACACCACTCAGTTTGCATGAAAGAAGTCTAAGGAAAGCAAAGAAACATTTATATATGTAGTTGGTAAAGGTGGAGCTTACCAACGAAAGTCAATTTGCAAGACAAAAATATACAAGATCCCTACTTCGTCAGCATGTTCGCCTGGTGATTCACTTTGAAATTACGTAATTTTGCGTCCTTGTGTCTTCACATTTTTTTTTCTTCTCGTCCACCAAAAAAATGAAATCATATTACCAGGCGATGGCGAACATGCGAAAGAAGAGGACTTTTTGTGTTTGCTTAATTTCGCAAATTCCCCTTCTATCTCTGCTCAATGCCGCATTATTCAATCAATGAAGAACGTAAGACTCCACTATAAAGCAAAAATGGCAAACACCATACATACGAACTCAGTTTGCGTGCGCAATCACTGTATTGCTCATGCAGGAGTGAGTGATGCGAAGAATTGAAAAACCTAATGGAAGGAAAGAAAAGAACAATAAACACCAACATTTCTTAAGGTTATCCATGATCACTGATCACTCAGTGAACACCAATACCACTCAGTTTGCTTGAAAGGAGATAAGGAAACGAAAGAATCATATATGTAGTTGGTATAGGTGGAGCTTAAAGTCGATTTGCAGAACAAAAATATTCAATCAATCCCTACTTCTTGAGCATGCTCGCCTGGTGATTCATTTTAAAACTACGTCATATTATTTTGAATTTAACGGATTTTTTGAAATTTCCAGGGTCCACCACTAGATGCCCTTAGTTACACCATTTTGAGAATTTTGTGTTTTCTTTAAATTTTTATTTTTCTTGATTTTTGTTTGGGGTCTTCAAGCAAGAAATGAAATCTTGCTACCAGGCGAGCATGCGATTGTAGAGCGTTCTTTTGTTTTTGTTTCAATTATTGAATTTCGCATACCTACTATCTATACTTACTTCACCATTCATTTAAACTTCCCAATGAGGCTTGATTTCCTAAAGGCGAAAAGGAGACAAAAACTATGGCGTGGATTAGTGCAAACTAAGGAAAAAATAGGAATAAAAAAAATCTACTGAAAAATAAAACCTAGTTATGCCACTATTTGAAGGCGGGCCCTAACAGACAAAGTTTCGCAATTACACCATTACACCATTTTTAGAATTTTTTGGTTTGTCTAAAATTTTAATTTTCGATCACGAGGCTCCTGCTTATGAAAAAAGCTTATTCTAAGTCACTAGGTTTAGGTTAAATTTAATTACCTATCTATTTAATGAGAAAATGGAGTAGGTATGTTACCCATAAGAGCATTGAGCTTGAAAACCGTGAGATTGCACCTATAGGAGTTGGCATGAGCTAAAGGAATCGAGCAGCAGTAGCAGTCTTAAGCGCAAGAATTTTTAACTAGTAGATTCAACACGAAATCTATGGGGTGATAGGTCGGGTTAGGTAAGGTTAGGTTGACGTGGCTGTTAGCAAGAGAACCGAACCACATTGAATCTTCGAGACTTTCTCCATAGGTAATCGTTAAACCAATTGGAGCTCCTTATTTAACCTTTATCTACATATATTTGCCATATCACCAGGATCATTGTTGTAGGAATCTCCTAATAGAAGTCTTCGTCTTTGGGATAAAGTCATGCAGCTTCGGCAGAAATCATTAGAATAAACTCGGTACTGGCCTATAAAACAGTGTCATATTAACACATACCAAAGAGCCTATGTGCGATCTGCTTAAGGATAATAAATACATACATTTATGTGAAGCGCTTCAGATGCAGCATTCGCCAAATCAGCATATTGCTTTAGCATAAGTTTACACGTAGTGATAGGAATACCTGTTTTCCCCATCTGGCACTAAAGGTATCACTGTTTCACGTTTGGCGAGCTGTATCATCTCCATCAGAGGCGATCGGCAGTTAAGGGTTCTTATAGAGCTGATATAGAGACGGAATCAAGAGATCCAATGCGGCTGTTCAAGAAGAGATCTAATGGCTGTTCAAGAAGCACTTTCTGACTGTATCTAATTAACAGCGAGCTGTGGTGCAAGCTATGGAACAAGCTACTGGCTCGTTCGTTTTGGACTGCCATGGCGGAGGTCTGTTTTCACTCCCGAGGCACACCCACCAATACAATTCAAATGTAACAATTCTTTGACCATCAAATGAAAATAAATAAGGACCCTCTATTTGAATTGGATCTGGAAATGCCACAATTGTTTTCAAACAGACATTACTCAACAAACTCACTCAGAAAATATTCCTAAATCTTCATTCAACAGAATACTGCGTGCATAACTTTGGCTCTTCTTCCTTAAGCCTTAAACCTGCCTTAAGCTAAGCCCATGAAAGTCTGACTAAAATTCCTATACGATAGATCTCCCTAAGTTTTCATATTTGCCATGACTCACACAAGTCGCCTAATCAGCATTTATAAAGAATTTAACACATTTGTCTGCATTACGCTCCGTTAGAAACGATAATACCCGAACTCCAGTTTAGCCCCTGGCAATTTTCGACCACCCAAAGTAGAATTGATTAGGGTGTCTAAGAGAAGTCAAATCCGGGAAATTAATGAAAATGGCCATCTAACTTGAATATGTATTTTTTTTTCTTCCTTGTTCTCTGAATCCATATCCCACCACCCCCCTCACTCATCAGACACTGACAACCACATGCTAAACAAGAGCCCGAACTTTAGTGGTGCTTGGGATTTGTCTGCATTATAGAGAACATTTGGCCTTTTTTCACATCCACAACAGGAGTCCTGAGGGATTCGAAATGTTTAGGTTATCCATTGCATCGAAGAGTACATAGCGCCCTAGGACACTGTTTTTATTTTTCCCAAATCCAACATCCCAATTGCGCGACTGATGCATAGGGTGGAAGATTATTTTGTTTTCCTTTTCATACGCGATGACGCCTCCTTGTGGTTTGCAGGCGAAGGCGAAGAAAAAATATAGAGAAACAATTCAATATCCTTATGGCCTTTCACACACTCACTCACCACAACCTTATATTTATGGATGAATTGTGAATGAGCGAGGGGGGGGGGGGGACTCCGAACCCGAACGACAGTGGCGGTAGGTTTTTGGTACATATTCAGATGCAAAAGTTTCAACAAACGAGTCCTTTGTCGGATTGGATTGGAATAGTTTTTTTTTTTGTCCATTTAGGTTGGCCAATTCTAGGAAACGGTCTGGGCTTTCCGGAAAAAGTCCTTGCACTCTCTAAGGATACGCGATAATAGTGTTTGTGTAATTGCCAAGGAGGATGGTTAATTTAATGGATGTTTCGTATATGGAATCAATGAAAGGGGCTACTACACTTCAGTTGTTGTTGTTGTTTTTGTTAAATTTGGACCTTGCGATGGCAGCAGCGAGATGGCGATGATGGTGTTGTTAAGGGAGGCTGAATTCGTTTGTATCGCAATTGACTAAAAACGAAGAACAACATTTAGACTCCTCTTCGAAAATCGCTTTTTACAACAAGGACGACTTTCTATACATATGTAGGTATATGTTTCGAAGCTTGTTTCGTCCTTGTTGGCGTTGTCGTTGTCGTTCTATACCTACCTACATATGTATATATGGACAAAGTGATAACTACGAAAAGCCATTTGTGCAATTATTTGAGGTTGAATTGAAATTTATTGCACACACTGGTGCAGGATCTATATAGGGTGGCTCGCTCTGGCCATGCCGATGCCGTGTGGTTGGACCGGGAGTGATAAATAGGAAGCAGAGGTCATTTGTTGGGTTGGTTTTTGTTTGGACAGTTAAGTTTTTGGGGCTAGATGTCTATAGTGTATATAGCTGGCGGAAGGAGAAAGTTCTTAATATTTTTGAGTGTGAATAAGATATTGGACTAAAGTGTCCATTTAGTAAAGCTTATCGAATAATTATATTTAGAAAGTGTAGAATGAGTAAGAGAGATTGGCAACGAAACTTGTAGGTATAATTGAGGGTTTTATAAATAGTGAGATAAAATTTTAAAATTAAGTAAAGGCTATGATTATTCTATAGTACCCTGTGGCATAATAGTGAGTAAGATGGAATGTCATGGCGAACATCGGGCAATTACCAGCTGCTACCATTCAACAAAAAAAATAATCTTGCGACGAAAGTGACAAGGTCTTCAAGAGCAAGGTTTTCCCATTTGTATATTTATTTGTATAAGTATTTATTTGCGACTTATAGGTACCTACTAAGTATAAGGCAAGTTATGCATTCGTAAAAAAAAATCGAACTCGAGATTTTGATCAAAGTTGACATTACGATGATAGCGAAGACCAAAAAAGTGGGTCTCGCAATTCTGTCTGTCTGTATGTCTGTCTGTCTGTCTGTCCGTCTGTCTGTCTGTCTGGTCGACTATAGCTAAACGGCTCGGCCGATTTTCATCAAACTTGGTAGATACCTATGGGTTTTAATTTTTTCCCCCCACACGTTTTTTTCTTTTTTTTTAAGACAAAAAATAACGGTACCTGCCCTACGATTTTTTTTCGAAATTTTATAAATATTTTTTTTTTCTCAAAAACTGTCCCACAGAATTTAAAAAAAAATTGAAAAATTTCATTTGGTTAAAACTAGGTAATGGTTGAAAAAAAATTCCAAAAAATTGTTATTTTTGGTAGCCCCCCTGGGTCCATTTTTTTTGTTTTTGATTTTCTCGAAAACTGTACAGCCGATTTAAATTATTTTTTTTTATGCTAAAGCTCCTCCAAAGTTTGAATATTATTACATAGGTATTCAAATTTTCAATTTTTTATTTTTTGGATTTAAAAAAAAATCAAAATTTTATTTTGGAAATTCAATATTTCGAAAACCCCAAGATCGATTTTTTTCAAACTTGACAAATGAAAGTTTCTTAACATAATTTACAAGACTTGAGAAAAAAAAATTGATTTATCTAAAACTAACGGTACCTTCCATACAAATTTTAAAAAATTATTTTCGAAAATCGTATTTTTCTCAAAAACGGTTCCGAGAATTTTGCTTAAATTTTTTTTCTTTTGATTAATTTTTACGATTTATAATTAAATAAAAAAAAATTTGAAATCTAGATATTACTGACTGTACCTACTATAGATCGATTTTTTCGAATTTTGAATTTCTCATTATCGGCAGAACGGATCTTAGTAAAAAATTTTATAAAGAAGCTCCTAAAAAGTTTAAAAAACATTGCATTTCAAAAAAAAAAAAAAAAAATATTTTTTAAATTTTTAGAAAAAAAAAGTCATTGTTTGTTTGAAAAATTCGATATCTCAAGAACGGCTTAGTATTTTTTTTTTTGGAAATTTGACTCTTGTTCGTACAATAATAAAAACTTAAGGTTGGCGTACCAAAATTTTTTCCTTAAAATGTTTTAAAAATTTTGTACATAAAAGCTTATTTTTTTAAGGAACCACTACAACGACTTATAATTTTTGTTCTTGCATAAATTCATATTTGCACAGCATTCTTCTTTTGTCTCTTACTACTAAAAGAATTTAAAAAATTCATTTTATCCTTATGATCAGTTTTCTTTAATAACATCCGTTTTTAAAATTCCTAGTCTATTACATAGGAGCAAGTTCGTGCGAACCAGTCGTGCATTTTATTTTTTAAAGCCTTTCATTGACATTATCTACGGAATATGACATCATTCAAAACGGGCACCGCGTTTTTTTCAGAGTGGATCCAAGTTCAATTTTATCGGTGACTCTGGCATATTCTTCGGGATACATTTCAACGATGGCAAGGGTAATGTTCTTTTATTGCAACGGTCGTTTTTTGCCACGTCTCACTTTGGATTTGAATCACTTGTGGAGAATGTCCATTCTGACATCGGCTGTGTGGCACGTACAGAAGTGCTAAGGGATATGTCGTTTACTTCCACATGATTGAAATTGAGGCAAAAGAAATTGGTTTTGATGGCAAAATATTCAACGTTTTCGAAAAAGTACACGAACCTATTTTGTCGCCGACCCGCAATCCACACTAAACAATGTCTTTCTGGCTTGCATTGCCAATTTTTTGACTTCATGTGAGTTGGTATCCTCTCACGTTCGACAATTTTACTTGTTGACAAACCCGTTCATCTAAAACATGGGCCTCGTCACTGAAGATGATTTTTCTGAAATCGGACTCAGTTTCTAACTTTCCAGATGGTAAAGCTGTACCAGATACACGTTTTGTTCGATACTGTGACTCGCATTTAATGTCTAAAAATGAAGAAAAAAAAATCAGGAAAATTAATAATAGATAAGACAACATGGCCGCCATGACCTGTCAAAATCTACCCATTTCTATTTGATATTCAAATTTTAAACTTCTTATATTCGATTTTAAATTTAGGAAGGAAATACCATTTGGCGATGTTCCACGTATTCTCAAGAGGTTTTCGTACCACAAGAGTCCCAAACGACTATTCCCCCTAAAAAAGGAAGAAGTTTTCATTTGCTTTCTCAATTTAGTTCTAAAGTATAAACTGACCGGATTATAAGATATCTTAATGGATTTCAGAAAATTAAAGATTTAATTGATTTTTAATAAGACAAATATTTTTACATAGCCGTAAAACATTCCAAGAATGAAAATTAATTCATCGAATATGCATATTAAATCATGAATAGATACATAATTACATTATTATGATTTCCACTTTTCACATTCCTCAAATAAAAGAGTGCATTTGATCGAAATTAAAAATTCATTCATTTTAGTTTTTGTGTGGGAGAGGGGAAGCAAATTATATCAGAATCATAACGACTTTGTAATTAGATTTCAAACAATAATACAATTTGAAGTGGATTCTAAAACGCACGTGCATTAGTGCAATAAACAAAGAATGCGCCTAATTACATCGATGACATTGTTTCTCAATTATCACCGTCATCAATTTAGGGCCCACACAGCACCAACAAGAAAAAAAAAACCTAACCAACAATGGAAGGCACAACCTGCAAGTGCGGAAACTCCCGGTTTTCCGTATCTGTGGATAAATTACAGCCAGACTGAGGCCATCATGTATTTTTTTTTTTTGAAAAATAAACGAATCGAATATTCCCCGAAGTAAACAATGTTGCTGGTTCTTAATACAAATCTAAACAAAAATTTAAAAATAAACAAACACGTACATCGCCGACTGTGCCTCAGAAAACATGTTGGTATTTCTCTAATTTACGAAGGCTGATGAACCGAAAGGGTGTTGAAAGAAAGTTATTTTATAAACATGAAGCCGCAGCAGTTATATGCAAGTTGCAGACAGATGCAGTAATTTTTTTCTCCGAAACATTTCTCTGCTTTCTCTGTTTCTTTTGTTGAAAATTTTTTGTTTAAAATATCAGCTGCTCTTCTCTGAGAAATTAAGCAAATGTTGCAAGAGAATATCAGAGAAGAGTAGATTTGAGAATCATAATGTTTAAGGCAGCATCTACTCAATTGAAACATGGACCAAAATTTGTATCTTCAAAAGGCAACAAATGTCAGACAACAAAACAGATGTTCAAGCATCTCAGCTCAAGCTTAGAAGTCAATACGAAATCCTAGGATTCATCATTTGAGTGAAAACCTAACTTCGACAAAAATAAATACTTCAAAGTGAAATTTAGAACTTTACATTATACAACTTTTATTTTTCAGAAAAAATAATTAAAAAATTTCAATTTCTTCTGGTTTACTTCCAAATCTTCACGGGAAAACAGAAATACTTCATATTGCAAAATTTATTAACCAATACATTTTGGTTCGAAACAGAAGGCTTGGAATGAAATGTTGTTAATTTCTCGCTTTTTACTGATGTGAAATTAATGCATTTCACACCCTTCTAGTGGCAATATTTTTAATTCTTGAGTATGCGATAGTAAGAGAAACAGCTGCTGCAATTCGGACAGACTTTTTATTTGACAATCAATAACTTTTAGTTTAAAGTAGAAGCTGTGGAATGTATTGCTAAAAATTTCACACTAACGATTTTGTACAGAATTCTTATTCACACTCGAACTGTGTACTAGGTTTAAAGAATTAACTTAGTCGATGAGAAGTTAGCTGGTGAAATTCATGGTAAAAGGAAAATTTCCTTATAGGCAAGAAGCAACATTTCTGTGGTTGCTTTCAGCATCTTGCCAGCTGACCATATCGCCCACTTAGTTCATGATGCTATTTTATACAGATATTATTTAACCCACTTTACGCACAACAAATTTTGCTCTTCAATATTGCTGTGCAAATTTCTTTGAGTATCATATCGAAATTTTAAGAAAACCCTCAAAGTTGTAAGGGATATTTCCTAGAATCACCACCAATAATTGCATTCAGAATGTTTAGATTCATGAAAAATTATGCAACCCAAAAAGACATTGACCTTGATTTTCATCTCCGAAGAGAGAAAGGCAATCATATAAATTTATTGATTATTATTATGATGACTATAATCATGAGTAGATACTTATGGTAATATGGAAACACTTCAGGCGTTTGTGCTGTACTTGCATTTTTATATGGTATATTGACAAGCTTATGTTCCTACAGTCAAATTGTTTTTTATAACAGCTATCTTACACAGTTATTGACTGAAATCAGTTAAGAACTCATCAAGGGTGGTAGACAAATGCTTATAGCGTATTGAGAATTTATTACAAAGCTATTTAATTTCGTTCCAAAAAATTATCAAACTTGCAATTCTCACGTTGGGCGCCATTTAGTGTCGTAATTTTTTTATTTTAATTATATTAAGACTTGATTTAATTTTATTAATATTGATGGTGTAAAAATGTTCGATTGAAAAATTATGAAGAATTGGACTTGAGAACGATGTATATACATACATATGTATGTATGTAGACACATAGGGTAGGTAGACCTTGAGGGCGGTTTGTAGAGCAAGAAACTTGAAATCTTTTTTTCTTGAAATCCATGTTCATGTTGGATGGCATTTACTGCGTTAAAATTCAAATCATCAAAATTCTTATCATCGACCACCGCGTTGGGCGCCATTTTTTGAGTGGTAATCGGAGTTGCTTGATATAAGAAGAGCCTGAGATCAATGTGTACTCCATGAAAAATCTAGATACTATAAGTTTACGATTTCGTGTAACCATAACTTCGATTAGAACTCGTGAAGCTCCAATCCTCTCGCACTCGCAATATCCATATTTTGAAAGTTTGATTCCTAATTTTCGATAGCTTCATATTGAAAAAAATTTCGAAACAGAAACTGTCAGCTCTTAATATGCTAATACACCACGAGATTGCTTCATCGGTAGACACTCTAGCTTCTAGCACCGGAAAAATCTGAAGCGATGATTTGGGATTCATAATCTTAAAAGTCCACAAATTGATAACAATTCCTTTTTTTTTCATAAAAATAATTCCAACCTTATGTTGGATGAGTTAAATAAGTGAATTTTAAGAGAATTGTGGAACGTAAATTTCATTACCAAAATATGTTGTATTTTTCAATGGTCCACCAACATGTTGCTCCGGCGTTTGTTGATAAATGATCTTAGAGGATTTAAAATACTGTGTAAAGGGTTAAAAAACCTACAAACATAATTTTTTTGTATAATTTGGAGCACTCCTATGCTCCTCATAAGCCCATAAGGCAAGAGGCCTATGGTAAATAATTTTCTCAATATCAGCTGGAAATTATTGAAAATTTAATGTTGTACCCTCTATTCAAACACGAAATAATAAGAAATGGCAATTTTCACTATCATCAGTTTTTGCAAGAGTATTTCAAAAATCGACAGCGATATCTCTACTGGATCCACATTTTTATCTTTTCCCCGTATGCCTCAAAAAAGTTCACCCGATTGGCACATTTATTTTTAATAAAACCTAATCTTAGTTTGTGATGCTTATGATTCCTATTGGCAAATCTTAAAATATAATTATTTCGAAAATTGATATAGCGCGAAATTTAACCGATTTCAAAAGTAAAAATTCATTTCCAGAGCGAAATTTTTCTTTGAAACTGCTAGAGAATTAAAATAGAATTTACCACAATAATTTAATGAAAAGCCAATTGCAAATGTGATGCAAAGAAAATTTCACGACTTGTTTTTTTTTTTTTTTTTTTAATTAAATTAAATTTTTTTTAATATTAAAAATCATAAAATTCTTTACACAAAGTGAAATGAAAAATAACTAAGTGCTGTGTCAAAAAAAATTTCCTTAAGTCTAAGATTTAGACAGAAAAGCAAATACAATATAAATAGTTCACAAAAATTACATTCCGTGAAATGAAAAGCTAATACGATCGACAAATTGTTTTGATATTTAGTAATTGAGCTTGATCGAATTAGAAGTACGAAGATCCGAGGAAGCCTTCATGTTAAGAATACCATTTCCCAAAAAATTGAACACGACCGACTCAGTTGGTATTGCCATGTTCAAAGGAGAGATCCTGAGAACCCCGTCAAAAAGGCAATATCATACAACGTTCCAATTCGGAATAAAAAGAAAGGTAGGCCTAAACACTCCTGGTACAAACAAATGCAAAAACACCAGCATTCAGTTGGCCTCAGAAATGGAACAATACAAAACCGGGAGGCTTGCCGCCGATTTCTGAGGTCAACCCGGCGAACCCCACAGGCGGATCACTAGTGTGAAGCAGATACGTGGGAGAGTTATGATCCCCTCGACATCGAGATCATAACAGCGCCGAAACAAAGGAAGAAGAAGAGTAATTGAGCACATTGAAGAGTGAAAATATTTAAATTTGAGAGAAAAAACAAACATTTGAAGACGTGAAAAATTCGGTATGTGAAATCTAAAATTCCACTAAGTGGGACAGGAGGAAATGAAATGAAATCTTAAATAGTTAAATCGAGAACCAAATATTGAAGCTAGAAATATGTGTTTCTTTACTACAATCCACAGTTTTTTCACGTATTTACTTATTAAACTTGAAATAATTACATCCATAGAAATTACAATCTTACTGTTAGAAATCCAAATATGAGAAATGGAAAAATCAACACAAAGTGAAATTAATACGATGCACAATTTTCCTTCCGTGTTCATTTCAGTTCATGCTACCACAGAAAAATTAATAAATTAGAAAATAAATCAAATATAAAATTTGAAATACTCATATGAACACCTCGTGAAATGAAAAATGAAAAAAAAAAAACCGCAATATTTTTCACATTTTGTTTTTATTCATTATAATACGTGAAAAAGTACATGAAGTTCATATAATTATTTTATACAGAAAACAAAGCTAGAATAACTCACATTTCTTGAAGTGAAATTGAATAGGACCCACATCTATTTCACTGTTAGTTTTTAACATCGTGAAATCACAGACATATAACAACTATTTTTCCTTGCAATAGACGTTAGTTCGAGTCTCATAACTCGACTGATTTCTAAGCTTCTTTGATTACTTCTCAAAATGGCGCCCAACGTGGGATTAATCAGGATGAAAAACATGATGATCCACAAAGTTTTAATTTAGATATCTTAAATTTGACTTAGTTTTATCAAAATACCTAATAAAGCTAAGCAATATTGACATCCAACAAAATGTAAAAATAGTAAAACAAAAGATAGGATCCACAATTCTTAGCACATTCCACAAGTGAAATATATTTGAAGTGGTATGAAAAATATTTCCTACTTTTGACAATAAAGATTGTTTCATTTCGAATAAGTGTTGTGGAATGTAAAAACTCACGTAAATAATTCCGAAAGAAATTTTAATTTTCATATATTTCGAAAATATTTGTCTTAACCTTTCTATTTTTAGAATCCTTCCCACGCAAAAACCGCTCTCCAAAACTTGCGTTTACTTAAAAACAAAAAAAAAAAACTAACAAAAGTAAAATAATTGGGTAATCCGTAATTGCATAAAGTTTTCCTCTCATCAATCTCAGTAGTTCTCAATTAACTTAAATTTACCCGGCATTTTTCACTCTCTAAAGCGCAGGTTAATTTGCAAAGCAATGTTGCTGGAAATCGCTGGCATCATAAATTCTTATTCACGCTCTAAGTAAATATCTAATTCATCCAAACCAAAGGACATTCTCCAAAGCAATGATGATTCAGATTAAAACAGAAATCTCTCCTTTCTACCTTTGTACATTTTTGAATCCTAAACAAAATAAATAAAGTAGAAAAAAATCTATCCAGAAACACAACAAACACAATATAAATGTTGCAAACATCCGAACCACCACCAACACAAATTAAACAAAACTCACATTCATAGATACTCTTTTTTCTTACGAATACATGGAGGAATCGACCGAATCTGGTGTGCTGGTTTGTGGATATTTTTCCAGAGATAGATTCTCCCTGGCAAAACAACGAAGAACGAATAGTATCTGACTGAAAGTCGCCGAAGAAAGGTGTGTTAAATGTGCATCCTTAACGTCGGGATTTTTGCTGCTTTTGGAATGAAATGAGAAAATTTTATCAAATAAAATTCTAAAGAAGCATCTGAAAGATAGTTTTGTTTTTGTTTGGTCCCTTTTCAAATTTGTATCTTACGAATACGAAGTTTTTTTTCTTCAAAAAGTGCGATTTAAAAAAAAATAAAATTGGATTAATTTTTTAATTTAAAACAAAATTCATAAGAAATTCGAAAAAGTATCTACGAGTGCGTGCGGAAAGTATCTTTGGTACCTATAGCTACTTATCAGTTGAAGTTAACGAGTGAAATATAATAAGAAAATAAATTGGAAAATCGAAGCAAAAAATTACAAAAAAATTGAGTGAAACAAAAGAAAAGTGAAATAAGTGTTTTACAAAAAAAGATAAATTTACCAAAAAATAAATACATTATGGATTAAAAGCACATTCGACAACTTCTAACCGGTCTATGGATAATTTATGTGAGTACCTTTGCACTTGCATATATGTACATACCTCCATAACATACATTAAAAATTTACAAATTACCCACATAACGGTACAAAGATACACACGAAGTACACCATACTGCTGCAATTAATATTTAAGTAACCACCACCTCGTTGTAGAGTGCCGTGTGTACCTGCCGTCTAAATTCATCTCTAACTCCTCTTGAATGTTGAATCACTATTTAAACTTTCATCATTAAGACTAAAACAATGTGCAAACATCCTCACACTCATTATTGTGTACTTAACCCCGAAAAAAACTACACTTAAGTCGTTTAAATAATACGAAAGATACGCAAAGTATCTAAGAGCTCCTCTGTTTGATTCTCCGGCTTAAGGTATGGGAAATGGGGTTCGAGAGGGGGTGGCGATGTGGGGCGAGCGAGTATCTACAGCAAGTAAACGCGAGATAAAATTAAAGACAAGGGTCTTTCTGATGGCTTCAAGCTTTCGCCGCCCTTTTAACACGCACATATATAGCACGTCATATATAGATACCATTTTATTTTGTTTGTCCTTGTGACTGTATAAATTTACTTAACATATTAAAAGATACAAACAATAAGGCGGGATGAGTCGTTCTTTGGTGCATTCATCATCATCTTGGTGTTTTAGTTCGTAATAATTATTATCCAAGAGCAAACAAATGAACGGTTTTTGTTGTTGTTGTTGGTTTTGCTTGTCAAAACAATTGTTGAAAGTATCTTTGTATCTTTTAACCGTCTTTTTCATGTTTAAACTCTGGAGTCTGGATATAATGATGCTTCTTATGAGTGGAGAAGAACAAATTTCATGTTTTTCTTAAGTTAAGAAGGACAACAACAACAACGAAATCATTCCTTGATCTCAAGATGAGTTTTTAACTTCCTTAAAAAAATTATCAAAAGAAACATTCATTCTAAAGGTGAAACGGTCTTATAAATGAGATGTTCAACGAAAGTAAGATAAATAGTAAATCTGGTGTGTTATTTAGAAGAAGATTTTCTTAGTAGGTCCAAGGCACACCAGGCCTTAATATTGCTTATCTTTTCAAGATGAAAAATCGGTCAGAATTATTTTTTTTTTTTTTCGAAAATCAAAATGATTTATAGCTCTCAATATAGTAATGTAGTCCATGCCATAATCTGTTCAGTTGTTTCTTTGCTTTTTCCTTATCATGCCTTGGGAAAAAGATTTGGACCATTAACAACAAAACTATATACATAAATATGAGTGGAGAGAGATGCTGTAGGGTATTTTGTCGTGATGCTTTGTAGATACTTTATTTTTTTTTCTTAATTTCTTGAAAGATACTAATTGATCGAGAGATAGTTGTTTTGGTGATGGTTATAATACTGACGACTAGGAGTATCTTTTTGTTTCTTATATAGGAAAGATAGACTCTATTAGGTTTTATTGTTTATCAGCGAGGTGTCTTTGGGATGAGTGATAGAGGTTCTCCCCTTTTTCTGTCCTTAAAATTTTCTTCTTTTAATAATAATCTGATTGGATTAAGTTGTCAATTTATTTTAATGTTGTGGGTTTTCGGTGATATCTGATATTGAGTCTATATATATTTCTTGGGAATGAGGTAGGTATATTTTAGGGATTTCTTAGATTTCTTTTTTGTGAAGAAAATATGTGAGAAGTGAATAAATTAGTATTTAGTTGATCTTATTTTCAGTGACCTTTTAGCTTATCATTATAATTAATTTCTTTCTTTGAACTATAACAGTTTTATCTATCATTCTTATGAAAATAAAAGTGGAATGTATAGAGCCTGGTTGCTACTCTTATTGGAAAAAGCGTGTTTTTGAGACATTGAAGTTTCAGATTCATTCCGATGAGTCCGTCCACGCTAAAAACTCCTGGCGTGCGGTACGTAAGACCAATTGTCTTACACGTGTAACCAAACATTTTTGATTCGATCGTAGTAAAACTTATAAGTAAATGCTTACGTTTGGCTCTTGTATAGAGCTGCTAGATTTGCTTAAGCTTTTCCGACAACTTTAAAATTAATTGAACACTTATTGTATGGCACTTGTATGGCATTGAAGAGAGGGACAAATTAAGTCTGGTTTTGTATTCAACATTCGTGTAGTGTGGTTTAAAAATGTACCTCAATACATGACAGTAGAAGAGAGAAGTGAATTCCTAGAAGTGCGAGCATATTTTATTGGAATTGTGTTAGACGATGATTATAATGATGAAATTAATATTTCATCATTTATAAAAATAAAAACGATATACTTAGGTCGAGGCCGAGTCGCGTTCCGTTTCTACATGCAAATATTTTCTTTGAGAAAGTTTTATTTATTTTTTTTTAGAAGTGTCCATGTTTCCTGCCAATTATAGTTCAAGCTATTTTTCAATAAATAGTATCAATTCTAGAATTGTATAGAAGTCTTACATTTATACACTCGGGCAAGTTAAAGTTTTTGGTGTTTTAGATTATTTGACGTATTTTATTTCTGATGGCGGGAACAAGAAGCTAGTGACTTTAGCAATTCTAAGTTTTTTCTACCGTCGTCTTGTAGCAATTTGTGTACTATGTGTTGTTTAATTTAATTTAATTTATTTCTTATCTTTATTTTACCTAATTTATTTTATTGAACTTCGATTAGTTACAAGTTCCCTCTAAGAATTGCAATATTTTCCTTTTAATTTCTCATGTATTTTATTTCATCGAAGAGACATTTTTTGAATTGATAATTTTTGATAATTTCTTCTATTAATTTGAAAATCTGTAAATTTCTTATTTGACAAAAAAAAACAATTTGTACTTTTGGTTATCTTACCTAATGACGTGTCGAAGCTTAGCTAGTTGTTAAGCTGAATGAGGTTGTCTAATATTTCAAAAAAAAAATCTCCTTTTTAGCATTTTTCCTACACATTTGAAGCTTAAGCTTGAATTTAACATTCTTGAGTTTTGTCATTAGCTAATGGGTTATTCTTACTTTCAATGCATTTTTGAACCAACTATAGACTCTAAACTAAGTTTCTAGTACAAATTTAAGAAATTAGATAAATACAGAGTACCACAAGGTTGATTTCTAGGGCCATAATTGTTTTCTGTTGATTGAGCTGATATGTTTAATAATTTGTGAGCTTTAAATGCAGAGATTGTTCAACGCAGAAAATTTATTGTTTTCTCATTTCTAGAGAATTTTAACAATATCTATTATAAAAGCTACAAACCATCTTCATTTCTAATGGCAATATATTGCTACTTCAGGAGTGATATGCGAAATAGCACACAATTTTAGTTAGCAATTTCTATTGATTTTGACTCTGCCCAACAAACACTTATCAATCTAGTTTCAATCAAACTGTTACACAAACCTTGATTTAATTAGAATTTAAAGTACAATCTAAATACAAATTTAATTAATTTCTTTTATACGAGTATGTTTGTACAAATCTAATAAATTTTTAATGAAAATCAGGTTTTGGGTCTACCATCAAATTGAATTATCTTCTTGTGGTTATTTAATTATTCTCAATTTTTTTTTTCTTGTATCTTCTTTAAACACAATAAATTAAAATAAATTAATCATCATCACCTTTACCTTTTTCTTATTCTTCCTAACTAAACAATTTAAATTTCAATATAGTCCTTGGGAGAGAACAAAAAAATCAACAACTCAAGAAAAAACAATACAAAAATTCCCACAGAACCATTTAAGATAGGTACCTTTTATATTTCTTACCTACAAAAACTCGTATAGATACTTTCATCAATTTCCGTTTTTACCTAAACCTTCGAAGAAATATTTCCGTACAATAATGGGTAGCTATGCATGTATGTATATGTAGGGACATATTTCTTTTTGTTAGTAATTCATTGTGCGTATTTTGTATTTTTTTGTTTCTCCCTATTTTTTATGTCAAACCATTTAAATTGATATATCCTTTTTTTGAAATATTTTTTTTCCTATGTATTTATTGATAGAAACGTTTCTTACATTTTTAATTGATTAAACACTTAAATATTAAAATGAAGTGGTTAAAATAATTTTATCAAAACAAGATACACACACAAGACATTCATAAATAGAGACAGATGTTATATTCTAATTATGGAATTTGCTGTTGGAATTTTAAATGACTACAAGTTGGAATTGAAAATCAATACGAGGAAACAATATTTTTGCTCTTAACCCTTTTTTATCTTAAATTCAAATTTTAAGGAGATGTTCGTTTTTTTGTTTCGAACATTTCGTTTAATGTTTATTGAATTTTATTAAATATTTTATTTTAGAGAAATACCATGCACTCACCATTAATAAGAATAAGGATATGTTTTTTTTTTGAAAAATTAAAAAGGAACCATTAACTTATCAGATTCTGTCTAGAATGTTTTTAAAAAGGTTGTGGTTTAACTACGGAAAGTATTTTGATAAAAAATTGTTTATTTTGTTTAACTCAATTGTACTACAATTTAAATGAGTTGATTCAGTTTATTTTGTTTGGTCTTTAGACCAGTTCACCGTCATCATCGATTGTAATTGCAAAAGTATGCTTAATGCTTTCGCCTACTCTCATAAATAGCACCATTTGACATGGGACAAAAAAAAACTAAAATGTAGGATAGCTACATACATATATATTTTGGAAATTTATACCATTCCGAATTATATAGAGAATAAACCGCCAAAGTCCAAGATCTTTAAAGATCACTTTTCATTTTCAACATTAAGACTTATCTAAGTATAAAGCTGAATATTTGAAAATAAAAAAAAAATACTGGCCCTACACATCAACCTTGTGTTGCGCCATCAATTACGAGTATGTTTTAGAGAATACAAACAAAAATATCATAGCTTTACTTGCTAGTTTTAAATTGCATTCTTACCCTAAAATTAATAGCCTCTCTCCCCATATACTAGATTTCCTCTTGTCTCTAGAAATCGGAGTTAGTTTAGAGAGGTAGGCTCCTATTTTCATTGTACTACTTTTGTATCAATTTTGTTAAAGAGCGATTCTCAAAAAAAATTGAGATTTAGCTTGTGGAATTGCACACCAATTCGTCCTTCGAATCTAACTTCCGAAGTGTCCACTATTAAGTATAGAGAACCTTTCTCTAATGGCACTTCACGAATATGGAAAATTTTACCCTATTCTATTTTTAACTTCCACTTTAGTATTCAGAACTCTAAAACTTGTGTGTGCATCTTGAGAAGCTTTCCTATTTTCTGCTTAAATATCTTAGGGGTGTTTAATGCCCCTTCAGAGTGCTAACAATATATACCTAATCAGTTAAATATGTTTCGTGTATATTAAAGGTTTTCAAACCGAACGAAAGGCGACTACTTTTAAAATTGTCTTTTTGTTTTTTTTTTTTTTTTAATGAAAACGTTGGACTCTTGCGAAATAGGAAAAGTGATTAAAAGTTTATATATTTGATATTAAAAAAAAAAATTATTGAGCTTGCCAAACAGCGAATTTTTTAACACAAAAATTGGTGCAACACATGAGCATTATGGTACCCCTTGTATAAAGAGATTCTGTTGTAAAATTTGACTTAATTATGTAACAAAAAAATAACCTAAAATTCTTACTAAAATTAATCCTCATTATTGGTAAAAACAATAATACTGGTCCAACGAACCAACCTTGTGGTAGTTCACCAAACTTTGCAATTTCGATTACGATTCTTTTTTTTTTAACTCTCCAAATTAGTTCGTTCGCCTAAGTTATCTCTGGCGATGAGTAAGATTTGTCAATTTATATTCAAAGGCCTTGAGAATTCAAAAACATCCAATCTAGTTGAAGTTATGATATTATTATTCCCTTGAAAAGGTCTTCGTTATGCCTCTTATAGAATTTAAAGGAAATTTATATTTATTCATCCACTGAAGTTGCGAAAAAAATATAATAAATTGTCTTTAATATTTACAAGAAAAAAAAAATAGTACTAGCCCACCCAGTCAACCTTGTGGCATCCCACCAAACCTCACCATTTCCATTGAAAATCTTTTCATTTAAATTTCTGCGAAACGTTAACCCATTTAAAATTCATTCAAATAACTCTTAAATACGAGTACGTCCAAAGTTTTTTCTTAAAATAATTTATTTTTCGTTTTCTCAACAAAAATTTATCCTTAAAGTTTGGTCCTGCACAACTAATTATACCCAAACTCACCGTGTTCCTGATGCAGCAGTTTAAAAATTCAAAGCCATAGAACAAATTGAAAGTGAAAAAAAAATTCAAGAATGAAAAAAAAAACAGAGAGAGACCTGTAAGAAATGAGGTGGTTAGGTCTCTAACACATTCTTTTACACTCTACCACTTCAGTTTCAATGCATTATCCTTTATTTTTTTTTTCTTTCATTTTCTTCTGTGTGTTCTGTATTTTGTGGTGCACCTCGTTTAAAATCGTGCAAAATGAACACAATCAAAAAAAAAAAAGGTAAAATGAAGAAACAAAATTGTGGTAGAAGCAACTTAACAAAAAAAAAAAAAGTTAGTTAAAAAAAAAGCCTTAAATGAACGAGTTATCCTGTGAACATTGTTCCAGCGCGAAAATTAGTTTCAGCCACTACATAGACTTTCTTTTTCTCCTGTGGGTACCTAGGTACAAACATTTTTTTTTTCTTCTTCTTGCTGCAGGATAGAGAACCCTGTCCGTTGCATAATATCCTTTCATCCTTTTAATTTTTGTTCACCATAACGTTTCTCAGGACTCTCTATAGTATGTAGTATAAGCAAAGCTAGGTGATGGAGAATAAGCACTTTTCCATTTAACTTGTGAATAATTTTAAGGATTTTTCTCGTGTTTGCTTATTTTTTTTTGAATAGAAGTTATGCTGAAAGTTTTTCGTGTATCCATCAAGATTATCCTTGAGATAAGGATATTTTGAAGTTTGTTCTTTTTTTTTTCTTATATTTTTAATACTGGTTTCGCAGCATCCTTTTTCATGATTCTAGTTAAATAGAGAAAGTGAAGAAATCATAGTGAAAGGACGAAACTTTACTTCGTTTCTTCGTCTTTTTTTTGTAATGTCACTAAAGTTTGTTGCCTCATTCCTTAGTGTCCATGTCATAATACGAGTATTAAAGGAAAAAAAAACAACACAAAAGTATATCCTTCTGCTTCATCTTCATCTTACGTTGGTCTTGCATATCAGTGATTTTTTCAAATGATAATTTTTTGTTGCCAGTTTTCTATCACCATCACCGCTATGCTATGAAAGATGATGACAGATTGATTTTTTGTTGTTCCTACAACAGTCAGAAAAAAAAGAACAACAACAAAAAAGAAAATCAGAATATCCTTTATTTTTATGTCCTATCAGATGATGCTTATGCTGATGACGATGATGATGATGAAGGAAATTTTCCAACACAAATCCCAACTATGACTTTTGTGACGATTACTTTCTAAGGATTATATGCATAACTTTTGCTATTTTTATGTTTTCTTTTTTGTGCCTTTTCCTTCTGTCATAATTTACATTTAAAACTGGCTATTCATAAGGATTTGCGTGAGAAATATTATAGGAAAAGTTTTTTGTTGCTCCTTTGGAATAATTTTACAAAAATATATTCTTAAAAGAAGAAAAAAAAAAAAAAAACCTGAGCGAAATGAAAGGATAACTCTCTATAAATTATAGAAAAATGAACAAAAAAAAAAAAAAACAGGAAATTTTCTATGTAACTTTTATCTATGTGAAAAGTTAAGGTTGTTTAGTTAGAATTTTAAGCAAAAAAAAAAGAAAACAATGGATGAAAAACTTTTAATTATACAACATGTAAGTTCTTCAATCAACATTGGAGCGATTTGAAAAAAAGTACAAATGTCTTCCTGTTAAGCTGAAAATTTCCTATGAAGGTTTTGTATGTAAATTTAAATCAAGTTTAGTTGAAAATGTAACAGGATAGACTTGATATTAATTAAGCAAAACCATCCATAGATATCGAGGACAGAGGAAGCAAGATCGTAAGGTTCCAATTGTGGGACGTAGTTATATGCCCCAGTTTGATTAGTTTCGTATAAATCGTGTATTTTCTACAATATGATGTAAAAGGAAATCGCTTTTGCACTGGCATCTCTGAATGAAGAAGGCTAGCTTGGAGAATTGATCAATCAAATGCTAACAAATAGAATTCTTAATTCAAAGCTGGGCAGGTTTCCTTCATGAAGATCTGTCAATAGAGAGATGCCGGAAGGCGGTGTCCTGTCTACTCTACTTTGGAGCTTGTTTGCTGTCAGAGTGTGGATGTTACTAATATTGCCGTATCAGGAAAGCATCCTTATACATTTAAAGATCTCTTATAATCTGATTTAAACAGGGTTAGAAACTGGGCCGATCGATGTGGACTCACAAAACAGATCTTCTCTTATTCTCTAGAAAATATAAAATTCCCCATATAGACCCCTCTTCCATTAAAGGTATACAACTAACATTCAAAATACTTGTGTCTTATTTTAGATAAGAAGTTAAGTTGAAAACCAAACATTAAAGGAAGAGCTAAAACGGTCACAGTGGCACTCTTTCCATGCAAAAAAGCCTTTGGGTATACATGGGGGGCTTCAACCCCGCATTAGGTTAGGTCAATGGGCTGACAGTTGATCTTGTTACTGTCACACTTTGATCAATGTAGATTTGTTGTGATACCATAAGGATTGTGACCCGCATGACTCACTGGCTATATCCGTCGTTAATCAGACCAATTCTTACGTTCAACTCTTGGCTTGGTGTTGCTTGGGCTCCGCTGCACTGGACATTATGTTCCATCTAACACCCCTCGATATATTCGGCAAACAAACTGCTGCGAACACAGCTATTCGTCTAAAAGCCTCCTCGCAGTTGATCAATTAAGCAAATGGCCACTCAATCATTCTGAGATCATTCGCATCACTTTCAATCCTAGCAGCTTCGATTGCACCATCCCTCAGATTCAGTTTGATAAAAACTTTCCCTTCTACAAAAATCTGAGAGGCCTTGGAATTCCTCGAAGATTATTCAATGCATTTTTACACAAATGGATCAAAAAGTAATTAATGACGGGTTGGTGGAGATGTGTACTCAGACAGACTAAATTTAAGTATCTCTTTTCGTCTTCCCAACCAGAATAAAATTTTGGTTTAAATCTCTAGATTCTGTCTCTACCAGCTCAATAACAGCCCTTAACTGCCGATCGTATCTGATAAGCATGGGGCAGCATTTCAGCATTCTCCTCAGCTGGGTAGATATATTTAGGAAAATTCTAAAACTGACGATCTCAATGAAAGTGGAAAATTGATACCAATTAGCTTTTTTGGCCTTTAGTCCACAAAAATTGGCGTTTCGTCCGGGTGATCTCACGTGGACTCATCAGTTGACTTGTGAGGACCTTGTCAATACGCAATTTTTGTTAAGTTCAGTTCATCTTACATGAATTTTTTGACAAAAATCCAATGTGAAGTATATCCAACAAAGATTAGAATTGTAATCATTAATGTTGGAATTTTTTGCCCGTGGCCTGGCATTGAATATTTATATGAAGGTTTTTTTTATAATACAAACTCTATATACTACTGAAATAAATCAGCCAAGTAGAAGACTTAGCTGATTTATTACTTGTATTGACAAGGTCCTCACAAGTCAACTGATGAGTCCACGTGAGATCACCCGGAAGAAACGCCAATTTTTGTTGACTAAAGGCCAAAAAAAAAAAGCTAATTTGAATCAATAATTCAACAAGTCCAATAATAGTGCTAAGTCTTCTACTTGGCTGATTTATTTCAGTAGTATATAGAGTTTGTATTATAAAAAAAAAAAAAACCTTCATAGAAAATTGATACCTTTATTGCAAGATAAGACAATTATAGGCATTCCCAATGCTACAAATACTTAAAATCTTGAAGCAGATCACGCATAGGCTTAGTTATAGGTGTTATAACAGGACATTGTTTGATAGGCAATCACGAAACACGACTTGGAATTTATTCTAACGATTTCTGCAGAAGCTGCATGGACGAAAAAAGAGAAGAATCAATCTTTCACCTTCTAAGTTCATGTCTTGCTTTATCCCAAAGACGTAGAATCTGGCAAATATAGATATAGGCAATCTCGTTCGCTTCATAAGGAGCTCCAATTGATTTAACGATTAGGAAGAAAGTTTCAAAGATTCAATGTGGTTTCACAATGGACCAACTCATGGTATAAGTGTGCCCGCTCTCCTGCTGACAGCCACGTAAACCTAACCTATCCTAAGGACATTCATGAAAAAAGTGGTAATGTTCGTTTCTACTGGTCACAATATCTATATTGTATTGACTGAGGTTCAATTAACGGAGTAAATCTGATCATTTAAGAATATGTTTGAATAACAAAATACACCTGCTCACTTTCTAAAAAAATTAAGCAGACTACATTGTTATTTCAACATTATGTTGTCATTTTCTTTACTAACTTAAGATGAAGCTGTACGGAGACCTCAATCAACGAGCTTCTCAAGATAGCTCCCTCCCTAGCTAGATGTCACCGGATCCACACACTGAATCGGTTTGGGTTCGCTGCTAAGTTCGTATACCACTTGAGTGGTAGTTTTCTTCTATTGTCCGCGAGAGTGAAGTTAAAAATTTTGTGATATTTTAAGAATTTGCTGACTAGTTTACACAAAGAACTATCAAAAGAATTTTTCTCAAAATATTCATTATAGATAAATGTATTAGTAAGAAAAATGAATGACCAAATGTCAACTACAAAATGACACTGACATCCTCTCAATTGACAGAGATTACATCTTACTTATGATAGACAGTATTCATGTCTCAGAAAGTGACGGAAAATATCACAACTTACATGTCAAACATTACATCATTCATTCATCTTCTATTTTGACGAATTTCGGTGGTTAAATCATGAAAATACTGACACAGTTTTGTTTTAATCATTGGACCCACAAATTTGATTTGTTTCAACTTAAATGTCATGCTCATGTCATTTGGTCAAAATATTTGTGGTTCAAATGGTGTATGAACGTTTATGTATAATTTATGTACGTTGGTAGTGTTTTTTTTTTAAGCCAATTTACTAAAACGACAATATATCATGACTAAAAAATCCAGGACACACAAGGAGATGGTGTCCTTAATTTTCCATTATTCTCACTTGTCGTAGAGAAAAGAACATTTTTCTTCCTCTAGAGTGCATATATTAAAACGCAAATATGTTCTATTTTTTTTTTTTTGACTTGGCTTGGCTTGGTTTTATGTCCTAGTCTGGTGCAGCATAAGGAGCAAAAGGAAAGTATAACCAAATATAGCCTCTAGAGTGTAAGGAATACACTCACCTAGTTGGATGTGAGCCAACAAAAAAATGTGAAAATTTATGTAGATATGTAGGAACAGACTTAGAAAAGGACACTACACATTAAGATTGAATGGAATTTCCATGTGTGGTAAAAAAAAAGTAAAATGAGAGGAGAAGTCGGTATTTATTTTTCTTTTACTGCTGTGGACATCGAGTTATAAAATATCATCACCATAAGTGGTCCAGCTATGAATTTTTAATTGTAATCACTTGAGCAGAGGAATTGAAGATATGAGTTCGGAATAGCCAGGACATGGAAGTTAAATTTAAACTCTTCGTCTTTATAACTTAAAGATCTATAAAATTTTGCTTTATAAGTTTAGTTTTTAAGTCCTATAGACCTTAATGTTGGAAATTAGGGAAGTTGTTTTAAAGAAATTTGTAGAGAGCACTTCGTCGTCGTCCACAAAAAGAAGAGCCTTTATCAATTCCTCTGCATATTGCCTACCTCCAGGAAGAAAGTCTTTAAGATCATTTATGTACTTAGAAAACAGGGATGGGCTTAAGGTACATCGTTGTCTGATCCCCATTTCTTTATTCGAACCACTCGGAATTATCAGTTCCATTCCACATGCGATTTATATCCCTCGTACATATTTTCAAGGACCCTGCCCAATTAATGACTCATTTGATTTTTATAAAGTTTGTAAATTTGCAGTAAATTAATATTGACAATCCGTCACTATTTTTTTTGGAATTATCTATGCTGGAGGCACACGTATGTATATGACTTACTGACCAAATCAAATAATATCTAAGTACCAATTTTTAACAATTTATTGAACTGAAAACAAATTTTTCTTTATGTTATGAAATTCGTTATATTAACGAAATTTTTTTTGACTTAACTAAAACTTCATTGATCTAATGAAATACTTTGTAAGAAGTATACGTTGTTTGATTGAGGCTCTATCTTAATCTTAATTTTCTTTTAAAACTCTCATTTTTAAAAAATGACTTATTTTATAAATAATGACATTCGAATGAGATAAAAATACATGATATTCTGTCAAATTCACTTAAAATCATCTTTCAATTTTTCATTTGTTTAAATCCGTCACTAAAATTAAGACAAGTGAGCTTGCTCCTTCCTAAACATTCCCCCAATTAACTCATTTTTTCATAATTTCTAACACTGCTCTCGCTCTCTTTCTCCATAAGTCTTTAATTTTGCTCCACAAAACATGAATCCTTTTAAATATTAAATCATTATAGAGCACTCCCCTATGACAAAAATGATGCTTGCTGACACTATATATACATTTTACCCTTCATTTCTCCACTCAACCCCATTAGTCAACTTCAAGTAATTTCTTCGGCATCTTCTTCTTCATCATCTTTCACTTCTCTTAATTAACTCCAATATTTGGTTTCCATCTAGTATATGTGGATTAAACAAATATGACCCCTCTCTTTCTGGCTTGTCATTTTGAATGGAAATTAATTAAATGTAAACATTTCATTTAATATAAATGTATCTACTTGTTGTTAAACCGAAATCAGGTTTTCTTATAGGTTAATTTAATTCAGAAAAAAAAGGACTTTTAACACACACTTTTGCACCTATCATTAAACAAAATGTCTGTCACACTCTCAAGGGTTCTGCTTTTTCATCTTCTTAATTTAATTCTATACATAAATATTGTTTATATTTTCATAAAAAAATAATATGAAGAAAAATATCTTTATTAATAACTCAAAAAATAAAGTAGGTACAAGGAAAATCCTTCGCATAAAAACCATCATCAAAATGCTGTAAGTAAGCGCGAAGAAATTGCAAATGAAGAAGTGTAAATGTATTCATCTACATTTAAATAATCTCAAGAGGATCAAAATAGGGATTTACATGTACATATAAAAACATTTTATCTGGATGATGTTTTCGTTCAACAGTTGACAGTCGTTTTGGAAAATTAAATTAAGAAAATATGTATGCTACTTAGCTTTCTGTATTTTTTATGTTTTAGAAAATTAAAAATAAAATTAATTAGAATAAATTAAATGCAGTTATATAAAATAAAATACAATGAAATTAATCTTGCATCGAGGAAACTTGACAAGCATTGGCTTGACAGGAACTGTTAGTAACATACTTTGCTCAAAATATTTTTTTAACTAAAATGTAGATCAAACCTGAAATAGTACAGATATTTTTTTATCAAAATCGTTAGAGCCGTTATTGAGATATATAATATTTTTCATAACGACTGCGTGGCAGGTACCGTTAGTTTCGCAAAAAAATTCCACTTATTCTTTTGGGAATCACCGAAGACCCTTAAGTACCAAGTTTGAAGAAAATCTCTTCAGAAAGTTAGGCTGTAGGTCGAGGAACAGACATAAAGACTGATGATCAGGATTTTTTTTTTCATTGTTATGTCAAGTTTGATAATAAATTTCAAATTTTGATTTTCTTCCTAATTTGTACGTTCCCGCAAGTAAAAAATTATTAATGAGCGGCAACGGCTCAAATAATAGATAAACCTATTGACTTGAGACTCTCAACCACTCCTGTGTGTAGGTCGTTGGCAGGTATAGAGGGGACCTCTAATTTTCTGTAGAGTCCGAACGGCTAAGAAACGAAGCACTTTCCATGACGAGGGAACCTTTAGGGGTTTTGACACTTCCTTGCAAGAACCTGTATCCCTAATTGTGGTGGCAGCGGTTAAGTAGTGAATTAAGACCTCAGGTATGACAGTCAATTTGACTAACCAATATGCCAAGGAGTTCTATTTACATGGAAATTTGGATCTTTTCGAATATTTTTAATAGTTTAGTAAAAACTACTAAAATTACTAGAGAACGTAAAATTCAATCCGAAAGCTACACAAAATTTTTAGATATTTTTTTTATGTTGAAAATTTTAGTTTCAGTTTTTTTGCTTTGTTTAAAATATAAAATATCAAATTCCTGATTTTTTTTTTAAATTAGTCCAAATTTGGATAAAATTCCAATAAACCTTTTGAAAACCAATGAGGGTTCTTGAGAACTTTTACTTACTTACTTACTTACGGTGGCGCTACAGTCCGGAGTGGACCAGGGCCTCAACCAACAAGAACTTGAGAACTTTTGAAATGTGAAAGAACGCAAACAAAAGACTGACAAACCTCAATTTTGATCATTTCATTGCCTAAGCCCTTGTTCAGATTATGACTTGCATTACTCCATGTTTTTGGGTGAAATTGATGACATACTAAGTGGTGACAGTCAAGAGGAAATTTAAAAAATCTTATTTCAAATTTTAAAAAGTCACAATCAAAACAGGGTCTTGCAACTTCTTGACCTTTTTCAATTTTTTTTTATTATTATTTCAATGAACCTACATACATATACCCATCAGGGCATTCGTCTAATTTTTTTAATTATTTTTGTGTGTTGTCATCTGAATCACCAACAGGTGCCTTCTATCATCAATGCAATTAGCTAGAACGAATGTTATCTATTTCATTCCTAAAACTGCCCACACACTTAGCAAATCAATTACCTGCCTATATCTATATATGTATAAGCTGCAAGCAAACAAAAAAATCGAAACAACAAAGGACCCTCGATTGGCTACTGATTAATCACATTCTAATCATCGCAACGAATTTATTTGTCGTCATTTATACCTACAATACATATCGATTCCGCCAATTGTCAATTAAATAACCAAAGGTAAGGTATATTATAGCCTCCATCAAGTCGTGACTTTCAAGACGAACGACAACATAAAAAATCAACTTCTTAAAGAAGTAGGTATCTATCTCCATTGTATGCACTCAAGACCAAACAAAAACTCAAATGATCTAAAAGTTAGATAAAGAATCATCTCTAAAAGAAACCACTGTGAAAAAGCGCAAACGAAAATGAAGAAGAATATAAGAAGTGAAAAATGTATATAGTAGAATGGATACAGATACAAAAAAAAGAGCAAAGATTTATATTGAAAATGAAATCCCTTGAGATTTTGAGGTTTGAAGTTTTTTTGTGTCTTCTTTTTCTTCGTATACCTAGTCTCTCTGTTGATATAGAAAATATCTTGAACAATCCAGATGATAAAAATCTATCTATCCAAATAAAATCCACCCACCTTAACACGCGCTAAGTCAGACGATGCTGATGATGATGATGATGATGACGATGAAACCGAAAGACGACAGACGTCTCACTATGTTTATTCAATAGGTAAAAGAGTAAAGATATAGAATGTCTACCTAATATAGTTGATGATAAAGATATCTAGGTAAGGATAGAATTTTGTATAATTTTATATAGTCTCTTGTCATAGTCCTTGAAGTGATTTAAATAATTATGAATAGATATTATGTATATAAGTTGCATAGATTAACTAGTAATCCCGTACTTGCGTTTCTTCACATAATTTTCAGATAAAAACCCTAAACGTTTGCAAATTGAATAGCTTTATAATGCACAGAAAGTAGTATAGTAGTAGAGCCTATTCACAATTGAAAACCAGATGCTTCTGCCAGGTTTGGTTCTCGAAATATTAGTTTCTAAAACAATTTTACTGATTTAAAAAAAAAATCATGGACACCTCTAATCTATAAAACTCATCATTTTTTGTAACCTTGCTTAAACCATATTTCAACAGACACATCAATGGAAAGGTCTATTCAATTCCTATAAATGCATCTAAGCCAAAATTTTATGCTAAGGTCTGGTTCTCGAAATATTTGCTACCAAATTGAAGTAAACGATCTTACTGATTTTCGACCACAAACTTACCAAACAATGTCTTCTTGTGTCAATATTTCAGAAACCAGACCTTGTAAGAGCTATCAACATTCCTTTACCCTGAAGTGTAAATCTTCTATTTTCTTCTTTTACTTCCCCGCGTACCATCCTACTCACCCAACTTCTTTGACAACAAATCGAGGAACATTCAAAATTCTCAGCCAACTATCAGGCAATCATACTATTTGAGTAGGTATAGCCCCAACAATATTTTGCATCGAATTCCTTGACGAAAACCTAAATTCTGATTGGTCACACAGCTTTTAAGATTTGAATAAAATTAACGTTACTAGGTGGCGGAGTCAAACTTAGAGGCAAAAAAACTTCTAATCCTTTACCCTGCAGAAAATGCTTTCTCTATGCTCTGTTACTGTCTTTCGCTTCCCCACAGACTCCAACCTACTTCTCCGACAAATTCTATGGAGGAACATACAAAATTTTCAGCGATCTATTAGGCGATCATACTATTAAAGTAGGTAGGTATACCCCCTGAAATATTTTGCACCAAATTCTAACATGACAACAAAACTTCTAATTGGTCACACTGCTTTAAGATTTTAACAAAAGTAGCTTTACAAGGTGGAGGAGTCAAATCTTGAGATGAAAAAAAATTGTACTCTCTTAACCTGCAGCAAATGCTTTATCTATACTCTCTGACCGTCTTTCACTTACCCGCACACTCAAACCTACTTCTCCCACCTTTCTCTGACAATAAAATTCTACCGAGAAACACTAAAAATTTCCATCGATGTATCAGGCGATCATGCTACTGAAGTAGGTATACCCCCCACATTATTTTGCATTCAATTCTTCAACGAAAACCTTAATTGTGATTGGATCGGAGAAGTCGAAAATCGATACAAAAAATTATAATCCTTTGCTAACATGCTGTGTCCGTCTTTCACTTCCCCATGCACTCGGTCCTACTCACCGACCTTCTTTGACAACAAATTCTATGAAGGAACATACAAAATTTTAAGCGATTTATTAGGCGAACATACTACTGAAGTAGGTATACCCCCTGCAATATTTTGTATCGAATTCTTTCACGAAGCCAAGACTTCTGATTGGTCACATACTTTTAAGATTTTAATAAAAGTAACGTTACTAGTTGGTGGAGTCAAAACTCAAAAAGAAAAAATACTGGTAATCCATTACCCTGCAGCAAATGATTTCTCTGTGCTCTGTGACCATCTTTCGCTTCCCCACAGGCTCAAACCTACTTCTCCGACCTTCTCTGACAACAACAAATTGTACCGAGAAACATTCAAAATTTCGATCGATGTATCAGGCGATCATGCTACTGAAGTAGGTATACCCCTCACATTATTTTGCATTAAATTCTTTCACGGAAACCTAAATTGTGATTGGTTGGATAGGCGGACGGAGGAGTCGAAAATCGGTATAAAAAATTATAATCCTTTGCTGCCATGCTGTGTCCGTCTTTCACTTCCCCTCGAACTCAATCTTTCTCTGCCACCTTCTTTGACAACAAATTCTATGGAGGAACATACAAAATTTTCAGCGATCTATTAGGCGATCATACTATTTGAGTAGGTATACCCCCTGAAATATTTTGCATCGAATTCTTCCACGAAGACAAGACTTCTGATTGGTCACATACTTTTAAGATTTTAATAAAAGTAACGTAACTAGTTGGTGGAGTCAAAAATCAAGAAGAAAAAATACTAGTAATCCCTTTCCCTGCAGCAAATGCTTTCTCTATGCACTGTGACCGTCTTTCACTTCCCCTCGCACTCAATCCTACTCACCCACCTTCTTTGACAACAAATTCTATGGAGGAACATACAAAATTTTCAGCGATGTATCAGGCGATCATGCTACTGAAGCAGGTATACCCCCTGAAATATTTTGCATCGAATTCTTCCACGAAAACAAAATTTCTGATTGGTCACACTGCTTTTAAGATCTTAAGAAAAGTAACGTTACTAGGTGGAGGAGTCAAATCTCGAGACAAAAACAACTTCTAACAACAGATCTACTAGGTGATGAAAGGTAGACAAATAATTAAGTATGGAATGTTAGCAATTGTATTATTTAGCTTTTTTATTATTCAATAGTTTTTGACTAAATGATTAAAGAATGTTCGCACAAAAATGTGTTGACCTTACCACCTGGAAACAGAATTCAATATTTATTTCAAAGGTAAATTAATTTTGTTTGTTTAAAAAGTATCTAACTTTGCTATTAAATGACAGCTAGTGAGATAGAAATTAATAAATAAATCAAGTTACCACACGACTCTTCTCTTATTTCATTTTAAATTTGGATTTAAAAACCTCTTTTAGGAATTTAAAGACCTACTTATTTTTATGATTTTTTGGGGCATATTTCCTTTTACGTTAAAAAAGAAGCAATTCTACAAAATCAGAAAAAGGTATCCTTACTTAGTTAAGAACTCTTGATGACCCAGATGACCCTCGAATAAACTCAAGATCCTATTAGAATCTTAATGCATTGAAACCCAAAAAAAGATTACAACTTATGGTATAACAACTCATTTTATAAATGCCTTTCTGAACCAGTCAAGATCTAAGCACAATTTGGTCTAAGAATTCTGTAACAAAAGTTTCTAGAAAGCTAGAAATCCGGCTTACTTAGCAATAGTTGTGAAGAAGATATTTCTTGAGGATCACGTTGTTTTAAATAATTTAAAAACAAAAGTAAATAAGTTAGAAATTTAGTCGAATCGTATTATAGTTAGTTAGCATTAAATCGGAAAAATTTCAAACTTAGAAGAATTTTAAGTACAAAACTTCTATATTAGTTTAAGGTCTTTATGCCTCTCTTCCCATAATGAAAAAAAATCTTTCAAAACAAAACAAAACTTAGGAAAAAACTTATAAGAATACACAAAATTAAAATAAACAAATAAATGTTGGCCCTAGTACATTCACTTGAGGGACATCATCGTCAAACATTGAAAATGTAAGTTTCAAAGCTTGAAATTAACGATTAAAATGATAAGTTACTCGTATACCCGAAAATAGTAAGATAAAAAGAACTGAAGGAAAATCATAAATTTATATACAAAGGGTATCCTTTAAGATGTCTGCAAAGCTTTAGGCAAACCAGTTTGGGTTACGTAAACCATACAAATTGTCTTAAATTATTGTGATTTAATTTCAGACCCAAATAAAACTTCAAAAAAGATTAATTCTCATTTGAAATAATAAATTAATTTTTATAAAACAAAAGACACAAAACTTTATAGAGAGATATTTTAATTTGAACAAAAGATACATTTTCAATCTGCAAAAAAAAAAATACCAACCCAAATCCAACAACAAAAGTAACTTAACCCATTTATCTTGCTTCCATAGAAAGTCTTAAAGATACCAAAGTATTCAAAATCAAAAGTGTCTATATCTAATAGGTCCTACCTATATTATACTAATTCAGCTACAAGAAGTCACATTTTCATTCAAAATACACACTACCTGAGTGTATCTTTGTATCTTTTCAATCTCTAAACATCAGGTAAATGTTTAAAATGAATTGTCATCAATTGAATTATCGTTTTGTGCTTTTGAAATGAAAAGAGTCAATTAACTTTAGACGATATATAGAAATTCAAATACAAAATAAAACAAAATTACATCACGTCGTCGGTGTCGAGTCGTATCGTATCGTATCGTATTGACATCGTTATAGTCGTCGCGCAAAATGTCTATTCACACAAATCCTCTTTCACAGTAGACGAGACATTCTTCTTGACTTTTCGATCCGATTAAATAAAAAAAAATAAAAAAAACAAATTAAAGGTAGCGCAACATCATCAAGCTTCTTCTATCTCCATATCTATCTCTTAGATAGAATAAAAAAAAGAAGATACCTACATTCAATCGATTGAATGGATGCGATTAGGATTCATTAAAGTGAAAAGCGAATAAAGATACAACAAAAAAATCCGATACAAATCACAAAGAACATGACACTGAATTGAAAAAGATACATTCAAATGAAAAAGCAAAAAAAAAAGGATTGAAATGGTAAAATAATTTTAATTACACACATTTGACAATTAGATGCTTGAATTGCTATCAAACACAAAACACACGGGCAGAGAAACACGGATAAAAAGTATCTATGAGGATTAATAATGTATCTAGATATAAAATTTATTGTTTTAATGCAATCTAATTGTATGAATAATCCATGGGTGACATGAAATTCCACACAGGACCCGGACATATGGCTAGGAAGAGGTCATAAAAATGTGTGTTATCTATTCGAAATGGCAAAAGTCAGCAAAAATGGACGACGACGCCAATGAACGGAAGGACGGTCTCGCAACGTATGTTATGCATTTTTATACTCGTATCCCAAAAACGCAATCACAAAAATGACAATAACAACAATTGACATTGTTATAATATGAGGAGGGTGAAGAAGTTAAGTCCTTTCGGTTTTTATATTTTGTGAGGGGTGAATAAACGAGTAGCTACGAGTATCGTAGCTGTACATATGGTCTTCTGGGTTTATATTGCAGATTCACATTGAAATGAATATTCGTTTTTATTTCTATTTGTCTGTCTATCCTTGAAATGAAATAATAATTTTTCCAATTGAATGAGTCGGATTTAAAGGAACCAGGAGTCTCTCATCCTCATCACCTGATAAGTAAGCATGCGCCGCATTTTTTATTTCCAGAGATTTTGTATACATTTTCTTAATCATTATTCTGCATCTTTGTCATCCGTTGATAATCACAAAGTTTGAAATGTCCTTATATGTATATTTTCGAAGGAGAATCTGTTCGCCGACACGGCACCAAAAAGAAGTACAAAAAAAAAACGTGACAGGAATTTTAATTTTGAGATAATTACTTTGGCCACACTTTGTCAACATGTGTGTTTCTGTGCTAAGCTGAGTTGAGCTGTTCATGCTTGAGAATACATAATTTTTTTTCCTTTCGATTCTGAATTTGTATGTTTTGCAAGAATATTTTTTTGAAGCGTAAAAGATACCATTATGTAAGATTTGTCCAAAGAAATGCTTAGAAAATTCATTTGGCAGATGTTTAAGTTTTTGGGACAGTTTAATAATTTTGGCAAGTTCTTGTGATGAAGAAATCATTCGAAAGAGGATCTTGATTGTTAAATTTCCAATCTACAGAAAAACGGTCCAAATTATCAGTTTTAATTTATACAAAAATGTAATAAATATTTTAAACTAATTAAAATTAATATTTGAGGTCCTTAATGGGCCTCTTATGGGATGCCATTTCAATCCAATGAAACCTGCATAAAATTTTATTAAATCTCATAAAAATTATTTAACTTATCAATCAGAAGAATTTGGGAATACGGTAGAATATTAAAGGATTAAACTATTAAAATAAGAAAATTGGTAGAAAATGGCAAAACTTTAAACTTTAAAGTGGTCCAAGATGCCTCTCTTGTGGGACACCACTGAAAAGATATTCCCATTTAAGAATTTAATACTAAGTGTTAGTTAAAAATGAGAAAATAATTTGTTAAAAATGCTCAAAGCCATTTCTAATTTATATCTTTTCGAAATCTGCCTTTGTATCTATATACATTTGTATGTGTATATGAGATAAACTTACATGAAATTTGGAAGTTACAAAATTTGTAAAATTAGAAATAGGCTCATTTTGGTTACAAGTAAAACATCTTGTAAGATATTTTGACTGAACTGAGCCCATTTAAATAGAGAAATTGAGAAATTCTTGTGAAGAAATAGTAACGAGCTTAAGGTTCTGCCTTGTGGCACTCTAGCAAATAAATATTTAAAATTCTTGGTGAGACCCAATCAGCACCAAAAATAATACAATTCGTTTAAACAATTCTTGGTAATATCCTTATATAAACAGAATTCCTAAATAAAATGTAAAATATTTCAATATTTCCTATTTCATATTTTTAATTTAATTTAAATTGTATTTTATTTATTAAAATATCCTTCAAACTTTCACCTTATCAATATAACATTGTAATTTTTCTTTTTTCTCATTTCAGATACCATTTCGGGCTGACCACCAATAATTCGATTTAATTTAAATATTTTTTTTTTAACACACCAATTCATTGTGACAAAATATAACCAAACATACAAAATAAAAGATGTCTGAAATTTGACACGAAATTATTTCATTAATTTTTTTTTATTTAATTTTTTTTTTATTTTTAAACTTTAATTTATAACTCGTCAGCGCGACAATCCTATATTATTTTCGTTCACATAACAAAAAAAAAAGCGAACGAAATTTATTTTTCAAATAAATCACATTAAATTTTAAATGTGGGAAATGTATGAAGATCATATTGAATGTGATGAGTGCGGTGGTCCAGGACCCCCACCAAAATTTATGATACCACCACCACCAAGGCCGCCATCATTGGATTATGGTATTATAAATAGCAATTGTAATGAAGAAGAAATGGCGCTTAAAGCAGCATCAGCACAAAGCTGGGATAGTGATATGTGTGAAGCAATACCGGTGAGTTGAAATTAAATTTGATTTTTTTTTTGCAAATATATAAATAAATAAATATTTTTAAGAGAAAATAAAAAAATATATATTTTAAAAATTAAGTAGAAGGCAAAACAAAATCCCTGGTTTTAATAAAAAAAGAAAAAAATACTAGTCTTAGTGTTGAACCTTTAAATATTCCATTCAGTTACATTTCCACAAAAAAAAGTGGCCCATGAACTGAATCTTGGGGGACTTCACTCTCTTTTCTATATAGCTTGAACCTAAAAGTGTTTCTAAATAATTAAAAATGCTGCTCTAACTATAGAACCCTGAGGAACTCCTTGGTACTTAAATTTTTTTTTCAATATCGCACATCCAAATCCATGCATAATAATTATCGTTTCTGAACTTTATAATCCTCTGTCCATCAATATTAATATATCTACACCCATCCTTTTGAAATTTCAATTTTCCATAACTGTCAACGTTTGTGAAAATCATCTCAATTACAAAACACCATGTGTGCATTTTTACAAAGGCATCCTAATCACTTTCGGTTGCATTATTCATTACCAAGAAATGTGAATACTCTTATTTTTTTTTTGAAAAGTCATATATCCCATTTTTAGGGGTGTTAACTGTAGGCACAACCCAAATCATTATAGCCATTGCATATGGTGACATATTTCGCACCCTCGAAAATTATTTTTGTTTTTGTTCAATAGCATGCAAATTGTATGGAAGGTATATTATGTAAATTAAGAGGTTTGCCCGTATTTGAAGAGTACTTGTACTATGTTTTTGTTTTGTTTTGCACAGAATGTGCTTAGGAATAAATATTCTGAAGTAGTAGGTAGTGCTAAACGGAGATTGTGTAGTATATGAAGTTGAAATAAAAATGGAAGATTTTATATATGTCAGGTTTTCCATTGACCTAGAAACAAATAATCAAACTGGAAAAGAAATTCTTTGATTTTACATTAAATTTTAAAAATAAAACCTAACTTATGATTTCAAAATGTTTTTGATATTTTTCTTCAATGATTTCATAAGCCATAGGGTAGATTTTAAATCAATCTTAGAGAAATTCTCGAAGCGTTTTCTGATTTGTATAAGTACATTACTTAAACTGCTGATCTTTGATAATTTGGTAGTTCGAGCCGGACTTTTCAAACTCAGTTTGTTCGAATATATATTGAGTATACTTGAAATCGAATAAATTACGGTTATTTTTCATTTGCTTATTGGAGAAAATTCTTAAAATTAACTGCATACAACTTGATATCCGTAAAGAGCCCAAATATCTAAATCAACTTGGGGCTCGACCCGGATATATCATAAAATCTGATTCAGTATTTAGGTCTTGGAGTACCTGAAATATGTGTTTCCAAATATTCTTGTGATTTAAGAATCTTTAAATGAAAACACTTGCCATTCTTTCACTTATTTCATAGTAACTAGCTTCTGAGTCTGAATGTATTACATTTATGATTAAATTCATTTCACATCGTATAACCTCTTCCAATTTAGATGTCATTTATCATCTGAAAACTTTTAATATTATTTACTTTTTAAATCAAACCCCCTCAAACAGACTTATCTCCACCTTCTTCTTTAAAAAAAAAATGTCCAAAAGTCATCGTCCCACACAGATGCCACCGAAAGTTACAAATATGGATTTCAAAAAGCCAAAAACGCAACAGAGGGTAAACGAAACGAAAAAAAGTATTGTGACGCAACATATGGCAGTTTCGTTGTGTTATAACCTCTAGTACTATTTTCTTGAGTTTTTTTTATATTTCTTTCCATTGCTCTGAAAATCTTCATCCCTTTATCCCCCTATTAGCCTTCAACAAAAAAAAAAACACCTTAAATAAATCTCTTAGGGATGAAGTGGTTGATAAAACCAAACAACAACGCAACACCCAAAATGACTGATGATGAGTGATGATCCAATATTTTTCTGTTGTTTCGTGCCAGAGTTACTAAAAGATACAAAGATACTTTCGAACATCCCCTTTGTAACTTTTTCTCTTCTTCGTTTTTTTTTTTTTTTTTTTTTTTTTTTTGTTAATAGGATTACAATCTGTGCAAAATAAAAATTATGATTATTTGATTTCTTTTTTTATTATCGTGATTCCTTGCCCGCTTTATCATCTCATTATAACTACTTATATTATACTGCCATTGCCATATGACTTGAAGAAAAGTACTTCTTTCTTTTTTGTTGTTATTTTTTTTTTAACAGCTCCTTTTTACTTACTCTTGAAGATGATAGTGATGAATAGTTTCAACATTTCTTTAAGGGTGGCACTGAAGCAAAACGAAGAGTAAAACAAAATACACTCGAAATATATCTTCGAAAAAAAAAGATGATGAAAATTTATTCATGGTCACTTAAGTACTCTTGAGTTTCGGGATAAAAAAAAAAATAAATAAAAATATAAGAAGGTACTCAAAACAAAATGAGATGGTAAAGTTTTGAAGATGACTGTAATAATGAGGCGAGAGATACAATACGAAAAGTGTATATCAAATCTAAAAGTTGAATCGAACTTTTTTTGTTTGTTTTGTTTTGCTGTCATTCATTTATGATTAGACATAAGATATTTACCCACTTTGATTAATAAATACAATGGCAACTTTAAGCATCAAGCAAAAATACTTCAGAAGATAATCATGTAGTTTGTTTTTTTTTCTATTGAAGAGAGCTTAAAGTAATATTTGCTTTTATGTCCCTTCAAAATAAAATATCAATATCTTATTTTAAATTAAATTATCCTCATACTTTACCTCAAACTTAATTATACCCATAGTTTCGAAAATTTAAGAAAAGTACATCTGAGGGCTCGAGATGAATAAGGAATTACTATTCGAAGACTTAAATCTACTAAAAGACCTTGAATAAAAAGATTTGAATTTGGTGACTTTTTTAATTTCCGATTGATAAATAAATGAAATGATAATTTTAGATAAAGAAAAAAGTGTAGAAAATTAACGAATATTGAAATATTCAATATGAAGCTTCGAGCTGGATGATGATAAGGTGTCTTAAATTATTTTCTTGATTAATTGTTTGCTTGATTTCTTTAGTCTGCATTTGAAATAAGAACAAACACAAGCTTTTACTTATCATAGTTTATCTTTTACATAAATGATAGAAGAAATATTTATTTTTTCTTGAAGCTGAATTTGGTAAAAACATCAGCTAATAACATGTCCTATTATGAAATCACAAATCCCAATAATGTATCTCAGAGATTTATATTTAAATAAACTGAAATAAAATACAAGATAAAAATAGCAAATCTGAGGGTTCGAGCTGGATAAAGAATTAAATGTACGTAACAGCAAATCAAAGACCTTCAGTGGTTTATTTATTTTAACATGTCCAAATTAAAGTAGGTATTTATATGAACCAAAGAGAAAAAAGAATGAAAAGGACACACAACAAAAAAAAAAGACCCATGTCTAGAAACGGATATTGTCAGAGAGAATGCGGTGGCCTGGCTTGTTATTCAGTCTATTCCCTCTTCTCTTCATCTGCCACATGCAATAATGAAAAAAACCTTATACAAAAAAAAGTTTTCTTCCTTTGCCCCATGAATGAATGAATGAATGAATAGAAAAGGATACGCTTGATTTGGTATTTTGCTTTACCGCATTGGGCGCCATCCACTCACAATCATCTATTTCAATTCTAATTCGAGATTCAAATTCAATTTACCACCCTCAAACCTCAATCGATATAATATCTTAATATATACAAAGGTGCGCTCAGCTCATTCTTGTTCGCAATCATCTTTCCACATCGAAGGTAAACCATAGAAATCGTTTGGATCTTTGTTGGATTTATATATAAATGTATAAAAAATACCTGGAGCTTTTGAATTTTTGTTTGAGTTTTGAGTTGGAGTAAGAGAGTAGGAGATTTTCTCAATGTGTAGGTGATAAATCTCTGTTTTTTTTTTGTTAGTCCTTACCCGCATTTTATTTTTATACAATTTCGTCTCCTCCTTTAAATCCCTTGTACTATATATACGAGTATATATAACTAGTTTGTTCCATATTTTTTCCATCGATTTTTTCCTTGATTACTGTCAGGCTTATGAAGGTTCTTCCCTTTACGGGAGGGATACAGGATTTAAAATATCATTTTTAAATTTTATACAATTTTTTTTGTGATCCTTGCAGTATGAGTTGGAGAGATACAGGAAAGTTAATAAAATGATAAAACCATAATAACATGGATGAATAAATAAGTCTATTATGGATTGGGACTTAGATTTGATGAGATTTTAAGGATTTTCGATCAAAAAATGAATTTAAGTATGCGAACGCCTTGTTTTTGTTTCTTATGGGGATGAATTTAGCGGTGATATGACAAAATCAATAAAGTTATAAAAAAATACGTGCGGAACCTTGCAAGATTTTTATCACAAGGAACCAATCAGAGCTTATGACTTTCAATTTCATTCAAAAAAAAAAAAGTTAAAGATTTTTCATATTTCATGGTTAATAAGAACTGAGAACTAGAACGAATGAGTTTGAAAAAAAAAGAAGAAAAATATATTGGATGAAAGATCCGATAGTATACTCATCTTAATTTCTTGAATATACGACTATAACTTTTTTTATATAAAACAAAATTATAGAAACTCATTTACATAATTACGAGTAATAGAAAAGTTGACAGCTCATTCAATCTCAAGAACCTTAATGCAAATATACGAGGAGGATAATTCAACTGGGGGTTCGAGCCGGATAATTTTTAAAGTTTGTTTAAAGATGTTATCGACAAAGTGTTTTATTCATAGTAATTTCACTGTCAATGAAGCCTATAAATAGCTTAAATGCTGTACTACATTTTAGTATCTCCTGTTTCGCTTTTAAGACCATACAAAGAATCCTTGCAAGAAAGGAAAATACTGAACAGCTCAATTGCTTTGCGGGCTCTAGTCATATGTGTTTATAAAAAAGCTTCTTCGAATATTGTTTCAGACCGAACAAAATTTTAAGAATAATGGGTGGTAAGAAGACACAAACACTTGGAGATTCGAAGCTGAATAGTGACGTAATTTTAGGTCGAAGCTATTCTTAAGTATGCTTATCATTAGAAAAAGTATTAAGAAAGAATATACTTTCAGTCTTTACTAACAATTCCACGGGATAAGCAAACCAGACCGAAAAACAAAATTATACTGAGGGCTCGAGCCGGATAATTCAAACAGTATAGAAAAATATCCTCTAAGAAGGCTCCATCTAGCATTAGTTAATCATTGAGATATGCAAATGCCTTTTCCAACCTTTCGGTATAAGGTAGCTAATTCTTATTTTTAATCAATTTCTTCTTATAAAAAATTCAATTTATTATAAAATTTAAATTGAACCAAAAAATCACTTACGTAGTTTTGAAAAATTTTCAAGGACTACGTACTTAAATTGATTTCCTATGGGAAACAAGTCAATTTCTGAACATATTCAAACGAATAAGAAAAGCCATCTTGACCAGGATCATATCCGGGTTTTATCTTATCTTAAGGGAACCAAAACCGAAAAGAAAAACAAACAAAACCCAATCAGGATATTCGAATTCATCTTCAAATCTATTCATTCACTTTGGCAATATGTCAACAACTTCAAATATATTCAACCAGCTACCGTTTTAAGGATAACAAGAAAACTTCTTCTACTTGAACCAACTTGAAAAAAAATGCAATTCAACTGCATAAACTCTTAAACAAAAACAAAAACGGAATAAGGAAACTCCAAGTGAAATAATAGAAAAAAAAGATATATCCTTTTTTCGACGAAAATACAAAAAAAAAGTATCTAAATCTTTATTTGTCCTTTCTATCACTCCGGCTGCTGCTCCTGCTGCTGGATGGTTTCTGGTTGGCATCACATTTGAATAAGTTATTCAGTAGAATTTTTAGAATGTTTTTACAGTTTTTTTTTGTTCCAGCAGGATAAAAGGATCTGTATGACTATCTCTCTTAGAGGAGTTTATTATGATGAGTTTGTGCACATATTTTAGAACTAAAAAATAGAAATTTTGAAGCCAAAAAAAATCCCTATATTGACTTTCTGCATACCGAAATACCTACTTATATCCCTCTTCTAGAGATACACTACCTACACTTTTTCTACGACAACAACAAACCAAAAAAAAATATTAAGAGACGCAAAAATGTGTGTAATCAAGTCAAGAAATTTTTATATACGACTCCCATGAGAGATGAGAGTGTCTTCAGGAACAGGACTAGAAAGCTAGTGCGACAAGGAAATAGGAAAATATTCTTTTTTTTTTGTGTTCGTCTTCTTTGGGAAGAGATATTGTTAGAATATATGAGTCTGGGGAGTTTTCTGTTTTTTTTTCCATTCCATTGCCTTAACGTGTAAATAACGCAACACTCGATAGAGAGATACGATTTTCTGTAAGAAATGTATAGCTTGAACCAATTCAGTTGGCAATTCTACTGCGCAGGTCTCTTTAAATTTCTTTGCTCTACTCTTTAATTCTTAAAGAGACAGAAAAATCACTGAAAAAAAGAAAAAAAAGATGTACATGCCGGCGTTGTTGTCAATGACGCTGCTGCGATCATACTGAAGCACTTAGGAGGGTGAGTTTTGTTTATAGCTTCGCTCTCAGTAAAATAGAAACGAATTTCCAGTGATGGACTTTCTTTGAATAAGATATGATCATGGTTTACTTTTCTTTCATAGCTTGATGTCTAAAAAACTATTTCATCTCTGGTGAGATAAAAGGAAAAGATTTTTAGGTGTAAACTTTACTTAGAAAAAATAAAATTAATAATTTTTGTTTTTATTACTGGGACAAATTTTAGTGCACCTATGTATAATAAAAAAATAAGTCTATTGCAAAATGCAATTGGGTTAGGCAAGAAAAACTACCTGCAAGCTGCGACATAGGATTAAAGACAAAAAGTTTAGGGATTATTGTTTATTTCTATGTTTTATGATTTGTGGCTTAGTAACAGTAAGGTTTCGGGGGCGTTGTGTTTATATTTATTTTTTGGCGTTAGTGTATATTTGATATATTTTTTTTTTGACCTGTAGGGTTGGGATTAATTGTAGATTAGTGTTAATTAGTTAGATTAGTGTTTACGAGTTTGAACAATTTTTAACTACGAGTTTTTAAAAATGAATTTTTGCATCAGAGGGAATTAAGGTATTTAAATGATATTTGCTTTGCTTTGCAATTCAGTTTAAAAAAAACAACCAAGAATAATATATTGAAATACATTTAAAAGAAATTTTAATGGATCCATTTAGAAAAGGAAAACCTATTGGAAGCCAGGCGCGTAAGATAGTTGTTAAGATATATAATGACAAACTGGAAGAAGCAAAGAATTCGTTTCTTGAAAATCCTGTGAGTTACGCAACAACGCAAACAGTGAAAACTACTGGAATATCTGAACGTTCAATCAGAAGGATTATTGAGGATTACGAAGAGACAGGAGTTGTGCAGTCACTAAATAAAAAAGTGCAGCATACGAAGTGGAAAACTGGACTAGACGAATTTGACATCGCAGCTATTCGGCGTATAATGCACAACTTCCACCAGGAGGAAAAAATGATGATATCCTTAAAAATGTTGAGACAACGAGTACAGGAAGATCTGGAGTTTAACTTAAGTATTACGTCTCTCAACAGGATTCTAAGAAGAAACGGATTTAGCTACAAAAAAACTCAAAACAACCGGAAACTTCTCTGTGAAAGAAATGATATTAAACTCATGCGAGTGAAGTATCTGAGAAAAATCCGGGAATACAGAACAAAAGGATTTGATATCATTTATTTGGACGAAAGCTATATTCATAGCTCATATACAAGGCCACGGGCTTGGACTGGTGACAATAGCAATTTCAAAGGGAAAGAGGCGCATGCAGGTGGTGAAAAAGGTTTCGTGAAAAACTCCTTACTTTTATTCAAATCTGGAACGAAGACGGGAGACTATCACGACGATATGAACTTCAAAAATTTCTGCAAATGGATCCAAGAACAAGTTTTGAATAACTTGGAGGAACCTTCAGTTATTGTACGTACCACAATAAATGAGAAGAAAAACAAATTACTTCTGCTAGCAAGAAATCCGAGATGATACAATGGCTAACCGAAAACAATATTCCGCATACTATACAGATGTTGAAACTTGAACTGTATATTTTTGGGCAACTGTCAAGGCAAAAGTAGGTTCACGAAACACAACATTCAATTTATTGGATGTTCAAAAATTAGCAGAGGAAGAATTTTCAAAAATAACGGCTGAAGACTGGCGAAAAGTGTGTGAAAAAGCCATAATAACTGAGGACGAATACTTTTCTCACGACCTGACGTGGGACACAATTTCGGATTCAATTATAAATAATCCAGGTGACGATTCTTCAACCGACTATGAAAGCGACATTAGTTCTTAAAACTAAGTGTATGTAAATGAACATTTATTATTTAAATTATATTATTCTTATTTATATTGTTTTTATTTTATTATTATGTTTTATATTTATTTCTGAAGTACAAATTTATAATAATTATTTTAAGGTAAAATAAATTCTTAAAAACTTGTAGGTAAAAATTATTCAAACTCGTAAACACTAATCCAACTAATTAACACTAATCTACAATTAATCCCAAAACCCCACAGGTCAAACAATAGTAAATACTTATATCAAATGAACACTAACACCATAAAATAAATATAAACATAACGCCCCCGGAACCTTTCTGTTGCTAAGCCACAAATCATAAAACATAGAAATAAACAATAATCCCTAAACTATTTGTCAAAGCAAAGTTGAGTTAGGCACTGTAAGATTTAAAGAAAAATCTTTACTCATTAAATATTTTGCGCACCATTTTTGTTCTCTTAAATCCTCTTAAGTCCTCTCTCTGCGCAACCGACCGTTGGCCAACTGAATTGGTTCAAGCTATAACTTTTTATAAACATATATTTTTTGATGAAAAGAACTTTTGAAGAGTGAACATAAGAATGGAAAACATTTTATTTGGTTGGTTGAGTTATGCTGATTTGAAAATGTTTTTTTTTCTGATTGTTGCAAGTGAATTTTATTCGCAAAAGGAAGTTGGCATATTGAAGACATTTTAGATTACAAAAGAATTGAAACATTTTTTTTGTTACTTAAATAAGATGAAGTTATTTTTGAACAAAGATTCACACAAAAGTGACAGCGTCTATGATGTTAAATTGACTGGAAAAGAATTCATGTTTCAGAAATGAATATTTAAATTTAGACAAAATATTTTTGGGTCGAACTTCAACAAAAAAAAACTATGAAACCTAAAATAATTTATTTATATTGATAAGTGTTTTGCACATAAAAGTTTAAGTTACCAGCATAAAAAAATCGTAACTAATGGAAGTTTTTTCTAGCAGTTTTAAATAATTCAATGGAGAAGAAAGGTTTTAAAAAACGTTTATAAGTATTCTGGTACCTGTGGTGTTGAAAAAATATTTCTAATTCAAGTTTCCTGTTACCAGCATTATAAAATGCAATATTAAAGAAAGTATTCTCTAACCACTACCAAAATATAATGGTAATGAAAGAATTCAGTTTCTAGTATTGAACAATTTAATGCTAGTGAGAGCTTTTACTTACCAGCATTGAAAAACTCAAGTCTTAAAAACAATGTTCTGGTACCAGCACGGAATAATACAATGCTTATCAAAATAGTCTGGTAAAAAAAGTGGTTTTTCTACAAGTATTAAAAAATACAATGCTAATGAAAGATTTCTTATACCAGTATGGAAAAATAAAGTTTTGTTGTACCAGTATTAAAAAAGGGATTGCGAATAAAAGTATTATTGTATCAGTATAAGAAACGTAAATCTTAATAAATAATAGGGTTCCAGCTTTGAATGCTGGTCCAAATAATTTGATTTGATTTGATTTGATTTGATTGATGCTTATGGTACCAGTATTAACAAATTTTGATACTAATAAAATTTATTGTTTTATGCTTACTGGTACCAGTATCTATTGCAAAATTCGAGACTAATTAAAGCATGTACTTTACAGCATGGAAAAATAAAAGTTTATTGAAAATATTCCTGGTACCAGCACTGAAAAACTCAATATCACAAAAGTTTTCTAGTAACATCATAGCAAAATTTAATGCTAATGAAATAATTCTGGTACCAGTTTTTATCAATTTTAAGGATAACTAAAATTATCTACCTAGTCATTATTACAAAAAAAAAATAATTGTGTTTCTATTAAATGGAAATTTTCAAAGGGGTTTCCATTAATCCCTTCAGACAAAAATGTCAATTCCTGATATAGAAACAGATTTATGAACGCCATTAATAAATCAAAGATAAGCAACCCTATTCGAGTATTTTTGAATATACACAAAAAAATAAAATAAATATGATTCATTTACAAAATTTTAACTCAACTCCCTTATAAATTTTCCCACTCACATCAAATTGCTTATCTTTTGACATATTTCCACGTGGTAAGCAATTTGCGTATAATAAATAAATTCAACCTAAAATCAAACATTACCAAGAGAAATATTTTTCAGAAGTAATCAATTGTAATAAATAAATCCGTGGTTTTTGTTTTGCCCGATCATCATCGGCGCAAACACAGTAGTTCTCCCTAAATAAAATACAAATAAAAAAAACTCCCTGAATTGATAAGAAAGGTTTATGACTGTGCATCGGTCATTTACCTACCATCGAAGCGTATCTAAAAGGGGTTTTTCGAATTATATGCCCCCTACCAACAAAAAAAAAAAATCAAACAAATAAATCTCTCGAATCAATAAAAATAAAATAAAAATTCATAAGTTATCATCTACACGCGCATAGTAAGTATGCCACCCAGTAAGTGCAATAACACCCTACGAGCTCAAGTGGAGTATCTAACGCATATGTTTTCAATCTTCTACTGCTGCCGGCGAACGGCGCGTAATCTACTTGATCCTTATGTTTAATTAAGATTAGGGTCATAGTCGAACACAAGTCACATAGATCATAAGCACACATAAATGCAGTCAAAGCTAAGGCTAATGCATGGATACCGAGGCAGGGGCGGAGTTGCTCATATACGGAGCCCTAAAAGAGGTTTACTCATTATTAATGTTTACTTATGTCTGTTAATTTACAAATTCTTTTTCACTTTTTGTTTTCAGTGAAGGATGATACATTTTGTGATCAATATCTTTTTGATTGCCAAAGATGGGGGGTATCGTATTTATTTTAAAAATTTATGAATTTCTAATAAACTCAAAGAATTCGAGGGATTTTATGTTAAAATAATTTCACTGGCAAAAAAAAGTAAAAGCAAACTGAGGCCTTAAAATAGTTATTACTTCGCCTTATGGATAATCCTCTCCTGGACAAATTCAAGAGCATGACGCGTTTTGATTTCAAAATTCTAAATTAAACCGACAAAAAAAAAAATTAAAATACGAAGTAAGAAACGAAAACAAACTTGAAATAATTCAATGATTAATGTTTTCGTATTTTATGTATTTTTCATGCACTCTATGTGACATAGTTTCCCCATTTATATCGCTATATTATTTCACTTGAAAGATATTCATTTAACTTTGGCATCTTGGATACTTTTTTATCGCCAGCTAAATTTGTTTGTATAATTTTTCATTATATATGTACACTAAAAATAAGTCCCACTGACGCCGAGTGTAAATGGGATCGATGACACCAGGACAAATTGTAACTTATTGGAAATGCAACTGCACACTTGTATACTCGTACACGCTACTGAAGATACAGATGTACGAGTAATATCCATCAGATATTTTACATTTACCTAAAGCTGGGTGTGCGTTTTGTTTACGCAATTGGAATAGGTATCCCAATAAACAAAAAAAAAAACCTCTCTTGATGATTGCTTGCAGATAGATAGAAGTACCTACCTTCTGCTGTGTAAACATGATCCAAATACCATAAAACAGATATCGAAATATATAAATATAAAGTACATAACAAAAAGATAAAAAAAAATTCCTTGTGGCATGAAATAAGAAAACACAACAAAAAAATTATCATAATTCAAACAATGCCAGAAGGTAAGATATTTGGTAATAATAAGGTAAACAAGTGATCAAGGAAAATCTATTTGATGGATTTATGGTTTCGTTGATTACCAAAGTGTAGGAGCAGCTATGAACTGAGGGCACAGAAAAAAAGTATCTAACAAAAGGAATGTCAAAGTTATTTGGTTAGTGATTGAAGAATTAACCAACGTATATGTGTTTCTTCAGATGGCGTGTGTGTGCGTTGCAGAGCAATCGTTAAATGTGGGGTACCACAAGGCTGACTTTAAAGACATATTCTATTTTTTTGTTATTCAGTATTTGTTTATGTGGAATAGAAATAAATATCTTTTGGTTACAATTATAAGACTTCTGTTTTGACCTCATCTTCGAGTATTTTGTGTTTAAAGGAAGTCATTTGAAAATTATTATTGTCTTGAAATTTTAATACAAGTTCAAAGTGTTGACTTACACAATTCAGAAAAAGCTGTTTGAAATTTTAAATGGTGTTTTTTTTTTTGAAAATATAAATCGAGAAATAAATCGATTTATAAATGTTAAATTTTTGTTGTTGCGCAATGGTGGTTTTTAAATTCGCTTTTTTCAATGTGTTTGTACCATTTTTGTGATACCGAGAATTAGTAATACCTACTAAACTGATATTTCTATTTCTGTCTACCGAACTAAAATAAAAATATTAAAGAATAATACTTTCTATGCCTTTGATTAGTATTTTGTGATATTGCGTATCTATGGGATGTGATATTGGATGATCATTTTCAGAAAAAAATATTAAAAAATAGTAAATAAATATTTAATAATATTCTTTGTGATATTGAATAAATACTCACTCACAGCGTTCTCTTATGAATACCAATTTTATGGTTAAAAATAAAAAATCAATAAAATTTGATATTGAATAAATTTCATGTGTAATTATTCTATAATATTAAATATTTCATATCCCTTTTGTAGAATTATTTAGAACTTTTTTATTTAACAGGATAAAGATCTGGGAGGAAATTTTTAGAATTATATGATTGTTATTTGTAATTGATTTATAATTTCTTTGTGATATAAATTATTTTTTTCTTTACCAAAGTGGAGTATTTAAGCAATAACCTTGCAATTATTATTTAAATTAATTACCAAATAAAAACTCTGTATATTAAATTATGAAATTTCGTGATATATTTCAGATTGGTGATATTGTTTAAACTATCTCTGATATTTCATATTACTTTTTTTTTAACTCTTAAGCAATCATATCCAAATAATTTCATAATTCAATCATATATTTTAATATAATGAAATTTCTTCGTAAGATTAATAATTTGTGATATTCTGATACTTTTGCGTGAAATGAAATTTCTGCTTTTCTTCATTGTAGATTTTGAGCTTTTATGAATAATTTTAAATTGCAACTAGACTATTTGATGTCAAATCTCAAACCTGTATATATTTTGTGATACCTTTTCTAAAAATTGGTAGACTTCTTGTGATTTTCTTTATTTATATAAATAGATGACAAAAGATTTTTAAAATCGTTGAATCATCAAATTTACGAAAATAAAATATTAAACAATAAAATATTTCATTCACTTGGAAGTAATTGGTATTTATCAACTTCTATCACAGAAATAATAAAGAATTATTATTTTATTTTGTATATTTTGTAGCTAAACCTTTCCAACAACTTTTTTCGGCTTTCGAAGAATAAAATGTCTTTCAATTTTCACCAACCCTCTATAAAAAGTCAAGAGGTGAAGAAGGACTAAAATAACTTTTGTGTTTTCTTCTGTGTCATTTCACAGTTACCAAGGATATTCATCTATAATGTGTGTCTCCTCGACTTCTTCTTCGTCCTTTTCTATTTTATCTGAAGTCTACATATCTTCAAATTCAGACACTAAAGATTATCTCTAGAAGAGAAGTTTTTTTTTCAATCTCAACTTTTTTCCTCGGTTACACACATGTGTGTGTGTGTGTGTGTGTGTGTGAATGTGTCAAGGATGTTGGATACCATGTGAACTTTATGTCCTTTGAAATTTTTTCTTCTTTTGTTTTCTTTAAGTGAAAAAAACCAACAACAAAAAAATTATACACAGATAGAGGGGAGATACACACAGGACTAAGGACACACACATTTTTGTACGAACAAAAACAAAAAAAAAAATTAATGAAAAGTGTTTCCAAACAATTTCACCAAAAAGTGGTAACAATTTTTTCCCTTCGTTACATTTGTTAGATCATTGTCTATAAATGATGATAACGACAATAGTAAAGATGATATCTACCTAAAGAGTCATCCTCGAAGCTTTCTCAAAGTGGTTTAACTTGTCGGTTAGAATGTTAGACTTTCTCTTTCATCGAAGAAGAAGAAGAATAAAAAAAAGTAAAAACTTTTCGTTTGCTTTATGATGGCAGGAATGGCATGTGTTGAAATGTCCTTTTTTTTGTTTGTTTCGTCCTCCATATCTTATATTACATTTTGTGTGTAAGTTAAATATTTGATCTGTGCCATTAGCAATTTTGTTATTCGTCGTCGTTGTGTGGTTTGAAGACCAAAAAAAAAATGTCCTCAAAGACAACGTATCACGGTTTCAGTGGAATTATTTTGTTTGTTGGGTGATATTATTCTGGTTCTTTTCTTCTTTTTTTTTGTTAGTCCTTGGGAATGGTGTTTTTCTTTTATACTTCTAACTAGGTAGGGAGGGAGCAAATAAACCTATAGGAAGAAATTGATTTGTTTATCTTGACAAACATTTTGTTTTGATGTTTGAATTATGCTGATTTTTTCATTGATATAATTTTTTCTCCTGTGGTCTTAGAGGATTTTTTTATCTGGCATATTTGTTAGAAGGTTGTTTTTGTCTTGCGAACGAATAGATTTACTTAAGAATTTGAATAAAAGAAAATTAAAATATTGCAAAGTGGTTTGTTGTTCTCCGTAAAACAAATTAGTACTGAGTCAATAAACGTACTCTATTACTTTGGAAACAACCAGCTTTAGAAATCAAAAGTTACTTCAATTCTATGGAAACTGAAGTGAAGTGAAAAGAGGGCAAAATATCTACACATCTTAAAATAATCGAAAATAAAAATTAAATGTCGCGAAAAATTAAATTTCTTAGAAGTACTTTGAATGTAAAATACATAATTTATGGTATAAACACATTGTCGTTAGTAAATACAATATTTGATATTTTTCTTTGTGATATGAGATCAATTTGTGATATTGAATTCAATTTCTATGACATCTCCTAATTAATTAAAAAGTTAAATTAGTAGATCTTTATTATCTGTCTTATTCGCTGGAAATGTTTGTATTTTTTTTTGTTTGTGATATGAAATTAATTTGTGATATTTTTTTCTATTTTCAATTTCGATTCTTACTTGCAGTTTTCTGATAAAAATAATCACTTATTATTTGTTCGTGTTATGAGGTCGTCAGTTTTTGATAGTTAATACACTTTCTGTGATATATTTTTGCAAGAATTTTTATTATCTTATATTTGTATCTATAGATATTTTGCTTGTTTTCATTTGTAGTAGAAAATATAGTTTTTCTCGTATTTTTACGAAACAGGATAATGACCTACTATGTTGTATTGAATAAATTTTCTGTGATATTTTTCCTTTCAAGTTTAAATTTTTCTTAACTACAGACTATAGTCATAAAATAAAATTTCAAATAATTTGTTTTGCTATGTAATTTCAAAACTGTAATGTGGGTACCTTTGGTTTATGCTATCAAAAAAATATGATATCCTTAATCCCTGAATAAATTAATGAAAAGGGCTTTATTTAGAAGAATTCTGAAGATGAATATTTTGTTATTTTAATATATTTCTTGTGATATTACGTTTTTGAATAAATTAATAATACACAAATTCAATTTTGAAAGCCAGTGTATGAAAGCAGACATGAACATCAAAAAGCTTACCTATTAAACTTTATTAAGTTGATGCCTCCAATAAACTTCATTGGCCTTGGGCTTAATACAATTTATTTACCACTTAAAGTAAATGAGCACCACTTCAATGTCGAGGCCCAAAAAAAAATAAATAAAAACTAAATTAACTCTTATTCCTTAGAACAGAAGAGGCTCTTTTCAAAATTAACATTTCCTTGTGTGTGTATAGAAGAAGAAAATAACCTTTTTGCAAGATGAAAGCCCACAAATTAATATTTGCATTTTTTATGAAAAAGCAAAAAGAAATTAAATTTTCCTTTTAGATTCATTCACTTTACCCTGCCTCTCTATCAACTCCCTCTGTCAAGGAGCAGTATATATACTTCAAAAGTAAACCCAATAAAAGTCGAGTGGCAAAAAGCATAATATCTAGTCTAGAAGAATATCACAAGCCTCCAAGCGCGACCACGACCCACTTCTAACATCTTTCAATTGTATTACAATGAAAGAGTAACCAAGTTGTTTCTATGTAGTCCTGGACGCCCCTACAGAAAGTCCTTAAGAACATTATTTCTAACCCAATTACTTGTACATTCTCTTTTTGGTGTCTGTGTACATTATATGCATGCCAAGCTACACCAAAAAAACTTCGTTTCTTCTTCCTTATGACAAAGAAAATTATGTTTTTTTCTTGGTTTCTTTAATATTTATTTACCTCTACTGTGAGGGTCATTATATGCATTCTTTAACCGCAGAAAAATATATGAAGACAAAGTAACAAAAAAAATAATAATAATAAGTCTGATAGAAACATTTTTTGAGAACACAAAAAAAAAATAATAAGTCTGAAAGTCTGAAAGACTTATTAAAGAAAAATCTACAATAAGTTTTGCGATTGAGGGAGCAAATGAGAAAAGAAATAGACTAAGGGTAATAATTCGTCCTTTAACTGCAATTTTTCTTCATTCTTCCAAGGACTCCTCTCTTGGTTCAACTGGCTTTTGCCGCACATTAAGGAGACTCAAACAAAAAAAAAAAAACACAAGAAGAAATTGCAACAGATTGTTTTTCCTTTTTGTTTTTTTGTTAGTAATGTTATCCTTTTCAGTTATTCGTCGTCGCCATTGCCGCCCATCGTCATTATTTTGAACTTTTTCTTTGAAATGTGTTTTTCTTTTGTCGAAAGTTAGTTTAATTTTTTGTTTTGTTTTCGTTCTTTGTTTTAATTTAAAAGCTATAGTTCTGACCTAGTATAGTAAAATTGAAAATTAAAAGCAAAGCAATGTTCCTTTGAGAACTTAAGAATTGAATTTCAATTAAGAAAAGTACATTTTTAAAATGAATTTAATTTAGAATGATTCACTGGAATTTTCAGGCTCCTTTTAGTGATTTAAAAAGGATTTGTGATAAGTTTAATTTCAAAATTAAAATGGAACTTACTATTGGTTGCAGATGTAATTTTGCACTCTAAGGGGTGAAAAGCAAGTAAACCAAAAATTCAAACACTGCTTTTAAAAATATCACAATATCACATATCAATAATGTCTTGTCTTTGAGTAAATTCTGTCTCACTAAATTGATGATAATTTCTATTACTTCTCTAAATTTTGCTTTCAATATTTTTTAAATGGAAAGCATGGCCAACTGTAATATAACAATATGCCTTCCACTATGTTCAATATCACAAAAAAAAAACAGAAGTAATCGCAACATCACAAAAAAACTTTAAAATATCGCCTTTGTAACTCAATTAGATGACACAAAGAGAGGCAGCTGCAAGATAAGAATTTTAAAATCTTATATCAGAAACAATACCATATCACAACAAAAAATTGATAACTTTTAATAAATGAAGGTCCAATATCATATCAAAATGTCACTTATGGTATTTGTTTGTAAAATCACACTTTATTTTCTTTTACATCACAAGAAATAAAGCCCAAGAAGAACTGTAAAATAATACAATTTCTTTTGTTCAAATTATCAGTAATACGAAAAAGACGAATTATCAAAGTATTTTATTCTAATATCACAAAACTGACTTACGTTAGTAGCACAATTAAAAGTATTTTATTCTAGTATCACAAAACTGACTTATGTTAGTAGCACAATTGAAACTACGAAGGTATTATTTATCAAAATATTTTATTCTTATATCACAAAACTGACTTACTTAAGTAGCACAATTGAAACTACGAAGGTATTATTTATCAAAATATTTTATTCTAATATCACAAAACTGACTTACTTTAGTAGCACAATTAAAACTACGAAGGTATTATTTGTCAAAATATTTTATTCTAATATCACAAAACTGACTTACGTTAATGGCACAATTAAAACTACGAAGGTTTTACATAAAAAGACTCTTAAATGTATTAATAGCAATATGACAAAATTTTTATCGAAAGCTGCAGTATCAGAAAATCAATTATGTTTTGTACCGAAGGTGACGTGTCTGTGTTTTCATGATAACTCAATTTTAAATTCCTAATTTTAAATGATCTTACATCACAATGAAATAAAACTTACGATAGTGTGGTTTTGGGGTTAAATCTACAAGGAAACTAATTAAAGAAACATATTAGCAGAATATCACAAAAATATCAAACATAATTTTATTTGTAATATTGTAATTTTTTTCACTTTAAAATTTAAGTTAATTAAAACTCATTATAAATTTAAATTTTAAGCCTAGAACTTAAGTTTTTTTATTTGGATATTGCTGGTTGAAAAATAAAGAATTCAAATTCTGACCAACCGATCGAACACAATCATGAAATAAAAATTGAATAAATAACAATAAAATAATTCCTTATAATACTATATTTTTTTCCGCTACAAAAATTAAATTGGAAAATATTTTTTATTATCACAGATTTCTTTGCTAAATGGTCCAAAAATTAATACAAAAAACAACCACTTACTTTCATTTGAAAAAGTTAAACAATATTGGTTAAAAAGAGGAGAAATATTTTATTTTTAAATAAATGAAAATCGTTTCGAAAACTTTTCTCATTCTGAAAACTTTTTTTTTTATTTATATTGATTGGTCAATTGGTGCATATTTGTTCGAAAATGCGCAATGAATTTTTATTTAAACGAAAAAAATGTATATATCGACTATCTTTTTAACTACAAATACCTTTTATAGGAAAAAAAGAGAAGCATTTACAAAGTTTAAATTTGCATTCATGAAGTTTACATTGTAGAGAAAAAAAAATAAAAACAAAAATAAAAATACATTTTAAATGAATTTTCCATAGGATAGATAGATGGTCATGCTCAAGTATCTGCTTTCAGACATTGATGATATTTGTATGCATTGATTTTCTCTGACTATAAAGCCTCCCATGTACGAGTATATAAAAATATCCTTGAAAATCATCATCGACCGAACAGAGGAGAAGGTGCCTTTAATCCAAAAGTTGAATATAAAATTTATGTATAGAAATCACGCTTCTTGTTTTGGGGTTTTTGAACTTCTATGGACGTATAGAATCGAGAATCTCAACATCGTTTTGGTCCTTGTTTACCAATTTGTTTATGTTTCACTTCGTGCATGATGAATCGGTAGGCTTTAAACTTTTTCTACAACACATGTTGGTAGCTTAAATAAAATAAGTCTCCTATATCATATAACTTTCCTCATGGATGATGATTATTAAAGTATGTTCTATTAGACCTTTGCAGGCCTGTAAGTATATAACCATGTTTTTTTTTTTATTTTAGAAAAATGTTTACTCGTATTTGTATTTGTTTGTAAATTTTGTCTTCTCTTTTTACTTTCAGATTCTGGATGCTAGTCTATATAGCAGTCAATCATTACAGACATCGGCGATAATTGCTGTATTTTCGTTACTATTAGTTCTAGTCGTACTTATATCATCGCTATTTGTGTGGAAGTAAGTAAAGATTTTTAATAATTTAATTAATTAAATAAATTAAATGTATACATACGGAAGAGAAATGGTCCAACTATGGAACTTTGTGGAACCCCATTATTCAAGAGTGTGATTCTAAGGCTTTAGACATATTTAAATTGATAGGATAAAACTCCTTTCATATTAGAGAAATTTTACAAGAAATGGCAATTCACTTCCAACGAAATTTTATTTTTGTATAGAAGTTTAGGTACCCTCTTGTTTTGTATCGGGTTTGTACGACTTTATCTGTAAAAATATGAAATATCATACAAAATCAATCCAATAACGCAGAAATATCAAAAACTCACAGTCAATCCACCGCATTTCAACAGAAAATGAATTAAGATAAAAAAAATAAATACAAAAAAATAGTACTGGTTCACAGTGCGAACCTGCCGGCACTCCAATTCACTAATTCACTCTCACTATACCCATGAAAAGATTGATGACTACATTTTCGCATTTAGCAATTTGCCTTCGAAACACCATCCTTTTCACATCTATCTTTTGCCATAACATATATGTGTACGTATGTATATAGCTACTATTCTCTGGGCCAATCTATTTTCCCTGGTGTGCTGAACTTAAACTACTATATAATTCCACCAGGCTATCGCATCAGACTGCTTTAGCCTCAACGCGTCTGTCAAATAAGACAAATTGCCCGTTGCCATCAAATGTCACAATTTTGCGTAAAGATGCAATTAAAACACCGCACAGAGCTAAAAAGATACTTTTTTTTTCGAAGCCTATTTAAGCATCAGAGTCAGTATAAGAGATAATGAATTGCAGCTCCACACATTGAATATGTTAAACATGTGTGAAGAAGACTATGAAGAAGACCACATCTTGGGTTATAAGACGAAGGTCTTGTTTTTTTATTTTTTGTTGTATCTCTATCTTCCAGTGCTCAGCATCGTTTTACTTTTTTTCAACTCGTCAGAAATAGCAATTATTTATTCCCCCTTTTCGATCCGCACGCAAAGCAACTCAGAGATAACTTCATCGTATCCTCGCTTTTAGGCGAAATGACTCAATTAGATGCCGCCAAAAGTATCTGATGCAGTCTGCACATACTCGTACAATCTCAAAGATATACTCTTGGCTGATTGAGTTTTGCTTTGCACTCACTTGGCGCTGGCAAAGTTATAATAATTGTGCTTGGAAGGCGTTCCACCATCATAAGGATAAACAACAACAACAAAACCAAGTACAAAATAAAAGTTCCCGCAGATATCAAGATATTTGTGTGTGGTTGGATGGGAAAAAAGGAGGCGTGGCACGTCGCACACTGTTTGCGATCATTTTTGATGAAGGTACACTCAGAGAAAAATTTGAACTGCGAGTAAAAACTATGAAATTTACCCAAAAATAATTTGTTGTAAAATTTGTAGTATTGAAACTTTTTTTAAGAATTTTATCAAGATGTTTAGTTGATTTGACATGAAATCATGTTATTTTTACATTTTTTACGATATTTTCCAAGATATTGTCTTAAAATTGTATCATGCTTGGTAATATCATCAATTTGACAATAAATTCATAAAGTTTAACTTTATTCAAATGTCTGTGATATTTATCAAACAATTTTCGACCCGCAGTGGGTCTAGATAAAGACAAAAATCCCATTTTTGTAAAAATCACAAAATTTAATTTTGCGACTTGAGCCCCTAAGATAGTAATGCAGAGAAGTTTTTTCGACACTTCAGATTAAAATATTGATTAAATAGTAGTTTTTTGCTCAGTGTTCAACTTATATGATGCCGAAGAGCTTGAAATATAACTTCACCGACACGCGGGGTTAAAACAAAAATTATATCCAAAGGCGTGTTTTTAAATTGAGTGCGTGGCTTTGGTGAGTTTATTTTATATTTTTTTTTTTTTTTTATAAACACAACCGATCCTCGCTGGCTTTCAACATGATCGATTTATTACATACTGCCTCTGCCTTATGTCAGTGAGGATATAATATACTCGTATGCGACTCCATTATAGGAGAAGGAAATACCACAGTCGATATGAAAAGATTTATGCAAACTGGGAATGGGAATAACTAAACTCCATGAAATAATAGTGAAAATTGTCGTCAAAGGGGGTTAGATGTTAAACGCCTACTTTTAATTAAAAACGAAAACCGAAATTTTTAAAACTTGCGTCTTGTTTGAAATTTTGAAAGAATTAAAACTTTTTTAAAAAAACTTTTGAATGTCACTTTTTTCAAAATTTTAATGTAGCTTTGCTTATTGTCCTTTATTTAAAATGCTACACATGCATCTTTAATGCACATCTGAGCTCTTTTATAAAAGAAGCACACACATTTCTGTAGGTTTGACAGTGAAGATATTTGCTTACATTCGACCCTGATCTTTTTCAAAAGCCCTTTCATCTAAAACCTACCTCATTATGAACTCTTAGACTTAAGCAAACAACCATCCAATCAACCAGAGACGTATTAACATTTATAATATGTACGTATGAGCATATATGTATGTACCTTCCAAGGAAGTTTAAACAATAAAATGGCACCCACTTGCAGTAATTAAAAATTGTTGCTCTTAAAGCGCAACAGTGTACATTCCGTTGAAGATACCACCATGGCCCTTGCTCATTCATATGGTGTATAGCGTACATTTGTGTCCCATTGCGAATACAACAGCCATCTTTACTCAACCGGATAATTATTCATAGTGCCATACAACACAGACATACTGACTACTCTAGCAGCAGTAGGGTACAGCACTTGACAGTAGAAGACAATGACATAAAACTAGGTCAACTTACAGCATCCACACAGAAACATACGCACACATGCCCGTGAATCCTTGCAAACAAAAAAAAAAACGTTTTTCATTCATTTAACGCCAATATCATCCCTTCTAGCCAGCGTTTTTATAAATAGAACAACTCAAGACCCATCTTCTTCATCATCACCATGATAGTCGTTATCCTAAAAAAAGGAGTATAAATACATCATTCCGGCGACCATTTTTCCCGTTTTTTTTTTGTTTAACTTTATTTTATAACTCAACATCGTTACGCACGCATTCGCTTCAAGGATGAATTACTATTATAGTGTTAGAAGGAAGAAGACCAAGAATCCTCTACTGCATCATCATCATCATCAAACAAAGCAGACACGTATACACCTATTTATTCATCTTGCTAGGATCTAGGACTTACGTAAAACAAAAAAAAATACACCAAGTAAGAAGCACAAAACCACGGAGAAGTAAAAATATCCTTATCCAAGCTCACCACCACCCACCCCTACCACCACCAGCAGCAAGCATCATATTTGCCATCACAAGTTCTATCCTTTCTACTCTGGTGTACGAGTATTATTGATTTTTATTAAAGCTAACTTTATTTGTTCGTTCGCATGATATGGTTTTTTGGTCTTGAAAAATTGATTCAGGATATTCGCATAGGAATATCCGTTTTTTTTAGATTCTTTTTATTTGGATTTTATTTTACCCACACTTGAGTTTTTTTTACTTTTTTTGTTTTTAATACAAAACACAAATACGATTGAGGACGAAATAGAACAAAAAAAAATCCCATGATGGGTTCTTGAGTTGAAGTTTTTGGCAGATTGGTAAAGAAAGGTATTTTCGTTCGTTTTCAAATTGAATTATCGAAAAATAGCATGAAGCTTCTTCTTTGCATGGTGCGATACTTGAAATAAAAAATACCACTTACCTGGCAAAGGTGGCAGTAAATATACATACATATGTGTTAGGACGAAAAAACAAATATAGATATAAGGAACTTACTACATGAATAATAGAAATAAATGTCGAAAGGAGACGATTTAAATAAGAAAAAGACTTTTATACTCGTATGTATATGTTAGCCTGTACTTTATTTCATGTATGTGAATGAGGTCGAGTGCCTATAGAGTTTGTTGAAGAGCTTTTATAAATAAATTGAATTTTATTTATCGAATTATTGTTGTGGCAGATCTCTTAACAGTAGGAGTTATTCATGGGAAATTTTAAAGCCTTCACATGAGTCCAGTATATGATTCATAAAAGCAATTAACCTGAAAGATTGAAGAGGTCTTTGATGCTTTCGAGTACAGAATTATTATTCCCAGGAATTTGCTAGAGAAATGTGTTCTGAGTTACCTACTTGGAATTTTACATCATGGAACAAATCAAAAGGAAATTTTCCCTATCACAATATAAATGTATTTTTATTATGTGTATTGTCCTTTGATGATGGAACTTTAAATGCAATAAAATAAATATCCCGTTTGAGTAAAATTCGAATCACGGCAGTTGTAAAGTTAAAAGGATTACTTTTAACACTGCATTTATCGAGGCGCTCAGAGTCCTTTCGTTTCCATGTAAACATATTGAATGTTTTCTCACATTTTTTAAAATATGCCCAATGAATAATTTGAAAATAAATTACAGATTATTATTATTATTAGCATAGTGCATGAATTATTGAAATGTGCTCCAGTGTTTTGATTTAAAACAAACTTATATGATATTATTATCAAATCATTAGTCTCATGTTAAACACTACTGCATTGACAACCATATGCCCTTTGAAACCTTTCTAAATGGTATTCATAAATTATTTATAAATTATTATTGAAATGTGCTTCAATATTCTCTAAAAAAATTGAATTTAATCAATTTTTAGTTGGTTTGAATTTACTTTATTTTATTGTTGATAAGAAATCCTGTTTTATTTATTAAAAAATGCCTTTAATCTTCATGATTTATACGATGTAGCCATTATTAACGATTTATTAAAATGTGCTTCATTTTTCTAAGAAGTATTTTCAACAATTTCTATTTTTAAAGTTTTTTTTTGTGTAGGTTTATTATTTAAGAACGAATTCTTACTCTACAACAACTATATGACCTGCATAAATTCTTTCTAAATGCTCTTCATAAACTCTATATAAATTATTATTGAAATGTGCTTCAACATTCTCTAAGAAAAAGTTTTATTAATTTTTAGTTTTAGTTTGAATATACTATATTTACTGTTGATAACAAATCCTGTCCTATTTATTTGAAAATGCCTTTAATCTGTATGGTTGGTTAATACGATTTGGATTTATTAAAATGTGCTTAGTTTTTTTTGAGGAGTATTTTCAAAAACTTCTATTTTTAAAGTTTTTTTTTCATGATGTATGTTTAATATTTAAGAACAAATTCTTACTCTACAACAACTCTATGACCTTCATCAAATCTTTCTAAATGCTCTTAATAAACTCTATACAAATTATTACTAAGATGTGCTTCAATATTCCTTAAAAATTAAAATTTAGTCAATTTTTAATGTTGGTTTATGTATACTCTATTTTATTGCTAATAAAAAATCCTGTTTTATTTATTTAAAAATGCATTTAATCTTCATGGTTGATACGATGTGTCAGTTATTAACGATTTATAAAAATGTGCTTCATTTGTCTAAGAAGTATTTTCAACAATTTTAAGGTTTTTTTCGTGATATAGGTTTAAAATTTAAAAAGAAATTCATAATTTAGTTATGAGTAATTTTTCTGTTGCAGCCCTTTAGAAAAATGGGCTTCACTGTTTCGAATATATTTACAGAATTAATATATTTTAATTTTTGTAATAATAATTTTAATTTTTGTGTTGTTTTTAAAATGAAATATAAGCATCCCTAGGAAGAATGAATCATTTCTCATATTGCATCACAATATTAAAATGTGCTTCACTTATTTAAATGTTTTTAAATATTTAATGAAACCCCCAAACCTAGACAAAGCTCATTAAATTATTTCAAAATATTAAAAAATCAGAATTCATTTTACAGATTTGTTGTATGCCTTCATCAATTATTAAAATGTGCTTCACTGTTCGTGGAAAATGACTTAACAATTTTATCTAAAGAAATCTGAATAAATTATTTAAAATGTTCAAATGTGCTAAAAATTTGCTATTTATTCCTATAGAATTATTAAAAATCATTTTTCTGTCTGATAATTGATTCAATTGTTTCATATTTCCAATATTACAATAATATTTCACTAAAAAATCCATCGTCCCAATTTCATCCCACTCAAAATGGACTTCGTTCATATAAAAATAAAAAAAAGTATATTTGTTTTCTTTTTTTTTCGTTTGATTTATTTATTAAATTCGTTTCTCTCTTCTGGATTGGTTGTTTCTCTTCAATATTTTTGTTGGTTTCCAATTTGAACCTACTTTTGTATTTATGAAAGAAAAATCTATAAAACACAAAATTTTATTACTTTTTTTCCATTTAATCTCACTGGGTTAAAACCTCAAAAAAAAATCAAAAAAAAAAAGTAATACTCGTAACAAGTGAAGTGTATATCCGATGAAATCATCACAGGATTCGTATCATCTTTTTTTTTTTGGTTCATAAAACGTTACTGAATTTTTTTTTAAATGATGAGTGTTTTTTCCATCGAATTTGATATAATTTTATTAAGTTTTCAATTTAGTATTAAAATGCTTTTTTCTGCGGTAAATTAAAATCATATAAAAAACAAAAAAATATTTAATTCAATCAATTTGAACACAAAATTGCTCAAAAGAACCAACATAGGATATTTTTTGTTTCCTTTTCAAATTAAAGGATACAGCAAGGGTAATGTTCATACGTATTGAAACACTTGTTACACAGTTTTAGGAAAAACCTTTTTTGTTTTTTATTTCAATTTTGGTTCTGGGTATGTTTGCGGAGGAGGTTTTCTTTGTTTTTTTTTGTATCCTTTTTTTTCGGGACGAAGGACTTCGGAAAAGTATCTGTATAATTGTGTTTTTATATGTGATTTATTGAAATGTTTCCGATACGCCCTTTGAAGTGTTTGTCTTTTAAACAATTTTGATTGGCACTTCAATGAAAAGGATTTAAGTTTTTATTTAACAACTTGGGTCCTTTTTTTGTCCAACGGAATATTTCATTGAAGTGTGAAATGCGCATTTTGTTATTTGTTGCTTTTTTTAAAATTCTCAATACTTATTGAGAAGGAAATAGGTAAAATGCGCAATTATAGACTTCCAGCCAAGCAAATGATCAGATTTACCCGCACAAGTATGCAAACGTTTGTCTAATTATTGGCGCCCAATGTGAGGTTTACATAGTAAATGTGTTATTTTTTTGACAAATTGTCTTCAACTTTAGATTTATAGCTGAAATACTAATTTGATCCATGTAAGTTTTCCCCAGGAAACAAAAGTTTATTTAATTGGCGCCCAACGTCAGGTTCAAGAAAATGACCCTTACTTCTCTTGGCTACTCCTTTTCAAGTAAATAACATTTGGCAGAAAAACGTTCTCCATAGTAAAAATACTTATGTCAATACAAGTACAAATTTACTTTCAGAAAAAGGTATAATATTATTAAATAATAAAATAAATTTAATAATTGACATAGAATAAATTTCTTAATTAAAAATAAAAACTCAATTGAAAATTATACTGGCACTGAACGTGTGGTTTTCAGAAAACGAGACTTTTTTAGTCAGTATTTCGCTGAAAGTATTAAAATCAAAAACTTACTCTTAGAGATTTCTTTTTAAACTCCAATCGAAATATTAAATTACAGTCAGTTTTAATGAATTCTTAATTGTTTACACTTAATAATTCAGCTTATTAAAATAATGAAACGACAACTTTATTAAACTTTTTCGTATGTTTTTGTTTTTTTTTTTTTAATTTAAATTAAAACCTACAACCATGGTATTGAGATACATAATTATCTTAAATTATATTTTAAAATTGAATTGAAAATATATACGTATATAAAAAAGTGTGAAAGATATACTATGTGGTTTAATCACTTTCTACCACCTTTAATCAGATGTTTTTGTGGGAGAGGATGATTATTTTGTTTTAATATTATTTTTTTTTTTGCAATGAATTCATAATTGCCAACTTTATTTACATAATTTTGTTTTAATTTGAAAGCCTCCCACTACATCAGACTAGCGCGTAGAATCCCTTAAAAAGTTTCAGCTTATACAAATATTAAGTAACATTTAAGGTATGCAAACTCATGGAGGATGTGTTTTTTGTTTTTATTTTTTTTTTTTGTATCTGTGGTTGATATCGACTTAAATGGATACACGGTGTTGTAAATTAACCAGATTATTTTTTTTATTATTATAGCCATTTTATATTTAAAAATAATATTTTTTGTATATGCTGGTCATATGAAAAATTCTGTATATGATATACCTGAAGATACTTTTATGGAATTTGCACCAAAAAAATTAAAGCGAAAAACAGAGAAAACATTTCTGTAATGTGGTAAGTTGAATAAAAACAGTTGGAAATTATCAGTTTATTCATGAGAATGTTGTTGCTGTTTTGGGAAAATTTTTTTGTAGGGTTTAATTTCAGTACTATGTTGAGTTGCCATAAAATACTTTCAGTAATGGAGAGATAAATTTAATTAACTTGTTAATTTTTTTTTTTTGAATATACCTAATTGAGTTATTTAGGAACCATATTGTTAAAAAAATCAAACCCATCTCATTAACAAAGTATAATAGCCAAGGCAGGTATTTTTTTACATCATTAAAGTAATTTAGGCAAAACTTTCTTGCCAGTAACTATTAGTTTATCTGATTCAGATACTTAAACTAAAAAAAAGAATCCAAATTGGAACAATTTAGGTACATACTCGTGCATATACATAATTAACTTCAAATAATTAAGAATTCTATGAATTACTTGTATCCAACCATATTTAGGGGCTCAACCTGGATTAGAAAGAAAATGTAAACGATTTTATTTATTTATCTATTTACATGAGAATGCTTAAAACTGTAAGATACTATATCTTATTAGATAGTCCTAAGCAAATTTCTTATAATTTAATTCAATAAGTTGATGCTATACTTTAATTAATAACAAATAAATAAACTACAATTTTTTTAGAAATAAATTTAAAAATTTTTTGAAAATTTAATTTAAAGATTCAGTTTTGTAGTACCCCTTGGCATAATGGTGAAGTCGTTGAATTGTTATGCTGGAGGTCTGGGTTGGGTCCATTGCCACGGCAATATCGGGCAGCCAGGGCCAAGTAAACCAAGTACATTAAATTCAGAATTGAAATTTCACAAGTCTTAAATCAATTCGGTATTAAATATACCACTTTTAAGAATATCTTCTTTAAGTGCTTAAATATGTGCAACTTTTTCTCAAACTATCAGAAACACAAAATAAAAGTTAACGAAATTCGTCTTAAATATTTCCAATATAATTGAAAATAAAAACTTTCTTTTCTGAAAAACTTTCAAGTAACTAAAGGAAAAACGAATTGAAAAAAAAAAATCTTAAGAACCCTTCGCGAAAGTAACGCACTCGAGTATTTTTTCATTAAGTCTTGAGCAGTTAATCGGCATTCAACTGAATTTGATTTCTCTTTTTTTCTCTCTCTCTTCCTGTAAGTAAGATTAAAACTTTTCAATTGAAAGAATAAAATTCAAGAGAATTCACACTCTTCAAAAACTTAACTTTTTTAAAGACTTTTGAAACTGAGTTAAAGAAAAATATAGATAAGATTTATCCAAAAATTCATGAAAATGAAGTCTAGACTTGGATCATCTCAACAATCCTCTCCACAACCTATAGGTTAAATGTGAGGTAGAAAAAAAAATAAAACAAAGAATTAAACTCAATCCAATCGTAAGTAAAAAAAAAATCATTCCCCATCTGCATAAGTCCTGTGAATGAAGTTTCCTTACAAAAAAAAAAAATTAAAAAATAAAAACGAAAACCGAAAGCCCACCAGAGAGCTTGATTCCAAAATTAAATTTTCCCCAAACCATGTACATATGGGTTATACAAATGTCCTGTGTCATTCCTGCAATTGGATCAATATTTCCACGCATATACACCCACCTAGACATAGAACCAGAACAAAAGGACGAAATAGAGAAGGAGCCTGTGCACCACCTACAACCAGTATATCTGACTGTTTTTTGTTTGCAAAACGAAAGAGAACAAGGAGTCAGTCATTCACTCCAAAATGTGACCCACATAACGACTGAATCCTCCAACAACAGAGCACACAATTTCCTGGAAAAATACAAAAACAACAAAAAATCGCACACAAAACTGAATAATAAAATGATTTATTCATATTTTTCCGTCTCGACGATATGAGGATATTAAATTTTCGTTTCATTTATATTTTTTTCAAAACTTAATCCATTAATAGAAATTGTTGGTGTAAACTATGTGTGATTGCAATGCCCTAAAGACCTACTTGAAACACAAGGATTGTGTGTGATTATGATGACTGCATTTTTATTCAGGATATATAACACATAACACTCTCTACTCTCTTTCTGCTTCTGTATCCTTTCGAGTATCTGTCATTATTATGATGTTTTTGTCTTACCCGTACACAAAAAAAAAAGAAGAATTATAATGTTGTTTTCTGAATAAAAATCTCATTTCATGTTATCTTTCTTTTTTTTTATTCGTTCAAAATTTACGTGCAGAAACTTTATCCATGATGCAATAGTTTTATCTGTCTTTTCGTTGCAAGAGTTTGTTTTTATTATTTTAATTTAGGAACAAAATTAAAAATATATGACGGAGAGAATATAGAGAGTGCTGTTATGTTAGTTTTTATGACGTTTGAATGGCGTTCACTTTAAGATTTTGCTTATCACAACAATATTTTTGTGTTTGGTTTTTAAGACTATTCATTCCAGAGTTACCAAAACAGTCTTTCAGAAAGGTAGGATTTTTAAGAACGATACATGCCAAAGTACTATTTATTATTTTTTTTTTTGTGATACAATGATTTTGTGTATTTTTTAATCACAGACATATTTCTGATTGATTTATAAAACTATTCATTAGTAGTAGGTGGAATTATTAAGAATGATACATGAAAAAGAACTTTTTTTTAAATTAGTTTTTTGTGATACATTGATTTTGTGTTTTTGTTTATCACAAAAATTATATTAATTAATTTTAAAAGCTATTCATTGCAGAGTTACCAAAATAATCTTATCGAAAGGTGGGATTCTTAAGAACAATAAATGTTTTGGTTTTTATGATACAATGATTTTGTGTATTTTTTTTTTTTAATCACAACAATATTTGTGAATTATTTTGAAAAATATTCATTGCAGACCACTAAAAACAGTATTCCAGAAACCTGAAATTGTTTAAAACAACACATGACAAAAATAATATTGATCTTGTGATACAATACTTTTATGTATTTATTTATCACACCAATATAGGTTTTCGGGTCAAGTCCAATATATATTTTTTTCATAAATAATACATACCTATAGTTAATTACAAAAATCTTTGTGATACAAGTAATTGTTAAAGATTATTGAATATTTCCTTCAATTACTGTGATATTATTGTATATCATAAGGAATGAAAAAAATACTTTGAGAAAACGTAGCAATTTTTTGTGATAAAATAATTTTTTTTACAATCATATCATGTGATATTTTGTGACAAACATATCACAGTCTTTAAAAAAATCTCACTTAATTAGAAGTTTTCCATGTTTCCGTTATTAAATTTATATTCATATCAAAAAACTTTTCTAATTTCCACTTAAGTCAAACAACCAGACTGTGGGCTTAATTGATCGGAAATTATTAAAAAAAAAGATAAAACTTTATTTTATGCAATTTTTATTTTTATTGTTTCATATTTCATTCTTTTCTTAATTTGCATCTTATTTGACCCGAAATTAATCAACTTGTGAGGTCTCTGATCTACCTGTTCTTATGTTAATCAAAAAAAAAAAAAAAAAAACAGGAAACTCTGCTGCATGAAATAGCTTTAGATAAGCGATGAAAGGTTTTTATGATCGGTATTATATTTTACGAGTTTACACCGTTCCATGACGAGGGGAATATAGTTTTAAATTTTTAATTAGCTCAGCTTTGAAAAATAATACACCAAACTTCTAAAGCATGTGAATGAATTGAAAAACTATTCTACACAAATATCCACCAGTTAGAATTATTAATCGATGAAAGTATCTTTTCCATCGGGGAAATGTATTTTACACCTTACATTCTGTGCTAATCGATATTCTATAGACTTACCTACATTTCCATCCGAAAATATAAAACAATCTTATGACTTTCGCTTTTGATTCAGTTTCAAATATCTTTAAGATTGAAGACGACTTGTTAACAAGACAAATAGGCGTTGTTTAAAATCATGAGGGCTTGAGGAGGAAAAAAAAAACTATTTTATTGAAAAAAGAAAAGTAATCAATTTTTGTTTATGTTTCATCTTAAGATTTGTGTGATAAAATTTAATTTAAATATATCATCATTTTATGTATCGCTTTGCTGTATGTGTGTTAACATTATATAAAATCCAAAGATTTATTATTTGTCATGGTGATTTTATGATTTTTATTGCCCTACTCGTGAGTGTGTTTGTTGAAGGAAAGAAAAACAAAATGACATTCAATTTAAAACAAATCCGCGGGTTTATTAAAAACAAATAACAAATTTATGTAAGTGGTACAATTTTGTTTTTGTTGTTGCATTCTATAGAAAACATGAATGCCCACACTGTCAGAGCTTAACTACATCAAATTAACATATCATAGGTAAACCCTTTTGTGAGACAAGTTGTGAAACATTTTAATTTTTTTTTGTTATTCTTAAAGGTTTAAGCTTTTAATAAGATTAAAAAATCTACAAAACTACAAAGCATTTGCATCGCTGTATCCGATTAAAATTACTTTAGATACACACGGAAACGGATGATGCAGAGAATAAGATAGATTTTTTTTTTATTTTTGAATTAGCTTTCATGGGAGTGTTAATGAATTTTTTCGATTGGAAAATTATTATTTTACCAATTCCAATTTCATTAGTATGTGTGTGTGTTTTTTTTTTTTTGTTTAGCATTACAACGATAAATGGAATAAAAATAAAAACGATTAATTGAGAGATTTTAACCGATTTACTAATTGAAATTCATTGATAAATGATTATAAAAATAAATATAAGCAGTGATTATATTCGGTTGAATGTGTTTTTTATGCATTTTTAATTTTGTGGAAATTTAAAACTAAATATACATTTTGTTTACTTTTTTTTGAAGAATCTTAAATTTATTTTAATTAAATTGAAAATATGTATATTTTGGAGCACTTTTTATATTTTCTGTTTTTGTTGTGTATGTAAAAAAAAAAACAAATCATTTAATTAGTTATGCAAAGCTATGAAATATCATATCTATGTTATCGGCTCTGGTTCAAAGCTGTTATGTTTTAATTTAATGTATTTTTCCCAGTTGAATAGTTAAACATTTGGGACAGAGGTTGATTTTTATTTTTGAATTAAATCTATATGACTAAAAAAGTATTTATAAACTTTGATTTTATAATAATTATTCTTTATTTATATTAAATTAGCTTATGTTATTTTAATGAGTGATTAACATCCTTTTATTGATTTTTGATTTGTTTTGATTTAACTCTAAGGAAATTTAAATATCTAATTTATGCGTTGTAGACTGTGCTTCAGTAACTTCCAACAGTTTTACCATCATTCAGACACCAACTCTTCTGAAATTTGCAAAGTCACTCTGGTTCCTTATGTGTGTAATTGGAAAATGTGCTACTAAATTTAAAAAACAAAATATATATTCATCTTTACTTAATCCAAATTCAAAGTTTCGAATAGTTTACGTTGAGGCATTTTCTAAGAAAAAAATTATAGCAAACAAACGAACATAGGCAATTTTGTAAATTAATCATGTGCTTCTGAATTTATATCAAAATAAATCAAAATCATTTCAAATATTTAAGACGATTTTGTTGAGGCAAAATAAGCTCGTAAGATAAAAATGCCTTTTAGAAGAAGAAGATTAAATTAGTACTTCAGTTCATAAAAATTTTTAAAAAATGTACTGCTTCATTGAAAAAAAATATCAGCATTTACCCAACGCACTATGGAGTTGTTGTCAGTTAAACTCGACCTAAACAGAAACAATTTTCTTATTTCTTCCATCTTCGTTGATGAAAAAAAAAAAATATCTAAATCTACTCATATCTCATCATTGAAGTTTCTTATGTCAAAAAATTTCTCTAAGAAAATGTGCAATGCAATATTAAAGTAATGCAATATTAAAGTAATTTTTATATTGATTAAACTTAAACATAATTATAATCGTACACAAAAATGTGCTTGTCTGAACCAAAATATGCTGCTCTATTTCTGAGAAATATGTTTATAAAGATCTTAGTTAAAAATAATCCAATCGCTTAGTTTAGTTCAGTCTTTTGAAAAAAATTTGCTTAGAAATATGAAAAATAAAGACATATTTCAAAAATATATAAGTACTTTTGGGAAAAAATGTGCTTCTCTAAACATTTAAACACAAATAGGTACCTACTAATACTTTTTGAGAACAAAACATTAAATAAATAAAATGTGAAAAAGTGTGGAAAAAGCTATTGCTAAATAAATATGCTTTTACGAGCTTTTACGTATATTTAAATTAAAATTGTGTGCAATACACATCTTTTTGAAATGTGCTTGTCATTTAAAATGAACAATAATCCTATACATTTTTAAGTAGATATCGTGACACAACAGTTCATTATCAATATTAAAACAAATTAATAATTTTCCTTAACAAAAAAATGTGCTTCTTTCCTAAAATCAAAATTCATCTTTCGTCAAAATACTTTTACGACTTTGGGATTTGGAAAGCTGTATTAAATTAGATATTACGTTTCGTGAAGATTATTAGGTTTCCAAGAACTGAAATTCAAATCACGAAATTCTTTCGCAAATTTAAAGATCTTCAAAAATTTTAATTTAAAATTTTATTAATATAGCATGCAGAAATTCTGAAAAATTGAGGTTTCTCTGCACACTGCAATCAAATTAGTCTTCACCATTTTATACAAAATTCGTTTATCGTTAAATTACGTTTTCCTTTCATCTGGAAAATAAATACAAATTTACTTCAATCAAATCAGTGAAAATACCAACAACAAAAAAAAAAAAGAAACAATTTGCAAGAAATTGTCGACCTAAAATTAATTGAAGTGGAATTCCTCTTCACTCTCGTTCAATTTAACTCCTAAAAAATATTGTCTTTCTAATCTAATAGCATAACGATTTTGTAAGCATGAAAGAATTTGAAATTTCCTCTTTAAATGTAGGTATGTACTACGTTTAAGGACATGTTGAGGAACAACGAGCAAAAGCCAATGACACCATAAATATTATTTTGGAATTTAAAAACAAAATCCATTCAAACAATTGTGTACTCGTTCGTACCTACACATGCAGTGACAGTGTTTTTTTATATAAGGAATAAGGATCTTTAATGTTTTTTTTTTCGAAATCCTTTTTCTTTTGTAAATTATCTTTGGTTTTATATTTTTTGTTTTCTTTTATTTCACACCGTGGAGAGTTGATTCATTATTGCTTTCGTGGATATCCGCAAAAAGTTAATAATCCAAAAGTCATTTTATTGGTTTGTGAAACAACAAAAACAGTCAGGACTTTCAGGCAACAATAAGCACACACACAAACAGAAAAACTTTGAAGTAGGTATGACGATGAGAAAAAAGTTTGTTCCATGTTGACATGGTGTTAGAAGAAGTTTTGTATCATGGTTTACTATTGCTCTCCAAACTAGTGGACAAAAAATGTTTTTAAACTTATTTGCATGAGATTTAAAGTGCAAGGATCAGTTGAAGGGTTTCTATTTCAGGTTGGAGTAGAATTTATTTAAGTAAAATCATTTGCTGTCAGGAAAAGAGTTTTGGGTAATAAAACGACTGAAGCATCTGTTAATGGTCCTCAGTTGGGCGCCATTGCAGAGTTTGTTTTGAAGTTCTTAATAAGGTTTATAATTCTTAAAAATAATCAATACTTTATTGAAGTTTGATAATGGAAGATTTTGTAATAGTTTTCTCTGCTTAAATGGTAAAAAAATATGAATTAAATAAAATTACGCTTTTTCGTGAAAAAATGTGCTTCACAAAAACACGTAAAACTTCCCGATTTAAACAATTTCAATTTTTTTGGTAAAAATAAACTGTTCTTATAAAATTATAAACACCAACAAATATCAAATAACAATTTCAAAAGATGAAAACTTTATTGAAATCACTTATTAATTTGGAAAATAAAAAATGTGCTTTTCTTTTTTAAGAATTGGGTAAATTTTTCAAATAAATGTTCTTTATATAATTGATTTAAAAAGTCAATATTTTTTGAGCAAAGATAAAAAAAATATTTTTAAAAGAAACTACACACTTGTGATTATAATATTCATATTAAAGGCTTTCAAAGAGATAAACAAAAGATTGCAATAAAGTCAGCAAGGTCTTTCAAAATTAAAATAAATGTGCTTCTCTATAAATTCAAATCAAATTTCATGACTTATCCTTAATTAAGCCGTGTTTTATGTAATTCTTAAAAAAAGTTTAAGTCACCCACGACTGTTTTTAAACAATTAGGGTTCTTCTCTTTAAAAATGGATTTTTAGTTATTATTTAAGACTTAAATAATAACTAGAACCTTTGAGAAATTAAATGTGCTTCTTTTTAAAGAACTACATTTACGACTTGTGTCTCGGGTTCAAGTGAAATTAGTGGCGAAACGCAATTTGAAGTTGAGTTCACTTGAACTTTCAATTGAACAAAATGTTTAATATCATGCATATGATGAAAAATGCCATCATCATCATCGGCTCGACAACCGTGTTCCGGTCCTGGCCTCTTTCAACAAGTCTAGGCTTGTTGTCGTTCTCGAAATTCTCTTAGTTTTACGGGACAGGAAATTAACCTGTCGCCAACCTGTGGAATCAGCCTGATCATATTAGCCAAACCTTTTTTAAAAGGCTTGTTTCTAGCGGCCGCCGCGGAGAGGCTATGATCACATTTCCACCAGTCCCGAATAGTTACGACACGTGCATGTTTTCGTATGCTACATGTTGTTCCCCCTGTTCGTCTGATGGCTGACCGCCAAAAAAATGTGCTTCTGTAAAAATGTAATGGATACTATCTGATACTATTATAACGTCGTTTTAATTTTATGAATGAAAACTATTTTTCGACCGCAAGACTAACATGGAAATCTTTCATAAATATTTAGCACTTTCCAAAAAAATGTGCTTCTCCTCCACCAAAAAAAAAACACATTTCCTATGTGAGATTTTGATATGTCCTACAATATCCACAAACATCTCTGCTTCCAACAAAAACTCAACCCCCTCCCCCTTCTCTCACTCCCCTACTCAATCTTAATATACTCAAAGGAATTCAATGTTCACTATCAGTTTTCACATTAAATTTACAAAAATAAACAAAAATCAATTCCCCTTCGTCAAACATCAATCACAAGTGATAACATCTCTTTACATATCAATAATGTTGTGCTTCTGTGTTACTTTTTTGTTTGTTACACCCTTAGGATAGAAATAAAAAAAGAAGATAGAAAACTTAACATATAACAATCCGAGAATACAAAAAAAAGGGCTATAAGAAGTATCATCTTTGAAGCCGATGATGTAGACTAGGTAGTATAGACGTCTTCCATGTTCACCTAAAGCACCAACAAGTTTCAGGAACTAACACATCACAAATGAATAAACGCTTCTTTTCTTTTTCCGAGGCTTTATCTCATACACTTTCCGTCTGATGTATACCAAGGTTTGAGTATGTATATGGTACCTATGCCCTTTAGGGAAATATCCTTCCTGCCTTCAATAAAGCATAAAAAAGGGATTTTCTGCTTTGCATTATTTGTTTTTTTTTTTCAAACTTCTCTGCAAGCTACTTTTTCAATGTATTCTTCTATACCTAGGCATTACCACTCCATCTCCCCCTAGAAAGCCATTCTTTTGTGTTGCCACTTTTATCGAATTAAGGACATTCTCCACACTCGTGTGCTGCCAGTCATCAAAATAAGAAAAAAGAAAAAAAAACCTTCGGGGCTTGAGCATTGCTTTCAAAGGATTAAATTGAGCAAATATTCGCAAAAGAATCATCCAAAAAGGCACACTTTTGTACAATCGAAAGAAAACATCAAAATTTAGCTGATTCCTAAGACGATATCTACTACTGTTGATGATGATGGGAAAATAAATCGATTTAACGTCGATTTTTTTTTTGCTTCAGTACAATCGTCGTCGGTCGTCTCGAAGTCGTCTTCGTGAGAAAAGGAAAAAGATATCCTTTAAATATTTGATGATAGGTATATAAAATGATGGGATTTTGTCGATCATTAATTTTTTCAAATATTTTTTTTTTATCTCAAGTCCTTTTCTAGGATAAGGACTCTCTGAATGTTTTAAGTGCATTTCCACCTTTTTTTCGCAAAAGTCCGAAGATTAACTTAATAAAAATTCCCCGAAATCCTTCTCATGTCCAAGAAAAAGAAGACAAGAAAAAAAAAAACGATTCATCGAAATGACCTCTGAATATCCTGCGGGATGTCATAAAAATGAATTTTATTTTTATTGTGTAACCTTTTCTTCGACGGTTTGAGAAATCGATTACAGCTTGACACGTCCTGAATCGATTAGAAAGAAGGCAAATTCTGTATAGGCCCACGATGAGAAAAAACCAGAGTATCACATAACGACACAGTCATGCATAGGAGAGTGTCCTTTGACTTATGTTTGAGAGTTCATGTCCTTAACCCGTTTTATTGCTGAACAATTTCTAACACAAATACAAGAATGTTTACAACCGGAAGTACTCTCCGTCGTCGCCGTAGCCGTCATCGTCATCACTATCGTTGTTTTGTTGTTGGTGGTGGTGGTGATGGTGGTTGACGCCTTTAGAATGCTTCAGCTGAATGGAGCCTTTTAGAAAAACCACCGCCAACTAACATGGTGTACCGCATAATAGCTTTTTGGCTTCTTTTAGCAAAGCTCGGGGGCTATAGACATGTCTGTGGGTAGAGATAGAGAAAGAGTCTGGGAGAATGGGTGCCATTTATGGCTGCGGCGGCAACGTTGAATGCCTCCAGGACCATATTCCCTACATATTTTCCTCTTTCTCATGCACACACACACACACATAGTCATTCATTGTCTTAAGCAATTTATGAATAATGTTGTCATAATTTTTCATATTTTCGTCTCTTGCAACAATTTAAACGTATGGCAAGAGCCATACGAAGGCGAGTCGACTGTGGTGTTGTTTCCTCTGCTTCGCTTGCTCTTAGTCCCAGTCCTTGTAGAGTGGTGTAGAGTCTTCCTACAGCTATTAAGTAACGTTCAATTATTGTCTTTGTATCTTAATATTTTGTAACGCGAGTGAATGGGAAGAGGAAGTTACAAAATAGATTGTATGTATATTATATGGAAAAAGGCGGTTATATTCAGCATGCCGCGGCTGGAGACCGACTTGAGGGCTGGCTGAGTTATAATGAAAAATCTGCACTTCTTTGTAGGTATGGAAACGGAAAGAAAAAACTGCGGGGCAAACAAGGACGAAGATGTTTGCTTATTTTCTCATTCATGCGGTGTGGATGTTAAAGAAGTGCTTTTATTTTTTTTTTTAATAAAAGAACTCTCGACATATGCCCTTTAACAGTTTTTTTTTTGTTTAAGGAGAGTTCGTCAGAGAAGGCTCTTCAAGAACTGGGTACCTATCCACTTTTTGGTTTTTGTTGTTTTTTTTTTTGGTTGTAAGTGTAATGTAATGTTATGAAGTGTAATACGCTTTGTTATGATTAAAACGATGGCTGAGGGTTGATGGGCTTTTTGGTATTTTCTTTTTTGACGGGAAATTAATATGGGGATTTTCGCTTTAAGCCGATTTGGTCTACCATAACAGACAGCTATAGCTATACATACCCTCACTTTGTGAAGGGTTATGGCAAAAAGAAATAATGGATCTTTGTTCTTTAAGAATTTTTTGGCAATTAATGATGCTTGTTTGTTTGTGTGTGTGGGGAAGGTGGGTATTTTCGATTTTTAGGTACTTTTGAAAGTAAATTTTATTAGTTTAAAAATAAGATTTATTTGTAATGTAGTAGATAGTAATAAAAGTAAGAAAAAACTGATAACTTTGACATTTAAAAAAAATGTGTTCTATCTAGCATTTTCTTTAATTTATTTTTAATAAATTGAGAAATACGTTCCACAACCTTTCTCAAACTGTAGCTGAGATATAAACCAAAGCAAATTGTCAATTGCTAAACTTTTCAAATCTGCTTTAGCTTGATTTATACTCAAAAATTGAAAATATTGCCATTGTAAACTTTTGTGGAACGTATTCATTTTTCATTTCACAAGAGGTATGCATTGATTTGAATGAGCTTAGATTTGATATTTTACTATCATGACGACTTAGTGTTTGTTTTTGATAGTTGCACAAACCACCTGCCTTAACCATATCCACTATTTTCTTGTGGAACGAAAAATAGGTACATTCCACAATCTTAAAAATGCACAAATATTTTTATTTATTTTACAATCACAGTTGAAGAGGCTCATAAAGTGGGGAAAATTTAAAAAAATTCAATTAGTTTTAAAATGTTTTAATTGTTTTATTTAATAAAACAATTCTGTGGAAGGTAAAAATGAAGAGAATCTTAAGCTACTGATTTTGAATAGAATAATCACATTTGCCATAGTAAAAACAGCGAAAGCCTAGTACAGATCTATCGCTATATAAAAAATGATGAATGCATTCCACAATCATTATTATCAATTTTAGAGTATAAAACAATGAAGGAAAAGGCAGATGCAGTTTCGAAAGTCTTATATTTGAAAGTTAACTAGCTTTGGTTGAACAGTTTGGATTATTAAGTTAAATATTTCCATGTTTATGACTTCGCATGGACCGAAAAGAGAAAATAATTTGAATTAATTGCATTCATATATCACAAAAATACTTGTATTATATAGTATATAAATCTGCTTACCACTATTTTATGTACGCTAACGCTACAAGAAACTCCGATTTGTAGTCTGTCCCTGTATTTAACCACTTATTTTATTAATCAAATCACTACATTGTATCAGAAGTGGGATCGTCAATTTCTATAATTCCATAAACACATTCGATTTCATAAAATTAAATTCAAAAAATTAATTCTCATCAAAAAACCAGACTTCCACTTCAAAAAATCACATTCATTTCCCCAAGATTCATAATTCAAAACAAAAGACAAGACAAAATCGTTTTCACGCATACATTTTTGTTTTCAATCTCAGTTAACTACATTTTCACCATTATCTAACAAAATAAAAAAAAGACCAACTCTTGTGTAAGTACTAAAATGTGATTTCAAATAATAATTTAAAGAAAAAAAACTCAAAAGTGTTCTTTGTCAAAAGTTTTCTCAACCAATTACTTATACCATCAACAATTTATCATCGTTATTCCGCAATGCGTAAGCTCAACCTATCTAAAACCAAAACAAAAAGAAAACATTTCGCTCTTTTGAAAAGTCGTTAAACTTCCATGTACATTATTATAAATTGTTAAGGTAGTAGAGGTATACTCAAACTCATTCTTATATTTTATCGCGCTCCAAAGAGTTCCTTAATTTAATAATTCATCCCACATGAATGCAAAATATTCAAATTCACTTATAATAAAACCTTCCAGTCGCTGAGCTTGTGTGTACAGTATAGATACAGCGTCTCTATCCCACCTTTCTTCTTTTCTTCTCCACCACTGCCAAAAAAGTATCTCAAGCATTTTTAATTAAATACACACTCGAAAATGTGTCCTCACAAAAAAAAAAAATACTTAGAAGAACCTGCCATATTCATATATGAAAAGGATAACTTTTCTTGTACATTCTACGTGTCCCCCTCTTTCTAACTTCATCAGGGACTATAAGAATAACGAACACAGTTTCAGGTTGCGAAGGATTCCAAGGGGTATCCGAATAAGTGTAGTGTACTATACCAAGGAGTCATGCATCCTATGTGTTAAATATTCTCTGACACATTTTAGCCCGATACTCGTCCTTACAAACACCATCTCTGAGAAAAAAGCAAAATCTTCAACTTTTAGGATATATGCGCTGTGCTTAGGTTCGTTTCGTGGAAAATATTATGTGAAAACATGAACACGCGAATAGGGGTTTTTTTTGAAAAATTTCTTGTTATAACTTAATACAATTTAAAATTGTCTTACTCCTTCAAAAATACAATACACCCCATGTCATGCCTTATTCACCTCCTTCACTCTCACACACTCACACAACGGTGAGTAAGGATGTCAAAAAGGATACATTGTATTGCAAAAAAAAATAAAAAAGAAAGGATAATAAATTGCATGTAGAACACGAACAACGACGACGACGAGAAAGTGAACAATTTCACTTACGAGTTAATTTTATATTCCATCGTCTATTATTATTTAATTTTGTTTCCAATGCTCCTGGTGCTGCTCCTGCTATATCTACTTCCTTGACACAAGGGTATATTCACAAAATTGAAAATTAAGAATAACACTTGTTTGCTTTTTTGTTTTTCTTTTATGGGTGATTTATGGCCAAACATGGAATTAAAATGTTGTGATTTCTCCCCCTCCGCAGCTGTCTCCTGATGTTTCTTAGAAAAAGGCAAGTAGTCAAGGATATATATTTTATGGAGGTGGAGGCAGGGAAGATGATGTATCTCTATGGTGCCATTCGATAACGATTAATCTTACTTAGTCTATTGGATGGAGAGATTTCGAAGACATCAGAGAGTTGTCCATTTGAAATGAAGAGGAACAAAAGTCCATCTCCTCCAGTGGCTTTTGATTTATTAAAATAAATGAGTTTTGTTAAGCAGCAATATTGACACTAATATCTGAGGTTCTTTATTAATTTGTCTTTGTTTACTATCAGGGTGAAATCATCATCAAATGTGTCCTTTTTTAACTTGTTGGACATTAGAACCAACTTCGATTAGTTTTTGTATGTTTTCAAAAATATCACCTAGAATCCACAGCTTGAACAGGCTAAGAGAACGTGCTGTAGTTCATGATTTGTTGATGGTTGCTTATGACGTACTGTGAAATTCAGAGATTCTTTCTTTAAGCGCACTACACGAATGTGGAACGTTTTACGTGGCTCAATATTTCCTTCCTATTACCATATTCAGACATTAAGAACCAATTTGAATCGGTAGCTCTTTTTTAATTCTCTCCAAATTGTGTCAATTCTTAATTTATTTTCAGAAATCATTTTTTTTTTTAAATACGATCTAGACTTATGTTCCACAAAGAATATTTTTGCAGAAAATTGATGAAGCAACCATATTGAAGATGTTTAACAGTAAAAGCTATCAGATGTACTCTTTTAACGAGCCTAAAATGCTTTAGAATCAATAAAAAGAAAATTACAATCCACATACATTCCACTCGCTATAAAACCAATAAATATCGAATCAAAGAATATTTGTTTATCATTTAAGAAAGCTCACAAGGGCAGCTAAGAAGCAGGATATCTTCGCACAGTTTTGTCTATATCGAAGTATAATTTTTAATTAAAAGAAAAACACACAAAGTATTGTATGAAACGTCTCAAGTTTATTTTTCCTTCATTTTGTCAAATTAATTAAAATGTTTTTCCATTTCGTTCTCAGAATATTTTTTTTTTTTTCATTCTGGAGGTTGGTTCTTCTGAAAAGTTCTGTGCGAGACAGGAGTTTTATTTGAAATCAAACTTTTATTGAAGAGGGTTGTCTGATTTTTGCAGTTGTTGGTTGTCAATATTCAACTGCTGCTGCTAATTTAAATATTTATTCACATTAAAAGATTGAATTTTAGATATTTTCTTTTTTGTGTAAGCAAAATATCACACTCACACCCACCGTTTTTGAGCTATAATATTGTATGTATGTAGTATGTTTGGTAAATTTCCATTTCAAATGCCAACAATGACATGCAAATTAAAATTACGTAGACACTTGTACGTATGTATATAAAATGCCAACGGGGAGCGAGCGTGAATTAAATTTCGAATGTGTCTGCGTTAATATTACATAAATCATAGACACACAATACAAATGACATGAGAGTTTTTGAAATTAAATTTTGAACAAAATTTATTAAATTTGTCGTTTGATTTTCGTCAGGATAAAATTTCGTAGAATCACACTTAGTACGAGTATGTAGGTAGGGTGGTTTTTTCATCCCTAGTAGAAGAGTGAATATTTTATATATTTGATTTTGATTTAATTTTGTTTTCTTTATTTTTTTTTTGTTGCAGAAATAAAAGGAAAGTTCAAAACTTCTTACCCTGCAAGACACCAACCCGTGGGCCACATATGAACGGAGGACTACCGGGTGGACATTCGGTGACGTATGAAGACCCAGATGCACATTTAGGACACCGGCCGTTGGTTATGAGACATCATCATCATAACGTTGAGGTAAAGTTGAGATCTTAAATAAATTTATCATATTTTAAGTTTGTTGATTTACATTTGACATTTTGACTGTGGATGTTTTTCGTCATCTAAGGTATCTTAAGGTCAAAGGGTGCTATGGAATATTTAAATTCAAATTAGTAAAAAAAGGAATTAAAATTGTAGCTGTGGCTCTATAGGTTGTCATTTAAGAAGCCTTTAACGATTCTGCAGAGCTTCTCTTATTTAAGCATAGCATCACAATTTTACAAAAAAGGAATATATTTGTGATAAATTGAATTAGTAGACGAAATGCTAAAAGCCTATTGTGATATCCCAGTTTGATACTTAAGAAATTCAATGAAAAATATTTAGTCCTTTTTATTTTATATTTTCGTATCATTCACAGAATAAAGTAGTACACAATATGTTTGTGATATTTATCATTATTTAAAAAAAGTAAAGTATTTAGGACGCTAGATAATTGTGTGCCCTCAAGTTCTACTTACCCTATCTGTCTGCATGCATATTAATAATCTATTGTTTGTTGTTATAACAAAACTGACAACTACAAACTGTTTTGTGATATTAGCTGTGTTTTATTTTCCCCCAGATCTGATCCAGATTGGATCTTTATTCAAAATTACATGTATAACAAAAACAACACAAGGCCAAGTTTTGTTTGTATTTGTTGTTTTACATGTTATTTTAAAAACAAAATCCAATCCGGATCAGATCTGGGGAAAAATAAAACACAGCTATTATAAATACAAACAAATATATTTGTCGAAAAACCACCATTGCAAATATTTAGAGCCTTTTATTTTTAAAATGATAGATTTTTGTTGTTGACAAGATATCACAAATCTTTGATATCTCAGAAATATTATAAAAATAAAACCTTTTACATTTTGTTTCGACCGATTCAATCATTCAAATCATTCTACACGGTGGCTGATATTTGTATGTGATACATATGTACTTATTCCATTTAGTTTATTTCTTGTACACAAATACATATAATTAAAAGCATGTTGATGAAAAAACCGCACAATGCTCACCCGTTATACATTCTTTAGCTTAAATGACTTATTTTCTAAAATATTTTTCCATATGTAAGAATATAAATTAATTGTTGCATATGAATGCAAAAAACATCAAAAAGTTCACAGTCAATCACTTAGCAAACAAGGTAGTGCATTCCTGTGATATATTTCTGGTCTATGAAAATATCTCTAGTAACCTACCCGCTTGTGAAATATGAAGTGTTAACCTTTAAAGAAATGTATTTTTTCATAATTTTTTGTACAAAAAAGTATTTAAAAATAAAAATTGTATGTTTAAAATTGTGTGATACAAGGTAGATTTTGCGAAATAATTAAATTCAATTCAAAAATGAATTTATTAGAAATCATTTGCATTTAAATGATCGAAATCACTTAACTCAATCCAAAACAAGATGCAAATATCGAAGTGATTATTTCTTTTGTGATACCCTCTTAACATCTTTGTTCTCTTAAAATTCCTTAGTTGCTATAAATCAAATAAATAGATGAATATATCTAATGCTTACGACACTAAAATACTCTTATGATGTATATTGTCTTGTGATACATTTTTGGGTCAAATCTGTTCTGAAAACTTATTTTTTGTAAAGATTCTGAAATTTATATGATAATCTTTTGCTAAGAGCCAAAACTGTTATATTTCTGTGATTTATCAAGAAATTTATTAAATTTGATTAAAACACGCAACAAACATTGACATGGAAATATTTACACTACCTAAAAATATTCAGTTCATCAAATTAAATAATGATTTGGAAATAAATTCTTAAAATCTAGTGATGCATTGTGTTAGGGGAAAAATTTAATCAATCCCCTAAATTTCATCAAATATTTTTGTTTAAGTTCTTAAAATCTTGAAATCATTTCAGCCAATCATTCCTTTAAAGTTCAAACTTGTGATATATGTATATTTGTGATACAAAGTTTATCCTTATTCCAAAATTATTTCAAATTTCTTCAGATCAGATGATATTATTCTTCGCACATCATTGACTTTAATTGATAAATATAATATTATTATTTTTTTTTTGTTCTTGTGATAATTTCTCGGACATTAAAACACACCCTTGTTTTCATAGATTTATCAAAATATATATTTCTATTCAAGCCACTTGTTCGAAAATGGTAATATACAAGACAATAATAATTAGAAGTCTAATCAAAATTTATATCCTTTTGTGTAAGATAGAAATCCTTGAAAAAGACAATATCACCCTTAAGAGGGACTCAATTAACAAAATATCACAAACAGATAGAAAGGGATGTAATAATATATATTCATACATACATATTATATTGTGTTGTTAGATAACAAAATAGAAATATATCTGCTCAATCAAGGATTTAATACAATTCATGATATACATCTACCTATTTATATCCTCTTCAAAAAACCCCACTATATGGACATGATGTTGGAGCAACATTCAGAGTTTAAAGATTGTAATCCTCCTTTGTCCTTTTGTAGAACTTATAAGCACAGCATGCTTCTGCGTCTATGTTTTTGAATTACAATGCCCCAAAAATACACACACTCACATTATATGATATTCACAATGGAAATTGCATACCACAAGAGAATACCACAAGGATTTAATTGCAATTGTAATTATTAATCGAGTGGGTAGGTAGATATAGTATAAAATGTTTGTTGCATTGGAAATAAGGAAAAGCTTTAATTTGAATAGGGGTGAAGTGAAGGTACAGAAAATTTCTCTGAAAATATAAATATAGATGAATGGGTTATCTGTGATTGTAAGAAAGTAGCTACAGGGATAATATCATTCAAGGCAACTGTGGTTAGTTTTCTCTTCAACAAAAACAATATAATCTACGAGTATCGAAAGCTTTTTGATCCGTTTATGTGTGTGATTATATAGTATAGTTTGCAATTTATTTGTTGAAAAATGAGCACAAATATCCGGTGTAAATTTTTGTATTTAGTTTTAATTGTTTAAATCAATAAGGGGATGAAATTTTATTAAAAAATACAATGGAAATCAAAACATTTGGGCAGGTCCTGTCAAAATATTCTGGCTGGTGTGTGTCGTGTCATTGTTATCTCACATTGTCAGAAACGAGTGAAATCTGATATTTTATGCATTCATTGAATTCTTAAGAAAGAAACACAAAACATAAAATTATTCAAGGAGATTGGATAAAGAGAAGAATAATAATGGGAATATTCGTACCATCACCACCTACCTATAGACACACGTGAATATATCATATCCTTTACTCACGGCTGAGTATCTATCTTTTATTGTTATGATTATTTTCGTCCTGGCTCATTTCTTTTGATTTAATTTTTATTTTTCGTTTTTGCAAATTCACGAGGAATCACATTTACATCTCGTTATCATCATAATCATGATCATCATTATTGTTGTGTGATATTGTTCATTTTTATGAGGTGGAAGGATATTTATTTTTATTTATATTTGTTATTTGTCGATGACTTTTTACGCGGATTCCTTGTTAAGTATAAAGCCTACCTTATACGAGTAAATATCACATTACATTGACATCTATCTATAGAGTAAAAATACGAAAAAGGAGGTAGAAGATAAATAAGGGAAGCTTTATACGAATAGGTACTTCTTTGAAATTGAATTTATCATTCGATTTTTTTTTGTCATTTAATTTTTATTTATTTTGGTGGTGTGGTGTTGAAATGCGATATGAAATGAGAGAAATTCAGGATTTAAGGATCAAAATTATTTTTGTCGGTTTGTTTTTTTTTTTTTTTTGGAGGATTTGATTTGGCAGGATGTGACAGGTGATAGAAATGTGATTCAACTGTCATTCTGCATTTCGTATTTCTTCCTCTGTTGTAAAGATTTTTGTTTGATTGTCTTGTGATACCTTTTAAATTGAAATAGAGACAACCGTTTCAGCTGGTTGTTATTTTTTAAGAAGCCATTTGGTGGAGTTTTTCAGAATTTAAGAGACAAATTACAAAATAAAGAAGATTTAAAAATACCTTTGTTTTGATTTTCATTTTTTTACATTTTATTTAAAAAAAATGTTCTGGTATAATGAACCCATTAAACATAATTTGCCTTTTTAAGGTGTCAAAAGGTAAACGTGGGCGTAATTTTTAAAATCACAAATATGCAAGACCGGAAAGTCTGTTTCTTCTTTGAATTTATTTTTGAGTTCAAAGGGTTTTTTTCACAATTTTGTGAAAAAAAAGAAAGAGCGTGTATATTGTATCTCCTTTCAAGGTGTCAAAAAGGAGACTTTAAGTGGATATACATTTAAAATTCACACTCATTTTGGTCCAAGAGTTTTTTTTTTTTTTTTGTAAAACATCCCGAGACCTTTTTTCTGAATTGATGGTTTGTTAGTTGAAGAGTTTTAAGCTTGCCACATGGAACACAAATTTCCGGAGAAAAGTTGTATGATTTCTAAAATTGTTTAACCGAGTGTCTTTTGCATATTAATTTTCGAAAGTGTCCTGAACGTAAAAGTCAAACATATCTCCCTAGTCTGACAGATACATATCTCTTCCAGAAGTTTTTTTAAATGACAATTGAAAAGTCCGCAAATTGAAACATCCTTAAATGCAATTCCAACTTAACACAAGTATTTTTCCTACAAAAAAGGAAGTCAAAATCTGATAATACCGCATTGACATATCTGTGATGCTTTTTTTTCTCTCAAAAATTTATCAAATATTGTTTTTTTTTTCGTCGGTTTTACACTTTTTTAAGTCTCGTTCTGTTAGCTGCAAGATTGCACAAATCTCATAAAGAAAAGAAAAAAAAGAAAAAACCACTTGATCCTTGCAGTAAAATATATAAGAGAAAATAAAAATCACTTCTATCCTTTCAAGGATTTTTTTTCATTTTCCAACTATGTCGATGGAACTAAACAGAAGGACGTTTGAGAAGAAAAAATTACACATACTTATACATAAAAAGCAAATCCCTCTTGTCATGTCAATTGCAAATTTGAACACATATTCGATTTAATAAGTGTCAAATAATTCTTCATATATCCTTTATGCAATTATTAGAATTTTTTCTGTTTGTTTTTTTTTTTTTCGTTCCACGACTTGACATACATTTTCTGAATACATAAGTCAACATTAATTGTGCACTCGAAGGCTGAGAACAGTAAAATCGAATGGGAAACAAAAAAAAAAAACTACTCTGACAGGACATGAAGGAGAATATACAAAAAATCAATTAAATTGAATTTGACAACATTCACAGGATTTGTTGAATGAATTTAAATAATTTCTTCCTCTTTGTGTTGTTGTGATTTTGTGTGTACACCCTTCTGGTATAAAATTAAATTAAATTAAAAGGAGCGAAGGAGGACAAAAATACACTCTACATGGGTTAAGAGCATACTCGTTAATCATCCTTAATCAGAAGCGTCATCGTATGCTCCTCTCGTTCATAATACTACTCACAACACAATATCGGAAGGACATTGTCGATTAATGCAATCGCAGGATTTATTTATTTTTTTTTAAACATCAGTTTATTTGTTTTTTTTTTATATCATGAAAAATAAAGGGGGAAGAAACAGGATATAAGGGGTTGATAAATAACTGTCAACCCTTGCTTTTTTCTAGTTAATTTTTTTTAACCAATATTTAAACTGGTTGGCAAAAAAAAAAACAACTGGAGATTTAAATCGACCTTTTGTCCTTTTTTTATTTTTTGATTACATTGCGTAAAGTATTACCAACTGTGTTGTGTTTGTGCGATGGTTTTAGGTTAAAGTGTGCTTAAATTCAAAAAGCAAACGTATACACAGTGTGTAGTGTCAATATCCTGTCAATATTGACGATATTATCCACACGACTTCAATGGTTTGAGTTGATTGATTTACATATTTTGGACATATTTTACATACATGAAATGAATTTTGAATTAAATTTAAATTTTATTTTAAGTTCATTATTGATTTCATTCAAATGCAAAAATTAACGATATTTCAATTGTAGGTAATTAAATAAAAAAAAACGAACATAAATTCGTCCTGAATTTCATTTCGCAAACTCTGATAAATCCTTTGCTTTTACATGAAAAGCTATTAGTGCTAAACCTTGGTTAAAAATTGACTAGACTGAAAATCCTTTTCTCCTTATTTCGTTGTTTTCCGAAAACGACTTTGAAAAATATCCTGTTTATTTTTTTTTTCAATATTTATCATATTAGTGATGCGATGCGGCAAACAACAAAGACAAAGGATAAACTTAGCAAAAAAAAAGGAAAATTTATTAAAACCCCCACTCACCCACTATGCATGGGATCGTCCTCATTAATATTCAAAAGGCTATTCGTTCCAAATAAATGAAACAAAAACAAAAACGGAGGACGAAAAGGAACGTACAAGCAAGTAAAAAAAAAAAGTAAATGTTGGCATTCACATTATTTTCCATTGAACAAAGAACATAACAATGCAAATAAAGTGCGTCCTTTATTTCGTTTTGTTTTTTTTTTTTTTTTGTGAGCCATGTTATCTCAAAAGGACATTTTTGTTTCAACATAAATATACATAAATCTAATCCAAGGGGTAGCGCAGAGAAAAAAAAATAAATATTTTCAACAATTAAAAATAAATAACGATGTCCATTTTTTCATTTGTCACTGGTTCTTCCCGTACCTATATACCTAGCTCCGTGAAGGATAAAAGCTTTTTCTTAAATTCTAAAAAAAAATTACATCATTCATCTCTACTCATGCAGATAGGCGACTGGGCCTTATGTTGATACTTAACAAACGCAGAAGAAAAAAAAATCTAAAAGGATTAACAGGATTCGAACAAAAAACCAAGTACAGGTCTTCATTTAAGAAAGACGAGCAAAGTCCATTCATTTGCATAGGGATAAATATACTGGTCGACAAAAAATGTGGATAAGGATTTTCCCCTTTTTTAACACGTTAGCAGCAACGGTATACACTGGGAAGCAGGAAACAAAAGGCCACGGCCATTAAAGATAAAAATAAAATTTAAAAAGAACTTGCGAGTGTATCCTTTGAGAATGCATAGTGATTTCTTTCTTCATTTTTTTTTTGTTAGAAAAGCGACAGTAATTGAGTATGAAATGTGAGGTTTTTATATCATCATTACTTTCTCAGCTCCTTGAAGGAAAATGTGCGTGATGCATGTCTTGTTCATTATTCACACAGGACATTTCTAGGCTATGATGCAAGCCGACGAAGCGACGTTAACGCATTTGCATGATAATGAGTTAAGTCTCCTTCGTGAAAGGGTGAATTATTCGACAATAAATTTTCTTCTTCGTTTTTTAAATGTGATTTTAATAAGCTTGAAAAAACATTCACACGTGCGGAATCGTTAATCTCTCCCTTAGATTTGTTGAAATGTTAGGTTATTTATTTGCACCAAGGCTTAATGAGATATTGAAGTCCATAACGACATTCAAAGAGCTGTTAGACAAGATAATCAAATACTTCAACACGTGCTGAAGTGAGCCCTCCATGGGCTTAAAATTAGTTACCAAACTGTAACAGTGTTTGAGTTTCATAAAGAAACGTTTCCAATTCGAAATTCTGATTATTAATTTTTACAACTTAACTACACTAATCAAACAAGACTCTATCGAATTTCGAAAATTTTGTTCGAATCCATAAAGTAGTTTTTAAGATCGTAGAGGATAGTTATAATCAAGATCTAGAGACTTATTCATTATCATTTCTGTGTTTACCTACAATTTTCTACCGAATCGTTACTCACTTAGTCCTTGACAAGGAACAAGAGGGATGCTCTGGGCTATTTGCAGGCCCTTTGTCTTTAGTTTTACAAAAATTCATATTGCAGATCATTCCCACCCTCAAAAACTTAACTTTCCACTACTTAAAAAACGCATCAAAATTCTCAAAGTCGTTTCAGAGATAATAGCGGACAAATGTTATTTTTTTTTTTTATTTTGTGGAGAAACTTATTCGATTTTCCTTATTCTTCTTTTTTGCAAATTTCATTATTCCAATTGTTCCCCAAAATTTTCATTTAAGATCACAAGACTTCACAATCAATCTATACCATTTCCTCTTCGAAATGTTCCATCAGAAAACTAATTTCCCCCCCGTTTTCATTTATTTTCAGATGTTGCACCATTCAAAAGGAATTCACTATCCCAGCGGCTATCCGATGACGAGGTCACCTCCGTTTTTGGTCTCTTCATCGCCCGGACCCGATCCGTATCGTTCGAATGACAACGTCTACGAAGAACTCGGTCCGGGACGTGATTCAGACGCTGAATCCGAACCACCGCTGCATTCGGATGATGATTTTGCGGAAGACGAACTCTCATTGCCAGGCGAGAGATCCTTCAACAAATCCATTTCTGACACCGCATCGACAATACCCGTTTCGACTATTTATCATGAGCGAATCAGTGCGGCACAACCGAGTAGTAATAATAACAACAATGGTCAGGAGCGGAATTCACTGCTGTCGTCTTCATCTTCATCGAATACACAGCATGATGGTGTAGCAGTGACGTCTGCTGCCACATCAACATCGGCCTCATCGACAAATAATAATGCACCAAGTCGAACGGCGGGAATACTGTCAGGAGTCCTTCGACACACAACTGGACGACAGAACAATAATCGCAAAAACCGACAGAAGCCAACAGCGGCTAGTTCGAGCATGGACGAGTTCAATACATCGGCGGGGTCAGAACAGTTGGTCGGCGATATGATGGCCGTGCCAATGGCACAGAACCATCTCTACGATAATAGGAATCACAATCTTATGTCATTGGCCTACAACAACAATACCTTCCACCATCACAGTCTGAACAATAACTTAAATGCCAACAACAACAACAATAACAATCGTGCCCAATACTACAATACGCTGGAGAACGAAGTCGAACGACGTAATCGCATCAACAATCAGCTGCACCATCCAGCTTCTGCGGTGGCGACAATCTTCCGCGAACGAAACATAGTCAATCATCCGAATCGCTATCCCCAGCCGTACTACGCTGCCAGTAACTTGTTGAGTTCGATGCGTTCCAGGACGAATCCACGAAGCATTGACCGTAGACGAATAGTTCCTCCAATGGACCCTATTGAGCCGACCTACGGCTATGCGGAGCCCATATTCCATGAAGGATACCTCTACGACTCGTGTGCCCGACAGCAACAGCAGCAGGCGAACACAGTCGGACGCAATGCGACGACACTAGTCGGTGCCCCACTATCATATCCGGAATATATTGCTCCCGACTATACGAGCTCTGCAGGGATCATGGGCTCCTATCGACCGAACACACATCAACATCATCATCACCATCATCCTGCTACTGGTGTTGGCGCACCAGGACACCATCACCATCAGCACAGCCATCAGTTGTACTCAAGGGGCAGCACTGGTGGCGGCGGGGGTGATTCCAGTTTTGGCTCAGATTCGGGATACAGTCATCATCACAGCAGCACACCAGCCTCATCAATCGGTCGGGGTGTGGGCAGTGGTATCCGAGGAAGTGGTAGCAGTGGCACTGGCAGTGGTCAGAACAAACTAACGGCTGCCTTAAATTTCGGATGGAATCGACGACAGTCAAAGCAACAGCAGCAGAAGCAACAACCATCATCGACCCAACTCCCCGCCCCACAAACGTCCACATCCACATCATCATCATCAACATCGTCGTCTGCATGTCCAAAGGACATGAATGTTGATCGAAGTCCGAATAATAACACGGACTCCCCCCAACAGCCATCCCTAGCAACTACACCAACAACAACAACACCACCAACATCTGGCTGCAATAGCACAGACGTAGTCAACTGTAATACAACAGCCAAGGCGTGAGAGTTGAGAGTCGATCCCAATTGTAAATAAAAAAATTAAAAAAAAAACCATAGACTTAAGGAAGGATTTTTTTGTTCGTTCAACAAGGACATTGTACATATTGTGATCCAGTAAATACTACAACAACACAAACAAAAAATAAGTAAAAATGGCAAAAATAAGCAAAAGCCTCAAAATATATATAAAAAAAAAAAACAGAAAACAGTCAAGAGTTCCTTCTTCGAATATTTAATGAGGAAACAATGAAATAAATTAAAATTCCTCCGTCATTTTGTAAATATCATTTTTTCCGTTCTCTTTTTATTTCACGTGCTTTCCTCTTTCATTTCGGTGTAAATAAATATTAAACAAATTAAATATGTGAACATGAGTAAATGTGTAAAAAAAAAGAAATGTCAGAGCTTATTTGTAGTTGTATCCTTTCCAAAAAAAAAAAAAACAAAAATTACATAAATATCATATTATTTATTGTCGTACCTTATTAATTTATTATTTTTTTTTTTAATTTGTAAATATTATTTTTCTTAGTAAATTTTGCTTAAGATCTTCTTAAATATTTTAGTTGTGAAAACATGTGATGTATTTTAAATTAAGGAAACAAAAATATTAAAAAAAAGAAAACTAATTTCTTATAGAAAAAAGACTTCTTGATTCTGTAACATCTTAAGTTTGTACCTAAATTACTTTTTAAAAAAATTTGTTTTAAATTTAAGTCGAAGGAGAATATTATATTATTTAATTTTTTTTCGTTTGTTGATTTAGTTTTTTAAGGAAAATAATATAAATAATAGTAAGAAAATAAAAAAAAATCAATCCTATAAAATTAAATTTTTGGTTTTTTTTCCTAATTTTCAGTTGATTTTTTGTTGATGGCGGAGTTTTTCGGGAGATAAGTTTTTGAAAAGTTGTGTTTTAAATATTATTCTTGGAAAATTATTTGGGCAAACCAAATCCGAATTGGACTAAATTTTCCTTGAAAAAAAATTCCAAAAGAAATGCTAAATCAACTCTCACCAATTTTTGGGATTTTTCTCTTAAGTTTCCAAGAGAATTAAGTTGTAAGGTTTAAGGATCTTTGAAATACTGAAGACCGTTTCAAAATTCAATCAGTAGTTTTTGAGATCATAGATGACAAACATTAGATCGCTTTGACAAGAAAACCCACAAAAAAATTGTTAAAAAATCTCAGAATATTTAAAAAAAAATTGGTAACAAATTTTCGGGGTGGCGGCGCTAAGAACCTAAAATAAGTTGTTCTGAAAAAGATGTTGGAAATTCAAGAAAACATAGACTTGGAAAAAAATTCCTCTAGATAATAGAGCCCCCGCATGGCTTTAATAATAATTTTATGATTTGACTAGCTACTAATGAAAAATATATTGCATGACGCTAGTTAGAAGAAATAGGAGAACTGGGAAGAATTTCCATTGGCACAGAATTGAACTGAGAATTAAAAAAAAAAATTACCAGATTGCATACCGAAAATTGGATTCAAAAATCCCACTCTTCTTATCAACATAGAAAATTTTTGATCACAGTTTAGAAAATGATGTTGAAACGTAGAGTAATATCATGTTGCGTTTCTGTCAATAATAAGCTCCTGTAAAAGTCACATATAAACCAGCAGACAGACCACCCAAACAATGAAACAACTTTGCGAACTTTCTGTTAGTTTTGTTACATGTTGACGGAAATGACAAAATACGTCGAAATTTGAATTTAATTTTAACGATATACAAGCTATGAAATGAATAATCCAACATCAACTTACTCCCTCGGAGCTTGGAAATGGGTTTAATTCATAAGCTTGGGAGCTGTTAAGTTCGAACACAGTTGGTTACGAAGTAAGGGTGCGTGTACATTTCAATGTGAGGGAACGTATCGGAATCCCGCTTTTCAAAAATTCCGAAAAAAAAATTTTAAAATCCCGTCTGCTTAAATACTGCTTTTTTAAAATCACGTCTTCTAACATCCCGCTTGTTCAAAATCCCGATCTATTATAATCCCGCTTTTTAAAATCCCGCTAGTCCCGTTTTTTAGAATACGTAGCTAAAACTTATTGATTTTATGTTGGTTATTTTCCAGATTCTTTAAATGCTGAAGGAACTTTGCATACACCCAACCTCACAACTACCCCAAATCCTACAGTGTACCCAAGCAAGGGGGTTGCACTGCTTACACGTCGTAATAAGAAAAGGTATTATAAAAAGCGGGATTATAAGAGACGGGATTTTAAAAAGCGGGATTTTAAAAAAGCGGGATTATAAGAAAGAGGATTATAAAAAAACGGGATTATACAAACGGGAATTAAAAAAACGGGATTATAAAAAGCGGGATATCGTATCCAACCCGAATGTGAACATATTGCGAGGAACTTTCAAGCAGTTCCCGAGAGTTCCGGACTTGCAAGTGGACATAGTCTTGATAAGAAGTCATGAGATTAGCTCGGGAAATATTCCAACTAAGTACTCGAGTACTTAGTTCAGGGTTTTCAAGTGATACACACGTTCTTTAGTTTGGTTAGACCTCATTTATAGCTTTCTTTAAATACGTCATTAAAACAAATCAGTGGAATGCTGATATTAATTTTTTGACAAAACAGTTACATGTAGGTATGTAACAATTATTGAAAATGGTCCTGTCAGTGGTTAGATAACAATCAACTCTGGGTATTTGAGGTTAAAGTTGATCATTGAAAGCAAAACTGACATTTGAGAATAGAAGAAGAACCTATTTAGTGGAACGATTGTGTACCAAGTTAAAGAAACGAATATCAGCTGTTCATTGAAATTGATTTCCATTAGTAACATGAAAAAAGTATATTTAAAAGAAATTTTAAATCACAAGTAAAACAACTCTAAAACTCATTAGCTTTTGATTTTGATACCAATTAAACCCATTAAAAATTGAAATCAAAATGTTCAATAATGCATTTCAATGATAGCTATAACTGGGCCTTACTTTGGTAAGGTCCAATTTTCATTGCTAAATAATTCTTTGGGACATAACTTCATAGTGGTTTTTTAACACGCAAAAGGTTAGAGCGAACAGTAAATAACTTATTTGGAAGCTTATTTAAGGACATCCAATTTAAAATTATTTCAAAAATTAACAGGCTAGTCAGTGTTAAAATTATAGAAAAAAAATCTGTGAAACATTTTGAAAGAAGAGTCCACGAAAATTTTTAAAGAAAAAGACTTCATTCACGAATTGAAATAACAATAAGAATGAAACTTGAAGATTGAGAACCTTTTTGGAATCAAACCCATAATTTCTCGTATTTTTGAATTATGTATATGAGTAGTGAGCATTTAACACTATTTTATTTTAAAATAAAAAATGTCACTTATGTTTCTCTTTAAAACGAAAAAAACAAAACGAAACAGTAACGAACATCGATAAAAATTAATTCAAAACAGAAATGAACCCTAAAAGTATTTCATGTTTGAGAAGTAAATATATTCAATTTTTGTTGTTGATTACTTTTAGGATAACCAAGGGAAAACCTTGTTGAAATTTCCTAGGAACAAAAGTATCTTCAACCATTGCGTTGGTGATACAAGTTTCACAGAATACTCCAGCAAATATTCATACACTGCAGGCCAAAAGTTTAAGTCCATTTTTTTTGTTCAAAGGAAAAAGGAAAAAAAACCAAATTCTAAGGCCGAAAAAAAAACTTTTTAGTAAAAAAATAAGTACGAAGAATTTATGTAGAACATTATATACCTACAATCAAAATAAGGAGAAAATATTTTCATTCTGAAATCTATTTACAAGAATATATTTAAAGATAGAAAAAATGCCCTGAACCGATTTTTCGTCAAAAAAGCCTCCAATTCCAAAAAAACAACAATTCTTGCTTGGCTTTTCAGCTATAAGGTTTTGAATTGTCTCATATGGTACATTGTTCAACTAATCTTGCAAAGAATTACACTACTCCGATTTCGATGAAGGACATTGATCCCGGACCCTTATATAGAATAAGCTCCTACCACAATAACTCTATAGGTGATGAATCTCAAATAAATGCTTATGACTGCAAACCGTGGCTTTTATATAAAAACTTGTAATCCAGGTCTTCAATTTTTTTACAACCAAAATTCATAAAAATTTATATTTATAAAAATCTCAATAACTTCCCAAAAGCCCATATAATCGGTTTTTTTTACATTTATAAGAAAAAAACACACACTTTTTAAAAAACATCTGGAACAAAAAGCCAACTTTTACTACCTGAACCGGTAAAAAATCCAATCTTTTACTCATAAAATAAACCTCCAGGCATGAAAAAAGTTAGTGAACTAGACGGACACAAACTTTTGGCCTACACTGTACTAGTACAATGTAGTTTTCCCAGTCTCCAGAAAATATACTACAGTAAAAACGGTGTTCGTTCCAAGAAAATGTATTGCATAGCTGATTGAGATTTAAAAGTATGTAGCTAGTACTCGTATGTAAGATCTGTTTGTCCTTTGTGTTTTTCAGTTGCTCATATTGTTTATAAGTATGTATCCTTTTTGATTTATATATTTATCCTTGATTTTAAGCAAACACTATGAATGAAATGAATCTTTAACTAGCAAGACTCAGATATAAATAACTTGTCTTATGAATGGTCACTTCGTAATAAAAAAAGAAACCTCAGCTTGTTACTGAATTGTGTCTCCTAGCAATTGCTTACTAAGACTAATTAAATGTCGTACTAGTCAAAAGCTTATTCCAGTATAATTTTCAACAGAGAAGACTTAAATTCAACTATCTAAATGGGTACAAATTGCTTACCAGTAACTTAAAAAGAAATCAAAATAGAAATTTTTTCTAATCAGGAATTGAAAAATCCCATTAGCGAAAGATGACCAATTGCTAGTCAGAAATAACTACATTTTCCTAGTAAAAAGCCTTTTTCCAGTATAACAGAGAAGAATAAAATTATACTATTCAAAGTGTGTGTAGTCTATCCAATTGCTTATTAGGAACAATCTTAATAGTTGGTAATGTTTTCTAATTAGGAAAAGCAAAATCTTTTTAGTGAAAAGTGTCTTATGAGCAATTGCTATTCAGAAACAACAAAATCTTATAATTGAAAGGTTTCTTAAAGTAACTTCTTATTTACTAAGTTTGAAATTAAATTTTCCATACAAATCATTCAATTTAAAATAACTAAATCAGAGGTAATACATTGAAGTAAAAGTTAGAAAATAATATCAAGATATTAGACACAAGTAAATCATCTGAAACTCAATTCTCAGAACAACTCCACCATTTTTTTCTTATTTAGTGTTTTTTTTTCTTCTTCAATTTAAAAATAAAAACTATATCAATATTTAACATATCATTGAATAAAATCCATATAAACTTTGTTATATCTTTAAATGTTCCTTTCTCCCATTTCCTATTTCTTATAATACAAAAAAAAATCTTTTGATTGTAAATACAATAATATAAATTATAAAAAAAAAAAAAATATTGTTGAAGGCTTATTAAAGACTGTTTTTTATAGTTTAGAAATTCAAAACAACTAAAAACATGCGCATAAACTTAAATAACCCAAATAACAAATTTTAACCTTTATAAATTCTCAAATTCATTACAAACCAAAAACAAAAATCATATGCCAATTTTCCTTGAAATTAAAGAAAAAAAAAACAACAACAAAAACTTGATAAATTTTATTTATTAGGTAATTAAAAATTTCTATTTTTTTGTTTTAAAAATTATTTTGTAAAAAATAATTCAAAATGGAATTTAATGCCCAAACTAAATCCTGACCACTTTTAGGTTGTGTACTTTGTAAATACAAAAAAAATAGTTTTAATTAAAAAACAAAATAAAATTGTAAAGTAAAAATAAATTTAAAAAAAATGCTTAGATAAGAAAAACAAAAACAATTGATATATTAAATGAGCACAAAAAATGTATCCTACTCTTTATCAGAGCGAAAAAAATGAAGTTCGAATTGTTATAACAAAAATCTTTGAGTTACAAATATTTTTACTTTGTTGTGATTATTTTAAAACTTTCTCTCCAAAATTGGTTCTTCCCAAAAATAAACAAAAATTAAAAAATACTATGATATATATAAGCCCCTTGCAGTTTATCAATTAACATTTAACAAAAAAAAATATTCTAATAAATTGTCCGACAGCAGAACAATCATAAGAGTGCAGATATTAACAAAAATAAAACAAAAACAAATAAATAAAATAAAAACCAAATAATTATACATAATAAAATATTAAAAAAAAAAACAAACAGAAAAAATATTTAAGTGTCTATGATTACAACAAAAAGTAGGAAAAAAATATTATTACAAAAATATATGTAACCTATTTTCTCAGCCTTCGTTTTGAAACAAATGAAAAAAACAAAAAAACAAAAATATTTAAAAACTGTGCAAATAAAAAAAAACATAAATAAAGCTTACAACAACACATAATAGAAACTTTGAAGAAAACCATATCAGTTCTAAAGATTAAAAAAACAATTATATTTTGTGTTTAAAAAAAGATAAACTTTGATTTAATCGAACTATAATTTTAGTAAACTAATTAATTTTAGTTTTTGTGTTATTAATTTTAAAAAAGTATTTCTTTTATAATAGGAACATAAGCAATCTTAATTATAGGAACTATGAGTAAAAAAAAGTAAATGAGGTGAAAAATTTAGAAAATATATTAAAGAATTTTATTAAAAAAAAGAAATTGTTTTATTTATAAATGTACAAAATTTTACCATTTTTATTTATTTTATTTATGTATGTATTTTTAGATTTAAATATGGAAATGAAAACGAAGTCAACGAATTGAATCGGCTTAACATGACGAAACACAAATTGGGTTTTGTGGACACATATTTTAAGTCCGGTACTCGCCTCACGTTAAGTGGAAAAAATTGAATACATCCCACACTCCATGAGTTCAACATCAAAGTGGAAGCCGATTTGATGTGGAAAAATTAGTGAATTTATTCGTTTTAATGCGAAATTGAAGTTGTGGATGGTAAAATACATTTAAAAATATTTCGTTTTCAACTGGAAGTAGCGGCAATACGTTTAAAAGTTAATGCGCGTGAAAAAAGTTGATCGAAATTCTTTATTTACGTTCCAAAATCTTTTCCACGTTCTATAAGTATGGAAAAGTCTGAAATTTGTCAATTTTTATTTTTATTTGTATTTCAATTTTAAAATCCTACGAATTTACAATAATAGCCTTTACGTTCCACAATGACTTTATTTTTAATTTCGCTACGAGAAGTCACAGAAGAATGTTCAGTATGTGTGAAATAGTTGAAAACTTGTCAGTAAAAAATTTATTTGTCAAAATAGAACCTGTGGGACGCAATTATATGCATGAACTCAACATTTTCGCTGTGCTAAGAAAAGGTATACAAAATCAAATTGATGCACAATATTTTCGGCAGTCCGTCGTCTTCAGTTAAATGGCATAATGGGACCAAATGCATAAGAAGTGAAATAAATGAAATATAATAATGTGAATTTCGAACTGACAATTTTACATTAAATAACATTTTCACTTCACCAGCATAAAATTTCACTCGTTATGCGAACAGTAAAACAGTGATAAAAGGTCTTAATAACTGTTTAAAAGTTCGACAGTTTGTAGAGTAATAACTTGCACTCGTGTTATGCGAATTGAAAATTGAATAAGTTCCACAATTTTGTTCAAATGGACGAACAACACAATTTTATGTGATTTTCAATTTCTTAATGGAACGAAATATGCTTTTTAAGTTTGAAGTCATTAAAGAATAATGTATATTCGCGAACGAGCCGTAAACAAATGCGTTCCACATCATATTCACGCTTTATCTACATATCTGTTTATAATTATTTAAAACACAATAAAAATTATTTTTTTATAAAAACAAATAGATACCTACTTAACTTTTTTATTCACTTTATAGTTTTCATAGTTTAAAAAAATAGGTTTATAAAAATTTGTATTTAAAGAGTATGTCAGTAATATAACAAAAAAAAAAAACATTATAAGAAGATACCTACATTTATGCATACGTATTTCAAAATATGTTTTTTTTTTCATTTTAAATTTGATAAGTAGGTACATTATTGAAAATGAACGCGTTCTTAAATCTTTCATAGACAAAATTTTGTGTACCTAATGAGCCTTGCACTAAATTCCAGTGAATATAAAATTACCTTCCACAACCTCTAATTCAAAACAACACTATTATATGAAGAATGTCAAACTTTCCTACGATATTTTGGAGCTTTTTCTAACTTGTGCGAAAAAAGTCATATTTATATGTATTTTAAAATTCTAACCAGGCGTTCAAAAGATTGAAGGCTGAATCATCTATGAGCTCCCGCAGATAAGTCATAGATTTTAGTCTTCATTTATTGGACTTTAACTACAAGTTCAAATTCTCATTATTTTATAATAAAATTAAACTTATCTCTTTCTTCATGGTATCCAAAATATTTCCCATAAACTTAGCCTCATTTTAAATCGATTGCCTCCCCAAATTAGTGTATATTTAAAGCTTCCATGTAAAATCCATTTTCCTATCCTCACCTAAACACAAACAAAAAATCACTAATTTTTATAAATCGCATCTGTCTTTTAATTGAAATTAACGAAACTTTAAAAGAAAACCTTCGACAGGCTGCTGCTGCTGATGATATCTTTCTTGAATATCGCTTCCTTTCCTGTCTAATTTAATCCCCTTAGAACTAATTGCCTCTTAGCATACAAATTTATTCCAACATCTTATGGTTAGGCAGAGCTTCCTCCTCTGCGCGCCCCCAAAAACAAAAAATATTGGCAGCCTTTTGCTGAAGAAAATGAAAAGTTTTCCTCCTTAATTTTGCCCCACTCAAGTGCGTTCAGAAAGGAAGTAGTTAGCTAGCTAGTTCAAGTACTCAAGAAAACACTGCTCTCTCACAGTTCGACGTAACTTTTCCACTTGACTTAACTATCCAATTAGTTGAATTCCATTTCTCGACAGCAAAACAAAAATAACGAATAAACCTTTCATTAAATGCTCGAAAACGGTATTCTGCCTGAAAATTAATAACATCACCCTGAGATAGTTGGAGCCGTTTTTGTGCCTTCTGCCACAACGAAACCGCCCCAACAGAAAAGAACTAGGCTCATTAGAAAACAATTGAAAGGACTTATAACTGAATGCCTGTCTGTCTGTCTTTTTTTCTTATAGGTTAGAGGGCTGCACGGAGATGGCGAAAATTCTAAATGCTCATTCATTGGAATCATCATCATCATCGCTATCAACCGAGAAAAGAGATACCACACTTACACTAATAACTTTTATGCAACAGCTGCTGCAAGCCTTACGATTGTTTACCACACACAGCACACTTCAACAATCAAGACCAGTCGAGTGAAATACCTAGCCACAAAAAAAAAACACCCCCATTTGCCCCATTCTCCCGTTCGTCAGGACTTCGAATTTTCTATACAACCACCACCACAGAAGCACACAGAAAAGACGAAACTCCTTGAGAAAACTTTCAAACAATTTTAATCTGAAACTATGCTTGTCATTCGAGAAAAGGATGCGTCCTTATTCTTCAACAAAAGCTTCTCCGCACACAACCCACATGTGGTGTAGGGAGCACACGGACAAAAATAGGAATTGTTCCCCACATACAATATTTGCTCCATGTTCACCGAACGAGAAGTATTCTTTACAAAGAATTTTAGAAAAGGATTCAAGGCTTTATAAAGGACCACCGACCCTTTCATTTCTTTGCTCTAAAGGCTGTGTTGCATCACAGCAAAACCGGATGCACATTGTACCAGTTTTGGGCTTATGAGCGAGTAGAATAGGGGAAGTAGTGGTAAGTAGGAGTGTTTAACAATACACCTGATCCCCATCAGTTGCATATTTACAAAATGTTAGGGATTATAAATGGCAGGATAAACAGGATATGTAGAGCGTGTTCTTGCAGTGAAAAGAATAAATATATAAATATACCTATAGACATAGAGTAAAAAAGAAACATTGGTGTGTGTGTGTATTTGAGGAAAAGCTAAAGGAAATCCCTTTTCAAGGAAATAATGCCTTCGGGAGAGACATACACTATACATTGTTGTGCCTGGGAAGGCAGGATACATTTTTTTTGTGCAATTTTTATATTTAAGACAACTTGTGTGTTTGTGTTCATTCAAACGGATATGTTTTGTATTCAAGTGGAAGGACAAAAGTTTTCCTCAAAAAAAAAGTGAAGAATATTGCTTTGCTCCAAAAATTTGCACAGAGGCACACTGTATGCAAATGTGATATTTTTATTTAGTTTTTCAGTTTGCTAAAGAGCTGGGCAGGGCACGTTTGGTATTTGAACGTCTTTTGGGAAGGCAGCTTTGGATTTTTGCTGGCTTAAATGTTTTATTTTTTTGAATAATGATGGGACAGCTCCTCTTTTCGGGCTTCTTTTTCTGAAAATGTCGAAAAATTTTAAGCTCTAAAATATTGAAACAGAAGACACACTTGGCATGCGATCTTTAGGTCAAAAGCGTTTGTAAAAAATTGATTTTCTAAGGTTAAAGGTTTTTAATTTTTCGTGGGGAATAATAACGTCTACAACTTCTGATTTTCTGAGGAAAAAGTTTGCTCTTCGTTTGAATCTTAGAACTTCTTTGTGAGAATTCTTGAAGAAATGCCTTATGGTAGTTAATTTCAACTTTCAACTAGCATTTAACAGAGTCCAAAGTGGTCAGAAAGCACATGATACCTAATTTAATTAAATTTATACCTACTTTTTTTCAGAACATTGGCCCCAGTTCTTGAAAATCCATCTTTGAAATTTCATAAAAACTGATTCCCTTACTTGGTGACCATATGATTGATAACAACGTTCCTAATTATATGAGGCTCTTCAAGGCCAATAATTGAGTTCTTTTTATTAAAAAAGATGCAAAATATTAAATTAACAAATAAGGTACGTATAACCCCCCTCAAAATGCAAAACAAAATTTCACCAGAACTGCTTGAAGTAGAGTAAGAACAACTTATATCACTACTTAGGCATAGGTACTTGGAGATAATAATAGTTCTTGACAACTGACAGAAAAAAAATTTCCTTGCAGTTATTTTAGGCGGAACTTAACCAAAGTCTTTAAATTTGCGAAACTAAATATGTAGGTATATTCAAACATTTAGTGCTCGCCTGGTAATTCACTTTTGAATTACTTACTTTATTTTGCGTCTTTGTCTTTCAAATTTTTGGTCCCCAAGGGAACCAAAAAATGAAATTATATTACCAGGCTAGCCCTACCCCTTCTAACACAGCACGATGAAACTAAGACTCACACTGAAGCAATATTATATTTTAAGCATGTGTAAGAAGCACCTAATATGATGTAGAAAAGCACGAAGAATGGAAAAAATAGAACAATAAACACTAACAATTTCCTAAGGTTCTCCATGATCACTGAAAAATAAAACATATTCGTAAACAGTCAAACAACAACACCAATTAATTAATGTCACTCAGTTTGTGTGCGCCTGCCTGTCGCCTTCAACCAACAAATAAAACTGAATTACCATTACCAGGCGAGCATGCGAATGTAGAAGAGTTCCTTGTGTTTTCTTCATATCGAATTTCGCGAATTCCCCCTTCTAACCCTTCCAAAACCCTCTCAATGAAAGAAAATGGTCATCCCAATGAAGCAACAAAGCCTATTCGTATAAGTCAATACCATGCATACTCAGTTTGCGTGCGCAATCACTGTATTGCGCATGCAGGCAAGAGTGATGCAAAGAATAGAAAAACCTGATGTGAGGAAACGAAAGAACAATAAACACTAACATTTCTTAAGGTTCTCCATGATCACTGATAGATAAAGCATGATCGTACACAGCCAACACCAATACTACACAATTTGCATGAAAGGAGATAAGGAAACAAAAGAATCAAATATGTGTTAGTATAGGTGGAGCTTAAAGTCAATTTGCAGGACAAAAATATTCTATCAATCCCTACTTCGTGAGCATGCTCGCCTGGTGTTTCATTTTAAAATTACGTCATATTATTTTGAATTTAACTGATTTTTTGAGGGTTCCAGCGTCAACCACTAGATGCCCTTAGTTACACCATTTTGAGAATTTTGTGGTTTTCTAAAATTTTTATTTTTCTTGTTTTTTTTTTTTATTTTGGTTCGGGGTCTTCAAGTAAGAAATGAAACCTAGATACCAGGCGAACATGCGAATGTAGAAGAGTCGTTAAGATTTTGAATTTCGCTAACGTCCCCATTCAAACCCCCCCAATGCGTCTTAATACACCAACCGAAAAATGTAAACCACCTAAGCGTGTGTTAGAAAGAAATGAAAAAGAAAGGAAATATGAAACAAGAAAACAATAAACACTAACACATTTCTTAAGGTTCTCGATCGCCACTGAAAAATAAAACCTATTCGTACACAGTGAACACCAGCACCAATAACACTCAGTTTGCTTGCGCAATCACTGGTTTGCGCATGCAAGTATTGGTTGGTAAGGTAAGCAAAGGAAAGAACGATATATGAATGGAGTTGGTAAGGGAGGATAGCCAAGATTCATAGCCAAAACTTTCTGCCAGGGTTCGGACTTAGGTTTTAAATTTTCGAAGTAGATACGGAAAAAAACTGAAGTAGATTTAAAATTTTCGAAGTAGTTTTAGGAAGTTAAATTATATAAACATAACATATATAAGTAAATTGTGATTTCAGACTTTTAAAAAAATTTTAATTAAATATAATTATTTTAAAGTAAATTTTCCATCAACGAACTTGTACGAATTTTATCAATTCAATAGGTGGCTCATAAATATCTTTACGTTTTTCTGTAAGTGATCTCAAAAACATTAAATTTTCCACAGTGCTTACGTTTAAATGATTCCTAAACTTGTTTTTTATGTAATGCAGAGTGATCAGCGCTGTCTCTAAATATGTTGGTTTAGAATTTCAAAGAGAAGTAGATCATAAAAAAGAGAAGTAGGGAAGTAGATTAAATCTTTTTCTCAAAATCGAAGTAGATCTACTTCGATCGAAGTAAAGTCCGAACCCTGCTTTCTGCCTTTTAATCCCTATTACTTAACATGCTCGCCTAGTGACATACTTTTTAATTACATAATTTTGCTGAAGGCTTGTCAATTTTTGTTGTTTTGTGTCTTCGTCTGCCCGTTGTTCTTTAGTCGTCGTCTTACCCAGAAATAAAATCTCATTACCAGGCGAGCATGAGAAAGTAGAGATCTTAGGATGCTTGATTTTTAAATTTCACAAGTTTCCCCTTTCTTACTCCGCCCAATACGGTTTTTTTTAATGCAATAAAGGAAGTAAGACCACCCACTGAAGCGAAGAAAAAACTATGCAGTCTACAGGCACACACACCCTGACAAGGTTCTCCACGATCACTGAAAAATAAAATATGGTCGTACACAGTCAACACCAATACAACTCAATTTGCATGAGAAGAAGGTAAGGAAACGAAAGAACCAAAAGAATCATATATGTGTTAGTATAGGTGGAGCTTAAAGTCAATTTGCAGGACAAAAATATTCTATCAATCCCTACTTCGTCAGCATGCTCGCCTGGTGTTTCATTTTAAAATTACGTCATTTTATTTGAAATTTAACCGACTTTTTAAGGGTTCAAGCGTCGACCACTAGATGCCCTTAGTTACACCATTTTGAGATTTTGTATTTTGTTTGGATTTTTAATTTTTTTCATTATTTTGGTTTCAGACCAAGAAATGAAATTCAGACACCAGGCGAGCATGCAAATGTAGAAGGGTTCTTTCTGTTTGCCTAGCTTCCTCATTCTTATCAGGTCACTACTCCCCTAAATCGAAAATATACAGGGTGGGCCATCTATTCATTTCTTTTTAAATCATACCTACAATGATTTAAAAAGAAACCTGTTTTGACACTGACAGCTGTTTCTCGCTCGAAAACTTGACAGAAAGTCAGTATCATACCTCCGTGAAACGAAATTAGTCGTTTTACGCTTGAGCAACAATGGGAAATATTGAAAACTTATTTTCAAAGTGAGTGATGTGTACTTTGAAGATGCGTTTTTTGAAAAGAAGTTTTGACCGAAATGAAGTAGGTACCCGTACCCATCACGTAAGAAGACCGGTACCTATATGCAAGTGGACAACCCCTCGTCCTACGGTGCGCATAGACGAGAATGTGGCTGCTGTAGCCAAGAGTTTGAGACTTAAATTGCCATCATCCATCAACTCGCCATCGATCTCAACACCTCAATATTTCTCGCACTAGCCTGAGGAGAATTCTGCACAAAGATCTTGGATTATTCGCTTACAAGATCCAATTGACTAAGCATTAGAAGGATCACAACCATCCGCTTGAACGACATTGTGTTCTATTATTAATGGGAATGTTTGCCCTTACTTATAAATCCTGTTATGAAAAATATTTAATTTGCATTTCTAAAAAGAGACTTGAATTTGGCCCACCCTTTATTTTAAGAATGTAAGAAAACCAAACACGAGGTAGAAAAGCAAAAGAAAAGGAAATGAAAAAACAAAAAACACACTAACATTTCTTTATTTTCTCCATCTTCACTGAAAGACAAAACCTGTTCGGACACAGTCATCACTAACCCCAATGTCACACACTTTGCAAGTATTGCGCGTGCAGGCATGAGTGAAGAAGGTAAGAAAAGGAAAGAACGATATAAATGTAGTTGGTGAAAGTGGATAGCCAAAGATTCAAAGCAAAACATTTATACTGCTTTTTTGGAGTCATCTTCCGCCTTATGTAACCCCGCCACCACACACGTCTCTCATCAACGGGCTTAAAAATCGCAAGGTAATATTGCTTCGTTTAAAAGCCGTATTACCAGCATTGAATCCCTATTGCTTACGCATGCTTGCCTGGTGATGTAGTTTTTATCTACGTAATTTTGCTTAGAAATTGTTGTTGTTTTTTTATAATTTTTTGTTTCGTTGATTTTTAGAATTACTTTATTTGTAGTTTCGCTGTCGCCGTTGTTGTTGTCCTTATCTACCAAACCAAGAAATGGAACCGAGTTATTAGGCGAGCATGCGAAAGTAGAGAGTTCAGTTCTTATTTGTTTTCTTTATGTTTTGGATTTCGCAATCTTCTCCATTTAAACTCCCCAATGTGGCTTAATTCCCATGTTGACTAATGTCTAAGTGTGCGTGAAGAAAGAAATAAAAAGTAAGAAAACACGAAATGAAAGAGCAATCAACACTAACCCATCCATAACCCATTAGATTCTCAATGACCCCTCGCAAAAATGGTGTACTCGTACATACTAGTGCCAGTTTGCATGCGCGATCACTGTATTGGGTTTGCGCAAGCCGGCATTGGCGCACACAAGTGTGTTTTGTTGACATTAAAATGTTAACACAGAAATGGAATCATATTACCAGGCGAGCATGGGAAGGCAGAAGTGTTCTTCGTTTTTAATTTTTGAATTTTTTCAATCATCTTCATTCTAACTCTGGCCAATGGGATTTAATTGTCAAGCTGGTGATGTGGACGAGCATGATGTAGAAAAAATCAACGCGAAGAAGGAAATAAAAGAAAAATAAAAACTAAGGCGAACAAAGTACAGTGGTGCGACAAAGCGATACAGTACAAGAAAAATTTGTGTGGGAGTAAAATATTTACATTTATTCTTATAAACGTGCACACAGTAAGGCGATATTTGATGCGAGTTTCTCGCATACCTATCGCAATAATCTCGCTCTCAAACTCGTCTGACCTTTTTCTCAAGTGAGTTTGTTTCGACTTTTAAAGAAAAAATCATACGAGTAAAATTTTGTTATTTTAGTGATATGTTGTGCGGTACGATTTTTTGATAATTTTGGTGGCAGTAATTAGGTATCAAGGAATTAAAAACTCAACAGCACAAAATCGCTTTAACTTTGCACCCAATGCTATCGCATCGCTTTGTCGCACCACTGTACGCGCACCCCATAATTTCGTTAGTTCTCCATGATCACTGAAAAATAAAACTGTTGTATACAGTCAATACCAATGCAACTCAGTTTGCTGATACAATCACTGTTTGCGCATGCATGGATGAGTGAAAAAGGAAAAAGGAAAGGGAAGAACGATATTATGCATGCAGTTAGTAGAGGTGAAGCTTATAAACGAAAGTCATTTCAAAACAAAAATATACAAACATTTAATAGCTTCTGCCTGCCCATGCTCGCCTGGTAAGCCAATCTTTATTAAGGCGGACGTTGGTTCTTAAAATTTTTAATTTTTAATTTTTCTTTCTTACCTCTTAAATATGTTTTTATGAAGTTTTATGATCTTTAGTTTAAGAAAAGATTTTGAAAATAGACGTCAGTATAACAAATGTCAATCCAAGCATAATCCAAAAACCATTTACCTAATTCGTTATTGGTATTTAAATGATTTCTTTAACTAAAACAAAATTTCACAATGTATTTTTTTAGTTTGGAAAAATGGCGATTTGCACCGTTTTTTTAACCTTAACAAAAAAGAATAAGAAAACGTGTGGGTTAAAAATGTCAAACCTATGTCTACCAAGTTTAACGAAAATCGGCCGAGCCGTTTAGGCTGTAGTCGAACAGAGAGGTTTTCTTAATATTTGCTTCAACCAAATATCATCCTGTTCTTAGCTCCAACTCCAAAAGAGTTGTTTTTGTCATTTAAAAAATTTATTTTATGCTTATGAAAAGTTTTTACCCTACAACATAAATTTTTGAAATTCTTAGATTTTTACATAAGGAGCAAGTTCGTACGACCCAGTCGTGGATTTTACTACTAGATGGCAACACACATAACTCCCCAACCACGAACGCACACAGAAAGCGCATTGTATACTCTTCAAAAATTGCCATCTACCCAAATTCGCCATGACAGTGCCTTATCTCCCATCTCTCTTCAACTACAGCAAAACACCGACACAACTCATCATCAGTGTGCTTTTTTTCGCTGCAAGTTCAGTTCATTTACTTATTGTCTTTGTTTAAATCAGACTTCATAGATCGTGTTCGGGAAAATATTTATTTTTAAAGTAAATTTCCAATATTCGGTCTCAAATTTGTAAAATAATTGTTCCTCATATTGTGTAGATCGGTTTTCCACTAAGAAACTTTAATTTTCCTTGAGTAAAAGTGTAATTTTTTGCAAAATGAAATTCGATTTCATGCATTTCGTGGTTGTTATTTGCCGTGGCTCCATTGTCCGTCAGTGGTTAGAGAAATATTCTTTGTTCGCTGCGTCAATGGCGTCAATTCGAAATCATTTGTATGGTCAAATCGAAGGCTGTTGCTAGAAAAGTGTTTTAATGTTTTTTTAAGGCTTTTAACCCTTTGTTGACCGACGGTACCTGTGAGTACCATTAAATGTTACTCCAAATAAAATCTCTATATTGGCAAAATATGACACTGTAGCCCAACGAGACTTTTAAGTACCATGTTATCTCCATGTTTTAATTTTTTTTTTGTTTTTATCTTAGTTCAAGGCACGGTTATAACGTTTTTTTTTGACAACATACTAGATCTGAAGCGAGTAATTTTAGTTGGTTTTGGTAATTGCCGATATAAGTACCCATTGCTAGTTTTTTTCAATTTTTTTATGTGATTAGTTGATTTGCATATTTAGAATAAAAAAAAACTCAATATCAATTGAATTTAGAGAGATTTTTCATTTATTTTTACTAAAAAACTAAAGTGGACCGGTAAGTACCGTCGGGTTGTGGGATGGTTATAGGTTTTTTTTATTTTTATTGTTCTAATAGACTTAAAATTTGTTCGTGTTATTTTCATGTGCCTACTTATTAAGTGCATTATGTCGGCTGTTCACAATGTATTATTGAAGGATGATGAGATTTTGGCTATGGTTGAGGAGTTACCTTTGGATAATAATGATGATACTGACCTAGAATCCGAGGATGAATTGGATCTACTAACAATTCGTTCAAGAATAAGAGCTGCTGACGGAATGAATGAGGAACCAGATGAAGCTGTAATTCAAGAAGAGCTTGATAAGTTGTTGGATGATGACGAGGAAATTTCGGATAACGGTCCAGGATGCAGTCATTCGAAGAAAAAAATACCTGAAGAGGAACCAAATCGCCAATGGAAAGCTAACGATTGTGTGTCAGACATTCCTGAATTTGTTTTGCCAGAGGGTCCCGTCGAAGGTTTGTTTGACAGCTGCGTTAATGCAACTGATTTTTTCGTCTCCTTTCTGGAAAGTGTGATTGATAATATTGTTTATCAATCGAATCTCTATGCCGTTCAGAAAAGTAAGGTGTTGGATTTGAAAAAGGGCGAGCTACTGGCTTTCATAGGAATAAACTTCCTTATGGGATATCATAAATTACCCAGCTGGAGGCACTTTTGGAGTGAAAATGATGATTTGGGAGTTTCGCTGGTGGGTAGAACTATGAGCCGGAATAGATTTGATGCAATTTTGAGTAGCTTGCATATAAATGACAACAGCCTAATTCCAAAAAATAACACAGATCGACTTTTCAAGCTTCGGCCGATGATCGATTCTTTGAATGAAAAATTCAGCACTTCTTACCATGGGACAAGACAACTTTCTGTCGACGAATCAATTATTCTTTTCAAGGGAAGAAACTCCATGAAGCAATACAATCCCATGAAACCTATAAAAAGAGGGTACAAATTATGGTGCTTAGCGGATCAACATGGCTTCATAAAAAAATTTTCAGTTTATCAAGGCAAGGATGAAAAATTGGAAAGTAAGTACGAAAATTACGGTCTTGGCGAAAGAGTAGTCTTGTATATGACTGAAAAGGAGTGGGGAAAACAAAAAATCATTTTCTTTGATAATTTTTTTTCATCGGTGAGATTATTGGAGAAACTAAAAACTGAAAAAACTCTAGCTTGTGGAACGATTCGAGCAAATAGAAAAGGCAATCCAAAAAATTTGAAAGAAGATAAAAAAATGAAAAGAGGAGATTTTGATTATCGATCTTCGAAGGATGGGATCAGTTTTTATAAGTGGAAAGACAATAGAACGGTACTGTTGGCTTCAAACTACCATGGTAACGATGTGTCAACAGTTTCCAGAAGGGATAAATCAGGAGTACAACACGACATAAGCTGCCCTAAAGTCGTAAAAGACTATAACACATTCATGGGAGGAGTTGACCATGCTGATCAACTTCGGGCCGCATATGGATTAGACCGCAGATCAAAGAAGTGGTGGCATCGTCTTTTTTGGGGAATGCTCGAAATTTGTTTCGTAAACTCGTTTATCGTTTATACACAAATGAATGAAAAAGTACCCCTTCTGGAGTACAAAAGATGTGTTACACTTGGACTTCTGTCACAAAAGGATTTACTTGTAGACAAACGTGGTGTAAAAAGAAAATCACATGGTGACGAGTCCCCACAATGCAGCAAAAGACGAAGAGGTAAAGGCGAATCTGTTTCCAAGGACGTGAGACTGGGTAATCTAGGTGTTCACTGGCCAAAGTTCGTTGAAACGCGGGGAAGGTGTGAGGTTTGCAGTATCAACAAAATACAGTCAAAGCCATTTTCAAAATGCAGTCATTGCAACGTATACCTTTGCTGTAATGATAAAAAGAACTGCTTTTCCTTGTATCATGGAATACATTTTCATTAACTTTTATGGTTTTTCACATTAAAATGTTGTTTTGTTTAATTAAAAGTTTTTGTATTAATATAAGATTCATATTGAAATAAAAAAAATATATATATTGAATTTTTTGTATGATTTCTTTTATATCCCATAGCCCAACGGTACTTTTGAGTACCACTTTCACTTTTAGTCCTTAGATGTCCTTGAAAAATTTAAAAATGCGTTATCCTTCTTAAAATACCCTAAAATCAAATATTATTACAAAAAAAACTTTTTTTTAAAGGTTTTTCATAGTTTGGTCAACAAAGGGTTAAACGGTAAATTTTCTTCTTTGCTTAAACTTTTTATTTTGTTCAGTGTTAATATTGTTTATAAATACATATTTAATAGGCCTAGTTTTCAAAATCTCTTAAAGAAGTGTTGTGAAGATTTCTTATGTACATACATACATACATTTTTAAGTGTTTTAAAAAAATATGGCGAAGAAGATGATAAAATGCCAACATGGGCATTCTATTCTAGATGTTGTAAAATTTGGTAAGTTACTTTTTGACATTTTTATTTAAATTTATATTTCAGTAGATAAGTTATAATTTCCTTTGGGTTAAGATTTATATAAAATTGAAGATGTGGAGGAGCAATTTTTTTTTTAACTTGGAGCTTCTTTAACAATGTAATTTTGTTTTAAGCTTCTTTTGATAAGACTTCGAGTAAATTTAAATAGGTACTTACCTACATTTCTGCAAGCATGTCTTTAGGGCAACTAGGGTACACGTTTCCGTCTTTCAGATCGTTTACACAACTTCATAATAATATCGTATCAAGCAAAGAGATTGAGAAGGATCGGTTAGGTAGACGTTCCTGTCTTTAGGGGAGCCGTCAAACTTAGACCATGAGTCGGTCCGTTGTGATACCAAATTGAAGCTTGGAGACTTTCTCTCTATTTGTTAAAACCAATTGGAGCCAATGTCTAAATCTCCGAGATCACGAACATCATTGCAATAGAAATCTCCCAGATGGATTCTACGTCTTGAGGATAAAGCAGGACATGTACAGAGAAGGTGAGGGATCGATTCTTCTTTTTCTTCGTCCATGCAGCTTCTGCAGAAATTATTAAAATAAATTCCAGGTTGCGTTGCGTGCTTACTTATCAAACAGTGTCCTATTAAAACACCTATTTTGGGGTCAATGTACGATCTACTTAAAGATATTAAACCTTTGCAGCGCTTCAGATCCAGCATTGGGTAAATCCGTTTTGTCGCCAAGCAGATGGTGATAGTCTTCCGCAGTCCGCACCTAAAGATATTTATTTATTGTTGAGTTATCCTTGCTGTTTGAAGGAACCTTTGGGAGCTTCGATGCTTCCTCGCTGAGCCCAAATTTCAAATATTCACCAGATTTTACGTGTAGATATGTCAAAAGATTATATTTCATAAGTTACTACCTAGGTATTTTCCAATTTAATCTGACCAGAAGAGAGCTTTATATGTACAAAGTCAGTTTGAAATCAATAATACCACTAAAACCACTAAACACAGTCCCTATATAAACAGTACTGCTTCCGCTTGATAAAGAGTTTTTAAAAATTCACGACCATGTGTCTAGGTTTCGCGTGTGCATGTTGGTTGTGGAAGCCTACCTACTAGGTATGCCTAGTTGTCTATCCTCATCCAGATTAAGTCCACCGCTAGAACCAAAAGTTCAGTTCAAAAGTCCGCAAGTGATCAAATCCCTGCACTTGCCATATGCATTATTCCTTCACGCCATTTGAGCATTTAAATGCAAATCGATATTCGTGCTGACTCCGTGTGTATAGGTGTAGCATAGAGGTATGGGTTTTTCAACCCCCGCTTACTCTTGTTCAAATGAATTTCAGTAGTGAATGTTAACGTTCAAGAACCCTGTTGACTTTACGAAAATAAAACTTTATTTTCCATCATCCATAGAGGGAACCCTGTATCTGATGCTGGTGAAAATCTGTTACACATACATATTGTAGAACAACACTCACCTATAGAGCTCGGAGGGGGTTTTTGGTGTGTGTGTTGAGACTTGGGTGCATTCAATATTCAAAAGGATTCGCTCAGATACGATGACAGGCACAATATCTACATATTCCACGCCCTTGCTAAAAGGTGGTTACTTTTGAAATTTAAAGTTATTTCACCTGATTCTTTTGGGGCTAGTTATGGGTTTTATGGAAAAGGTTATGTTTTTCAGTTTGGATGTAAATTGAGTATTAGCAAAGAAATATTGAACATTTTGGTTTATCAGTTTTTCTGTTGCAACTTTTGCCTGTTGCAATTTCATCATATATCTTCTTACTTAATGTGAAACTGCAGTCCGAAGTGGGAAAGGTCCTCAACTAACAAGCTTCTTCCAGAGAGCTTGGTCAGTCCCTAGATAGTGCTGTCCCCAGTTTCGCCCATCAAGTTTGAGGTCTTCTTTCACAGGAGCTCGTCACATTGGTGGCAATCCCTCGGGGTCGGTGTACATGTACATTGTATTTAACTGACCCACCTCAATCGTTGTCATTTAACTTTTTTTATATAATTCGATACCACTCTACAGTACAGTTCGTTCTTATATTTTCTCCTCGACCCCCGTCTATGAAGACGTGAAATTAAATTCCCAGAGAATTTTGCTTTGACAAGATCTATTACTCTGCACGAGAACCGGGATAATTATTCTCATTGAAAGGGACACTTTAGTTGCTCGAGAGAGAAGTTTGCGTGAGCGTTTTAATTTTGCTATTTGAATTTTACGATTGGGAGCGGCGATTGAGGCATGGTATTAGGACTACAGACTAAAACGTACATGACAAACTGAAACTTTTTTTACCGGCGATACCTTGCTTCTATCTTTATAGTGTGAAATTGTGTAAAAATTTGGATTAGACATAAAACAAAATCTTTGTGAATTATAAAGGCTTTGTGCACTTACAGAAAATTGTAGAAGATGAAACTAGCCACAATTTTAGATACAATTATTTTGTTGTAGTTACCATCAATATACCAACTTACGTAGCTTTAAAATTGGTCTTTTTTGTATCTATGTACATGTCAATCAGCTTTCTTCAATCAACTTCTTGCAACTTTGAGATACCTTAAAATTTGTGTTGATAATTCACCTTATCGGTGTAGCTCTGATGCCATGTGGTTGCAAGTCGCCCACTGTCCCCTTTTTAACACAAACACTTTCATGGGACTTATAGCCGGGTTGAAAAACGAGAAACAATTCAAAGGCACACACATAACGAATTGGAATCTAATCTCTGAGCGTTTGTTGTTCCATTTACAGAACCACCCGAAGGATTTTCTTTATCCATATGATAGAAGTACCCCTCTCGGTGCCTTTTTGCTCTCACACACAACATTGACAAGGTTATACTATGTGGGTGGGTATGGTTAAAGGATTCCCCGAAATAAGAAGAAAAATACACACAATTTCCCACTACCGACAGTTTCGAATGTTTACTTGCACAAGGTATACGTTTACACTGGACGTCCTTATTTTTTTTTGTTTTGGCGCCCAAAAAGGTTTTATTCTTTTTGACTGTCTCAGGGAATGAGCGTTGGTTTTTTGGTTTCAAAGGACATGAATATATGAAGTGAATGTGTGTTTTTTGTGCGAGAGATACGAAACACAAATCGAAATTGTAGTACCGAACATCAAAGTTGAACAAGAATTCTTACAATAAAAAAAAAAATCAACAATAAGACTGAGAGGGAGTAAGAGATGATGGATGGGGGACCAAAAAATGAAACAGTTGGAAGGATTCGATTGCCAAAGAAGAACCACTGAGAGGATAATCGAATTTTTTTTCAAGTGGTTCGCAACTTTGTTAACCATCATGGTCTGAAGGTAGGTTTTAACTGTTTGTAAATGATAGTCTGGTCTGGTTTCGTAGGTAGTTTCAGTAAACCTACTACCCAATTTCTATGTCCAGCTCCTTGTTGTGTTTCGTCACATGTCCTTTTGTTATTTTCAATTGCAAACTTAAGATTCATTTTTGATGACGGTTGGTGCGGTGCGGTGGTGGTGATTGGTCAGTGGCGAATTATTACTGTGGCATAGCAGGTGACTCTTAGAGGCCCAATATAACTTAGGGGGTAGCAGCTACATAAACCCTAAAACTAGAAGTTTTTATTTGCGGAAAATCGCCAGAAAAATTATCACGTCAGTTTTCACATTTTTGATAGCATATTCTATAATAGTAAGCAGGTACTAAACGGGATTTGCATTTGACTACCCTTAAAATAGTTAAAAGCAATATGAGCGTTATTGAAGGAAGATAAGGATTGAACAGGAGATGTACTTATGTACTTTGGTTTTGACGCTCTGAACATCGAAGCTGCAAAGAATAGAACCATATGAAGCATTCAACATTCGTGTAGTGCAACTATAAAAAGAAACTCTTCATTTGATATAGATCTATTTAAAACTCACGAAAGTAAAAAGGAAGATGAAAGGAGGGTCTTTTATTGCATATCTCAAAAACAACAATCTTCATTAATTAAGAGTAAGGCCGCTTGTTAAGTATCACCTAATTCGGCCCTGATGTTATAAGGCTAAGTGCCTTACCTCTATGCCTGAACGTTCCTTGTTCATCGGTGTTGGTTTTCTTTGTTAAAACGCCTTCGTTGAACGCAGAATGAAAGATTGAAGTTGAAGGCTGGATACTGATGGGTATCCGCCTGGCATAGTGTTTCCTCTCATCATGGGTGGATACTGTAAGGGTGGACGCAAACATAAAAGATAAAATGGTTAGGGAATGTCTGGGTTGATTTTTCTGGAATTTTCACCAGTAATGTTACTTTTATTTTTGTAAGTCTAAAGTTGACTTATACGAACGAGCATGAGAAGAAGACTGTTTTGGGTTGATTTTGATTTGTGTGGTGTTTTTTTTTAATTTTATTTTTTTGTTAGAAAGACACGATTTCATGGTCAGTGAACATAAGAAGGGGATCTGGTTTGAAGAGCATTTAAATTTAATTGAATGTTTACTTTTGTTGGGGAGGTGGGGGTAATAAATGTTTGTTTTAGTTATTTCGTTAGATTTTGGGAGTTTTCTTCAAAAGGGCGAGTGTGTGCTATTAAACTAAGAGGATTATAGAGTATAATTATAGAAAAACTTGGAAAAATAAACACACAAAGGTTTTTTTGTTTGTGATACCTACTGACTTTGATCAAATTATTGAATTATATCAATTTGATTTAGAGTAAAGCTTTTTCCATACCAACGCCTTTTAAAGTCGATAAGAGAATAGTATGTTTATTATGTAGTATCCTTTGGTGAATTTGATATGTAGTTATAGTAAGTTGGGCTGCGTTCAATTTCCGACCTATTACACCAAAACAAAAAAAATAAATAAGTTTTCTTTTCAGACGTAGGTACCTATACTGCTTTTTGGGAGGAAGTGACAAATCCTCCACTCTTCTTTTGCCACTCTTCTGTTAGTTGTAGATCGCTTCTCTTCTTGCCGAACAACACGCATGAAAGTATGGTTGATAGTTACTAGGTCATTGTTCTTGAAGAACTCCTGGAAAACTAAATTAATGTGTACGTATTATGAAGTTTAGCTAAATAGTTCTTTGTTTTTTCGACAGTCTGTCAAAAAATCGGTGAAAATTTGATCGAATTAGAAAAGCGGATTAATTGGTCTTCACATCTTCCATCATTACTCGTACTACATAGAAGATTTCCTGATAAATACTTGGTTAACCTGAACAATACGTAGGGGCTGTAAGTATAGGTACTTATGTTGTTCCTGTACCAACTGAATAGGGTCAGTTTTCTGAAACAGGTTTTAGTGGGTACAGCTAAGGCTAAGGTTAGTGCGTGAAATGTTAAGCTGTTGAGATCAATGGCGAGTTAATGTTCGTGAATTGAGTCTCGCACTCTCGGCAAAAGCAGCCACATTCTCTTCTGTGCTGACCGTACGACGACACGGGGACCATGAATGTTGTCCACTAGCATACCAGTCTCACGAAATATATGCAAAAACTTGCGACCAAAACTCCTTTTCAAAAAACGCACTGTTTGGGCTACACAGCACTCACTTTGGTAATAAGTTTTCAATATTTCCCAACGTTGCCAAAGCGTAAAACCACTCATTTCATTCCGCGGAGGTATGATACTGACTTTCTGTCAAGATTTCGAGAGGGAAACAGCAGTCAGTGTCAAAATAACTTGTGATTTAAAAAGAAACCACTAGATGGTCCACACTCTTAGCTCTTTACCGATCGACTTCTACCAAAATGTACTCAAAATAATAAGCAAATATGTTGCTTAGACTGGGCCAAAAAAATTGACTATTTTTTTTTTTTGAAAGATATATCGAGAATATCATTCAGAATGACAAAAAAAAATTTTCGTAAAAGTTTGAGCCCTTAATATCAATTTTAAGAGGTCTATCATCGCTAATTTTGATTTTTAGTCATAATTTCATGTTTTGCGTCAGAACTGACAAAACATTGAAGTAAAAAAAATTCATTTTGACTTACTTTTATATAAAATTAAATTCCCTACAAAAAAGGTCTGATTGAAAATTTTCGTCAGACAAGCCGTTTTTGAGTAATTAAGCTTAATAAATTGTTATTTTTCGTTAGTTACAAAATTCCAAATTAAAAAAGTAAAATCGAAGAAAAATAACAATTTATTAAGCTTAATTACTCAAAAACGGCTTGTCTGACGAAAATTTTCAATCAGACCTTTTTTGTAGGGAATTTAATTTTATATAAAAGTAAGTCAAAATGAATTTTTTTTACTTCAATGTTTTGTCAGTTCTGACGCAAAACATGAAATTATGACTAAAAATCAAAATTAGCGATGATAGACCTCTTAAAATTGATATTAAGGGCTCAAACTTTTACGAAAATTTTTTTTTGTCATTCTGAATGATATTCTCGATATATCTTTCAAAAAAAAATAATCAATTTTTTTGGCCCAGTCTAATGTTGCTCCATAGTTACCTTCCACATACTGGACTTATAGAGTAACAGCTGTTTTGACCCGATATTGGTGCAAAAGAGGTGCAGTTAAACCAAGCCGCTCTTTTGCTCCAAGCCTCTGAACATTACTTTTTTAATCCTTTGATATTCAAATTTCAATGAATGTATCTGAACTTTCTCGACCTCTTATATAACCATGTTTATTTGTGAGGATGTTCTTGCCGATTTTTAATTTCAGCCTCACTCTACTGGCTTCAACTTTAAATTTGTGACTCTTCTGTTGAAAAACGCTGTGCGCAAGTCGGTGAACGACTTTCCCTGACTAGTAAGGGATGACTACTTTTACATAGTTTGAAAATCAAAACTTATTTAGAGTCTTATAAGAAAACGTCGATATTATCTAGGTATTGACTTCTCCCTAGATACTTCAATTATAAGCAAGTCCATGTATAGACATAGTTTGGCTTTTTGGACTACATCCGAATCTTGTTAGAGTTCTCCATTGTTTCTTCTTAAATAAAGCCTTTCTTGCTGGCAAAAAAAAAAACAAACCTAGACAAAGATCAATCTCGTGTTGTTACCTTTCGTCCGGATGCAAGTTGTCACCAAGAAATTGCTGGGCGTCTTGGCTAAGCGAGCCCTTCATTGAAATATCCTGTTGTTTGTGGATCCTGTGCTTTTTCCTCAACTTCCTCTTTCCTGAATGAATATAAGCTACTTTTGCACCTTTACCAAGTTCCAACACTCAATGTCCTTTGATGATGGGTTTAAATTTCTTAAAATATCCGCCCTTAACACAATGAAACTATAGTTTCACCGCACTATCTATCACCAAACCAATATCCCATTTAAATTACAGCCAACAATGTACCAACCATATATCTTGGGAAATACTTATATGTATGAAGATATCTCTATCCCATTTGTACCATTATCATAGCGATGGTATACCTTGAGTCTTGAGACGTAAACATTCCACACATCCGTCAATTAGTTCGGTTAATTGTGATACGAAGCACTATTAATTAACTAGAATATACCCTCTAGTTCTCAAGATGACACGAACATTATATACTTATGCTTTACCTACCTACAACAAGGGTACTTCAAAACCTCCCCTTTACGCTATACAGGACACATTGAGGATTCATTTTCTTCTCTCGAGAGATTCTATAATAATGAATCTTTAAGAACATTTTGTTGTTCACAAACTTGTGAAACTACTAGAGGGTGTTTTTTTTTTGTTTGTTAACATTTCTCAAGTTCTGTTTCGCCGCCATTTTGACAAACGCACGCATCTTGCAAGCTAAGAATAGATGCATAATTTTTAAAAACATCTTACAACTACTTACATTGTGTTGATGATATTGGCATTATGAGCTGTCAGAGGGGCTATTTGCAGGTATATTTTGAGGCCTAGATTAGGTAGCGAAAATGGGTTGAGATATTAATGAAACCGTTAGCTTTTAACGAAGAGGGACTCAGCGACTGTGACAAAACGGAAAGATATATGGTTAGATAATCTTAGGATCTAAAACTAACTCCCAGAACGACAGTAGTACAATAACCGTTGTCTCCTGGGACTAAGAAGATAGACGTTAAGGTCTCCGTAAGAATAACCGATACTCACTTCAAAAATTCGTAGTTCATTGTCAACTATAGACAGTTTAGCTTTCTTTGTTGTATGATACCATTGGACAAGACTTCGTTTGGTCCTACCAGTCCTCTCATTTAGATCCGAAGAACCGTAACACCGAACGACTGGCAGTGTTTGTCAGAATAATCTCACAGAGATTTTGGATAATCTACAACCTATTATGGACAGCGCACTATCTAGCTGATAGCAGATATGTGAGATGGAAATAAATCAGTACCCAGTAGTGGAATAGTTTGTCACGCCAAAGGTCTGGGTTCAATTCCCAGCACCTACTACCTAAAAAAAAAAAACAATTTTTGCGATTATGCCCCTCGCGTGGAAGTGATTCCTTGAAGAGTATCTCTTGCCCCTTGCGAAGAAGTGATTCCTTGAAGAGTATCCTGAAAAGAGCTTCTAATCTTAGGAGGCAGAAAATTGTTGATCTCCTCCATTTCTGCCGACAATATCCACGTTGGATACTGCTTAGCTTAGTCAGTAGGGCTTCCCTCTCAAAGAGCTGTTGCGCCTAGAATTCATGTTATTTACTTTTAACATAAACCTGTTGTAGATTCCGGTGAGCTTGTCTTGTCATACATAAAAAAGGTGACGGTTTTGAAAACACTTTTTAGCGAATTTCAAGGTAGACAGCGTGGTAGATATTTACAGTGGAGACGTACAACATGACGCTCTATGTAGGCTTTGATATGCACAACTATTAATAGAGACCATAATCGGTTGTAGATAATAATTTAATTTCAAAATGGCGCCCTCTTTCATTTAAGTAACACCCTGTATAAAGCAGTCTTGGCTGTGAACGTGGTTAAAGTCCTTTCCGCGGAGGTGAATCTACATCATCGCTTATGCGTATAAATTCGTACCTACCTATGTACACTGCCGGTCATAAGGTTAGAAGCAGGCATTTTTGAGAAGTAAAATCGACTTTTCTCCCGTTACATGATGGATTAGAAAAAAACAACAATGGTAAACGAAAGACTATTTTGTTAAGAACAAAATATAAAATTTGGGTATAGGAAAGATTAAGCTAACGGAGCTTTTATGACAAATTGTAAAGTGAGTCAAGAATATGCGAAAATAAATCGGGTCATTAGATTAGAAGCACATCAAATAAATGAAAATAAAATGCAGTTATTTATAATTTGTTATTTATTTTAGCTTTTATTAGATTTTTAATAATGTGTGCTGCCACCAGCCTTCAAAATAACTTCAAAAATTCTATCTTTTAAGGATTTATAAAGAGATTCCAAGTAGTCCAGTGAAATCTCACTCCAGGCCAATTTGATACACTGAATTAGCGCTTCCTTGTCATCGTATTGCTTCCCTCCCTCATATACCTTACGTGTAAGCCAGCCCCACACATTTTCAATTATGTTTAGGTCCGGGGAATATGGTGGCCAAGGCAGCAAGTGGACGTTTTGGTTCGCAATGAAGGATTTTACCTCTCGGGCTGTGTGTATGGGAGCGTTGTCCTGCTGAAAAATCCATGGAATTGGTCCAAACACCTCGCTAATTTTGGGGAATACTGATTCAAGCAAGGCTTTGTAGGTTTTCCCAGTCATTTTGGTATCTTGGACTACCAAGTCTATAGCGCCATAAAATGAAATTGAGCCCCAGACCATAACGCCTCCTTCTATGCTATGGTGACGGTTTAAAAACCGCCCCTCTTTCCTCAGGTCATGGAAATAATAATTATAACCATCTGGCTCATCTAGGTTAAATTTTTTTTCGTCGGAAAAAATAACCTTCCGCCAATCATTTGTGGTCATTCCATTTTGCACATCCCAGCTCATGTGATCTTTCGCGAAACACAAGCGTTGCTTCTTCCTTGCGTCATTAAGTGGTGGTTTTTTTTAAGCTTCAGGCGCTTTAAGTGCTTAGCATGGCGAATCGTGCGTTTAACAGTGGACAAGCTGGCCTTAACATTAGCTTTCTCCCTTATTTTAGCTGCCGATAAAGCTGAATTTGACGCTATTCTAAGGATACTTCGCGTTTCGCGAAGTGTTAAGGCAGAGGAAGTGTTTCCTTTATAATTTTTTGAGTAAGACGATGGATTTTTTAAATAATTGCTGACACAATGATCACTTCGATTTGTTTTTCGGGCTATAGCACGGCATGAAAGACCTTCAGAGCAATAAACATCTATTCTTGCCCTTTCCTCCACTGTCAAACATTTTTTCTTGCCCATTTTAATTAACACTCAATCAAGAACAATTAATTTATAAAATGTACCGTTTAAACCGAACAAAAATTTATTCACTTCACAAAACAACGTTGATTTGTTCAATGCTTCTAATCTAATGACCCGATTTATTTTCGCATATTCTTGACTCACTTTACAATTTGTCATAAAAGTTCCGTTAGCTAAATCTCTCTTATACCCAAATTTTATATTTTGTTGTTGACAAAATAGTCTCTCAATTACCATAGTTGTTTTCTTCTAATCCATCATGTAACGGGAGAAATGTCGATTTTACTTCTCAAAAATGCCTGCTTCTAACCTTATGAACGGCAGTGTATGTTCAAATTTTGCGTGCATATGTATTGGTTTAAGTATATTTCTATGATGTTCGCGTTGAGATTACTTAACCCTGGAGGGTTATTCAATTTAAATGGAGAGGACTTTGATGAATCACCTGTGTGTGTGTGTGTTTGTGTATGTTTTCGCGAGAATATAATGCACACACGCAATCCATCTTATCAAACAAAGGAATTTAATATTAACTCGAGTCCTTATGAAGGAATCCCAACAACCATCACAATTTCTCTTGCCTGCTACTTGCCTCTGATGCCCGTTTGCAAATAAGATTCCTACAGGATTTTCCTCAAAATATATCTATGTATCTACCTACGGCAAGTTCGTGTGCTTATTAATTTTGCAATATAAATTGAAAAGAACTTTTCGGAGGCGACATTGACTTTTATTATTTTTTTGCGATATATATTTTTTTATTTTTATTTTCAAACGCCATCTGTTGTGATGTTTGTGTGCTGATGTTGATAGCATATCCCCTCGATTGGCGGAAACTAGAGAAAAATTACATTATCCTTGCAGCAGACAGAGTAATTTGATTCGAGCGCATCATCTATCGCATATCAGGCCAAACGAACGACAAAAGGGTCGCATTTGTGTAGGTATAGTATATTGGCAACAGTGGAGGTGGCTCATAGACAAACAGAAATACAAAAAAATAGAGGTTTACGTGAAATAAAATGCAAATTTAAATTGAATCGGAAACATCGGAAAAAGAATGATATACCTAAACCACTTCAACTCTGACTCCGGCTGCAACTGCGAGACTCCCCCAAACTATGTCAATTCGCTAGATGCAAGCCAAAACCCTATGGCGTTGTCATAAGATTCCTGGACGAATACCAATTTGATTTTCATTTTGCGGGAGTCCTTGAGACAGTACCTACTTAGTTTGGTATTTTTTTATTTTTGTTCAAAATAAAATCGAAATTAAAATTGCTTGGAAAGTTTCTGAAGAATTATTTTGCCAATTTTTTAGTTGTTTTTCTTGTCTTTAAAGGGAATTTCCATTTAAATATTTTTCTTATTTTTTTTTTCGAAAAGAGAAAAGGAATTTTAAAAATTTTATTTAGTTGCCTTCGACAAATAATGAAATTTGTATAGAGGTAACGTTTTTCATAACTTCAGAACCGGAAATGTACGTACCTATGTATGCATGAATTTTTAACAAACGAAGTATACATCCATGTAGAAATTGTATTTTTAATTTATTTTAAAGAATCGTGAAACGAGAATTTAAACAACTTGACTCAGCTCTACCGAGTTCCGAGTCCGAATATAGAAAAATATATCAAAGCGAACGAAAATTGATTTTTTGATTCGAACTGTAAAGATAACTCAGTTTCCTATGTTATAAAGACAACCCTAGTGCGGAAAACCGGAAAAAGTTCAAACATGCTAAGATCGCACTGTAATGATCATATTCGACGAACAACAATTAGATTAGGGAAAAAATACTGCAATGTCCCAAAGGTAGTAAACAAGTTTGGTCTTTTACAAAAAATGAACGGCTCCTACGCTCGTTTTCAATGACATTTATGTCAGCTCACAAGAAAGTTTCCTATCAATTAGACGCTGAAAGATGTTATGACTCCTCCTGTATTTAAGAGTGTAAACGATTTTATGGGGACAAATCTTCTTTCGAACTCGTACAGTTGGAGGAGTAGATACTGAAAGAAAAATTTCTATATCCACAAATCCTTAACGCTAGCAAAAACATCGCGTAATCTTTTGCATCAGTCCTACTCTATTGGTATATTTCCGAGTGGATGGAAAACAGCATTTGTCCCTAAAAAAGGGCGAATCTTCTACCTCCTCTGACTATTGTTAAACTGCTCTTACGTTCCTTCCTCCAAGGTTATGGAAACGCTGATAAATTGATCAGCTAAACAAATATCTTGAAGAACAAGAGCTTCGCAAGGCCTGGCAATATGGCTTTTGTAGGTAAGTACTCTAGTGATATGATGGTATATACCTCACCGAACAGTGGCACAAATCTTTACATCATTTTGGAGAAAGTAAGATCACTGCACTTGATATTTCAAAAGCATTTGATAGAGTTTTAGCCCAAAGTTCTTTTATCGATAAATCCGATATTCACCAACATTCTTTTGTCTTGAAACTTCTAAACCATTAAATCGTTTTGCTCAGCTTTTCATATTCGTTTCCTGATCCAAGTCATTGTTTTTCGGATATGCATTTAGAACGACAGGGTTTGATGAGCTCATTAAATTCTGGGGCCAAATTACCGCATCAGATTTCGAGTAATACCTACGTGACTGAATTATGTGAGTTTGGCATTACCGCTTACGTAATCGAGCAATCGATTACACTAATTTGACATTTTCATTCGATCATTGATGGGACTCACTCACTCGGTCAATGAAGCGGTAATTTGGCCCCTGATCTCGATAGCATTGTCAAAATTGGAACGAAAACCCGCGTAGAATTTAATACTTCAAAAACTCAATGTCTTCTGTCGTTAAAGGGCAACCCAGCTATCCTAAGCGGAACTTAAAAGGGATAAAATAAACAGGTTACGTTTTCGGTATGTGTATCACAAACCACATTGTGTGACCACCACATATTCGACGGTATAATCTTGAATAACCCACTAAAGTCTCTTACATAGAATCAAAAAAAAAAAAGAGCTTTAAGATTATAGATGATAGAATTTTGACAGAAACATTTAAATCTCGAGTACCCCTGTACTGTTTACTGTCTTTCATTATTTAACCAATATTTTTACTAACAGTGTTCAAGTGAAATAGTCAGTTGCATTCAATGTGGAACGTTTTATCCTCTCCAACATTCCTAAACCGCTCGTAGTGCGCTCAAATACTTTAAGGGTAGTCATAATCCCTTTAGTGCGCTCAAAATTATAATACTTAGATACCTACCTACCTATCTCAAATACCTATCTTAATAACTTCCCAAAACCTTTTTCTCGTTACCGAATTTCTTGGAAAAAAAATGATGCAATAAATACCTAATTGAAGTTATTTAGGTATTTCTACAAATAAAATTTTTTTAGTAATTTAACCTTGTAGCTTGTAATTTTGGTGTCGCCAGCAACAAGATATGTATATTGGTATCCTTCAAACACCCCACACATACTTATACATATTTGTTGCTTCTTGTTGCTGGCGACACCAAAATTACAAGCTACAAGGTTAAGATACTAAATTGTAAGCTTTCCTAAGTTTTTAAATCATGAATATCTTGGCTCCCGTTTGTCGTAATGGACTATTTTTTTTAATTTCAAGAAAATTAGCAGGACTATAAGACAAAAATCCAAAACTGAAAAATAGTTAGATACCGTGAAATACAGTTTTTTTCTCAATAACTATGAAAAAAAGGTATTAAAAACCAGAAAAAAAACGTTGAAACCAACGGTAACTTTTTATGTTTTTGCTCAAACATATTAAATTAAATGCAAGTTGATAGAAAATATTGTTATTAGCAATACAGTTTTTTTATTTTCACTTTGCGACATACTGGGGCTGAGATATTGATTAAAACATAAAATCATAAAATGCGTGGGTGCTCTGACTTACCTATGTTCAATAATTTATTACTCGGCTTTGGTTCATCGTAGAGTGCTGATTTTTGTTTTAAATTGTAGGAAATTACAAGAACTTAAATAATAAAAAATAAAAATTTCATCGTTAAATGAGCTTTTTTCTTAATAATCACGAAAAAGTGATTTTTAAACAACAAAAAATTATTTCAACTTACTAGGTAGGTATAACTTTTTTTTTCATTTGTTTAAACAAATGTTTTTTTTTGACATAATAGATAATGTTATTAGGAATAAATACATGTTTAATTTTTGTTTTTACGAGATAGTGGAGCTGAGATATTCGCAAATGACCAAAAAATGACACAAAACACATTTTTACCAATAACTTTGGTAAAAAAGGTTGTCATGTGGTACAAATTTGGTTTTAAGCCTTTCTCATAAGCACCTATCGATCCATGAAAAAAAAATAGACCATGCCTCTGCGCGCAAGGTCAAATGACGCTTTGACTGGACTAACCTACCTAGGTACATTTTTATTCCTGCTCTGTTGTTATCCGTCTTGCAGACAACAATACCACTTACGTAGGTACATACATATGTATTATGTTTACCTACCTATATGGAGCAATTTTCGAACAAAAAAATGTGTCCGCCTAAGGAAGATGTCCGCAGAAGGAGATTTCACTGGTCCCCTTAATCGAAGGTGAAATAAGGTACGTGGGTTTCAAGGATTTAATCTAATATTTTGGGTCCTCTGAACAACTCACGCAACTCCGTTATGTTATGTTTATTCCGCAAAAAAGGCAGTCGCCTAGGTAGGTTCCTATGTATTTATATGTATGTAGATATATTTTCTCGGGCAACTTTACCGAAGAAGTTATATATGTGCATAGGTAATCAATCACCTAAATAAAATATTATTTTCCTAATTACCCGCAAAATTGTATGTAGGTATTAGATAGATAAGTCCGCAAAATAGGTACCATAAAATAGATCCTTAATTTTGGGGAATTTTTTTGATTACGGTAAATTCATCATTGAAGTTTTCGTTCGTTTTGCCCATCTTTATCCGTCAGCCGTCACTAAAAAAAAGAGAAACAAAAACAAATGTGAAGCAAATAACGTCCCTCAGATACAATTGGCCTGAGTGAGATAGATAACAAAATGGAATATATTCTATATACACCTAAATCCCTTCTTCAAAATATATGAACACACACTACATACAAACGACCGGTATGGCATCGAAATTCGAAACTCATAAAACGACGATGACATCATCATCAAGCCCAGAATGCGCAAACAGCAAACACAATGTGAAGTGTGGCTGGGAAAGGTTTGCGTGCGGTAGTGTTGGTTAAACATCGATAGTTTCACTTTCCGATAGTATCGATTGTTTTGGGAAAACACTATCGATACTATCGATACTATCGATAGTTTTACCAAATTTCTTAAAAAGCATTAAAAAGGCTTTTCTATTAGGTACAGATTTTTTGATTACTAAAAAACGTTTAAAAATCTGAATACGTGAATTTAAAACTTATTTAAAGCAACTAGAAATGCATCGTTTCAATTGTTAACGTGCTTTTTCAAATTTAAAAAAAAAAAAAAAAAACGAGATGTATGGTATTCTAAAAAAAAGGTCGGTTCGGTACGGCCTGACTAATACCACTTTATTTTTTTGGTTAATGTGGCAAGCTTGCCAAAAATGCCAAACAATTTTTAAGCAATGGAAACATTTGACCCATCTGTTCGCGAGTTTATCGAGCACAAGACAACATTGTTTTTATGTATCGATATATGTATAATGTATAGCTAGAAAAAAATAAATGCTGAAAAAGACTTGGAAAAAAAATAATTTTAGCTTTTAAAGCAAATCATAAAAAAATCAAGTGTGCTTATTTTAAATCATTTTATTAAACAAAAAATAACAACATAAGATAATAAATGAATTCATAAATATATTATTCAATAATAAAACAAAAAAGGTCTAATTGAAAATTTTCGTCAGACAAGCCGTTTTTGAGTAATTAAGCTTAATAAATTGTTATTTTTCTTCGATTTTACTTTTTTAATTTGGAATTTTGTAACTAACGAAAAATAACAATTTATTAAGCTTAATTACTCAAAAACGGCTTGTCTGACGAAAATTTTCAATCAGACCTTTTTTGTAGGGAATTTAATTTTATATAAAAGTAAGTCAAAATGATTTTTTTTTACTTCAATGTTTTGTCAGTTCTGACGCAAAACATGAAATTATGACTAAAAATCAAAATTAGCGATGATAGCCCTCTTAAAATTGATATTAAGGGCTCAAACTTTTACGAAAATTTTTTTTTGTCATTCTGAATGATATTCTCGATATATCTTTCAAAAAAAAAAATAGTCAATTTTTTTGGCCCAGTCTAATATATATTATATATACATATAAATATATTATATAATTCAGAAAGATTGCCGGTCCTTATTCGGAATTCCCCCCCACCAAAATGCACTTTTTTTTAATGAATCGATAAAAAAAAGTGTGCTGTTGATAAAAATCATAAAATTATGGAGGAGAAACACTTTTTTATGGTAAAAAAGTGAAGTATAAAAAAATTATTATAGGTAGGCCATAGGGTAAACTCAAAGTTTCTTTAAATCCAGATTCTGTAAATGCAAAAGAAACCTTGCATACACCCAATCTCGCACCTACCCCAATTCCTATAGTGTGCCCAAGCAGGGCGGTTGCAGGGGGGCAGCATGCCCCCCATACATATCTCACTGTTTATACGCCGTAATGCGTAAGCAAGCAAAAAAAGCAAATATCCCATACAAAAGTAGTTTTAGTTATAGTACTGTGGGTGGTCCGCTTATACTTCACTTTTTTACCATAAAAAAGTGTTTCTCCTCCATAATTTAATGTTTTTTATCAACAGCAAACACTCTTTTATCGGTTCGTTAAAAAAAAGCTCATTTTGGTGGGGGGGGGGGAATTACGAATAAGGTCCAGATTGCCATGTTGGAAAATATTTTGGTAGTATTGAAACTATCGATAGTTTTTTCGATAGTTTTTTAAAACTATCGATGTACGCGATAGTTTTTTACTATCGATACTATCGATAGACTATCGATGTTTAACCAACACTAGCGTGCGGACGTCAGTCCAGAATAGCGGTATCGACAAGCGGAGCCGGATGCCTATACAAATTCAATCCAAGAAGACGAACATCTGCAACTTGGAAGTTGGAAGGCGCAAAGTAAAGAAGACGATCGAAGAAGATGTTAACATTAAAGTGGAAATGTCGGTCCCAAATAGCAGTATCTGAAAGGGGTATATACGACCCGACCACAGCCACCGGCTGGAATTGGAACAGACGTATTGAGCAACAAGAAATATCTAAACTTGTGTCGCCGGGGTTCAGTCTTCAGTGGCGAAAATGAAAATACCTATATTGGCAAAAAGAACACCTTCATAAGGATAGACTGATGGATTGAAATATTCACAACCAAACACACATGCGGTGGGTAAGTCAGAGATGCTAATTTAAGTAATATGTAGCAGATCTTCTTCATTTATTAGTACAGTAGGTAGGTACATAAATCTGCTAATCTTATTTCTATTCCATTTCATTTCAAAGAACATTTATTTCAGTACTAAATTTATAATATTAAATTATGTTATTAATTCTTACTTGATAGACGTTTTGAAACTAAAAGTGATAGGTACCTATACCAGCTTGAAGTTGATATGATAAGTCTTCCACTAGTCAACAATGAAGTTCGACTTTTGGTGACGTGTACCTATGCTATTCCTAAAATATATTAGAGGAAAATACCTCCCTGAATATGTGCAAATAAGTCTTAGGTTTCTTTAGGTGCCTTTATATCGTCCGCCTTATGCTACAACCATGAATATACTTAAAGGAAAATTCTACGAAATCGAATTCAAATGTTCTTTGACTAGATGAGAACAAAGTCTTGAATAATCTAAAAAATTAATTGAATGATACTGAAGATTTACGTGTTCCAAATGAACTAAATCGGAAATTCAAATAAAATAAAAAAGCTCTGTTCAAAATTTTAAGCAATTCCGTTTAGTTGCACGGTGTACACCTGGATCTAGAGGCAAACAGAGGGACGGACTTCAGGACGAAAATCATTTTTATTTTTTGGAATTCTCCATCATTGTAACTTTTAGAAAATCCAAGAGTGTTGTATTTGCCATGGAACTGCCTTGCCTTATTGATGTGGATGGTAATCATTTTGTAAATTTTAAGTTAATTACCTACTAAGCAGGTCTATGCGATTAAACCAAAATCATAGATGAACATAACAGACCAACGGTCGAATTCATCCGGCTCTACGCCGAAGAGTCATTGAAGATTAGACCACTTAAATCCATGCCACCGTAAGAAGCTGAAGAGGACTTATATATAAATTCTTTTCCCATATAATGACATACTTACATGTGCCTTTAAAATAAGGAAGAATTTTGTCACACGCAGCTTGTTTCATTACATTTCAAAATCTACCAGTCGTTATTGAATAGGTAACCCTTAACTATAAGAGCTCTCAAATTAAAGCAACTGGATTTTATTTGTTTCTTAAGGTGAAGTGTACATTGTGGAATGTGTACCCAATGATCACAGACAAATAAAAGACAATTTTAAGACAAGCCAACTTTATCAAGGTGCATAGATCGGTCTCTCCTTGATTGCCATCTCGACTTCCCAAACAAAGTATGCTATACATTTGACTATATTCGATGGATTTAAGGAATGTGTCTGACTACGTTGCAGGCTTTTGGCCATACGATAAGGCAGATTTTTATTTGAAGAGAAAAATTTGACAGTTTACCCTGCACCCAGTTGAAAAATTTGTTTTCAAATTTTGTGACCTTTAAAATGTTAACAACCGTTAATTCTTTCAATTTATCTTTATGCGATTTTTTGGTCATTTGCATCAATATTCCTCGTCAAAGCAAAAGATACGATAATTATTTTGCTTTCACGTGGGTTACCAGTTTGTGATTTCCGAAATAAGACCCTATGATTTGGATACTTCCTGAATAACAATCTTCATAAGCTTCCGCTATCACCTTGTGTAACTTTATATCATCTATCTATTAAAACCTACTTAACCCGTTTTAACCCCGGAACTGACAACCGTTGTTCCCGCGTCAATGATGTCAAAGACGATACAACATTGGGTGTAGTACATCGACCCATACATATACATCATTTCGTTTACCACAATACTGAGCCCACATCTATAGCTTGAAACTCATTCCTCCTATAAGCTCAGATGACGTGTGACAAATGACTCAATTATGTTTTCACGGAAGCCGAAAACTGAATCCAGAAGAAGGCCCACTCCACCCAGACATTTGCCAGCAAGCGAAACAGGATGTTGTCCTTTATTCATAACATACAAGCAACATGATGCTGTGTATTCCTTGTAACTTCTCTTTAAAGAGGACACATTCAAGCTGAAGGATGATAATGTTCCTTGGTTGGTCTTCGTTGTTCTTTGTTCACGTCATTCAGTGTGGCAAAAATGCCTTACATTATTGAATCTAATTTACGCGCGAAGAATAGTTGGATAGCTCGTACTATCGGAGGAACAGGCATGGCTTGTGGGTGGTTCTACCATGCTCTATAGTACCATTCAGCCTCACCCCGGGCCAAGTGAAGACACAAGACAAGTGATACAGGTAATGAAGTGTCAAACTGAATAAAGATGCACGCATTCCTTGAGCGATGTTTCACAATGGCTTCCCTTTTTTTTTCGAGTTTCAAAAGAAGGATGAAGAAAAACTGTGTCCTTGTCCTTCTTCATCTGGGCAAAGTTAGATGGGTAGTAAGAGGAAAATTAATAGCTTGACATTCTTGTAGTAAAATTGAAGAATTTTAATGTCTCCATGAGTGGTATTATAATGGGAAATCGTGTAGGCACGGTTGCTGCTATAAGGAAGTTTGTAATTTTGGTTATGGTTTGAACAAAATTGAGTTCTTGCAAATAAAAATTCGATTCAAGTTTCTTCTTGGTATTTGTTTAATATTTCGGGTGAAAATTAAGTTTCCCAATCCAAAACTTTCCAAAATCTAAAGAACGGAGTGAAATTTCAAAATTTAGTATAAAAAGATTATGGAAAGCAGGTATTTTATTTAGGAAAGGAAGGAGTGATAAAAAGACGTTAGAACCAAGTACAAAACTACTTATATTTAGTGAAATTAAATAAAGATAAAAAGAAAGCTTATTGCGTTCCACAATTTTACACATGCTAGAAATTTAGCTTTGCAGTATCGCATTAAAAAACAGATTGAGAATTTTGAAAAAAGTTGTATTTGTTGAAAAGAAATTGTGGAATGCAAAGCGGAAAATCTAAAACACGGTTCTGTATGAAAAGGTATTTCATTTTTTAATACAAGCTACTAGAAATTACGAAATTTGTTTTAAATATTTAAAATTCACTATAAGTAGTAATAATTCCTCGCGAATTTAACAAGAGATGCGTTCCACAAAAAACCTTTCCCCTGCAATTCTTCTGAGTTTTTGGTTAAACAGTAAAAAAATCAGGTTTGGAAATTGTATCATATTACGCAAATCAAAGACACACTTCAAGTTATGGTATGTAAAGTGAAGTGACACTTCGGGGGAAATGATATTCAAATTAAATGCTTTTCAGAATATTTCTCTTGGTAGCTATATTCTTTTATTTTCAAATGTGTAAAAACCTACGGTGAAAAAAATACATTTGGTTTTAGGTTGTGTGGAATGCAGTGAGAAAAAAAATGGATAGATTCCAAAATCTTCCTCTCGGGAAATTTTGAACTAACGAATGCGTGCGCATAAAATAACAAGTTTGTGTACAGTGAATAACATTGGAATTCGCCTTTAACTAGTTATGTTTGAAAAAAAAAAGTAAATGGAATGTCAAAATCTAAGGCATCTTTGTGAATAATACAAAAACAAGTACGTTCGATAATCTTTCTGGCAATATCATACAATTTGTAAATACATATTTTTTTTTCATTTCGAAAAAGCAGTTGTGGAATGCAAGGTTGTCAATGAAAGCTTCAACATAATCCCTTGGGAAGCGTTAAACGAAGCAAACGTTCAACAATATTTCGCAGAAAGAGTAAACCATATTATGCAATTAGCAGAATGATAAACATAAATGTGGAGTGGAATATTGTGGAACCTGTTTACACAATTGATGATGAATTTATTTTTTACAATATTCAATTCAAAGCTTCAAACTTCGGAACATCATTGACAATGACAAGTAAATAAAATAAAATTAAACTTTCATCAACAATTTTCGAAATTCTACCCGTTGCTTTAACCCTAGAAAAGTAATCTTCGTCGATTAGACGAACATCATTTTTTCTTTTTAAAATTTCTCATAGATTCTTCATAGATCTAAGGAGAATAAAAAGACACAAATCTAAAAAAATAAAATGAAAAGTGTGTTTTTATTAAAAGAAAGGTTTGATAAAAATAAATTATTAACATCTACAAGAATTTGTTAATAACTTTTCGAAAAAATTGCATTAAAATTTTACTTCGTCGATTCGACGAATGATTACCTTTAACGTACTAAAAAATATGATTACCTTTCTAGGGTTAAATGTCAAAGTTTTTAATTTTCGCCAATTCGTTATAGAAACGAGAGCTTCAAAAATTCGCTAAGAATCTAATTTAAATTGAATTAAATTGGATGACGAAAACGCAACACCCCAAATCTTAAGACTAAATACACACAGTTTTTTGGTGATTTTTTGGCAGCGGAATTTTCAGGAATTTTGCAAAAGATTTTCAAAAGAAGACAGCAAAAGTCGAAAAACGAACATTTTAATTTTGATACAGCCTTGTTTGGATTGTTTGGATACTATAAATTATTAAAGTTCTGCAAAATGTCAAATGTTGGCATTGAAAAATTGCATTGAAAAATTGCAGTCCTCTTCCAATCCAACGGTCACTAAAATTTTCATTTTTTTTTTTCAAAATTTTGATTTTGAAAATTAATTTTTCAAAAACTATTCACTCGAACAACTTTATTTAAAAACAAAATTAAAGAATGTATTTCTGGCTTTTCAAAATGCTATAGCATTACTCTGTAGGTATCACCGTTATTTTTTAATAATTTTTTTTCTGTTTTAAGTGATTTTTTTCTTAAATTGCCCCTCCCGCCTAAAGGGGGGAAATAGACCCCCCCTCCCAAACGATTTTTTTCTTGTCTAAGTCCAACCTACACGCCCTAGCTTTTTCTCACACTTTATGCAAATCACCCTTTATACATAATGTGGAGATTACAGATTGTTCTTATTTGATTTCTATTTTACTATTTACTATTTATTGGTTTAAAGCAGAACTTAATATTAAGATTAACATCTTTTAGATAATTAATAGTCCAGTCAAAGCGTCATTTGACCTTGCGCGCAGAGGCATGGTCAATTTTTTTTTCATGGATCGATAGGTGCTTATGAGAAAAGCTTAAAACCAAATTTGCACCACATGACAACTTTTTTTACCAAAGTTATTGGTAAAAATGTGTTTTGTGTCATTTTTTGGTCATTTGCGAATATCTCGGCTCCACTATCTCGTACAAACAAAAATTAAACATGTATTTATTCCTAATAAAATTATCTATTATGTTCTAAAAAAAATATTTCTTTAAACAAATGAAAAAAAAAGTTATAGTAAGTTAAACAAATTTTTTGTTGTTTAAAAATCACTTTTTCGTGATTATTAAGAAAAAAGCTCATTTAACGATGAAATTTTTATTTTTTATTATTTAAGTTCTTGTAATTCCCTACAATTTAAAAAAAAATTCAACACTCTACGATGAACGAAAGCCGAGTGATTAATTATTGAACATAGGTAAGTCAGCGCACCCACGCATTTTATGATTTTATGTTTTAATTAATATCTCAGCCCCAGTATGTCGCAAAGTAAAAATAAAAAACTGTATTGCTAATAACAATATTTTCTATCAACTTGCATTTCATTTAATATGTTCGAGCAAAAATATAAAAAGTTACCGTTGGTTTCAACGTTTTTTTTCTTGTTTTTAATACCTTTTTTTCATAGTTATTGAGAAAAAAACTGTATTTCACGGTAAATACTTTTCAGTTTTGGATTTTTGTTTTATAGTCCTGCTAATTTTCTTCAAATTAAAAAAAAAATTAGTCCATTACGACAGACGGGAGCCAAGATATTCATGATTTAAAAACTTAGGAAAGCTTACAATTTAGTATTTTAACCTTGTAGCTTGTAATTTTGGTGTCGCCAGCAACAAGACATATTGGTATCCTTCAAACACTCCATACATACTTACACATATTTGTTGCTTCTTGTTGCTGGCGACAACAAAATTACAAGCTACAAGGTTAAAATACTAAATTGTAAGCTTTCCTAAGTTTTTAAATCATGAATATCTTGGCTCCCGTCTGTCGTAATGGACTAATTTTTTTTTTTAATTTGAAGAAAATTAGCAGGACTATAAAACAAAAATCCAAAACTGAAAAGTATTTACCGTGAAATACAGTTTTTTTCTCAATAACTATGAAAAGAAGGTATTAAAAACAAGAAAAAAAACGTTGAAACCAACGGTAACTTTTTATATTTTTGCTCAAACATATTAAATGAAATGCAAGTTGATAGAAAATATTGTTATTAGCAATACAGTTTTTTATTTTTACTTTGCGACATACTGGGGCTGAGATATTAATTAAAACATAAAATCATAAAATGCGTGGGTGCGCTGACTTACCTATGTTCAATAATTAATTACTCGGCTTTCGTTCATCGTAGAGTGTTGAATTTTTTTTTAAATTGTAGGGAATTACAAGAACTTTAATAATAAAATATAAAAATTTCATCGTTAAATGAGCTTTTTTCTTAATAATCACGAAAAAGTGATTTTTAAACAACAAAAAATTTGTTTAACTTACTATAACTTTTTTTTTCATTTGTTTAAAGAAATATTTTTTTTAGAACATAATAGATAATTTTATTAGGAATAAATACATGTTTAATTTTTGTTTGTACGAGATAGTGGAGCCGAGATATTCGCAAATGACCAAAAAATGACACAAAACACATTTTTACCAATAACTTTGGTAAAAAAGTTGTCATGTAGTGCAAATTTGGTTTTAAGCTTTTCTCATAAGCACCTATCGATCCATGAAAAAAAAATTGACCATGCCTCTGCGCGCAAGGTCAGGCCCTTTTTCATGACGCTTTGACTGGACTATAAGCCTTTTTGTGGAATTACGTTAATGGACATATGTATAAATAATATGAATATGAATAAATATTTTTATCAACTATGTATTTACAAACGATATATGTATGTATGTATATTAAAAAAAGAAAAAAACTAAAAAAAAAGAATGAGAATGAAAAAAATCGATTCGCATATTATGTACACTTATAGAGGTAAAGTTACAATTTTTTTTTTTTTTTTTTTTTTTTTTTATTGCACAACAATCGACCCAGCTCCAGCAACAAGAAACTTCAACCCAATATTCAATTTTGAAATGATTTGAAACATAACTGGGGTTCAATTTTAATGATTTGAAACATAAATTAATTTGAAAAATATTTCTTTAAGTTACTCTGAAAATGTTTCAGATTATCTATTCTCCTTAGTTGACGTGGCAACGAATTCCAAAGACGAACTGCACTAACGAAAAACTGTCGCTCAGAAGACTGACAAGTAAAGCGTGGAACGCTTTTATTAAAATCCACTAACTGCCACGCCCATTTTAATTCTATTTCACATTTTTTTTATCTCTTCGTACCTTCTTTGGTATTTGTTCGCGTAAGGAAATTGTGTAATGGAGAATGATTACGTTCCACCATCTTTCGCAGGCATTTTCAATGAAAGTTTTGACTTACTTGACCTTTGAATTCAGAAAGTTGGAAATTAGCACCGTCTTTCTTGCATTATGTTTTCAAGTTAAAACATATTTTATGATATCATGGTTAGTACTTGGATCTTGGGACCGTTTAAATACCAATCGTGTGTTTCGTCTGTTCTTCCTTTCTGTGTGTCTCTTTCTGTTGTATTGTCTAAGCCGATGGCCTCAGTTACAGTGTCTCCACTTCGTAGATTTATCTTTGTAAAGTTTTTCATCTTTTCATTTGTGGAATGTAACGTTTGTTCATTCCACAACAGAAATATAACAAACAGTATTTTACTCTTACAATTAGGTTGAATTAACTATTTTAAAATATTTTAATATTGTGAAATAAAACAAATATAACTATGTTCCACAATATTTCGCGGGAAATATATTTAAAAACAAAAAAACACTATAAGGAAGGATGCGCAATGTCAACTTTTATTATCAAATTGTTCTGTTTCGAGAATGAAATTGTGGAATGTATTGTTGTCAACATTAATTCTGTAGATGTTTCCTAAAAAAAATTCAATCGAATTACGAGAGTCATAAAGAACTTTTAGTAGATATTATTAAGCAAACACAAAAATGGGTTAGTAGTATTTCGAAGTAGTAGGAGTTAAGTGCTTTTACTGCAAATAGTTATTCTCATATAACAAGGCACTAGCAATTAAGTAATTTTGAATTTGCATTTCTATATAAAATAGGTATCTAATCTGGAAGCAACTTTTAATCAACATCATTGTGTCTTATATAACCTTTTAAGAAACGGAAACTATAATGTAGGTATGCCAAGGAATGTAGGAGATTCTGCATCTGCATACATCAGGTTCATTAAGTTCATTTCAATCTCCACACCTACAACCTATATAAATATATAGTTCGTTTATATTCATCAAGAACTAACAATCTTCTCCTCAACATCATGGCATCATGCATGAGGAACATGTGGGTTTTCTGTGTAATCAAGACATTGTCTTATAGAGGTGCCTTCTCGACTGCCATCTTATATATGAGGCACCCCACTGTGGCTGTGCTATTATAATGCTTCTGCTTTTGCTGAAGATGCTATCATCGCCCCATGTGTTTGACTTATGATGTCGTTCATTGTTATTGGATATCCTTGTGAGAAAATGAAGTGCACTCTCTCTTGGCCTCTATTCAATGGAAACAAGGAACAACCAAACCCATCGCCATCATCATCATCTACATCGTCAACCAGGAGCCCGAAGAAGGACGCATCAGAAACATCAACGTTTAAGTGATACCTCTAGCTCTCCTTGTTCCTCTAAAGTCTTGAGGTCCTTGCTCAAGTTGAAGTGGTAATTTATATATCATCTGCTGGGCGCAGCTCACTCCTTGAAGCTCATCAGGAATCCTATATAACTTTCCATTAGTACGAGTGGTGGAAATTGATTTTAATTGAATTAACGCATGCACATAAGGATTTTCGGGGGTATACAAATATACATTTATACTCGTAGTATAGCACATCCATCAGGATTCACGATCCTTACGAAGTTAAGTGTGAGCATAATGTTTTAGAGTGGGGATGTGTAGATGAAGCTTGCTGCAACGATAAAGCTCGTTTAAGTTCAATTGAAGAGCGGATAACGAGTGTTGCTGTTAGCTAACTGAGACGAGAATTCTGTAGTTCAGGCAACTTAAGTACCAGGGATATTTCATATGATATAGGCATCAGACATCTTAAAGTCCTTAAGCTTATGTGATGACATTTCTGTCTTTGGGAATAGAATTTCCTAAATGATTTACCCAAAATCACGGTGGTGGCCGGCTGGGATTTCGTGAACAGAAAATCGGTTTCTCATTTCAATTATCAAGTAATTATGATTGAAAATTTTTGAAAAAAGTAAATATTCACCCAAAAGTGATTTAAGAAGTTTATTTTTTCACATACAACTAATGGAATGGAATCCACAACTTTAAATTCCACAACTTCGTTTTTGAAATTTAAAAAAAATTGATTTACAAATGGCTTACGTTTTTATGTTCCTTAGCCAAAAGCGCAATTCGGCTTAAAGAAATGGGCTCTTGGAAGCACAGCAGTCATGGTCATGGGTCTATCCTGAAAAGGTATGACAAAGTGGCAGGGCTTAATGTGACAACGGACTACTTACCACCCAGAATAGATTTCAACAGATACTTCTCCACTGCTATACCCGAAAGACAGGAATGGGAATCCAACTCACTAATTAGTGAACAAGGTATTTCATTCTACACCGATGGGTCAAAAATGGAAGAAGGAACAGGAGCTGGGGTGTTCTGTGAATCTCTCAATATAAAAGAATCATTCAAACTCCCAGATGAGTGTAGTGTCTTTCAGGCTGAGATTTACGCTATTGAAAAGGCGGCAGAATTGGTACGCACGAAAGAATTGAACTCGTCGGAGATCACATTTTTCGTGGATAGCCAAGCGGCCATCAAAGCTTTAGCCAGTGAGACTATAAGATCCAAAACAGTAACAAAATGCCGAGACATGCTGAACAATATTTGCAACACCAACCAAGTCAACCTCTGCTGGGTTCCTGGACATAGTAATATAGAAGGGAATGAAATAGCAGATGAACTGGCAAGGAAAGGGTCAGAATCAAATAAAAACAGCAGTAGCCATTTAAATTTGGGACCAAAAATCCCGATTGGCGTGATTAAAAGGAAAATAGACCTAATAACGAAAGAGCGAATCAATAACTCCTGGTCCTCCAGGGACGACTGCGTTATCTCTAGAAGTTTATGGCCTAAAATTAATGAAAAGGAAACTCGATATATCTTATCGCTCAGTAAAAAGAACATCAGAACCCTGATAGGTGTACTGACGGGTCACTGCGCCATTGGCACAATAGCCATAAGAATGGGTGCATTTGCGCAAGATTTCTGTAGGAGCTGTCAGGATGTCGAGGAGATTGAAACCATTAAACACTTGCTCTGTGACTGTCCAAACCTCCAAGCAAATCGCCTCCGCTACTTTGGAAACAGGTTTGTTGGTGAACTAGACGATCTAACGCAGGTCTCAATGGCAAACATGAGAAAATTCATTGTAAGCACAGGCTGGTTCGAAAATGAACCAATCTACATAAGACATTAGTTAGGAGCATCTCTGCTTTTATTAATAGGGGATCACAATGGACCAATAGGCCCCCGTGTACGCAACAGCCTTGTGCTGTGCACACCCCTCCTAACCTAACCTTTGTTCCTTATGCTGAGTTGACTCATTTCCGAAGCAAAAATATGAACTTCGAAAAACTGTGGAACGTAATAATTTGTCCACTTCCCAGAGATGAATTGTCCAGAAGTCCAAAATATTCAACAGTAATCATATTGAATTCTGTTCTTAATTGTTTCTTTCCACAGCTTAGTTCACAGTTTGAGTGGACCAAAAAAATTTACATAGAGAAAAATGCATGGAATCTACAACTTTATATTCCAAAACTTCATTTTTAAAACAGAACAAATTATGTGTTTGATAAATTCTAACCTTAAATGAAAGTCGACCACGTTCTTTGAGATTAATATAAGGAATGACATTTATTTCATCTTAGTATGACGGCTTACAGCTTCACAATATGACAAGAGCCTGTATCTAATAATGGTTATAATACATATAAAGTAATATAGGGTGATTCATTAGAATTCAAATACATATCAACCTTCCCCGCTTATTATTACATAGGTTGGTATCGTACGGGTTGAGTCCGTATTCTCTTCGATCTTCTTGGTTCAGTTAATTCGTGCTGTTTATTTCCAGGATTCCCAGGATCCGCAACCACTTTTGATTCAGGACCGCCTCCCGTTTCCTCTGTTGAAATGCTTGGCACATCAGTTGCTTTACACGATGTTTTGACCTCATCTTCTCCAATTCTACCGCTTGGCGTGGAATTACATCTATCAGTTGCACCTTTGATAGTAGCTACTTGGTCTTCTATTGGAAAAGATGTTGATACACGATTTGGAAAATTACCTTCAACGAGTGTGCGTTTCATTTGGTCGATATGCCTCCTATGTGATGCCCCATCGACATCTACTATGTAATGCAGGTGCCCATCTCGTTGAGTTACTTTCCCAAATTTCCATCGGCACTCTTTATTTTGGTAAAATCGAACTTGAACTAAATCCCCAATATTAAAATTGCGTTTACACACAGGTGTACCTTCGTTTTCTAAAATGGAGGGGCGCATTAAATCCAATCTTGTTCGGTACGTATATCTGAGCATCATTTCCGCTGGGCTTTCACCTGTTGTCGAGCTAGTCGTTTTTCTGTACTGAACTAGTAACCGATGAAGTTTTGTATGAAAGTCTCCTGAGTCGTTTCGGGATGCACGTAAACCACTTTTCAAAATCTGAACAAAACGTTCGGCTTGTCCATTTGTAGACGGATGAGCTGGAGATGTCCGCTTGTGTGAAATGTTGTTATATTTCAAAAAATCTTGGAATTCTTTTGACGTAAAGTTACTGCCGTTGTCCGAAACTAAAACCCTTGGAATACCAAATCGAGCGAAAACTTCCCTCAAGGAACATATGGTGTGAAAACTCGTTATTCTACTCATAGGGAATACTTCTAACCATTTTGTTTTAGCATCGACGACGACTAAAAAGTAGCGTTCCATAAATGGTCCCGCAAAGTCAACATGTATACGATGCCACGGTTGAGTTGGGACCTCCCATGGGTGCGTGATAATCTTCGTCGGCTCCTTTGAAACCCTCGCACAATCTCGACAGCCGCTCACTAACTCCTCTATGTCTCGGTCAATACCTGGCCAATAGCAATAGCTTCTGGCTAACGCTTTCATCTTTACAATGCCAATGTGCGCCTCATGTAGCTCGTTAAGTACTTGAGCACGTAACGAAGTTGGTATAACAACCCGTATTCCACGATATACACATCCATCTTGCAGCATCAGTTCACTCGCCATACTCTTATATATAGTACCTCTTAAGCTCGCTCCGGTTTGCAGGTTAATGATAAGCGAAGACAATTCTTTGTCATTTTTGATTTCATCTAGAATATCTTTGTGTGTAACTGGTAGATATTCATTCCAAAGTTGATAAATTTCATGCAGGTTGCTGGAATTAACATCAATGTCATTAATTGGGTTTCTGGAAAGAAAATCAGCATTAGTATGTTCTTTTGTACTTCTATATTGAATTGTATATTTGAATCCACTAAGAAATTGCGCGTAATGTAAAAGTCGCTGTGCTGTCAGTAATGGTAAATTCTTCGATGGATGGAGAATCGAAGTTAGGGGCTTGTTATCAGTTATAAGTGTAAATTCCCTTCCATAACAGTAGTTGAAAAACTTATGCAGGCCCCAGAATATTGCAGTGGCCTCTTTATCCAGCTGACTGTAGTTGGTTTCCGTTTTACTTAAGCTCCTAGATGCGTAAGCAATTGGCCTTTCACCCAAATCAGTTAAATGAGACAAAATTGCCGACAACCCAAACGGCGAAGCATCCGTAGACAATTAGAAGAGGGAGTTTTTCATCAAATGGAATCAACACATTATCACTCATCATTTCATTCTTTAGTCCATCAAATGAATGCTGACACTCCGGTGTCCAATTGAAGGTTTGATCCTTCCTAAGCAATTTGTAAAGTGGATGTAGTTTTGTTGATAAATCCGGTATAAATTTATGGTAATAATTTACCATACCAAGGAATTGACGCAGCTCCGTTAATTGAGTCGGTGGTTTAACGCTTATAATGGCTTCAATTTTTTCTTTGGTCTTATGCAAGCCATCTTTATCGATTTTATGGCCCAAGTATACAACACTCTTCTGAAATAATCGACATTTCGATGTATTTAAATGTATATTGAATTTTCGTAGCACATTCAATAAAAGTAAACATCTGTCAAAGAGTTCATCGAGAGACTTAGCAGTCACAATGATGTCATCAAAAAACCATGCCACCCCCTTAAGATCTCGGAGCATATTATCCATAACACGTGTCCATATGTTAGGGGCTGTTTTGACTCCAAACATTAGTTTCTTAACCTTGTAGAGGCCCAACGTAGTGCTGATGGTTTGCATAAGTGCACTTTCATCTGACATGCTGAGATGTAAATAAGCCTTATATATGTCAAAGGTGCAAAAATACGCACCACCCTTTAGCTTATCATATAATTCTTGTATTTTTGCAATTGGATAATTATCATTTATAATACATTTGTTCAGTGTTACCTTATAATCTGCGCATAAACGAACCGATTTGTCTGCCTTTATGACGGGCACAATTGGGGTTCCCCAGTCTGAATGCTCAACCTTTTCTAAAATGCCTTCTTTTTCCAATCTTCTAATCTCTTCCTCAATTAGAGAACGAATAGCATACGGGGCTTCCCTGGCTTTTACAAAAATAGGTAAGGTTCCTTCACGTAGTTTCAAAACGCCTTTGAAATCCGGTATAGTTCCCACCTTTTGCTCGAACAAATCGCTATATTCATTAAAAATCTTCAGCTTCATTCGCTCCACGTCTCTGTTTTCTGCAATGGTATTAATTGAGTTTATTCCCAGTAAGTTAAGAGCATTTACCCACTCTCGCCCCATTAACGAGTCGAATTTGCCTTGTACTAAATATAATTGGGAAGTAATTTTTTTCTTATCGCATTCAATTTCTACCTCGGACTTACCAAGTGCTGGAAACACATCATTATTGTAAGTTTTAAGCATGACCTTAGTAGGTTCTATCTTGGCATTTGGCCAATGTTTTGTAAATGTATTTAAATTCATTACTGATATTGCTGCTCCGGTGTCTAATTCCATGTCAAAAGGAATTCCATTAATTTTTAGGTTAATAAAGTACTTACCACCGTGAGTATCAACACAGCTTCTGTGTACTTTCAAGGCATGTATACCTTCTACCTCTTCATTTGCCAATTTCAGTGCGTTTATTTCGTGCGGGCGATATACTCCTTCTGTGTAATCGTCATCTTCATCATCCGTTATTACTTGTAACGCATTTGCATCTCTCGGAGATGATCGCCACTTTTTGCAGACGGACGTATTATGGCCTGTTTTTCGACACTTTTTGCAAAACAAGTTTGTCGCCCGACACTTGTTTGCCATATGATCTGGTTTCCCACATCGGAAACATGTGATCCCTTTTTCCGTATGTGAATTGTAAGAGTTCTTGCGAGCATTCTCATGTGCGGTTTGATTTCCATGTGCAGGTGCACCTGTTTTCCCCCTGATTTGTACTTGATGAATGCTATTCATGGTGCGGCTCTCGGTCTTTGAAGATTCTATTCCAATTGCAATGGAGAGAGCTTTATCTAGAGTCAGATCTTTTTCTTGGAGCAGTCTCTCTTTTATATCGGAATCTCTTAATCCTCTAATAAACTGTGAACGTAAGTGAGTATCAAGTGTAGATTTTTTACAAGATTCGCAAGCGAAATTACAGTAAAAACTTAATTTCTTTAACTCGGCTAAAAAACTGGTTATTGATTCGCCTTCATGCTGTAACCTCAGTAAGAATTTGTGTTGTTCAGTGATTTCGTTTGGTTTGGGGCTTAGGTGGTTCTTGAGGACATCGATGAGAAATTCATAGGATTTTGTATCTGGTTCATCTGGTGCTGTCAAATTTGATAAAAGCTGGTAGTATTTTGCACCTATGCAATTAATCAATACTTGCCGCTTTTTTGTGACATCAGATATGTTTCTTAGAGCCAGGTAGTTTTCCAGCCGTTTAATGTAATTTGGGAATGGTTCTTCACTCTCGTTGTAGGGCTCAAAATGCAGGTTCGATGCATTTGCAGTTGATTGGTTTTGCAGATTTGCTATTGCAGTTGTTAACGCTGCTATAAGTTGCTGCGTGGTTTCCATCGCTAAGATTTTCCTCAATCTTAAAATTAATCCTCGTCGCCACTGATAAATTCTAACCTTAAATGAAAGTCGACCACGTTCTTTGAGATTAATATAAGGAATGACATTTATTTCATCTTAGTATGACGGCTTACAGCTTCACAATATGACAAGAGCCTGTATCTAATAATGGTTATAATACATATAAAGTAATATAGGGTGATTCATTAGAATTCAAATACATATCAGTGTTTATCTTGATTGACTTTTTCCTACAGAAAGAAAAAATAAGACCTTACAAATAATGTGGAACGTATTGCTTTTTCACTGAACAAGAATGAGAGGGTCTTAAGCGAAAATATTTCACTTTCATTCTTTTGTAACAAGCTTCTTCCTAGATCATAATTCGTAGGAAAAAACAAATTTCCATACAAAACACAGTTGCGTGAAATTCAGAACACTACATTCCACATATTAGAACTTTTGCTTCCTGAAATGAAATGAGTTATCTAATTGAAAAATATAAATTTTGATGCTTTGGGGGTTTTCTTAGTCTGGCGTTTTTCCAAACAAGGCAGTGGAATTAATTTATTTTTCCACTTAACATAGTAGGTACACTTTTCGAGTGGAACTAAAATATTCATACCCAATTCTTCAGTGTGAAAATTTTAACTTAATATTCCACAAGTTTTGTCAAACAAAGGAAATGTCAAATGTAAAATTTGTCCATCACGTTGCATAAAATGTTTCCCTTCATATCTCATACTGAAGAATTGATAATTGAGTACAGAGAATATTGTGGAATGCTTCCTTTTTGTCCTGGCTGTGAAGAGTCCAAATGGCAGAATCGAGGTTACAAGGACGACCGAACCTTGGCTTTGGAGACCATGTAATCATGGATGGGGTAGCACCTGATCTGGATATCTTGAAGCTGCGTTCCCAGGATCGAGCAGGATGGAAGCTTCAGTGTCTCACGTTGAGACCCTTCAGGGGCCTAAACCTACTGTTGAAATAGAAAGTAAAAATTTAGTCTCAGGCTTCTTTAAAATCAACTTCTAATGTTCTTATGAATCAAAAAATATTGCTTTACTGGTTTTGCCAGTTGTCATTGTCCTCTCCATCCTTTGTATCTTTGTTAAACGAGGCTCAATCGCATCAAATAATTAAAATCCCATCAATCTTCTTCCTTAAATCAACTCTCAAACTCAGAAAAATAAAATCACCCAAAAGCAATTCAGTTATCAGTTCAACTGTGGTTTAGAATGTATTATCCTTTCAAATCCATTTGTGATGCTAAGCTAGATGAGAATTCATTTGCAGAGTGTTTATGCCACCTATGGAGCTCACACCCAAAACGCCCACATTTATCTTCGTCCTCTTCATCGTCATCGTCATCATCAGGAGCATCATCATCATCATCCACGTCGTCGTCGTCTGCGATGTCGTCTTCGTCGTCGTCGATTAAGATAAATTTCAATTACCTCAACAGAAATCCGAAAATCTTTCGCACAAATCACAAACTTTGAGGGATGAGAGCGCAAGCAAGTTGTGTGGAGCGAGTGCTCCCTCGGAAGTGATTCATTGGCTCCAAGTCCTTTATCAATGTCCTGGCAACAAAAAAAAAAAACACAGTTCCTCAGAAGGTATGACTTTTTTTTCTGATAATTTTGTGTTCTAGGACATAGAGGATATTTTGGCTTGTCCTACATCGATTTCGATTCTTTTAAGGATACATTGATATGGCTAGTTCTTTCAAAAAAAAAATAAATAAAAATAAGGGCGATGGTTGAAAGTTATTTCACAAATAATCACAGATTACACAAGTTATCCATTAACCCATCAGATCAGAACCATTAAACAATTTTCCAGAACTTTAGTACCTCAAGTTATTTTTGTCTATATGTGTTCCTTTTTCTTTTCTACTCGTCCTGATGCGGAATCTAAGAGGATGTGTTAGCCATGGTGTCAGGAGGAGATTTCTCCTGTCAAGTGTTGTTTTTTTTGAACTTAACAGAAAAAATTGCTTCACACATAAATCGATCAATCAATTTGAAACTTCAGCATTTTCGTTGTCCCTTTGGAAGGATAGCCATGTGAGTGTATAGAGTATCCTGCGATATCAATTGTTTGTTGTTTTTATTTGTGATTTTCAATTTTTGTGGCGACGATGGGGTCAATATCAGCGTTAATATGTGTTAATTTGAGTTTTTTTTCTGCACTGAAAAGGATATGACAGAATTTCTCTTTGTATTTTGCTGTTATCCTTGCTGACTGACTGGCCGGGATATGCTATATTTATGTGTGTATATGGATTTTCTGTCTATCGAATTTTTTGCCACAGGTGACAGGGACAAATGTCAGTGCAATGGCGCAATTACTTCTTGATGGAATGTAATTAACGGGAAAATGTTGATAACAGGCAAAATATGTCTGTGGATCTGTGTGTGTTTGACTCGATTTGTTGGAAGGATATTTAGTGAGGCGCATATACTATTGGGTTTATCGAATAAAATGTTCAACACCTGCCTACAATTAAATGCATGAACGGCTAGAAAGGGCAAGAGAAAGTGTTAATGGGACAATTAACAGTTTGCTGGTTTGAGTGATTGTGAAAGTGTTGATACAAATTATTTTATCCATTATTGTTAACAGATGATGATTTGTTTATAAATTGGAGAGTTTAAAGAGGTAGGTACAGGGTTGAATAGGGAAGGTTAGTGGAATAAAGAATGATTTTGTTTAACCTGACAGTAGTGTCAAAAACGTAACAAAAATTGTTTTATGTTGGAAAGCTTGTCACTGTTATTGTTATCCGCATTTAGTTGATAGGCACATAAGAAAGAAAACACAAAGCCACACACGTTAGTTTTCAACCGAGCTGTCAAATTGATAGATTTCGATGTTTTTTGAAAAATATATATCGATAACGGAAGCGTATCAGAATCCCGCTTTTCAAAAATCCCGAAAAAAAGTTTTAAAATCCCGTCTGCTAAAATACTGCTTTTTTAAAATCTCGCTTGTTCGAAATCCTGATCTATTACAATCCCGCTTTTTAAAATCCCGCCAAATCCCGTTTTTTAGAATATGTAGCTAAAACTTATTGATTTTATGTTGGTTATTTTCCAGATTCTTTAAATGCTAAAGAATCTTTGCATATACCCAACCTCGCACCTGCAGGGGGCAGCATGCCTCCCCTTGAATACCTCACTGCTTACACGTCGTAATAAGAAAGGGGGGATTTTAAAAAAGCGGGATTATAAGAAACAGGATTATAAAAAAAGGGATTATAAAAACGGGATTTTAAAAAACCGGTTTATAAAAAGAGAGATATCGTACCCAACACATCGATAACTTTGCAGTGATACCTTTTAGATTCAAAGTTAATCCATCACTGGAAAACTGCTTCAAAAGTTAACTCCGGGATCAGGATTAACTACACCTGAGTTAACTCCGCATTGGAAAACTGGGCCTGTGTGGTATAAAAATAGATAAGTGTGAAGGTATCTGGTACTCCCAATGGTCCATGACGGAGAATCCTGGTTCTTTGGGGCTGCGGCAACAGTTACCCTTTACTACTTCCATTTAGATTATGATTTGGAATATCGTTAGAAATTCTCGATATGTTTAAACTACAACACGGCTTGAGTTTTTAGTCTTACTTCCCTATTGAGTTGTACACATAAGTTCAACTTGTCATTGGAATGATCTGAGCCATTTGGTTGAAGTCAGGAACATGTTTCTCGGGGATTTATATCCCTACGGCGGTTTTCTTAAATAAACATATTATAGGACTTAAAGTCCCAAAAAGTTTTTGAAAAAATTATCTTTTGTCTTTTGACTTTTGTTCACTGAAGTTCAACACTAAGATCCAGTGAATTTATTTGCCTGCGCCATAGCTTTCAGCTTACACACCCAACAATTATTGACAATAACGCCCTCTAAAATAATTTAGTACATAAGGGACCACAACTTCTAAATCTCCTTCCTCAAAAAAACAAACAACTAGCAATAAGAAATCCTTTCAAAAATGTCTCCAAAGAATTCTCAACCATCCTCTATCATTCATGAGGGTTACTTCTTCGAAAGCATGTTTTATGTTTTGTGTAAACACAAAGCGCGACAATGGCATTAATCACACATCCATTAGGGACACGTCACAAGTTAGTCCGAAAGTCTCCATCCATTTAAAATGAAGATACAATCATTCCTCTCGTAAGGTTCTTGCTTTTTCTTAAAAAGAAAAAAAAAATATTCTCAACCAGAAGTCCCTGAATGAATTTCAAGGCTTCGCTGGGGATTGTGTGAGTGCAGTATGGTGTGATCTGGGATGTTATCCTCTTCAATTTGTTTACATTTACTCGTACTCATATATCTAGTGTGTCAGAATCACCTCCCACTTGGTGGAATGTGTTTGACATTTTGACAAGATTCTTTCATAAAGTGTATTCTGGCCTTTGAGAAGGGCAAAATTTGAAAGAAGATGGTGCTTCTGGAATGGGAGGGATTCTTAGTTATGAGAGGCACCTTTTATATCTATGCATGTGTACAAATGTATTAAGGTACTCTACGTGCGTGTCTCATCTTAATCACTGTCGTAAATGTCAACTTTTCACAAGAACTATGTTTGTTGGTATACCGCTGTCGTCATCGTCGTCGTCTTCATTTCTTCATCAATCTTTGTAGTTGTGGGTGTTGGAAATCACTAGCAAAAGGTAGTTCACGTTCTATGTCATATTTAAGGGCGTTTAGGTATAAAATTTCTATCCACGCAGAATTTTAATTACCGACGCGTCCTTAAATCGTGAAGAAGTTTTGTTGTCAAATAGCTTAAGCTAACTTGTTTTTAAAGGGTTTTAATAGGATATTATCCGACGGACGTGTAATTTTCGCACAGACAGACTATTTAATTTGACAAAACCGAAGGGGTAGTATCCATTTAACTTTTTTACTTGCTCTAAGATATAGGGTAAGTATTGGTTTTATGGTGAACAAGATTAAGACTTGATCGGTCTTGTGGTTTAAAGCTATAACGTACTTCGAGGTTGAAGGTGAATAATGTATCGATATTGTTAACGAGAAAGTGTAAGAAAAGTCAGAAGTACTGAAAATAGGGATATTTAATCAAAGTCCTCACAGTAATTATTGAGGGATCTTGAAAAAAAAAGAACGAAATCTATATATATTTGGTATGGCAGTTAGCTGTTCTACATGAATTCATCCTTATTTTTAAGGAAAGATATAAAACTGCTCTGTCTGCTAAAGTTGCAGACGAAATCGAAGTCATCGACAGCTCGAAACGTGACTTAACTGTGTCCTTCCAGGCAATTGAAGAACAGGCAAAACTTGTAGTTGTGAAAGTTAACGAGAACAAGACCAAGTACATGGTATCAAAAAAAAAAACAAAGAAACATCTGTCCGGTTCTTATTGCACTGTACCGGTTTAACAAACGAAGAAAATTGTTATTAAATCATTAAATTGTGAAGAGATAAAAGCTTGAAGTGTTTCCTACCAATAGTCTGGTGTATATCATGAGTACAATACCAGCTCCATCGAATTGCACCATATTTTGTTGAACACAAATCTGGAGGTCTAACTGTTAGAAGTAGGGAATTTGTGTACTTTAATGAAAGACTTGCTTTTTTTTAATAAACCCAACACGAACTGAGGCTGTCCTTGTAAAAATATTGATCAGATCCTCGAAAGATGCGTGCTTAGTTTAAAAACTCGCTTCTAACGAAAAAAGGGGTGGCCGTGGCGCGATGGATGTGTGCTCGCCTGTGAACCTCATGATCACAGGTTCGATCCCTGCCGTCGTCTATATGTCGTTTTAATTCCATTAAACCTTCTAAAATTGTCATCAATGGGTTGCTGGTTTACTCATTGCATGTTGTTCAGGCATAACACTAACAACATGTAATTGAGTTAAACTAGTATGCCCAACAAGGATGAACACGAATAAAATAATGTGAATTATAAGCGACATAGAAATAAGACACGGCATTCTCCGCTTTAGTTCAGCCGCCATCCCTGGAGATAAAATATCTGAGACAACAACCTTCAGTCTCAGAACATCGTGCCACACATCTTTCCTATCCTTCTTTCTCTTCCGTAACTTCACGCCCGCGCTGTGTTGAAATATTTAAAGGGTAATCATAATCCCTTCAGCGCGGGTAGATTATAAAAAAAAAAAAAAAAAAAAAAAAAAAACAACTTCTCGAACTTACAATGCAATTCATTGGCAACTTTTGGGCCCTTTTTTCTAACAAAGAAGTCTCGATCTTTAGAGTAGACGAAATTCCCTAAATGAAAATTGTTTGACTATCAATTTCCATAGTTAACCTTCACAACCAACAATACCTAAGAGCTCTTGGTCTATTAGTTGTGAGGACTAATTAGTATAGATGTGTTACTTTTCCCAACTTCTACTACCTCAGTCACATTAGGCGAATGGACAACAATTTTTCAGCCAAAAGAGCCCTCGAATTTCAGCTCTCAGGTGCAATGTGATATAAGGTAGATCAAGCCATCAAGGTTGCCAGTACGCTTAGGCCTAGGTGGCTGGAAGCAGGGTGCTCGAGTAAAATCTCCAATATTAAGAAAGGAAATATGCTGGTAGAAAGTGAGTTAATAATAGGTTTTGCAAAAGACCGACAATGCAGCCCCTCGGGCTTAATAGTCTGATGTCTATCTTGTAAACCTGCACATATTATAGCCGAACTGCCCGTACACGAAACTTGAAGCAACTCTCCGCAAAATAATTTCTTCCAATTATTTTCTTTGTGCTGAAAAAGTTGTTGATGACAACAGTTAAAGCTCTCAGAAAAGAAAAAAAATTCTTGAGCCATTAAAAAGTTGCTGAAAACAAATTAGCAAATCGAGGACTTTGCCTGATGAAAACCATTTTTTTTTAAATTTAAGAAGGAACTTTTTTCTTTTTATAAAAATACAATATTAGGTAATTTATTTGTCTAAGATTTTATTAATATGGCTAAAACAACTGCCATCACAATTGAGAGCATTGGCATCAAAGTTGAAGCACCGTTTGTGCACCTGAAATTACCAAAAATTTATTAGTTTTTACCATTTTTGAATATACATTCATCATTTGCAATATCAAACTTACTTTGCAGACTGAAGAACTGTGGTCAGGTTTTTAAAGTCCAAATATTTAGATTGGGCTTGGTCGCTTAATTCCTTTAAATAAGTACTGTTGACAGATCTCTCTCTAACTAAAATAAAAGCTGTGTTAGTTGATTCAGGTTTGAAAGGAGCTGCAGTAGAAGTGGTTGATGTTGCTTGTGTTGTTGTTGAAATCGTTGTTGAAATTGTTGTTGTTGGTACAGTTGTTGTTATTTGATCAGAGTTCACACGATAACTACATACGAATGCAAATGTTCCATAATCGGTGTATAGAACCTTATAAGTGTTGACTTCTGTTGGATTTGTAAAACAAAATGGCATTAATTTCAAAAAAATGTAAGGCGGATACAACAAAATAATTTCACTATAGTACCATCTTTATCGGTTATGTTGAAAACGCCTTGAACCAAATTAGTTTCAAAAACGTGGCTTTTATTGACCCAATCATTATCTCTGAATATAGAAATGACAGATGTAGGATTAGTTTCGTTTTCGAACTTGAATTCATTACACGATTCAATTATAGAAGCATTTGTCTTGCGAGCAGCTTCAAACCACACTCCAGTGAACTTAAAATTGAAAATGAACATAGATTAATTTTAAAAATAAATTAAATTGTTACTTATGTGTTAAATAAAGTTTTGACTTGTTGATTTATTTAAATTTTATTTAACAAATACAAAAATGTTTTTTTTTTTTTTAATCTTATGACAAAAAATACAAAATATCGGAATGACGATAATTCACTTTGGTAACGTCTTTCCTTGGACTAGCTTAACTTAATAACTTCTCTAAGAGTGTTGGAAAAATTGAAAAATATCTAATGAGTGCTTAATAACTTTCTTGCATTTTTCTCTGAAAATAGTCAACAGTAGTTAGCCTTCCTCGAAAAGCGGAAGACTTACCAACATCTAATAGTTGATTGTAAATTATCGACTCAATGTTGATTCGCATATGATGCAACAAAAAACTGGAAAATTTAAAAAATTTGGTTCAGTCTAGACAAGAAGAAAATTAATTTTGATAATTTTTTTTAAGGAAGAAGCTTCTACAGAGTCTTAATAGTGGGTGCGTAGGTACAGCTGCGGTCGAAATAATAGTTGTGAACCATTTAACACAACAAAAACTAAAATAAATTAATCTACTAATTTTAAAGAAATAAAAAGTCATATGATTTTCAAATGAATGTTTTTTAGACTTTTAATTTCAGAAAAAAAAAATCATTTTCAAATTCAATAAATTAGTTAGTAACTTCCAATCTATCAAAGTCATATGAAAAAACAGCGGTCAAAAAAGTAGTAGTGCATTCAAAATCTACCCTAAAATATTACAAAAAGGAAAGTTAATTAATAGACAATTTCTACCATAAGTGATAGTCGGATGTTTGAACGTTAAATTAATATTTAGTAGCATATCCATTGTCAGAAATAACAGCAGCACAACGACGTTGCATCGTTTCACATTTTTCTACAGGTATGGACCTCCAAGACTGCTGTATAGCTTCCCAAAGGGCTGTGTTAGTAATTGGCTTACAACTAGCAATATACTTCTTGACATCGCACCAATTATTTTCTATAGAGTTGACGTCTGGGGACTCCGCAGGCCACTCCACGACATTAACCATCTTTTCTTGGAACCACTGCTTCGCAAGTTTACTTGTATGATTTGGGTTATTGTCTTGTTTAAAGACCCATTTCAGTGGCATTTCATCTTCAGCATATGGGAGCATAGCTTCCTCCATGATCTTCACATAAAGACCCTGATTCATAATGCCTTCAATCACCATATAAGGAAAAACATGCCCAAACCATTATGCTGGATCCTCCATGTTTTACTGTCTTAGCTGTGAAGCGTGGATTATATTCTGTATTCGGAAGCCTTCTTACATATTGACAATATCCCTTTCCACCATATAACACAATCCGAGACTCAGAATATTCCTCCACAAAAACATGAAAATTCAGCGACTTAGCAATGATTTTATTTACACTCCTATTATTTTGACTGCATCTGTACATAATTGTGTACCAAATTTTGAAAAAAAAATTTATTCTTCTGCGTGTCAACAAAAATAACAGTGCCTGCCATACGAATTTTTTTTGAAATTAAAAGTTAGAAGTAGTTTTTTTTTATACAATCTACAATTACAGTACCCTCCATACAAAGCTTTAAGTTGGCATACCAATATTTTTTCTTAAAAATATTTTAAGAATTTTTTATATAAAAGCTTATTTTTTTAAGAAACCGTTAAGACTTATAAATTTTTGTTTTTGCATAAACATGGCATCCTGGTTTTAGCTCCAACTATTAAAGGAGTTGTTTTAGTCATTTAAAAAGCGAATTTAATGATTATGCACATTTTTTCTCTAGGAACATTCACACAAGTTCAAGCGACCCAGTCGTTCATTTAATTTTTTTGAAATTCTAGAAAATATTTTTTTTTCCTCAAAAACTGTTCCACAGGTTTAAAAAGAAATTCTAAATTTCATTGAGTCATAGCCTAGCTAGGTCTGAACAAATTTGACAAACATTTTTTTGTTTTCGATTTTCTCAAGAACGGTATAACTTATTTTGATGTTTTTTTTTTTTTTTTTTTTTGACTTAGGAAACAAATTGTTATTTTATCTTAAAATGAGGCGGGTACCCTCACAAAAATTGTGTTTTTGCTAAAACTTTTTCTGTTTCGCTTAATTTTTACGATCCGAAATTCACACACAAATAATTAAAATTAAGATCTAACTCACAGTACCTACGTACCATCGAATCAATTTTTCGATATTCGCTTTATCATTATCGGCATTACGGATTTAAATGTAATTTTTTGTACAGGGAAATAAAATGTTTGGGAAGAATTTTGCAAAGCAAAATAGTTTTTTTTTGATTTTTTTTTTTAAATTTAATAATTTTTTGCATTTTTGAATTTGATATCTCAAAACCGGATCAGTAATTATTTTTTTGAAATTCAGTTTTTGTTTCAAAAATAAAAACTTAAAATTTGTGTACCAACAGTTCTTTAAGATATTTACAAAATTAATTTTATGTTTATGAACATTTTTCACAAATAACATTGGCTCAAAATTTTGAACAGTCTAGTGTTATGTTATGATATATTTATTTATTTGTGTATTTATTATTTTTTATTTGAGTATCTTAACTTTAATAAAATGTTAAAGAAAGTATGATACTTAACTTAAGTAAAATTTGCATAATCGTCGTTTTAACCAATTGTCATTCTAAAACAGTTACCACATGGAATTAATTCCGCTAAAATTTTGCGTTTTTGATTTTTAAAAGTCGTTGTTTTTAATTTTATTTAAAATGTTGTCAAAAATTATTAAAAAAAACACGGTTTTGCTGCAAAATTGTCACCCTATACACAAATGGGCTTACCAATAATTAAACTGAGAGACGACTTTAATATTTGAATGAAAGGAACATACTTAGCCATACATGTTATGAACCTAATATTTAAGTGGACTCTACATAATAAACTATTCATTATACGGAAGTTAAAAAATAAAATGTAGCATGTATGGTCAATTATGTATGTATAGAGCTCATTGCATAATGTTTCATTTCGCCAAAATATTAAAACAAAATTGGTTATTCGTAAGGACCATAAAGTTTAAATAGATATTAATATCGTCTTACTGTTGCCGTCGGTCTGTTTATCTGTACTTCTATGCTATATCGAACTAGTCCAGAAAAAGTCGGATTTTTGTACAATTGATTATCACTTCTCTTCTCAGAAGAAGATTTGTCAGCTATAATTTTACTTACTGATAAGAAAGTCAAAAATAAATAAATTGTTAACATGTTATCCAGAATCTTTTAACAACTAGGTTCTTTATCTCAAAAAAAAAAAAATTAAAAAAAAAACCATTGACGAAGCGTCAGAAAAAAAAAGAAGAAACTCGTGTAATCAGACACATAAGATAAAAATTACATATTATGACACCTCATAATATGTAAATGATTCCCATTCATGAGTTTGACGTTTATAGGCATGGCGATTATTATTTTTTATTTGATATAAATAATGGTTGCCATTTTTAGCAAACTTATTTTGAAACATAATTTAGTATTTCGATCATTTTTAATTCACGAATTTTTCACGTCATAAATAAACTTTTTAAAAATATATAATCATTTCTAATATGTTGAATTTAAACAACTGGCTAATTGTCACAAGAGATATTCTGCCATTTTTGTACCCATCTTTAGTTATAAAAAGCAGAATACCTATGACATTCAATGTATCAGAGATGCCTAATTTCTTGCAGAACTATAGTTCCGCCATCACGTTTTTGATTTAACCCCTCTCCCTCGGGGAAGCTTTGTATTCAGAAATTTTCAAATCTTAAGAAAAAAGTTGAAGAAGGAACAAAATCACTTTGACACTTCACGTAATGTGCTGTACGTTCAAGCAAGAAACTTAAAAATGTAACAACAAAAAATCTCCATACATTTGTTGAGTGACCAATATTAAAAACGCCCCCATACAACTTGTGCCTAAGTGAAAGGTTTGACTAACTCGTGTCCAAAATATCATGGTTTATAATTCACTTTATGTTTCACACAATTACTGGTTCATTGAGGCGATAATTAGTACGATGATAGTTAAGATGGAAAATGTCAAACGAAAAGAGGTATAAATCGAAGATGTTTTGAGACTACACGAACATTCCTGACTGGAACGCCTTATAAAACTATCCATTGTATTGGTCTTATTTAAAGTTTCTTTTTTTTTTAATGTGAAGTGTAAAGTCAAGGTTTTTAGGAGAAGGTTGCAACGCCCAGGTCACAAGTTGATTTACTCTTATAAGTGTAGATTTATTTAAGTTTTACTTACAGCTTATTGGATTTTTTATTTTAATAAAGGACATCGATTGGGGTTTCGACAGATTCAAAAACAGATTATTTAAAGAACACCAATCGCTAATCGGCGTTTGGATATAGAATCATTCTGGTGATTTTAAACAATTTAATATCATCAGCTTAGATAAGTTTCCTGCAAGAATTTACCAATGAAACAACGTCATTGCTAACAACTATAAAGAGTAGTGGACCAAGGTGACTACCATGAAGTACACCAGAGCCTGCGTTTATTGAATCAAGTAATTCCTTTAAAAATATTTAGTAAGGCTTTTCCTTCAAATGTCATCGGATTAATTGAACGAACGTTGAAAGGAAAACAATGGATGCAAACTTAGATAAAATAAAACCACGCGAGAACTTGTTGCAGACTTTAGTGAAGATTAACTTGCTGGCCGTTGTCAATAGCTTTATTTGTAAGCGACATGAATTCGTAAGATTTGATTTATTTCCTCATAAATTCATGTTGCTCGATCACAAGAAAAGGATTAGAGCTGAAATAAGAACCTTTAAAAACAATAACCCGTATTCTTGGCATAATTGTTAGTGCGTTGGATTGTCATGCAGGGGGTCTTCTCAGTCGGTAGAAAAAAATTTCAGGGATGTACTACCTCTTGCGAGAAATTGACAAATCCTTCAAGAGTATATCTTGTCATGAAAAATGCTGCTCATTAGCCGTGCGAAATCGGCAGAAAATAGTAGGTCTCCTCTGTTGCTGGTAACACGCACCCAGGAATAGTTGAAAATTGTAAGTCTCTAGGTCCTTGTGCTCTTCGAGCTATAACCTCAATAATCTCGAATAGCACAAATGGAGAAGCTTCTCAAAAAATTTTTTTTTTTTTTTTTTTTCAAATTTTAAATTTAAATTATGTAAAGGGGCAGGGCAATAAATAGACAATTTTCGACATGTTATTTCTTTTCTACGTTAAAATGTTAATTGAATTTAAAAAACGTGATCATTTGAAGTCTATAAAACTTCAAAATGTCTTGTTTTTCAATTATTGTAATGGACAATTTCGATAAATCACATGACTGAAGAAATTCAAGATGTAAGGGTAGTTTTATATATCGTAATAGAAACTTACCAAAGAAGCGTTTACATTCTGGGCCTCAGCATCTTGACAGGAAACCTTGGTCGGAGCTATCGTAGTCGAAACGATTGGACTTAAGGTGGTTGTAGTTTGTACTTCGGTTGTTCTGTCCTGATTTGTCGTCACATCATTAGCAGCAGCAAAATTCAATATAAGAATCATTCCAAGTGCTGCTGAAGCAAAATTAAATCTATTTTTCGAGATTTCCGACATTGCGAGTTCTTTTTATTGTTGGTAAGATGGTAAGAGTGTTTTCGGTCAAGACCACGAGCACAAATTAAAAGCCAAAGGTGAAATAAAAACTGAGACTAATGAATGAATGTGTTTTCACTTTTATACTTAAAAAACTGAAATCACAAGGGGTTTTGATAAGGAGGGACAGTACAAAAAAAAAAAAAACATGATTCACTTGGGTAAGTGTAGTGTTTTTGAATTGAGAAATGATAGGGAAGTCAAAAAAATTACCCAAATTTGTTTTTTTTTTATCATTTTGTTATCGTTTGGAGCGTGCAACAGTTGTTGAATGTGACTGCTGGTTCTTTTTTTATCCAAAAAAAAAAAAACAACACTGATAACGAAAGATTTAATCGTTTTTTTTCTATTTCAAATGTTTTATAGGTAGGTATCTATTTTCATGAATTCAGGAGGGGTGGTTAATTTAAATATGTAGCTTCCAGAACTTTTAATGTGGGTGTAGTTGTTTTCTACATATTACCAACATGCCAATGTTTTTCGGAAAATATGGCAACTGAAAATACCTATAGATGAAACAATAATATATGTTTTACAAAATGTCGAATAGATAGAACGCCGATGTCTTATCACGTCTTATAAATGTTGTCAGTATTCTGTACCACACGAAAATTGGAAAAGAAAAAAATATATAAATGTCAGAAGGCTTTACCGGTTCGTAACGAGCCTAAACCTAGTGACTTACAAATTCTCTAGCATTCCTGTGTGCGCGTTACGAGGAATGGAGAAGACCTACCGATTCGGAATGGCTAATGAGCAACACTTTTCATGAAAAGTCAAGAATACTCAAGAGGGAGTAGTGGCTGAGAATCGTACCCAAGACCTTCTGCATGACAGTCCAACGCACTAACCATTATGCCAAGGGATTACTACGCAACAGATAGTAGTGCGTTACAACTCTACGATTCCGGTGTGTGTACTTTCAGCCGGAAGGGAGACCTAAAGTTTTCTGTGTAGCCTGAAAAGCTGAGATGGGAAGCAGTTTTCATGACAAGAGAAACTCATGGAGAATTTGTCACTTCCTCGCAAGAGGCAGTACTCCTGGCTGGGCAACGATCAGATCATCTCCGGCATGATAATCAAACCCACTTACATATTATAGTGTCTGTGGCTATAGTTTCCCAAATGTTTCCCCAGTATATTGTGGTTATTGTGTATGAGAAATTAATACCACATTTACAAGGTTGATGAATTATGGTCTTGTCAGAAAAAAATGACAAGAATAAATGACCTATAATCTGGAAATACATAATGGACAAATGCCATAATTTCTGCTATAATGCACAGATTTGTTATTTCAATAGATGACTTTCGCAATATATGCATTCATTTTGGCAGAAATAATGCCATTTTAGGATTTGTATACATCCAGCATTAGCTTATTCAACTGAGATCAAACATGCAATTGAGCTGCCATATTTTTTAAATAACGATTTACCAGAAGAAAACATTAAGCTGCTCGTTTTTCTCTGGGGTAGTGCGTCATTATTTTTTCGTCTGCGTCATTTAAGTGAATCTCATTGATTTTTGGAAGAAACTTTAATAATTTCTCAGTCGAGTTAATTCAGAACTAAACTACTATTGTATTCTTTCTGATACAAAAATTGAAGCTAAAATATCTTTGGTGGATATATACGCCCCACAAAGTGTCATAATAGTTGTTTTACAACAACAAATGTGTCCATAATGAGAGAATTTATAGTGACTTATGAGTCGAATAGCAACGCATTGCACAAGATATTCATAAATTACTTGAAAATGGTTTCAAAATTTCATTCTAGTAAATCGTAAGAATTGACGAATTACATACTATAATGGACGTTTTTTTCTACACATTAATAATTTCATAATTTCTTCCATTTTCTTATCATTTATGATTGGATCGTTTGGACGATTTACATCAGTATTTTCGACAACCAAAAATGACAAGTTAAATGTTGCCATTATTCTGTCATTTCTTCATATTTCAATATTGAGATCATCATTTCCTAATCCATTCTTTTCAGGAATATTGTCAGTATACTGATTGAACATCAGATAGTTATCTTCTAACTTATTTATACATTATTCACTACATTCATTACGCACATACATTTTGTAGTTAGCTGACTGTAGTTATGACAGTTTCCCAGACGCTGAGATCAATTATTATTTTGTCAGTTTGATAATTGATAATAATATTATTTTCCATATTTTACGTTTTTATTGTCATACATTTTTTATAACAAAAACAGTTTTTAAAATCAAAGAAAAGTTAATAATGTAATTTTTTTTGAGTACACTTTCTCTCAATTTTGCATTTAAAAATAAACTTTTCAAATAATTGTACACCCATTTCCCCACTGAAGGTTGCTTTGGGTCCACCCCTGCCTATTCTTTGTTCTCCGCGATAAGTCATGCAATTTGTTATCTATATTTCAATCACGACTTTTTTTTAACTATATTGGTGTCTATAAAAAAAAGATACCTAATTAAAAGTATCTTTATAAAGATTAATAGACTAATTTTAAAGAGTTAGATAAAATGGAATAACGAAAACCCAAAAAGAAATTTTTCACACTTAATTATAAAGAATGATTCAGAAATGGGGAAGTTTTTGGAGCTGATCATTTTTGGGTGGAATTTTGCTTTGATGACTGATAATGTCCTCGTGAATCTTAGTAATTTTTAATAAGTAAAATGCTTCTTTAATTGTTCATAATTTACTTATCTGTTTTTTTTCTGTTTTTTTTAATTCTAAGACGTTAGTAGGTGAGATCAATTAGGTTTGAGCAGTCCAGTCCAGTCATACATTTTCGGTATTTTAGTTATGTTTTAATGAGTCCGTCGAAAAGAATTGAAATATTAAAATATTTTTCAATATACTTTTAAGATTCCATTACAAGACTGTTCCGATAAATTATTTTGAAAAAATAATTTGTTCTTATTGGAAAAAATAATTTGTTCTTATTGGAAAAACATGGAGAAGAGGGACCTTTAAACTAAAAAAAAAAATAAATTTCATTACTCTTACCATTCAATTAGTTTGTTGTTCAATCCAAAAATCCAAAATATCTTTTAAATAAAAAACGATTGTTTCGCCATAGCATAGGCTTCAAGAAAACACTCCCAAGAAGGTTATTTATTTAGTTATAGTTTAAATTAAAATACAAATCAATTATGCTAAGAATATATGTATGTTTGTATGTATGTACTATATAAACACGAAATTATTATTATTTACTAAATAATTTTTTTAATTAATTAAACTAAAAACAGAGATAATAATAATAATATAATTTTAATATTTGTACATATGTACATACATACATACATATACATAATTATAATATAATATATACATAATATAATAAAATAATGCAATATATTTAAAAGGAAATACAAAAATAAAATATATTAATATTTACTAATAATTAATTTCTCAGATATTCGAGATTTCCGTATAATAATCTTCAAAGACCAATCTCAGCAATGCAATATTCGAACTCCTAGAACAAAAAATATGTTAAAATTAGAACTTTCTGTTAACATTTTAAATATATGAGATAAGTATACTCGTACCATTAATATCCATTTGACTCCAATACTTGTTCGTAAGTAAATTTATTCACCGCATTTTCATCTTTGGCGTTACAGAGCTGCTTCCACTACAACTACCTCTACCTAAACTATTATTTATATTTAAACTCCTGCTTTTACTTAAAGTTTAATATCTATTACCTATCTATTTGTTCTCCTATTGCGACAAACTACTACTTTAACTATTTTCAAATTGGACAAACTAAATTCTATCAAAAAAAGTAATTTTACAAACTGACTCTACTACTTCTACCACTCCTACATACATATAGTTATGGTACATCTCTGCTACTACTGTTACTTCCGCAAAGTCTAGTACTCCCATAACTTATGCTTCTTCTACATAATATATATGATAGTTGAATAACATACCACTACTACTTCTAGTGGAGCTAATACTACAACTACTACTACTTCTAATGGAGCTAACACTACTACCACTAATACTTCTACTACTTCTAGTAGAACTAACTCCACAACAACTACTACTTGTAATAGAACTAACACTGGTTCTACTACTTTTACTTCTACATCTGGTTCTAGTTCTACTTCTACTTCTACTTCTTCTACTGTTTTTTATGCTACTAATATATATTTCGCTACTGCAGCTACTTTTGTTTGAACTTATACTAAAGCTTCTGCTGTTTATACTCTTTCTATTACTTTCTCTAATTAACCTAGTTCTACTACAGCAATCTAATCCTAAAGTTTCTATACTATCGGAACTAATTCGACTACTACTTCTCATTCTACTTCTACTAACATTACTTCGGCTTTTTTCCTTTGTAACACTATTTCTTCTAATTATTATTCTATCGAAAATACTTCCTATTCTATTCTTTCTACTACTACTACTTCTAATTAATCTAGTACGACTATTACTATTTAGTCCTAAACTGTCTAGACTATCACAACTACTAAAATCACTAGAAGAATCCCTACAAGATGCTAAAAGTGGAATCTAAATAAATAGGAAAACAAAATAAATACAAAAATATTTTTATTTATTAAAAAAATTTCACTCACAGTTTCTTCAAAATTTTCTTTCTTACAAGGCTTTTTAAAAAAATTCAATTTATTTTTTATTGAAGTTTTCTTTACAGGAGAAGCTCCATCGACATGTTTCTTCGTAAATAATGCAGTTATCTGTTAAAATAAAACTTAAAAAAAATTACCATAATATTTATTAACATTTAAATATTCAAAATATAATTTTCTTACATTTTTAATTAATCCCATTTTCATCAAATTAATTCTTTTTTCACAGCTATTTCTTTTCTTCTTTCTCACACAATATTTTATTCAGAATGATTTTTTCTCGAATTCTCGCCACTTATATAGTAAATTTAGAATTTCAAAGCCTACTACCATCTTATTTAAAAAAACAAAAAGACAGTGAATATTCAATTGATTTCATAAGCACAATTTATGTCACAAAACATAAGTTTCCTTCGTGTGACACTCAACACTATAAGACTCCAGCGCCCTCTTTGATTTTTGCTTTACCAGTGAGCACTCAAAAATTATTAGGCTACCGAATTTTTCGAATGTTTCTTATATTCACTGAGAAACTACCCACGATTTTATTGAAGAAGCTGACGCAAATGACAAATTTGAAATGGTCCGAGATATAAGTTATTGTGAGCAATTCAGGGAACCTTGAAGAGTTATATGCATATCAGCATGAAGGTATCGAAGATGACCACCCGATGCACTAAAAAAAAGTGCAATACCTCAAATTAAATGCATTGCACAGCAATTGCATCGGGCAATGCAGACAACCTAAAATACTTTTATGCATACCAAAATGAAGGTCTCGAAGACGTATAACCGATGCACGAATAAAAAATGCATTATCTCTAAAATTATGCACTTCAATGATGTTTTCAGCTAAAAACGAGGTATAAGCTATTGTGGGCAATAGAGGGAACTTTGCAGAGTTATATGCATACCAGCATGAAGGTCTCGAAGATGGCCATCCGGTGCACTAAAAAAAAAGTGCAATACCTCCAAGAAAATGCACTGCCCACCAATTTTAATGGGCAATGCAGGTAACCTAAAAAACTTTCATGCATATCAAAATAAAGGTCTCGAAGACGCCCAACCGATGCACCAATAAAAAATGCATTATCTCTAAAATTATGCACTTCAATGACGTTTTCAATTAAAAACGAGGTATAAGCTATTTTGGGCAATAGAGGGAGCTTTGAAGAGTTATATATGCATACCAACATGAAGGTCTCGAAGATGGCCAACCGGTGCACTAAAAAAAAAGTGCAATACCTCCAAGAAAATGCACTGCCCACCTATTTTAATGGGCAATGCAGGTAACCTAAAAAACTTTCATGCATATCAAAATAAAGGTCTCGAAGACGCCCAACCGATGCACCAATAAAAAATGCATTATCTCTAAAATTATGCACTTCAATGACGTTTTCAATTAAAAACGAGGTATAAGCTATTGTGGGCAATAGAGGGAGCTTTGAAGAGTTATATATGCATACCAACATGAAGGTCTCGAAGATTACCACCCGATGCACTAAAAAAAAGTGCAACACCTCCAAGAAAATGCACTGCCCACCGATTTTAATGGGCAATGCAGGTAACCTAAAAAACTTTCATGCATATCAAAATAAAGGTCTTGAAGACGCCCAACCGATGCACCAATAAAAAATGCGTTTTCTCTAAAATTATGCACTTCAATGACGTTTTCAGTTAAAAACGAGGTATAAGCTATTGTGGGCAATAGAGCTTTGAAGAGTTATATATACTTACGTACCAACATGAAGGTCTCGAAGATTACCACCCGATGCACTAAAAAAAAGTGCAATACTTCCAATAAAATGCATTGCACACCAATTGCATCGGGCAATGCAGGCAACCTAAACTACTTTTATGCATACCAAAATGAAAGTCTCGAAGACGTATAACCGATGCACGAATAAAAAATGCATTATCTCTAAAATTATGCACCTCAATGACGTTTTCAGTTAAAAACGAGGTATAAGCTATTGTGGGCAAAATAGGGATTCTTGAGAAGTTATATATGCATACCAACATGAAGGTCTCGAAGATGGCCACCCGATGCATTAAAAAAAAGTGGAATACCTCTAAAAAAATGCACTGCCCACCGATTTTAATGGGCAATGCAGGTAACCTAAAATACTTTCATGCATATCAAAATGAAGGTCTCGAAGACTTCCAACCGAGGCAGCAATAAAAAATGCATTATCTCCAATACTATGCACTTCAATGACTTCTTCAGTTAAAAACGAGGTATAAGCTATTGTGGGCAAAATAGGGATTCTTGAGGAGTTATATATGCATACCAACATGAAGGTCTCGAAGATGGCCACCCGATGCACTAAAAAAAAAGTGCAATACCTCTAAGAAAATGAACTGCCCACCGATTTTAATGGGCAATGCAGGTAACCTAAAATACTTTCATGCATATCAAAATGAAGGTCTCGAAGACTTCCAACCGATGCAGCAATAGAAAATGCATTATCTCAAAACTATGCACTTCAATGAGTTTTTTAGTTAAAAACGAGGTATAAGCTATTGTGGGCAAAAAAGGGATTCTTGAGGAGTTATATATGCATACCAACATGAAGGTCTCGAAGATGGCCACCCGATGCATTAAAAAAAAGTGGAATACCTCTAAAAAAATGCACTGCCCACCGATTTTAATGGGCAATGCAGGTAACTTAAAATACTTTCATGCATATCAAAATGAAGGTCTCGAAGACTTCCAACCGATGCAGCAATAAAAAAATGCATTATCTCCAAAACTGCACTTCAATGACTTTTTTAGTTAAAAACGAGGTATAAGCTATTGTGGGCAAAATAGGGATTCTTGAGGAGTTATATATGCATACCAACATGAAGGTCTCGAAGATGGCCACCCGATGCACTAAAAAAGTGCAATACGTCCAAGAAAATGCACTGCCCACCGATTTTAATGGGCAATGCAGGTAACCTAAAATACCTACATGCATATCAAAATGAAGGTCTCGAAGACTTCCAACCGATGCAGCAATAAAAAACGCATTATCTCCAATACTATGCACTTCAATGACTTTTTCAGTTAAAAACGAGGTATAAGCTATTGTGGGCAATATAGGGATTCTTGAGGAGTTATATATGCATACCAACATGAAGGTATCGATGATGGCCACCCGATGCACTAAAAAAAAGTGCAATACCTCCAATAAAATGCATTGCACACCAATTGCATCGGGCAATGCAGGCAACCTAAAATACTTTCATGCATATCAAAATGAAGGTCTCGAAGACTTTCAACCGATGCAGCAATAAAAAATGCATTATCTCCAATACTATGCACTTCAATGACTTTTTCAGTTAAAAACGAGGTATAAGCTATTGTGGGCAATATAGGGATTATTGAAGAGTTTTATATGCATACCAACATGAAGGTCTCGAAGATGGCCACCCGATGCACTAAGAAAAAGTGCAATACCTCCAAGAAAATGCACTGCCCACCGATTTTAATGGGCAATGCAGGTAACCTAAAATACTTTCATGCATATCAAAATGAAGGTCTCGAAAACTTCCAACCGATGCAGCAATAAAAAATGCATTATCTCCAAAACTATGCACTTCAATGACTTCTTCAGTTAAAAACGAGGTATAAGCTATTGTGGGCAAAATAGGGATTCTTGAGGAGTTATATATGCATACCAACATGAAGGTCTCTAAGATGGCCATCCGATGCACTAATAAAAAGTGCAATACCTCCAAGAAAATGCACTGCCCACCGATTTTAATGGGCAATGCAGGTAACCTAAAATACTTTCATGCATATCAAAATGAAGGTCTCGAAAACTTCCAACCGATGCAGCAATAAAAAATGCATTATCTCCAAAACTATGCACTTCAATGACTTCTTCAGTTAAAAACGAGGTATAAGCTATTGTGGGCAAAATAGGGATTCTTGAGGAGTTATATATGCATACCAACATGAAGGTCTCTAAGATGGCCATCCGATGCACTAATAAAAAATGCATTATCTGCGAAATTATGCACTTCAATGACGTTTTCAGTTAAGAACGAGGTATAAGCTATTGTTCGAAATACGGGGAACTTTGAAGAGTTATATACGCATACCAACCTGAAGGTCTCTAAGTTGGCCACCCGATGCATTAATAAGAAGTGCAATACCTCCAATTAAATTCAGTACCCACCGATTTTAATAGGCAATGCATTTCCCTATTCTTATCACGTCTTGCTGGCATAAGGCTTCTTTCAAAACGTCTTGGACCTCGATAGTTGCCTTCAGGGCGGTTAGATCTACATTTTGAAGTTATGCCAAAGTTGATATGACAATTATTCAGACACTATTGCTCCCACTAGAGCATGCAAGACGTTCACATTTGTAAATAACTACTAGCGCCCTAATAGCAGCTACAATCCCGAAAGTTTTTATTTCGAATCTCCTAAAAAGTTTACATAAATAGAAATTTTCAAAAAATATCTTATAAGCTGTTCAGAGTCTTTCTGAAAACTCAATATTTCGAAAATGCATTTTTTCGTGACATTTGAAACAGTTTAACCGATTTGATCAACGTACTGTTTTTGGGACAGGTTTTCTGTTAATAATTCGAAGGAATTTGGTTGCCTATATTTAAACCTTTTGTACGAAAGTACAGTCTTCCTTACATTACAAGATTTGTAAATCGTTTGAGATGGTCTCATTCTCATGGCTTTGAACTTATCTTGAATTAAAAAGAACGCTTAAGTCTTTTATCGCTATGGATTAGTTGTACCAAAATAAGTTTGAAAAGCCTCTATATATTGACGTTTGTATAATTTTCAAAACAAAATTTCCTACTCATAAAAAAATTATATAAAGTTTTTCATTTTGAAATTTACAATCTAAACATAGCGGGCATTGACTACGTTTTCAGCTTTGACATCTCAGATTTATTTTTCTATAGAATTTTCATTTACTTCGTATCGTTTGCTTTTTTTTTTTTGTATTCCGCTTTCCCCTCGGTTAACTTATCTTGAGCCAAACTAAAAATAATTATCCATCACATTCTTGCATTTGACCAAATTTTAAAATACCAAAATGAAAGGAAAGCAATCTTCAAGCGGAATGAAAGTTCGTGATATGGTTCGACGTTATGACACGGCTTTGAATTCGGACTCGATTAAACCTTCGTATTCGTCTTTTGGTTTGAATGCTCAAAATATACCAGATGAGGACTTATATGAAGATGATAAAAGACACACAGTTCTTCAAGAATCACTGGGAAGCCCATCGAGAAGTAGCTCTGGTTCTCTAGAGACTGTTCGAAACTCAATGTGAGTTTTTGAAGCAAACCAAATTTATTGCAGATCTTTAAGTTTGCACAATATTGCAGATCTCCAAGGTATGAAAATTTAAGGAGAATTCCAACTATTCCACTGGATACACAAAAGAGTTTTCTGAATCTATCAAGGTCCAGGGAACCAGCCAGAGAACCCCGACATTCTTCCTGTGAAGAAGATAAAGACGGGAAAAAAAATATGTCGGATGTATCATACCAAAGCAAAACGACAATTTCAAAAACACCAAATGGTTAGTAAACGTTGGAAAAGTGTCTAAAATTGTCTTGAGATAACTTTTGGTTCCAACTTACTTACAGGAGTTCGGATTATTGTTGACATATTTTTTGACCAAAACAAAGGTCATGTCTTGGAAGATGTTGTCGGAAGCCGGATTGAGACCGACATTCCCCCGAGCAAAATCCTAAAAGAATTTCAAAGAAGGGTCGCAGAAACCTCTCAAGATTAATCATCAAAAATTGTATCTTTATTTTCTAAATTTGTACATACATAGATATCAGTTGAGAGAAGCAACAATTAGTCTATAATAAGTTGCAATAAATTATATTTTCGAAAACGTTTACCAACTAAAGACTTTATTTTTTAATTATTGTATTCTAGTTTTTGACTTACTTTTTGCAATTAACAAAATATTTTATGAAAATTCTTAAAGATTCAATGCCTGACCTAGCAATTAATTTCTCTAATGTGTCCAAGTCATAAAGGTTATCACTAAGGCGTTCTTCGCCAATTGCGGTATTAGATTTATTTGGTAATACTCAACTTGGTGGTCGTTTAGAATTAGGCCACAAAAGGTCTATTTCCTTTGGCATATACCCCCTTATTAAGGCTGGCGAGTCGAACAAATAAACAAGTGAGTGCGAGAAATTAGTATTACGGTTGGCGAATCGAGAACCTTTGATTCGATTTAAATGTCATATATTTGATATTTTTAATAAACAATCAAATTTCGAACTCGAATTGTAAAGTTCGCCAACCGCAGTATGTCGAATGTGTAGTTCGCTAATGAAAACATCTCACCTCGAACGTTCGATTCGCAAACCGTAATAGGGGGGATAATCAGAAAAGCCCTTCATAACTCACTTGCGGAAGGAGTCAAAATTCCGCTCGGAGTTATGAAGGGCAATACTTTCTCAATTTTTCTTAGCGAATCTAACCTTAGGTGGAACAGTTTAACCAACTGTATTATATATAGAGAGATTTGGCCCATCTATAATAAATCCCGAACTCTTGACCTGATTTGCAGACCCAGTCAAGAAATGGCCCAGGATCGTTGGTACCTGTAGCGGACATTGGTCAATAGGAGAGCATGCAGCGAAGCTAGGCATTCCTCACTACACTCACTGTCATAGCTGTGAGGATTAGTGGAAAAAGGAAACAGTTCCTCTGCTAATTGAGCCCTAAGCCTAGACTGCCATTGGTCGCAATTTCTACCATGGTCAGAAAATGCTTTAGTTTCTACGTGGAAGTCGTTATTTGAAGATTCCTGTTCACCCAAAAATGTGAATTTTCCGTTCCTATCGCTGATGCTCCTTCCATTCAAAATAGAACAGAAATTATTGAATGCACCCATAATTCTAAACTGGACACCACTTAGCTGGTTTAACCAGCACTTTGTTTATGATTTTGTAAAGCGTAATAGGGCCAATTCAACAACAAAGAAAAAATAAAATCAATAGACATTTAAAAACCTGAAGGTCTAGGTAACCTCTTGTGTCTGATTCATATGCACCTTCACAGCAGCTCTTTGTAAAGCGTGAAATTAATCATGGTCGTCGCTGTATAAATCTTCATGTGAATTGCAACAGATGGATATCATTCTGGAGTACGTAGAAGTACATCGCAAAAGTTTCTCCATCAGAGGTAGAGTAGATGTTGATGTTGGCATTTGTTGCGCATCCACGCATCAAAATATTTGAGTGGTGACAATGGATTTTGACAGGATTTCGCTAGGGTGTTGAAGCGTAGACGTTTCGGGGGTGTAATTCGAACAGCAGCATAGGACTTATGACTTTAATTGAACTTTTTGTTGGTTTTATAGAACTACGTATGGGGTATTAATTCAATAACGATGTCCTGATTTTTTTTTGGTTATAAGTGTACATATATCTTCTTATTTTATTTTAATTTCTTTCTTTTGTTTTTTTTTTGTCACAGTGCAATAATCAATTGCGGTGTAGAGGAAAAAATGGATTTTCGGTGACAAAAATCAACACTTTAATATGAAAGTTAGGATCGAAGAACTTGAGATCTCATTATGATTAATCACTCTCAAGAGTAAAGCTTATTACATTGTTTAAATTATTACTGAAGGTTTTAATTGAAAATTTATCTATTTATTTATAATAAGCTATGTATGTGTTCTTCGGTTTACATTATTGATTACTTCCTTCTTATTTTAATTGGAATTTTTGTCACTGCTATAATGTTAATGTGGAGTGGATACGTATCCCACTTCTGACACTTTGTATCAACACAAAGACCTTTTAAAAAACTAACTAATTTAAGAAATTGTTGAAATTGATGAGGATTAAGATGCCAATCGGAATGTGCTGCAAGCCAAAAGAGGAGAAGTTAAGGAAAAGTTCCGAGTAAGAAGATTCTGAAAAAAATACATAGGGCCTTTGCAGTCTTTAAGAATAGCCTGGCGATCGTTAAAACGACCTGTTGGTTAAAGAGAACTCAATCATCTGGCTGGTGGCCTTAAGACCGAAACAACGAAGGTAACATTGTCTTCAAAGCGCATGCTTATTGTCTCATATAGAGTCCTACCAGGTCAATTAAAAAGACGATGCTCTCAGTTCATAAAGAACTAGATCCAACATCTAGTAAAGAAGAGGTAGATTTAGCTACAAGCTTTAAAAAAAGATTTTGGGCAAGCGCTTCGAGAGATTTTTGATAAGTCTTCGTTCCAATTAATATTTTGGTCGTTTTACGGATTGTGTCCATGTTTAAGTTCTTGCTGGTGTTGCAAGTTGGTAATTCTGTCTGGTTCAAATTTAATGAAAGCTTGAAAGCTGAGTGCACAATGCGTCCAACGGTCAATAGCCTTGATTCAATTCCCGATGATACTATTGTGATTGCAATCCAGTTCCGTATTCGAACCGACACCAATATCAAATTGATAAGGCATGTTTTGTCTGTTTCCCCCTAGTGCTTCAAGAAAAAAAAAAGGTGTCATTTCCGTTTGTAACACGTGGAGTGACTTTGCCACTGTGACTGTAAATTTTCATCCAATACTAGGAAGACGGGAGAAAAATGGTCTAGATTCAGCCACAGAGGTTAGGTTAGAGGGTATGATGATTCGGCAGGCGGTACCATTTCAGTAGGTTGTAGAGATTCGTAAAGAAAAAATTTTCTCCGAGGGCTGCTTTTCTAGTTTTTGCGAGGCTGGGAAATTCACAAAGGAAATCAGGTGGGCCCCACTTCGTCTCTTCATCCTAGCACCCTCTACATAAGTCCAACCAGCGAATGCCCATTCTGCTCATGTGAGTTCCCATTGTGTTGTGTCCCTTAAGGACTTCAATTAGAACGGATAGTTGAGACGCCCTCATATTAAGTAAACATCTGTTTTTTTTTTCTTGAAATATTCGGCCATAGTTTTCTTAAAACCCGATAATTATCGATTGTTGGTCATCTGACGTCTGCAGACTCAAGGAAATTGTTGTTAATTCTACTTTTCTCTTGCAAGGCCGTGTATGGCTCAAATGAAATTATGGCCCTTTTTTGTCATTTCATTTGCCATTTCGTTGCCGTATATATCAATATATCCCGTGGCTCATCTGCGTGTAACTTTGTTGATTGCGGTGAGACCTTATAATGATTGAGAAAAAAGCTTTAATTGCCGTCTTGCTGTCATTATAGATATCGATATTACTATTTACTAATTTCAGTGAGCCAAGATAGGTTGATTATCTGATTATTTCCCTGACCCCACCTGTTAATATTAATTCCCAATACAGCATAGAAGCAGATTAAAATTTAAATTTTCCCTTTTGGTTATAACAACACCTTTAGGCTTGCCACCTTCAATTTGTCAATTTGTTGGACTTACATTGGCGATGGAGCAGAAGTATTTATTGTCATATCGCTCAGACACCTCAACCCTTAGCTGTGCCATTGAAAATCAACCTTAACTATACCAAAATCATAACAATAAAATACCACACATCAATCGAACAATTTATTTCGATAATTTTTATCAGAGAGCTTAAAAAAACATCACACAAACAACTGATTTCGGAACAAATAAGTTTTCAACCCTATCGTGAAGAGATAGTAAATTTATTTTTACTTATTTTTTTACAATGAAAAAATAGTATTTAATTTTTTTTTTTTTATAAATTACAATTTTACACGATAAGCCTTAGCAAATTTCTGAATTACACTATTCATAATTTCAGACAATACTTTTTCGTTTAAATCGGTAGGCTTTTCATCATCTTCTTCATCATCTCCGTCGTCAACGTCTTCCTGTAGATTGACAGCACCAGCTGCAATAGGTTCTGCTAAACCAAAGCTTATTTGAACTTCACTATCATCAAGTTGTTGATCTTCTTCTTGGGCATTTTGTAGGGGGATAATAGATTGATTATCTTTGTCATCTTCTTCTTCTTCTACGACATCTTTGTTTAAGGCCAAATCGCCAGCTAAACCGTAACTAATTTGAACATCGGGGTCATCTTCTTTGGCCATTTCGATGGCTTCCTCAACACCTTCAATTCTAACTGGTACTTTGTCTTCAGTCTCTTCTTCTTCTTCTTCTTCGTCATCTTCATTTTCATTGTCTTTCTTAACGTCTTCAAACTTCACCGGCTTATCAAGTCCGTAACTCAAAAATAAGTCAAAATCCTTTCCGTCTTCTTGATCAGAAAGTTCTACTGCATTTTGCTGCTGTTCCGCAAGACGTTCGGCTAAGGCCTTCAAGTTCATTGGTTTCTGACGAAATTCTTCTAATGAATCATCGACTTCCTTTTGTTGAGAAACTTCTGGAACTGCATCTTCACTTTTCTTTTCGAATCTGATCTTATGTAAAGATTCGAAGATCTTCTGCAAAAAGGGTTCGAGTTCACCAAGTGATAGCCTTGAATCGGCTTCTGGTAAACGAGCAGCTGAAGTTACAGCCACAATAACGGCAAATAAAATAATCAAAGACTTCTTCATTTTGTCACAAAGCTTATAACACTGAGTTGCAAAGAAAAATTGTACAAACATTTATAGAATTTAATAAATTTATCGATGGCAAGAATCTTTATTTTTTTTGTTTGTAAAACTCCTATAAAGCTTCTTGATAGTCGATGATAAGATTTAAAACCTTAAGATACTCGTATCGCATTGTTTTGAACTTTTTATATTTTATTATTTTATCAGTCAGACCACTAAGGCTGAGACCATAATATGAAAAATCCTATAAAGAGATAATCTCAGGCATGATTCATCCGTGGCTTTGTGACCTACGTTAAGACTATTAAATTCCATATCACTTTCAATCAATCAAAGTGAATAATCTATCAATAGTTGACTTGTCTTAAGAATTAAAACTTTGCGACTTTTTGTAGAGAAAAACAAAAATGATAATGATATAAACTTACATATGTATGTCGAAAACAAACAATATCGACCTGAAAATTAGTTCAAATGGCACAAACAATTTTGTTATCAGCCGAATTGATAAGGGGCTAGATATATAGCCATGCACTGATAAGACCCAGATTATTATGTTGGTTGAATTTGGGTTTCATCATATTTCATGTGTGTCTCTGTAGTTCTATATTGAAATATTCCAAAAAGAAAAGTGTCAGAAGCTTGCTGAAATTCAATTCGAATTTTTCCTAGAAATCCAAGCTTTAATGGTACTGAAAAGTTCCTAAAGTTATCGTATTGATGTTCCGGCAAACTACATATATAATTTGTTCGGATTTTGTTTAATGATTCATAATTTTTAATATCTTTGAATCAAAAGTAACTGATAAGTAGGGCAAAACACAAAGCCATATGTCAAAATTTGTTTCCACAATTATTACAATCAGACAGGAAAGGCAAAGTACTTGTATAACAGTTTAGTTTATACAGGTTTTGTTTATTTATCTATCACTGTTTATCAGAGGTCTCATCCGGTGGGCATATCTCAGGCAAACAAATCTTCTTATTTCAAATCACGCCACATGTTTCACGCTCTTGGTAGGGAAAAACTGTCATAACTGTTATAACTTTACATTTTTCTAGTCTCCTTCTTTATAAATTGTGCAAAACAGTTTAATTATTCAATTCAATTAATATGAAGGCAATTGCTGGGCATTTAGCAAAAATGTTGATATTTTAGGTTTCGAGCGTTGGGCGCCATTTAAGTAAAATTTTTAGATTTTTTAATCTATTTTCATTCATTTTTGGACAGTCAAAACTATTCCCAAGCTTGTTTTTAAGAATTTCGTGGAATAAAAGTCTTTAAATTTAAAATTTCTCCACTTTATTTGTATATGTATTTATTAAGCCTTCGAAGATTTTCTTAAGGAAACCTATACGAATTTTGCTTGGGTTGATGATTTTTTTTTTCTTGGAAACTCTTCAACCATATAAAAAACCTTTATCCACATTCCGAATTCTTGCTCAACTGTAACGTAATTAATAAACGTGACATTAATTTTAACAGCGATAGCAAACACCTGTTTCGCAAGAAATCAAATAAGGACATTTCTGTAGATATTATACATCGGATGATATTAATCTCTCAGCTAGCAAGCTCTAGCCACACATTCCCGTTTTGGGTCGATTTGGTGGTGATTCAAGATAACCAAAAGCACCACCACCAACATTACCCCGCTGCTACTGATGATATCTTACCAATATTGTAAGATAATATTATTTCGTTTAATATACACTCTGCATCACTTGATTGTGACAATTTATCGTTCTATCTTAGATTAACACTGATTCGCTCTAAAAGACTAAGAAGAAAAAAAAAGAAAAGAAGAAGAGAGAAGAAGGAGAAGAAGATCCTACTTAGGAAGAAATGAGAGTTGGCACCCTCCCAGCTCAGGGAGTTCGAAGAGTACGCGGTCGAAACATGATCCGGAAATTTTATAAAAAAGCACAACAGCTGATTTTAACTCGTTTTACGACCGGAACGCAGGCTTCTCGAAAGACCATAAGTAACCTGGTCACCTACCAATAAGAATAGAAGCATTTCTAGCAGCTGATAGAACTGCATCATGTAAAGCGAGTACTAGGGCGAAAAGACAACCCAATGACAACCAATTAAGAACCAGTTCCACAACGTAATATAGAAGATATGTCCATATCTTGGAAAAAAGTTTAAGAACAACAAAGTAACAGGATCTGATGGCTGATCTGAAAATTCTTCAAATACGAAGATGCTCATACCGTAATTAAACAGGGTATGAGCATCAAATACAACTTCTGAATGTCAAAGTATAAAACTTCACGTCCAACCTTAATCAAGCGACTCAGAGTTTACACATTTATACACCTGGTTGTGCTAAGGTTAATAGTACTATGCTCTCAACCTATCTATCTTTGACGAGCCCCACCAGTAGGTACCTACCGACCTACCCAGTTAAAGACGCATCTCTCTGACCCATGAAATCTGCCTTAGTGTTTTTGGGTTTTATTATCTTGCCAAGAGGAGGAGGAGGCCGAAAACAGCAATTCCTCCCTCTCTTTTGTAATTGATTCTATTCCATAATTCCCTCGAGATCTATAATACAGGAAACACATCCCTAAGGCTTATATAATCAAAAGTATACGCAAATCTTGGGAATAGATACAGGAGGGAGACATCCCCGATAGTGTGGGAGCTATTCAAACAAACCGAAGACTAGGAAGAAAGAATGTAACAAATCACGTTCGTAAATTGTGCTATACATCCTGAACGACCGACCGACCCTTCATGCATGGTTAATAAAACTTCCCAGTCTCAACGATCCATGAGAGTTTCTTTGAATTATAAAGGTTTCATGAATATTTATATGACAAGGGAATTTTGTTGGGTTTGGTGTCTAGACAATGTTCCAAAAAGGTGTTGATTCCCATTCCACCCCGATCACTGCTGAGAGGTGGTGTTTTTATTTCTGGTCTTGAAGAACCTTTGGTGTTATGTTTGAGCTTATCTCATTTTTTTTGGTTTTGTCATTTTAAATTGAATTATCTTTTCAATTTAATTAAAAAAATAGGTCAAAAGAGAAAAACCAAGAACCACAAAGTCTACACGGAACATGGAAATACGTCCAAAAACCGCATCACCTCATAGATAAACAGGATACATGCCAAGGACATCTGCATGTGATTTTGGCCTCTTTTTCTTCTAACACTATTATAAAGAGGAGTACAGAGAGCACAGTGCAGAGGTGGCTCATACAAGCATAACATCGACCGAGACCAGAGAAAACGTTTCGGAAACTATGTTCAACAAACTTTATGTTCAGTTTCTGGATTGTATACTATACATAATTGTGTGTTGCTTGATGGTCTTTATATATGGCTTTAGCTTAGACCCACTAGAAATCCAGGTCAAAGACATTTTCAAATTTTCACACGAAAATATGTCCAGTGGCATGGAAAACAAACTAAGGTAGGTAACTATCAACGTAGATCTATGTAGTAATAACCATGAGTAAACCTGGAAGTAAAACTGTGGTGGTTTGTTCAGAAGTTTTTGAGACCGAAACTTTGGTTCCGAATTTTTGTTGGATCAACTATTTGGAATTGTTAGCAAAATGAAGTCAAGGTCTTGCTGTTAAAAAATAACTTTAACTCAAGGAAAGTTGACAAGTCAAACAAACTTACAAACTTGATAGATATGCGCGTTCGTAATTTTTTTTTCCAACATTCACTCAGGTATAAAAATAAGAATCTAAATTTCAAGGCCAAATTTGACAAAAGAATTTACTCAAACAAACAAATTGAAATCTCATTTGTCAAATTTTGAGAGCAATACTCGTTCAAATGACCTAAATTTTGACAATATCTTAAAATTTAGGTCTTTAATCCAGCTACATAATATTAAGCTGTCTCGTCAACCTGAATACCTCCTTAATCGATTAACTGTTTGTAATTCACAAAAAAACGCGATGTGGATGCAACCTAGATGTTACTGCCTGCGATCAGAGGGACCGTTTTTATTTTTGTATCTTTTAGACTTTTCAAACGCGTTCAATTAAATCGATTTTAAGACCCTTTAAACTTATCGCTCAATTTGGGTTTAGTTCTTCAGTAGCATTACTTATTTAAAATTTTTTGTCTGTCAGGACACACAAAGTTAAAACTATGTAAAGATGGCTTTTCCGAACTCCTGCATTTATCTTCTGGCATACCGCAAGGGTCCATACTGGGGACATTGCTCTTTTCGCTTTTTATCAATGATATACATAGTAAGTCCGTCAATAACTATACATAAACTGATGATGTCCAGGAAGCGGTTGGTAGGTTGAGTGAGGACCTTGAAAACATTTTGAGCTAAGGATTCAAACCAGATAAATTAGAAAAAAAAAATTACGAACCCAGTAGCTCGGCTTCAGAGTCCGAGCAAATGCTAAAGATGCTTCCTGTTTGAGTCACCATTAGTTTCTAGTTTATCACCTAGCCTTTTGATGATTCTCCTAGCATTCCGCAATTCGCGAGCGCGTTTCGATTTATTGAGAGATAAAGGATGTCTCGTAGTGGTTGCAGCAGACCCTTTTTTAAGGGGCGCCTTACCACTGAAGTGGGGTTTATTGGTAGTGCTACCAATGGCGAGTAGCTTATCAGTCTTGCTACTGTGCCAGGCTTGATAGCCGATTCGCTTCGTTAAGCTATTCCAGTAAGCCTTCCCACGGCGTCAAGGTCAAATTCTAGGGAATTCTAGATATTGGCTAAAATTTTTTTCCTTTCTGGGAAACCTTTTTAAAACATTCGTTACATGAAATTGGTTAATACTATCCAATTATTTAATGAAAACCCAATGGAGAAATTACTGTTCACTAAAATCAATATACAAAGTTAAACTCTTAACCTGGTTTTCAAAAACCTTGAAATCGACCGAATTACAAGCTTCAATCATTTCAATGTACTCGTTACATTGTATACGAATTGTTAAATTCAAAAACCTATAAATCCGTTCACCTCGCTCCTGCAGTTTATTATTATTGCTTTTGTTAAACAATTGGTATTTAATTAGTAACACAACCAATTTTTCTGTTTTGATGACATTGGAAAATAGTTAATAATAGGTAGGTATGCTTTCTGTAGCGGGCGTTCGCCTTCAACGCAAGGACTTTTGATTGGAATTTTAACCAAATTGATCGGATTTCTCGTTCAAATGTTAAAAACGGAAGGCCAACAAAAAAATGTATTAAACAAAACAAAAAAATGCAAATGGAAATCGGATTTCGTTCTGTGATTTCGCAAAAATGATTTACATTTTTAAATTCCTTTTTGTTGTTTTGTTAAATATTTGAATGTTGTTTTTCATTCTCTCGCTCTCGATTTCGCATTGAATTTTTTTTTGTATAGCATTTAAATTAAAAGTTCTAGTTGTTGTTATTGGGGATGAATGAATTGGAGGTTTTACACGCGTACCTTCCTATTTTTAAATCCTATACTCTTCAAGTCCTGTTGCAAATTTATTCAATATGACACATGTCCTCAATCATGGTTGCCAATTTGATAAAATTTTCGAACGTTTGTTTTTTTTGATTGATTGTGTAAAATTTTAAACTTAACGTTCAAAAGTTTTGTAAAATTATCCGAAAGATTTAAATAATAGACGTCTAGCCCGCACAAACTTGCTCTTGTGTTTCAAAAGGTATAACGTGAATATCAAATGTATTGGTGAGTATTAAAAATTAGTTACTGAAAATTAACGAGATATTGTAAAAATAGTCAAAAAAAAAAAGACCTTGGTCTTATTTTTGAAAGACTTGGAATTTTAAATGTGTTCTAAAAACATAAAACATAAGATTAATAAATAAAATAAACAATGTTTTTTCTTCATTTCTTACCTAGTTGGAAAATATTTTGAAACATTCTTTTTCGTCGCAAAGAATAGTTTGACACCTCTCACATATCCATGGAACTCTGCTGTGACATACAGTGGACGTCCAGTATATCGAATGATATCATGTTTGAGGTTATTCACTATATATCGAAGGCATTCGTTACATATATAAATATTATCGATCGATTTCTTATACTTTTTGTTAAAAGAAGCCAATCAAAAAATTGTTTATATAGACGTTTTAGTTTTTGTTGAACTTTGAAGAAAAGTAAACACCAGTAGATCTTTTTTTCTTACTTCAAGTGGAGACTTCAACTATAAAGCTTTTCCTTGAAACCGTTTCATGGTGTATATATTTGCCATATCAACATTTACTTGCCCACATCAAAATACAGTGGCTAAGCAACTGCTGCCTTATCATGCTTTCCTCATTCCTTCTTTTAGAGTTTAGTTCAACGGGTTTCAATAATATTCCAAAATTTCCATTTGCAATTAGTTACACGGTGCTGAGTGAACTTTTAATTCCATAGATTGCCGATTATTATTTTTCTAATTCTTCGATAAACGAGTTGACGACGGATACATTTTAGGGACTAAATAATAGAAGAGAAAAAATGGTGGACCCGATATTGATCCTTGTGGAACCCCACAATATAAAGGTAGAAAATCAGAAACTTGCTCACCAACAACAAAAACTTGTCGCCTTCCAGACGGATAGGATAAAACGAGCGTTACTGATTCTGGAGAAAGGTTATACACTTTCAATAGCTTGTGACACATAAGATTGTGATCAATAGCTTCGAATGCATTCGAGTAATCTGACAATACTTAAAATGTAACTATTGATAAAACTTTATTACCAAAAAGACACCTCTTTTATGCAAAGTCGACTCTCCAACGTTTGTTGGGTAAAGTCGAGACGACCGATTCGATAAGCAATTAGCCAACAACCCGTACGTTAAAGTAATGCCAGATTGGCTGAGGTCTTTCCCGCTGCCCGAAACAGTCGATTCATAGTCGTATACAAGAACTCGGGCTTTCCCAGACTTCAACTTGGCAAATTTTTGTGTCGCGACTTAGGCGAGTATCCGTACAAGATCAAAACGAAATAGGAGTTCAAATTAAGTGACCATAGGCAGCACATCCATACATAAGAAGTTACTGTTTGGTGTGAATTTTTAGACGGTCGTGCTTCTTAGAATACGACATTGCTGAAGGATTCACCTTCAATGGCAAGCGCTACAGAGCAATGAAAACAAATTTCTTTTTGCCCATGTGAATGACATGTGCTTCTACCACTCAGCGAACTTCGGACGATTTGAGGGTAGTATTATCTCTTTTAAAGATTTTTAATTGCGACTTATAATTATGTAGGTACGAGTACTTAGCAAGTTATGAATTCGGAAAAAAAAATCTAACTCGAGATTTTGATCGAAGTTGACATTACGGTTATAGCTCTCTCTGTCTGTCTGTCCGACTAAAGCCTAAACAACTCGGCCGCTTTTCTTTAAACTTGGTAGATATCACTTTCAATTCCCCCCCCCCCACTTTTCCGCCACGTTTTTTTTCTTTTTTTTTAAGACCAAAAATAACGGTTCCTGCCATACGAATTTTTTTCGAAATTTTATAAATATTTTTTTTTCTCAAAATTGTCCCACAGATTAAAAAAAAAAAATCAGAAAATTTCATTTAGTTAAACCTAGGTAATGGTTGAAAAAAATGCATTTTTTTTTGTTTTTGATTTTCTCAGAAACGGTACCACCGATTTTGATATTTTCTTTTGTTACAGCTCCCCAAAAATTTTGAATACTTAGTATAGATACCTATTGTATGTACTATATTCAAATTTGAAAATTTTTTTTTTTTTGGGTTTTTAAAAAAATTCAGATTTTATTTTTTCTAAACTCAATATTTGGAAAACCCCATGCTAGATTTTTTTTAAACTTGATAAATAAAAGTTTCTAAATATAATATACAAGATGTGAGAAAAAAAATTTAGTTTATCTAAAAATAATGGTACCCACCATACAAATGTTAAAAAATGGTTTTCAAAAATCATATTTTTCTCGAAAACCGCTTAGAATTTTGATAAAATTTTTATTATTTCAATTAATTTTTATGATCTTTGATGGGTTAGTAAAAAAATTGAAATTACGATATTATAGCTTGTACCTAACATAGAACCATTTTTTCTTATTTTGAATTTCTCATTATCGACATAACGGATAAAAAACATTGTCAAAACTTAAAAAAAAAATTTTTTTGAATTTAAATTAATTTTTTTTTTAATTTAATTTTTTTTTTAATTTAAATTTTTTTTTTAAATTAAAAGAATTTTTTTCTAAATTAATTTTTTTTTAATTTAATTTTTTTTTTTTTTTAGTTTAATTTTTTTTTTATTTAAAAAAAAAAAATCGCAAATTTAATTTTCATTCGTACAATAATAAAAAAAATATTTTTAAATTTTTTATGTAAAAGCTTATTTTTTTAAAGAAACTTCTACAACGACTTATAATTTTTGATCTTGCATAAATTCATATTTGCATAGCATTCTGTTTTTATCTCTTACTACTAAAAGAATTTAAAAATTTAGTTTTATCCTTTTGAACAGTTTTCTCTAATAATAAAATTCACAATCTATTAAAGCTGTAAATTTTATAAGATTCTGTAAACATCGATCAATATTTGAGTCTTAGAAGGATACGGCAGCATCTAACTGATGTCGTAGATAACGAGCATTCCAACCTGAAATCATCAACTTGCGTTTTGAGTTGCATGCCAAAAAATTTTAAAGCAAACGACTCCAAAAAGACTGGTCTTATAAGGCACTTTATAAACTTGCGCATTTTTTAATATTAGTTATTTTTAAATTAGAAAAGATAACACCTATCTGGCAACCACAACGCCGATATAGTCTAAAAGCTTGTTTTGCAGCGAAATCGTAATGTAATCAAGAGATTACTACTTGACCAACATGCCAGCAAAATTTAGTATGACGCTGATTTTAATAAATATTTTGATTTAATTTAATTTAGTTTTATTTTAAATGCTCTCAGATATATGCAGAAACATTTTGCAATTTGTATTATTTGTATCTCTGGTGTGCATAGTTTGTATAGGCAGTACGCGAGTAATTGTAAATGACGTGTGCTGCTGTTTGTTTTGAAGTGCGCTAATAAAACAATCGTTGTTGTTGGGTGATTTTAATTTTAAAATTGGTCAGTTATCGAGTGGAAATTTCGTGGAATAAACGAATTTTAGCTAAATTATGCAAATCAATCAAGGATTATAATGAAAAACACATTCATTCAATTCACCGAAATGGCTGGCTCCATCCATTGCGATTCGTGTCGTCGGTCGGTCGGTTGCCCCTCCAGCGCTTCTGATATCGTTTTATGTTTTTAGTTAACTACACGGGCAGAAGACTTAAACTGAAAAGAGGCATTTAATTAAATCACTATTTGATTTAATTCACCAGCATTTAGATATAGATAGATAGATGGATACATTCGTAGTTAGCTAGTTGTGTGTTTTTTTTTGTAGATAATTTTATATCAGGGGTTTAAATAAATGTTTTGAAAAGCTGACCATATGTTGCTTTTGAGAGTTGCTGATGGTGGAAAACTATGCAAATATGTAAAACCCAAAATTAATTATTTAATTTTTAGGGGCGCTGAACAATTTTGATTGAATTTGATAAAAGGTGACAGTTTTTATTTATAGTTTCACACAAATCTATTTAGGTTGCAATATGAACAATTTAAATTTGCCTAATTCGATTATGGAAATGGTTTTATTTTATTATTTTTTTCAATGAACATTTTCAAAATCGTCATTAAATAAAATGCACGATTGGATCGCACGAACTTGCTCAAATGTTTGACGTATTTACAATTTTCAAAATGGAAGTTATGATTTAAAAATTTACATACGCACAAAATGAGTTTTTAAAACGTTAAAGAATTTGTTTAGTATTTGGAGTTAAAGACAGAATGTCATAAGCCAATATGAGTTTAGGCAAAAATAACAATTTCAATTTGTTAAAAAGTTTATATCTTTAAAATGTTTAAGATTTTTGGTAGGCCAATTTAGTTTTTTTTATTGTGTCATTAAAATTAAATTTCAAAAATTAATTAATCACCCATTTTTGAGATATAGAAAATGCAGAGGTTTTTATTTTTCAAAAATTCAAAATATATTTATTTTAAGTTTTAAATAAGCAATAGGTGTATTTTATTCATTGCTACATAGCCAGCGCAGCATTCAAGTGCGAATAAAACGATCAAACTCACTCCATATGTCAATTTAAATTTATATTTCAATGTTTCTTTTTGGATCCAAAGCTTTGGTCTATTTAGTTAAAAAGTTTTTTTTTGTTATTTGAAATACTCAAAAAATTAACCAATTTTATTTATTTACGTTTTCTCCATTTTTGAATAATTTATAGACGATGCTCCTAATGTCAAATTCAAATGTGAAATGTCATTTAACTTTCAAATATGAGCAATTGCCAACATTTGGCAAAAAAAATAATTCTAAAATTGAATGCAAAGCGCCATCTTCATTTCAATAATTTAAAGTTCTATCACCAGCACAGCTGCCCTTTTTTTATAAGCTTCTTTTTCGCCAGCAATCAAACTGTTGTTGTTTGTCGAAGGAAATTTTGCTGCACTAGCTATGCAGCAGTGAATAAAACACACCTTATGTTTTTAAGGCTTTTGAGAAGCTTCTATATAATAAATTTCATCAAAATCTATTATGCCAATGCTGAGAAAAACACAAATTGAAAAAAAAAAAATGGTTCTATGGAATGTCAATAATATCTTAATTTTCAATTTTTTATGGAATTATAGATCGTAAAAATTGATAGAAAAAGAAAATTTTCTATCGAAATTCCAAGTGCCGTTTTCGAGAAAAATACGATTTTCAAAACCCTAATTTTAACATTTGTATGGTGTGGGTACCGTTATATTTTGATAAAATTTAAAATTGTTCTTACATCTTATAGAAAGTGTTAACAAGTTATCAAGTTTCAAGAAAATCGAGCAAGTAGTTTTCGGTCTATAGAGTTTTCAAAACAGAAAAAAATCATTTTTTTTTTAAATAAAAAAAAAATTGTTTTCAAAATTTGAATTCACAATATTATTCAAACTTTTTAGGAGCTTTAGAATAAAAAAAAAGTTAATCAAAAAAATAAAAGTACCATTAACATGTATTTTTAGAAAAAATTTGTTAACTATATATCAATTATTTACTAAATGAAATTTTTTGAATTTTTTTTTAAATTCTGTGGAACGGATGTTGGGAAAAAAATTTATTTAATTTTGGAAGAAAAAAAATTGTATTGCAGGTACCGTTATTTTTATTTAAGACAAATAGAAAAAATGTGTGGTGGAAAAAATTTAAAAATTAAATCTACCAAGTTTAAAGAAAATCGGCCGAGTCGTTTTGACTGCAAATGGACAGACAGATAGAATTGAGAGACCCACTTTTTTAGTCTCCCCTGTATTCGAAATGTCAAATCTGGTGAAAATCTCGAGTTCGATTTTTTTTTGGAATGCATAACTTGCCATATAGTACCCTTTATGTATGTACATATGTCAAAAGTAAAAATCGTAGTTATTCATGCATTTGTTCTTGTTGATTCTCGTTCTACAGAGTTTGTTTGATGAATATTTAAAAAAAAATAGACATCTGTTTACTGCCCTCGGCGTTTATTAGATTACATTCATAATTGTGGTCAATTAATAAAATTTGAGCCTTTTTTGAAGTGCAGTTCGATTTTATTATATTTGGGATCTTTATGAAAAGATTCCTTTTTGCGTGAGAGTAATAGAAGGCTTATAAATGTTTTTTATTTGCTCATTGAGTCAATATCTTTATCAATGATGGAATCGTTGGAAAATAGAAGCCTCGTTGTATTTTTAATTTTAAAATATAGAAGTTGCTTATTTTTAGAGCCGACTTGTGGCTCTTTTCATACATCTTGTAGTTCAAGGAACAAAATTCCTAGTGAGAAGACGAACAAATTTAAAAAATTAGATAATTTAAGCAAATACAAATATATACCTAATGTATTTTGTATGCCTTGTTCAATAAGGTAGGAAATGCTTTTCAAAAGTTAGAAGTTGTATTTTTTTTACTCAAAAGACTCACTGTCAAAGCTCTGGGGACCATCGAGAAAAGAAAACAGTCCTTCTTTTCCTCTGCATATGCCCTGCTTGGGTGAGTGATCAAATTTCGGAATGGATTTTTCTTATAATTTAACTAAATCCAAACTGGATGATTCTATCCACAGGTTCAAAGGAGTTATGGTAAAAAAATGGCGCACTTCAGCGCTAATTATGCCACAGTGCTAGACCGCCAATGGTCGCCATTTCTACCTACGCATTGACTCAAAACTTAAAGCAATTGTGATTTAAAGAAAAGCTATATTTTAAGGAAATTTTATGGAGAGGTATCGTGAACCCGGATGACTTTGGTAGTTTTTCATTTTAAAATGTGAATAACTTGCTTACTTTTTGTTTTAGGAAAATTTCAGTCTACTTAACTACTTGACTCACTTTATCAGGGTTTTAAGTCTTAAACAAGACAGCAGTTGAGCAGTTATTTCAAAAAAAAAAAAAAAAATAATAATAATTTACGAGTATGTGGCCAAAGTCACCTTTCAATCTCGGGTCAACTTAAATCTGATTCCTGCCAAATGAGTACAGTATTTTTTTTTGTATTCTATTTTTACTGTCGACTTATAGGTACTATAAGGCAAGTTATGCATTTTAAAAAAAATCCAACTCGAGATTTTGTTCAAAGTTGACATTACGATGATAGTGAAGACCGAAAAAGTGGGTCTCGCAATTCTGTCTGTCTGTCTGTTCGACTACAGCTAAACGGCTCGGCCGATTTTCTTCAAACTTGGTAAATATGAGTTTTAAGTTTTTTCCCCCGGATGTTTTTTTTCTTTGTTTTTTAAGACCAAAAATAACGGTACCTTCCATACGATTTTTTTTTTCGAAATTTTATAAATATTTTTTTTTTCTCAAAAACTGTCCCACAGATTTTTTTTCAAAAAATTCAAAAAAATTCATTTAGTTAAACCTAGGTAATGATTGAAAAAAATCTAAAAATTATTTTTGGTACCCTCCATGGAACAATTTTTTTTTTTTGTTTTTGATTTTCTCAAAAACGGTACGACCGATTTTGATCATTCTTTTTATGTTAAGGCTCAATAGTCGCAATATTATTGTGTATTCAAATTTTCAAACATTTTTTTTGGATTTAAAAAAAAAAAGATCAATTTTTTTTTTCAAAACTCAATACATAAGTATTTCGAAAACCCCGCGATTTTTTTAAAACTTGATAAATAAAAGTTTCTTAAAATAATCTACAAGATATCAAAAAAAAAAAACTATTATATCTAAAAATAACGGTACCTTCCATACAAATGTTAAAAAATGGTTTTCGAAATTCGTATTTTTCTCGAAAATGGTTCCCAGAATTTTGCTTAAATTTTTTTCTTTCGATTAATTTTTAGGATCTATAATTTAATAAAAAAAAATTTGAAAACAAGATATTACTGACTGTACCTACCATAGAACGATTTTTTAAAATTTTGAATTTCCCATTATAATTTTGTAAAGAGAAGCTTCTAAAAAGTTTGAAGAACATTGCATTTCAAAACTTTAAGAAAAATATTTTTTTTTTTGAGTTTTGAAAAAAACAAATCAATTTTTTTTTTGGAAAATTCAATATATACTATCTCGAATATTTTTTTTGTAAATTTAATTTTGTAAAAACTTTAAATTGGCGTACCAAAATTTTTTCTAAAAAAAGAAACCACTACAAAGACTTATAATTTTTGTTCTTGCATAAGCCTATATTTGCTTGAATCACATTCCATCCTATTTTTACCTCCTACTAATAAAGAAGTTGTTTTAGTCATTTAAAAAATTAATTTTATGCTTATGAACAGTTTTTCTCTAATAACATTCATTTTTGAAATTCTTAGTCATTACATAAGAGCAAGTTCATGCGACCCAGTCGTGCATTTTATTTATTTTTATTGACGTTTGGATAGCAGATTGCTTGAAATCATTCAGAAAAAAACTTTGCTGTCGAAGCACACATGCAATGTAGCATTATATCGGGCTCCAGGTGGTCTTCCTTTTATCCAGGAGGTAAATATTTTCCAGTACCTGTGCCACTAAGCATGTGTGATATTGAAGTTTTGGAATGTGCCATAACTTGCTATGGATATTTAACGCTTCTCGAAAAATGGTTATACTATAGCCAGATTGTCGATATAATGAGACATTGTTGAAACTGAGACTGCTGTTATGTTTTTAGGAACGGAGATATGTTGTGGCACACTCGGAAGGTTACATTGTCTTTGTGGCGATTTTTAAGAATACATTTGCTAATCTTTCTCTGGAAAATTGTTGTTAAATTTTGACACACATGTTTTTCTAAACCAAAAAAATCTTCGTGATACCTATGGCCAAGATGAAGGGTTTGTAATGGAAATCTCCAATCACTTGTCGTTAAAAACATTTCAGCCAGGTTAAAAATTCAAAAAAATGCCAAAGTCGCTTCATTATTTAACATTTCTTTTTAAAAAACTTACAATAAATTTTTAATAAAATATTTACAAAGGTAGATTATATGCAAATTGCAACAAGTTGAAACTTTAAATATTATATTAAAATTCATTCTTAAACCTTATTTTGAAAAAAAAAAACCAGTCACCCAAGCAGGCCTAAGTCACCCGGATTCACGTTTTTTTTTTTTTTTTTTGATTTTATGGTAGTCTTGGCCAATCATCAAAGTCTTTTAAATACTTCTTCCATTTAATTTACCAATAACCATTCCCTGTGCATCTTTGTAAAATTGCAATACTCATCCGCAATATCCCCAGGTATAAGACCTTCTTAAACCCCTCTCTGAATGGCCCTATAAATATTTGATGTCACCTTATAGATTAAATCTCCTAAGAACCAGATAATGGTATCTATATAGACTATCTCTATGAGTGTTTACCCTCAATTTGGTCCGATATCTTTCATGCCCCGCCTTAAGAATGCCCATAAATTGAATTTTTGTGCTAAAATATATCCTGTTTACCAACTGGGAGCTAAAACCCATATTCTCATAGCAAATAACCTTAAGCTTTAAATAATACAAAACATACGATACCACATTCCCACCCTAACCAAACAAACAAACTAAAAAAAAAAATAATGGGACAACAACAAGAATCCAAACGCCAAATGTACTTATTTTCAAAACTAACGTTTCTGAGTGCCCTACGTAGTTTGGCTATTGGCTTACCTATAAATTTACCCCCCCCCCCCCATTTACCATTTTCTTTTGTTAGGGAGACTTGAAACAAGACGAAGATGAAAAAAAAAATTGTCAACCCCAATTCCTTATAAGACACATAAACAAGAAATGACAAAAAACTAACTGTCTTGTGTTTTAGAAAAACATTTCATTACATTCTACACACCGACTTGGCCGCCCTTCTTTACACAACTCAAGGGATAAATTAAGCCCCAAGATGTCTTGTGTATCCCTTAGTAGCCGAAATAACAGTTTTTCTACTCACTTCACTTCAAATTCACCGCATGATACTCTCTAGTCACAAGTCACAAATATCCTGCTCCACCATCTTTCGCAACTCCCAATTGCATACGTTTTTTTTTTTTTGTATTCTTCCCTTAGATCCTGTTGGTGGAAGAGGGTGCTGGGGGAGGGGCAGGAGCTTATATTACAACTTTTAATAATAAAATAAAATCAGAGAGCATCAAAGCATGAAAAATCAGTCAACTATGAAGCTTGTAACCTGAGGGAAGATTTCAGGACAAAATAAAAAAAAAATAACAAAAACAAAAACTAAAACAAAAAGGAAGCAGTGGTTACAGGGGGTAGCTATTACCCCCTCTTACACTGCATTCGTGTATTCTTAAGCACACAGGAAAGTATGTAATAAAAATAATAAAAATCGTACCCCCGCATCCATCTGCCCACCCAGAGCAAACGCTCATTGTCAAACCTCACGACAACATATTGTATCCAATAGTATCTATACCTATAGACTCTTCCGGCTGCGACGGGTTAGGCCTGAGGACCCATACCGGTTACCTTTTCATATTTTTCTTGACAATAAATTCGGCAATTTGTATTCAAACACCGTTGCATCGTTAAGGGTGAGTATGCACATGGAGCCCAGAATGGTGAGGGTAGGGATATTATAGTGCCCCAACCAAGAAGGGTGGTAATCCTTATTCATGTAAGCAGCCACTTGCGTTCCAAAAATGGGGAGTTTTTATCTGGATATCTACCTTGTTGGTATCGTCAGTTGTCTTGAATGTGCACACGCAAAGGATACCTCTGGGCTCCGGTGATGGAGGCTTTGAGTAGCTTCTTTAATATCATCCAGACGCATACTCGTATTTGTGTGCTGGTTTTCCCGAGAGTGCTGCTGCTACAACCACCAGGGACAAAAAGTCATTGTTGCTATATAAATGGTCTTGACTCTTGAGCTATAGTGGATGTAGGTAGGTATCAGATGGCTCCTCTGGATCTATAGAATGACTTGTACGCATTATGAATTTTATACAAAAACGGATATCCGGTGGTAATAAAAACGAAAGTAATAATGGCTTCAAGAGGATTTCACATATTGATATGTTACAAATGCTGTATACTCTGTCTTGAGACATGTTAGGAGGTCTTAACTTTATTATAAAATGAAGCTCTGTCGAATTTCTATGGGGGGAAGACTTTATTGAATTCTTGTAGTTTGAGGACGAAAAGATTTTGGAGGAATATCAGAAACATAAACTTCAAAGAAAACCAAAGGTACAGTTGGACTGCTTTGACTGTAACAGATAACTCTCCACTGTCTTTTTCATAAAGTTGGTATGATATTTGATAAAATATTCTTAAACCGTGAATGGTTAGCCAAAGGAGTGCAAGTCTATCAATTAAGATGGCTGCCTCTGGTAGAGCTGCTAGGCACAAATTCTCTGACCCAAAAAAATTTGATTCCGGTATTGAAGAGATAAACTACGAATAGGGTGCCGGACAAAACTAGAAGCAGATATCTGGAGACCTATAATTGATTAAAGAAGCTACCCGGTTGAGCCCCATTACGGAACTAGTGTTGAAAAAGAGACTTGTGCAGTCACCAGATTCTGAAAGTAATCGATGAATGAAGAGAATGTCGCTTCTTGCTCTACGTTCTTCCAGTGTATTCAAGTTAATAATTAGAATTCGGTCTCGATATGGAGAAAGAATCAAAGGGTTATTCCAAGATAGACCACGAAGGGCGAAACGAAGGCAAAGACGTTGAATGCTTTCGATTAGGGATGTATGAATTATGAATTTGTTGATACTATTTGTTGGGATCATACTTAGCAGGCGTATTCAATTAGGGGGCGAAGAAGAGTTATGTATAAAGATCAGATCTTGTAGGGCTCAGATAATTGTTTGGACCATCGTTTCTCGAAGCCTAGTGCAGAGTTTGTCTTGAGAATAATCTCGTCAATATGGGTGAAAGTGTAGAGCTGAATTGATTCAACGCTGGATGTTGATAATTAATGAAGAAGGTTGGATGCGTCTAAGCAATTGTTCAGGCACCAGAGAGAGAAACTGTCGAGATCAATTTGAAAATGAGAATCGTATGTCGAAGAAAGAGTCTTTAAAAACTTGGTAGAGTGAGATATGGGAATATTTGGTAACCATTACAATATCGTTAATAAGAATCAATTAAAACGACAGGTCCTAAGTGACTGCCTTATGGAACCCCGGATGTAGCTAAGAGAAGATAGATCTAAATTGAACTTTGTGGTAACGGTTTTTTAAGTAGGAAGAAGTCGATCTTAAGAAGATAGGTTGAAACCCTTGGGCGGACAGTTTGGATAGAATAAGCTTATGTGAAATTTTGTCACAGGCCTTACTGAAATCGGTAAACTGATAACTGATGATCCCCCGAGCTTATCTGAGCCAAACGCATTTTGAACTTGAGGTCACTTGAACTTTCAATTTGATTGGTTAATATTACTAATAAAGTTGCATAAATTTTGCCTTAATTTTTGCTTCAAAATATCTACAACGGAAATTTGATTTTGACGTTTTTTTTAATCAGAACCTTTGGCTTATTTTTCACAAATATATTGTTAACACTTCGTATTTGTTTGACAGTTCAAAATTTTACAAAAATATTTCTTTTTTTATAAAAAAGCACATTTTCATTCGTAAAACATTAGCATACGTCTCCAAAACATGGTCAAGTTATAGCTTTGAACGACGAAAGAAAGTTTTTTTTTATTGTCATCTAGTTGTGCATTTTATTTTAAATTCAAGCTGGAATTGAATATGAATTCAAAATCAAAAACTTTTCTGATTTTATTTTTTTGGTTTAATACCAGTTAACTGTAAAAAGTTACCCTTTCATCCTTTAACTATTAAGTTTCTCGTAAATTACAATCCAATCATCAAAATTTCCATCAATTCTTCTGCCAAAATTCTTAATTGTGTATTACCTTCGAACCGAACCCAACAGACCGACATAAGTTTTTGAATTTCATAGATTTTTATGGATGATTTCATCTAACCCCCTTGATGAAAGGATACTATCTACTTTTTGTTTCGTTAAATTTACAGGATCAAATTATTCAACCACATATGAGATGGTTTATGTCTACATATAGAAAAAGTTATCGCCTACATACAATCCTTCTTCTCCTTGATATGTTCGACTAGATACAGAAAGTAGATATTTCAAAATCCACCGCAAAACATTCAAATTACATTTTCGTTTACAGAAATCACCCAAGTCGAGAAAAGAGATTGAATATTTTTCAACCATAAAACTGAGAAACTTTTAATTGCATTATATATCATCATGCATACGAGGACGTGCGTTTTTGTTTTCACTCACCATATAGCTCTTTTACGTTCGAGTTTAAGGATCATCTATTCTCGCATCCTTGTTTGAATGTGTCCATGTGGACACATGAAATGCAGAATTTCAAACTCAAAATTCCTCACTAATCTCTAATTGGCGGAAAAAAAGTTCATCCAGAAAACAGTATAAGTTGGGAAATAAAAATGCCCGAGCGGAGTCAATGGTTGTTTGGTTTATTTTTAGGGCGACCAGTGGACATTTTTTAAGACTATTTTTAGAAGATTGAATTGAGAAGTTGTACTTCGAAATTTTTCGAAGGTTTGGAAATAAAGCAGGATGTGCCCATACGAAACTAGGCCTCATTTGTAATAGGCACATTATTTCTTTGAAATTTGGCTCATTCTAGCGGATATCGGACCGACCCAAAAGCGGTATTGATATCGGATCTATATTTAAAAATTCCGTGACCCATCAGATGCAGTTTTGTTGGACCCATCCGACTTAACATAACAAATGCAATTTGTCAATTTTTCGTCTTTCAATAGTTGTATACACGATCAGACGAGATATACAAATTCAATCGATCAACAGCATACAGCACGGTTCGACCCAGGGTTAGCAAGTTTTCAAAAAATGTATTCCTTTTTTTTATCGTCCAAAAATTTCGGGGTTAACCGGCTTCAATTGATGACATTTCAGAATTGATTACTCAGGTTTTTCCAAGTTACAGAATGATCAGGTGTCATAAAAGTTAGATATTAACTTTTTTTGACTGCTGAAGAATTGGTGTCACTCGAACCATCAGATCACCAAGCTTTGAATTTTCTAATCCTTCAGTGCGGCGGAGTCCTTCATTTCCATCGGACAAGTTGCCTATTGTACAAAGGCTCACAGTTCAGGGGTATCGATGGCTGTTTTGAGGGAAAACTTCTCGGAGCACCTCATCAAAATAAGTGGCGATTACAGTTAGTTTCAGAACTGTGTAAAAAAAAAAATGTTTGTTTTGTAGTCACAATTTGTATTTATTTGAAAAAATAAAATTAAAATATAGATCTTAAAATTTAATTGAAAGAAAAACAATTTTATTAAAATTCTATGCGCCGTTTTCAAGAAAAATACGATTTTCGAAAACCATTTTTTAACATTTGTATCGTGGGTACCATTATTTTTATGTAAGATAATTTTTTCTTTCTCACGTCTTGTAGATTGTATTAAAAAACTTCTATTTCTTAAGTTTAAGAAAATTGAGCATGGCGTTTTTGAAATATCCAGTTTTCAAAAAAATAAATTTAATTCAAAATCTCGAGTTCGATTTTTTTTACGAATGCATAACTTACTATATAGTACCTTTAAGTCGCAAGTAAAAATAGAAATATATTCCCGCAACTGTACAAACCTTAATTTCAAAAAATAGAAAAAAATAATTTGGGATAATTGTTGAACTTGTGCCAAAATAAGCCCAAGGTTATTTCTGAAAGTCAGCTCATTCTCTTTTAAGCCTAAGATAGTCCTCAAACTGTAACGTGACTTAAAGTAAGAATTGGGCTCTCCTATCTTTTGCTTTGAGTTTTTAAGTTGATTCCCTAATGAATTTTTATTTGAAGCTGATAAGGCTAAACACAGTGTCTGATAGATAGAGTGGGTACAGCAATTTGCTCCGCAACTTTTTAAAGTGGTCCTGGAAGGGATGAACGAATAAATAAATATTGAGAGGAGGTTTGCATTGCGACTTAAAGATCTATTTTACCCCCATCCAGAGCTAGATGAGCTGCTAACCTTACAGCTCTTCCTCCAAGTTTATCCCTTTTATGAGTTTGATTATTGGGAATACCTTCAGAGAAAATAAATCACTCTAATCTACCTGGTAGCGTTCTAGAAATTTGTTTCTTTGATGCATTAATGCTTCGCATCTGTCTTGTATGTGTTCCGGCGTTTCGTCATAAGTATTTCAGAATCTGCATATGTGGGGCTTTTTTCTAAGCCAAGAATACTCAACTCTCAACTGTGTTTTTAGTTTACAGTGAGCCGTGAGGAACCCGTTACTATGCGTAGATTGTTCCTGCTTAAGCTGATACAAATCATGAAATGATCTTGGTTTTAGAAGGGATGAACATGAACACTTAATGTCCACCGATGGTTTGATTTAATTTGGGCATTAATTCCATATCCATACCCAATTGATGGGTTGTAAATGTCCAAGAAATACTCTTTCAAGAACTTTTTTTCAACATTTTAGTTATGAAATACGAAAGTTTAAGGTAGTTCTCGGATGGAACTCGGAACCCATTTTACCTTTTAACAGAACTCAGCAGACCACATTTTGGGAAACGCTGTTTCTATATGAAACAAAAATCTCGAAAACAGTTCTAACGATTGTGATTAAACTTCTTTCTAAGTTAATCCAATATCATCCGCTATTTTTAACAAAAAAAAAATAAATAGGATTTTGACGTTTTTTGAAATAATTTGAAAAATCGTCTTTTATGATTTTTGATTATTCCTGAATATTTCCTTTAATGTGAAGATACTTTTAAATGATACTGTACTTCCGAATTGCGTCATGCCTCGGAGTTGTATTCAAAGATTTTCCGATTGCGGAGCATTATTGTTCTTTCGTTCTAAATTACTACTCTTCCGCAATCTTTGGCTAGGTCGGTGTAGCTGTACTGTACTGTACTAGCGTTGCCCTGTGCAACTTTTGCTCAACTTGTGTTTCAACATTCTGTTGCAATAAAAAGTCGGAAATAGTTTTTTCAAAATCTTTCATTGAAAAAATATACTCGTAGAATAGAATTTATAGAACTTAGAGTAGACTGATTCTAGCTATGAAGATATATTTGGAGGAAAAATGTCCTCCATGTGGGGAAATATACATATTGATGGGGCAAAGCCCAAAGTATATTTTCTAAGTCGAAGAAGTACATACCTACATATAGTAAGTACATATTATTACAATCATTTTAATTTTCATGTAGGCGCCCGTTTTGCCAGCGGCGCTCCTGTGCTTATACACTGTCTATAGTTTCAAATCATTTACCTATACAAAAACTTATTGCTTTTCACAGAACGGTAACCTAGGACCCAGTCTCAATTTTAGTATAAGGTTGCTGTTAATTAGTTTGTTGGCCATAATACCGTTGATTGGGCAAAGGTATAAGAAGGATTCTCTTCTAGATTTTATTTAACTTTTACAAAAATTACCCCCTTGCATCGAATTTGAGGTTTCAAAGAATGAGAAAACTTTTCATTCCAAAGAAAACAAAAAAGATTCTTTATAAAATGGTCAGATTGAAAGTTCTACTTCCCAGAACACAACCACTAATATTGAAAAAAAAAAATCTTAACCCAACATCAGAACCTTTTTTGTATAGGTGAACGAGTAAATATGTACCTAGCCCATACACCTCAACGAAATTAAATATTTTTTTTTTAATAATTTTTTAAAGCTCAGAATACCACCCTTAGAACAAAACACAGTCACTCTGGGGCTCATGTTGTTTGGACTTGTGCACACTTTTCTTCACCTGGACGGCGGCGCTAGGTGGGTATATCCTTTTTTGTTTTTTATTTCGTTTGTCGTTGCGTCCTTTTTAAAAGTTGGTGTTGTTTTGGGGCGTAAATTCCTGCGAATCATCAAGTTTGTTGTTTGTTTTTTAATTTTTTGTTTTGCGTCCCTTTTTCAGAGTTTTATATATTTTAATATTAAGTTCGCGCTTATTTTTTAACTCCCGCGGGCAAATTTGAAAAGTTTTTGTATTTTAGAGAATTTTTGTTCTGTCCGTTTTGTATTTCTCGTACGCAATGCGGATGATAGAGACGGAGGCAGAGAGAGGTTACTGGTAATTTCCACTTGAGAGATTTTAAATTGGAAAGGTAAATTTGTTCGCTAAAAGCTGCACCTACCTGTAAGGAAGGTCCTGGAATTGTATAACTTGAGCATAAATAAGTATACCAAGTAAACAGAAAAAAAAATACGGTTTGAGTAGGGTGTTATAAACCCATCTTAGTGCGGGTTAACTTTAAGGACCATTTTATAGAGGTGTTTATTTTATATTTTGAAAAGTTTGTGACAATAAGTTGTCCAAAGAAAGATGGCGCGGTGGTTTGTTTGATTCTTTTGAAACAAGTTAAATTAAGATTAAAAATTAAACGAGTTTTCTCAAAGGAAAATCGGTAAGCGGGAAATTAATCAAATTTTGTGACAGAGTTTGAATTTGAATAATTTAATTTCAATTACCACGGCGAATTTTACTAATTTTGAATTTATTTTCATTCATTCATTTCGCATTCATTAGACGAAATCCTCCATCATTGTTATAAAACACCAAAAGAAAAATAAATTCAAGAGGATAGGCATGATTTCTGTAGGCTTAATTATTTTTTATTGTTCTGTGATGGGACTTTTACTTTTTTGAAGTGGAGAATTAGTGTAATATTTCTCGGTGAAAATCACAAACCCTTCTTCCCCATTAGACCAATCATAGGCAGAGTGAGAAAAAGCTAAAAATGTTTAGAGTCGAGGTTCACAATCTATCGACTTGAAAGTCGCACGAAATATTCAGGACTAGAATTCTGCGATGAGAAGTTGATTTTAATTTTAATTTTAATTTTGATGGAGACAATACCTTCATTTATTAGGCTTAATACAAGCTTCTTCTTAGTCTATCTTAAATATAGCTCTTTAATTTAGTTACAACGGCGATATATTCAGGCTGTACCAACAAATTGATGTAGTCCAAAAAGCCACATCACGTCTCCTACATTCGCTCGATCGCATCAAGTGAATGTACAAGAGGGTCTTCAAAGCCCAGCCCTTAGGTTTGAGATAATAAAAAAATGACTGAATTTCAATTTTGGACTTGATATAGAAAGATAAATGGAATCAGCGCGTTTGGGAATCATTGTGGATATAAAGCAGAACTTTCTCAATTGTCGACCCATCTCTGCAAATGATGTCAAGACCAGAAAATTTTTTGAGGAAAGGCCCTTGCTCTAGGTTTAAAACTATGATCTTTTCTATTAAACAATTGGGACTTGTCATACCGTCCACCTTCTGTTTTTTTCACAATATCGTGTATCGAGCTAGAACATTATAGGGGCCATAGGTAAGGTATAAGGTTAGCGTGAATGCTTGACACATTTAGACCATAAGTTGGTCCATTGCGATACCACATGAATCAAGTAGTCTTTCTCCGTTCTCGTTGAACCACTTAGAGCTCCTTAAAAAGCTGCTTATGTCTATATTTGTCAGGTCGCTCGCATCATTAAAGTAGAACTCTCCTAGATGAAGCCTACGTCTTTGGGATAGAGTAAGGCATATTCAGAGAAAATGAGGAAAAGGGCCCATACACCATTCATATCTGCATTCATACTACAAGCAAATTGAATGCGTATGGTGTTGACTGTGTGGTAACAAGTGGCATGTCGCATGAGTGGTTTTAATTATTGGGCAAGTGGCCCAATTTGCTAATTATTAGGCACAGTACATTTGCATGTCAGGAGAAATTCGAACTTTTGTGTGAACTCTTCCAAAACGGCTAACTTAAATACAACGGTTTTTTTTTTTTTTTTTTTTTAGGTTCCTCGAAAACTGCTTTAACGATTTTGATTAAACATCTTGTTTGCATTGCCCTAAAAAGTTTAATAAAATTTACTTTTGGCGAAAAATTCACATAATGGAATTAAGGTTTTAATAATTTTTGACAAAGTTCTCTTACATTGGTTTAGTTCCGTATTTTTCATGAATGGCTGGGTAAAATGTGTTCCAATCCAATTTTGCAAACAGGTATTTCAAATTTATGCGAAAAATATCTATTAAATTCCAAAATTGTACAATCAAAGAAGAAATTAATTTCTTAAGTTTTTTTTCACACTTTCTTTTACAATGTAATTTTTGCATTTGCCACGTTTTCGAAAGCGCAGTTTAATTGCAATAATTGTATTAAATATATGAGGCACGAAGTTTTATCAAAATCGTTTCAGTCATTTTCGATGAACAAGGAAAAATACCTAAATCATTCATTGTATGGGAGGAATTAAGCGTTCTGGGTGACCGGAAACAAAAAGTCAAATTTCTTCTTAAGTTTAATTACTAGCTGGATGAACACCCGGATGCATAAATGCACACCAAACAGGGCAACCTACGCGTTGGTGACGAACGGTTTAAGCATGACGAAAAGGAAAAATGAAACAGTCATTCATTACCTCTGCGAATTACTTGCTCGGGCCCAAAACAGAGCACAACTAGTAGGAAGGGCAATTTTGACGACATTGAAGAACTTTCGAAAATCAAGATAAAAGACTAGATCTCTTTTCTCAACGATACAAAATAGCTCTAGAATGAACTTTGGTCACTTCTGTACCGATTGAGTTTATACCGCGAGCTAGCTGATCAAGGGCTTTGAAGGAGGTTTTGGTACAAGAGACAGAATTAGTTACGGATTGAGCACCTGTAACGGAACCTGGTGTTCTTGAAAAGGATTTTAGAAAGGATGTTAATTTATCTCCCTAAAGAGGAGGCGCTATGACCCTCAGTCCCCATATCTCGTTAGCACATTGAATTTATACATCCCAACAAGTAACCCCTTTCCAACCTTCCCTCCCTGTACTACCATTACAACCTAAGACTTACAGGATCCCTTAGGCCGATCCTGGCAGCAGAAGAGAAGGGTGTCCTGATCACAGTGACTCGGCATGCTTGCTTTGATGCCATGGCTAAGTTCGTCGGATGGTTGGGTTCTTGTCACCGTGACCAAAACGTTTGTTACGTTTATTCATGCCGAATTGTTTTGCATAATAATTATAGAAAAAAAAATGTTGAGCCTGAAGATCGTCCTTGAAATTTAATGAGCCGAACAAAAAAAATTGTTTGCTCTGGTGAGAGTTTTAGGCCTAGATGTTCGCGCCTTCCTGAGGTTTATCCCACCCACGCGTCGACCAGCGATGCGTCCTTGGCAACTACGACCTCGATTCTAATGTAATTGCCCCCAAAGAAGAAAAAATATATGAGTTTACTCGAGTATAACTTACATTTGACCGACAGTAGTAAATTCACCTCTAAAAACAAAATCTCTAATTATTTCCATCTAAAAGCTTTCATCTTTGTCGTCCACATCTTAGGATATACATGTCCACATCCACCCTCTTGTTACTGATTAGTTTCTCATGCTAAAAAAATTCTGTGAACTAAGAAGAGCGAACTAAAACTTCCCATAGTTTAGCAAAATGCAAATAGTTAAAGCATTAAGAAGATCGACAGATTCCAATAATTTTAATAACGATTTTTATTTTTATTCAAATGGTATCCTAACAGAAACGGAAATAATTAAATACCTACTAGAATCGCATTTCAAAGAAACTAAATATGGAAACTTATTTAATTCTTAAATTATTTAAGCAAAAAAAAAAGAAAGATAAAAAAATCCTAATTTACAATTAGTTCCTAAGTTAATTATTCTTTTTATATAAATAAATTCTCAACCAACAGTCAAACAAAGAAAAAAAAGGAATGCTCTCTACCTTTCTAGCTTCTTTTTAGCTTACTTTCTTACTTAACAAATTGATTTCTCTTGTTTCTATTTTTATTCATCTATCCTATTCTTTATTTTATGTTTTTATTAATTCTTTTAATCTCATTTGATAAAAAAATTTTATACAATATTCATAGAATAGTATCCAAATGTCGTTCCTATTACCTAAATTTACTAAACTAATATACCTTCCCTTTCTCTCCTCAAATACCATATCATTCTTCTCTTTATTATTTTTGTTGTTGTTGATGCATTGAGCGCATTTGTATGGTTTTTTTTTCTTTTTTTTTTTTCAAATATATCTAGACTAGTCTCGAAAGTGTAAGTACATATATGACAGAAAAATTTGAATTAGATATCGGTTGAATTTGAATGATTAATATATATTATATATATTTTTTTTTTTTTTATAATGTAACTTACCAAGCTTAATACCAATTACTCCTTTGGGGTGGTGCACCGCTCCAATGGTTGTGTATTTTTTTTGTTTGTTTGTTTATAGTTTTAAGTTCGCATAAATTCTTTCATTATTACTAATCACTGTTCAACGATATTAATTCTACTTCTCGTAGTACACTTTGTTTATTACCCGACACGAAATTATTATTATGTTTTTTTTGTTCTATTTTTTTTTTCTGGACTTGATAGTTTGAGGCGAGAGAGGGGGAGTAACAAATTTCTCTTATTATTATTTTTTTTTTTTGTAATCAAAAAAAAACTTAGATAAAAAAAAATATAAATTATAATTTTAAGAATAAAAAAAAAACTAGAGTGATGATGGTTTGATGATAGCTGCTGTTACAGGGAGATGCTGGTGTCGTCCCGATGTTCTCCGAATTTGGATCATCTGGTCGAGGGTAGATGGTGGTAGGCTCGACGTCTTAGGCCTGGATTTTTCAAACCGGGGTCGCATGCAATGCCTCACCGAGTACTTGTAAAATTTTGCTCACACGAATGATGGCGAATAGAGGTCGCATGTATCGGCTCATTGATGATCGTATCCAGTGATGGCGCTTGTATGTCGACTGTTACGCTCATACGATAAGGGGCGAAGCTGGTTTTCACGGTGCTTATATTAGTACCTTTAGCTTGACGTTTGGATGGGCGTTTCGTCAAAGATGATTATTAACGTCGTAGAATTGATGTAGGTGCTCTTTGGTGCTGGTAGGGATATTGGCGTTTCGCTGGACAACTTTTCTGTGGCTTTCAGATGGCGTGGGTGGCCGTGTTGCTAGGTCTTATTATTGGGCAGTGTATAGCGTTAGAGTTTTGTCACAGTTTTTTTTTCTTTATAGTTTGTATGATTTCCGTATAGTTTATTTTTTTCTGCGCGTTAAGGTTTTGGGATTAGGTTTTAATGAAAAAGTTTCCTTTTTTTTTTCTTTAAGATTTGCCAAAATTGACCCGAATTTATTCTTAAGTCTTTAACTTAAAAAAATTTACTTTTCGCAATTTAATAAAAAAATAATTAATACACAATACGGACTTTTCCGACCGCAATTAAGCCGAGCACCGCACACGAATTCCAGACCAACTAAGAGAGTGATCTAACGCGGCGCTGCCTTTTATAGCCATCGGCAACTCTGGTTCTGGTTGGCGGCGGTAAAAATTTAAGAGAGCTGAATGCGACTTGAAAAATGGCTTTTAGTTAGTTCCGGTTGGTGCGTTTTCTGGGCGTATTTTTAACTTAAAAATTCCAAATTTAGCTTGAAAAATCATTTTATAATTATTAAAGAATAGGTGTGATAATATTTTATTTTTGTAGTTAAAAACGGCCTAGAAAAGCTCACCGGAAAAACTTCCATGATGGAAAAATACATCAATACTCCTGTATTGGTGATCGCGATTTTTCTCTGCCATGAAATTGTGTTATTGCATTTGTTCTTTTTATGTTCTCTTACTTTTTAGCACGTTTTCGTTTATTTCGAATTATCTCGCTCTCATCCAACATCTGCGAATAAGTGTCAACCTCCATCCCATATATCGTAATTTACGCAAATAGTTCACAATAGATGTCCCAATCTCCTTCACTCAGCATATGTACCAACCGAATATCATCAAACCATTTCCACTTTTATACTTTATAGATAAGATGGTTGAAATCTACGCTTTATACATCCCATAATCCTCAAACTTTAAGTGACTGTTGGCTTTGAATTAATTTAATTTTTAAAAACAACTATCGTACCTACCTATTATAAATAACTTATTAATAAATGATTATGACAAAAAAATGCTAACTTCCTCACAAACCTGATACTTATCGTAAGAGCAAGCGAGCGAAAAGGAACAGGAAACCATAAACGACCTACATCCGATATTCTTAAACTAAGAGCTCTCATGCACACGCTGAGTTTGCCGGGCACTTGGACCTATATTTCAATAACTTTAACTTTATTTCATTTCTGGCTTCCTACTTTTTTAAATCTTTACAATGGTATACCCCTACTTGCTTTCCATTGAGATCTTCCAACTCATATAAGTTGTTTCCTATGACCTTTCGAACACGCATTTTTAAAAATTTTTGGCAAAGCTTCGCATTCAACCTCTTAGAAGCATCACTCAACACAAAATTTCTTCGATACACGATATCACCTACAGCATATTTGATATTTTTACTACGCGTGTTATATACATGTTCATACTTTGAATGTGCGTTTGCCAGAGATTCTTTTATGTGAGCGTGCAGAATATTCATCTGAGATGCTTTAGGCAGAACTTTCATCTCGGCATTATTTAAGCACCCTAGTTCTCGGAGCAACTTGTATTCTGACCCGTGTTCAACCATCGCTTGGCCGAATAGTGCCTCGTACGGTGACATTCCGGTAGCTGAATGAACAGCGGTGCGTAGAGCGCAAGCAATCGAGGGTATGTTGGCATCCCAGTTTCTCTGGTCTGGGTCAATATATGACCGAACTGCCGCCAAAATTGAGCGATTCACCCGCTCGCTCGCATTTGCTTGAGGAGAATATGCTGCTGTCCTTACATGTTTTACACCGTACGAGGACATCAGTTTCTGAAACTCCTTGCTCACGAACTGTTTGCCATTGTCCGAAAGGATCGTTTCCGGCACACCCATCATACAGAATATCTCCTCCTGAAGGAATTTGATGACAACTTCACTGGTTGCTTTTCGTAGAGGTTTTACCAATACAAATTTTGTAAGCTGATCTAAAGCTATGAATATGTGCGTGTTGCCAATCTTTGATCGAGGATACGGACCAAGGAAGTCTATATACAGGAATTGAAAGGGCCTATCAACTTCGAAAGCTTTCCCCATAAGTGGTCTTGAGATGCTATTGGATGCTTTAGTCTTTTTGCAGGTTTCGCATTTTGAAATGATATCTTTTACTTGTGAAGCCATACCAGGCCAAAAGAACTGATTCCGTAGTCGATATAAGGTTTTCGAAATTCCTCCGTGTGATGCTCGAGGTGGCTGGTGAGCCAGAGTTATCAGATGTTCTGTTAAGGCCTTAGGAACCCAAAGCTTCCATATGAGGTCGTCCTGTAAGGGATTCCCTGTGCAATTATAGACCCTCTTGTACACGAAATTATTCGAGACTTGAAGGTCAGGGAGCTGATTCTTTTGATTTTTGACGGATGCAATGAGCTTACAGTATTCCTCAGATTGAAAACTGGGGTCTGTAAGATTGATATGCAACGCGTCATAGGGTTCGATTACCACCGATTCGCCAAGGCTCAGAGACTCTACCTCATAAGCCCTAGATAGGGCATCAGGGACGATATTCTGTGAACCTTTACGATGTTCGATAGTGAATTCAAAACCCTGAAGCTTAAGGCTCCATCTAGCCAAACGTCCGCTCAGATCCTTCTGGCTCATCAGCCACTTTAAACTCGCGTGGTCGGTGATGATCCTGAAAGGTTGACCTTCCACATAAGGTCGAAATTTCTTCACACCTACTACGGCAGCCAGACACTCACGCTCCGTTACGCTATAATTGCGTTGCGCTTTATTTAATTTTTGAGAATGGTAATAGATTGGTTTCTCGTTACCATCCTTGTCTAGCTGGCATAGCACACAACCAATGCCTGAATTGGAAGCGTCACACAAAATAATAAATTCTTTAGTGAAATCGGGGTTTACTAATATTGGTTTTGAAGTCAGAACGTCTTTAAGCTTTTGAAAGGCTGCTGCCGCATCGTCACCGAATTCAAACTTTTTTCCTTTTTTAAGGGTATCGGTTAAGGGACTGGCTAAGGTTGAAAAATCCCTAACAAATCGCCGGTACCATCCTGCCAAACCTAAGAAGCTCCTAACCTGCCTCACTGTCTTTGGAACCGGAAAATCGACTATGCCTGACACTTTTCCTGGATCGGTTTTCAAACATCCATCTCCTACCACAAATCCCAAAAATTTAAGCTCCTTGAAGCAGAACTTCGATTTTTTAACATTTATATTAAGTCCCGCTTCACGAAGTTTTGTAGCTAGAATATCCAACAACTCAATATGTTCCTCAAATGTACTAGATACCACCAACACGTCGTCGAGGTACGGAAATATTTTTTCTCGCAGTGCCACTGGTACCACCTTGTCTATCACTTGGCACATCGTTTGTGCTGCATTTTTAAGACCAAAGGGCATAACAGTGAACTGCATTAAAGGTCGGCCCGGAACTGAAAACGCTGTCTTCTCCCTTGACGATTTCTCCAACGGTATCTGCCAAAACGCGTCCTTCAGATCCACGCTAGAGATATAACGTGTATCTTGAAGACGCGCTAGCAAGCCCTCTATATGAGCCATTGGATACGCATACCCTTTTGTCTTGGTGTTAACTTTTCGATAATCCAGACAAAGCCGGTTTTTCCCTGGTTTCCTCACCAAAACTACCGGCGAGCTCCAGGCGCTAGAGCTTTCTTCTATAACACCAAGATCGAGCATGCGATCCAATTCCTCATATAGAAGTTTTTGAACCGCTGGAGAAACAGGATAATGACGCTGTTTTATAGGTTCTGCGTCTCCTGTGTCGATTTTATGTTCCACTAATGTAGTTTTCCCTAAGCCAAGTATAGCGGAGGAAGGAAACTTACTTATGGCTTTCCGTAATATCTGTGACTGGTCGTTGGATAATTCATGTGCATTTGGATCTTGTACTTGTTGGTCCGTATCAAGTGTTAGTTCTGAGACTAGGTGGGGTGCAATCCCAAATTCCCTCCAAAAATCGATTCCTAAATACAGAGGCTGTTGCAAGGATGGCACAACAAATAAATTTATAACTTTTGTAATTCCCTTGTACGAAATTTGAGCTACGATTTTGCCGACTATAGCCTGGCTATTACCATCCGCTGTCTTAATTCTTGAAGAAAATTTGTCTAATGTTAGGTTATTATCCTTTAAAAGGTCGAGACTACCCATGCCCAAGCAACTAATGCTAGCTCCACTATCGAGTAGGCCTAGCATTTGCTTTCCCAGAACTTGCACAGTAGCATATGGACGTGGATCATCTAAATTGCAAAGGGTTGTGGCTGCAATGGATTTAAATATTTTTTTCTTTTCCTTAAATTTTTTACGAAGCTTTAAAACTCTGTCTGGCACATTATATTTTTGGGTCTGAGGATCAAAGATCCTTTGCCTCACTTGATAGTAGTTTTGTATGCGTTCATGTAAAGATTTCCCCGGATATTTAGGTGTATGTTCAACAGCGACGTAAAGTGTGCTTTCTGCAATGGGATTTTTGTTCGGTCTGAGTATAGTCACTGTCGGAAGGGTCAATTCTTGCTGTAATGGAGGAATATCATTTTTAAGGGGCGTATGGTCAGATGTTACTGTTTGTCCGGAATTGGTCTTTGCGAACAGTTCCCCCGGGTCTTTGAACTGCTCTGCTGTTCGTTTCCCGTGCATTTGGGACACTGTGGAGAGGTGATGTTGTCCATACCACATTTATAACAAAACAAGTTCCTTTGCGGATCTGGACATTCAAAGAAAGAGTGCCCCTTTGCCTTGCAGTTCCAACAGGTAAGTGTCCTGTTGTCCCTTTTCGATTGGAATGCTTCCAGATAGGGATCACCTGATTCCGACTCTCGTGTCGCGTCAACTTCTAGCTCTGAAACATTTTTTCTCGTAAGTGGTATTGGCTTACTTTGTTTCAATTTTTCATGGTCACCGAGATATTTCTCAATATTCCTACATACATAAACTAACTCGGGCAAACTGTGAGTGTTATATGTTATTAAGAGTTCACCCATTCGTTTTTTGACATTAAGCTTAATCAGTTCTATCATCTCCTGAGTTTTTTTAGGAACCCTCAAACGATTATTGAGCTCTTGCAGAGCGGTATAAAAGTCATCAAAAGACTCAAATGGATGTTGGTGCCTATCGAATAACTTTCTAGATAACTCAGAATCTGTTTCCAGACTACGATATTGCTCCAACAGAGCCAAGCGAAGAGTATTCCAGTTAACATTAGGGTTGGACTTAAGATATACCCAATACCAACTCTCCACCTGTCCTGTCACGAAGTGATGAAAATTTAAAACCACCTCTTCCCAGCTTACTGCATAAGAGATCTTTAAACGTTCAAGCCTAAACAAAAAATCGTCAACCGTCATTTGACGATTGTCGAACTTGAGTCCCCATTTGTGGAAGTGATAAAACTTGGACACCGTATGTGCCGAAAAAGAACGTGGATTTCCTTCCAGAGGATCACTTAAGGTCAGATTATTGAGCTGTCTCAGAAATTCATCTGCGTTTGTTGTACGGTCTAAATTGGTTGACTGGTTTAAATTCGGTGGATGAGTAGTTGACCGGGCCTGAGGTTGAACTGTCGGCAGATCATTGGGTTGAGGAAAAGTTAATGAAGGTTCTCTATGCTCTACATGTCTTCGCGGAGTTGGAGGTGATTCAGCCGCAGCGGCAAGAGTCTGTCGCACGATGTTCGCCACTTCGTTGCGTAGACATACCCTACTTCGCTCTGCCTCAGCCCTCATAAACTCAAGGTCTTTGGCACGATTGAGCCCTATCGCGGCCGTAACTACTTCCTCAATATAACCTGTTAAAATTTCGTCCTCTTCATCCTCTACGTCAATAACTTCCTGTTCACCTGTACTTTGTGCAGTCTGGTCTGTACCTAAGCTCGCACCAGCGGTTTCTTGAGCTAATAATGAAGCCGCTCCTTCAAGATTATCTCCATTTGTGGGTTGATCTCCAATTTCTGGAACCACCGGATCACTCCGTAAGCCGGTCCGCTTGCGAAATTCTGATAAAGTCAACCTCCTTCTTCCCATTTTAAAAATTCAAAGTACTACTACGTCTCAATATCAAAACGAATATTAAAATAAAAATCAAGGGAAACTAGATCTTAAATAACAAAAAAAAACCTAAATAGCCTAACTATGTATAGGATATTATCTTCTAATCTTCTACTTATCTTCAAACTTAAAAAAAAGTAATATAATCTATAGGTACTCGTATTGTAAAAAAAATATAATAAATCCACAGTAGTTCAAAAAATAAAATTTCTATCAGAATTGATCAAGGTAATTTAATCAAAGTAAAAAAAAATTGATCATAATACCAGAAAATTACCCAGAACGAATTTTAGTTTTAAAATCTTTAACCAAAAAAAATATCGGTATTTATTCCTCAAAAAAAAATAAAAAAAATAAAAAAGATAATCGCCGAAATGGATCGATTACAAAAAAAATGATTTGAAAATATAAATCTGATGCAAAAAAAAATCAATAAGAAATATCACCAAATATCTAATAAATTGTGTATTGTGTACTCATACATAGTAATAAGGGTGAATGTGGAATGTTTTCTCCCTTATGTTTCGCAGACAAAGATGATAGCGTGTCTTTCTCTCTCCAGATTCAATCCTTTTTATTCATTATGTTTTTGTAAGTTTTATATTAGGGATTTCAAAAAAAATCTAAATTCGTTTCTCCAAATGAACTGATGATTTGTAGATGGTATGTCTTTTGAGCCGTAACTTTACTCGCATCTAAGTGCAAGCTTTGGGAGCTTAGGTTTTGGACGAGCTCAATTCAACTCACTTATAAAAATTAATTATCTGATTAGTTGAACAACAAAAATCGACATTTACCAATAATTGGATTCAAATCTAATAATTAAAATTTTCACGATTGCCTTATGAAGTTTGCCGTACAAGCACGATAAACTGATCGCAACAGCTGAACAGGGATAAGCACCCATTCATTGGACGTCAGCACGCCCTTTCTTGGCTTCATAATATAAATGATCATCTTACAACCACAAAGTTACTAGAACACAAAATTATCCTTATATTCTCTTTAGCATTATATATTTCTTCTCCAAAGGACTTCTCCCGGCCCCACGTTGGGCGCCACCTGTAACGGAACCTGGTGTTCTTGAAAAGGATTTTAGAAAGGATGTTAATTTATCTCCCTAAAGAGGAGGCGCTATGACCCTCAGTCCCCATATCTCGTTAGCACATTGAATTTATACATCCCAACAAGTAACCCCTTTCCAACCTTCCCTCCCTGTACTACCATTACAACCTAAGACTTACAGGATCCCTTAGGCCGATCCTGGCAGCAGAAGAGAAGGGTGTCCTGATCACAGTGACTCGGCATGCTTGCTTTGATGCCATGGCTAAGCTCGTCGGATGGTTGGGTTCTTGTCACCGTGACCAAAACGTTTGTTACGTTTATTCATGCCGAATTGTTTTGCATAATAATTATAGAAAAAAAAATGTTGAGCCTGAAGATCGTCCTTGAAATTTAATGAGCCGAACAAAAAAAAATTGTTTGCTCTGGTGAGAGTTTTAGGCCTAGATGTTCGCGCCTTCCTGAGGTTTATCCCACCCACGCGTCGACCAGCGATGCGTCCTTGGCAACTACGACCTCGATTCTAATGTAATTGCCCCCAAAGAAGAAAAAATATATGAGTTTACTCGAGTATAACTTACATTTGACCGACAGTAGTAAATTCACCTCTAAAAACAAAATCTCTAATTATTTCCATCTAAAAGCTTTCATCTTTGTCGTCCACATCTTAGGATATACATGTCCACATCCACCCTCTTGTTACTGATTAGTTTCTCATGCTAAAAAAATTCTGTGAACTAAGAAGAGCGAACTAAAACTTCCCATAGTTTAGCAAAATGCAAATAGTTAAAGCATTAAGAAGATCGACAGATTCCAATAATTTTAATAACGATTTTTATTTTTATTCAAATGGTATCCTAACAGAAACGGAAATAATTAAATACCTACTAGAATCGCATTTCAAAGAAACTAAATATGGAAACTTATTTAATTCTTAAATTATTTAAGCAAAAAAAAAAGAAAGATAAAAAAATCCTAATTTACAATTAGTTCCTAAGTTAATTATTCTTTTTATATAAATAAATTCTCAACCAACAGTCAAACAAAGAAAAAAAAGGAATGCTCTCTACCTTTCTAGCTTCTTTTTAGCTTACTTTCTTACTTAACAAATTGATTTCTCTTGTTTCTATTTTTATTCATCTATCCTATTCTTTATTTTATGTTTTTATTAATTCTTTTAATCTCATTTGATAAAAAAATTTTATACAATATTCATAGAATAGTATCCAAATGTCGTTCCTATTACCTAAATTTACTAAACTAATATACCTTCCCTTTCTCTCCTCAAATACCATATCATTCTTCTCTTTATTATTTTTGTTGTTGTTGATGCATTGAGCGCATTTGTATGGTTTTTTTTTCTTTTTTTTTTTTCAAATATATCTAGACTAGTCTCGAAAGTGTAAGTACATATATGACAGAAAAATTTGAATTAGATATCGGTTGAATTTGAATGATTAATATATATTATATATATTTTTTTTTTTTTTATAATGTAACTTACCAAGCTTAATACCAATTACTCCTTTGGGGTGGTGCACCGCTCCAATGGTTGTGTATTTTTTTTGTTTGTTTGTTTATAGTTTTAAGTTCGCATAAATTCTTTCATTATTACTAATCACTGTTCAACGATATTAATTCTACTTCTCGTAGTACACTTTGTTTATTACCCGACACGAAATTATTATTATGTTTTTTTTGTTCTATTTTTTTTTTTCTGGACTTGATAGTTTGAGGCGAGAGAGGGGGAGTAACAAATTTCTCTTATTATTATTTTTTTTTTTTTGTAATCAAAAAAAAACTTAGATAAAAAAAAATATAAATTATAATTTTAAGAATAAAAAAAAAACTAGAGTGATGATGGTTTGATGATAGCTGCTGTTACAGGGAGATGCTGGTGTCGTCCCGATGTTCTCCGAATTTGGATCATCTGGTCGAGGGTAGATGGTGGTAGGCTCGACGTCTTAGGCCTGGATTTTTCAAACCGGGGTCGCATGCAATGCCTCACCGAGTACTTGTAAAATTTTGCTCACACGAATGATGGCGAATAGAGGTCGCATGTATCGGCTCATTGATGATCGTATCCAGTGATGGCGCTTGTATGTCGACTGTTACGCTCATACGATAAGGGGCGAAGCTGGTTTTCACGGTGCTTATATTAGTACCTTTAGCTTGACGTTTGGATGGGCGTTTCGTCAAAGATGATTATTAACGTCGTAGAATTGATGTAGGTGCTCTTTGGTGCTGGTAGGGATATTGGCGTTTCGCTGGACAACTTTTCTGTGGCTTTCAGATGGCGTGGGTGGCCGTGTTGCTAGGTCTTATTATTGGGCAGTGTATAGCGTTAGAGTTTTGTCACAGTTTTTTTTTCTTTATAGTTTGTATGATTTCCGTATAGTTTATTTTTTTCTGCGCGTTAAGGTTTTGGGATTAGGTTTTAATGAAAAAGTTTCCTTTTTTTTTTCTTTAAGATTTGCCAAAATTGACCCGAATTTATTCTTAAGTCTTTAACTTAAAAAAATTTACTTTTCGCAATTTAATAAAAAAATAATTAATACACAATACGGACTTTTCCGACCGCAATTAAGCCGAGCACCGCACACGAATTCCAGACCAACTAAGAGAGTGATCTAACGCGGCGCTGCCTTTTATAGCCATCGGCAACTCTGGTTCTGGTTGGCGGCGGTAAAAATTTAAGAGAGCTGAATGCGACTTGAAAAATGGCTTTTAGTTAGTTCCGGTTGGTGCGTTTTCTGGGCGTATTTTTAACTTAAAAATTCCAAATTTAGCTTGAAAAATCATTTTATAATTATTAAAGAATAGGTGTGATAATATTTTATTTTTGTAGTTAAAAACGGCCTAGAAAAGCTCACCGGAAAAACTTCCATGATGGAAAAATACATCAATACTCCTGTATTGGTGATCGCGATTTTTCTCTGCCATGAAATTGTGTTATTGCATTTGTTCTTTTTATGTTCTCTTACTTTTTAGCACGTTTTCGTTTATTTCGAATTATCTCGCTCTCATCCAACATCTGCGAATAAGTGTCAACCTCCATCCCATATATCGTAATTTACGCAAATAGTTCACAATAGATGTCCCAATCTCCTTCACTCAGCATATGTACCAACCGAATATCATCAAACCATTTCCACTTTTATACTTTATAGATAAGATGGTTGAAATCTACGCTTTATACATCCCATAATCCTCAAACTTTAAGTGACTGTTGGCTTTGAATTAATTTAATTTTTAAAAACAACTATCGTACCTACCTATTATAAATAACTTATTAATAAATGATTATGACAAAAAAATGCTAACTTCCTCACACACCATTTAACAAGCTGCCTACTTTGACACAGTATTGATGGTTTTGGATGCCTGCGGTGGTCCGTTTGGTTGACTGATCCGAATTCCGGATTATTTTGCAAAAGCAAACACACGTTATACCACAGCCAAATGACACATCAAAACTTACTACTTGCACCGAAAAGGCCGAACACCCCCAGTATCCCGTATTTGTGTCAATAACGATCTTCGTTGGAATGACCACATTCTCGAGATTCCCAAAAACGCTGCTCAATGCTGAGGATCTCCTTATCGATGCAAGAAATTTTTCACCCCCTCTAAAAACGCGCTACTATTTATAAGGCCTTTATACATCCCGCCCCCTTCTCAAATATAACTAACATCTTTGGGCAAGTGAATCCCAAAATTATCTTCATTTATTGGATAGAATCCAGAACAGAGCGTTTAAATTGGTAGGAAACACAATTATCATGGAACCGTCCCTTAAACACTGTCGGAATGTTTCATGTCGTTCCTTGTTTTATTGCTTCCGAAGTAGCCAGTTACATTCTTCCGCTCAATCATTTCACCCGTGATAACTGTTTCTCGAGCCTATTTTTGCACGCATCGTAAAATACAGTTTCATTCTTGTTTTGTACAACACGATTATGGAATAATCTATCCCGCACAGATTTCCCTTGCCATTTCAATTTGCAAACATTCAAGACCAATGTTCATGGACATCTCCTTACTCTCCTCCCTAATTTCTCTATCGCCCCTGCTATGTTAAATTATAAGGCTCTCACAATAAATCCTGGAGCGCGTGTGAATTATGTCTTTCTTTCTTTCCTTATGAACCCAATCCAAACTGGATCACTCCGTAAAATGTCCACAACTCCCCATATCAATTTCATCGACAGGTTAACATAAGTTTTGGTATCAAAATAGCGAACTTCAGAGCTAGTTGGGCCACAGGGCTAGACATAATGTCTATTTTGTAAACAAAAAATTGTTATTTGTGTTTACTTGCCGTAGAGTTATAATCTTTCAGTCGGAGTTAAGCTTTTACGATAGTTCGTATTTTGTTTCCTTTCAACGCACACCAAACGAAACAAAACAAAACGTTTTGTTTTGTTTTATTCTGTTTCGCTCGGTGTGTGTTCAAATAAAAAATGTTTTTTTGACTATCGAATAAAAAACATTTTGCTTTATCCGGTGTGTTTTCAGCCTTAAGGTTTCTCTCTTAACCTATTCCTGGGATCGAGTTTAACCATTAACGATACACGTAGTTAAATCAAAAAATGTCAAAATATCTGAAGAAAGTTATGTCTTGTTTGACAAAAAGACTTCGTACATACATAAAAGTTGAGCTCTTGAGGGTTGACGAATTAACGTCTATGTTGATTCGACAAGTTTTTCATTTGTTCATTGAAAACAATGTCATTCTTTCAAGCCATCTACATGATGCCCTTTTAAGCCCTCACATAAACATGCAAATATTTAATACATCCTACGGATTTAATTTCAACCATTTTTTTTAGTATTGAAGCAAACACAAACAAATCTTCTTCAAAGGATATTTCGTATTATCCTTTGGCAAAAAGAAATATTTATTTATTTTTTTTTCTATCCCGATAAATATTCATCGAATGGAATTTTTGATTTATATGTTCGCGTCTAGACGCTGTATATCTTAAAGCTTTTATAAATGTTTGCATGTTGTTAGGTATTTGGGTTTAAAAAAATAAAATAAGTCTCATGAGAGCGTTGGTCGATTTTGGTGGTGGAAGAAATATAACAGGCTATTATTCGTTTTTTTTATTTTGTTAATTTCTCAAAACACTTTATATTGGGTAGGCTAGGGATATATAAATTGTATCCACTGGAAACTGGCAATTTATCATTGATTACGAATACTCGATAAAAGAAGTTAAGAACAGAACTAATGGCACATAAATCGATTGTAGAAATAGAAATATCTGAAAGCAGATATGAGGATTGGAGAGATGCTTCTTTAGAAGAAGTGGGTTATGTAAATCTAAAAAGGTCCAGTTTGACATGTTTAAATGGATAAAAATTGAAACGGTTCAAATAGCAAACATTCCATTCATTAAGCAATCGCGTAAGAAGTTAATGTTGTGAGTTAAATTTACACTGATACTGGGTAATATTACAAAGTACCAGAATAGTTCATGGCTTAAGGGCACATCTAACCTAATATCACATTCTGCTCGTGCCATTGGCCTCATATGATTGAATTAGAACCAACTTATTCGATTATACGAGTAATAACACGATTTTCTGTTAATTTCGTCGTGTATTAATATATTCTTGATATCTTACACTCAGAGAAGAAAGCTGTGTAAAATTACCTATGGTAAGAGCATAAATCGACCCAGAATTAATACAATCTATGGCCGTCCTAGGTATCATGAAATAGGCTAATTCCCTATTTTTTTTTAAATTCCCTCCTGCTTTCATTAAATGTGTAATATCGAAGTAAATTTACTTAAGTTTTTAGGGCAGTAAAATTTTATTGATAAACACGTTTTTTTGCGCTATTTACTATTTCAAAAATATTATTATAACTCACTAAATATTTTTGGTAAATCTCGATTATTTTAGTTGAAATTTACTCCGCCAGAATTGAATGAGCTTCTTCTTTATTTTTCACGAAAGTTCATGACAATTCTGTTCCCACATGGTTGTTGAATTTTTTTTTTTGGACTCATAAAGTCGATGTAATAGCTTTCGAGTTGCAGTTGATTTACAAACCCAACCTCTTTGTGCCTATAGTATCAACGGGTTTGCCCATATTTATCTGTCACTTGGAAAGCATGTTATTTTCAAACAAAACCAACCACATAATAACCATCCTAAGAACAGAAAAACGAATCTCGCCCTGAGGATACATTTTCCATTACACGTTGCAATCACTTTCACACATCACAACACGCACTAAAGCCTTCTAATGCAGAATCAGATGTGACTAGACGAACATGCCTCCGAATTGCCATCTTCCAACTAACGGGTGATTTTTTAAGAGCTTGAGAACTTTTTAAAAAAAAAAAACGCATAAAATTTGCAAAATCTCATCGATTCTTTATTTGAAACGTTAGATTGGTCCATGACATTTACTTTTTGAAGATAATTTCATTTAAATGTTGACCGCGGCTGCGTCTTAGGTGGTCCATTCGGAAAGTCCAATTTTGGGTAACTTTTTCGAGCATTTCGGCCGGAATAGCCCGAATTTCTTCGGAAATGTTGTCTTCCAAAGCTGGAATAGTTGCTGGCTTATTTGTGTAGACTTTAGACTTGACGTAGCCCCACAAAAAATAGTCTAAAGGCGTCAAATCGCATGATCTTGGTGGCCAACTTACCGGTCCATTCCTTGAGATGAATTGTTCTCCGAAGTTTTCCCTCAAAATGGCCATAGAATCGCGAGCTGTGTGGCATGTAGCGCCATCTTGTTGAAACCACATGTCAACCAAGTTCAGTTCTTCCATTTTTGGCAACAAAAAGTTTGTTAGCATTGAACGATAGCGATCGCCATTCACCGTAACGTTGCGTCCAACAGCATCTTTGAAAAAATACGGTCCAATGATTCCACCAGCGTACAAACCACACCAAACAGTGCATTTTTCGGGATGCATGGGCAGTTCTTGAACGGCTTCTGGTTGCTCTTCACTCCAAATGCGGCAATTTTGCTTATTTACGTAGCCATTCAACCAGAAATGAGCCTCATCGCTGAACAAAATTTGTCGATAAAAAAGCGGATTTTCTGCCAACTTTTCTAGGGCCCATTCACTGAAAATTGCAAGCGTTGCTCGTTAGTATGTCTATTCATGATGAAATGTCAAAGCATACTGAGCATCTTTCTTTTTGACACCATGTCTGAAATCCCGCGTGATCTGTCAAATACTAATGCATGAAAATCCTAACCTCAAAAAAATCACCCGTTATAAATGTGATGTAGGTAGTGCTTTATACCTATGACCTATTGTCACAAGAGAAGCTTTGAGAATTGAAAGCATTCACTCTATTATAATAGACCATTTCCACTGAAGAAAGGATTTTTGTGGGCAAACATTGAAATGAGTCAGGTGGCTTTATACATTGCTCTGTAGCAAGCAAACAAAACCAAACCCAGCTAAAAGAAGCCATCTTCTAAGCGAGTAGGCTTGCATTGTACCTCTGTTGCTGGAGCTGCATCAATTGAATGCAATTTTTGTTTGGCTAGAAGCCATCTTTCACCAACAAAAGTCATCATTCATGCTTATGCGTTGCACCTTTTGTATGTATGTAACTATACGAAGGTGAAAAGGGAATCCTTTAGACGTTTTCACTCGACTTGTATGCTTCTCAAGTCTCGAAATGTAATGGAATTGCTTTTTATTGTTAAAGGGTTTGCCATCAAAGGGTTCATCTGAAATAAACAGCCAAAGCATTATGCATCGTATTGTGGTTGTGGAACAAGAGTGTGAATGAGGAATTATGTGTGATTTGAATCACGCCATTGCACTGATGTGTGCGGTTCGTTAGAGGAAAATTTAAATAACTTCGCAAAAGATTGAGAAGAATATATAAATGGAAAGAAAAATATATACAGGGTGATTCGAATTGAATTCGATAAATAGCTACAGCTTAGCGTGTTTGGCAGGTGGGTCGCTTTCCCCCAGTTTACACGGAACAGGAAATTTTCTGAAAAATTGAATATTAACAAAAATAATATATGATGACTGTTATATTGCATAGTCTCATTTTATCATTGAACTCTTTAGACTTTACCAGTCGTTGCCCGATTGCCATAAGGCCAACCCTACTGAGGAAAACCGGAATAAGTTCAAACAAGCTAGAAAGACCTGTAATGACCATATTCGACAGACCAAGTTTTTACATGACCAACAGATAAGGCAAAAAATACTACAATGTCCCAAGGGTAGTAAAAATTTCTGGTCATTTGTAAAAAATATTCGAAATACTACTTCGTCCTCGGTCCAAACGCTCGTTATCAATGACATTCGATATGTCAGCTCTCTTGATAAAGCCAATTTGCTTGCAGCACACTTTGCTGCTAATTCGACGCTGCCAGAGAGTGTTATGACTCCTCCTGTACTTGAGAACACAAACTTTTCCATGGGACGAATCTTTTTTCGTACTCGTACAGTTGCAAGAGTCCTGAAAGATCTTGACATACATAAATCCGCTGGCCCGGATAGTATCCCTCCCATTGTTCTGAAGAGGTGTTCTTCAACGCTGGCAAAACCAGTGCGTAAGCTTTTCTATCTATCCTATTCCTCGGGACTCTTTCCGAGTAGATGAAAAACAGCATTTGTCCAGCATGTCCCTAAAAAAGGTGAATCTTCTTCCCCCTCTAACTATCATCCAATTGCACGTCCCTTCTTTCCAAGGTCATGGAAACACTGATAAATAATCAGCTCAAGAAATATCTCGAAGAGCGAAAGCTTCTTAATGACCGACAGTATGGCTTTCGTAGCCATAGGTCCACTGGTAATGTGATGGTATACAAGTATCTCACCGAACAGTTGCACTTGATATTTCAAAAGCATTTGATAGAGTTTAGCATCAAGCTCTCTTATCGAAAATGCGTGCTTTTGGTATCGATGAATCTCTTCTTCGTTGGATTAGAAATTATCTTTCAGGCCGCTCAATACAAGTTGTATTTAGTGTTTTCAAGTCTGAAATTCATAAAATAAATGCTGGTGTACCACAGGGCACCGTTTTGTCTCCGACTCTCTTCCTCATGTTTATCAACGATCTCCTATCTGAAACTTCTAATCCACTAAATTGTTTTGCTGATGATAGTACCCTCAGCTTTTCATATTCGTTTGAAGATTCACTTCCATGTTCCTCGGAAGTGGAATTCGAACGGCAGCGTATGAAAAGCTCATTAAATTCTGATCTTGACAGCATTTTCCAATGGGGAATAAAAAACCGTGTAGAATTTAATGCTTCAAAAACTCAATGCTGTATTCTATCGTTAAAGCGAAATCCTACCGCTTTGCCGCTATCCATGAGCGGCACTTGCATTGAGGAAACTGAACAACTTTCAGTGCTTGGTATGTGTATTACAGACCACCTTGTGTGGAATGATCATATGTATATTCGACGTTGCCAAAAACGCTGCCAAGTGTTTAGGTTTCCTTCGACGTTGCAAGAAATTTTTCACCCCTTCCGATCTGGCTATAATCTATAAGGGCAGGTGCTCCAATAACACACTTGAGTCTCTTGGATAGAATTAAAAAGAGCTTTAAAAATGATAGGTGATAGAAGTATAGCAGAAACATTTGAATCTCTCGAGCACCGTCGCAATGTTTCTTGTCTTTTATTATCTTACCGTTACTTCTATAAACAGTGCTCCAGCGAAATAGCCAGTTGCATTCCTCCCCTTAAACAATTTAACCGCAATACCCACGCGCGCTTAGGAATGCTCATCAGTTTACTCTTGAGTTCACCTTTGGACGTACTGTGAAATACAGAGATTCTTTCTTTAGCCGGACTACACGAATGTGGAATGTTCTACCCAGCTCTATTTTTCCTTCCCATTGTAATGTTCAAAAATTTAAAACTAATGTGCATCGGTATCTCCTTTTAAACCCTTCCTTGTTTTTTTTTTTTTTTTTTTGGGGTATATTACTGGTATTTGAAAAGCTTTTAGGGAAGAAATCTCTGGGAACAATCTGACCGATATGTAAAAAACCTATATTCCGGCTAGAAGACCCGGCTATCGATAAATAATCCTTTAAAAAGTATTTATTCATTTTTGTGGTTTGTTGGATCGGTCTTCCAGTCTAGAAAAAGTCTTCGGTCCAGAAAAATTGCGAACTTCGAAGATTGTCCCAGTTTCCTTTGAAATTTAGCTCGTTTCACAATTTTTTTTTTTAAATTCTTTAATTATTTAAAATTCATTCACGTAGCAAATGCTTCCTTAAATTTTCTTTCTTTTGGTAAATTAATTCAAGGACCTTCATCCAATATTCTTATGTTACTCAAAAATCATTTCATCTTTGAGAAATTTTACTAGTGTGCGACTGTGGTTGAAGGTGAAGGTGTATACTCGTTTGTATACATATCTACCATGTCATATTTCGAAGAGTAGGACTGTCATTCCGACAATCCCCCAAACGCTATCGAATGCGCACTGAATAGTGTGAAACGTCTCTCTCGCTGTGCCATGGATGTCTCTATGTCACTTTTGTTTACATGCTTCTTGCACTGTGAAATCGCAATGCGAAAGTTTATTTTACAGCTGCACCCGTCAACATACCCATCTTCTGGGAATGCTTTTTGGAAATTTGTGGTTAGACAACTGAGTTTCTGCTGTAGCACCAAAACTTACCCTATCATGATTGTGTGAGCTCCGAAGGTTATTCCATGGAGGGATAGAAAAAGGAAATATAGTTGAATTTGGGAGTAGCATAAGTTTGATTAGGAGTTACAGTTTTGTTTTCGACATTACAACGGATGTGGCAAATAAAGTTCAAACCTTGTGAACGTCAAAATTTTAGTATTAATTTGGTAGCTTTGATTGAAAATTCGACTTCAATACTGTTCCATAAACTTGCTTGATGCATTTTTCCTTATCGAAAGTTAAAAGTCGAAGACTTAAAGTCGATTGAAAGCAATTTTGGGTCGTGTCTTGAAACCCGTTCGATAACACTCTTGAACCATCTGGTGTATAATTAATATGAAGCAGAAAATATTAGCTTAATTTCCGGTTCGAAAATTCGACTCCCTCATCGCTCAAAATTAGGATACTCTCTACACCTACTCTTGAATATGCATTTTCTGCTTGGCCAAATCTGGGAATAACATTGCAAGTAGCTTTAAAATTTACTTCTCCATCAGCATCTTCGTCTTGGGCCATCTCACAGTCATCAAGTGCAACCGGAAATTAAGTGCTTAAGTTATTCATTGCTATTTGGGGCTAATCGGGTGGGTGGGAGCTCTGCTTGCTTCTGTTGTGCTGAACCAAGCCCAAGCCAACAACAAAGTTCGTCATCGCTTTCATTAAAATTTCATCAGCAATTCAAAACGCCAAGGAGTAAACGAAGCGATGCAATTAAACGCAAACCACCTGAAACTACCCTCTCCTTCGCCACCACCGTCGTCATATCCTTGTTCGTAATAACTCTTCTCGGTTTGGTTTATTTGTTGTGATAGTTAGTCTGGGGCCGTGTTGCTGATGTTTTCGCCTACCTAAGTGTTGTAATATCATCAAAGAGAGTTTAGGTGAGAATTTAGTTAAGACAATAAAGTAGGTACTAGAATAGCATAGTTAGTGTTTATCGGAACTCTGGGATTCGGGTATTATGGAAGGTATCCTTAAACAAGGTGATTTACATTTTGCTTTCACAGATGTTTGATGCATAATTGCTAAATGAATTCTCTCTGCCAACTAAGAGATCAACGTTAGTTGTGCAACTTGAACGCATATAGAAATTAGCTAATGAACGTTATGAGATGATTATAAATGAATTGTTAAATTTTCCTCTATGACGTCATGGAACAACAAAAATTGCAATACGATTTTAAGAAGGAATTCGATTTACCTGATGATATTAATTTGGAGTTGAGTGTGTGTATGGAAGGCACTTGGTTCATTTGTGGAAAATTTAAGTTTGAATAATTGGAAAAATAACTTTTAGAATTTAGTAGGTATAGCGGAAATAGATAATAGATAAACTGCTTAACAAAAAGACTGTTGAATTGTAAATGGAAAATATAGAATTTAGAAATCAAATTGAAATCAAATTGAAAGGTGTCAATGACATACTTTTAGGCGTTAATGAATCCGCTGATCAGTCAATGGATAGTTCAAAGGCTGAAAGACATTTTGCACATGGTACTTAGGGGTCAGAAAACCGAGTATATACGCTTTCAGTGGTTTTATAAAACCTCTCATTTATGTAAACGGAGGAAACTGTAGCCTAATTTTAGGCTTAATTTATTATTCAAAAGGAACTTCTTAGGAAAGTCGTGGTGCTAGCGAATGTTGGACTTTTAAATTTAAAGAAGTACAGACACTTTTTGGACTTCAACTGTGAAATAATATAGTCTGAGGCTCATACGAATACACTTTTTGCTGTTTTAATATTGAAATATAAGAAAGTTTGTGATAAAAAGAGGTAATGTCCATTCTGAACGAGTTTTTGTAAGAAAAAGTGAAAGGAAAACTTAACGATTTTCTTCTGCATTGACATGAGTGATTTAATAAAGTTTAAAAAATAAATAAATAGGAGGCCATTACTGCTCGTAGAGAGCCTAAACCTAGTGACTTACAACTCTCAACCATTCCTTTGTGCGTCACTAGAAATGAAGGGGACACACAATTTTCCGCCGAATCTGGCAGAATCTGTCAATTCCTCACAAGAGGCAGTACGCCCCTGAAAAACTTTTTGTAGCGGCTGAGAATCGAACCGAAGACATTCTGCATGACGGTCCAACGCACTAACCATTTTGCCAAGGGGTACCAGTTTAAGTCCTGACTATTTCTAGCGTATTGCACAGATTCAAAGGATTAGTTCATCAAAACTCTCTTGCTTCCTATCATACTATCCTACTTCCAATCTGTAAGGCCTAAATCAGCTAGTCAAAGCTATTGATCAATAGTAAGACTTCAGGAATATTAGAGAGGTCTAATTTTTATCGACAACTTAAATGTCATATTTGTAGATTTAGTAGATTTATGTTCTCCCTGTATTGGTATTGTGGTCGACCAATATTTAGTCAGCTTATGCTTCTCCGACCGGTCTGGAAAGTTTTATTTCCAACTTGTTAGATAGGAAATCCAAGAGTAGGTACATTATCTTCGTAAGACTTTTTTCTGCAGGAAAAGTTTAAGTTTATCAATAAGGCAAGTATTGGTGAAAAACACTCGACGACAAGTTATAGATTCGTAAAAAAGTCGGTTCGTCAAGGTACTGTCTACCAAGAAAACTGGAGACGTATAGCTTGAACCAATTCAGTTGGCAATTCTACTGCGCAGGTCTCTTTAAATTTCTTTGCTCTACTCTTTAATTCTTAAAGAGACAGCAAAATCACTGAAAAAAAGAAAAAAAAGATGCACATCCCGGCGTTGTTGTCAATGACGCTGCTGCAGGTCTAAAAACCTAGCGGTGGAAAATCGGCGAAAATGAAAAAAAAAAACACCAAAATTTGTGGCTTTTTTGTTGCTAATTAGTTGCTGGAATATCGATTTTGTTGCTCGAACCGATCGCGAGAAATCGGACACAGTTCTAGATTTATGTTAAGATAGCGTGGTAGCGGTGAAAAATCAGCGAAAATGAAAAAAAAAACACCAAAATTTGTGGCTTTTTTGTTGCTAATTAGTTGCTGGAATACGGATTTTGTTGCTCGAACCGATCGCGAGAAATCGGACACAGTTCTAGATTTATGTTAAGATAGCGTGGTAGCGGTGAAAAATCAGCGAAAATGAAAAAAAAAAAAACACCAAAATTTGTGGCTTTTTTGTTGCTAATTAGTTGCTGGAATATCGATTTTGTTGCTCGAACCGATCGCGAGAAATCGGACACAGTTCTAGATTTATGTTAAGATAGCGTGGTAGCGGTGAAAAATCAGCGAAAATGAAAAAAAAACACCAAAATTTGTGGCTTTTTTGTTGCTAATTAGTTGCTGGAATACCGATTTTGTTGCTCGAACCGATCGCGAGAAATCGGACACAGTTCTAGATTTATGTTAAGATAGCGCGGTAGCGGTGAAAAATCAGCGAAAATGAAAAAAAAAAAAAACACCAAAATTTGAAGCTTTTTCATAGCTAATTAGTTGCTCTAATGAGAATTTTGTTGCTTGAATAGTTTTTGAGATATTAATAACAATGCCGGTCAGTGACGATGCCAACTTAGTTTAGCTGAATTTTCGTCATATTTTTTGTATTAAAAATAGAAAGATTTATTGAACGATTTTTAACCATTATCGAATTACTCACTATTCAATTGTCTATAGAATAATATGAAATTTATTTTTATGTCGTGACATTCTAATAATAATGTAGGTAATAATAGAAAAAGTAGTAGGAAAGAAACAAAAAAAAATAAGCCGATCGTAATGTTCATTCCTCAATGTTTAACATAATGTGTCGTAGACAAAAAAAAAAACACGTAAGTTGAAAACTACATTTTCAAAAACTAATTTTAATTCATGTTCAACAGGAGATGTCATTATTTTTGAAGTCTTTGACGACGGGACGAACCAGAAAATTAAATTGGGTGCTCTTCCACGAAGTTTAACGAATCAATTAAATAGCAGAGAAATATATAGACTTGTCGGAGCTATAGACTTTACGCCGCCTTCGAATACTCGAAGAACATCATCAGATTTAAATATAGGACACTTCACGGCCGTGTGCTTACGAGGAACTCAGTGGACAGAATACGACGATCGTTGTGAAAAAGAAATATTCAGAAAAAATACATACGCTATTAAGCCTAGAATTTTAATGTATGTCAAAATCACATGACATAATTCTTAATACTGCTTTTACACGAAAGCGATTTTTAATCTTATTTCCTCGTTTGGAGTCATCTTCCGCTTTGTGTAACCCCGCCACCGTACACGTCTCTCTCCTACGGTAATAATGCTTCGTTTAAAAGCAGTTTTGTTATAAAAAACGAATGTTTTTTATTAATGGAAAAATAAAGAACAATTAAATGTTAAACTGCCCGCTGCTCAGTAATGAGATTGTGGTACTATTTTTTTTTTGTATTTCCTGCCTAGATAAGGAATTTCAAACTCGACCGATTCCTGGTTTCTATAAGTTAAAAATTTAATATTTCATAAAAAAAAAATTGGAAAACGGTTGACTCTAAAGGCCATTCCTGTAACTTTCCGCTAATTCTATGCTTTTGCACTCAAAATTCACTCAATACAACATTTTTGAGCTCGTAATTTCTTCGTTATTATGAGCTCTCCGAGCTCAAAAACTAGCTGTTCTACGCTTTTGAGCTCTTCGAGCCACACAATATACTATAACCGCACGGAATTCAGCTATGAGATTTTGAGCATTAAATAAAATATTGCGATATTTGCTGAACTTTTCAGGTGAAAGAATCCGACATTCACGTTCAAAAAAGTCATTGTATAAAACCAGCTACAGAGAGCTTAAAACATATAGTAAATAACTTCAAAGAAGTATATAGTTCAAAACAATGCGTAAATCATGAGAAAAATTCGTAAATGTTTAACGGATGCGGATCTAAATTTTACATGTGTATATAGTTAAAAAAAATTAGATTTACATTCAGACAGAAGATTTATATAAACTTTTTTAATAAGTCGCTTAAAGCTAGCCCTAGACGACGAACATGCTCGCTGAACTTGTTCGTGCTCGCCATGTTTTCGTCGTGTAGGGGCTGGTTCGCGAGCCGCTCGCTGTTGGCGAAAAATTTCGATTTTCTCATGTTCGTTGGCTTCGATGTTCGTCGTGTAGGGCCATGTTCGCGAGCAAATCTTATTTTTACCGTGAACGTTGCACAGTGGGTCCTCTTCATACATAATAGTGCTCAAAATACGGTTTTCAATTTTTGTCAATAAAAACAAAATAAAAATGCCTAACCAATATAAATATTATAACAAATATTATAACACAGTATTATCTTTCCTCTCTGTCTAACGGCCAAGTTACGGTACATTTAAGTTGTCTGTGTCATTGCTTTTTCATTAAACATGCAGAAGTTTTAATTGTGTGCAGTTTTCTTTTATTTTTAAAAGTCAGAACTATATTCATTATTACTAATATTTTCATTTTCAGAAGCAGTTAGTATCTATTTATAACAGTTTTTAGCATTTTTAACAAGACTCTGAATTTTGAGACTGCTTAGTACCAACAGGACCCACTGTGCGTCGCACATGCTTACTCTGTGAAGATTCAACACGAAATGAATGTTCGCCAAATGTGTTCGCCGTGTAGGGGATAACGCAAACGAACAAGTTCGGCGAGCATGTTCGTCGTTTAGGGCTAGCTTAAAGGAATTATCTGTATTCAAAAAAAGACCGCGTAGTAACCGAAATTTTTTCTACAGAGTAATCTAGCATGGCCTGTTGGTTTGCTTACGGGTTTCGAAACACTAGCGACTTCCGGTTTCTATTTTGTTGCTGACTCTGCACTCAGACAAGGCCTACTGTGCTCAACAAATTATTAATTAGATTTTTCCATGGAAAAATCGAGAGTTAAGCTAGCGTGGACGACATCAAATTTGAGTTACTCGTAGTTAAATTAACTGTGAATAAATATTTTTTTTCAACTTTTTCTTGGAACATCTTACAGCAACAAATTAGCAACAAATTTACTCTCATTTGTGTGATCGGTTATTCCAAAATTTTGTAATTTCCACGCTATCTTAACATAAATCTAGAACTGTGTCCGATTTCTCGCGATCGGTTCGAGCAACAAAATCGGTATTCCAGCAACTAATTAGCAACAAAAAAGCCACAAATTTTGGTGTTTTTTTTTTTATTTTCGCTGATTTTTCACCGCTACCACGCTATCTTAACATAAATCTAGAACTGTGTCCGATTTCTCGCGATCGGTTCGAGCAACAAAATCCGTATTCCAGCAACTAATTAGCAACAAAAAAGCCACAAATTTTGGTGTTTTTTTTTTTTCATTTTCGCTGATTTTTCACCGCTTCCACGCTATCTTAACATAAATCTAGAACTGTGTCCGATTTCTCGCGATCGGTTCGAGCAACAAAATCGATATTCCAGCAACTAATTAGCAACAAAAAAGCCACAAATTTTGGTGTTTTTTTTTTTCATTTTCGCTGATTTTCCACCGCTAGGTTTTTAGACCTCGCTGCTGCGAACATACTGAAGCACTTAGGAGGGTGAGTTTTGTTTATAGCTTCGCTCACAGTAAAATAGAAATGAATTTCCAGTGATGGACTTTCTTTGAATAAGATCTGATCATGGTTTACTTTTCTTTCATAGCTTGATGTCTAAAAAACTATTTCATCTCTGGTGAGATAAAAGGAAAAGATTTTTACGTGTAAACTTTACCTCGAAAAAATAAAATTAATAATTTTTGTTTTTATTAGTGGGACAAATTTCAGTGCACCTATAATAAAAAAATCAGTCTATTGCAAAATGCAATTGGGTTAGACAAGAAAAACTACCTGCAAGCTGCGACATAGGATTAATGACAAAAAGTTTAGGGATTATTGTTTATTTCTATGTTTTATGATTTGTGGCTTAGTAACAGAAAGGTTCCGGGGGCGTTGTGTTTATATTTATTTTTTGGCATTAGTGTATATTTGATATATTTTTTTTTTGACCTGTGGGGTTGGGATTAATTGTAGATTAGTGTTAATTAGTTAGATTAGTGTTTACGAGTTTGAACAATTTTTAACTACGAGTTTTTAAGAATGAATTTTTGCATCAGAGGGAATTAATGTATTTAAATGATATTTGCTTTGCTTTGCAATTCAGTTTAAAAAAAAACAACCAAGAATAATATATTGAAATACATTTAAAAGAAATTTTAATGGATCCATTTAGAAAAGGAAAACCTATTGGAAGCCAGGCGCGTAAGATAGTTGTTAAGATATATAATGACAAACTGGAAAGAGCAAAGAATTCGTTTCTTGAAAATCCTGTGAGTTACGCAACAACGCAAACAGTGAAAACTACTGGAATTTCTGAACGTTCAATCAGAAGGATTATTAAGGAATACGAAGAGACAGAACAGGACTAGACGAATTTGACATCGCAGCTATTCGGCGTATAATGCACAACTTCCACCAGGAGGAAAAAATGATGATATCCTTAAAAATGTTGAGACAAGGAGTTCAGGAAGATCTGGAGTTTAACTTAAGTATTACGTCGTACCGTCAAATAATTATAGAGATTCGTTTTTTAGTCGCACAACACGATTATGGAATAACTTACCCGGCACAGTTTCCTCTTGCCATTTCAATTTGAAAACATTCAAAACCAATGTTCATCGACACCTCCTTTCTCTCCCCTGCTAATTTCTCCCTCGCCCGTGCTGTGTTTAAAACATTATAAGGGTCTCGTAACATACCCTTGAGCGCGAGTGAATTATAAAAAAAAAGAAGAAACGGATTTAGCTACAAAAAACTCAAAACAACCGGAAACTTCTCTGTGAAAGAAATGATATTAAACTCATGCGAGTGAAGTATCTGAGAAAAATCCGGAAATACAGAAAGAAAGGATTTGATATCATTTATTTGGACGAAAGCTATATTCATAGCTCACATACAAGGTGGTGAAAAAGGTTTCGTGAAAAAACTCCTTACTTTTATTCAAATCTGGAACGAAAACGGGAGACTATCACGACGACATGAACTTCAAAAATTTCTGCAAATGGATCCAAGAACAAGTTTTGAATAACTTGGAGGAACCTTCAGTTATTGTAATGGACAACACCTCGTACCACAATAAATTAGAAGAAAAACAAATTACTTCTGCTAGCAAGAAATCCGAGATGATACAATGGCTAACCGAAAACAATATTCCGCCCCCGGAACCTTTCTGTTGCTAAGCCACAAATCATAAAACATAGAAATAAACAATAATCCCTAAACTAGTTGTCAAAGCAAAGTTGAGTTAGGCACTGTAAGATTTAAGGAAAAATCTTTACTCATTAAATATCTTGCGCACCATTTTTGTTCTCTTAAATCCTCTCTCTGCGCAACCGACCGTTGGCCAACTGAATTGGTTCAAGCTATACTTAGACTCGATTCAACTTAATTTATATTTACTTTGACGGCATTTTTGTTTTCGAAAACAATATTGACGGAAATGGCTTATGTATGTTATCTAAAAATAAAATAAAGAACTAACTTTCAAAACAGGTGAAGTACCTTATTGTGAGTTGGGGCATAATACGAGTATCACAACAATTTGGGTTTTATTTAAAACCATATTCTTACTTGCGGTGTAAAGGTGTTATTTGTCAAGTTATGCATTCAACATCTCGAGATTTCGAATTTGACATTACAGTACTAGAAACCGAAAAAAGTGGGTCTCGAAAATATTTTTTTTTTCAAATTGTTCCAAAACTAAACATTTCATGTTGTGAGAACTAGCAAATGGTTGAAAGGTTTCTCATATAACCATTTTTTTTTTTCAAGTTTCTGCAAAGGTTAAGGCTCCTTCCTAAGAAGTTTAAATAGTTTTCTGGATTTAATTTTTTTTCTGAACATTGAAGGATTTTCTGTTTAAAAATTACAATTAACAGTTTCCTTATATTATCTACAAAATGTAGAAAAACTTGTTTTTTTTTTCAAACAAATTTTCAAAAATAATTTTTGAAAACCGTATTTTCTCGAAAACGGAACCTAGAATTTTCATAAAATTTGTTTTCTTTCACTTAATTTTTACGAACTAAAATTCAATAAAAAAAAATAAAATTATAACATTTCTGACAGTAAATACCCTTGAACCAATTTCTTTGATTTTTAACTTTTTCACTTCTTTTGGTGAACGGATTTAAAAGAAATAATATATACAGAAGCTTCGAAAAATTAAAAAAAAAACAACATTGCAAATTCCTTAAAAAAATAAGCTTTTGTATACAAAATTTTTAAAACATTTTTAAGAAAAAAATTTGGTACGCCCACTTTAAGTTTTTATTATTGTACGAATGAAAATTAAATTTCCAAAAAAAAAATATTAAGTCGTTTTTGAGATATCGAATTTTCAAAAAAAAAAAAGACTTTTTTCCTTCCAAAAACTCCAAAAATTATTTTTTTTTCTTAAGTTTTGAAATGCGATGTTTTTTAAACTTTTTAGAAGCATCTCTAGAAAAAATTTCATTAAAATCCGTTATGGTTCTATGGTAGGTACAAGCTGTAATATCTTAATTTCATTTTTTTTTTATTAAATTAAAGGTCATAAAAAATAATTGAAAACAAAATTTTTTATCAAAATTCTACGCGCCGTTTTCGAGATAAGTACGAGTTTTAAAAACTATTTTTTAACATTTTTTAACATTTGTGTGGTGGGTACCTTTATTTTCAGGTAAGATACATTTTTTTCTCTCGAATCTTTTATATTATATTGAGAAACTTTTATTTATCAAGTTTAAAAAAAATCTAGCATGTGGTTTTCGAAATATTGAGTTTTGAAATAAAAATTTTGAAAAAAAAAAATAATTTTTGAAAATTTGAATACACAAATCTGTTCAAATTGTTAGGGAGCTTTAGCATACAAAAAATTATCAAAATCGGTGGTACCGTTTTTGAGAAAATCAAAAACAAAAAAATGGTTTCATGTCCATGGGGGGTACCCTCAATAACCATTTTTCCGAATTTTGTTTTCAACCATTATCTAGCTTTAACGAAATAAATTTTGTTTGTATCTTAATATTTTAAATCTACCTAACAGTTTTTGAGAAAAGAAATATTTATAAAATTTCGAAAAAAAATTCGTATGGCAGCTACCGTTATTTTTGGTCTTAAAAAAAAAAAGAAAAAAACGAGTGCGGGGAAAAAATTTAAAGTGATATCTACCAAGTTTAATGAAAATCGGCCGAGCCCTTTAGGCTGTAGTCGAACAGACAGACAAACAGAATAGCGAGACCCACTTTTTTAAGTCTTCGTTATCATCGTAATGTCAACTTTGATCAAAATCTCGAGTTCGATTTTTTTACGAATGCCTTATATTAACTATAAGTCGCAAGTAAAAAATTTATTTTCATGTTATGAACAATTTTGTCCCTTAAACATAAAGGCAAGTTCGTGTGACGGCGCGGCGGCGTCCTACATTTTTTTTTATTTTTCAAAATTGGTGATCCCGCATAAATGGAGAAGAATGGATCACACTCCCCTTGCAAAAAGTCCTTGTATTTGCCATTCCTAAGTTATTGTACTATAGAAGTTATTTTTCGTGTTATGGTTAAGGCGTTGGACTTTCCCCCAAGATAAACGGATCCGGTTCCCAACTGCTTTCAATTAGAATGGCAGAAAAAATTGTTTTCAAGGGTTCTGCGTATTGCGAAAAAGTGTTGAATTCTCTCATATTATCTCTTGTCGTGTAGAAGTGCTTCCCATCTTAGCGGTTCGGATTCGGCAAACAAAATAAGGTTTATGAATCTAAGTCCCTAGCCTAGCCTCCTGGTTCTTCAAGAGCTGTTCTTCTTTTGCCCAGAAACGAGTTGATAAAATTCTTTGAAATTTAATTTCTAACTGTATTTACTTATAACTATTGGTAATACGTTAATAATTTTTTTAATTTTACTAATTTTATTAATTTTTATTTTCAGATTTGATGTGAGAATATGCAACCTGATTTGTTCAAGAAAAGCTGCAAGTATAACTGTGAGTTTTTTCTTAAAAATTATCATTGACTTTAAATTAACAAACAGCCGAAACTTTAAATCTAATTTTGAAGAATTATGTTACAATATTGTGAAAAGGTATTTCCTTTTTTTTAAATAGACCATTTTACAGATTTCTCAAGGTATTTCTTGTCTGTAAAATTTACAGTCAAAGAAAAATTCAGAAAAAAAATATTCATCTTTGTGTAAGAGGAATGGAATGAACTGAAACATGAAAATTTTGTCAAATCTAAGAAAGTTTTATTTATACATATAGACAGTTAAATTTAGGGACTTCCTCGAGGTGTTGCCAAACACACATTTTTTGATGCATTATTGGTTCTCTATGAGTTCTCGAGAAATCAAATATTTTAATTTTTTTTTTGCTTTGTGATTAGAATTAGAAATTTTAACGTGCTTCATTTAAATTAGCACTTTATTGACTTGCATAGCTAACCACAAAAGACTGATTTCCCTTATTTAGCAGTTAATGGCATTCTAGCCACCTTAACATTATCGTCAAAGCTCCTACTAATGACCCGATAAGCACCTCATTCTGAATCAAAGCCGATTGACTGTAATGGAAAATCCTTTTTCATTAAAAGATTTTTTGTTTTAATTCCTTGCCACATTGACAAAGCTACACTACACCTCCTCACACAAAAAAGCACTTTCAAACTATTGCCACACCGCACATGCAAAAAAAGCGAACAAAAAAAATAAAAGAAATTGAAACAAAGCTAAGGCCACAAAATGGAAAAGAGGATTAAAATTAAACAGTGTGCATTAGAGGAACTTCTTTCGTCGTGTTGGGATTTTTCTTGTTCCCTTTTTGTGTTGTTGCATATAAAAAGGTGATGGAGAACAATTTTCCATCAGTTCCCAGGTCATTTAACAGGAAGATGACTTAATGAACTGGTAATTGCATTTTTTTGCATTTTCTCCCGCATTCCTTTTTTTTTCTTTCTCTTTCTAAATACCACACTTCCGGCAGTTTAGTTGTGTAGTAGTTGCACCGCATCACCTGTAACTAATGGAGTACCATTTCCACGTCTTCATCCTTTTTAAACCATCATCAGATGCATTAATGGAATTCACAAAACCAAAGAAGAATCCTGTTAATGGATTTGAATTGAAATTGCACCGCCACTATCCTTTTATTGGGTAGAAGAAAAAAACACCCACGACGAGATTCAATTTCCAATTCAATTTTCGATTTTTCTAAGTTTTATTCTATTCTATGTCAACCTTATAGCCTAAGTCAATGGACGCCCGGATATGTGCTTTTAGATTAATGAAGCCATTTCGTAAGGATTCCTGCGTAAGGAATTCTCGTATCTTCTCTTTGCTCTCGCAGAAGACTAGATTCTCGGTGAGATCGATCAGCTTCTGTTGATTGACATTCATACGGTAGAGGATCAGAAGTGACCCGCTGCCTTCTTGACAGAGATCTGTCGATAACCGGGATATGCCTTGAGCAGCCGTGTAGTCGAGGCCAGTGATCATTTTGCAATTGATAACGACTGGTATCTTGAAATCAGCCTGAATGCTCGCTTTGAGAACCTTTCCGCGGATATAGTTGATCGCTGGGAAGTAGATTCCATTTCCGGGAGTCACCGAGATGTATTGCATATCGTCAATCTGTCAAAGGAAGGTAGTGGTTAGTATTTTTTTGTGGAATCTCCAAAGGCTTACCGAATCTATTTTAACGGTGACGTCAGGACGAGCCCACAGATAGAGGAGGTACGACACTGTTATGACGATTCCCACCAAGAGCCCAACTTCCACTCCGAACATGACGCAGGCACAAAAACAGATGCACCAGATGTAAAAGTCTCTTCGACTTTCCCGCCAAAGTCTTAAGGGGAGTCTGAAATCGATAAGATTCACAATGGCGCACATTAAAATGGCGGCTAAGGTGGCTTCGGGGATGTAATTGAGGTAGGGACTTAGGAAACCCAGTGCCAACAGGACGATAATGCCTAAAAGAGTTTAAGGTTAACGCTCATGATAGTTATTTATTTTAAAGAGTCTGAGTACCTGAATACAAATTTGCCATGGGGGTCTTGAGACCACAGGCAGAGCTGATGGCGTAGCGTGTAAATGCTCCTGATGTTGGCATCGATTGAACACTCGATCCTATCACGTTACACAGTCCGAGGGTAAAAAGTTCTTGATTGGCACTGGCTCTGCATTTGGGAGCTGAAAATAATCAAATCCTTTACTTCCAAAGCCCTTTAACGTCATCATTCTCTCAAGCTTACTCAGTTTTCCAATTGAAATATTCGTTAGAACTCCTACGATAGGTATGACTATTATGCCCAGATTCAATTCGGCCAGAATGTCCATGAAATAATATGTCTTCTCTGGAGTAACAATCTTCATAGCTGGAAAGGTGAAATTCGGAAGCCCCGCCATTGCAGTCTTGCTTAAGGCATACGGTACTGCTGCTGATGTTGCGCTTCCGCCCGGCAATTGATTCATCCAAACGACAGTTATCATTGCTGTTATGAACACAATCAAGGTATTCCTTGAAAACGACAGGTACTGATAGATGAGTTTTTTGGCCTTCGGTTGATTTTGACGTTCGGCCAATCTACCAAGAAACTACTCTCAGACATGTTTTGGTAAGAATATTTGTTATATGTGTTAGTATTTTCATCAAAATAAGATTACCTCAAAAAAGACTAGAAATAGTATAGCTGATAAACCCATTAGGAAGTCACCTAAGTTGGATTCGTCTAAACGAAAGCTTAGTGTTTTTATTGATTCGACAAATCCAGCTGCAAGATATTTGATGCCCAGCATTACTTTGAGCTGTGATTCAATGACAAGAATGGCAGTTGCTGTCGAGAAGGCCTTTATCACAGGCATTGAGATGAATTCAAATAGGAAACCTTAAAGGAAGAAAAAAATTACATTTAAGAATATAAATAATCATAAAATTGTGAAAAAAAATGTTTTAACATTAAATTCAAGTGTGACAAATTTTTACTTGCGACTTATAGGTACCATAAGGCAAGTTATGCATTCGGAAAAAAAATCGAACTCGAGATTTTGATCAAAGTTGACATTACGATGATAGCGAAGACCAAAAAAGTGGGTCTCGCAATTCTGTCTGTCTGTCGGTTCGACTACAGCCTAAACGGCTCGGCCGATTTTCTTCAAACTTGGTAGATATAGGTGTTGATTTTTTCCCCCAAACGTTTTTTCTTTTTTTTTTAAGACCAAAAGTAACGGTACCTACCATACGTTTTTTTTCGAAATTCTATAAATATTTTTTTTCTCAAAAACTGTCCCACAGATTTTTTTTAAAAAAATTATAAAAATTTCATTTAATTAAAACTAGGTAATGGTTGAAAGATTTTTTCCAAAAAATTGTTATTTATGGTAATCCCCCTGGGTCAATTTTTTTTTTGTTTTTGATTTTCTCGAAAACGGTACAACCGATTTAAACCATTTTTTTATGCTAAAGCTCCTCCAAAGTTTGAATATTAAAACATATTCATATTTTCAATTTTGTATTTTTTGTATTTAAAAAAAAAAATCAATTTTTTTTTTTTGGTAACTCAATATTTCGAAAACCCCATGGTCAATTTTTTTCAAACTTGACAAATAAAAGTTTCTTAACATAATCTACAAGGTTTGAGAAAAAAAAAATTGTTTTATCTAAAACTAACGGTACCTCCCATACAAATGTTAAAAAATGGTTTTCAAAAATCTTATTTTTCTCGAAAACGGTTCCGAGAATTTTTCAAAAACTTTTTTTCTTTTGATTAATTTTTACGATCGATAATTTAATAAACAAAATTGAAATCTAGATATTACTGACTGTACTTACCATAGAATGATTTTTTTTCGAATTTTGAATTTCTCATTATCGGCATAACGGATTTTAATGATTTTTTTTATAAAGAAGCTCCTAAAAAGTTTAAAACTTAAAAAAAATATTTCTTTAATTTTTAGAAAAAAAAGTCGGTTTTTGTGGAAAATTCGATATCTCAAGTACGGCTTAATATTTTTCTTGGAAATTTAACTCTCATTCATACAATAATAAAAATTAAAGTTGGCGTACCAAAATTTTTTTTTTTTAAATGTTTTGAAAATTTTGTACATTAAAGTTTATTTTTTTAAGGAACCACTACAACGACTTATAATTTTTGTTTTTTCATATGTTCATATTTGCATAGCATTCTGTTCTTATCTCTTACTACTAAAAGAATTGAAAAAGCTCATTTTATCCTTATGAACAGTTTTCTTTAATAACTTTTTTTTTTTAATTCCTAGTCTATTACATAGGAGCAAGTTCGTGCGACCCAGTCGTGCATTTTATTTAAACTAAAATGAAATTTGACAGTTATAATTTTAGTAAGAAAATCCAGAATCCGATTAGTGTATCTCTTGTGAAGTATGCCAGTAACGGTCAATAGGAATGGCGATAATTCTGCTGGAAGCAGCCATTTGTTTTCGGTATGCTTTCCGCAAAAAAAAAAAAACTAGATGAGTTTAAAAGAAATCCTGACCACTTCATCTGACAGAGAAAGCTTGTCTTTTGCTTCAAACCTCTAGGCACTTCTTCGTTAAAAAAAACGCCCTGAACTTACTCGAAAGATACCATTAAAGATTCATCTCAAACCCGCATAGCTTCTTAATGACGTCCAACTCTACTTCAAGGTTCCTATTATTTGTCGTGTGGTTGCCAAGGTAGACTTCTGTTAACTCTGGCGGTTGTGTTCAGAAACACATTGACACGACTTCTTAGGTCAAAAAATTTATTATTTTTGTTGATCGATTTTCGTTCAACACGTCCACACAGGGAAGACATATTGATAAACCGCGAGCTAACACGGTTTTAACCTTGACAAATCTAAATTTTCTGACAAGTCAACGCAGTGTGCCAACAAAACCTACAAAAAGTTTAATTGGGTCTGTGCCGATCTTTTACGTTGGACTTATTTTGAAATTGCGTATTTTGTTTTTGAAATTTTGTTTGTATTCGTAGGTCTTCTGTTTTCTTTTCACAAAACCAAAAACAATACCATATTTTTTTTTTCAACTCTGAAACCTCAGAATGATAGTTTTTCTTCCTCCGTTAAAAATTGGCTTTTTCAAGAGCTAAACAAAAATTGTATTGATCCTTCGATGAAATTTGACAGTTTATTGATTGACTCCTACAGGCTTAATTGTATTTTGACATACATATGTTTATGGAATATTTCATATGAAATGTAACTCTGAAGCCTGGAGCAATAAATAAAACACAGCGCTTTAACGACAGAAAACGGCATTGGGTTTTTGAGGCATTACATTCTACGCGGTTTATGGTTCTCCATTTCACAACGATATCAAGAAGAACATCTTGGAAACTAACATGAGAAACTGAGAGTATTTTCGTCGGAAAAAAAATGTAATGGATTAGAAGTTTTAGACAACTGATCATTGGTGAATATCAGAAAGAGAGTCGGAGATAAAACGGAGCCCTGTGGCACACCAGCATTTATTTTATGAATTTCAGACTTAAAACTGTCCAACACAACTTGTATTGAGCGGCTCTAAAGTAAGTTTCTAACTCAGAGCAATAAATAAAATCTCCAAATTTAAAGATTATATTCAATTTTTTGACATTATTTTATTACTTCTAAACGCAATTCACTCGAATAGCTTTTTGGGGAAGCACGATGTTATTATTTTTTACAATTTTTTTTCATAGCCATTTGATAGAACTTATGTATTTTTTTTTGAATTTCCTTTTTTTTTTGTTGACACCGGAAAGCTTCATTGGCTGAACACAATTGAGACGTAGCTGAATCCTGCAATAGGTGTCAAAATATTGGATACATACAAATTCAATATGTATTACGAAAACAACGAAATACAGCTGTACACGGAGCTGCAGTCGTAGCTAAAGGCTAGGCAATTTTTTAAGTTTTACGTACATCACTTCTGACGTTTCAAGTTTCAACTATTCAAACTATTCGATACCGGTTTATATAAGGTTGAAGGTTTTTTTCAATTCTTCATACATATAATAACTTCTGTTTTTTGATAAATTCGCAAAAGATTTAAATCAGCTGACCCAAATGTTAGAAATATGTACGAAAAAAAATATCAAGTACAACACTTTTTGACATCTTTTGAAGCTGCAGCTTCAGTTCCAGTTGCATCACTCGATTGTGTTCGGCCAGGTAAAGTCGTTTTCGTTTGGACAGAGAGAAAATACTTCTAGACAGCATTTCAGAACCACAGACAAAAGATATCCATTTGAAAACTTCATAAAGTCTCTAAGTTCTTGAGAGAAAAATTATAGGTTAAAATTTATAAAAAATTTATTTCGTGTGCATTGCTTGTGGTAACAAAATATTCGACTTCGTTTGAGCTCAAGTCATATAATCGTTGTTGATACTAAGGTGAACGGATTGTTTTTTCCATGTCAATGGATTCTGGAAAAACATTGACCAACTGTCGTCATTCTAGTGATCGTCTACATTGACTGCGTATTGGTGTTTTTTCTATGGTGTTGTTGAAGAGTCAACATTCGTTGGTCGTGTACATTGAACGTCTAATCGAAGTTTGTCGAATTTTTGAATTAAACATTTAAGCAAAAGGTAGACTTTTCTAAAAACAGTAGCTATACACGAACAAAACTCTTTTGGGACTGCTTTCAACCAACCTCTTCCCTTAAGATTTATTTAGCAGAGAAGCTTAAGAAAGTAGGTCAAATTACTTGCTTAAAGAGACCCCTTAACTTCTTCATAATAAGGAATAACCTGAATTCCAACTGTCTTCAAAAACAATATCTCGAGCCGTAACGACTGCGTGAAGAGACAGACAAGCTCATTAACAGAAACTGAGTTTTTTTCATTTCATTGATGATCCTTTCGGAATATCTGATGTCAAGAAAAAGAGTAATTTGTATAATTAAAAAGTTGCCCTTCAATATATTTTCCCTTATAACGAGGAAATAAAAATTCAGAATAATTTTCTATTTAAAATTTCTGTCTTTTCCTCCGAACCGTAAGAAATCGCTTGCGTCGTTGGTTCAAATAGAATTCAATCAGTTTGAATCGAAATAAAATATTTATACATGCATACCTTCATTAGGTCCAAATTAAATTAAATTAAATTATCAAATGATGGCATTGCTAGTAATAACTTGTTAACATCCAACGCCTAATTGGTGTTCTTATTGAACTTGTCATATCGTCTATCAAGAAATACAAACATCGTCAAGATCTCTCCGAATGTGTAAAAGCAAACGAAATTTTGCTCTCTGAAGCCTGTCTCGCTCTTGCAGTAAGGCACAAACATAATGTATATTATATTAATTATCACTGCATTTTTTAACGGCATTGATCACGCATAAAGGTAGATATTGATACCTTCCCGGAATCAATCGACGATTCACCTAGTTGCAGGCCTCCCATGAATAGCTTTAAGGGTCACTAAACTGGTCCCACGACGACCTAACCAACCAATGGAGCCGAAGAACAAGTTTATAAACGAACCTACTGGGCTGAGGAGATACAGCTGTCATTTATAGCGGCCATCTTAGTTCGATGGCCCATAATTAGCTGGAAGCCCGGCCAGCGCTATGCATGCAATACTCTCGGGAATGATATTTAACCCCAGTGTGATTCCGGCTATGAAATCGTATATTTCACACTCGGTATCATAGTGAGAGATCCAACTTAAGATTAAAAAGAGGTACATTTGCATGCCCGAGCATTATTTTTGTGAAATAGAACCCAGATTGCAAAATTACAACAAAATCGACAAAGCCATTTCAAAGATATAGATACGAAAATACCTCAAAACTTGCAGGACAACAAGAATCGAACTCTTGGATTGCCAAAACTTATGACCACAGTAATATTACGGAGTCTATTCTAATGTTAAGGTTATGTTTCCATCAATAAAGAACTGTGATGATGACGTTGTGACGAAAGGCTTCGAAACAACTTTCTTTACTGATAGCTCAAAGATGGAGTGTAATGTTGGTTCAGGAATCTTTTCTGAGACTTTGACTATATATGTATCTTGGTCGTTTAGGCTACCCGACATTGCTTGAGTTTTTTAAGCTGAATTATTAGCTATCAGGGAAGCATGCAAGGTACTCAAACAGTATCCAAACCAGAACCGGAGTACGACTATTATCACAGACAGTCAGGTGGCTGTTGAAGTCATTCATTCTAGTACATCATCCTTCAAATTGGTCCAGCAATACCGGTATGAACTTCCTAGCTTCAATATTAACCACGATTTAACTCTTATCTAGGTTCCGGGCGATTGTGGCATTAATGAGAATGACCGGGCGTAGGAGCTGGCCAGGAAAGGATCAGCCCTTCATAACTCACTTGCGGAAAGAGTCAAAATTCCGCACGGAGTAATAATAAAAAGCAATGGGCCCAGGTGACTACCCTGAGGAACACCAAACAAGTCAAGTTTGTTAAAATTGACCCTCCATTAAATGTAAATTTCAACCCAATTCAAAAATGGGTATTAAGAAAGAAGATTTGAAGGTCATCGAAAAATATCCCAGATGAAATAGATAGTTTGAATAGTACTCAAATAGACTTAGAACATATCATACTCCAATCAATATTTCAGACAATAGTCAGATCTTGACAAATGTGTCAACCATCAGTCAACAACAAATCAGTTGATCAATCTCATCCCGAGCGACGCAAAAAAATTACTTCAAAAAAGAACACGCGGATAAAATGCCAATTTGGGCCTGAACTTGAACTAATACCACTAAAATTTGAACATCACTTCCAACCATCATTGTAGAAAAGATATTCTTGATAGAATTGTAATGAAAGGTTTCCAAACTCGAATATTTACAACAGGCCAATCTTAAACATTGTGTACATTTGCGGTTGACTTTACGGATAAGACACAATAGGTAAAATAAATTTCCGATTCATGTGAAGCCAGACCATAAAACTAAAAATGACATGTAAATACGACCAGACGATAGCGCTAGGATTTATGTAAATACACATAAGTAAAAATAGTATTATAGGAAATTTTTGAAAATTTGTTTAAATTGGATTAATTGGTTAGCAAATATCTTTCTGACGAGTTATTTGCTGAATATAAAGCAAATAACTCGTTAGCCAGTAATACTCTTCATTCACTCCTAAATGAACATTATTTCAATCATTTAAATGATTTCCAAAATAACTGTCGTTTAGGTTTTGACGTGGGCCACGTTACTGCACTGAAACTACTAGTTTAGCTCCAGCGGAAGTTTTATGAAAAATTAACTTCCATAAAACTTCGATGCTAGATCATGAGAAAGGTTTTTCTCTTTCATTATCTCTTTTTTTAAGTTCCCATGTTAAATTGTCTTTTGTAGACAAATTCCATTTCTTAAACCTGTCAAAGTATGCTTTTAGAAAAAATTGACTGCATAATTGTGCAAGTTTTATGGAAACACTTATCTTCTCTTAGATAACTCTTTACAAAGTGGAAGCTTCTTTTGACTTCTTCAAACTAAAGCTAAGGCAATGAACTGTGAATGATTTGACAGTAGCAGTAACAGTAGCAGCTTACTTCCTTACAATGCATTTTTACTGTCAGATAGTTGATCTGATAAAGCTGCTCCTGACAACCTTGTAAAGTTGAAAATTGTAAGTTCACACGGTTGGCAGATTTTTGCAGCGTTATTGACTAAAATTTTAATCTTAGTTGTATATAGTTCACATTGGATTTTTGTCAAAAAATCGAACTGGATTTAACAAAAATATTCACAAGTATTCAAGAAGCTTCCACGGCTCGGGGAAATTACGCCAGAAGAAATTACGTCAGAAGAAATTACGCCAGAACTTATTTCTGAAAAAAAACACCAGAAAATGTTGTTTGTTCTAAATTGAAAAAAGAAGGCCAGAAATTGTTTTGGAAAATAAGCCAAAATTTGTTGGAAATTGGGCCAGATAGGTATGGAAAAAGAGCCAGAAAAAATAAAATGCACGACTGGATCGCACGAACTTGCTCTTATGTAAAGGTACTTTGGAAGTTAAAATACGTTGTATAAATGTAAAACATGGATTTAATGAGATAAAAATGTTCAAATGCATGGAATTGCAGTCTGCTTTCCGGAAAAGTATGAATTTATGGAAACAAAATTTAAAAATCGTTTTATTATTAAATTAATTTTTTATATAAGAAATTTCTAAAAAAATTTTCAAGAACAAAATTTGGGATGCAAATTTTAAGTATTGTAGTATAGATTTAAGGAAATAATTTCAAAAAATAATTGTTCACACGTTTTAAAAATATTGATTTTTCAGAAAAAAAAACTAGAATTTTTTTTTTCAAGAAACCCAAAAATATTTTTTGAATATTTTTATATACAATATTATTTTAAATTTAAGAGGGCTATTGCTGAAATTTTTTGGTTAAAATCGTTAGAGCCGTTAATGAGAAAGTCGAAAATCAAAAAAACGGTACCATTAATAAAATTTTCCCCAATTTTTTTTTCACAATGTAGTCCATATCCATAATATCACAAATATTTTTTTTTATCAAAATCGTTAGAGCCGTTTTCGAGATAAATAAGATTTTGCATTACGGGTGTATAGGGGGTACAGTTAGTTTTGGAGCTAAAAAAAAAATTTCAATTTCCCCTTAACTACCGAGATTGAAAGAAATAGGTCCAGTGGTTTAGGCTGTAATGAGAGGTACAGACATACAGACACACTGAAACATGTTTTTTGTGTACTAAATTTTCCTTAAAATTTTTATAAAAAAAATTGATATGCAAATTGTTATTCTTTAATAAAATACATTTTAAAACGTAATTTAAAAATTTAATCGTGTATCGGTTTTCAAGATATTGAATTTTCAAAAAAAAAATTTTATTATTTTTTTAAAAATCCAAAAACTATTTTTTCGAAAAAATTTTTAGTTTATAATTTTTCAAATTCAAAGCAGCTCCTGCATAAAAATTTTGGTTAAAATCGTTAGAGCCGTTGGTGAAAAATTCGAAAATCAAAAAAACCGTTCTATGACAGGTACCCCTAATAACATTTCCCCCCAAATTTTTTTTTCACCAAAATATAGTCCATGGCCATAATATCACACCTAATTTTTTTTATCAAAATCGTTAGAGCCGTTTTCGAGATAAATAAGATTTTGCATTACGGGTGTATGGGGGGTACCCTTAGTTTTGGAGCTAAAAAAAAAAATTCAATTTCTCCTCTAGGGAATCACCGAAGACTCTTAACTACCGAGATTGAAAGAAATAGGTCCAGTGGTTTAGGCTGTAGTGAGAGGTACAGACATACAGACACACTGAAACATGTTTTTTGTGTACTAAATTTTCCTTAAAATTTTTATAAAAAAAAAAATGATATGCAAATTATTAGTATTTAATAAAATACATTTTAAAATGTAATTTAAAAATTTAATCGTGTATCGGTTTTCAAGATATTGAATTTTCAAAAAAAAAATTTATTATTTTTTTAAAAATCCAAAAACTATTTTTTCGAAAAAATTTGTAGTTTATAATTTTTCAAATTCAAAGCAGCTCCTGCATAAAAATTTTGGTTAAAATCGTTAGAGCCGTTGGTGAGAAATTCAAAAATCAAAAAAACCGTTCTATGACAGGTACCCCTAATAACATTTCCCCCCAAATTTTTTTTTCACCAAAATATAGTCCATGGCCATAATATCACACCTAATTTTTTTTTATCAAAATCGTTAGAGCCGTTTTCGAGATAAATAAGATTTTGCATTACGGGTGTATGGGGGGTACCGTTAGTTTTGGAGCTAAAAAAAAAATTTCAATTTTTCCTCTAGGGAATCACCGAAGACCCTTAACTACCGAGATTGAAAGAAATAGGTCTAGGGGTTTAGGCTGTAGTGAGAGGTACAGACATACAGACACACTGAAACATGTTTTTTGTGTACTAAATTTTCCTTAAAATTTTTATAAAAAAAATTGATATGCAAATTGTTATTCTTTAATAAAATACATTTTAAAATGTAATTTAAAAATTTAATCGTGTATCGGTTTTCAAGATATTGAATTTTCAAAAAAAATTTTTTATTATTTTTTTAAAAATCCAAAAACTATTTTTTCGAAAAAATTTTTAGTTTGTAATTTTTCAAATTCAAAGCAGCTCCTGCATAAAAATTTTGGTTAAAATCGTTAGAGCCGTTGGTGAGAAATTCGAAAATCAAAAAAACCGTTCTATGACAGGTACCCTAATAACATTTCCCCCCAAATTTTTTTTTCACCAAAATATAGTCCATGGCCATAATATCACACCGAATTTTTTTTATCAAAATCGTTAGAGCCGTTTTCGAGATAAATAAGATTTTGCATTACGGGTGTATGTGGGGTACCCTTAGTTTTGGAGCTAAAAAAAAAATTTCAATTTCTCCTCTAGGGAATCACCGAAGACCCTTAACTACCGAGTTTGAAGAAAATACCTCCGGTAGTTTAGGCTGTAGTTCGAGGTACAGACATACAGACATACAGACAGACAGACGGAATTGTCGGACCCACTTTTTTCGTCTTCGCTATCATCGTAATGTCAACTTTGATCAAAATCTCGAGTTCGATTTTTTTTCCAAATGCAGAACTTGCCCTATAGTACATATATCGCAAGTAAAAAATGAAAATTAGGCCAGAAAATCAATTTTTTCTGGTCTAATTTCTAATTTGCAAAAACGACCAGAAAATGTTTTTTATTTTCAAAGAAGACACTTTAAATGTGAAGAACTAAAAAGAAACAAATAACAGTAGATCGGGTGGACCGCTTCGCGGGTTTTCAGTATTTTAACTTCCTTTTCGGGATTCACACCCGCTCCCGAACCTTCGTTGCTTCGCTAAGGGTATGTTCAGTCCCCAGGCAGGTGCATGTAGCAACAGTTTTGTTAGGCAGAAGTACATAACTGTTAGTTGCTTACTCCGATTAATGTAAAGTACAGTTTTCTGGCTTTTTTCAAAAAAAAAAAAAAAGAAAAAACGCCAGAGATTTGATTTCCACTGTTTTTTCAATTTTTATTTTCTGGCGTTTTTTCCAAAAAAAAATTCTGGCGTAATTTCTTCTGGCTTAATTTCCGGGAGCCGGCTGTCACATTCAACTGATGAGTCCATGTTAGATCGCCAGGACGAAATTCCAAGTTTTGTGAACTAAAGACCAAAAAAAGCTATTTTGAATCAATTCTTGTTTATGGTCGGTCGATTGGTTGGCATACATTTTCAGATGTGTTCACTACACAGAAGTGTAAAATATATTTTAAAAAATTTTAAATTAAAATTGAACCAAAATTGCATTTGCCACTATTTTAAGAAATCTGGTCGGATTTCGTTAATCTGTTCATCTGTACGAATTTTCACCGCGAAATTAATTTAAAAGTAACATGACAATGTCGTTTTCGCTAATAAACTACGACATCTGATAACTTTACATGAATCTGAAAATGTCCTCAACTTCTGTCATTAACATCACTTATGTGCTCAGAGGTCAGAGATGCTTAAACCATTGCAAGATACCTGACAATTTAATTATCAGTCTTCTTTCCAAAACCTTCCGGGAGAAAATCATTGGAGCCTCTATGAATAGGTATAAGTTTATACTTTTCTACAATCTTTACGTAATCCACATTTGGTTCAAATCACAAGTTCGAATTTCCTTGGGATCTTAGACCTCCCCTTAACCATCTACCTGTACCACAAGTAGTGATAATTTCCCCAATCAAGTTTCCTGCTTCATTGCAATCCGAAAATAAAATAGAAACATCAACTTTCGTTTTGAATAAGACAAAACAAAAAAACACACTTAAAAAAAAATCTCACTTGGCTAATATTCACCCGCTAACCAGTAGCCACCAGTTCTAAGAACGACAAAAAAAAATCATATCTACCGTCTAACTTGTGTTCTAATTGAACTTGTCATATGGTCCGCCTAGATGTTACATTTATATTTTTCATTGTTATTAGCATGCCCACTTAGACGCCACATGATTTTCGGATTTCATTCGAATGCCAAGGGTTTTCCTCATAGCACTCAAATCAAAACATCGTCATACCTTGGGCAATTTGTCAAAACAAAAGAATTAGACAAAAAGTGTTTTCTGACTGTCTCGTAACGTTTGCTCTTCCAAGTAGATAATAATTAGCGCTCCATTTTATGGCACTTATCACGCATTGCCATAAAAACTTTGGCGAGACACTCCGTAATGATGGATATGGAAATGAAATCAATCAAAATAAGACGTCAAACTTGACTCACCCAGTTGGAGGGTTCCCATGAACAGCTGCACGATGCCAGTCAGGAATGTCAACATCACAGCGAACTCAACGGGCTTGCCCATTGTGAACTGCACACTCACAAGGGCAACTAAGCTGGTGGGTCCCACGATGACCTTGTCAATCGAACCGAAGAACAGGTAAACAAACGAACCTGTTGGGGGCACAGATGCGGATGATAATATAGACTTGCAGCCGCAGCTGATGATGGTACTCACCTAAAAACGCCGAACAAAGTCCATAATGAGCTGGAAGCCCGGCCAGCAGGGCGCATGCAATGCTCTCGGGGACAATAGTCAATCCCAGGGTGATTCCGGCTATAAAATCGTTAATGGCACACTCGGCATCATAGTGAGAGATCCACGTGAAGATGGGCAGCAGGCCACCAATTAATTTGCATGCCCGAGCACTGAGGTCACTGGTTGTATTCTTCCCGAGCATAAACTTTGGCTGTAGAGGTTCCTGCACCGAATTTTCGTCGCCCTTTTCCAATGTGACGGTAATCGACGGGGGTGTCTTATTTTGACATGAATCTGTCATTGTGTCTCCAGATATTGCAATGCTTCTGATAACCGAGGAGTGAACTTGTTGTCTCTTAAACGCACGCTTCCGACTGTCTGATTTAAAACTGGACCATCAGACTTTGACTGCCTTACAAATGATCGGCTTAAGTCTTATGAGAGAGCTCTTGTTTGCTTTAGACTTCGTGCAAGAGGTGCATGGCGGAGAAAGGGGCTTGGCTGTGATAAACCTGAGAGTGAGCAGATTATAGCAGGGAAGTGTGTCGAGAGTGTTGTTTGTCGTCATATCGGAGACGATTCCGCATGTCACAAAGACGAAGAGATTTGTGTGGAATAAGATAATTGAGACTTGTCGAGCTAATGATACGAGCAAGTAGTGCGGTTCTCTGATTTTTTGTGATATCATAATTTATAGAGCATAGATTTTTTTTTAAGAACCAACAAATAGTCGGACGAGGGAGGATTAAGTGTTGTGAGTGTTGATGACATTTAAATTACCCCCCCCCATCAAACTATAGCACCTTCTTGGATTTGTTAGGAATCGAACGTCAAGTTCTATGATATGATATCGGTGATACGAATGATAAAGTGCGGTGAGGGTGTGTATTCTGTGTATCAGATGGTGTGTAACCTCGGCCGTCGGATAGCTCTTTGGATTAGTTCGAAATTTGAATGGAGAAGATATTTAATTGTCACTAAAATAAACTGAGTGCTTAATTTCGGGAAGCAGGGATGTTATACTCGTAATTCAAGGTTGTGATTTAAAAAACAAAACATATTTTCGAAAATTTGTATATGCAATAATATTTTAAGTTAAGATACAGAAATTTGTTTGCAAATGCAAATGGGTTGACCCGTTAATATGAATATGCAAGGCTATCTATGAAGACACATCCTACTAATTTCAGGAATCTTTACATCATTCTCTAAAACACAATTTATTGATAAAGGATCTGGCAGGGTTGTATTCTGTAGTTTTCCGATTTCATCCCTTAGTTTTTAAGCAAGTATTCTATAAATATTTTTAAGTTACTTGAATATCTACTAAGTATCTACCTCAAGTTCAAATGCATAGGAGAATGTATCGCTTAGTATTTCGTCTTCATAGTTGCTCATATTTGCATCTAAAACTACTTTTTTTTTGAATTTTTTGTTTTACTATTTTCCCCTCGAATACGGATAAAAACTTCTTTTTTAAGGAATTCTTACAGAAGGTATTGGTTTTTCAACCTCATGTAGTTTCTCTTCACACAAATCAGCTAAATCATAAAACAGGTGAACCTTTAAAAACAGTCGAGTCATTTAGGCTGTAGTCCCACAGACAGACAGACAGACAGAATTGCGAGGCCTACTTTTTAGTTCTCCAAATCATAGATATTTTAATTCTGATCAAAATCTTGAGCTCGATATTTTTTAACAAATGCCTAACTTGCCCTAATAGCAGCTATGTATATCTCGCAAGTTTTTATTTCGAATTCCTAAAATGGTAAAATAGAATTTTTCCAATAATATCTTATAAGCTGTTCAGAATTTTTTTGACATTTGAAACGATTTTACCGATTTGATCAACGTACTCTTTTTTTGGGACAGTTTTTCTGTTAATACATAATTCCACACATTCGCCGTTTATATCAAGTTCCATCAAAATACCAATGATTTTCGAAGAGATTTGGTTGCTTATATTTAACTTTTTATACGGAAAATACAGTATTTTTTATATAACAACATTTATAACTCGTTTGGGATGGTCTTATGGTCATGGCTTTGATCTTGCCTAGAATTGAAAAGTACCCTTAAGTCATGCATAAATTGTACCAAAATAAGTTTGAAAAGTCTCCATATTGATATTTGTATTATTTTCAGGAAAAAATTTCCTAGTCAAAGCGGGCACTGAATACATTCTCAATTTTGACATCTCGGGCTTATTTTTCTATAGGATTTTTGTTTCTCTTTTTTTTCATATTGTTTGCTTTTTGCATTTGTTTATCTCGGACAAATCAATATTAAAAACCATCACTATCTTTGTATTTAACCAAAATAAAAAAAAAAGACCAAAATCAAATGAAAGCTATCTTCAAGTGTAATTAAAGTTCGTGACATGGCTGGACGTTATGAGACAGCATTGAATTCCTTTCGCTAGAATCTTCGTAATCATTTCAAGTTTGAATACGGACAATCTCCTATCAGATGAAGAGCTAGATGATAATGAAAAAGGACATACATCAGTGCATCATAAGTGAAGGATCATTGGGAAGCCCATCGAGAAGAGAAGTAGCTCCGGTTCTCCAAAGTCTGCCAAAGTCAGTTCCAAAGTCAACAAACAAACTGATTGGAAAATTCCAAGACTCAAGGGGAATTCCCTTTCAAGAGGCAGAGAACCAGGGCCAGGGCACCCGACATTCTTCTTTTGAATTGGAACCGGAACATAAAAACGAGATAATTAATATTTCAACAACAAAACAACAATTTCCAAAAATCCAAATGGTTAGTAAACGCTGCAAACTAAATTGACTAACATTTCTTTCAGATTCTCCTTACATAGGACTTCAGATTATTGTTGATTTATATTCTTTTATTTCTACATGGATTTTCGTTCAGAGAAGCAACAATCATAATCAATACCTAAGATTCAGAAGAAATCAGATGGCTAAAACAATGTAGGAATTTATTTAAGCAATTTATTTTCAACGTTTTTTATTTTCATTTACATTTGTATATGCATAATTTAATAATCTGAAATACCATTTATTATTTCAAAGCCTTTAACGACATACATTTCGGTATGTTCGTTATGTTTTAATGAGTCCGCCGAAAGGAATTGAAATAGTAAAATATTTTTTAATATACTTTTTCGATTCCGTTACGGGAGTGTTGAGATAAATTACCAATTTTGAATCGATCTCAAACATATCTTAGAACTATGTTATCCATTTTTTTCTTTTTGGAAAAACATGGGGATGAGAACTAAAAAAGAGGAATTCAATTTCATTACTTAATTCAGTTTGCTTGTTCAATTCGTTCAAGTAGTTTAGTCTTCTTAGGTTCAATCCTCAAATTAAGTTCAAATGTTTTGGATTTTTAAATAATTAAATGAATAAAAATACCTTTTAAATAAAAAACGGTTGTTTCGCCATAGGCTTCAAGAAAACACTCCCAAGAAGGTCATTTATTTAGTAATAGTTTAAATTATGTAAAATACAAATCAATTATGCTAAGAGTATATGTATGCATGTATGTATATAAAATTTTAATTAAACTAAAATAATATAATATTATAATACATGTACATACATACCTACATACATATACATAATATAATATAATATAATATAATATAATATAATATAATATAATAAAATATAATATAATATAATATAATATAATATAATATACATAATATAAAATAATAATGCAATATATTTAAAAGGAAATACAAAAATAAAATATATAAATATTTACTAATAACTAGTTTCTCAGATATTGGAGATGTCTTTATAATAATATAAAATCTTCATAGACCAATCTCAGCAGTGCAATATTCGAACTTCTAGAAGAAAAAGTATGTTAAAATTAGAACTTTCTGTAAATATTTTAAATATATGAGACAAGCATACCATTAATATTCCATAACTTATGCTTCTTCTACGTAATATATTTGATAGTCGAATAACATACCGGTACTACTTCTATTGGAGCTAATACTACAACTACTACTACTTCTAATGGAGCTAACACTACAACCACTACTACTACTACTACTTCTAGTAGAACTAACTCTACAACAACTACTACTTGTATTAGAACTAACACTCGTTCTACTACTTTTACTTCTACATCTGGTTCTAGTTCTACTTCTACTTCTACTGTTTTTTATGCTGCTAATAATAGATTTTTCGCTACTGTTGCTACTATTGCTTCCACTTAAACTAAAGCTTCTGCTGTTTATACTATTTCTACTACTTTCTCTAATCAACATAGTTCTACTACAGCAATCTGATCCTAAAGTTTCTATACTATCGGAACTACTTCGACTACTACTTCTAATTCTAGTTCTTCTAACATTACTTCGGCTTTTTTCCTTTGTAACACTAATTGTTCTAATTATTCTTCTACTCGTATCAAAAATACTTCCTATTCTATTCTTTCTACTACTACTACTTCTAATTAATCTAGTACGACTATTACTATTTAGTCCTAAACTATCTAAGCTCTCACAACTACCAATATCACAAGAAGAATCCCTACAATCTGCTAAAAGTGGAATCTAAATAAATAGGAAAACAAAATAAATACAAAAATATTTTTATTTATTAAAAAAATTTCACTCACAGTTTCTTCAAAATTTTCTTTCTTACAAGGCTTTTTAAAAAAATTCAATTTATTTTTTATTGAAGTTTTCTTTACAGGAGAAGCTCCATCGGCATGTTTCTTCGTTAATAATGCAGTTATCTGTTAAAATAAAATTAAAAAAAAATTTACATAATATTTATTAACATTTAAATATTCAAAATATAATTTTCTTACATTTTTAATTAATCCCATTTTCATCCAATTAATTCTTTTTTTCACAGCTATTTCTTTTCTTCTTTCTCACACAATATTTTATTCAGAATGATTTTTTCTCGAATTCTCGCCACTTATATAGTAAATTTAGAATTTCAAAGCCTACTACCATCTTATTTAAAAAAAAAACAGAAAGACAGTGAATATTCAATTGATTTCATAAGCACAATTTATGTCCCAAAACATAATTTTTTTTCGTGTGACACTCCACACTGTAAGACTCCAGCGCCCTCTCTGATTTTAACTTTACCAGTAAGTACTCAAGAATTGTTAGGCTACCGAATTTTTCACATGTTTCTTATATTCACTGAAAAACTACCCACGATTTTATTGAAGCAGCTGACGCAAATGACAAATTTGAAATGGTCCGAGATATAAGTTATTGTGGGCAATTCAGAGAACCTTGAAGAGTTATATGCATATCAGCATGAAGGTCTCGAAGATGACCACCCGATGCACTAAAAAAAAGTGCAATACCTCCAAGAAAATGCACTGCACACCAATTGCATCGGGCAATGCAGGCAACCTAAAATACTTTCATGCATACCAAAATGAAGGTCTCGAAGACGGCCATCCGATGCACTAATAAAAAATGCATTTACTGCAAAATTATGCACTTCAATGACATTTTTAGTTAAAAAGTTGGTATAAGCTATTGTGGGCAATAGAGAGAACTTTGAAGAGCACTAAAAAAAAGTGCAATACCTCCAAGAAAATGCACTGAACACCAATTGCATCGGGCAATGCAGGCAACCTAAAATACTTTTATGCATACCAAAATGAAGGTCTCGAAGACGGCCATCCGATGCACTAATAAAAAATGCATTTACTGCAAAATTATGCACTTCAATGACATTTTTAGTTAAAAAGTTGGTATTAGCTATTGTGGGCAATAGAGTGAACTTTGAAGAGTTATATGCATACCAGCATGAAGGTCTCGAAGATGGCCACCCGATGCACTAAAAAAAAGTGCAATACCTCCAAGAAAATGCACTGCACACCAATTGCATCGGGCAATGCAGGCAACCTAAAATACTTTCATGCATACCAAAATGAAGGTCTCGAAGACGGCCATCCGATGCACGAATAAAAAATGCGTTTACTGCTAAATTATGCACTTCAATGACAGTTTTAGTTAAAAAGTTGGTATAAGCTATTGTGGGCAATAGAGAGAACTTTGAAGAGTTATATGCATACCAGCATGAAGGTCTCGAAGATGGCCACCCGATGCACTAAAAAAAAGTGCAATAAGTACCTCCAAGAAAATGCACTGCACACCAATTGCATCGGGCAATGCAGGCAACCTAAAATACTTTCATGCATACCAAAATGAAGGTCTCGAAGACGGCCATCCGATGCACTAATAAAAAATGCATTTACTGCAAAATTATGCACTTCAATGACATTTTTAGTTAAAAAGTTGGTATAAGCTATTGTGGGCAATAGAGAGAACTTTGAAGAGCACTAAAAAAAAGTGCAATACCTCCAAGAAAATGCACTGAACACCAATTGCATCGGGCAATGCAGGCAACCTAAAATACTTTTATGCATACCAAAATGAAGGTCTCGAAGACGGCCATCCGATGCACTAATAAAAAATGCATTTACTGCAAAATTATGCACTTCAATGACATTTTTAGTTAAAAAGTTGGTATTAGCTATTGTGGGCAATAGAGTGAACTTTGAAGAGTTATATGCATACCAGCATGAAGGTCTCGAAGATGGCCACCCGATGCACTAAAAAAAAGTGCAATACCTCCAAGAAAATGCACTGCACACCAATTGCATCGGGCAATGCAGGCAACCTAAAATACTTTCATGCATACCAAAATGAAGGTCTCGAAGACGGCCATCCGATGCACGAATAAAAAATGCGTTTACTGCTAAATTATGCACTTCAATGACAGTTTTAGTTAAAAAGTTGGTATAAGCTATTGTGGGCAATAGAGAGAACTTTGAAGAGTTATATGCATACCAGCATGAAGGTCTCGAAGATGGCCACCCGATGCACTAAAAAAAAGTGCAATAAGTACCTCCAAGAAAATGCACTGCACACCAATTGCATCGGGCAATGCAGGCAACCTAAAATACTTTCATGCATACCAAAATGAAGGTCTCGAAGACGGCCATCCGATGCACGAATAAAAAATGCATTTACTGCAAAATTATGCACTTCAATGACAGTTTTAGTTAAAAAGTTGGTATTAGCTATTGTGGGCAATAGAGAGAACTTTGAAGAGTTATATGCATACCAGCATGAAGGTCTCGAAGATGGCCACCCGATGCACTAAACAAAAGTGCAATACCTCCAAGAAAATGCACTGCACACCAATTGCATCGGGCAATGCAGGCAACCTAAAATACTTCCATGCATACCAAAATGAAGGTCTCGAAGACGGCCATCCGATGCACGAATAAAAAATGCATTTACTGCAAAATTATGCACTTCAATGACATTTTTAGTTAAAAAGTTGGTATTAGCTATTGTGGGCAATAGAGAGAACTTTGAAGAGTTATATGCATACCAGCATGAAAGTCTCGAAGATGGCCACCCGATGCACTAAAAAAAAGTGCAATACCTCCAAGAAAATGCACTGCACACCAATTGCATCGGGCAATGCAGGCAACCTAAAATACTTTCATGCATACCAAAATGAAGGTCTCGAAGACGGCCATCCGATGCACTAATAAAAAATGCATTTACTGCAAAATTATGCACTTCAATGACATTTTTAGTTAAAAAGTTTGTATTAGCTATTGTGGGCAATAGAGAGAACTTTGAAGAGTTATATGCATACAAGCATGAAAGTCTCGAAGATGGCCACCCGATGCACTAAAAAAAAGTGCAATACCTCCAAGAAAATGCACTGCACACCAATTGCATCGGGCAATGCAGGCAACCTAAAATACTTCCATGCATACCAAAATGAAGGTCTCGAAGACGGCCATCCGATGAACGAATAAAAAATGCATTATCTGCAATTAAGTACATTGCAGTGTTTTAAAACGAGGGATGAAGTGCATAATTTTGCAGTAAATGCATTTTTTATTCGTGCATCGGATGGCCGTCTTCGAGACCTTCATTTTGGTATGCATGGAAGTATTTTAGGTTGCCTGCATTGCCCGATGCAATTGGTGTGCAGTGCATTTTCTTGGAGGTATTGCACTTTTTTTTAGTGCATCGGGTGGCCATTTTCGAGACTTTCATGCTGGTATGCATATAACTCTTCAAAGTTCTCTCTATTGCCCACAATAGCTAATACCAACTTTTTAAATAAAAATATCATTGAAGTGCATAATTTTGCAGTAAATGCATTTTTTATTCGTGCATCGGATGGCCGTCTTCGAGACCTTCATTTTGGTATGCATGAAAGTATTTTAGGTTGCCTGCATTGCCCGATGCAATTGGTGTGCAGTGCATTTTCTTGGAGGTATTGCACTTTTTTTTAGTGCATCTTCGAGACTTTCATGCTGGTATGCATATAACTCTTCAAAGTTCTCTCTATTGCCCACAATAGCTAATACCAACTTTTTAACTAAAAATGTCATTGAAGTGCATAATATTGCAGTAAATGCATTTTTTATTCGTGCATCGGATGGCCGTCTTCGAGACCTTCATTTTGGTATGCATGAAAGTATTTTAGGTTGCCTGCATTGCCCGATGCAATTGGTGTGCAGTGCATTTTCTTGGAGGTATTGCACTTTTTTTTAGTGCATCGGGTGGCCATCTTCGAGACTTTCATGCTGGTATGCATATAACTCTTCAAAGTTCTCTGTTCTCTCTATTGCCCACAATAGCTAATACCAACTTTTTAACTAAAAATGTCATTGAAGTGCATAATTTTGCAGTAAATGCATTTTTTATTCGTGCATCGGATGGCCGTCTTCGAGACCTTCATTTTGGTATGCATGAAAGTATTTTAGGTTGCCTGCATTGCCCGATGCAATTGGTGTGCAGTGCATTTTCTTGGAGGTATTGCACTTTTTTTTAGTGCATCTTCGAGACTTTCATGCTGGTATGCATATAACTCTTCAAAGTTCTCTCTATTGCCCACAATAGCTAATACCAACTTTTTAACTAAAAATGTCATTGAAGTGCATAATTTTGCAGTAAATGCATTTTTTATTAGTGCATCGGATGGCCGTCTTCGAGACCTTCATTTTGGTATGCATGAAAGTATTTTAGGTTGCCTGCATTGCCCGATGCAATTGGTGTGCAGTGCATTTTCTTGGAGGTACTTATTGCACTTTTTTTTAGTGCATCGGGTGGCCATCTTCGAGACCTTCATGCTGGTATGCATATAACTCTTCAAAGTTCTCTCTATTGCCCACAATAGCTAATACCAACTTTTTAACTAAAAATGTCATTGAAGTGCATAATTTTGTAGTAAATGCATTTTTTATTCGTGCATCGGATGGCCGTCTTCGAGACCTTCATTTTGGTATGCATGAAAGTATTTTAGGTTGCCTGCATTGCCCGATGCAATTGGTGTTCAGTGCATTTTCTTGGAGGTATTGCACTTTTTTTTAGTGCATCGGTTGGTAATCTTCGAGACCTTCATGCTGATATGCATATAACTCTTCAAAGTTCTCTCTATTGCCCACAATAGCTAATACCAACTTTTTAACTAAAAATGTCATTGAAGTGCATAATTTTGCAGTAAATGCATTTTTTATTAGTGCATCGGATGGCCGTCTTCGAGACCTTCATTTTGGTATGCATGAAAGTATTTTAGGTTGCCTGCATTGCCCGATGCAATTGGTGTGCAGTGCATTTTCTTGGAGGTATTGCACTTTTTTTTAGTGCATCGGGTGGCCATCTTCGAGACTTTCATGCTGGTATGCATATAACTCTTCAAAGTTCTCTCTATTGCCCACAATAGCTAATACCAACTTTTTAACTAAAAATGTCATTGAAGTGCATAATTTTGCAGTAAATGCATTTTTTATTCGTGCATCGGATGGCCGTCTTCGAGACCTTCATTTTGGTATGCATGGAAGTATTTTAGGTTGCCTGCATTGCCCGATGCAATTGGTGTGCAGTGCATTTTCTTGGAGGTATTGCACTTTTGTTTAGTGCATCGGGTGGCCATCTTCGAGACCTTCATGCTGGTATGCATATAACTCTTCAAAGTTCTCTCTATTGCCCACAATAGCTAATACCAACTTTTTAACTAAAACTGTCATTGAAGTGCATAATTTTGCAGTAAATGCATTTTTTATTCGTGCATCGGATGGCCGTCTTCGAGACCTTCATTTTGGTATGCATGAAAGTATTTTAGGTTGCCTGCATTGCCCGATGCAATTGGTGTGCAGTGCATTTTCTTGGAGGTACTTATTGCACTTTTTTTTAGTGCATCGGGTGGCCATCTTCGAGACCTTCATGCTGGTATGCATATAACTCTTCAAAGTTCTCTCTATTGCCCACAATAGCTTATACCAACTTTTTAACTAAAACTGTCATTGAAGTGCATAATTTAGCAGTAAACGCATTTTTTATTCATGCATCGGATGGCCGTCTTCGAGACCTTCATTTTGGTATGCATGAAAGTATTTTAGGTTGCCTGCATTGCCCGATGCAATTGGTGTGCAGTGCATTTTCTTGGAGGTATTGCACTTTTTTTTAGTGCATCGGGTGGCCATCTTCGAGACCTTCATGCTGGTATGCATATAACTCTTCAAAGTTCACTCTATTGCCCACAATAGCTAATACCAACTTTTTAACTAAAAATGTCATTGAAGTGCATAATTTTGCAGTAAATGCATTTTTTATTAGTGCATCGGATGGCCGTCTTCGAGACCTTCATTTTGGTATGCATAAAAGTATTTTAGGTTGCCTGCATTGCCCGATGCAATTGGTGTTCAGTGCATTTTCTTGGAGGTATTGCACTTTTTTTTAGTGCTCTTCAAAGTTCTCTCTATTGCCCACAATAGCTTATACCAACTTTTTAACTAAAAATGTCATTGAAGTGCATAATTTTGCAGTAAATGCATTTTTTATTAGTGCATCGGATGGCCGTCTTCGAGACCTTCATTTTGGTATGCATGAAAGTATTTTAGGTTGCCTGCATTGCCCGATGCAATTGGTGTGCAGTGCATTTTCTTGGAGGTATTGCACTTTTTTTTAGTGCATCGGGTGGTCATCTTCGAGACCTTCATGCTGATATGCATATAACTCTTCAAGGTTCTCTGAATTGCCCACAATAACTTATATCTCGGACCATTTCAAATTTGTCATTTGCGTCAGCTGCTTCAATAAAATCGTGGGTAGTTTTTCAGTGAATATAAGAAACATGTGAAAAATTCGGTAGCCTAACAATTCTTGAGTACTTACTGGTAAAGTTAAAATCAGAGAGGGCGCTGGAGTCTTACAGTGTGGAGTGTCACACGAAAAAAAATTATGTTTTGGGACATAAATTGTGCTTATGAAATCAATTGAATATTCACTGTCTTTCTGTTTTTTTTTAAATAAGATGGTAGTAGGCTTTGAAATTCTAAATTTACTATATAAGTGGCGAGAATTCGAGAAAAAATCATTCTGAATAAAATATTGTGTGAGAAAGAAGAAAAGAAATAGCTGTGAAAAAAAGAATTAATTGGATGAAAATGGGATTAATTAAAAATGTAAGAAAATTATATTTTGAATATTTAAATGTTAATAAATATTATGTAAATTTTTTTTTAATTTTATTTTAACAGATAACTGCATTATTAACGAAGAAACATGCCGATGGAGCTTCTCCTGTAAAGAAAACTTCAATAAAAAATAAATTGAATTTTTTTAAAAAGCCTTGTAAGAAAGAAAATTTTGAAGAAACTGTGAGTGAAATTTTTTTAATAAATAAAAATATTTTTGTATTTATTTTGTTTTCCTATTTATTTAGATTCCACTTTTAGCAGATTGTAGGGATTCTTCTTGTGATATTGGTAGTTGTGAGAGCTTAGATAGTTTAGGACTAAATAGTAATAGTCGTACTAGATTAATTAGAAGTAGTAGTAGTAGAAAGAATAGAATAGGAAGTATTTTTGATACGAGTAGAAGAATAATTAGAAGAATTAGTGTTACAAAGGAAAAAAGCCGAAGTAATGTTAGAAGAACTAGAATTAGAAGTAGTAGTCGAAGTAATTCCGATAGTATAGAAACTTTAGGATCAGATTGCTGTAGTAGAACTATGTTAATTAGAGAAAGTAGTAGAAAGAGTATAAAGACCAGAAGCTTTAGTTTAAGTGGAAGCAATAGTAGCAGCAGTAGCGAAAAATCTATTATTAGCAGCATAAAAAACAGTAGAAGTAGAAGTAGAACTAGAACCAGATGTAGAAGTAAAAGTAGTAGAACGAGTGTTAGTTCTAATACAAGTAGTAGTTGTTGTAGAGTTAGTTCTACTAGAAGTAGTAGTAGTAGTAGTGGTTGTAGTGTTAGCTCCATTAGAAGTAGTAGTTGTTGTAGTATTAGCTCCAATAGAAGTAGTACCGGTATGTTATTCGACTATCAAATATATTACGTAGAAGAAGCATAAGTTATGGAATTTTAATGGTATGCTTATCTCATATATTTAAAATATTTACAGAAAGTTTTAATTTTAGCATATTTTTTCTTCTAGAATTTCGAATATTGCACTGCTGAGATTGGTTTTATGGATGAAGATTTTATATTATTATAAAGACATCTCCAATATCTGAGAAACTAGTTATTAGTAAATATTTATATATTTTATTTTTGTATTTCCTTTTAAATATATTGCATTATTATGTTATATTATGTATATTATATTATATTATATTATATTATATTATATTATACTATATTATATTATGTATATGTATGTATGTATAAACATGTATTATAATATTATATTATTTTATTATTTTAGTTTAATTAAAAATTTATATACATACATACATATGCTCTTAGCATAATTGATTTGTATTTTACATAATTTAAACTATAGCTAAATAAATGACCTTCTTTGGAGTGTTTTCTTGAAGCCTATGGCGAAAAAATCGTTTTTTATTTAAAAGGTATTTTTTTTCTTTTAATTACTTAAAAATCCAAAACATATGAAGTTAATTTGGGGATTGAAGCTAAGAAGACTAATCCACTTGAATGGATTGAACAAGCAAACTGAATCAAGTAATCAAAATGAATTCCTCTTTTTTAGTTCTCATTCCCCATTGGAAAACATAGTTCTAAGATATGTTTGAGATCGATTCAAAATAGGTTATTTATCTCAACAGTCCCGTAACGGAATCGAAAAAGTATATTAAAAAATATTTTACTATTTCAATTCCTTTCGACGGACTCATTCAAACATAACGAACATACCGAAAATGTATGTCGTAAAAGGCTTTGAAATAATAAATGGTATTTCAGATTATTAAATTATGAATATACAAATGTAAATGAAAATAAAAAATCATTAAAAATAAATTGCTTTAATAAATTCCTGCATTGTTTTAGCCATCTGATTTCTTCTGAGTCTTAGGTATTGATTATGATTGTTGCTTCTCTGAACGAAAATCCATGTAGAAATTTATAAGAAAATATAAAATAAAAGACTATAAATCAACAATAATCTGAAGTCCAATGTAAGGATAATCTGAAAGAAATGTTAGTCAATTTAGTTTGCAGCGTTTACTAACCATTTGGATTTTTGGAAATTGTTATTTTGTTGTTGATATACATATATGTTCCGGTTCCAATTCAAAAGAAGAATGTGAGGGTACTCTGGACCTGGTTCTCTGCCTCTTGATAGGGAATTCCCCTTGAGTCTTCAACATCAGTTTATTTGTTGACTTTCGAACAAACTTAGGCAGACTTTGGTGAACCAGAGCTACTTCTCGATGGGCTTCCCAATTATCCTTCACTTATGATGCACTGATGTATGTCCTTTTTCATTATCATCTAGCTCTTCATCTGGTAGGAGATTGTCCGTATTCAAACTTGAAATGATTCTAGCGAAAGGAATTCAATGCTGTCTCATAACGTCCAGCCATGTCACGAACTTTAATTACGCTTTAAGATAGCTTTTTTTCTTGGTCTTTGGTTCAATGGTTTATAATAGTGGATTTGCCCAAGGTAAACAAATGCAGAAAGCAAATGACATACACAAAAATAATCAAAAATCCTATAGAAAAATAAGTCTGAAATGTCAGAATTGAGAACGTACTTATCCAGGCTCGCTTTGTTTTGATTATGAATTGCAAAATGAAAAACTTTGTTCAGTCTAAAATTTGATGTTTTTGGGAACATCCACATACAAAATAATTCAATAGATACAGCTGACCAGTGAACTGTACCGTTTTTTCCTATCTATCTATTTCCTTAATATTCATCTAGCCACCATCGTGTTGTTTGGAAATATTGCGAAGTCTGTTGAATCACTGACTCGGAAAAACTCCAGATAGTTATAGAATTCAGCTGACTGCCTCCCCCCATATGGATTGTTCCTATCCCATGTATGAAGATTGTGAAAATTTGCTAATTAGGGCTTTTCTTAAATCTTCGAAAATATGAGAGACAGACCCATACTGTAAACGATTTTCTTTAATACGAGTAGGTAATGTACTCCAGAATCATTATCCCAAAATATCCTTGACGGGTTAGGCAGCCAGTAGAAAAAAAATGTGCTGACTTTTCAAAACCAAGAACTGTTAGTCTATCTCTGCAACCGCACTGACCTACTTTCCAAACGAATTATTTCAATCTTATTCCTATTCTCTGCCCCCATTCCCCGCAAAACCCGTCTTTCAATTGGTAAATATTTTAACAACTTCACAACAAAAACCAAATCTCCATAAGACTCAACTTTCAACCAATTAGAATCTCATTGGCAATGCTTTTGGCTTGGATTACACAATATTGCGCTCCAACTCTCGTTAGGAACCCCCGACTGCAACCGAAAAACTTTTCAGCATGCAAATCTTAAACCAAGAGAGGGAATAACAAACAACATCACCACTCGCACCGAAAACTCCAAATTGTGTAAAGGATCCCGCGCACACTTAGCTTCTTGCAGAAAATATCCTGATGCCCCATAAGAAGCACGATTTGTTGCCGTTTTTTGCTTTTTCTTCTTTGTATTTCATCGCTCCTGTTTCTGGTGTAATCCATGGAGCAGTTCTTGTCGACAACAACAACAAAAAAAAAAAACACCAAACAAAACAAACTCAACTCTGATCATCTGAAACACAATCAACCGCCCTCTGACAGTTGTGCCAGTTCGCTCGTGGTGTAAATGCCAGCTATACAAGAAAAGAACAATCAATGGAGAAGTATATTCTTGGCGCCACCCAAGCCACCAGGGGGAACCGAACTGCTTTCTAACTAAAGAAACAGGATTCGCATAGCTCCGGGAATCCCTTTGCGGTTGTTTTCGCATTTACAAGTTTAGTTGCTGCTTTTAACGACTTTGCATAAATTAAACTCAAGAAATTACATTTTAAATGCATGACGAGAAGGACGGATCTGCTTTTGCTTGGAATAGAAACAGACTACACTTTCCAATAATATGAAACATTCTTCGTCACTTTCGCCTTCGTCCTCGCAGCCAAGAAAATCACACACAAAACACAGCATTCACAATGAGGATGATACGAGTTTAATGCAATTATTCACCTAAGGTGGGGTTTTCTTCGTGATTCCATTTCAAACTCAAATTAAAATTTGATCAAAGATTTTTGATGGAAAATTTGGTGCCGAATATTCGATAACAAAAAACACAAACGAAATGTTTAAAATTTCACACCCAAGAGCAAGGTCAAGTCGATTAAGTTCTGGCGATTGGATTTGGATTCAGAATTTCTGTCAAGAAGGTGTTAATTCTCCAATTGTTGTCTACACAAATCACCACGACACTTTTTTGAAAAGATAATTTCAATCGAAATTATGTATGAATATTATTTATGTAAATTGTAAAACTTGCTAATTTATTTGATGGAATAATTCAAGGAGTAAACAAATATAGATTCCAGTATGAATTATTGTCTTTTTATTTTAAATTGACCCGAACTGTCAAAGTTTTCTATTTCAGAATTTTGTTTATTTTTTTTTGTTGAGTTAATTTTGACGTTTAAATTATAGTTTTCTTCAAGTCTTGATGTTTGATTATTTTGTGGTTTGACGTGTTCTTAACTCATCAAATGTGGAAAAAGTTTAGGAGAAGTTTCCTTATTCGTTGGTAGATTAATACTGCTTAATTATTTTTATATCCTTATCTATTTTTGAGAATGTTTAAATTTATGATAACATTATTTATGACCGTAGGTGGGAATATTTCTAAGTATCGTAAGATAAAAGTGGACGGCGACGCTGTGTCGCGTCGATAATTTGTATTTAAAACGGTCTCACAGATTGTGGTTTATGATTTTTCAAACAAGTGATGCCGTCGCAACGTCGTTATCCACCTTAGAACTTAATATTAGTTTAGGACTCTAAGAAATTAGAGATAAGATAGGTTAAAATGTAAATGTATTGGTAAGCTAGGTTATATTGTACTTTAGAAATAGGTTTGGTTGAATAAAGTAGAATACTTTGTGCCACTAAACAGTGCGGTTGGTCGAGTTTAATTTCGGAGTTTTGGCTTTCCTTCAAATACATACCTTTTTGTCTCAGTGGTTAGTGTGCCGGAGAGTGATCCCGGAGGTCTGGATTAGAGTAGATTCTATAAAAAAAAAGTTGTTTCTTATTTCGGGGTTTCTGTCTGTTGTAGGCGAGTGATAAATCAACCCAATGTTTCTCTTGTCATGAAAATTACTTCCCAAATAAGCCCTTCCTACCATGTATACAGAAATGGTTTAGATTTGTAATTTACTAGGTACGCAGAGAGCTATTGCGCCTAAAATGTATTTATTCTTAAGCAAAGAGGAGTATTATCACCCGATCGTATAAGAAAGACTAGCCGACCCAGCTCTCGAAATTCGAGTGCCAATTTATTTATTATTTATATTATTGGCAGTGTTTTCAAGTAAATTTATTAAATTAAATTTTATTTTATGTAATATGCAAAGTGTTCGACAGCGCAAAAACAAAAATGACCCACAGTGTGTAAATGCGTGTCTCAAGTATATTCTGCACATCTCCGTAACTGTGGCTTTCCAACCATATAAAATTTATCGAAATCGGTTAAATACTTTTGGAGAAAAGTGTACCACAAAAAACATGTTTGCCGTTTTATTATATGATGTCATCCAAGTCCTGTTTTTCAAACACTTCTTAGCTACATATGTATGTCTGTATGGGTATCAGGTTTCCACACCAACCGGCATGCAGAGGACCATGTCCCTACTGCGGCTACTTCGAAATGACTTAAAAGCAAGAAAACTTTTTAATTTTTGTTGAATCTTCACTTTCAAGAACTGCAGGCCTAACTTAAACTTATACATATAACCTGGGGCCTATTGCATCGATAACTTATCACTAATTATTTTTATTTTCATTTTGACCTTTCTTAATACCAATAATTTGATGTTAAAAATACATATTAATCAATTATTACGAGTAGGTATACTTGCTGTTGTATTCCCAGCTAGAGGGGCTTTGTGTTTTCAAGATTTTATACACACATACATAGATACATACATATTTAATACATGAATATAATTACAGAAATTTTTTATGAAAATAAAAAGTGAAATATTGGAAGTATATTTTTAAAATAAAAAAAAAAAAACAGAAATGCTCTCTGAAAACTAAAAAGAAATATTATGAGACAAATTTTATCTATAATTGTTTTTTTTTAAGGAAGAAAATTCTTTTAAGCATTCTTTTCAAAAATAGGTATGTCGGTTTTAAGTATTTAATAATAGGTGTGTTTTTTTTGCAAGTCCATATAGAATTGTAAAAAAAAACGACATCGGGATTTAGGAGCTTTTTTTCCACATAGCTGGAAACACTGTGTACGCTATGATATTTGTCAGCTTATTGACGACTAGCATCAACCAATCCAAAAACTTCACTTTTGACGTCTCTGAGCAAATTATCGATAACATATAGATAATACTATTTTGGCATCACCATTTTTATCGGGTCTTAGATTAACTCTCGATAATTATCTGGTCCTAGCTAACTCTGTATAGATTTAAGTAGTTGTTGCATTTGCATGTAAAGCGCTTAGTCCCGATGTCGTTTTTTTTTACAATTCTATATGGACTTGCAAAAAAAACACACCTAATAGATATAAATAATTTCATAAAAATTCATTCAAGCGTTTTTGTTGAAGAATTTTGAATTTTTCTATAAAATTGTATTTTTTTTCCATTAGTTTTTAAAAATGTATTTGAAAATATTTATATCAAATACTATTTCAAAATAGTGTGCTCTAGTGAAATAGTTGCAATCCTCCCCTTAAACAATTTAACCGTACCACTCGTGCTTTTAGTAATGCTCATCAATTAAGTATTTACCCCCGAACCCAATTTCGGGCGTACTGTAAAGTACAGAGATTATTTCTTTAGCCGCACTACAAGAATGTGAAATGCTCTGCATTGCTCTATTTTTTCCTCTCATTATGATATGCGGAAATTCAAAACCACAGTGCATCCTTTTTGAACTTATTCTCTTTTTTTTCACTATCAGAATTGGTCGAAGAAAGCTTATAGCAAGCTCCGTCTTTCGACCAATGGTTTGCCAACACAGAGAACTGTGTTATACCACCGGCTCATCATTTAGTGCAGTGTTAGTTGTTAGTAGGCAAACTCTATAACAATTAACACTGACACAAGAAAACATGAATAATAAACAAACAATATTACGTATGAACAAAACAATAACATAACATTAAACATAACATGCCCTAATTCTCTTACTGTGTTGTATAACTTATAAAGGGTATTCATGTCCCCTTGGATGCGCGTTAATTATACAAAAATCCGTGCAGTTATTTATGAAGAAGTCGAAAATCAATAGAAATATTCAAACTTGCGTTAGGTTAGTACCTAAGTTATCCATTTGTAAACAAATCGAACTCGCGATCAAACTAAATTTTAAGATGAAAGAAAAAAAGTGGGTTTCGAAATTCTGTCAATTTAGCTAGAGCCTAAATGATTCAGTCTTTAAACTTGGTAGCTGCCTTTATTGTAATAACTCCCGACTTCATTTCTTTTTCTTTTTTTTATAATCCTAAAACTAACAGTACCTGCCATACATTTTTTCCCAAATTAAAGAAGACATTTTTTTTTTCAAAAACGCACACATATTTTTATAAAAAAAAAAAAAAACAGAATATTGGTTGCAGAAAAAATTCCGAAAAATAAATATTAACCATAGACATTTTTTTGTTTTCAAAAATCAAAAAAAACTGGCTTAGATCAATTTATTTCATACTAAAAAATTTTTCGAAAATTTCAAAAGATAGCATTGATAAACAAGATTTTCAGAAAAATATTTTTTTAATGTTTCTTAGAACTTAATATTTTCAAAAAAACCTTTTGCTTGATTTGTTTTCTGAAAATTAGCACCTAATAGGTTTCTTCTAACACAGTCTTTAAGATTTACAAAAAAAAATCGTTCTTTTATTAAAAACTAATTTCAAAAATCTTAGTTTTCTTGAAATAGGCTCAAAGAATTTTGATAAAATTTTTTTCTTAACCGCTTAATTTGTAAAATCTATCATTCAACATACATAAGACAATTTTAAACCATTTTTCTAAGCTTTTGACTTTGTCAATATCGATAACAGATTTCAATTAAATCTCTAATACAAAAAGTCCTTAGGTTCATTCGTTATAGTAAAAGTAAATGTCTGCGCCAGAATGTCGTACTAGATTTTTTTTGTTGATGCAGTTAAGACTAATGATGATATCGTTTGTATGGGAGATATTAATCTTCTTCTTCATGTGGTGCTGAGTGGACGTGTGCGTGATAACGTGGCAATAATTTCTTAAATTTCAAACGTTTTATTGTAACGTACCAAGTTATTTTCCCACTAAAAGAACTTTAAATATCTTTGTGCAAAATTGAATTGAATTAATTTATATAAATGTCACTTTCATTATTTAAAATTGCAAAAATAAGTTAAAATAATAACGCGTGATTATACTTCAAAATTATTAACTGCGAATACTTATTTCTCTTAAATCTCTAATGAGACCGCTCTCAAATTGAATTTCACATTTGTACATACAAAAAAATCCAACACATATCTGCATTTAAATTCTCCGTACTCACCTGTAACGCAATTTCGTTTGGCACTAACACCCTTTAAGGCTGGATACAACAAGATAACATCACCACATACCATCTTGCACCTTGTATGCACATGCCTAATAAAAGAAATAGAGAAGCTCTATCGCCTTCTCCTGATCAACAACTGCAGCCTATCTCACCTGATCCCAAGCAGGCAAAAAACACACACTCTACACCGAAACGCACCATACACTTCTCTTCTCCAAACACCACCGCTATGCCACAATCCGATGAAGCTCTTAAACAACAAAGTAATTACATCATATCACTTCTCTCGGCAAAAATGGACGAAGTCGAAAAAAGAATAACAACAAAAATTGAAACCGACATCTCTGCTCTAAAACAATCTATTGATGACGTCACTAGCCGCATAGGATTTTTGGAAACGAAACTTAGTGAAATTGATGTAATTAGAGAAGAAAACAAAGCACTGAAAGAAGAATTAAAAAAACACGATGATGCACTTCAACAAATAATCGCACGCATTGATCATAACGAAGAAAACCAACTTTATAAACAAACACAGAGCGATGCACTCATCCATGGTTTACCTCTAATAAAAAATGAAGATCTTAAATTAACTTTTGAACGCATGTGTAACACGATAGGAATGAAGCCGATTATTATTCGGGACGTTTTCCGACTCAAGGCAACGAATTCGACACCCAATCCACCTGTTATTATTAAATTTCATTCACCACGCGACAAAAGCACTATACTACGATCGATCGCTAATTACCGCTCTGTATCAAAAAAAGCACTTTGTCTTCGCGATTTTGGACTTTCTTCTGATAAGCAGGTGTTTGTGCACGAATGTCTCACAGTTAAGAATCGATTACTACTGCAGAGTGCAATAAAGATGAAAAACGATGGGAACCTGTTTTCGGCTTTTACTATGAGAGGTTTTGTTTACGTTAAAAAGAACCGCAATGATAAAGCTCTATTAGTGGAGAACTATGATGCACTAAATTTAATTGCCACTAAATCTCCTATGACAACAACTGGAACATCTGATTAACCGAACAACTTAAGAAGAAAGAAGAAGTAAACAAAATATTTTTTTTCGATTCTGTTTTGATTCTTAACTTCACTTTTCTTTTATTATTATATTATTTTCTTGATTATTTTTAACTTTCTTTTGATTTGTATATTTATATTGAAATTTCTTTTATATATTTTTTTTTTCTTACTTTTCTTTCTTTTTGTTTTTAAATCATCAATTAATATTAATTTTGATAAATATAAATTCATCACCTTCATTGTCATCATCGTCTCTCTATTCTTTAAAAATCTTTCAAACTTGGTCATGCAGCTTCTAAATATGTTTTTGCGTTGGACTATTTTTTGGTCTGATCGCTTTTATGTTTATAATAATGGCTGATTCTAATTTTAATAATCGTAATGGGGAGTCCATATTTGGGGATGAACATGGGACTACGCGCTCTATGATACGAGTTTTAGGTGAGCAATATGATGGTCTGAAGGTCTGCCATATAAATGCCCAAAGTTTAACTCCTAAGATAGATGAATTTCGTTATTTATTTGAACAGTCAAATATTGATATTGTATGTGTTTGTGAAACTTGGTTTTCTCATGAAAGTTTTTGTAATATGAATGGTTTTAATGTGTTTCGCTTTGATAGAAGTGATCGTAAAGGTGGGGGTGTTGCAATCTTTACTCGAAGAGACTTAAACTGCAAAATAATTCGCAAGTCCTCACCAGGTAGTGAAGTCGAATATTTATTCATTGAAATAAAGTGTAACAACAATAAAGTATTGCTTGGATCAGTATATCGCCCAAATCGGAATATTGAATTAACACCATTATTCTCAATACTAGACGAGCTAACATTTGTGTCACCTTTTATAATTGTTGCGGGGGATTTCAATCATGATGTGCTAAGAAGTTCAGAACTTGTAGATAGAATGGGTTCACTTAACTTATTTCCTGTAAATATAGTTACTCCCACCCATTTTACAAGACATGGTAGTACTTTACTTGATATGTTTCTTGTAAGTCATAGTGAAAAGGTACTTCTTTACGACCAACTCTCTGCAAATTGCTTCTCGAATCATGATTTAATTTATCTCACATTTGAATGTTCACCTATGGTCTCTTCTTCTACTTATTGCTATAGAGACTTTAAAAATGTCAACAGGTGGCAGTTAGAAACTCATTTGAATAGTATTGAGTGGTACCAGATATATAGCATGCATTCCGTAGATGACCAGGTGTTATTTCTTCAAAACAATATTAATCATTTATTTAACCTACATGTTCCAATTGTAAAAAAACAATTTAGTAAGAAAGAACAGCCCTGGTTTAACTACTACATTAAGAGCCAAATAAGAGAACGTAATTTAGCATATAACCGATGGAAGATTTATAGGCTTGAAGCATTGCATAACGAATACAAAATTTTAAGAAATAGAGTAATATGTCTAATTCGTGAATCAAAGAAACAGTTTTATGCTGATCCTTCTTTAGCCAAAGAAAAACTGTGGAAGAATTTAAAAGAAATAGGTGTTGGCAAGCAAATAAGCAACAAAGCCCTTTCTATAAATTGTAACGAGCTTAATAAAAATTTTGTTACCTTAAACACTGCAGGTTTTACAACCCAAAGCTGTGATTTGACAGAAACGCTTAACGCCCGTTTTTCTTTTACTGGATTTAGCTTTTCGCCTGTTAATGAGTATGATGTTCTAGAAAGCCTTTTAGCTATTAAGTCTAATTCTGTTGGAACTGATGGCATCCATCCAGTTTTTCTGAAAGCCATTCTCCCATATGTAGTCAAATACATAACTTACATTTTTAATAATATTTTCATGACTAGTACTTTCCCTTCTGCTTGGAAACAAGCGAAGATCATACCTGTTCCCAAAACTCGCGATGGTGATGACTATCGACCCATAGCCATATTACCTTTTCTGTCGAAAGTTTTGGAGAGACTTATAAATCGCCAAATTAGAACTTTTCTTACAGACAATAAATTGATTTGTATCAATCAATCAGGCTTCCGACCCAAGCATAGCTGTACTACAGCCTTAATTGACGTCATTGAAAATATCAGAAATAATTTGGATAATGATAAGGTGACAATATTAACGCTTTTAGACTTTTCAAAGGCATTTGATACCGTCAATCGTTTTATTCTCTGTGAAAAACTTAAAAATCAATTCAATTTTTCATTTCCATCTGTCAAGCTTATTCTTTCCTACTTAACTGGTAGAACTCAGGCAGTTTTTGCTAACAATATTATGTCAACTTTTCTCCCTTTGCAGAGAGGTGTCCCCCAGGGCTCTATTTTAGGCCCTTTGCTGTTCTCAATGTATATTAATGATCTTCCGTCAAGCCCGCTGAATTCTTCTGTGCACATGTACGCAGATGACGTTCAATTATACAATAGTTTTCATCTAGGTATGTTAGAGAATGGTGTGCATGAAGTCAATGAGGACTTAAATAATATTGTTATATGGTCCCGAAAAAACGATCTCTGTTTAAATCCGAAAAAAACTAAATGCCTAGTCATCTCTAGAACTATATGTGACACATCATATTTTCCTGTAATATATTTGAATAACTGTGCTATCGAGCTCGTTGACTCTGTAAAAAATCTTGGGCTAACATTTAATAAAACACTTAGTTGGAACACCCATATTAATTTGACGTTAGGTAAAGTATATGGAGGTCTTCAATTGCTCTGGGCGTCTCATCATATAACGCCCTTGAAAACTCGGTTAATATTGGCCAAAACCTTGATAGTGCCCCTTATTCTTTTCTGTTGTGAGGTGTTTAGTAATTGTGACTTCGAACACAAACGAAAACTTAACGTTGCTTTCAACAGTATTACGAGGTATGTTTATGGTCTTAGGAGATATGACCACATCTCAAGTTTTTCAAAGTCTATATATGGCATTTCATTCGATAGTCTTTTAAAATTACGAACTTTAACCATGCTTCACAATATCATACAATCTCATCAGCCAGAATACCTATATAATAAAATTAATTTTACGCGTTCTGAAAGATCATGCGATCTTATTCCAGTGCGATACAAATTCTTGGTATCTGAAAGGCAGTTTTATGTGCATTCTATTCGTTTATGGAACTCTCTCCCTCGCTCTGTTAGAATTATAAGCAGCCCGATCTTGTTTGGAAAAATGCTAAGAGAATTCTTCTCCTAGCTCTGAGGTACTTATTTACTTCATGTTATTGATGATGATGTTGATGGTGATTGTGATGATGAATTGTTATATCAAATTTTGAGTTAATTTTTAACTTTCATATATTTTAATTTTTTTTTTCTTCATAGATATTGTTTGTTAATTTTTATAACGCATATATATTTCCCCTTGTTAAATACAACGCCCATTTTGTTTGTAAAAATAGTATTAAGATACTGAAATTTGCTCTAGATTATAAGATATTGTATCTTACAGAGTATAATTATACAATAAATAAATGAAATGAAATGAAAAAATGAAATTTCAATCTCAATCATTTCAATGAGTCTCGATTTTCGATATCAGTTAACTCGATTAACCATGATTTATTCAATTCCATTTGTTCTGATTCAATAAATGTGGATTATGAATGCCAAACGGACGGTGGACTAGAATTTCTGGGTTGAACTCCGCATCGAAGAACATGATTGATCGAGTTGGTTGTTGGTGTTGTAGGCCGCAAAAACAATTGTTGGCTTGAACTGATGTTATTTGATTTATCAGGATCCGGTATGTTTAATGTGGGTTTTTGGACGTTTCTTAATCCATCGACATCGTAGCCATCCTTTGATGGAATTTGACAGTTTATGACTTGACGAATAGAGGACGAATTCAGTTATGACGTACAAAGAGTATTTCGTACCAAATGTCAGCAGAAAGCCTTTCAATTGCTCTTTTCCGGAGCAACAAATAAAATCTCTTTTTCTTGAATTTTTTGACACTTTTTAATCCGTGTACAAAGTAGCCATCATTCGATGGTATTTGGCAATTTATGGCTTACAATAATAGAGTATTTTGTGAGAACTATCAAAGCCACTAGTCAATCTTATCATCGAAATCGAAATTAAAATCGTATAGGAACAGTATTGAATCATTTCGGTGAAATGAAAATGATCGAATGATCGGATCGTTTTCGTAATCGATTGTTGAACGATTCGATCATTTGAAATGAATGATTTACACAGCTCTAACATCGAATGGTTTGCCATCGACGCCGACAAGGGCACCTGCTAATATCCAACTTATGCCAAATCGGTAAACGAAATATTACTGGCAGACTATATTGCGGACTGTAGTGTGTTTCGAGTGAGTGGCATCAAAAACAAACTCGATAGACAACCTCATCTGTACATCCGACCCTGATACGAGTAACTCTATTATAATTGAAAGTGAACACCTTCTTTCTACTCTTGATCGTTTTCACCCTCTTCTGCTTATTTAAATTATACATATAAACTAGCCGACCCAGCTCTCGAAATTCGAGTGCCAATTTATTTATTATTTATATTATTGGCAGTGTTTTCAAGCAAATTTATTAAATTAAATTTTATTTTATGTAATATGCAAAGTGTTCGATAGTGCAAAAACAAAAATGCCCCACAGTGTGTAAATGCGTGTCTCAAGTATATTCTGCACATCTCCGTAACTGTGGCTTTCCAACCATATAAAATTTATCGAAATCGGTTAAATACTTTTGGAGAAAAGTGTACCACAAAAAACATGTTTGCCGTTTTATTATATGATGATGATGATTATGGCAGAAATACTTGAAATCCAAATCTCACTACGACCATCTAGCTTTCTCAAAAGCTTTAACAGAATTTTCTTACCTTTGCGAATGACTTAAGAATTTCCTTACTGGTGTGCAATCTTTGATCAAATTGAATCCTTAATGTTTCTTCGAATTCATTAACATTAAAAGAAAATCCGATGGCTACCCATCCTTCCTAATATAAAATGAGAATTCTACTTCTGATTTTCCAGAAATAACTAAATTATTGTCAAATTTTTTGAAACAATCGTTCACTAATTATGAAATTGAAGCAGATGTCCAATATTTCCACTAGGTATTTAATGAAATCTCAAACCACATTTACAACTCCGAGCTATGAAAAAAAAAAACAAAATAGAAAATCTTAAAGATGATTTCTCATCCTTAAAAATGTAAAAATGTCTATCCAACTGCTGACTGATATATTTAAGCTATTCAATTTTTTAGGCACCGTATAGTTTTTACAAAAAAGAACGAAAAATGAGGTATCAAATTATCGTCATAACTGAACTATTGGGAGTTCCAAAGTTCTTCTCTCTCCTTTACAACATATTTTTGTAGCAGATAGATCAACAACAACCAACCTTCTAGAATTTCTTTCCAATGTTCTATGCACAATTGTTGATGGGGATGAAGTCAATTACATTGCTACCGACTTTAGAAAAGCCTTCGACAAAATGTCACATAGTATGTCATTCGCTTTTGATCATGTGTTTCCCTTCCTATTGATGCACCTTCAGATGTACCACAAGGTAGCCAACTTAGTCCAATGCTGTTCATTTTAGCAGTCAACTATGTTACTCAGGTTTTTGTTTGTAGTATATCTACATATACGAGTGTGTTATTCGCATTTCTTTTGCATTTCATCAGTTGGCGGTATTTGTACTGAAAATCTAGACAATTTTTCCCTACGGTTCCAAAAAAAAAAAACTACTTGAGCTCAATGTTAATAAATCACAGCTTGACATTTTCATGCAAACGCCTCCCTCTTCTTACTAGGAACTAACATATTAGTGGTGATCTTGTAACTATAGTCAATTACTCTCGTGATTTCGGAGTCATTTGTGATAAATAGCTTAACTTTCCATAACTTGGCTTTTTTAAACTCTGGTCAAATGAGTCTTCTGATCCTCATATTACTGAACCTCTTTTCATTTCATTTGCACGAGTCATTCTTGACTATGCGCCTTAGGTTTGGTCCCCATATCAAAATACCTAAAATACTAAAAGGATCGAGGCGTTCTAGCGTTGGCTTATTCATTTTGACATGCGTAATCTTTCCTGGCATGACGACTTTCACCATATTCTGATCGTATACAACTGATTGATCTTCAGTGTCTTGGAAAAATGACGAGAAATTGCAGATGTGTTTTTTATTTATGACATATTTACTGGTAATGTTGATTACGCTGCACTTTTGAGTCTGAGTTTCCTTAAATACCAATCCATGAAATCTTAGGTCAATATCCCTTTTCCGCACAAATTTTCAAAAAATTTAAAATATATTACAACTCAAAACTTCCAACAATTTCAGCAATTTTTTGTTTTGGATTTTTACAAAAAAAAAAAAATAATTTTTAGGAAGATTCGGTGTTATAAAAACAGGTCCATGATTCTGTTTTTGAAAATAGTTTTCATCTTCTATTACTGTGAAACTTAAAATTGGCGTACCGAAATTTTGTATATAGAAATTTTTCAAAGTTCTAAGTGTACTAAACTTAAGAGCATGTTCGTGCGAACCAGTCTTGCATTTGATTATAGTCTTACATTGAAAAATCTCCAATTTTCACGTTTCATTTTTCCATTGCCTTTAAGTTGTGAAATAGAGATTAAATCTTTTAAGTTATTTTATCTTCAGAAAAGTAAAAGAATTTTTCCAAATATTCTCAAAACTTAAGATCTACGAGTTTCTATACAATTTTAACTGATAACTGACATGGATAAAAAGGACAACTTTATATCTTTTTTCTAACCAATTTTCACAACTTGTATTTCATCATAATTTTGGCCAAAGAAAAATTATTTTGCCTTCGAACTTAACTTTTTTCTAGAGGGGGCCAAAGTTTTATATTTTCAAAATCTTATTTTCAACTACTTACTTTACTTTTACTTACTTAACTTGTTTTCAAAAACACTTTCTTGTTAATTTTCAATCATTGTTTCTGTATTCTAATTTTCAATATTTTTCTCTATGTTTCTATAATATTTTTTCATTCTGTTGCTAACTGTTTTCAAATCAAGAACTTAATTTAAAAATCTTTACTGTTTTTTCATCATTCCAAGACCAAATTGTAAGTTATGTACATATATTTTCCTTTATTTAATTTAATTTATTACATAATTGTTATTTTATTTAGAAAATAAAATTGGGCAATTCCAAGAATATTTCTTGTTTTCGATTTTTGATTTACTATTTGAATTCAAGCCTTGGACCAATATTTATATTTAGAAGATTCCCTAATCGGTGAAAGAACAGGGGGTCCAATACGATCTTTCAAATAATTTTGAAAACCATTCGTGTTTTTGTTATAACCAGCTTTTTATTATTGGCCCCAATTATTTGTGTTCCTAGAAACAGTTTGCACAATCAAATCTTCTATCAGCAGCAATTATTTAAGGTTCTTCTACGTCTACCCCTATCCCTCCCGGATAAAAATACTGATTGCAAAATGTGTGATATCGAGTAGAAATTAAATTCTTCTTTGCGAATTATATTTCCCTTAAGTAAGTCAGCTTTGTTTTACCACATCGCATCTCATAAACTTTCCCACACCGTTCCCTTGAAACATACAAATTTTGCAAGCGCCATTTTGTTCTGATATTTAAATTCTTAAAGTCCTGCAATTTCAAAGAGTACTGTGGTAATTTCCCTCAACAAAAACCCTGTGCTGATGCTTTTCCTCTTCAACCATATCTTCACCTATTTCCTTAGGGGTAAACTTCTGCCATCAAACACATCTATTGGAACAAATTTAATAAGATAACCAAAGGCAAACCACATCGCCTGCATTTGGTTTTATCGTCTCACCATGTGTTGCCAAAGACACATTTCTAAATTCCCAATCTTTGGGGAATGGGAATGGCAAAATGTTTGTTGATATGAAATCATCTTGTTCTTCTGCATCAACCTCCCCAAAAGTCATACTTTTTCTTCCTCTCGACTTGCCAAGTAGCTTTCTTCAAGACCATCATATCATCAAACATCCTCTGCTCATCATATTATCCCAGTTGGGCCATAAAACCGAGTCAGTTGTATACCGGTCCGCAAAAAGTTTTTCGGGCAGCAACGAACGTCGAGCCCCAAACGAAACGGCAAGGATACGAGTATCTATGCTATCCTCGAGCCATCAACTTAAGTATTCACCCAAATGGGTACTTAAATATCCGTCTGTCTGTACCAGCTCACACAAAACACAAACAATACCGGAGCAGCCAAGATGGCCCATAGACGAAGTCGAGAAAAGACAAGAGTCAGAGTTTGTCCTTGTGGAACTTTATTTGAATCCGCATTATACGAGCTTACCCGCTGTTTAAGGATTACTTCTATCTGGTTGTGTGTCTTTGCGAACAAGAAGCTTACTTATCAGTAGTCCGTTGATTGGACCACCGGAAACCAGGTGCATGTGCATATCGTGGGGGTGTTGTTTTTGTATTTTGGTTAAAACCGTTGACCCAAATATTCTCGAAATTAGTGTGTGCGGCAGTGCAATGTTTTGTGAGAGACCGCACCGCACATGACCCATTAACGGAGGAAATCAACGTTTCCTGGGATGCCAGAGGAGAGTCCAAAGTTTTGCCAAAGCCATCAAATCGAGGAGAACACCTAGTTTTGTTGCGGTATCTTGAATGCAGCAGCAAATCTCTCGTTGTTATATTCCACCGTGCCAACCGTGACTCATTGAGAACAAACTATGTGCTCCGTTCCGGTTCGTGACTTTTGAATTTTCGAAACGATTTTCGGCAAAATGGCAACCTACTAGAGAGACACAGTGAGACAGAAGGAGAGTAAGAGCGGATACGGATAACAACTCTACACTCATGGAAGATGATGGAGCCACCGGGCCACGTTGAAATCACGTAGGAAATAACTTTTCAACTGAATTTAGCCGGAAAATGCGAGCGAGTACACAAAAAATAACCATACGTGCAAGCGGGTGGAAGCAATTTCTGAAATTACATTTTATATTTTTCAGTATTTTTTTTTCTTTAACTATTATTACCAACTCGATGTGCTTGCTTATGATTTTGTGAATTATTTTGCATCCCCGAAGGTGAACGATATAATCAGGTTCTGCCACACGACCAATTCTTATGGAATGATGACGGCAGCGAGAGCACGTTTTGCAGAATGTAACGAGAATTAGGCTAAGGGGGTGTGCATGAGGATGAGTAATGGGGAATATATTACGATTGAGCAATATGGAACAGTAGAAAATCACGTCAGATAAGTGTAGTTTTTAAAAAATCAATTTGAAGTTATTATTTGAAAAAAAAAAAAAAAAAACAGTTGCACATTCTAAACAAGGTGCTTTTTGTCAGCAAGGTTTTCATGGTTTTAGGTTGTTAGAAGCATTCTAACGCTTTTACTCAAAACAACGCTATACAGTACGGTGTGGAACTCAGCCTCAGCCATCTTGCTCCCAAGGTTGGGTTGATTTGTCTACGCGTTCTGAGTCCCTATCTATTTCTACAGCATCCTTTTTCAACAATGAACTCAAAACTTTTGCAGCTAGGTCACTAATGTCTATCCGCTCTACATGACACAGCCACCTTAGGACGTTTACTTTTATTGGTTAGAAAATTTCCGTTGAACAAATATCTTCTGAAGAATTTTTTTCAACAATCTTAAGCATCATCATCTACTTTGACCTAGCTCTCTTTCTCTAAGTCGCCATGAAGAAATGCAGAATTAATCAGCCCTATTACAAATTCAATCGTAATCGGAACTTTTACGAATTCCGACAAAAAGCTATCATCAAATCCGTTCGTAACAGTAATTTGTATGAGATTTTTCACTACGATGGATTCTGTGATAGTTTGTTTCGGGATTCGTAACAAATTTCCGATTACGATGGAATTCGTGATAGGGCTGAATATCAGCATTCATAAGATATTGGTTAAAATTTCCTCTCCAAAATAAACGTTCCCCGAGATTGTTTTTGTTCAGGTTCCAATTTCTTAGATTTCTGTTTTACCAGCAGTTTGAGAATAATTTCAATGATTACTGAAATGCTGAAAGTGCAATCAAATCACATAGTAGTAAAATGTTTCCAAAGATAAACCAACCAACCAAACCTCGTAACCTCCTCAAAATTCCGAAACTGTCATCTCAGGTGTATTTATCTCAAACAAGAATCAATAACTAAGTGAGTCTCATTATCAATAGCCATTATGCTATAGGTGATAGGGAAGATAAACTGAATCTTACGACTCGCATTTTGTGATTGTATACACTCAGGAAATCCCTAGCTAGATCTCTTGACTGATGAAGTAAACGGTCTCACAGAAATTACTCTGTGATTCTCTGGAATTCTAACGCTAGTAATTATCGAAAAAGCCTTTCACAGGTGATGGATCAACGGGTTAATTTATATAATTCATTCGATATTAATGACAATATCCTTGATATACGATAAAAGTTTGTCGAAACAGATAGAGAATAAACAACAGACAAAGTTTTTAGTGCTACGAATGGTCTTCTACAAGGCCTGCTCTACTACATTTCACAACATGATATACTCAGGAAGTTTAATAGTTGGGTTTAACCGGTGGTTATAGTATTACTGGGAGTGGCAGATATTCAAACACTCAAACCGACTCTGCGAACTAAAAGATTGATAGAAGCTTTTTCAAACACAGTAACTTGAATATGAACAGTGAACACTTTAATAGTCAATTAGATAAGACGAGAGGCAGCAATATATCCCTTAATAGTCTTTTCTACTCCAAATTAAAAAGTTAGAAGATAAATCCTACGTATGACAACAGACAGAGTAATAGCACCGAAGTTCTTGTTGAAGTGTAATTTCTGACCTGCGGCTCTTTATTTCTCAAACAAAAGCCTATTAGATGCTTGGGGAATATACAGAATTAAAAATGTCATAAATAAAATATTGGTACAATAGGGGGCCTATCTTTTAACATTGGATTTGATATATTATATCTTAGACTAATAGCGGCTTGATTTTTCCCATTGTTCAATTCCGGTTGTTGTTGAAAGAAGGAATCACTTTGCACGCTCAGTAGACGTCACAGGGAATGCGCTCGTTTCAAGACCATTTTACCTGGATTCACTGTATTTCATAAATGCTTGTAAATTTCCACCAAAGACATTTGCTTACTGATTCCATTAAAAGTTGACGAGTTGGAGAAGTACTCAAAACCAACAGCAAGAAGATTTGAAGGAATTCCTTTAATAATACTTCATGGTACAAAGTTTCACAAACATTGAGATAATTTGGGAAGAACACATGTAATAAAGGTATTTGTTGAGAAAAAGAACTATCGAAATTCAATTCAACAAGTAATACCAGAAGGATTCAATTTTATTTTTTATTTATTTCTCACACAAATATTGACTTAACTCTCTTTTTCTGCTAATTAATCAATCTTTTAGGAAGAAATGGATTTTAGCGAAATTTTACAGTTTTGTTTGTTATAGGGATCGTTTTCTGTTCTTATAACAATTGAGTTTTTAAAAGTTAAAACAAAATTAAAGGCAGGAAAAAAAGAACAACATTATTCGAAAGAAATATCAATCAAAATGAAAATTTAAAATTTTGCATTTTCATTAGCTTTGACGTAGGCTTATGTTCCCGAGAGCAGTTTCAAGTATTTAGTATATTGCCTTCTTATTGAGTATTTGAAATTTTTCTTATTGAAAAACATAAAGTCTTAGAACAATAGAAGAATTGAATAAAAAAGCGCTTGAAGAAATGAATAATACATAGTTTTTGAGTACTTCCGAAGAAGTGAAAGCAAGAATAAGTCTAGGTTAATAATTGAAAAAGAACTATTAAGTGTAGTCAAAAACAACTCTGAGAAGAGATATCAAATAGAACTGTTTTAAAAATTAGCCAAGAAATCGTCTATTAGAAGAGAATTACTTATACAAAAAAAAATCCAAAAATCGTAAAAACACAAAAACTAATGTTAAACAAATTTTAGGCCATAGTTTGCAAGAATAAAAAAAATTACCATTACCATGAGCCTCCATTTTAAATTACAGAAACGAAATTCGTACTTTTCGTCCAAGAATTTTGTAGAAATTACCAAATTTTTCTTTAAAAAAGGTAAAAAATTTAATCTTGTTCTTCAATATTTGGTGAAGAAAAAAAATCTCCTATTAGTAATTTAAAACCTACTTAAAAATTTTAGTATAAAATATAGGACCCATTTTTTTTTACATATTTAATTCCTAATGAAGATGTTATGAGTTGGAAGGAAAAAATTGTGTGTATCCGCTAGTGAAGAACGATGGACTTATGGACATTTTTTTAAAATGTTTTTTCACTCGTTTCCGGAAAAATCATTAAAATATAAATTAAATAAACCAATTCCAAACAATAATTTCACAGATGAAGTCTTCTCGAATGTGATATTTTATTACCCGTGCATTTTTAATTGACTCTTCAATAAATACCCCTTTTTTATTCGGGTACATAACCTCAATAACGATTTCGTTCATGGTAGAATGAGTAGATATTGAAATTGCAAATGAATTTCATATGAAAAATCCAAAATTTAACTCGGTTAGTCAAACATGACTTTTTGGTTCCAATATAGCCCCAATTTAGTATCCATCAATTTAACCCATATAACATCTTTATTATTACCTTCATAACGTTTGCCAAAAAAAAAATGTAAAATAAAATTTATTCAAGAATAAATACCCTGTAGATATTATTGCCTTATAAACTTTTTTTGCATCTAGGTCATCGGAAAATTATCTGAAAATCAATCATTTACATCGTTTTCGTTACATCAAACAAAATTTTTTCCCAACTGACATGTGTGCCAACAATGTTTCTGGTGTATACGATGGGTAAACAGGAGGACCTCCTCGTGTTTGTCCTTTTGCCCTGAGCATCATCTATCCCCTCAGTTTAATAACGTAACGAAAAAAAGAATATATAAATCGTGTTGGCAAATGGGTGTTTTTTTTCGAACTTTTCCGAGCTGATTTACTGATTTGGGAAAATGATTTGAAATTAGAAATACGAACTTACTAGAATTTTGGTTTTGTAAATTTAATTTTACCTCAAATGGATTTGTTGACAGTTCGATTAAATTCTAAAAGATTAGTCACGAAATCTGGAGAATTTTGACCATTGATCTGTTTATATAAGAAGAGTTTTTTTTTAAATAAAAATTTTTTATACTACTTCCAAGATAATTTTAAAGACAAAGCTTAAGTTTTTTTGGAAATCGAATTATTTCAATTTTCTATATTCAACCTCGTGGAACACTGTTCTGGAGAATTGAATACGTTCCCATATCTTTTTAAACAGTTTTCAAATACTATTTACAATAACGAAGAATAGAAGAAAGGTTTGAAGCAGTCTTGCAAATCTTAAGATACTTTGATATTTGGAAGCGGTTATTTCTCTTCTATTTGGCTTCTGAAAAAATATTCGATTTTCTTCTAAACTTAAAATTTCCATTAAGGATTTATCATATCTTAGTTGTGAAATTGACACTTTCGTCAAATGACAGTGATCATTGACACAAAAAACGACTCGACAGTATTATTTGATGTACAAACGAAAAAAAAACACCCTTTTTAATAATTTTCTCTGAAATCTTGCCAAAACCTTTGCAGTTTTCAATACGTAAAATGCATTTCATATTTTATTCCGTGGCTCTCAACTCCCCTGCCTCACCCCGCTCCACTCCTCCCATCCAAAATCAGCATCCATCACCACATTGCATTTGGTTTTATGATTGGAAATCATAACGATTGTGTTTATTTTTGTGAAAAATCATCTTTCTGATACTGTTGCGTGTTTTCTGGGTCACAAGGACACCCCACATATGTGGGTATATCCCTTTACCGATTACTGACAGACAGACCGACCGACCGACATTCGACATTATATTACACACAGGGCGCCTCTTGGGCTTAACCTGCATATATGTCGGTTTTGAAACGAGTCAGGATATCTAAATGGATGGATGTATCCACATTTCCATGCGGCTTGTCGTGTGTGTCAAGTGATAAAGGAGGGATTGGTAAGTTGAATTTAATTGGCAATTTCGAGTTGTGTTTGATGAAAAGCGTTCCGCTATCGCCCTGAGGCAGTAAGTGGAGCATTCTTTTTCCTACAATCCCTCCTGCCATTCATTCCATTCACTATCTACATTTGGTAGACATCAAGTGTATCTACATTGCATGCTCCAAATAAATGTCATCACTCAGATTTCCAATAAAATTCCTTTATTGTCATTGATCGATGGTATGACATTTCGTTTAAACTTTGCACCGTAACTCGTAAACAAAGCTGAAATAAACAATTGACAAGGTTTTATGGAGATGATAGTTGAGGTTGGTTTTCGAAATAGAAAATAAATAATTGCTATTTTGAATCAAACAAAGTTTGGAAATAGACACCACTGGTTCCTGCAAAATAGATTTAGAGGCCGATAGTGGAATTGATTGAAATTGTCATGTAGATGACACTCACTCAATAAATTGTAAAGGAGAAATACGAGTTTTGGATGGGCTTAGTAAAGTGAAGTGGTTTTTGGAATAACGGTTAGTCACGCCAGAGGTCTGATGATCGATTCCGAGCCTACTTCTCTTAAAAACATAATTTTTTTAATGAATCCTGCATTTTGGGAGGAAGATTTAAGTCCTTTAAAAGTGTATCTTCTCATGGAAAGGTGCATCTTATCTTAGCCGCTCAAAATAGGCAGATAATTGTACTGTACATAGGTCCCCTCCATTCCAAGGGACTCCTGATAATGAAGCAGTTTCGTTTTTTGGGCCAATAGTACTACATAGTTCACTTTAATTTGTATTGAAAATACAGAACAAGACTCACCAAAAACCAAGTTGTACTACAATCAGTTAAGAAAGCACATGTGCAAAATCTGATCAAAATTGTAAAAGTCATTTTTGAGAACATTCGAAAATCGTTGTCTCTAGAGAATCACATACTCTGTTCCGAATTTGAAAATATGCATTTGGTTCTCTCATTAATGGACAGTAGACGTATTGTTCTCAGAAAAAATGATAATCGACCGAAATTTCGAAAACTAGTTTTTTCAACTTCTCTATAATCGGAGAGTTTTTTTTTTTAATTAAAACCTACTTTATGACATTTTTTTTACTTACCTACTTTGAAAATGAGGCTTCTTGAATCAAAATAAAAATATCTGACACAAATATAAAAAAAAAATCTCAGTAACAAAGGTTAATAGAAGACTTTAATTTTTTTTTATGAATTTTTGTTCAATCTTTAAAAATTTCAAAGCAGCACTGAATCTTTCGTATTGGGTCTAATTTCAGTGGATGATATTTTTTTCCACAAAATTACGCTTCTTACTCAAAAACATATTTGTTTCATCTCTTTGAAAATTCTTTGAAAAATTACGTTTCTAATTTTAAGAAAATCGGTTTACCCGTTTTGTTTCGAGCTCAATATAAAGTGAACGTAATGTAAATTATTTTATGGAGTTATGTTTTTACCAAACACCACAGATATAATATATCTTGCAAAATTACTCGGTTGAACTTACACTAGTCAACTCGGTTACTTAATTTAAAGCAACTCATCAGTTTTTCAACCAAATAAGTGTGCAATTTCAACAATCTTCAATCAGTTAAAATAAGGAATTTGATGTTGTTTTGACAATCACTTTTCGGTTAAATCAAACGAGAAGATTATTTGACTTTAAAAAATTTTAACCCATTTACTTGGTTATTAATAAATAAATCTGTTTGATTATTTTAACATGCATAGATGCCCGATTAATTTAAAATATATAACTTCAACCAAGAAAATTGTTTAATATTAATAAGAAAAGTGTTTAAGTTATTAAAAGTTATCGGTAAAACTCGGTTAAAATTAAACAAGTGGGACTGCTAATATACAATTAATTTAATTAATTAAAAAAAAAACAATCAACATGTTGTTGATGTCCAATTTCAACAATTTTCAGTCAGTTAAAATATCCATCACCATTTGGTTAAATCAAACGAGAAGTTTATTTGACTTTAGAAATTTTAACCTATTTACTTAGTAATAGTAAATAAATCTGGTTAATTGTTTTACCCTAGATACCCGCTAAATTTGAAGAAAAAAAAAACATAACTATAACCAAGAAGATTTATTAATATTAAATAAGAAATTTGTTTAGATAATTAAGTGTTTTTATTTGTTGCAAACACGATTACTCATTGAAAGTAAAAAATCTTTGACATTGCGAATTATCGCCTAGTTTCCGATTAATATAACTGAGTTTCTCTGTTAAACTTACATTCTTAGTTGTTTACTTTAAACTTAGCTGTTGCATTTAATAGAGTTAACTTCGTTACTTCTAATAACAAACACTGTGTTAGTTTGACCCGAGACTATGTTGTTTTAAACACATTTTTTAACCCTCTTGGTTAGACATTATTTTTTCTGTATTTATGCCAGATATTTCTAAAAAACTGATTTTTTGAATGCGTTGGAGATGGAGTTATTCTAATTGTACTGGTTGTTGATTTATTTCTAATTATAAAGGAACACATGTGCAAAGGGGAAGACATATCCTCCAAATTGTTAAGAAAGACTAAGATTAAGAGTTTTTCTTCACATTTTAAAGCGTTTGATCTCGAACCCTGCCGAACTGTATTTTCGATTAAAAAAAATGTCTTTCAATATTTTCCACGCCCAAAAACACTTTACCTAAAACAGATTAAGTTCAAGGCCGTCATTTTGACAAAAAAAAAGAAGAAAAACCGAATCCAAAACACTTTGCGTTAGCTTTTATTGGTTCATTCTCACTTGTTAACAGCAATATAATCTAACGATCAGCAACATATAGTAGCTCACAATAACAACCTGTCAAAGCCGATAAGGAACCCCAAGAATGACACCATCAAAATTCGTCGAAAGTTATACCCGTACACATATAGTAGGTACACCTTTTACCTATAGATTTTAACCACGTCTTGAATTTTTCATGAAACCCGAGAAAGTTTCTATTCGATTCGTCCTTGACGCACGCTGACAGCAAAGAGCAGCATCGCAACATTAAACACCTGAAGCTATATAATATGTATGTATAATCTACCTTCTCTACTCCACCTGCTAGACCTTCCTTACCATGTTATAAGGACAAGCTTCAACATCGCATGGACTGTATACTATATACAGCAGAGTGTGGTCTCTTTGGAAATTTTAAGCACGATTCCCATAAATTCTTCATTAATTTGATGTGGAAAGTCGAGTAATCTACTTTAACATCCCCCATCGGAGCGTGGAATAGAATACCTAAGGATACGAAAAAAAAAACACAAACTCGTGTTCCTATCATCGCCAGCTTGTTGTTGTGATGTGAGTGAGTGTGTCAGGAGTGTTTTCGGAAGAAGCCGTGCGAAAAGGTGTGCGGTTTGTTTTGTTGTTCGTCGAAGATGTCTACCAACGAATTTATTGATGTTCTTCATTCTACACTACCCCAATATTCTCTCCCCAACGATCTTATATTCCCGAATCATCTCAATCCGTCGGATCCTAAACTGTTTGAATAAAAAAAGATATTCAACATTATAAACTGTCAATTCATTTTAACATTATTTTTCGCCGTCCACATCCTTCCTGTTTAAGGGTGAAATGCAAAGGGGGAAAACCTGTGGAGGTATGACAGTGAATACTTGATTCACTGTCAGCTGTCAGTTGTCAGTATAACATAATAAGAATCGTAAACAAAATAAAATTTGACAAATATTTTCATCAAAAACATTTGGGGAAGGTTCGAAAGGCAAAACGTAAACAAGGTTTAAATTATGTATCAATGTATGCAGATATGAAGATGTGATGGCAGTGATAATAGATTTATCAAAAAATTTTTTCCTCCGTTTTTGACTGCATAAACATGTGCATGTGTGTTTTAATGCAGCTTAGGGCCTCAGACCATGGGTTTTGAAAAAATTCAAAAGGGGTCTTATGAAGTTTCTTAGTTCTTAGGTCAATAACATATTTATAATATACATATACATACGAAAAAAAAGCTGAATAAAATTTTAAACAATTCTAACATTTATTTAAATTTTCTAACTTAACAGTTTTCTATAACCCCCAGTAAAAGTTCACATAAAAATCTTCAACAAAAATTGAAATAAATTTTCTTCTAAAGAAGTGACGATCCATTTTGTTTCATTTTTCCTTGATTTTACAACTAGGTTATTCTTAAATTTTCGTTTGCTTCACTTATCTCATTTCAAATTTGAATAATCTTTAAAAAAAGTAAAAAAGTCTCCAATCAGGTGTAGAAAATCATTTGCCATATTTTTTTTTAAATAATGTTTTAATTTATACCCATCCTCGATTGTACATATACTGAGCTATCTCATATTTGAACTAAATGTACTGAGTAATCACTAAAAAAGTGAAGAAAAAACTCTCCAAACTTAATTATTTATCTAAATATTGTTAACTTTTTAAAATAAATCATTTTGTCTGTTTTTTTTTTGTATCAAGAGTATACTGATCAAATTGTGTGCTTCGAACTAAAAGGAGGGTTTGTCTTGGGTATTCAAAAAAGATCATGGTTCAACTCTAATCTAACGACCCACAGCTGTTCACGAGGTATTTGTTAAAAGTCTATTTTCAACATCCAAATATCAATCTTCTTTCAATCTTGCCATTTGCCCCCAAAGATCATAAAGTTGTATCAGTATTTTATCGGCTTTTAAATTAAAATAATCTTTATTGAAATGAGTCTCCAAAGATGTGTTCAAGATTATTTGTTGACTTGTTCAAATTATTCATCCTCTTAAATCATATGTTATTAGGTCTTCTCAGCCATCTTCATTTTTTCCATTAAAATTGAAATAAAACACAAACAATTAAAAACTCTCCAAGGAAGTGTAGACATATTTATTGTTAATGTATTAAAATTCATCATTTTCTTAGTATGCACTCCTGTTTATTTACTTTCCTTAACCATCTTCACTTAAGTAAAAATTATAAATTAAATCAAAATAAGCAAATAAAAAAAAACTCTCCAATGTGTAGAATTATTTTTTTATTTTCTAAAATGTAACACTTGTTAGTTAAATCTTTCCAATTCTTTGTGAAAGACTTCCTATATCGTTTTTCGAAAATTTTTCTCCAAAGTTTGAAGTGGATCATGACAAATTAAAAACAATGCCTACGAGTACTTTACAATAAATACTATGACAAAACCGTCCTTGGTTTTCCATGACTTTCAAATAATTTCACGATTTCGCGACATAAAACTCTAAATTGTTCTTATTTAGTTCACCATTTAAATTAAAATCAATAGACAAGGTCTGTCGGTGATTATATGCTGCCAATGAATGGTGATGGTAGTAGTGTAAGCAAGCACTCTCTAAAGCCCTTAAGCACAAAACAATGAAAATCGGAATTGTTTACTTTAAGAGTTTTAAGCGAATCCTTTTAGCAAATTAGTTCCTCTTTCGTAACTCCTTTAACAACAAATTATAAAACAATCTCCTTTTCACTAATTATTATTATCGTTATTATTGTTGTTGTTGTTTTCGTTATGTGTATAGCTGTATAGATATGGCCTTGAGTATGCGCTCCCTGATTGTCTTAGCTGAAAAATAATGTTCTTTTGAGCAGAATATTCGATTAATACTGAGGGTAGGTCTTGTTGTGTAGGAGTATAAGATGAAGGGTGCTTTTAAGCGAGGAACTTTCTATTTCTAAAAGCAGTCAAAGTTACCAAAGCGACATCGTAAATTAAATTTCACTTCAAGACTTTTTTGGAAGGGGCAGCATTATTTCCAACCCTAATTTCCCAAAAAAAAAAAATATTTCTTAATAAACTCAAGAGTAAACGACAACGTGGACATTTAAATCAAATAAGGGGTGTACTTCCGGTTCAAGATGTTTTAAATACAAAGATTGAGCCACCGTTTCCACCTTCTCTCTCTCTCTAAGTCTAACGGTGGAGGGGCGGCAAACAGAGCGGAAGAATTAATTAAGACCATGTTTATTACACCAGGGTTCTTTGGATTTCTATGACCATCCGCAAAACAGTAGGTACTCGTAGGTACCTTCAACATTCCAAAGGAACACAGCTCTTTCTCGAACCATTAACAGCCTTATACCTACTCTGGGCCATTCTTCGAAGACTTAAATTAACTCGCTGAATTATTTTCCGAAAATTTATCAAAGTGTCCTGGAATTTCATTTCAATTGGAGGCGACCCATCTTTTGATTTTGTTCGCTCTGTAAGCCTGTCTATTTTCGAGAGTACGTTTTGTATAATTCATAATTGAGGTGCCCATCTGTCTTAGAATAAAAAAAAAACTACCATCGCTTTAAGAACGTGGGACCAAATAACCGCTTCAGCGACCGAGTGACTGAGTAGCATCAGCGATCGAATGAAAATGTCTAATTAGGGTAATCGATTGCTCGATGCCGCGACGTAAGTGGTAATGCGTAACTCACATAATTCAGTCACGTATTACTCGAAAACTGATGCGATGATTCGGCCCCTGTTTTTGAATATTTCTCAAATTCTAGGGCATTGAACTGAATATTTGTAAATACTGTTTCAAAGCTTTAATGCTCAACTAAATATTTAGAAAATTCAATACTGAACATTTCTGTCCAACTTGCCACCTTTTCCAGACTTGAAAAATAAATTTAAGCCTTCGAAAAATATATGGTCATCCTAAAAATAACACAAAATTAAGCTACAGGAACGCATACATCCTCCAATGAAACTCTCCAATTAATTTCATAGAATTTACTTAAGTTCCTTGGTACGATAACAGAGACCAAAAAAAGATTCGTCTAATTTTAATGAAAACAAGGACGTTGGAATATTATTGTGTTTTAAATGCCAGAAGCCATGGTTTTAATATTCGAAAAAAGAAAATCACACAACATTACAATATTTGTGAAACTTAATCAAATATTTTCGGTGTTCAATTCCGGGCGAAATGTTCAATTTGGCACTGAAATTTCTTATTAGGTTTAAGCTTAAAGTGGTGTTCCCGGAGAAATCGATATATTTTTTAAGTAAGACTGTGAAGGCTATGCTCATCATGGTCTGACCAATTTGTTAGGGATGTCTTCAAATAGTAATACTATTTTGAAAAACGAAATCATTGAACTAAAACTTTAATAATATTCAGCATATCTTAATAATTTAGCTTGGAAAAGAGCAAAAATCCGAAGAACTGCAATTTTTCAAAGCTCTGTTTCAGTTGTTTTTGAAAGACTCTTAAGGGTTTTATATTTTATTGATTCACTGTCGAATTCAGTAATCCCAAGCTCGTGAATAACAGAACAAACTGGAACGAATTCAGAGACAAACTTGAAAGTTTTATAAACCTAAGATCCCCTATGCAAACAATTGAACAAATTAATCATGAAGTAGAACAATTTATTGCTGATGTGCAGCAGGCTGCAGAAGAAAGTACTCCAACTATTTCGAACGCGAGAGAAAAAGGTATAAAATATCCTATCGAAATAAAGGAGTTGATATTGGAAAAACGAAGAGCTAGAAGAAAATGGCAAACCACGAGATTCCCAGATGATAAGGTAGTTTTCAACCGTCTTAACAACGAATTAAAAAAAAGAATTTGTGAGTTTAAAAATGAGTCACTAAGTAGATTCCTGAAAAATCTGACGAGCGACGGATGCTTCTACTGAATACTCCTTATGGAAAGCAGCTAAGCGCCTAAAAAGACCTCAGACACAAAACCCGCCAATAAAATCTCAAGATGGTAAATGGATCGGAAACCCGAAACAAAAGGCTGATCTCTTCGCTGAACATCTCGCGAATGTTTTCAAGCCATTCCCAGCAAACACAGCTACAGATCCCTTAGAGTTTGTTGACAGAAACGACGAATGTGAAATACCTTCTGTCACGCTCAAAGAAGTAAGAAGCATGTGTCAACATAAGTTGTCTAACAAAAAATCTCACCAGGGTACGATCTTATAACTGCTCAGGTTTTGAAAGAAATGCCTCTAATAGCCTTAAAGAAACTCCAATTTATAATAAACGCATGCCTTAAACTAAGATATGTGCCACATCATTGGAAAATTACAGAAGTCATTGTTATACCTAAACAAGGTAAGCCACCAACAGAAGTAACATCTTACAGACCAATATCGCTTATACCAATCATGGCAAAAGTTTTTGAAAAACTGCTACTGAAAAGGCTTAGCAAAATAATTGAAGAAAGAAGACTAATTCCAAGCCATCAATTTGGATTTAGAAATAAACATTCCACGATAGACCAAGTGCATCGAATTACGGATGTTGTGGAAAAGGCACTTGAAGAAAAACAAGTATGCTCTGCTTTATTCTTAGATGTTGCTCAAGCTTTTGACAAGGTTTGGCACTTGGGACTTGAGTACAAACTGCATAGGGACCTTCCCAGGCAGTACTACGAAGTACTGAAATCCTACATTACGAACCGACTCTTTAGAGTACGGTACGACCAAAATTACTCGGAACTTAAGAAAATTGAAGCCGGTGTACCACAAGGAAGTGTCCTAGGACCAACCCTGTATCTGTTATATACATGGGATATTCCAGTGGACATCAATGCTATCATGGCGACCTTTGCTGATGATACTGCAATATTGGTGCCAGATAAATCCGTTACGAAGGCTACACAAAAATTGCAAAATGCAGTCGATAAAGTTAGTGATTGGACGCAGAAATGGTGTATCAAATTAAACGAAACAAAATCGACGCATATAAACTTTACAAACAAAAACATAAACAATGTTCCAATATTCATAAACAGTACAGAAGTACCTTACTCCAATACCGCCAAATACCTTGGAATGAATTTGGATGCAAAGCTTAAATGGAAAGAGCACATCAAAAAGAAAAGAGAAGAACTAAACTTTAAGTACAGAAAAATGTACTGGTTACTAGGAAAGAACTCTGACCTACCTATCCAGAACAAACTAATGTTATATAAGCAAGTATTGAAACCCGTTTGGACATATGGCATCCAACTATGGGGCTGTACAAAGAAAACAAATGCTGAACCCATCCAAAAATTCCAAAGCAAGGTCCTTCGTGGAATAATAAATGCCCCTTGGTATATAAGAAATAGCGATCTACATCGTGACCTTCAAATTGAAATGGTTACAGAAGTGGTTAAGAAACACGCTGTATCACACAATCAGCGACTGCAAAGTCATACTAACTCCGAAATGGAGACCGTATTAAAAGTACGAGACAATGTTCGGAGATTAAGAAGAACCAAGCCTCATGAGCTGATGGTCTAAAAGCTATGGGAAAGTGTTATTACATTAAACTTCCCCCAATGCGATTTAAAAATTAAGAAATAAAAATCATTTGTCGATCTTTTATAGATTGGTCCTGATTCACCGGTGGTTTTAGTGCGGTAAGAGTCCCACACTACTCGGTACCGATTCTTACCGAGTGTCTTTTAAAGATTTCCATCGGATACAAAAAAAAAAAAAACTGTCGAATTCAGCCAAAAGTGTTTTTTTTTTGTTACCAATACGAGTCAAGAATTTCATTATTTAAAGAAAAATATATACGTTCCACAAATTTTTCCACGATGGATGTTTAGAACCCCAGGGAAAAAAACAACAACTACATAGAAAAGTTTGATAATTTTGTCAAATACGTTTCAGTAGTAGTACCTAGTAGTACCTCTTGGCATAATGGTTAGTGCGTTGGACTGTCATGCGGAAGGTCTCGAGTTCGATTCTCAGCCGCTGCAAGAAAGTTTTTTTCAGGGGTGTACTGCCTCTTGCGAGGAATTGACAAATCCTCCAAGAGTATCTCTTGTCATGGAAAGTGCTGCTCATTAGCCGTTCGGAATCGGCAGAAAATTGTAGGTCCCCTCCATTCCTGGTAACACGCACACAGGAATGGTTGAGAGTTGTAAGTCACTAGGTCCTGGTTCACTTCGAGCTGTTGCACCACCAAATTTATTTATTTTTACGTTTCAGTTGCTGCGAAATTAGAAATTCCACAGTAATACTTTTACTTCTAGGAATAGACATCAGTTTTCCCTTAAGCCCAGTTTCGAACATAATATGTACTATTAAGTATAGAGATTATTTCTTCAACCACACTACTCGAATGTGAAATGCTTTACGTGGCTTTATTGTTCCCTCAAGTAATTTCAAGTAATTCATTTATTATTATTATTAGTCTTGCACAATAAGATACAATATCTTTTAAGGTAGTACAAGCTTAAACATTACAGTTGGTTTACATCGAATGAATGATTACTAAATTTTAAACAAGATGACTTAAAACAACCATTAATACAAAAATAAAAACTACATCAAAATAATTAATTGGTAAAGAAAAAAAAAATAAGTTTCATTTTAAACCGAGTAGTAAAACCTATCATCCTAATAGCTTGAGGTAGGGAATTCCACAACCGAACCGCGTGTACGAAAATTTGACGGATCGAAACAGGGTAGGAGAAGCGTACTGGTATTAGATCGCAACATCGAGTGGATCGAAAAAGGATTTTGTTGTAGAGATAAAATGGTTGTAGTGTTTGCATGACATTGTGGTGCATTTTTAAGGTCCTAAACGTAAATAAATTATCAAGAGAGAAACGTGTAGATATTAGTCTTGTATATGAGGAATTATGATTTATATCTCCGCAGACCAGAAATATATCGTAGAATTGGAGAAAATCAGGATGTGTATGTACATTCTTTTGAAATGACTAAGCATTTCGAATTAGTTAGATTTAAACTAAGTCTGTTTGATTGAGACCACACCAAGATCTCACTTAGATCTTCGTTCTTCTCTCCAATACCATTTTCAAATAACTTCAGGGGGCAACTACCTAAGCTATACTCGTACATCATCTGCATACATGTGTATGAAAGATTTAAAACGTATTAACGCCAGCTCATTAACATACATAGTAAAAAGTAATGTGCCCAAAATAGAACATTGAGGAACACCTCGGGATAGCGGAATAAAACTTGAGGTTTGTTTGTTAGCAACTACTACTTGGTACCTGGAACTATGATGCGAGAAAATGAGCCTCACTGATGATGACAAGAATTATTGTGGTCGACAGTGTCGAAGCCTTTGGAAAAATCCAAGAGAGTGAGAAAAGTGACATCGTCCTTATCTATACTGTTTCTTATTTCTTCCACTAAATTTATGAGGGCAGTTTTACAGCTGTGCTTGAAATGGAAACCAGATTGATTGGAACATAGATATTATCTCATTTGTGTGTTCATAGTTTTTTTTTTCAAAACTTTAGATAAATAAGGCAATATGGCTATTGGCCGAATTCGGTTTTTTAGGACAGGAACAATTTCTGCACATTTCCAGATGGTAGGAAAAACTCCAGAAATAACACTAGTGTTGAAAAGATGTGTTATGTATCTCAAGGTAAATGGTAGAGTTGCCTTTATAAACACTGGATGAATTTCGTCGAATGCTATTGAGTTTGATTTAATAGATAGACAGGTTTTTAGAACATCTTCATCATTAATTGCTGTAAAGCTAAATCCAGTTGAAGAAAAACTGTTGGTTTCTAAAAATCCAGAAAAGTCTGCGCTATCATTACACTCTAGAGATGATAGGGATGTAAAATTGGTATTCAGCTCATCACAATCAATGTTAGTTGAAGCATTGTTCACGTGTTTACCAACACCAATTTCTTTTAAATATTTCCAAAGTCACCGGCTAGTGAGAGATTAAGTCGAGGAGCATAGAAACGTCTCTTAGATTTGCTGGGTCTTCTTCAAAGCCTCTTTAGTGCGATCTTATTATAGAAAACGTAAGCTTTGAAATCTATTATTTTTATTTCATGTGGATATGATGTTGTATGGAATTTGAAATTGACGTAAAATTTGTCAACATGTTTTCATAACCCTTCTTAATGTTTTTTTCACTTGTATCACAGGCTAAGCCTCGTAAGTCCTATAAAATGAAAAAAAAAAAAAAAAAAAAATAAGTTCCATATACATTTTTCTGGATTTAATTTGAAAATGGCTATGTGGACATATAACTTTTGGGGAAATGGTTTTGACACTGAATTAATTCCAGAATTTGTCTTTTTTCTTTAATTCAAATAGTTACTTAATTCAACGTTCATTACCTGCTTAATTCATGAATATTATATGTCTCAAAAACCCTCTTGCCTTCTGTTTCCAAATCTTCCAAATATCTCTAAGTTTCTTAAACACAAAATATTTTTGTAACAATTTTTTCATTTCAAATTCACTTTCTCCAATATTTTACTCGGCGCGGCTTTACTTTAATTGATTATCTTTTGTATAATGCACTTAAAACTGGCGTTTGTACCACAAAGTGCATATTTAACTTCATTTCAATCCATTATTCTTAGTTTATAATATAAATATTTTAATTGTTTACTGATAACTACTTATTGTAAACTATGTATTGAAAATAATGTATTGAAATAAATCTAAATCTAAATCTAAATCTTTTTTATTTAAAGTGGAAGGTAAATTTAACAATTTCACGCTCAAGCAGTGGCGAGGCGTCATATTGTTCAAGTCGTGCATGAACGACTAGCTTACAGGCGACATTATTTTAATTTCTATCTAATTAACCCATACCTCATACTCATACTGTTCGCTCATTCCTTATAGTTATATCTAATGTATACGTACATATTTTCCATTTTCCAACTCGTGCATTCCTTCTGTGAACTACCCAAATAAAACAAAACGAACTAGCTACCTGCTACTGCTTTGTTTTTACTCAACCGATCAGTATCTACCCAAGTCGTTCATACGGTTTGGCAACGAAATGAACCCATAGAAAGCATACAAGAAAAAAAAAACAATTCGGTCGTTGTAGGGAGCATTTCGTGCAAATCTGTTTTGAACGAGTAGAGCTTTTTTTTAATAATATAGAATGATGGAAATGAGGAAAACGGGTAGCTAGGGCGTAGGTAAGTAGTTTATTCATTTATTTAGGTACATATTCCAATATTTAATTTTTTTATTTTTTCGAATATGAGAAATGTGACGCGCGTCGTTCATAGGGACGGTTTCGTTCAAATCAGTTTTGAACGAGGAAAGCTTTTTTTACTGTGGAATGAAGGAAATGAGGAAAACGGCTAGCTGGTACTTAATCAACACATACCTATTTATTATTAACATAAAAATAAAAACATTATAATGTACTTTTATATAAAAAAAAGACTTGTTTGACTTCTTGGCATTGCAAATAAGAATTTTGAAACTGAACGACTACATTTTTTAGGCATGCGTCGCCGCTGCGCTCAAGTTATTGTATGAAAGTTTTATCGTTTGATTTATTACTACGCAGTGATATGTTAATTAAAAATTGGAAAAATGGATTGGGAATAATTGTGGATTGTGGATTCTATCAAATTTCACGAGTTACGTTGGTATTGGAATTAATATTTCGCATTTGAAAGCACTTGTATTGTTCGAGCACTAAAAGGATTTTGATCTGAAGTCATCAAGCTCTGCAGCAGTAGGACGTACTTTTCGAAGAGATGTTCTGTGATTGCAACGCAGCGCTACTTCCGAAATCGGTTCAATGTAGCCTCTTAGAACCCTGTCTCGCACCGAAAATTTATTGTTAAATGGATTTACTATGTTCAGACAAACATGAATTTCCGACAAGATGAGAAGTCCCTGGGACTATCAAGATAACCTGGAACATTAAGGAAGTGAGAGCTTTAATCTTGCATTCCCCAAGGCCGGTGTTCCGAAGCAGACATGCACTTGTCCTTGGACTCTCCAAACGTTCAGGGAGGTGAAATTTTTACGAAGAACATCATTACCTTTCGCAAAAGTTTGCTTTTGGATTCTGCACACTTCCTGGAGCGCTGCATCTCAATAAAGTTCGGTTAAGAATGGCCAGCCGCTGCCCCGATTTGACTTCTTACTATTTTTTGAGGGTTTCTATGAAATCCCATGTTAATCTGTCCAATCCTAGAAAACCTGATGGCGAATATCCGGACATAGGTAATTTTCAAGGGTCATAACGAACGCCAGAAATCGACTTATTCGCACAAACTTGGTATTGTGTGGCAAGCATTTAAAACTTGATAATTTATTAGTTTATTGTAGTACTGACAAGTATTGTTACCGAAAAGTATGTTAAAGTCAAAAGTACTAAAATAGTAATTTGTTTCTACGATTTTTTCCTTCTAAAAAGTGTTTCTGTTCAAAGATCTGGGGACTGCAATGATAGGTATTTGTATTAAGGAAGTACCTTCGTGCAAAATTAGAACTTCATCGGTCAAATTGTTAAAAATATAAGGGAATACTACAAAAATATGAAAAATTGTTCAAACATGAAAATCTTCTTTATGAAAATTGAAGTAACTACGTACAAACTAACTCTATGTACGGAGGTCATAAAGACGCTCAGATCCAAATACCCACAGAAAACAGACTCAAACCGACGACGTACGTTGTTGCACCTCTCTATCTTCATGGCAGTGCTGAGTTTGCCCTACAAAGCAAGTAAAAATGTCAAAATAAATAAATTAAGTTATTAAATCTAATTTTCCTGCGTTGTTAAGGGTTTGCTTTGATTTTCGGTAACTTAAAATCTAACCTCGTTTAACCTTTGTAGCCACACAACCTTAATTAATTGCTAATAACTTAAAAGCTTTTCATAAAGTGCTCGACTTCTAGGTCACGCAATTCACCAAAGCAAAATCTCTTCATGTGTCGGTAACTTAGACACCGGGTGTCATGTTGCAATTAGGTAGGTACTTTCTTTCTTAATCGTTAAGTTTCGTTCCTAGAAAATTACAAGTCTTCTAAAAACAAAATACATATACTACGCGTCCCAGACACAAGAAATAAAAACGAAATTTCGTCTTAAAAAAAAAAAAACTTTTTAACGATTTATTCCTATAAACCCCCACACACATCTGCAGACAAGCAAATGGTTCTCATTATCGGCACTACCCGTAAATAACTTTTAAATTACACTACTAGCACATAAAACCGTCCATTAAAATTTATTTCCCTGGGTGAAAATAATAATCGTGCACCACTAGTAACAGTAGAAAAAAAAAAAAAACAAATCCACAAGTCGCTTAAGGGTTGGTTTCAGGTTGTATTTTTACCCATCCCCCAATGGGGAAAAACAACGATGTTAGAGAGCATAAGAAGTTGCAAGTCCGGAATGCAATCATAAAATGCGGCGCGTTTTAACATTCTTCAACAAAAGAAGATGAAAACAGGAAACACACTAAAAAAAAAAAAAAAAAAAAAAAAACCTGGATAAAGATGCAGCTTTATAGAAGAACCGAAAAAGCATTGCCAAAGGGTAACTAACTGCATTTCTCTTAAATGCTGCAACTGCAGCTACCTACACTCAAAAGCATATCTCGCAACGATGAACTTGTGCAGTAATTTAGGATTTTCGGACCAAATAGGAAAAAAAACAAACTGTTAAATTAGAACCATGGCAACCGTATACGAGGAGTAACACAGGGAGGGTAGGGGTCACTAGAAACAACAACGAGGCGCACTGACTTGTTTTTGAGGGGCGCTCTGAAAATGTAGCACAAATCTAGAGAAATGGTTTCAGTTTTTTAAGAAAGTGACCAATATCGCTTGATTGTTATGAATTCCAAATTTTAAGATTGATACGAGATTGTTACTTAGTTAACATTTGAACCGGAAAATTCTTTAACCAAAAGAAATTCTATAAGAAATCTGTATTTTATTATTTTCTAAATAACACAGTACACAATTCTGTAATTAGCTGCATTTAAAAAAATCGTGTTTTAATCAAACTTAAGACTACGATGATGGAGAATTGGAGGAGATCAAGAAAGAAATTTCAATCAGACCGTCCAACCGATCTGTTCGCCCTTGACGCTTGTACGTTTAATGTTCATCGAGCTAGAACGTAAATGTCGGACCGATTAGCGTCATATTGTATACAGAGTAGAGAAGAAGATACAACCATGAACTGTACGGGCTGTACAGCGAAACCGACCTTGTCCAATGAGTTAAAGTCCAACGACTGAGATGGCTATAGACCGAATGGACCCAAATGCTCCAGCTTGGAAAGTCTTTAAGTCCAAACCCTAGGGATGGTGCAGTAGTGGAGAATCGCGACACAAGTGGGAGAGGTGCTCAACCAACTTGACGTGCGAAACTGAAGACAGCTAGCTAGGGACCGAGCTTCATAGGTTTAGAAGCTTGTAAGTTGAGGCCCTGCTCCACCCCGTCTGTAGCCCCACCTAAGTAAGTAAGTACAATAATTGATTCCCTACGAAATTGTTAAATCTCAACTAGGGCGAGAAGTTGCCAAAGAACGATGTTAATTTTTTCGAAAACTAGTCTTTCGATTTTGGTTAAACTGCGTACCTAGGATATCCATTAGTGAATTTTGAGTCCTTTTTATAAAATTGTCTTATTTTGTGATTATTTCCTAATATATCTATAATATTGACTAATTTAGTTCCGATTTTGCACAGAGGTACTTGTAAGTGATAAACGTAATATTATATTTTAAAATTTTACAGTAAAAAATAGATATTTTTTTTCTTTAAATCTGAAATAGAAATTTTTTTTTTAACATTTGGCTTTTTTACATTTTAACGTAGCAATTCAGTAGTTATAATGTCAGCTTTGCAAAATTATAGTTCTTGAACCGTGTTCTCCACAATTCTTTACGAAAAATAATTTAAGAATTTTGAAATAAAGCAGATTTACTGTATTAAATTTTTATGAAACGAATTTTACAAAACGTTTAAAGCCTGACTATTTTAAAATACAGAGAATTTTCAAAAACAGTATTTCTAAAAATCAATTACAGATCAACTCATTCTATTTATGTTACAGAAAAAAAATGGCCCTCATATTTCTGCGTCTGGGCCTATTTATATAAAACGCGATCCTGTAATCCAAGTTACTCTAAGCCGATATAAATTTTTTACCTCAGTGAAAGTGCTCGAGGATATTATGGAACAACTTCAAACCCTGAAAAACGCAGTCCTGAGAGCTGGAACTATACCTGCATTTCTTTGCTTGGAATTGGTAGTAGTACGTATTTTTCGTTTTTGTGCTTTTAAGTTTTCGGCGTTGGTGTTTTGGACAAAGTTGTTGCAGCACCCTTGGCCGGTGGTGGCATAGTTATAGGGCTTCCGCCTGCTTGACTATTTTATGGTTGATGGATGTCAGCAGATGAAACTATGAAAACAGACCATGAAGTTGGTGGTACATACATAATTATGCAGGCTAGAACATTAGCTAAATTTTTTTTTTTATAAAGGGTTAAGGCTAATTTTTTGTGAAAACAGCGAGGCACCAGGTTAAAAGGACTCTGTTTTAATTTTTCCCGTTTTCTTCCTTAGTCATATTAATTATGGCCATAATCATTGTTTTGTGTTAATTTTTATATTTTTTTTTAAACATCAAAGGCAAAGTGGAACGTTTTTCTTTTTGTTGACATACTTTTTTGTATAAGTAGAAAATGTAGGCAACACGAATCATACAGTTTTAGGGCTTTTTTGTTTGTAAAAATTTTAGAGAGATACTCACTTTTGCTGAAAGAATTTCCTGAAGCTTCCATTTTCCATTTGAAGTAAACGAACAAATTAATTTAGAAAACTAAACTAATTAACGAGGAAAATGTGCATAACAGTCTTCTTTTAGAAAAGGCAATTCAGTCTTAGTATCTTGAGACTAAACGGTGAATGCATTAGCCCCTGAGTTTCAATAATATAAAAAATGAATATTTCAAATCTTAACAATCTTTAAAAAAATAATTCACCCAGACATATTTTATTAAACCATTTGTCAAATGTTCTTTCATAGATCTGTTCTTAGCAAAGAGATACGAATATAGGAAGAAATGTTTTGTCTTAGAAGAAGAAATATATTTTTCATTTCATTCACACACGCTGCTTATTTTTACTTGCGACTTATAGGTACATGTACTATAAGGCAAGTTATGCATTCGTAAAAAAATCGAACTAGAGATTTTGATCAAAGTTGACGTTACGATGATAGCGAAGACCAAAAAAAGGGGTCTCGCAATTCTGTCTATCTGCCGGTTCGACTACAGCCTAAGCGACTCGGCCGATTTTCTTTAAACTTGGTAGATATTATTTTTAATTTTTCCCCCCACACGTTTTTTTTTTTAAGACCAAAAGTACTTACCATACGTTTTTTTTTTTTTTTTTTTTGAAATTTTATAAATATTTTTTTTCTCAAAAACTGTTCGATAGATATAAAAAATAAAAATACAAAAAAAAATTATTTAGTTAAAACTAAGTAATGGTTAAAAAAAAATTTTCCGAAAAGTGGTTATTGAGGGTACCCCCCAAAGAACTTTTTTTTGTTTTCAATTTTCTCAAAAACGGTACAACCGTTTTTTTTTTTGCTAAAGCTCCCCAAAAGCTTGAATAGAACTGTGTATTCAAATTTTCAAAAAAAATGTTTTTGGGTTTTTATAAAAAATTCAAAAATTTTTTTTTTCAAAACTCAATATTTCGAAAACCTTGTTAGGTTTTTTTTAAACTTAATTAAAAATAGTTTCTTAATATAATCTACAAGATGTGAGAAAAAAAATTATTTAATCTGAAAATTAAGGTACTCACCTTTTTTGAAAAAAAAAAAAAATAAATAAAATTGCAAAATAAATATTTTTTTTTATTTGGAAAATTCAATATTTCAAAAACGGCTTATTATTTTTTTTTTTTTAAATTTAATTTTTTTTCGGACCATAATAAAAACTTAAAGTTGGCGTACCAAATTTTTTTCTTAAGAATGTTTTAAAAATTTTGTATATAAAAGCTCTTTTTTTTAAGAATAAACTTATAATTTTTGTTCTTGCAAAAAATTATGTTTACATAGCATTCTGTTTTTGTCTCTTACTAATAAAAGAATTTAAAAAATTAATTTTATCCTTATGAACAGTTTTCTCTAATAACATTCGTTTTTAAAATTCCTAGTCTATTACATAGGAGCAAGTTCGTGCGACCCAGTCGTGCATTTTATTTTATTTCCACTTGTCAAATGCGTGAGTTAAGGATTTATTTGCCTGCTACTCTGCTCAATGATTTTATTCTGAGCTAATTGAGCACCTCTGAACAATCGCAGAACAAAAGAAACACAAATTCGAACACTGAACATTCTGAACAAAAAAAAACAATTCATTTTTTTACAACTCAGGCTCTGCTCTGAACTAAAAAAGAAAAACGCCTTATGACAAATCTTCCGATTCCATTCATTTTATTTGGAAAAGCTTTGCATTTTTTTTTCAATCAAAATTCATCGATCTTAATTTGGATTGTGGTAACATGTTAAACAGGAGTTCTTTTTTTGACGTTGGCAACCGCTACTTATCTGTAAATTATGTTTTACAAGTATTGTCATCTCTTGAAAATAACCAGATAAAATTCAACTGATTCTTATAAAAACTTGTTGTTAAAATATTGCAGCTCCACTCTGTTATATATTCAACTTGTCTTTAAGTCAAGTTGTTTTTTTAGGAACTTGAAAATATTCCATAATCACACCCCTTCATAAATTTGGATTAAAAGGATCTGTTGAAAACTATAGACCCATTGCAAAGTTACAATTAATTCATAAAGTTTTTGAAGTTGTGAAAAATATTCATAATCACACATCTGAACAGCAATATGCTTGCTTAAAATAAAATCTACAACCACTAATTTAGCAATATTTTCTAACTACTGTCTAACCCACATTCACAAGTAGACACTATACGAGTATATCGCATGCTTAATGGAATACTGACCCATTAGGAAATAGGTCAAAATTGAGTTACGTACAGATACAGGCTTTGCAAGCCTCAGATCTCATGAATAGTTTATTCTACTTTAAGAATACCAGTATTCATGATTAATTCATGAATTAGTTTTAATTTTATCGGTCAACAATCCTCATCGCTTTCAACATTGTGTCATTTTGAATAAACTTGTTTGGCTTCCATTCCTTCTTAAGTGGATAAAAAGTTATTAAGTAGGTAGAAAACAAACTGTCAAAATTGTATTTCAAACGAAAAGATTTAACTTTTCAGGTATTCCTCAGGTAAGTCATCTTGGACCGCTGCTTTTTATTATTTTTATTAATGATTTACTACTTCATCTTATTTATTATTCTAAATGCATTTTATTTGCTGATGATTTAAAAGTTTTAAGCAGAGCATTAATTCAAATCAAATTCAAATAATCTATTGGTGCAAGCTTAATAATGGGTTGTACTTCAAAGATACAAAAATGTAGCGTGGAAAAATAAAATTGTTCAGAAGTCAAAATCCCAGGTGTTATCATTGCAGACTCGAAAGCGATATTTTACAGACACTTGATAGCTAGAAAGATGGAGGAGTTATTTTCGACTCCAAAATGAATATATGTACATAGATCAGGCTATTTCAAAATAAAATTCTATGTTGGGGTTCTTTATTAAAAATTTAAAAAAACCACGGCTGGAATAATTCAGCGTTATATGGAGTCCCTATACAAAAAAGATAAACTAGGTTTCCTCCACAGAAAACCTTTCAAAATTCAAGTGTTCAATCCTATGAAACTATATGCATGCTGCTTATAGACTCAAAACCAAGTTTAAACTCATCCAACACCATCTCCAAAAGCCTGCCGATTTTGCACTGTTTCAAGTGAAAAACTTACTAGACTCGTTTCAAATTGTCAAAATATATTTAAGTTTAAAATTCTTTTCACAAACGTTATAGAATTAATTTATCTCAAGCTATAAGAAATATAATGTGCTGCTAAGTGCTGGCACTTCATAAAACAATAACTTATCTCCTTTCAATAAAACAAAAATACGAGTTTTTTTGTTAGCCTAAAAACAAACTCATTCCTGAGTTTTAAATGATAATAACTCCTTGAATTGCTATCGTTCTATCATGACATCACCTGCGTGCCCTTAGGCATTCTTTACATCCAATCTCAACATTTATGATCCAGAATGTCGTGAAGAGTAAGCAAATTGAGTAAGAAATCCTCCCGATGTTTTTTTTTTCTTGTTGAATTAATCTTTTCTATAAAACGTGCTATACACGCTTCGAAAACGCATATTAGATACCATTATGTCGAACAATAAAAACAAAAATTTCACACCCAAGCCCAAGGAGTGGAAACCTATAATACGCAACATGCACCTACCTATGTACCTTACCAACAACACTGATCGTTAAACACTCATGGCACGTAAGTTAAGAAAATAATGGAAAATTGCTATAAGGATATTTATGGAGAGAGGGCGAGAGACTGAGGGAGAGAGAGAGATACTTTGCCAAAATGAATAGACAACAGCAGGGATGGAAAATTCGGTACAATTGTACCGAATTCGATACAATTGAGTATGTACAAGTACAAAAGTACAATTTGTCTCAATTCAGTACAATTTCACAATTTCCATCTATATATATAAAAATCAATGCCACTTTTCGTTGTGTTTCTATAACTCAAGAACGGGCTTACCTATCCAAACCAAATTTTATGGCTTTGTTTGGACTATTTAGTAGATGGTTTATGTGAAGTTTGCACAAAATCGGTCGAGTGGTTCTTCATTTATCACATTTTTTGTAACAAATGAATTCAATAAATGTCGGATCATTTTGTTAGTGGGGATTTTGCTGTCAAATTGAAACTTATATTTTTAATTTGATTTATTCTTTTGTATATGAAGGAATAATGTCACAAGCCGGGCGAACAAATATAGGTCGGCGAACGCGTAATGCAAATGATGTGGCATTACTAAGTCGATCACAGACTGCAGATGAACGCGCACAAGCTAATGCATCGCAGTAAACGTAATGCACGAAATAGATCTGTTGACCCTGTACCTGTACTGAACCTTGCACGCCGATCACGAATACGTCGTGCTGCTCTTTTGGCTAAAATGATGCGTGCTGCTTTTAATTACAACAGTCCACATTGTGATGCGGCTAACTTTCCACGTGAAACGCCCGGCATGTGTTGTGCTAATGGCAAAGTGAGATTTCCAGCATTATAAACTCCATCCCAAACCATTGTATTCATTTATTTTTGGGACATCTCAAAAGTCGAATCACTTTTTGATCCATATTCAACAACACAATTCGGCATTTCAAATGACCTCTTTTAGTGCTACTAAAATTATTAGAGATAATTATGCCGACGTTTAAGGTAAATACTTCAACATGATTGTCCCATGTTTATATCAATCTGAATCATAAGTTTTAAAAATTCTGATCCAACATCTACCTAAAATTGCATACATGTTACAGATTCAGGGCCAGATTTATCATCAAGCTGGTTCGTTATTACCATACTTCGACGCTGATCATCAATTTTTGCAAATTTATTTTATTGGTGATGAAAATCGTGAATTGGATCAACGTTGTGCAATTGTTTCGAATACAAGACGAGAAATTATTCGCGAGCTACAAGGGTTTTTCCATCAGCATAACACATTAGATTAATTGTTCAAAATTGCTCTCGATCGTATGCCATCTGATAATCACAAAATCGTAATAAGGGCTGATAGAACACCTTTTGGAGAGCATGCAAGGCGATTCAATGCACCCACAATTGATGAGGTTGCAATTGTAATTCTTGGTGATCAGTTTCAATCCCGTGATATTGTACTTCATCGCAGAAATGAGCAATTGCAACATGTTTCGGAACTTCATCGTATATGATACAATCATGCAAGCCGTTTCCAATAATGCAGGTGGATTATATTTCTTGGATGCGCCTCGTGGTACAGTCAAAACGTTCGTTATGTCATTGATTTTAGCTATTCTAAATATTCGATCGGAACAAAAAATTGTACTGGCACTTGCATCTTCGGGAATTGCTGCTACATTATTAGAAGGTGGTCGGACTGCACACTCTGCACTAAAATTGCCATTGAATGTACAGGTGATTGAAACTCCAACTTGCAATATTTCGAGAAATTCTGCTATGGCAAAAGTTCTGCGATTAACGCCAATTATTTTATGGGATGAGTGTACAACAGCGAATAAAAAATCACTAGAAGCATTTAATCGAACAATGCAAGATTTACGTGGTAATCAACAGTGTTATGAATCAAGATGAGGCAATGAATTATCCAATTGAATTTTTAAATTCATTGGAACTAGCTGGTATGCCACCGCATTGCTTGAATTTGAAAGTTGGTTCTTTGATCATATTATTGCGAAATATTAATCCACCAAAACTGTGTAATGGCACCAGATTGGCAGTGAAAAAGTTATTGCCAAATTTGATTAAAGCTCTAGCTGCTAAATCAAAAGGAGAAGTTTGTTTGATACCACGTATCCCTATGATTCCAACTGATATGCCATTTGAGTTCAAACGATTACAATATCCTGTGCGTTTATCATTTGCGATGTCCATCAACAAGGATCAAGGGCAAACACTTCATGTTTGTGGAGTTAATTTGGAGGAATCATGTTTTTCACATGGTCAACTTTATGTTGCCTGTTCCAGAGTCGGTACCCCCAGCCGTTTGTTTATTCATGCCCAAAATGGAAAAACAAAGATTATTGTTTATCCAAACGTTTTGGATTAAGTTTTAAAATAGCTAGCAATTAATAAAATATTTTTTTGTTTGAATAAATGAATTTGATGTTGCAATTAATTTTTTTTTATTATTTCACTTTATACGTAGCGAAGCACGTACCGGGCCGCTAGTATTTTATAAAAATATATTTAAAAGGGAATTGAAAGTTGAATGCATTATTCTGGCCTGAAGGCATTCATTTTCATACCAGAACAATAATTCTCAGCTGTAAGCACTTATAATGCTTAATTAAGTTTTGCACTTCTAGATGGCATCTTACTTAGAAGCTTAAGAACAACAAGGTTCTCAAACTTTTTATAATTTACCTCACCAAATACTTAGAAGATGCGTTGCTACGATGCATGTGTCGAATCATCAACTTACTAAGTATGGGTGAAAAATGCTTTCAGCTCCACATCTCATATTTATATTCTACAAGAAATGCGCATGTTAAATATTTTCCGACATCTGCGTCAACTGCTTAAGCCGTAATGCAACAGCAACACCAACTTTTTAGTTTAACTTAGGGCCAGTAAGTTAGTAATAAGATATTGATAAGTGAGCTAGTTTTTATGAATCTGCAATTGATTTCTGCAAAAAAAGGGATGCAAAATACAGAATTCATAATTAGATTCGTGTTAGAGAGAAAAAGAGCAAAATGCAGAAGAACTTCATTTCTGCTTTATAGGAAATTCGAGAAATGCAGAAGTCAAGATTATAGTAGAGACAAACATGTTCATCTTTATTCTAGGGTCTTCTTCCGCATTTTGCAAATTTGCGATATTTTTACATTTTTCTATAATTTTTGTTGACGAACGCATGATATAAAAAAAAAACATTAACAGGCCAACAAGTTATAGGACTTTATAGGAAGTAAAAAAAAATGTAAATTATGTTCATTAAAATATAATTTTTCTGAATAATACAACAGACTGAATACAAATTTTATTCAATCGTCAATACAATTGTAGGTAACTACGTCTTTTTATCATGAGATTTATAAAATTATTACGAATACTTGCGAGAACGAAAACGATTTTTGGGAATTTTTTTCTCGGAAACCTTATTAGGTAATAACATATTTTTTTTTTAAATAATGAATAAATATGTCAAGAGTACAAAAAAAATTCTTTTGTCTTAATTTTCGAATTTTGGCCGAATTATAGAGGGCAGCAACGTCGACTCATCAAAAAACACATTGTCCCATTGCGGACAGTTAATCTCCAGATCTACTGAACCGATTTTCAAAAAACTTGTTGCATCTTTATTGTTTTTATGTTTTCTAAGACAATTTACCACAATTTGACAAGAAATTTATGAACAAAAAAATGGCGACCCAAAAATGGCCAACAAAAAAATTTGTTTTTCAAAGCTTGACATTTTTGATTGTTTTTGACATTTTAAACAAATTGTGGTAAATTGTCTCGTAAAAAACCTTCTTTTAAATAACCCACTTTGTTTTTTTTTGTTTCAGTCTAGCCAATCCTGAGATTAACTGTCCGCAATGGGACAATATGTTTTTTGATGAGTCTACGTTGCTGCCCTCTATAATTCGGCCAAAATTAGAAAATTAAGACACAAGAATTTTTTTTGTACTCTTGACATATGTATTCATTATTTAAAAAAAAAATGTTATTACCCTAATAAGGTTTCCGAGAAAAAAATTTCCAAAAATCGTGCGTTCTTTTTAGCGTTCTAGACCGTACTAGTACCTTAAATTCATTTTTCATGATTATACTTTTTAACAAGCAATACATATGAGTTATTTTGAAGTTTTTTATTTATTCGTGGTCTATAATTGAAGAAAAACTCAAATTTACGTACGTGCCTTAATTTTTGTTTTGTTTTTTTTTTTCCAAACTCAAGAAGTTAAAATTTACAGGGATAAGCCCATATATATTTTTTAAGAGAAGATAAACTGATCATTTCTACTTTATTTTTTTTTTAAATAAAATACTTTTGAAAACTTTTAAATAATTGAGTTTTTGGTACAATTGACATCATTTCAGTACAATTTTATTTCAGATTTCAGTACAATTGAAAAATTTCATTTTCCATCCCTGGACAACAGGAGGACAAAAAAAGAAGGAACTTTGAACAAGAAGCGTGGAAAACTGTTTCAGCATAGTACAGGTCGTTACATATCCTAAATTTGGAATTCATCGACGAAAGAGTGGGCGGGGTTGGTGGGGAGTGCTGTGTGTATCGTTTGTTGTATTCGAAACACTTCACTAGCTCAGCAGGTATTCTACTTGCATTAAAATTGTTTTCAATAAAGTTCAACAATAAAGTAAACATTAATTTTTATGCGGACGCACATGCTACAAGGAAACAGTGAAGTGAAAAAGTGTTCGCACAGTAACAGAAAAGGTAATCAGAAAATGCAAAATATTACAGTAGAATAACATAAACCTTAAACCAAAACTGAAACTAAATCTTGAATTTAAAATAAATCTTTAACAAAAGCTTAAAGCAAAACTAAGACCAAATATAAAACAAAAACTAAATAAATTCGAAATTAAAACAAAATTATAAACATAGATTAAAAAAGTATATTAAACAAAATAAAATATCTTATGATTTGCAAAAAAACTATTGAGAGTTGTTTACACAGTTTATAAAGCAAAATTTAGTGTTCCTTTGTGCCCAAGAAACTTTTATAACTAAATTTTTCACCATCACTGTAACTCACCTGTGCACCAAAAAAGCGTCAGCTTAGATGACATTAAATTGCTTGAAAGATATTGCTGCAGGATTTGCGGTAGTAATGTGTTTTTGACAATGGCTTAGGCACGTTTAGAAGAAAAAAAAAAACAACAACAACAACAACAAAATTACACAGATTTTACGCACAGGATGTCATTCCGTACTACAGGAAATCCCATAAAAAGAAATAAAAATCGAAATCATAAACCATTCTATTAAAACCCTAGGATGTTATTTGAATTTGATTGTATAGATACAGGTTATATAGGATATTTTATATAGGATAATTTTGCTTGGTAAAAGGACATTTAGGCAACGCGTTCAACGACATCAAAGTTTACAGTCGCTTTCCTCTTTAAAAGATTTCTTTTAATAGTTTTATGTTGTTTTTTCGGAAAGTATTTTTCTCTTTATCTTTTGACATAACGTCAGCTACTCACCTTACTTGAAATGAAGAATCCACAATTGCTATTTCCCGCAACATTTTTCCTTTCATGGCGGCACGGCTCGGGCGTTTGTCCACAAGTTGGAAAAGTAAAAATGAAATGGTTTGAAATTCTATTCGCTAAACAATTTTATTTTGAGGTACAAGCTGTTCATTTACAAACTCCAAACATTTAATTTAAGATCAAAATAAATTATCATTATTATTTTAACGTTGCTTTCCTTAAGCATAAGGTCCACAGATCGAATGAAATATGACATTTTAACTTATGGTTCAATGTTCTACTGAACATTTCTTCCCAAGCAATTTACCCGTAATATTCACGCATCACGGAATGCCCATCAGTTTGTACTAGAACCCAATTTCAGTCGTACTATTAGATTCAGATATTCCTTATTTAGCGACACTACACGAATGTGGAATGCTTTACCCGGCAAAATATTTCCTTTCCATTGTGATATTCAGACATTCAATCAATTCAATGTGATTGGTATGTATCTGCTTTTAAATCCTCTCCAACTATCCTAAGCGCTTGAACTGTGCTGAAACATATTAAGGGTAGTCAAAACCTGGAAATAAACAAAAACAAATTGAATAATGCAGAAGGTCTTGAGAAGTGCTGATCATTAGCAGTTCGGAATCGGTAAAAATTGTAGGTCGCCTACATTCCTAGTAACACACACACACACACACACACATCAGGAACGAGGAGTTAATGCCCCCTATTTTTGTTATTGTTTTTAAGGTACTAGTACGGTCTAGAATTTTTTTCCTCGATTTTTTTTTGGCTTATTATTATTATTCTAGAACTATTCAAAAATACGGTCCCGAAAAGCTTGACATTTATTTTTTACTTTTTAAACAAATTGTGGTAAATTGTTTTGAAAGAAACATTCCTTTAAATAACCCACTTTGTTTTTGTTTTTTTGTTTCAGTCCAGCCAATCCTGAGATTAACTGTCCGCAATGGGACAATGTGTTTTTTGATGAGTCGACGTTTTGGCGTCCTCTATAATTCGGCCAAAATTCGAAAATTAAAAAAAAAATTGTTGTACTCTTGAGGCATGTATTCATTATTTAAAATCAAATTTATGTTATTACCTAACAAAGTTTCCGAGAAAAAAATTCCCAAAAATCGTTCGTTTTTTGGCGTTCTAGACCGTACTAGTACCTTAAGTTTTGCTGTTTAATGCTTTTAAACTTCTGTATACAAAATTTCATTTAAATATCGAAACAAAAATGGTTCTATGGTAGGCACTGTCAGTTTTATCTTAATAACATTTTTTTTTTGTTGAATATTCGACTAGATCGTAAAAATTAAGCGACAGAAATTTTTGTAGGAAAATTCTAAGAGAATCTTTAGGATTTACCATTAAAAACAATTTTTTGATCATTTTTTTCAACCCAGCTAGCTTTGGCTTTTTTATTAAAAAGTCGGTGGAACTTATTTTGAGATACAAAATATTTTCTAAAATTTGGAAAAAAAATATATATTTTTGGTCTTAAAAAAAAAAGGTGAGTGGGGTAAAATTTAAAAATGCTATCTAAAAAGTTTTAAGAAAATCGGACTAGGTGTTTAAGCTGTAATGGAACAGAAAGACAACTGCGAGACCTACGTCTTTCGTCTTCCCTGTCATCATTTCATAATGTCAAAATCCCAAGTTCGATTTTTTAACGAATGCATTATTCGCCACCCGTAGTGCAAAATCTTATTTATCTCGAAAACGGCTGTAACGATTTTGATAAAAAAAATTAGTCTGCTATTATGTGCATGGACTACATTTTGGTCAAAACAATTTTTAGGGCAAAATGTTATTAACGGTACCTGTCATAGAACCGTTTTTTTGATTTTCGACTTTCTCATTAACGGCTCTAACGATCTTAACCAATTTTTTAATAATATTTTATATAAAAATATTCAAAAAATATTGTTTGGGTTTAAAAAAAAAAAATTTTTAAATCAATAATTCAAAATGTGTGAACGATTATTTTTTTAAATTATTTTCTAAAATCAATAGTATTAAATATTGAAAATTGGTATTCCAAATGTTTTTCTTGAAAAATTTTAAAGAAATTTCTTATATAAATAAAATGTACGACTGGGTCGCACGAACTTGCTCCTATGTAATAGACTAGGAATTTTAAAAACGAATGTGATTAGAGAAAACTGTTCATAAGGATACAATTAATTTTTTTAAATTCTTTTAGTAGTTAGAGACAAAAACAGAATGCTTTGCAAATATGAATTTATTCAAGAACAAAAATTATAAGTCGTTGTAGTGGTTTATTAAAAGAAAAGTTTTTATATACAAATTTTTTAAAAGATTTTTAAGAAAAAAATTTTGAACGCCAGTTCAAAGCTTTTATTATTATACAAATAGAAATTAAATTTACAAAAAAAAAATATTGAGCCGTTTCTGAGATATCGAATTTTCAAAAAAATTGATTTTTTTTTTTTAATTCAAAAAAATATTTATTTTAAAGTTTTGAAATGCAATGTGTTTTAGACTTTTAAGAAGCTTCTCTATAAAAAATTTCATTAAGATCCATTATGTGTATAATGAGAATTTCAAAATTCGAAAAAATGGTTCTATGGTAGGTAGAAGCTGTAATGGCTAAATTTCAAAATTTTGTTTTCTTAAATTACAGATCGTAAAAATTAATTGAAAGAAAAAAAATTTTATCAAAATTCTAGGCGCCGTTTTCGAGAAAAATACGATTTTTGAAAACCATTTTTTTTTTTTAATTTTTTAGCATTTGTACCTACCATACCATACTACCATACCTTAATTTTTAGGTAAAATAAAATTTGTTTTGCTCACATCTTGTAGATTTTATTGAGAAACTTTTATTTATCAAGTTTTAAAAAAAATGTAGCATGGGGTTTTCGAAATATTGAGTTTTGAAAAAAAAAATTGAAGTTTTTTTTAAAAATCGAAAAAAATTTTTTTTTCAAAATTTGAGTACACAATTCTATTTATGTTTTTGAAGAGCTTTAGCAAAACAAAAATGATCAAAATCGGTTGTACGCTTTTTGAGAAAATCAAAAACAAAAAAATGGTTCCATGGGGGGTACCCTCAATAACCATTTCTCGGGAATTTTTTTTTCAACCATTACCTAGCTTTAACTAAATAAAAATTTTTTGTATATTTATTTTTAAAATCTATCGGACAGTTTTTGAGAAAAAAACAATATTTATAAAATTTCGAAAAAAATTCGTATGGCAGGTACCGTTATTTTTAGTCTTAAAAAGAAAAAAACCTGTGGGGGGAAAAAATTAAAAATGATATCTACCAAGTTTAAAGAAAATCGGCCGAGCCGTTTGGGCAGTAGTCGAACAGACAGACAGACAGAATTGCGAGACCCACTTTTTTAGTCTTCGCTATCATCGTAATGTCAACTTTGATCAAAATCTCGAGTTCGATTTTTTTACGAATGCATAACTTGCCTTATAGTACCTATAAGTCGCAAGTAAAAATGTATTGAATAATAAAACGATTTTTTAAACTTTGTTTGCATAAATTCATACTTTTCTAGAAATAAGACGGCAATTTTATGCATTTGACCATTATTATCTCATTAAATCCATATTTTATATTTATAGAATTTAATTTAAACTCAAAAGTGCTTTTACATAAGAGCAAGTTCGTGCGATCCAGTCGTGCATTTTAATTCAATAAATTTTAATTTGCAAAAAAAAAATATTTATATTAATTTGAACAATTATTGTCTCAAGTCGAAACTGTTTGAAGTATGTAAGTACCCAGGAGTCCCGAAGGATTTTGTTTTCTAAATTTTCACCTAAAAGATCATCCAGGTAAAAAGTCACGACAAATTTAATATTTAGAGAAAAATAGAAGCAAGTTATGTTGAACCCTTTGGCGAAATAAGTTGGAACGTTTGAACTGTCTTTTCCACTAGAAGACTGTTTACAAAAATATAAGAAGGTATTTTTTGATACTACAAACCCTCTATACCTCAACTTATGTACTAAAATTAGAACTTAATACATATTATCTACAAATAGCGAAACAATGATAAGAATCTTGCGAAACATTGCGGCAGTGTTCTCGTCATTTAATTATTTCCGTTGTGAGTGACAATAACCGAACAATATCGTGAATATGTTAACTTAATAATTGAAATATAAATAAAGTTACATTAAATAAAATGCCCATTGGAGTCCTTGTATCCTTTATTAATCCTTATACAAAAGTTTTCCCATAAAATTCATACCAATTTCCTCTATCTGAAATTACTTTTCTTCCATTTGTGTTGTCCTGTTGACAGCTCAATATTATTGTTTGCTTAAATATTAAATAAAATCCGCATTAATACCACAGTGGCAATATCAACATTTTAACAACCCACTTTCGATATAAATTTATATATATTGTGTTGGTACAGTGCTGTTTGTTCTTTAAATATTCATTCGATAGTCCTTCTTCCTGCAAATAAATTCAGTCAAATGAAAAAAAAAAAGGAATCCTGTAAACTTTGCTGTACCAGCAGATATCACATTTGAAAAAAAAAACACTTTTTTTTTCTCCATTTATACTTTCCACCTGCAGTAAAGGCAATAAGCAATTTTGTACAACAACACCATCTGGCAGCCGAGAAACTGCAGCATCTACACTTTAAACGATCAAAAAAGAAGAAACAAACAGAACAAAAAAAAAAAAACACAAATCCTTAACAAATGGTCAAACGATTTACCTCATTGCCACATAAAAACCTTCTTTCACGTTGCTAGAAAATATCTATCAGAAGGAAACTAGAACAGCCTTTCGTGCTCAATAAACATAGGTTTGTAGGGGTTTGTACTCGTATAAGATCCAATCCGAAGGCAACGAAGGAACGAATCCTTCAAATTACCTTTACTTTCACATCGCATCGTATAGAACAATTGTAACACAAAATAAAAACAACAAATGCAGCAGCACAATTGCATCCTTAGGGTTTTTTCTGTCTTTCTCTATTTTGTTGCAACAAAAACCATGTAAAAATGTAAAAGCCAAAGGGCCAGAAGCACCAGCATCAGCATCAGCAGCAGCAGCAGCGCCAGCCTGCATCGTAAGGACCATTTCGCCCCATCATCAGCTATTGGATACTTTCAAGGATTTATTGACATTCTGTGATGTTATTAAAGTTGATTGCAGTTAAGTCAACTTCTCTGCAGTCCTAACAGCAGGACTCTCCTGCGGAAAGGACCAAAGCGACTCGACTGTATAAAAGGTTTCATCCCAAATAGGTGGCAGAGAGATTATGGGAGAAAATCGGAGCGGTCGGCGGCGGTAGTGAGTTGGAAAAAAACAAAGCCAAGCAGAAGATTTTTCTGATCCTAGATTGGACATGAAGCGCATTGGCGAGGTTTTAGATTTTTCAAACCAACATCAGTTCGTGAGTCCTTGGCTCTTTATGTGGATGCTGAAGGTATATGCGATGCGATGACGAATTAGATATTATTAAATTTTGCTTCGCGCTGAAAGGATATTTTTTGACATTCTACAACACACTCAACAGCGTCAGAGGAGGGCGAAGATAATGTTAAGGAAAAAAAAAGTAAAACAGAAGCTAGAAAACATAGAACAAAATTGCTTACACCACTGAGCAGGAGAAGAATCAGGCCCGGATTTGGTTATATCGTGGGATATGTGATTTTAAAATATTGGGGCCTTGAAAAAGTTTGGGGAAATTATAAACAAAAAAATAGAATCTAGAAGAAAGGGGAAATAATATCACTCACTACTGACTGCAAAAAATAACCAGGCCCGGATTTAGTCAAATTGTGGCACATGTTACTTTTATATATTGAAATCTTAAAAATACTTGAGACAATTAAAAAAAAACATACAAACACCAAAAAACGTTGGAAAAGATTGGACTCAACTTTGAGCGGGAGAAGACCTAAATAACCAGGTCCGCACTTAGTTGAAATGTGACCCATATTACTATTACTTTTATTACCCATGTTATTGACATATTTTACATTTTGAATTTTCTGAATAAAAATTTTACTGAACTTCGAGCTATGTACGTTGCAGCTTTGAACCACTAGGGGCAGTTCGTGCGCTTTTTTCATTTAGATATAGTTTTTCAGAGTGGGATCATCTAAGCTTCAAAGTAACACTTTAGTTTATTCCTTATAGATGTTTTAAAGTTAACTCGGAGTTACCCAACCAAATTTGCCGAGTTAAACCTTAATTAACGTTCGAAGTGAGGTTTTTGACGTATGTCTAATTTATAAATAGATTTAGATTCAGGACAATTTGAACTCAGTATTGAAAAGCTGTCCCTTAGCATTTTGTTTCATTGAATTTTCAGGTGGTCAGGTCCGTCGAGTAATTTATTTTATTAACTTCCCATAGGGAGTTATTGTAATCGGTCCGATTTGTCAAATTGGAATTTTTGACATTTCTCGACGTTTCAAGGTCCCTAGAGGCTATATCAATCATTTTTAGAGAGATGTCTGTGTGTGTGTGTGTACGTACGTTCGTACGTTCGTACGTTCGTACGTTCGTACGTTCGTACGTTCGTACGTTCGTACGTTCGTACGTGCGTACGTTCGTACGTCCGTACGTTCTCGTACCATTTTTCGTCGTCGATATCTCAAGAACGAGTAAAGATATCGACTTCAAATAAATTTTGTTTAATAGATAATAACTTCGAAAGAGGCTGAAAGGGCGTTTATTAAAATTCAGTGAGTAGTTTTTTCACTATAACGGTTTAAAAAAAAAGTAAAAATTTTGGTTAATTTCAAATATCTCACGAAAAAATAATGCTATTGATTTCAAATAAAATTTAATGTACTCATTATAAGGTCATACAGATTTGATATAAATTTGGAAAAAAATGAACATACCGTTATTTTTTTAAATAAAAAAAACTGAAAAAAAAATTTCATAACCCAGATATTCTAAGAACGGAAAACAATTTGAAACTCAAAATAATTTTATTTTACGAAAAATAATGTGTTTAACAACTGGTGAAAATTTCAAAAAAAAATCAGCTTACAGTTTTTTTACAAAAAATAAAAAAACTATATAAAATTCTATTGAAAATTGGTAAAAATTGTTTTTCGACTCAAATTTCTTGAGAACTAGTAGTGATATTGACTTCTAATTTAGTTTATTTTATACATAGTATAATTTTGTACAATTGGTAAAATGTTGACAAATATTGAATTAATATTTTCTTAAATAAAAAAAACTATTAGAAATTCTAGTGAAAACTAGTTAAAATTGTATTTCAACTCGAATTTCTTGGGAATGAACACCGATAGTGCCTTCTAAAGTACTCGTATGTTGTTTTATACATCGATATCTTCCCGTAAGAATGTATACTAAGCGACATTTCTAAAATGGTTCAGGAACCGAAAAAAAACGAAGAAAGGTGTAGTTGAATCATAGTGTGCTAAGAGACAATTTTGGTTAAATTAAGTGACATCTAACAAAATTCTTTGTTGCTCACGACAATGAGATCTTTATTATAATGTCGCTTAGCATAATTTTTTTGGCGGATAATACAAATTTCAGGGGGCAACATTATTGTAATGAGAAAACATGGCAGTTGATAAATTTTTTTATTTGTACTCTAGTTTCCTTTTCATGCATAATAGGTTGGCGAAACCGAAGCCAAAAGGTGGCCCTTAACATATAGTATATTTCCTCATCAAAAAGTCATTTTCGAAAAAAGTGTCGCTTAGTACATTCTTACGGGAAGGTATCGACATAATACAATTATTAACATATGGTTAAATTTTGACAAGTATCGAATTGACAGTTTTAACAAAAATATAAAAAAAATCTACTAAAAAGTGGTAATATTTGTTTTTCGACTAGAATATCTTGAGAACGAGCAATGATATTGGCTTTGCCATTATTTAATTTTATTCATAATACAATTTCTAACAAATGGTTTATATTTGACATATATCTAGTTTTAGAGCGGATATATTTTGTAAGTACCCTTCCATCAATAACCAAACCATATCTCTTATATTTGAATATTTCGTTTTTAAATTTTTTTTTTCAATTAAAATGTTTGGAACCGAAAAAATAAAGTAATTTCTATAATATAATACATAATTTTATAATTATATTATCAACTTAGTTTTTAGAAGAATGTATGTACTGTACATACGTATATGAATAAGGTTGTTCAGTTGTACCCAAGTCCCACATATTCAAATTCCATTAATAGCTATGGTAAAACTATGGTAAGCTATGAAGAAAACGACACAATATGTTTTTATCTAAATATAAAGTTTTCAAGACCACAAATGGGAAGTTATCAGTGTGGGTCGCACCCAGCCTCTTTTTTATTTAATATTGAAGGCCCTTTTGAGTGGAGAGGCCCTTAGCCGTGTCCAACGGGCCCATGAGTAAAGATGAAACTAGAGAGCTGCTTGTTTCTAGTTTGGTATTTGTGTATAGTTGCAGTTGTCTAAAGTGCCGTGGCAGGATGTGCATTAAGGACGAGACGACGACGACCGACAACCGACAACCAACAACCGACGACGACCGAACGAACGACGACGACGACTCGTGAATCGTGACTGGTATGCTTTTGTGCAATTTGAAGTTTATTGTGAGAGTTTTTAATGGGAAAAATATGTTATTTGTTATCCTTCGTTTGAAGATGGCCGCTCTGTTCTGTTGTATATCCTGTCTCTACATCTCTATATACCTATATAAGTATCCTGTTTGTAGAAGGTTTAGGAATGAAAATTATCAGAGGGTGTCTGATGTTTTTCTTCTTTTTTTTTTGTTTTTTTTTTTTTCTTTCTCATCCGTTAATCCTGATACATAAATTGGCAATTTTTCTATTTCCACTATCAAGGACGAGAGAAAAAAGGATTAAGGGCAAAAAGAAAAAGGGAAAATCTCTTATTTTATATTTTTTTTGGTATTTGTGGTTGTCCTTGGAAATGTGAATTATTGCCAGTTTGTGTCCAAGCCGAAAGGCACCTGCTCAAATATGCAAATTAAGTGGGTTTTGATATCAACTAACTTTCAGTCTCCAAAAGGATTTTCATATACTACTTACCTACATACATATGTATCGTTATAGAGGGTCTAAAGATATTTTATACGAAAATATCTGCATGCATAATTTATATGCATATAAAAGTGTTTTTTAAGAGGGCTATGTAGGAATGGACTTGAAACGATTAGCGACTAATGGCACTATAGTGAATTGGACAACATGATGGCCAATATGTGATTGGTGGTGTGAAATGGGAGACAGGTCATGCAAGATTATTCAGTCACATTTACAATAACTTTTGTGTTTCAAAACAAGAATTCTTAATGAGACAGCTACTATAGGTAGAGGGTGGATTTTCTGTTCGATGACGAATAAAGCGAAGAGTAATTGAATAAGATGTTTGGCTTTAAGAAGATTAAATTCGTTTGTTTTGGTAAAGCAGGATTTTAATGATTGCCTCTTTGGGCGTGTGAAATATGACATAGGGTACCTCAAGAATGAAATAATTTACAGACGAGATTTTGAAAATTAAAGCGTAAAATGATCCTTTGTCGAATTTTTTTTTGAAGACTGAATTCAGAATATCAACTTTGCAGCCCCTACCCTAAGTTTGGTTAAACTTTTTCTTGAAATTTTTCTTCCCACAAATAACTGACAATAAAATTCTATAAATTATTGTGCTAAGCAATCGAGTAGATAAGCTACTCTAACTGAGTAGATTAGCCACTCCAATTGAGAAAGTTGGTAAAAGCTACAGAGTAGATTAGCTATCCCAACCTAGTAGATACTCAACCGAGTTGCTTGGGGTATTTGATTTAACCAACCTAGTAGTTCAGTTATTCCAACCGACTAGATTATTAGATCTAATTAAATAAATTGGTAAAAGCAACTGAGTAGAAAAACTTTTCTAATAGAGAAGATATGCTACTACTCAAATAGAGTAGGTTGGAGGAAACAACAGAGTAAATTAGCTAACTTTGATTTAGACTCAGTTTAAGAAATCCTTAATCAATATACAACTAACTCTTTTTTTCACAAATATTTTTTGACAACCTCCTTGAATATTAAGGGTATTTGTCTTAGCCCAGCTTTAAAGCTGAACTAGTTTAAACACTTTTCAATAAAACAAATATGTGCCTTAAAACTCACTATTAGAGACACATATAAACCCATCTGAAAAGTCGGCCCTTCTTATAGATTTTGAGGACAAAGGCAAGTATTTTGTTTACTAATATTATGACAGAGTTTATTCAGTTAAAAAACACAGTCATGCCGAAAGTCTGTTCGTTCGATTTGTTTGTGTTTCAAGCATTTCTGCAAAACCTTCCAATACTTCTTCGGAGGCTTCGGTTTGTTGAAAAATAAAACTCTATAAAGAAATCATCACAACTATTTTTAACCTCAGATACGTGCCCTTGGAGGAGATTTTGCATTATTTAATTTGATATTGTTGCAACTTCAAAAACTTCTTTGAGAGAAATTGAGAGATTCTTTGTTGATATGCTACCGCTGATGATTGTTAATGTGAAAATTTTAAAAGAAGATACTGCTCTTTATGACATTTTACGTTATTTTTACTTCCCTCGTCGTAGTCATTTTATGGAATTTTACCCAGTAAAAGCTGAAAACCTTGAACTGCATATAATTAAAATTGGTACACGCAAAATTTGTCAGAGGCCTGCGGCAGTATTACAGCTTTTTGGAAATCTGTGGCTTGCAGATTACATTACCCAATGAAGTCGAAAGTGGCATAAATTTCGAATTTCAACTAATAGACAGACTTGTATATGAGAAACTTCTCGTTTTGCAAAATCGAACGCTTTTTGAAGGTAAATCCTTGTAGGTATAGTGCCCTATAATAAACAGTTAATATCTGTTTACCTAAATATGAAGTCCTTGAGGAATTTTTTTTGGATAACCACAGGGTTTCATTTTGTCTACAATATTCTTCATATTCCAAATTGAAACATTCAAACTTCTCTATCAAATCTATTTTCTATCATTCAGACTCAAGAAGATAGATCACACATAATGATCATTTTTTTTTCAAACCTGGTCAATTACAGGACAGCGCCGTAGCTACAAGTCAAAACTATTTCTTCAATTGGCTTGCTATAACTACCACCTTACGAGTACACATTCCACAAGTATTCATCCGTTTTCTTTTTTTTTGATGTTTTCTGATCTTAGCAATTGCTAGAGTGTTCTTCGTAACAACACTCTCATTTCTAGTGAGGGTCTTAGAACCCGTGTCGAAATAGACTAAAGTACCAATGGCTCGGTGGTGTTAGTGCGGTGTGAATTTCGACGTCGATAGCCTAATCGTGTCGTGACAACTGGACAAACATTCCAGGGCTTAGCTACTCGACTCGAACTGGAATTACGGAAAACTATGTAAGACTTGTGGCCGCCAATGGACTGGTCTTTCGGCCGTCGTCGTGTGGTTTTAACGAGACAGTGCAGACCCACACGTAGCACGAGCTACAATGGATATTGTAAAGGAAACGTTTTTTGGTTGCGTACTCTCCCGTTTTGGCAATTTGACATGGCCGGCAAGATTATCCGGTTTAACCATCCCAGACTTCTTTGTTTGGGGTTTACTTGAATTCGCGGGCTTAAGCTAACAAGCCTTAAATAATGGCAACCCTTAGGGAGAATATTCGACAGGAATGCGAACAAATGTGTTTCGACACTGGCGGCAGTCACTTGACGGATATCATCTTTTCCACTTAAAAGAAAGATTTTTTAAGGCCCAAATAACACCTACGTAGGTATTCAAAAAGTAAAAACCCGAAGAAAATCTTTGAATCTAACCACGAGGAATGGCGCAGTACAGAAAGAATGCGACTTAATTTGAGTACTAAACCGAAAACAGCTTGTTATTGTTGAGCCGTTTTGTAATATACTTTATATACGTTTTGACTTATTATGCAGCTAGATCTTTAGCAAAACATAGTTGTTCTTGTCCACTGTCTTTCATATCACACCAGTGCCTATAAATATTCTGAAAAAAAAAAATCAAAACAATGACAATTTTCGACACCTACACTTCTATCAACAGCCATTTTAAAATCTAAAAAAAATTCTTCTTTAGGAGAATTAATTTTAACTTCTTGTAATACCAGAAGAGTAGCTTAGTTTTAATTTGCAAATGCAAGTCATTAATCAAAAAACTGGAAAGCTTAGTAAGGTTCCGAAAAAATCTCCAACTTTCTATAAATTTTTTCAAAATCTTTCATTTAAAAAAAAAATCAAAATTTGTTTTGCAGATTTCTAGAATCCAACCCAATTTTAGTTTAGGAATTTGAGTTCCTCTGTTTTGCCATCGGAACTATAAGAGCTACTTCCAAAGAAGAATATCCATTACCCAATTGTGTTTTCAAAAGAACGATAAGCTGTCCTCTCTGCCGCAACCTTTCGAAACATTTCTTATTTCTATTCAAATTAAGAAGCTACTCGGTGTCGGTATATCAACCTACTCACAACGACACGGAGGGAAATGCAAACCAAAAATAGAGGCTCTCATAAGAATGCCTTGAACTCGATGACTATCAATTGGTAACGCTCCAGAAATCCGGCAAGGATGTGTGCAGGTTGTGGAAGACCACTCAGAGACAACTCACAGCAAAGAAGGATTTTCCGAAGTCCGAACATGTCATCAGGTTTTGTGTGTGCCTATGTGTGACTACCTTCAATGGAGTCGATAACAACTTTCCACTTTTCATTGAAACGAGCACCTACGGATATAAAGAGTGTCGTGCAACACCAACCAACCAACCAAACTTTTCAATGGAAAATGCCATCACGTAGTAGTCGGTTGGTCCTTTTTCTTTGTCATGTGCACTTTGCTTCATGCCCAACCACACAAAACATTGCAATGATTGCAGGATAAACGTTCAAGAAACGAACAGTAGGTACGAGCATACTCGAAAAGTTGTTGTTTATTTGTATGCTTCGACTTTTTCTGCCACTTTCTCAGGACTCAGGGGAGACTTTTCCGATCGAAAAGGATCTCTATTTACGTATATACATATGTTATTTGCCAGTGTGAATGTGATGGATTTTGTGCTTCAAGGAAACGAGAGTGTCTGGAAAATTTGATTATCTTCTCTAATGAATATGAAACAAAGAATGCATATAAATGTTTGTTCGACTTCAGAGTCCTTTTAGTCCTCGCCTGGCATGAATTCAATTCAATTATTATTAATTTTAAATCAATTAGATTTTATATGTGCACTCACATCCTGTTTTTTGTTTTTTTTTTGTCTCCCATTTCACGTAGGGTGTTTGCCTTAAATCTGAAAGACATTCAATGATGGTCCATTGAGCTCTAAGTGGGAATAAATGGGGTGGAAAAATTCTTGTCTAAGTAGCAAATTATATAGAGAAACAAGTAATATGTGAAGACAGAAGATAAGATGGAATTAGTATTAATGGTTTGTGAGGATATTGGAGTTGAGGACATTGGAGAATCTAGCTGATACGAATCTTACGGCGGCGATTACCCATAATTTTTAATTGTGGTTCTTGTCATAAGATATATGTAGGTGGTACTGGGAGTAAATAGCCTAGGAAATAACTCAAAAGGAATACTATTTTTTACTTGCGACAAATACATAAAATATGTGACACATACAGTGCCGGTAAAAAAAATAGCACCACCGGTACAAGTTTCATTTTAACTTTTTTAAATTAGTAAATGGACACATATTTCCAGCCTCTACTGTATTTTGTTATTGGTTGAAGTGTTAACTCTCTGTATTGTGTATCTCTGGCACTTAAATGGTAACGGTTCTTTTTTTACGAGGCCATATTGGGGAAAAACCCTTTTTTATTGCGGTAAAAATAATAGCACTGATCGCAGTTTTTGGCTGTTCCAACAAAATGATTCGAAATTCAATAATATACGCTCCCAAAACCGAAACTCGTGGGCGAAAACCAGTTTTGTCGAAAACTCTTGTCAGACGCCTAGTCCGAGAAAGCCAAAAAAATCCTTTCAAGCCTGCAACTGAGCTCAAAAAAGACCTCAATATTACAGCTTGCGTTGAAACCGTTCGCCACAGATTGAGAGAACACAATTTAACAGAAAAGTTCCTCTTTTAACTGCAAAACATGCAAAAAAGCGTTTAATGTTTGCAAGACAGCATTTGAACAGGTCAGCAGCGAAATGGCGCAACGTTTTATGGAAGGATGAGAGCAAAATTGTGTTGTTTGGCGGTAAAGGATCTCGCTCCTACGTAAGAAGACCTCCAAAAGCGGAATATAAACACAAATACACAAATAAAGTGGTTAAGCACGGAGGTTCAAGCATAATGGTGTGGGCTTGTTTTTCCTACTATGGAGTTGGACCCATATACTGGATTAAACCCATCATGGATCAACACGTCTACGTGAATATTTTGGAAAATGTTATGCTCCCGTATGCAGATGAAGAAATGCCGCTTTTGTCGGTCTTCCAACAAGATAATGACCCCAAGCACACCAGTAAAAAGGCAAAAAAATGGTTTGGAGATCATTCAATTAATGTAATGGAGTGGCCAGCGCAATCGCCTGACCTAAATCCCATCGAAAATCTATGGGCCGACGTAAAGAAAGCAGTTTCAGATATTAAACCGACCAGCAACGAAGCACTCTGGGCTGCAGTTAAGGCGTCCTGGGAGAATATTCCGGTTGAAAGGTGTCAAAATTTAGCTAATTCAATGACGAGACGTTGTGAAGCAGTAATAGCCAACAAAGGCTATGCAACGAAATATCAATTTTGTTGGGCTACTTCTAAGGAATAAAATCATAGAAAAAGATTTTGGATTTTTACCATGATTTAGTTTTAAGTTGTACGATTAAGCAATGGTGCTATTATTTTTACCGCTTATTTGTTTGATTTATTGGAGAAAATATAAGTCAAGTCCGAGTTCTTCAACACGGAAACGGGGGTGCCCCAAGGGTGTGTTCGGAGTCCAATTTTGTTTGCTCTCTATATCGACGATGTTTCTAGGATATTGCCTGGTGGCGCCAAGATAGGAGATCTAACTGTAAGTGTTCTATTGTACGCCGATGATCTTGTTTTGCTAACAGATAACTCCTCAACACTTCAACTGCAGATTAACCGTCTTAAAGAGTATTGCAACTTATGGGATCTAAAAATAAATGCCTCTAAGTCCAAAATAATGGTTTTTGAGTTCAACAATACGAGAAGGCTTCCTTCAGAAAATTGGTTTTTAGGTTCCAGAGCCCATTGAAATAGTTAAATATTATAAATATCTTGGTTTTTTAATATCAAATACTCTAGATTTACGTCCTCACATTAGAGAAAAATGCTCAGTCGCTAAAACGGCTATCAACATCATGTGGAATAGTTTTTATTCTAAACAACAAGTTGACACCTAGAGTTTAGGATACTAGATGCTACAATAAACACTTGCCTTTGCTATGCCAATCAAGTTTTTGGTTATCAATTTTTTGAAGAATTCGAAGTTGTTCAGCGATTATTTTTCAAAAGAATTTTTAGACTGCCAATGACAACACCTACTTATGCTTTGCATGTGGAATCAGGAGTGCCACAAATATATTTAAAAAACTTAAAAGCCAACGCAGATTACATTATTAGGGTTATGCAAAGGTCTACGAACAATTTGCAACAATTCATAATGAAATATGCGCTTCAATATAGACTAACACCGTTTAAGGAATGGAGAGGTATTGCTATAACCTACGGGTTGGATTTGAATCTGTCGGTGGAGTCAATTGATAACTGGCGCAATGAGTTCTATAATTGTATTGCAAAAGTGGATGAATATTTCTATCTTCAATGTATCAATAGTGCTCAGAAATGTCACCAAGTCGACTATTATATAGAGAATTAAACCACTGCCTAGGAGCTGGGAACTATTTTAGTAACCTGTTTTCACCGTATCAAATCAGTCTAATATTCAAGATGAGAGTGGAAATATTGAATCTGAACTATGCCATACAGGGAAGATGTCTCAACTATTTGTTGTCTCTGTAATAGAAACTAAAATGAAGATATTTATCACTTTTTAGCTGTATGTCCTATTCTGCAAGAATTACGAAGACTGTACTTCTCAAAGAGTTCTTTATCTCGTGAAGAAGCTAAAGATATTCTCAATGGTAAATATGGATGGAAAATCCTTTTTAGCTACTGCGATCATGCCTTCAAATACAGGAATAACTTTGTAACATAAAAAAATATATTCATAATCTTGCTTTGTATAAATAAATTTTCAATGTTTCTGTAAACAGTAACCTAAATCCAACAGACTAATTTTTTGAAATTAATTTTTTTTTGTTTTTTTTTTGTTTTTTTTTTTGTTTTTTTTTTTAACGCTATAGTATCAACTGAATAATTTTGTTTCTGCAATTAAACTATATACTTTTTTCTTTTTATTTTTTAATGTAAGAATATACGTCAATTATTTCGACAGACGGCATATTATGTCATTGTTCTATGTTCTTTTATATACTTCTTATAATATTATAATCTTATATTTTTAAATAAAGAATTTTATAATAAATAATAATAATAATATAAGTTTTTTTTCAAAAAGTTGATGAATAAAAATAAAAATTCTTTTTGAAATGTATTGTTTTAACTTAATATAAACTTTTTGCATATTCAAAATTTCCCTCGATATATTGGCATACATTTTATTTTGCAACGAAATTTTTTTCTCGTAATGGTGCTATTTTTTTACCGCAGCTGTATTTATATAGAAAGATGTGCATTCGTAGATTTTGATCAGACTTGACACTATGATGATAGCGAAGACCAAAAAAGTGGGTCCCCTATTTGTGTCTGTTCGACTACAGCCTACACGGTTCGCCCGATTTAATATATAAATTATTTCAAATATTTTTTTTCTCAAAAACATTTCCACAGATTAAAAAGAAATGCATAAAATTTCATTCAGTTAATGTTAATGCTTGAAAAAATTCCGAAAATGGATTAATGGTACAATTAATTAACAGTTCAATTGAATTCGATCTTTTTTTTCACGCTAAAGCTCTCCAGAAGTTTATAATAGTATTGTGTTTTCAAAGAAATTTTTCAAAATCTTTTTTTCAAAACTCAATATTTCGAAGTTCCGGATTTGTTTAAACTTGAAAATTCAATTTTTTTAATACAATCTACAAGATAGGAGACAAAAATTTAATTTATCTAAAAATAACGGTACGCACCATACAAATTTTAAAAAATGGTTTTTGAAAATAGTATTTTTCTCAAAACCGGCTTCTAGAATTTTTAGAAATCTAGTTTTCTTTCAATTAATTTCTATATCTTTTTTTCTAGATCTATATAGTTAAATAAATAAAATGAAATTAAGATTTTACTGACTTCATCTACCACAGAAGCATTTTTTTCGAATTTTTAATTTTTCTTTAACGGAAAAACGGATTTTAATGAAATCTATATATATAAAAATCAATGCCACTTTTCGTTGTGTTTCTATAACTCAAGAACGGGCTTACCTATCCAAACCAAATTTTATGGCTTTGTTTGGACTATTTAGTAGATGGTTTATGTGAAGTTTGCACAAAATCGGTCGAGTGGTTCTTCATTTATCACATTTTTTGTAACAAATGAATTCAATAAATGTCGGATCATTTTGTTAGTGGGGATTTTGCTGTCAAATTGAAACTTATATTTTTAATTTGATTTATTCTTTTTTATATGAAGGAATAATGTCACAAGCCGGGCGAACAAATATAGGTCGGCGAACGCGTAATGCAAATGATGTGGCATTACTAAGTCGATCACAGACTGCAGATGAACGCGCACAAGCTAATGCATCGCAGTAAACGTAATTCACGAAATAGATCTGTTGACCCTCTGAACCTTGCACGCCGATCACGAATACGTCGTGCTGCTCTTTTAGCTAAAATGATGCGTGCTGCTTTTAATTACAACAGTCCACATTGTGATGCGGCTAACTTTCCACGTGAAAAGCCCGGCATGTGTTGTGCTAATGGCAAAGTGAGATTTCCAGCATTAGAAACTCCACCCAAACCATTGTATTCATTTATTTTTGGGACATCTGAAACGTCGAATCACTTTTTGATCCATATTCAACAACACAATTCGGCATTTCAAATGACCTCTTTTAGTGCTACTAAAATTATTAGAGATAATTATGCCGCCGTTTAAGGTAAATACTTCAACATGATTGTCTCATGTTTATATCAATCTGAGTCATAAAGTATTCGATAGTTTTAAAAATTCTGATCCAACATCTACCTAAAATTGCATACATGTTACAGATTCAGGGCCAGATTTATCATCAAGCTGGTTCGTTATTGCCATACTTCGACGCTGATCATCAATTTTTGCCAATTTATTTTATTGGTGATGAAAATCGTGAATTGGATCAACGTTGTGCAATTGTTTCGAATACAAGACGAGAAATTATTCGTGAGCTACAAAGGTTTTTCCATCAGCATAACGCATTAGTTCAATTGTTCAAAATTGCTCTCGATCGTATGCCATCTGATAATCACAAAATCGTAATAAGGGCTGATAGAACACCTTTTGGAGAGCATGCAAGGCGATTCAATGCACCCACAATTGATGAGGTTGCAACTGTAATTCTTGGTGATCAGCTTCAATCCCGTGATATTGTACTTCTTCGCAGAAATGAGCAATTGCAACATGTTTCGGAACTTCATCGTATATGACACAATCATGCAAGCCGTTTCCAATAATGCAGGTGGATTATATTCCTTGGATGCGCCTGGTGGTACAGGCAAAACATTCGTTATGTCATTGATTTTAGCTATTCTAACTATTCGATTGGAACAGAAAATTGTATTGGCACTTGCATCTTCGGAAATTGCTGCTACATTATTAGAAGGTGGTCGGACTGCACACTCTGCACTAAAATAATTGCAATTGAATGTACAGGTGATTGAAACTCCAACTTGCAATATTTCGAGAAAAGTTCTGCCATTAACACCAATTATTTTATGGGATGAGTGTACAACAGCGAATAAAAAATCACTAGAAGCATTTAATCGAACAATGAAAGATTTACGTGGTAATCAACAGTGTTAAGAATCAAGATGAGGCAATGAATTATCCAATTGAATTTTTAAATTCATTGGAACTAGCTGGTATGCCACCGGATTGCTTGAATTTGAAAGTTGCTTCTTTGATCATATTATTGCGAAATATTAATCCACCAAAACTGTGTAATGGCACCAGATTGGCATTGAAAAAGTTATTGCCAAATTTGATTAAAGCTACGATCTCAGCTGCTAAATCAAAAGGAGAAGTTTGTTTGATACCACGTATCCCTATGATTCCAACTGATATGCCATTTGAGTTCAAACGATTACAATATCCTGTGCGTTTATCATTTGCGATGTCCATCAACAAGGATCAAGGGCAAACACTTCAAGTTTGTGGAGTTAATTTGGAGGAATCATGTTTTTCACATGGTCAAATTTATGTTGCCTGTTCCAGAGTCGGTACCCCCAACCGTTTGTTTATTCATGCCCAAAATGGAAAAAGAAAGATTATTGTTTATCCAAACGTTTTGGATTAAGTTTTAAAATAGCTAGCAATTAATAAAATATTTTTTTGTTTGAATAAATGAATTTGATGTTGCAATTAATTTTTTTTTATTATTTCACGTACGTGAAATAATACGTGCGAAGCACGTACCGGGCCGCTAGTTTTGTATAGAGAAGCTTCTAAAAAGTTTGAAAAACATTGCGTTACGAAACATAAAAAAAATATTTTTAAATTAAAAAAATAAAACACATTTTTTTGAAAATTCGATATCTTAAAAACTGGTCATTTATTATTTTTTGGAAATTTAATTCTTATTTGCACAATAAGAAACACTTAAAATTGACGTACCAGTTTTTTTTTTAAATTTTATACAGGGTTTTTTAATTGACGCGGGCAGATTTTGGCTTCCATGTTTTTCTGATGACATCTGTCAAATCTGTGGTTGATTATTTAGTTACTGATGCCAAAACAAAATGGCACGATTGGAGAGTACGTCGAAATGATAAAACTTTATTACCAAAATGAGTTGTTGTTAGCTCAAACGTTGCGCCCATCTTACGGAAGACGTGGTAGCCCTTCACGGTTGACTTGTTCAACATTTGGTGGCCGAATTTGAGACGACCGGTTTAGTAATCAATCAACCAACATTCGTTCGTCGTCGAAGGAACTCAAGATCGGTGGAGAATTGTACAGCAGAACCTGAGGCAGTCGAATCCTCGCAGTCCACAAAAACTCTGCCTCTTGCAAATTTCAACTTGCCGAATTTCGCGTTAGGACTTAACCCTACATCCGCACAAGATCTAACTGACTCAGGAGCTCAAAGTTCATGACCATCGAGAACCCCGTTTGTTCGCTGGCTGGGCCTAGGAGCTATTGGAATAGGACCCCAATTTTGGCCTGAAATTCATCTTTAGCGACGAAGCCAACTTTTGGATAAATAGCTGTGTTAACAAGCAAAATTGCCGTATACGGGACGACACCAACCCATAAGAGCTTCACCAGTTGACAATGCATTCTCGAAAACTTACTGATTGGTGTGTATTTTCTTTTTTGAGAACGTCATTGGTGAGGCGCTCACCGTCAATTGTGAGCGCTATAGAACGATGATAACCAATTTTTTATAGTCCAAATTGAAACATATGGACCTTAATGATATGCAGAACGGCGGCGCTACGTACCACACAGCAGACGCCTCGATTAACATTCTTCATGGACGATTTGATGGTAAGATGATGGTATCTCTCGCAAGGTCCGCTAAACTTTTTCTTCTGGAGTTTCTTGAAGTCGTAGGTCTATGCGAATAAACTACAGTCGACCTATGCCCTTAAGGTATACATAACACAGGCTCAAATTCAACGGTATCTATGCGGCAGTCATTGAAAATTAAACCACTCCCCACCGTTAGAAGCTGAGGTTGGCATTAGAACGATGTCAAATTCCATACATAATGGCACACATGGGTCTTTCAAATAAAAACTAAAAATTTGTGTTAATACCTCACACAGCTTGTTTCGGATTTCAGGTTTTTTTCTTTCATTTTACTCGCAACTTTCTTTTCGCTTCAAACTTCACTTCCTCTAATTCTAACCTAGATTCACATCTTTAAAAAATTTGCCACAAACTAAAATCCTACAAAACTGTTCAATTGGTCTGCCACTCTCAGAATCGATTCGACAAAAGTACAACAGTGTTGTAAGGAGGATTTTTATATTTCCCAAAAGATTTGCATCCTCATTTACGTAAAGGAAGACCTCTTCCGTTTTTTTTTTTACTTCAGAGCAATTTTTCACAGCTTTAAATTTTAACTTCTCTTTATAGATCATCCCTGATGACTTTTTGCCTGCATTTTAGAAGTGCGAAAGTAAATTTTCATTTTTCTCTTATTGCTTGATAAAGCAAAGCATGTGAGTTTGTGTGAGTTATTTGGAAAATGGACCGTTATCCGTTTCACAATCCAATATCCCTCTCTCGGTAGTAACACTTCGAAGAAAAGTTAAATCTGCTTTTTCTGCGTTGCCCTTGTTTTGCTGTTACTCCATCCCAACTCAACCCAGCCCGACCATATCCATTAATACCCATTACGACTTTAAAATGCGAATTCATTGAAATGGAATAGAATCTAAAGGGGGACGAAACGGGCAGTGGAGTGAGGCTGAAACATTCAAAGCTTCAGGCATATCGGGAATAAGTCTGAATGTTTTTGGATTCACAGAGGATTTACTATAGCTTCGGACAGAAGTTCGAAAACGACAATGAGAAAGAAGACAAAGATTTTCCGTTTCACGGCAAAAGTGTGAACTGGCAATGGAAGAATTAACATATTATCGTTTGTAAGAGGACTTATCTCTGGTAAGCAGTGTTGGAAAAGATAATGCAGTCGGCCATCAGCAAGCTGATGAATCCATATGAAAACACCATCACCATACCAACAACACGGTTTGTGAGAAAATAAATTCGCCCACTTTAAGACAAAAACAGCGCTGAAGACGACAGAACAAGGACATTCTGCTAAACAACTTCTTCCATACGTTTTGCTACATTTTGCATAACCATTCTCTTTCGGGTTGGCATGGGAGTGATTTTGGTGTCAGTTGCCAGATTTTGGGGAAAATAATAGGTTTATAGGAATGCAAATGTTTTGCTTCTGTCCTTGAAAATTTATAATTTTTTCAAAAATTGCAATAATAAAGGGCCCCGTTATAGTCAGGGGATAAGAAGAAAAGGAAACCTTCAGTCATATGCTCTGGTAATGTCCTGGTTTTGCCAAAATGAAAGCCCAAATGTTCGGAAAGTCTCTCTATAGACTTGACCTTTTTTCTCAACACGGCAAAGTAAATTTGAGCGAACCTCGACAATCTCTGTAATTAGTTCACCTCGATTTTAAAACTGCCAGCTACGAACTTCAGACAAAGAGAATTTCATGAATCTCTTATCAAATCCCAGTAAATCCACAGGTGAAACGAGTTATGGTATCAAAACGGTGGCAGCGTTTTCCAGCGTTAATTTTGTCACTGAACAGGACTGCTCTTGGGCGCCATTTGTAACTATCTATGGTTGGTAGGTTGTGTTATTAGCTAATAAAAAAGTGTTAAAAAAGTGTTAGCTTTATCAAGTTTTAAAAATTAAAAACCGTGGCTCTCGAAAAATTGACAAAATCTTCTCAGCACAACAACTAACACACACGGGTATTTCTCCCAATCGAATGCTAAACACAGCCGAATTTCCAAATCTTAGAACCTAGCCAAGAAAAAATCCAAAAGGAAACAATATTTTCTCCCACCCAGAGACTTCGATAAGTAGCAATCCACCCAGTACATACTGGCTGAAGTAAATCTATTCCCAATTTAACGTCCACACAAAAACCGATATTTTCAACACCCTATGTTTTTGTGTGCATTTTGCAGCTACCCCCTCAGGGTGTTGTGTATCAACGGAACATAAATATCTTGATCCAAGATCCGCAAAACTGTGGAAACAACACACAAAAAAAAAGTGAAAGCCCCTTCACGCTTTAAGGCGAACCGTAACGTTTATTCGAAAGAATTACAAGTTCGCTGTCCTTTCTCCTATAGAAGTTGTTGCCATCGTGTCCTCGTCCTCCTAGTTCTCCGTCGTCGTCATCATCATCATCGACCTTTTGTTCCATGATACGAAGGCGGAAGTCCATGTTTTTCTTTTGCAATTCTGAACTGCTACGGCGGCGGCAACGGCTGTGAGAAGAAAAAACTCAAAAGTCGGAAACAAACGGAAGCTTTTGGTTACGGATGCGGTTTCTAGGGTGGATTTAGCACGTTGTCGGGAATCGATTTTCGGTACTTTACTGATTTCTTTTTTTCTGTTTGTTTGTTTCTGGTTCCTATCCCGTTTCTTGGGAATTTGGAGATTTAAGAACTTTAAAGAAGCAAAACCCATCGTACCATGTGGATATCTCATATAGAAATCCATGTGTGCTATATGTATACATTTGAGTTTTTCTTCATATTGATTAAATTTAAGGAAAATTCTGTCTCTAAATTTAGAGAATTTTATTCTATTGTTTAAAGAAGGAAAATTAAAATTCAATGGTAATCACAACTTTTCATTCCACAGCTTCTATTTCGAAATAAATTTACTAGATTGACTTGAATTTCAAACTTTTCCCACGTCCGGTGGCGCGGCAGGGTTGCGTAGACGAAATTCAGAGATGTAGAGTGAAAATGGAAAAAGATGATTCGCATGAAAATATCAACACAAATTGGCTTTTAAATTCTTAATATTCAAGAAGGTGTTCCATAATACTTGCTGATTTTTCTCAGCTTTCTAAGCACATGATCCAAAAGGTGGTTAAGAAAAGTTTGATATTTGTTTATTCGGTCTTAAAATTTAATTGTTGGAAAAAAATAAAAAGTAATAAAAGATGAAAAATTGTCTTTGAACATTTTATTTTCACTAAACAAGCTGGTGGAACGCATTGCAATGAACGGTAATTCTCGATATAATGTTGAAATTTTTGTGAAAGATTTTAATTTTACATTTCACACCACCTGTGGAACATGTTCATTGATAATTTCACGGCAAGCCACCAAGTACTTGGATCTAATTTTGAACCTTTATTTTAGACTTTGTTCTTAACCGTCGTGAAATGAAGACAAATGCATTCCACAATTACTTTAAATTTTGAAAATCAGGCCACAAGGCAAAGAAACAAAATATTTCCTTTTCAAAAGCTGTGAAAAGAACATTTGCTAATTTCACACCAACTATTTTTTTATGAACATGAACATTTTATTTTCACTATAGTAAAAAGTAGTTTATTGTGAAGACATACAGACGCACACTTTCGACTTTCTAGAACTTCATCAAAGTAATGCTAAGTTATGTTAAAAGCAGTTTTGTACACGAATTTTATACCTTATTTTAACCTACACACCAAGCTGAAAAAAGTCCCTTACTAATTTGTGAAATGTAAAAATTCTAAAATCTCAAAGAACCACTTTGAGCTAACGAGTAAGCTATTGTCACTTCATTTCAAAGCATAAAATTATTTAAAAAATTCATCCGAAAAAATTTACATTCCAATCATTTACTAAACTCACCCAGGAGATGAATTTGTAAAAATTAAATCACATCCCATCTCATCAGAGAGAGAGAAAAAAACACCAACCTCCTATATGTAAAGTCAACTTTTCTCATTTAACGAAATTGACTCCATACTAACATAAGTGGCACACAGGACATAGCTTACATATTTTCCCCCCCATTCTCTCGTGGCACTCATTGAAAATTAAGTAAATTTGGCAAATCTCCACCAGGAGTCCTGTAAAAATGATGATGATGATGGAAATCCATTAATTTACTTGGCACACAAAAATTGCATCTAGTTGAGTTTTTTTAAGTTAACCAAAAAAACAGTCCTTAAGAGTTTCATCTTTAAAAAATAAATAAAAAAAAAACAGAAAAAACTTTTTGCCAACAAAATGAAATTCAATTTGTTTGCATTGCAATTTTGTGTTTTTTTTACTTTTGCCAACCAGAAACTGCATGAACATATGATTAAACGAAATAACCGGAAAAGTTTTTCCTGTGAAAAAGAAGTATGCAGGGAAAAATCCTACACCAGCCCCCCACCTCCCCCAAAGCACGTAGCACATTATCATGCCAAAAATTGGTTTTGAGGAAGAAAGAAAAGAGCACGTTGTAGACGCACTAAAAAAATAAAGAATTTACATACACTCTGGCTTATTTGATTATTTTTTGGAAATTTTCACCAAGAAAAAGTTAAAATCAAGTTGGTGAAAAAAATACCCTTGACTTCAAATTCAACAAAAAATTCGGAAAGATTTAAGGATAAGCTACTTCCAGTGACAAGAGTAAACGAATGAAATGAAAACTAGTAATCAAGTGTGAAACGAAAAAAAAAACGAAACTCGTGTCATCAATTTGAAAATTTGTTGCGTGAAATTCAGAAGGAAAAGAAAAGGTTGAAGTGGAGTGAAAAATTATCCAAGAAAATGTGTATTAAGTCGTATTTTTAAATTTGGGCGATGTGAAATCTCAAAGAAACTTTGAGAATGAGTGAAAATGTGAAATGAAAAACACACGTTCCAAAATGTTTTCACATCATTAAATTATGATTTTGTAAAATGATAAACAAAAATGATCAACTTCTTTTCGACGCAGATTTTAAAATCTCTCTGTGAAACGACGAATGAAAATAAATAGGTGAAATGGAATGAGAAAGTGTTTTAGGAAAAAATTTTACAAAGTGCGATGTGAAATATCCAGCAATAGCTGATAGGTATAAAAAAGTAAATACTTAGCTTTCTTGAAATGAAAAAAAAAAAACACACTTGTTTCAAAATTTTTTTCACGTATGTACCTAATATTCAAAAATTTCCCGTGAGCAAACAAAATTTGTTAAAAAATGAAATAAAATGAATTCACTTATGCGAAATAAAAGACGAATACGTTTAAAATCTTTCCGATTTCAATTCAAAAGTGGACAGTGTGAAACTTTTTGAAAATTATTAAACTAGGGAAAATCTTAGGTAGGGTGGAAAAGTTCTTCATATAGCAATGAATTAAATTTGTTTTAAATGAAATATGTGTAGAATCAAATTTTTCGTGCTTATGATTTGGTGCGAACATTTTATTTTCACTTGAACTGCAAGGCTTAAAAAGTGAAAAATTTGACTTGCCGTGAATTTAAAATCGAACACATAGCTTATTTCCCTTAATTATTTTATTTAAAACAAAAAGAAAAAATATAAAATCCAATGGAAAAAGTACTGGTTTGCCGTTTAATAAAAACATGCGAAAATTAATTTAAACTTTTACACAGCATATTTCCAATTTCACTGCGGGAGATGCCAAGTGGAAATCCTAAATAGATCTCAAAAACTGACATTTGTTAAGGGATTGTGTTTTTTTTTTAAATACAAATGGACTCAATCCAGTGAACCTCATTGTGCACTCCTCTATTCACTTTGTAACAAACTTAAAATCCCGTTAAATAACTGAGTTTATCATCAAATAATCCCACGCCACCCCCCCAGTCACCTTCCATTCTAAGCTCAGGGAGAAACCTTCGTCCTTTATTACAGTTACAGGATCAGCACTGCCAAAAGAACTGCAGAACTTGTAATCATAGTGTAAACACTTATTTTTCAAAAGGGTTATGTGGGAATTCTAGGTTTCTTTTCCTCATCATCCTCCTCCTGCCTCCCACTCATGCACTCCTCCACCTTAAGACGCCTTCAAAAACTAATTCCAACTCATAGTGTGGGAGATAAGCATCGTAAGCCAGCCAGCGAGGGTTTCAATTTCTTCATCTGGCATTCGGAATGTGCGGACCTCGGAAGATGATGTTTGCATGTGTCTGGTATTTAAAACTGGCAAATGTATGTTGGCCCGAAGGACCAAACAAGATTCTAAGGCGATCGAAGTTTTCCAGATGCGCAGAAGTTTCATTATGGGACACCAGTTCAGTTCTCCCGTATAGTTCCTATTTTCTTTTTTTCTTTGATGCTGAAAGGAGGACAAGTTTTTCGTTTTGTCTTCGTAGGACTGTTTTTTTCTATTTTTCATTTCAACCGCAAACTTATCCACTTAAGGATGTTTGGTGTGTGTATGGATGCTGGTAATGTTCATATAATATTTGCATTTAAATGTGTTGTGTGTGTGTTTGTGTTTAGATGCTTTGGGGAATGAAATGTGCAGAGTTTTGTGTCATTATAGAATTGTTGGTTTGGTTAGGTTTTTTTTAAATGAAGTTAAATGCAGATGCAGCTTGGAATTATAGTCCAAGCAAGGAGTTTTTGTATTTCTTGTTCTTGTTTTAATGCTCTTAGTGGGTGCGTCCTGTGGCCAAAGTGAATTTTCATGTTGTTACACAAGTTTCTTGTTGTTTAGTTTTTGTTATTTCAATGCCACACACCGATAAAGATAGATCCTGAAGGAGGAAAAATAGTCTGAAAAGAGTTGATATTATAATAGTTTGACATAGTTTTGAAAATAAGAGGGATTATCATCTGGCCCTGTGGGATCTGTTAATTGAATATTTTACTTGAAGATGAGAAGTTTGTTTTTTATTTTTTGTTCTATTAAGTTTATGGCCCAAATGAACAATTGAATGAAGTTTTTGGGTTTTGTTTTTGAGGAATGTGAACGATGAATGAACCCTTGGGTCGATAGAAATTCTTTTAAATTATTCTGACACTTAAGAAGACTCTGAGAGAAAAGTCGCAAACATGATGAAATTGGGTATTTTATGTTTTTGATACAAACATTATAATATATGTATATCATCTCCATATTCTAAACTGCCTATTATATTAGTATATCAACCCAAGGTGCCTGATTTCCCTAGATGCGCCTAAATGCCAAATAACGTGAAACTCTCTTCAAATGTTAAGGAAGTTCCGTAATACTGTTTTCAATATATTTTTTTTTCATTTCGAGAGTGGAAACCCCAAGATTGAAAAGCTGTCGAATGTTTTAAGTTTTTCAATAAAAAAAGACTTCCCGAAATTTACGAAAGATAATGCCATAAATTTTCTAAAATTTGCTAGGCTTAAAATAGAGCGTGTGGAAGCTAGAGAACAATATTTTTTGTAAAAATAAATACGTGCACGCAGAGGTTATATATTGTGACTGCCCTTAGAATGTAAAACAGAGTGCGAGCGATAGGTATAGGAAAATAGGATATGGTTTAAGTTAAAAATTTCATATTCGTCTAGTACGGTTAAAAAACAATTCTCTTTTAGTTTGAAGTTGGTCTAAATGGTATTTTATGGAAACTTGTGGAAACGAGAGTACTACGGTAATTTTGTTTTAATACATGACTTGAAGAAGCTACTCGTACTTCCATGAAACACTTTATAAAAGTACCGATAAAATACCGTAAGAAATTAAACAATAAGAGTTCCCCAAATATTTCAGTAATTTTCCTATTGTCAATCATTTTTGAAGCTCCGTATATAATTTAAAAGCCTGACAAAGATTGTCTAAAGGTTACCTGTCCATACATCTCGTACCAAAGATTTGGCCAAATGAAGATTACAGCCAGAATAGAAGAGGTGACATATTTATAACATTGATAAAGGAAACGTTTTGCAAAGTTATTACTGAAGTCAACAACATTTAACACCTGCTTATGTAAAAGTGCTTTGGAAAAAATATAAAGTAATTTTTTTATAAATTAATATTTTATCTTTTTTTCGAATAAATAAAAAAAAAATATTTTTTCGAAAATGTCTATATGCAATATTTTTTCAATTTCAAAGCAGCTTCTTTATGAATATTTTGGTCGCATTGGTTCAAAAATGAAAAAAATCCGTTCCATGACAGGTATCGTTAGTAAATTTTTTTCTTAAAATTTGTTTTTACCAAAATGTAGTCCATACCCATAATAGCACAATCCATATTTTTCTCAGAATCGTTATAGCAGTTTTTAAGATAAATAAGATTTTGCATAACGTCCGTCGATTTTGGAGCTAAAAAAATTAATTTCTCTTCTAGGGAATGACCGAACCACCAAGTTTGAAGAAAATCGCTTCGGTGGCATAGACTGTAAATCAAGGTACAGACATACAAACAGACGACGAAATTGCGGGACCCACTTTTTTCGAACAAAATCTCGTGTCGGATTTCTTTATTCTAAATGTAAAACTTGCCCTTTTACCTACATATATCGCAAGTAAAAACTGAGTTCTCTGCAACAAAGAATTGACCACGGTGCATTTTTCACAAGCAAACACAACTACTTTTAATTGAAAACTCCGATTGAAATAAATATTTTCAATCAAAAAAAAAAACATTTCATTCAAATCCACTTAAGTGAAACTGCCACTGAATCGAATTTTAAGTGCCAAATAGTCATAAAGTTTTTGTTTCTTTTTCTTCTTGATTGTTTTTTTTTTTTTTGTAAAGATTTGCTCATATTTTAGCTTATCCTCAAACATTTTTTTATAGAAAACGTATATTTTGAAAAATAAATAAATTTTATAATTGCAGTGATATAGGCGTAAGCAGCACTGAGTTTTCGAAGCAAGGAAGAATGCTGTCAAGATCAAAATTCAGTGAGTTGATCTTGTGATGACATTACAGTTCCACGTCTAAGGAACAGGAATAACCGACGCTGCACTCTGTGTGTCACACTAAGGAAGGGATTCGAAAATTGTATTAATATTGTGGATGCCAGACTTAAAACCGTCCAATACGACTATTAGTAGTGGCCCGAAAGGTAATTTATAATCCAATTTTCGATATTGCGGTTAGAATAGTGAATTTTTTTGTTTAACAGTTAAAAATCGGAATGATTTTCTTAGTATGCTTTTTCACATTTCATCTATCCAAAATCCGGACGCCTTCCCATATTCGTAATTCGCACCGATAATCCCTATCCATCATCCTTTATATGTAACCCATATCCGTAATTCGTGCCGGTGTCAGGTCTCCAAATCCGTATCTGTGATCCATATATTTATTCCGCAATCTTTAGTCCGTATCTGCAATCTATTATCAAGAATTCGAAATGCTTACTATGATCTACCGTAAGATCTGGGAAAGTTTGTGGATTGTATTAATTTTGTATTTCACTGGAGTATCAATACCACCGGTAGCCGTAGTCGTACCTGTAGTCCGTAATACGTTAATCGTATCCTGTTCAGTGATCGGTTTTTTTTTTTGTTATCCACGATATACTTTGAAATTGAAATATGACCTTCAGAAAATTTGTGGAATGTATTCATTTATTATTTCACGACTGTTTGGGTTAATACCTTTTTCGAATTAATTTCCGTACATATTTTTAACTTAAACAATTTAATTCAACACCCATTAACTTATGAATAAAATTCATAAAACCTAAATTACCATTATTATAGCAAAACCTTAATTGGCTTGGCAACTTTTTATTGCGTAAAATTACTACCCCCTAAGCACATTACATACGCCTTCCATAATAATAATCCACCATCATTTGTGGCATTCGTTATTTTTGTCATTCAAGTCGTATAACTTAAATTCAAAAAGTTTTTTTCTTTGATAATAATGGAAGTGCGGTTCCACTGATGCTGATAGAATCCCACACACCTTCTATAGGTACCTATAAACTTATTTACTTACCCGAAAATGACAACAACAGCAACGAAATAAGAAAAAGTAAAATTCCATTGTGTTTCGAATTTTGTAAGATTGCAAGTATAAATCACAAAATTTGTTTGGATTTTTTTGTGTGTGTTTTGTTTACCTAACCCTCTTTGATTTCCCTGTGGGATGGTACGTTACTTGGGAGGGTAATTGAGGGGTTGAAAACCCCTTATTTCGAATGCACAAAAATCTCGAATGAACAAAAATCTCGAAAGACAATATTTCGAAAAAAAATATAAATTCGAGATTTTTTTTACCTATTTAAAGAGTTTACACTTAAATTAAACAATAAAAAATATTTAACAAAAAAAAAAAATCATTAGGTACGAGTATCATAATAAAATTATAAAAAATATCAAAAACAAAGAAAAAGTTATAAATTCATAAACATACCTATAAAGGCATATGTAGGTATAACAAAAAGTATGAATTATTTTGAGTTGTACGCAAGACTCCTAAGGTACACCACATACATAACTCCTCTCTCCTTTTTCGTCGAGTACTTTAAAAAAAAATTTTTTTTTCAAATACTACATTCGCGCGAATTGTAACCATTGTCTCAAAAATTAATATATTAATTCTAGATTTTTGCATTCTAGATTTTTTTTTCGAGATTTTTTCAATTCTAGATTTTTGTTTTCGAGATTTTTACTTTCGAAATTTTTGCTTTCTGGATTATTGCTTTCGAGATATCGTGGTAGACCCCAAACAGCTTTTAAAATTAACTTATTTATTCTTTCTTTTTTTTATTAACCTTCCACAGATTTAAATTCGAAAAGTAATACGTTTCTAAGTGGGTTCTCAGCACGTTCTCAAACTCCGAGCTTACGAGTATAATTTCAGAAAAGTATAGGTACCGTCCACTATTCAATTTTTACCTTTGCTGTCCGAATAATATTGTGGAAGTCTAAAACTGAATACATTCCAATATGTATGTCATTTTGAACTTAACATTCACCAAACTTTGTTTATTTTAGTTGGACCTACAAAAATTTCGAAGTCAAAATTGTGAAAAATAAAAATTGAATAGGTTCCACATTAACAGTTCGAGCATTATAAATTTTTAATATTATTAAGACCATATCCATTGAAACACCGGGTATTTTTTTTTAAATTATATTTCACTAGAAATGAGTTTTTTCTTTGCCTAAAATACTCATTGAAGCTCTATGAACTCACAGGTTTCGAATTTCGTATGTTTAATTTTTTATTATCAAAATTTCCGAAATTAGAAAAACATCCTTCAGAAAGTTTTAGAAAGTATGCTTTATTGATCTCAAAATAATTATGTATACAGTCAAAATCGGTTATAACGACATCGATTATAACGAAATATCGGTTATTGCGAACTAATCTCTAAGTCCGGACCAAAATCAAAAATCTATCGTTTATAATGAATATTTAAAAAAAAAAATAGACATTGGAAATTTCGTGCATTTCAAATAATAAATTATGGGGATTTCCCCTTTTCTGTTATTTTTTTATACGCGAATTTCGCATTCTGTTTCTGAGAGGAACTGGGATAGTCCTAATTTACGAGTATATAAAGAAAAGTTAAGTGTGTTAGTTTTTTTTTCAAAATGAGTTTAAAACGTAGTTTTTTCGATTGAAGAAAAATTTGCAACAATTTTTAGGCTGGAAGCTGGTGATTCCAATAAAAGTTTGGCAGCTGAGTTTTCTGTATCGGCTTTAACAATCTACCATTTTCAAAGACCGAGATAAAATTAAGAAGAATTTCGAAGAATTCAACTTAAAAATAAAAAAAGTTCGATGCAGTCACCATCCCGACATAGATGATGCTTTGCTCAAGTGGTTCAAAGCCCAAAGATTTTGACTGTATTTATGGGAAAATTTAAAGCAATACATACATATATTGATTTTATTTGTAAAAGTCCCCTTGAAAACAATAGCTTAACTACGACCCTGTTCATGAAGAACACACAATTTTTGTATTTTATTTGCAATTTTTCTTTGTTGACTGAAACTGTTTAACGCCCCTATTCGACGTGCGCCTTAGCACACAAAATGGACTCTCTCAGCCACACACAGAACTCCCAAGACTCATAGGGATTGACAGTTTCTATACTTGAAAAGTTTGCCTTATTTTTATGAAGCATAAATTAAGTGTAATAAAATTTCTAAAAAAATGATAACAGCTTTTCTCGCACAGAACACAGAGAGATGAGATATGTAGGACTTATAATGCCAATCGCCAGCGCCACCTTCTTTCTCATATTCAAAGAGTCCTCTGGTGGGAGAAATGAGGAAACTTTTTTTTATCAGCGAGAAATGAATGTAAAATTGTAATTATGGTAATTTTGGAATTTCTATAGAAAGGAATATAAAAAAGAAAAAAAAAACACCGACAAACAAGAGCAAAAGCAGAAAAAAAATACAAAACAAACCAGAAGAAAGGACAGAAGAATTTGTAAAGAATTTTTATGCGGACACCATTATTTGAAGACAATAATTTCCAGGAGGAGCAGGAGTGGCTCTCCCAGTGGGTCTTTGGTGATTTTTCTATTCTTTTTTTTTGATGATTCATCAGGTTAACATTCCATCAAATTTGCCAGTCGTATTGTATGGAGTTTATGAGGACAAGTTAACTTATTGTTGGCTGAAGTTTGTTTTTTGATGTCGAAACTGACACTTTATGATGGGATTTTATTTTTTGGCTTCCCCTTGATGAATAATTTGATGGTGGATTTTTTTTATGGTAGACAAAGTTTTTGTTGAGCAAATAGCCTTAATAATGTTTGTGGAAAAGCTAATAATATTTTAAGAGGAAATTTCAAGGAATTATAGACATTAATGCGTATTTTCTATATAAAGCCTGGCGAACAGTTCTAGCGAAATGGAAATGTCTATTTAATTTGAAATATTGTTTTCCCTAGAATTCGATTTTCAAATAAGTAAATTAATTGCCAAAAACATCGAACTTTATATGCTTCCCCAAGTTTAAATTTTTTGTTGGTGATTTAACTTAAATACACTGTTCGAGTGAAAATGACATGTTCACAGAAAATCTTAAATAAGAAATTTTTAGCCTTACATCCCACAGCTTTCATTTAAAAGCAAAAGTTAATTAAAATTTCTTAAACTGCCGCAACTATTTTCTATTTTATAGTTATTTTGGAATGCATTCAATTCTGTTTTCGTGTGAAGTGAGAATTTGAACGATATCTTTGTGTTGTCCAGTACAATAAGACAAGAAAGGCCACTTACAAGGAAGACAATTATTCATAGGCTGAAATTTGGTGGAAATGTTTTAAACAATGCCCTAAGTTTTCGTCTTATAAAAACCGCCGTCATATTGGATATCCCGGGTTATCGGAAATATCCTTTCAAAATGTGTCATTTTTACTTGCGACATACATACATACATATGTATGTGTAGGTACCAGTGGCGTGGCATGAAAAATTTCAAATGGTAAGTCGAAGCTTAGACTAATTACCTGCAAACGATAATTAATTCTAATATCGATGTGTATCCTAAATTAAAAAAGGTATTGCAGTTCTGATTTCCAAAACAAACAAGCGAAGCAATTCATGCCAATTTTGTATACTTCAAATCATTCACCCATATTCTGAAACTATCTATGACTCGTATTCGACTACAGTCGTAGGAACAGTCGTATGCGATGTTTTCCAATATTAGTTAGTTTCCCAATATTAGTACAAGTGAAGTCGGATGTTCGACTCCTGGAATAACAACATACGACTGTAGTCGAATACGAGTCATAAATACGAGTTTCAGAATATGGGTGATTAATTTGTAAATTATAAATAATCTTAAAGCATAATAAAATTGGCTTCGAAAGAAACCGTTTCTGGCAAATGTAAAAGCATTGCATATACATTAAGAAAAATTTAAGGTAATGTTATAAAAAAAATTAAAAATAAGGAACTTCAAAACAAAAGTATATTTAAGTATGAGATAAATACGCAAATAAATCAATTAAATTTTTCAAGTAATTCAATATCATGATATAAAAAATATCAATTAAGAATAAATAGTTATGTACAAAAGTTTACAAATAGATGATTTATGTATGTATGTTACCAATCTCTGTAAATTGTGCCATATAGGTTTAAGTATGTAAGAAATGTAATATTTTTGGCTACAATAAATATAATAATGTGTGTTATTAAAAAAAATAGCAAAAGTTCGCGTTTCTAAACAAATAAGAAACTATAAAAAGTGTTACTTAAAAAACTTCTCTTATTTACATATATTCTATAGCTATTCTACGATCTTTTTTTTTATAAAATCGTCGCTTTTCTGTGGAAATAAGTGCTAAATCAGAAAGCCTGTCTTCTCAGTCTTCTCACTGAGAATTCATTAAATATGTATGAATGAATGAATGACCTACTCAATTAATCCAAGAAAGTACAGGGGTAGAAAAAACTCACACAATTCAGCAAATAAGTCGGTGAAGAGCGAGTTATTTTTTGCATAAGCAGAGAAGTGTACTTATAAAACAAAATTTAGGCTGATGGGTTTACTGTTAATGCTTTCCTCTTTAATTATCTTTACGATTTTACATTGTAATTAAAATAAATAAATTAAACAAAATTTAACAAATACAAATAACCTCCTTCAGCTTCAGTCTTCAGTTCTTTACTAGTTAAATTTCTTGCGCACCATTTTTTTTGCTCTATCTGCGCAACCCACCATTCACCAAGTGACTTGGTTTTGGAATTGGGTATACTCACCTCACAACACAACATTCACCAAAAAATAAGTCGAAGAAAAGCGTCTTATTTCTTTGCATAAGACAGCGGGCGTTAGACAGAGTCGACCCAAACTCAGAAAAACCATAAGTAAAACAGAGAAAGAAAACTAACATTATTTTATCCAGCGAGAGATCTTATAACCCGAGATATTTCGGGTTACTTTTGCTTTGGCTTGTGGTTGTGCTTGTGGGCAGAGAGTGTGGAAGAAATTACTTCATGATAATAACTTGTGTGGTGCTGGTGTGGTGGGTATTTGAATGAAAAATGAAAATAAAGTTCAATTGAGTTGGTAGAGTCAGAGTGTACAGCTTGTGGAGGTTAATGAATAGATACGTATTTAGTATATGAAGTGGGTTTTATGTTGGTCGTTATTTAGTAAACATTCTTGTGCGCAAGGTCGTTTGTTATTTAGTAAATATTGTTGTTTAGAAGAAAATTTAAAAGGTAACCCGATAGGAATCGGGTTATATGGACGCCACGCCACTGGTAGGTACCTACTCTATGGCAAGTTATGTATTCATAAAAAAAATCGAGATTTTAATCAGACTTAACATTACGATGATAGAGAAGAAGAAAAAAGTGGATCTTGCAATTTTGGCTGTCTGTCTGTTCGACTACAGCCTAAAGTGCTAGGCCGATTTTCTTCATACTTGGGTAGATAATACTTTTAAATTCTCCCCCACACTTTTTTTCTATTTTTTTTTAAGACCAAAAGTGCCGAACAATTTTTTTCGAAATTTAATAAACATTTTTTTTGCTCAAAAACCGTTCCACAAATTTAAAAAAAATGAAAAAAAAAATCATTTAGGTAGTACTTGAAAAAATCGTTGTTGAGGGTACCCCGCTAAAATCATTTATTTTTTTCTCAATAAAGGGTACGGTCGATTTTGATAAGATTATGTATTCATATTTTAAAAAATGACTTTTTTAGATTTTTAAAAGTTTTTTCTTACTTCGAAAACCGCATGCTCGATTTTGTTAAAACTTGACAATTAAAAGTTTTTCAATAAAATTTACAAGATGAGAGAAAAAACTTTTATTTTATCTAAAAATAACGGTATCCACCATAAAAATTTAAAAAAATGTTTTTCTAAACTCGTATTTTTTTTCGAGAAGGGCGCCTTGAATTTTGATAAAATGTTTTATTTTAAAAAATGACTTTTTTAGATTTTTTAAAGTTTTTTCTTACTTCGAAAACCGCATGCTCGATTTTGTTAAAACTTGACAATTAAAAGTTTTTCAATAAAATTTACAAGATGAGAGAAAAAACTTTTATTTTATCTAAAAATAACGGTATCCACCATAAAAATTTAAAAAAATGTTTTTCTAAACTCGTATTTTTCTCGAGAAAGGCGCCTTGAATTTTGATAAAATGTTTTGACTACTGATTAATTTTTATGGTCTATAATTCAACAAAACTAGTTTTGAAATTATGTAAGATTTTACTGACTGCATCTACCAAAACACCATTTCTCTATATCGGCATAACGAATTTTAATGAATTTTTTATAGAGAAGCTTCCAAAAACTTTGAAAAACATTGCATTTAAAAACTTAAAAAAAAAATATATATTGAATTGAAAAACAAATCATTATTTTGTTTTAATTTAATATCTTAAATATAAACGGGTCCTTAATTATTATTTTGAAATTTAATTTGAATTCGTGCAGTTATAAAAACCTTAAGTTGGCGTTTCAAAATTCTTTCTTAAAAAAGTTTTTGTATATAAAAGCTTACATTACATTACATTATTTTCTTAAGAAACCGCTGCAACGACATATAATTCTTGTTCTTGCATAAACTAATAGGCACTTGGTTGAAAAGTCACATGGCATCCTGTTTTTAGCTCCCACTGCTAAATAAGTCGTTTTAGTAATTTAAAAAATTAATTTTATGGTTATGAAAAGTTTTCTCGGGTAAAATTATATTTTTTAAATTTGTAGTCTTTTACATATCGACGGTTAACTATGAATATCTCCTATGTCGCATTTTGTAAACTTTACAGGAGACACACAAAACTGATTATAGTCTCAAAATTAAAACGTATAATAATAAAATTTTATGCATAATTATTAGTTTTGAATATCTATGATGTGAAATAGTTGAAATTTTAAAAATTCAGCGAAGCAGATGGAAATTATTAACGAAACTTCATCAAAAAGTGAATTTTACAAAAATGTATGTTAGGAGATATTCATAGTTAACCGTTGATATGTAAGAGCAAATTCGTGAGACCCAGTCGTACATTTTATTTCAAGTTGGGTTGGAGGTTATATCATCTTAAACCATTTGATTCTTAGTCTTTAAACTTGTACTTCCCTGGAGTCCAAACAAGTCGATTTGACACTTAAATCACTTCTCTAAGACGATAGTTGTTGTGTAGATATACTCAAGATGTCGGTTGTTTTCAAAATGGTAGTCTATCTTCAATTTTTTTTTTTTTTTTATAAATGTACGCATTGATTTTAAGTGTGGCCAATTTACGTAAGCTCCGAGAAAAATTGACTAAGGGAACTTTCATGTTACACAGGGAGATAAAAGCATTGATTTAATTAATTATAAAGTCTGGACATGTGAAATATGCGACAAAGGAAACGGGTACCAAAAACAGAGCAAGAACTCAAAATTTAAAACTCTAAATGCAGACATTCGATATTTTGGTATCTTAGGAAAGCGGTTATGGATTTTTACGTACATACTATGACAGAACTAGATAGATTTCTACAATGGTCTATAAATTCAATAAGCTTAATCCTCGATTCCCACCAAATAATTCCCTATTTACCAATGCTTAGAAAATGCTTCTTAAAAAACAAGTTGTCTTATCCCCGCCAGAAGGTGAATATGTCGAAACTTAAATAATAAATATTTGAAATTTGTAGCTAAATGCCAAGGTACCTGCATTGTCTGTTTAGTTATCAAACTACATAGTTTTGTCTACTAAGTATATCTCAATGCCAAAATATAATTTTCGGGTGATTAAAATTCAAGTCTCTCGACTAGATCAACACCAGCAGAATTGATATACTGGGTTAAGGCAAAGACATAATGGATACTAAAGGAGCTTATTCAAGGCTGTTCTGATTCTCCTATCTTCCATATATATTCGCCATGGATTTTACATAAGTGTGCTCACCAACAGAAACTTCAAGAACTTTATATCTGAGGTAGAATTGCATTGCACCGTGTTGATCTTTCGGTGTTAAAAAAAAAAAAAAAAAAAACAATTTTTAGTTCTTCTGAATTTTTATAAACTTTTTTCCTAATTATGTCTTTACAATATAACGAATATTTTATAATCATAGGTTGATTGATATGGTGTCTTATTATAATATTGACGTTATATTTTCTTCCAACAATTTTTATAACAATAAATGGCCCCAACCTTTTGAAATTGGCGCTCAAAAAGGTATTAAATATTTTTTCCTTCGTGGCCCGATTTCCGATAGTATATGCATCATAAGCTATTATGTTTTTACTTGCGATATATAAGTAGGTTCTATATGGCATTCGTAAAAATTAGCGAACTCAAAACTTTGACTTTACGATGATACAAAAGACGAAAAGAGTGGGTTTCGCAATTCTGTCTGTCTGTCTGTCCGACTACAGCCTAAACGGCTAAGCCAATTTTCCTTAAACTTGGTAGATAGTATTTTTTTTTTAATTTTTTCCCCGACACCATTTTCTTCTGTTTTTAAGAAAAAAAATCAAAGCACCTATCATAATTTTTTTTTTTTATAATTAGCGCGCACTCAAGGGGTTATTACTACCTTTAAAATGATTTACACAGTACGAGCATTAGTAAAACAAGGACGGGTTTAAAAGGAGATACCGATGCACATTAGTTTTAAATTTTTGAACATTACAAGGAAGGAAAAATAGAGCTGGGTAGAGCATTCCACATTCGTGTAGTCCGGCTAAAGAAAAAATCTCAGTATTTCACAGTACGTCCGAAGGTGGACTCAAGGGTAAACTGATGAGCATTCCTAAAAGCGCGGGTATTGCGGTTAAATTGTTTAAGGGGTGGAATGCAACTGGCTATTTCGCTGGAGCACTGTTTATAGAAGTAACGGTAAAATAATGAAAGACAAGAAACATTGGGACGGTGCACGAGAGATTCAAATGCTTCTGTTATACTTGTATCACCTATCATTTTTAGAGCTCTTTTTTGGATTCTATCCAAGAGACTCAAGTGTGTTATTGGAGCACTTGCCCAAATATGGGAATTGTACTCTAGCTTTGGACGAATATAAGCCTTATAGATTATAGCCAGATCGGAAGCCATAATTTTTATGGTTCTTGGATTAAAAAAAAATAGTTTTTCTTTTTTTAAACCTAATACTTCAGATGTTTGTGAAACTTTCTAACTGACAGTTTTTAATTCTATCTTCCAGATAAATTAACATTTTTTTTATTTCATCTTAAATACTATCTACCATACAAATGTTGAAAATTTTGGAAAATCCTATATGCTCGAAAATGGCAGCTATAATTTTGATAAAATTTGGACTTGAGATAAAGGTACTATCGGACAAGTTTCTAAAGCGATTTTTCTTCAAACTTGGTATTTTTTAGCTCCAAAACTAATGGTACCTTCCAAACAACCGTGTATCTACCATTATATGCATGGACTAGATTGTTATGAAAAAAAAATTTATTAAAAGTACATTTCATAGAACCCTTCTTTTGATGTTCGACTTTCTCACGGCTTCAACGACTTTAATGATTAAGACCAAATTTTCTGTACAGGAGCTCCTTTGATTTTGACATAATATTGTATTTACCAATTTTAAAAAAAAATATGTTTTGAGTTTAAAAAAAAAAATTAGTTCAAATTTTTGTTTGAAAAATCAATATCTTGACGAGTGAACGATTAATTTTTGAAATCAATTCTAAAATGCATATTATTATTATTACAGTACAAACTCGATTTACGCAACTAATAGAAATCGGGGCAGTTGCAATAACCGAGGTTGTTGCACTTACTGGGTTGTATTTTTTCGATACAAATTATAGTTGAAATAGCTTGTATAAGGACACAAGCTAACGACAAGTTACGAGTATGAAAAAACTACAGTGAAACCAAAACAAACAATTATTTTTGAAAATATTATTATTAAATATTAAAATTAACACAAAAATTAATAAGTGATGAATGAATACAGAATATATAATCTATGATCTAGGGGCCAATGTGTATTATTTTTACATGGAATTTCGTTCAGACAAACTAGCTGTAAATTAACGGCAGGAATACAGAATCAAAAGGAGAGCATGCAAATATAAAACAGTTGAATACACATAAGAAGTTGCACAAATCGAGGTAGCATTTTTGAAAAGTTGCACTTATAGAGTCAAGACGTGCTACAAATTTGGAGTTGCCAAAATCGAGGAGTTGCACGAATCGAGGGTTGCGTAAATCGAGGGCGTACTGTATACTTAACATTAAGATCCCAAGTTTTATTTTTTAGAAAATTTTAAAGAAAATCCTTATACAATAAAATAGTTTAAAATAAAAACCAATATCAGCAAAGTGGATTTAAATGATATTTTTTAAACAGAAGCTTTAAAAAAATTTAAAAAAATCATTGCATATTAAAACTTAAAAATGCAGTGAACATTGGAAAACGTGAACTAATTAAAACCGAGGGTGTTCATGTTTTTGAGATTGTTCATGTTTTGAATTGTAACATTTTATGATTAAAATAGTATTCCTACCGTATTGTCTTACTACTGCTCTTAAAATAAACATATTTTCTTTCATTTTATCTTTTTTTTGCTTGCAGTAGTATAGATTTATGAATATTTTTACGTTTTTACACATACTGGTACGGGTTATTAAAAAAAATTAATAGATTTCATTTTTAAATTAGAACGTTTTACAAATAAAAGTTTTTGTTTAACAAACAAAATTTGTAATTTTTGTCTGTTCTATTTTTGCCAACATTTTAACAACTACAATTTCTCTTAGGCGTTTATGTCGCTTTGGTCAAAGCCTTCATCTGAGAACAATTCCAAAGCCTTTTTAAATATTTCATATTACGCATTGTCAATATTATGGGGCCCCCCGAAGTTTTAAAAAATTAGTTCAGTGCATTTTTATGTAGAAATGTTGAAAAAATTTCTGTTCACGTTTTAGAGCTTTTGGATTTGTTCACGTTTTAAAGCAGTCAATGTAAAAATTACAGTGTTCACGTTTTGGGATAGTTCACGTTTTGGGAGGTTCGTGTTTTCCAATGTTCTCTGTATATACATATATTGGGGGCTATCGCGTTGGGAACAATTCCCAGGGAATTTTATTCACGATAGGCCCCATTTTTTCGGAATTTTGAAAAATAAAATAAAAGAAAATTCGATATCTCAAAAAGCGGATTAATGACTTTGTTTCTTTTTTGTAATTCAGTTTTTATTATATCACAACAATAAAACCATTAATTAGGCTACCAACAATTTCTCTTAAAATTGTTTTAAAAAATTTATATAATTTTATTCATTTTAATTTTAATTTTATTTCATTTTATACAATTTTTGTTCTATAGCATAAATTCATATTTTCTTAAGAAATCGCATTAGCTCCAATTACTTGTGGAACTGGTTCTAGCCTTTAAAATTTTAATTTTATGCTAATGAACATTTTTTTCTAAAAAATATTAATTTTTAAAAAAGTTCATGCGATCCAGTAGTGAATTTTGTTTTTTTTTATTAATTTAACACCTTTAACTTTTTGATATCGATAAGACTTAAAGAATCTCGATCCAAATCCCATTAATTTCTACAAAAGTCTCCATTTCACAGTCGCGTACACGAACCAATTAACAAACTTTTTTTTTTTTTTGCTATTGTGTATTAATCCCTAAAAGCTCGAAAATACCTCCAATTACTGGAATCTTCTTGGCCATTTTGTGATCAATTATTTGGACATTTTGCCACCTTTTGGTAGGTTAGATAGGTATACAAACAATTCCGAAACTAAAACAAAACAAAAATTAACTTTTGCACTCGAAACCATCCCCAGCACTTTGCCCATCATCCAGCTGAAAAAGAACCGCTTTTGTTTACGTGCGACACGTTTCAGGTGATGATGCTCTGCTCTATCCCCTTTCGTATTTTTTCTTCCATTGCACAGGAATCAGCCTTTTTCGGCTTTCTAGACTCACGAACTAAGTCGTTCCTTCGCTCGTCCACATGATCTGAAAAATGAATTTCTTTTGGTTGTTTCGGTTGAAGAAGAAAAAAAAAACAAAGCAAAGAAAAAAACCTCAAAACTTTATCAGAGACCCTAGCTCTCGCAGCGCACACCTCCATCCCTTCAAAGACAATTTCGACTTCGTTTGTGGGATATGTCCTCATTCCAAGTATAATCTCTTGATTTTCCCTCAGGTCAAAGTCTGCAGACTTAAGGGCATTCACATACATTCAAATATATAAATACACGTACTGCCTCTGCCAAAGAAAAGAAGACACTAAAATTGGAAGAAAAGTTAAATCGTTTCCCGGCTTCGTGCCACGAAAAAAGCGTGCGAACAAAATGGTCACGTTTCAGAGGTTAAGCGCAATGCTACACTACACACACCGGAGAAGGGGGGCTAGCCGAAAAAGTGAGAAAAACTTTTTAATCGGGAATTACTCTCTACTGATAAAAATCCTGCACGGATGAAGGATATGTACGAAGCTGGTCCCGGTTTTTGGTTCTCGAGCTCTACCTACCGAGAACGGGTGGGCAAAAAACTATGCGGAGTGGTGGGTGCAGATGTGTTGCAGTATTTTGGATAACTTTTGCCATTTTCAACATAACTTTAAATGGTGTGAAAAGTATTTTTTTTTTTTTTTGTTTTTGGTTCGGAACTTTTTCGGCGGACAAAGGGCTTGAGATTGGTTCAGGGATTCGTGTACGTGCTTGTGACTCAATGCAGGTGACACCAAATTGAGGCAAAGTGTCTATATAGCTCCCGTTTCCATGGATGAAAGTTGTTGCAATAACCTTTAAGAGCCTTAACTTGGTTGGGCGGGGATTACTTCGTCTTATGCATTGATATATTGCAATTTTTATGAAGAAGTTTCCGAAGTGCGTTTTCAGGGTTTATTATATTGATATGGGGGTATTGATAAGTTTTAAGAGGATTTATATAAAGTTATGTAGAGACACATAATTTCCTCCTGGACACAAGAGAATTAAATGAGTTCTATAGATTTCGCTATACAACAGAAAACATATGTATAGACAAGGTAGATCGTGGAGGCAGTTTAAATTCTTTGTAGAATAGATGGGAAAGCCACATTTTTAGGAGTATCCAAAAGGACTCACTTTCATATGCAGAAAATGAATAAAACCCGCCACAACCAGACCAATAACCATCTCTACCAACCTACCCATAGCTAACTTGAAAGGATACCCGTCAATCATATCGTTAATCCCTCAGGAATACCGCTGGCAAAAAGACTAAAAGTCGGCATAAAATATTCATTCTCTGCGCCCAAACCAAACAAAACAATATGGACTCTTGATGAATATTTGTCACCTCTTCAGTTAAATGCACAAATTAATTGCCCCGCGATGCTATATCACTGTCAGACACGACAAATGGACGACGCAAAAAAGATATGCTGTTGCCATTTCACACTCGTTGGCAGTGATACTGTCGCAGCCCCCATGCAATAAGCGCGGAATAAAAATGTCCCTGTTGTCTAAATCTAGACTATACATATATGCCTACCTTACCTACGGTTATTGCCTTTGAATCAGAAGTGTGTACACAACATAGACGACGCGACGACTGCATTAAAAGGTTTTCTAGATTCGGGTTTTTTTCAGTGGTTTTTTTTTTTAGTGTGTCTGTTTTTTCATTAGGGTAGATATGGAAACTTGAAAATGAACTTAAACCGAACATGGTATGTTTTGATAAAATTGTTGATGAGTTTTTACGATATAAGTTGTCGTGTTAAGCTTGCTGGAAAAATACACTTTTTTTTTTAATGTCTCAATAGTCTTATGTCGACTGCACTTTTTCTTAATACTTTTAGCGAGAAAGCTCAAATCGAAAATATTTTATGGCTATTCATCCAAACTAAGTAACTTCCTATAAAAAGTTACTTTTATATAACCTACCGAAAAATTAATGTCCTGTGTCAAGACATGGATAGCAATATATTTATATCTAAAATGTTTTACAAAATTTTGGATCCAAGGAGGTGTGTTGGTACCCAAATTTTCCTATAAAAATGTTTATTCTCAAAAATGTCTGATTAAACCTTATGCCACAAACATTAGACTTAAAATCTTTTTATTTTACATATGTATATGTATTAACAATATTTCAATTATTTTTCCATAATCTATAAATTTCCTATAAAACAAACAATTTCACACATATCTGCTAAAATCATTCAAGGCTAAGTGTACGAGAGCCAAGGGCAGTTCGAGCCACGGGCAGGACCTATCGCTAACGGAAGAACTTCATAATTTGTAACATTTTCATTGGTCGGTAGTTGTGTCAGAGCAGCACTTACATAAATCTTTGATTTTTTTCTTGTTTTTATTGAAAAACCTATAAAAATTCATTTCAAAATAAACTCATAAACGCCATACATTTTTTCGTTAAACTTAGGACATTTTCAATCTCTATTTAGCAATGGAAGTTTGACTTTTTTGTAGTTAAGTTGCTGAGAATTTTTTTCAAATCATTCACCTTTTACTTCCTATAAAAATAGTGTTTGTATTGAACCGATCTTACCTCGGGTGGGGGATTCGATTCAATAAGTGAGAACGCCTTTGTTGATTTACAAACTTATTCTGCTTTATTACTTAAATTGTACCAGTATTTATAGTACCTTTTTTGATTACAATGGTTTATTAGTTTTAACCTATTTTGCTTATATGTACATTAATTTTCCTATTTTGTTTATACAATCAATTCCAATATTTCTCAATAATACAATAATATTCTTGACCTATTAAGTAATAATTTAATTCATAAACGGAAGACAAGCAAAACGTAAACAATAATAAATTAGGTGTGCATTTTGATGACCTTGCGCTTTAGTGCAATGGCATAGCTGGAGGTTGTCGCCCGTGAGCTTGCAGTATATTACTTAATGGTGTCGATGGCATGGGAGTTTGGTGTCGTCTTCGTGTATTCATGTTGATATCGTCAACATTTTCCCCCCTGCATACAAAGCTAAACAGATGTTCTTGGTGCTGGCGTAGGGATTTGAAGTACCTTGTGAGTTTTTTGGTGTCTTCTAATGATTGCAATGATCAGCAGTATAATGAGTATTGTAGAACTGGAATAGTGAATAATATGATGTGTGCTGTTGGAGTTGTTGGGTTTGGAAATTTCTGCTTCTTTTAATTGTTGTATCGAGTGTTCTAAGTTTCTCACTTGCTCATCTGGGTAATGAAATACACTTAATGTGCTGGCAGATTGGGTGAATGGTGCCTTTGTAAATTTGGGAATGATGGTGCTTAAGTTGAGTTGTGGGGTGAATGAGGTATTTAGACTTGTTGTATATGACTCATGAGCTGTGATTATCATCGTATCCAAACTAAGTTGACATCCAGGCTCTAGAGTCAGTATTCCGTCGTTAATTAGGGTAATGGTAGATGCTTTTTCCTTGCAAACCAGATTAAAAGTTGTTTCCTTGTCCATTACATATAACCAACTATTGAGATTGCGCAGTACTATCCAAACTTGTCTGGGCTTGATGCGTACCACTTCGCACTTCCCTTCTATTTCTTTGTTGTGGTTTAGTAAGTTGATCTCACATTGGGATGTATTTGATTGGAGGTTGTACAGAGGATGATGTTTTGAGCAGTAGTGTAACCCCTCTTCTACTGATATGCATTTGTCAAACTCGCTTTCTTGCATTGGATAATATTTGTCCCTTGCTAGATTAGTTAATATATATTTCGATGATGGTGCAATGAAGGTAAATTGGTCTTGAAATGGCGTTGGAACGGGTATTATCCTAAACACTTGGTACTTCTCTGAATCCAATATTGGTATTTTAAACTCAAAGATGGCATAGCTGGTGGTTATCCTCCCGTGAACATTCATCAATTTATATATCTGAAGTAGTTGATCTGGGCGTTCACTAGCTGGTAGTGTCATTGTTGCAGGTATGTGCTGCCGAATATCAACCAGATGTTTTCTTAGCTGTTAAGGAGTTATTATCAAATGATGGGTTGTTCCATGTTGAGTGTTTAATACTGCATCTAATAATGAATCTTGAATGTTTTCGATGTTGCTGACATACATGTGTGTAGTTAATCCTAGGATGGTTAACAGTTGGGTTTGCTGAACGTTATCTATTGTGTTTTGCATTGCTGTAGTTATGTTACTAACTCTTTCCTGTAGTATCTTGGATTGGTTCGTGATTTGTTGACCTGTGGTTTTGAGAATGTTAAGCGTGGTTTCTACGATTGAGGTTTGATTTCGTAGGAGTCTTCTAGTGTATTCGTCATCTTGCCTCACCTTGTCGATCTGCATCTCAATTTCGCGAGCGTAGTCTTGGTCTAATACTCCGAACAGCTGATTTGATATTTTTCCTATAATGTCGAAAGGAGACCTTTTGACTCTTCCCCCTCTTTCATAAAGAATCGCATTTCTTTCTTCGATCGTTGCTACGTGTGATTTCAATATTATGAGTATATTGAGGCATTCAGATGAGTTTAGAGCCTTGCATCCTAGTTCAATATCGTATACCATGTTGTGTAGTCCTAATAAATGGCTTCTGTAGGTGGCTAAGTTATAATATGTTACCATTTGCCAATTTGATGTGATAAGGTTAATGCTACCATTGTCTTCAAAATATAGTCCTGGATGTGTGTTGAACGGTATATTAGAATATTGGGCGTGTGCTGGTAGTGGCCATACAATTGATGCCAGTGCAATGGATATGATTAATGATGGAATGGTTGGGCTTCTTCTTTTTGTTTCAGTATTTTCTACGGTTTCATTTCTTCTCTTTCTAGCTTGGTGTCGTTTGATAAGTTCCTCTATTGGAGGCCGAATAGGGATTGTTGTTGGCCGTATTTTAAATTTTTTAATGGGTTTTCTTGGTTTTATAAACTGGAGATGGTGACAAGTTAGTTGGTTTTGCGTTTTTTGATTTCCGACTGGATTTCCATCAACTGTATTTTCAACACTTGGATTCTGCTCTATTGCGTTCTGATTCTGGTTTGGTTCAGTTCTTACTAGTTTATCTGTTGGTGTATTTTCCACTCTTGGATTCTGCTCTATTGCGTTCTGATTCTGGTTTCGTTCAGTTCTTACTGGGTTATCTGTTGCTAATTTGGATATTTTAGTTATGGGACGCGTTAAATATCCAGATCTTTTTGGACCTTGCACAGCAAATTTGCAAGTAGAACTGCTCCACATAATTCAAGTTTTGGTATTGTAAGAGTCTTCTTGCGCTTTTGTATCTTTTGGTTTGGCGTCACTTTTGATTTGGAAGTTAATAAGGTTGTTGTAACTTTGTCATCTTTATCTATTATTCGTATGTATACCGTGGCTCCATACGCTCTTTCGGATGCATCACAAAATCCATGAATTTCAATCTTGTTAACCGTGCGGGAATATTTTGTCCATCTTTCTATTTGGATATTTTGTATACTGTTGAGATCGCTCCTGTAATCTTCCCATTTCGTTTTCAGTATAGAGGGTAATGGATCATCCCAGTCTAGTTTTTCTTCCATCCAAATGTCTTGCATCAGTAATTTTGCTCGTAGAACGATTGGTGCGAGCCACCCCAATGGATCGAATATTCGGGCGATTTCTGATAGCACATTCCTCTTTGTCCAGATGGATTTTGATTCATACGGCCTGACTTCGAACGAAAAGTAGTCTTTCAGTGGATGCCACTGAATCCCAAGTGTTTTTACGTATTCTTCCTTATCTAACTTGAGACTGCTCATTGAATGGACTTCTTTTCCAAGTAACTTATTGATGTTACTGTTCCATTTATGTAATTGGAATCCCCCAGTTTTAAGTAGATCAGTAAGTTGTTTTTTGTGTTCTCTAACTTCCTCAATTGAATCTCCACCTGACATTACGTCATCTACATAGAAGTCTGATAATAAACTTTGTACGGCTTTTGGATAATTTTTTCCTTCATCTTTTGCTAGCTGTTTCAATGTTCTTATTGCCAGGTATGGTGCTGCTGCAGTTCCATAGGTTACAGTGTTAAGTTCATATTCTACGATGTCTTCTTGTGGTGAGTTCCTCCATAAAATGCGTTGATATTTTCGATCTGAGACGTCTATTAAGATTTGTCGGTACATCTTTTGTATGTCAGCTGTGAACACAATTCTATGTTTTCGCCATCGTATAAGGATTGAAGTGAGGTCTTCTTGTATTTTGGGTCCTGTATGCATTAGTTGGTTTAGACTGATTTCGGTAGGGGATTTTGCTGAGGCATCAAATACTACCCTTAATTTTGTAGTTGAGCTGTTTGGATTACTAACAGCGTGGTGTGGTAAGTAGTATGCTCCTTGCTCATTGGTTGTCCTGCATTTGCTCATGTGTCCTAAGTCGATATATTCTTTCATAAATGTTCGATAATCTTCTGCTAGTTTCTGATTTTTTGAAAAGATTTTTTCCATGTGTAATAATCTTGCTGCTGCTCTCTTCTTTGAATTATTGTTTGCCAATTCGTGTTCTGGTTGAACTTCGAAAGGTATCCTCACAATGTACCTTCCTTCTTTGTTACGTGCTACTGTTTGATTGTAGTATTCTGCGCATGTTGATTCATTAGCTTGGGCTTCTTGTATAACTGTTCCAAGTTCTTCAGATTCCCAGAACTTGCGTACTTGATTGTCCAAATCATTTAGTGTGATATGACATGATAATGATAGTTGTTGAGTGTTGTTGCCAGTATTTCCAGATATAATCCATCCAAAGATGGTCTGTTGGGCTATAGGTGAGCCTGGCTTTCCCTTAACGACTCCTTCCTGGAGTATTTCTGCAATTACTTCTGCACCCACAATCATGTCGATTTTACCTGGAATGTTGTACGTAGGATCAGCTGGTATTAAATTTTGTAAATGCTCCCAATTCGTTGTTATGCGTGTGGATGGTAGTGTTTTAGTGACATTTTTTAGGACATATGCAGTGGTACAGATGGTTGGATTGCTGCTTAGAGTGATGTTCACCTTATAAAGGGTTTTCCAATAAGAGGTGTTATTTTGATATTCAAAGAAAAATGACATTTTTGGAGATAAATGATCGGATGTTTATTTCATTATAAAGAGGAAGGTATGCCGTTAATAATGGAACACAACATCAGCCATATGGCCGCCAAGACCACGCTTACAGGACCATATCCTTTTCATGAAATTTTCCATAACCAAATCGCAAAGTGGCTGCCCTATGTCCTCGATAGCCTCACGAATTTCATCTTTGAGGTCTTGAATCGACGCTGGGCTGTTGGCGTAGACCTTATCTTTCACGTGGCCCCAAAGGAAGAAGTCGCAAGGTGTTAAATCACAAGATCTCGGTGGCCAATTGTGATCACCTCTTCGAGAGATAACACGGTCCGGAAACTTTTCCCGTAAAAGATCGATGGTTTCATTGCTTGTGTGGCACGTAGCGCCGTCTTGTTGAAAGTAAATGTTGTCCAGATCAATACCATCCAATTCAGGCCATAAAAAATCATTAATCATCTCTCGATAGCGCAATCCATTGACCGTAACTGTTGCTCCAGCCTCATTTTCGAAAAAGTAAGGTCCAATGACCCCGCGGGACCATAAACCGCACCAAACAGTCACGCGTTGAGGATGGAGAGGCTTTTCAACAATAACTCTTGGGTTTTCCGAGCCCCAGATGCGACAGTTTTGCTTGTTGACGTAGCCTCCGAGGTGGAAATGGGCCTCATCAGTCAAGATGATTTTTCGATGAAATTCCGGATCATTTTCATGCATTTCAAGGACCCAATCAGCAAAGACACACACACGGCCATTTGGCTGATGTTGTATTCCATTATTAACGGCATACCTTCCTCTTTATAATGAAATAAACATTCGATCATTTATCTCCAAAAATGCCATTTTTCTTTGATTATCAAAATAACACCTCTTATTGGAAAACCCTTTACTTTACAGTGGATACCTCGTGTGAGCCAAGGCCGGATACTGTTGCGTCTACCTTTGTTTTTTGTAGTTGCAGTTTGTTTGCTACATCTTCGGTGATGAACGATGCTTGCGAACCTTGGTCTATTAATGCTCTGACACATTGTATGTTGTTGTTAGGTCCACTTATTTTAATTAAAGCTGTTGCAAGAAGAACATTGTTGTCCGTTGTACAGTTGTGAGCCTGCATTCTGCCAGGTTGTGTTGTTTTTTCGACAGTCATTGCATGCCTCGGAATTTCGGAATTTTGTTCAAGGTGTACAGCCGTGTGGTGCTTCCTATGACATTTTTGACAACGTCTAGGTGATAAGCAATTGGAAGTGAGATGGCCTGGTTTTAAGCAGTTTATGCATAACTTCTTTTCTCTGGCAAACTCATTTCTCTGGTGTATACCTTTTCTTAAGAACGTTGTGCAATTGTATAATGGATGATCTCCCTTGCATGCCTCGCATTTGGTTTGAAATAAGGTTGTATGGTACGTTTTTGTTTGGTATAACTTATGCTTGACTTCCTTGCGAAAAGAGTTGTCATTCATTGTTTCCATTGATTGAAACCTCTTCTCAATGAACTGCAACAGCGGTTCCAATTCTTGAATATCTCTAGGTTTTGTTAGTGATTGCTCGTATAGTTTTTGTGATTCTTTGTCTAGTTTTTGATGAATTATATATGCCACTAACGTTCCCCAGTTCGTTGTGTCTATTCCCAAGTTTTTGATCGCAGCCATACATTCTTGAGTTGTATCCAGTAATTTCTTTAATGAGGTTGCTGATTCTATTGTTGCACATGGTTGATTCATTAGTTTTTGCATATATGATGTATATATGAGTCGCTTGTTGTTATACCGTTGTTCTATTAGTTGCCAGGCAGTTATGTAATTATCTCCTGTGACCTGCAAATGTCGTATGACGTTTCCTGGTGCTTCTGTCAGATGCGTTTTCAGGTATTGCATCTTTTGTATCAAGTTCAGCGATTTGTTGTTGTGAACCAACGTTTTGAAAAGGTCGTAAAATGACGGCCAAGATTCGTAACGTCCATCATATGTTGGGATGTTGATTCGCTCAAGTTTGATCTCGTTATGGATGTTTCCATGTTCTTCTTTTCTGTTGGTTTTTTCTTTAGTTTCAACAGCAATTTCCTGGTACATGCTCTCGATATCAGCGTACTGATTTTGCTTCAAATATTCGGATTCATCTGGGCATACCGCATTTGCGATAATATCATCGTGAATGTTTACAATATCCTGCCAGTACTGCTCCAGTGTCTTTAAGTATTGCTCATACATGTGAGTTGATAGTGACTCCGTTAACGCTTCCTTTAGCTTATTATACACACGCATAAATACTGATATCTTGTTTGTTTGCCGTTTATAGCGTTGTGCTTGCAGATCTGTCTCGTTGTTATTTCCTGCTGTTTCATCTTTCTTCTTTTCTTCTTGAGCTGCGATTGCTGCACGGGCTTCCTCTATCAGTTTTAACATCGTTTCGTACGACGTGTTAATCTGGTCGAAATACCCTTCGTCTAGATATTTATGTTTTTCATCCTTGTATATCTCATTTATTAGGGTATCGTTTAGTACGAATTTGTCCCATTGCTCTTTTAAAGCTTGGCGTTGCTTTGTGAGATATTCCTGGGTCAGTCGTATTTTTGGTGATTTTTTGAAATTTTTTAGTTGATTTTGAATAACCTCTCCGGTTTCTGTCTGCTTTTCTACAAGTTTATCCATCGTAGCTCGATTTGATTGTTTGATTTGTATTGAACCGATCTTACCTCGGGTGGGGGATTCGATTCAATAAGTGAGAACGCCTTTGTTGATTTACAAACTTATTCTGCTTTATTACTTAAATTGTACCAGTATTTATAGTACCTTTTTTGATTACAATAGTTTATTAGTTTTAACCTATTTTGCTTATATGTACATTAATTTTCCTATTTTGTTTATACAATCAATTCCAATATTTCTCAATAATACAATAATATTCTTGACCTATTAAGTAATAATTTAATTCATAAACGGAAGACAAGCAAAACGTAAACAATAATAAATTAGGTGTGCATTTTTTGATGACCTTGCGCTTTAGTGCAATGGCATAGCTGGAGGTTGTCGCCCGTGAGCTTGCAGTATATTACTTAATGGTGTCGATGGCATGGGAGTTTGGTGTCGTCTTCGTGTATTCATGTTGATATCGTCAACATTTTCCCCCCTGCATACATGGTCTCCATACATGGCATGGGAGTTTGGTGTCGTCTTCGTGTATTCATGTTGATATCGTCAACAAATAGCATCTTCAAAAATTTACTAATAAACCCCATTTTTATTTTTCATTATTATATCGCTTAAATACCAAAAAATTTCTATTGAAGAAGCCTACATGATTTTTATTCCAAACACATACACATATAACTTACTATAAAAAAGAACTTCAAAAACATTTGAAAAACCTCATAGACTTAAAATTTAATAACCTGACCCTCCAGATTGAGTCTGAAATCAAAACCAAACAATTTTTCTTGGCTCAATCGCAAACAATTTTGTGTACGAGCCCCCTATAAAAATAGCATCTTCTTAAATGTCTGATAAGCCATATATTTTATTAGGTAAGCCATGTTAAATCTATATTCAGGACTTAAAAAAATGTTTGCCGAGATATTCCAAAACTATAAATCTCTATCCAAACTTAGTTTATGGTTGTTTTTTTTTCTTCGAAGCACTTCCTATAAAAAATTGAATTTTGAAAATTATCTCACACCCTTAATAAGCTTCAATTTCAAATTGTTTCAATTATGGAAAACAAACATTTTCTCGATTCTTAGTTCCCAATTTATCTTCCTCTAAATTTATTTAACTTTTCTATCTAGGTATCCTATAAAAAAGCTGACTTTTTCAAAATATCTGAAAGATTCTGTTCATTTCAGATTAATATAATTTTTGTATGTTAAAATAACCTTGGGTGAATTTACTTTTAAAAATCCGCTACATTAAATAGGTTTGCCAGGTTTTTATTTTCCTATAAAAAGAAAACAAACTCTTGGCAGGAGAAAACCTCAGAATATCTGTTTCAATAGTGATCCTTCTTCTCATCCCGGTATAATGTGGATTTTTCCGATTAATGAATCTCAATCAATTCCTAGATGCATATACTCGTACATATACTGTTATTCATTTCCACAATGTCTGTCGGCAAAAGTTCTTGACATTTTCCACAGAAACTGATTGAATGGAAATTTTTCAATTTGTTTTGTGGTTTTCATTGAGCATATTTTTTTTGCAAATTACTGCCTACTAGAATTGAGCGGGTTCAACACCTTTACTCCTACTCTATCCATGTAGATATCAGAACCATCAGTATTTTCATTTCCAATGGCAAAAAAAAATCAAATATTAGTATATTTAAATATGTAGCTATTTTTGTATGCAAACGTATACACTCTGGATCATTTGATTGAGAGAAATGTGTTAATAAGATTTATTTTTTGGATGTCCTTCTATTTGAGTTTGTTTTGCTTTTTAAATTGTATTATTGGTTAGGTCAGTCCGGTGTATTTCGACAAAAATGATAGTGTCCATCAGAAACCTTTTTGAAAATGAGTTTTTTCTTTAGTGTCATCAACATTTGTTTCAAAAATGCGAGCCAAAAGACAAAAAAGTTGGTCTATGCTATTATATTACGACTAATTAGTGTTTAGGAACTCGAAACTTGTTTTGCTATTTTAAATAAAAACATTGCTTAATGAAACTTTATTTTTTTTTATATTTTAGATACAAATAAAAGTAAAATGAATAAAGTCGTTAGATCTTCAAGTTATTTCTGAATGAAAAATAGTACAATTTTTGGTCTACTTTAGTTTCAGGGTAAAACTAAGTTGGTCTAAGAATTCATAATGCATTTTATCCACTGCGTTACATCACATTTCCTTGCTTGAACTCGCTGTGGCATTGTGTCCAGGAGTTTTTGGCAATTATCGATCGAAAATGTAGATTCAAGGCCTCTTGCTGGCTGTTGTCTTAATTTTTGCTTCATATTGTGCCATAGACATAGAGTTTCAATCGGTGAAATATTAGGACTGCTGGATTACCATTTCATTAATAGAAAGCCTTCAGCTTTTATACTGAAGCTATGTTAATGATGAAAGAAAAGTTCGTCCAAGATATTTCACAGAATTTCCAAGACCAAAGACAAAGCAAAACCTACCAACTTCACGACCAGACATACATCTCCATATCATTTGTGATGCCGGAAACTTTATTGTTTATTTCAAAAAGTTCTTATGGAACGCTTCTTTAGAGGTGCGAAGTACACGTCTTATATGTACATATACATATATGCCCATCAACAAAATGCACCTTAAATCTTTATTCAACGGTCCAAATTACTTCCCACCACTGATGTTAGGTCCAACTTGTCCTCTTTAGCCCATTCAAGTCACTTTTTCTTTTGCCTGCATGTTAGAATTGGTTTTTCACCGGCCAAATAAGATTGGTTGAAAAATCCCAATAAAAAATTTAAACCTTAAAATTTAAGAATTTTCCAACTTACTATTATCCAATCAGCAGTTTGACGACGATTTTTTTTTGATTATTTTCTTCAATACCCGACAGTAACGGGGTTGTGCTATTGGAGGGCGGACAATTTTCTTTCGGGTTTTGATCTTACCTATTTTGGTGAAGAGAGAAAATATATTCTGGATTGAAGAACGGGAGATTTTAATTTTTACCAATTCCATAAGTAGACACACTATTTTCGAAAGCTTTGATAATTGATTTTGTAAGATTTTGGATATGGCAATACCAAAGCTATTCAAATCGAGAAATCTCACCATAACTTCAAAACTGCTGCTGTACAGGACCATGGTCCTGCCAGTACTCACATATGGATCCGAGACTTGGGTGCTTAGCAAAAGGCACTCCGACCTCTTAGCTGCGTTCGAGAGAAAAGTCTTAAGGAGAATTGTTGGCCCCATATGTGAGGAAGGACGATTCCGGAGACGGTACAATCATGAATTGTACGCAATCTACCTAGAAGCAGATATCGTGACAAAAATTAAGCTCGGTAGACTCCGGTGGGCAGGGCACCTAGCTCGCATGAGCGAAGAGGAACCTGCGCGGAAAGTTCTTTGTGGTACATTCTATGGTAGACGACAGCGTGGTAGACCATGCTTGCGCTGGAGAGATGGCGTAGACCATGACGCCCGAAGCCTTGGGGTGCGCCACTGGATGGCGTTGCTCGGCTAGAGACCGGGATAGGTGGAGAGACTTGTTGAAAGAGGCCAGGACCGGAACCCGGTTGTCGAGCCGATGATGATGATGAATACCAAGTGCCATGATCAGCAAACAACTGGTTTGGAACTTATTGCATAAGCACCCTACAAAACTACCAAAGCAAGAGGAAGCATATTTTTGCTTAATTTCTTCTAAAAATTTACTTAATCATGCGATCATGTTCAGAAGACCAAGTCTTAAATCGCTTATGAAGTAGACCAACTATTTTCCGCTCATTAAGAAATCAGAAGGCTTACAGTTTTAAGGGGGCTGGTAGTGACTTCGCTTGAAAAAACAAACTCGTAACATAGAAGTTTTTAGGTGAAAAAAATGGGTAGACCAACTGTTTTGCGTTTGGGTCGTATATATGTATTTTCTGAGGAAATAAAGGATTTATAATCCTTATGTTGAAATTTCAAATCCGGCTCGAACGACCAGTACAATTTAATGGTCAAACAAGAATATTGAGAAGAAGAAACTATGCGCCTGGCAGGGGTGAAGTTGAGTTTTTGCAGTAAGGAAGATGATAGTCAATAATCTCTATAGATCAATAGACGAAGAGATCAGCTGTTTTGGACTTAGTAGATGGGGCCTGAAAACGATGAAGAAACTTAAAATTAAAATAAAGGAACATTTTTCAAACCCGTTCAAACAAACAACATTGCCATATTTTTGTTTTGCCTTGTTAAGTTCCGAATGGCAATCTAACCTTTACCTTAACCTGTGAATTACTTGGTGCCGTCTTTTTCTGCATTGTCTATAGTCCACTTATACAGCTTCTATACACACTTCAATCAGAAATATCTGTTCAGTTTATACAAAGTAAACAAGTAACTACCATTGGATCAAAATTAGCTGAAAAACATATTTCAGGAGCTCATTTTATATTACATAAATATTATTTTGTTTAAAAAAATATTAATTCAATATGAAATTAAAATTCTTCTTTTAAAATGTTGAACTTACTGAAAATTTTAACTCAGCTAGTTAGGTATCGAACTGGCTGAAAGAATTTTGTGGTTAAAACCCTGGTCCACTAAGGACTGTTGCGCCTCCTTTAGTAACAAAGTACTCACTGGTCGTTTTCTGATTCCTAAAACATCATCATATGACCTTCAATAACTGTTTATGCAAGAACAACTTTGTAACGGCCTTTGAAAGTAGTATTTCAGTAGAACTATTCCAAAAGAAATATTAAGTTAGTAAATCTTCGGTTCTATTTTTGTCCGCAGACTGGTATTTTTTTTTTAAATTGTTAAATGCTGTTGTACTATTATGTTAAGACCTAAAATTGCATTTTTGCTTACGACTTATAAGTACTATAAGGCAAGTTATGCATTCGTAAAAAAAATCGAACTCGAGATTTTGATCAAAGTTGACATTACGATGATAGCGATGACCAAAAAAGTGGGTCTCGCAATTCTGTCTGTCTGTCTGTCGGTTCGACTACAGCCTGAACGGCTCGGCCGATTTTCTTCAAACTTGGTAGATATGGGTTTTAATTTTTCCCCCCACATGTTTTTTTCTTTTGTTTTTTAAGACCAAAAATAACGGTACCTGCCATACGATTTTTTTCGAAATTTTATAAATATTTTTTTTCTCAAAAACTGTCCCACAGATTTTTTTTTTAAAACTTGAAAAATTTGATTTAGTTAAGTCTAGGTAATGGTTGAAAAAAATTTTCCAAAAAATTGTTATTTTTGATAGCCCCCCTGGGTCCATTTTTTTTGTTTTTGATTTTCTCGAAAACGGTACAGCCGATTTAAATCATTTTTTTTATGCTAAAGCTCCTCCAAAGTTTAAATATTTTTACATATTCAAATTTTCAATTTTTTATTTTTTGGATTTTTAAAAAAAATTTCAATTTTTTTTTTTTTGGAAACTAAAAATTTTTTTTAAAACCCCAAGATCGATTTTCTTCAAACTTGACAAATGAAAGTTTTTTAATATAATCTACAAGATTTGAGAAAAAAATTTTGTTTTATTTAAAACTAACGGTACCTTCCATACAAAAGTTAAAAAATGGTTTTCGAAAATCGTATTTTTCTCAAAAACAGTTCTGAGAATTTTGCTAAATTTTTTTTTCTTTTGATTAACTTTTACGATCTATAATTTAGTAAAAAAAAATTTTAAATCTAGATATTACTGACTGTATCTACCATACAACGATTTTTTAGAATTTTGAATTTCTCATTATCGGCATAGCGGATTTTAATGAAATTTTTTATAAAGAAGCTCCTAAAAAGTTTAAAAAACATTTCATTTAAAAACTTAAAAAAAAAATATTTTTTTCAATTTTTGGAAAAAAAAGTCATTTTTTTGGGAAAATTCGATATCTCGGGAACGGCTTAGTATTTTTCTTGGAAATTTAACTCTCATTCGTACAATAACAAAAACTTAAAGTTGTCGTACCAATGTTTTTTTTAATGTTTTATAAATTTTGTGCATAAAAGCTTATTTTTTAAGGAACCACTACAATGACTTATAATTTTTGTTCTTGCATAAATTCATATTTGCATAGCATTCTGCTTTTATCTCTTACTACTAAAAGAAATTAGAAAAATTCTTTTTATCCTTATGAACAGTTTTCTTTAATAACATTCGTTTTTAAAATTCCTAGTCTATTACATAGGAGCAAGTTCGTGCGACCCAGTCGTGCATTTTATTTCTTCTAGAATTGCCTTCTACCCTTCAGTACCAAATTTAAAGAAAATGGCACACAATTTTAATCAACCTAATGTTAAGGTATTAGTATATAATATAATAACTCTGCTGAAATTTTTCGTCAATAGTAATAGTAGTAGTTAATCAGAATAAATTGCAGTTTTAGATCAAATAACTTATTTATTTGATTTTTTACTGTCTAATGAAAATACGTAAGGCGGCAGTGTCTCAATCAAGTGATGAAGAGTGTATATCTGCTTCTCCGTGCATATATGAGAAAAATTCCATAGGTTATCCGCCATTCAAGGTAAATACATGCATTCGTTCCATATTATTGTTCCCCGCTAGTAATTTTGCAATTTATTTTATTCATTATGCCTTTTTCCTGACTGAAAAAAACTCTATTTTCTGCCGGTTTTTAAATAAAATCAAAAACCTGAAGCCTCCCAAGGGGGATTTTCAACATTTCAAAAGAATCCCATAACCGATTCTCACCCGAAGTTTAATTGAGATTGTAAAAAAAACGTTTTTTTTTTTTGCAACACGCCACAGAAGAAATATATCTGGACGCAGAAAACTTTTGCGGTGTACTCGTATTCCATCATCTATGATGAAAGTACACAAGGAAGGAATTGGTCCTGTTTATATACTTTTTTTTTTTTCAAAAGATATTTCATAGCATGGTTTTTTGAAATATTACGAGTTGATGATGAAACTTGTTCGATTTCAATATGACTTCTTTCCATATTCATGCAATCATAAGTGCTGGGCGTATGTGTGTAGGTGGTAGTCCTTTCATTTTCATCATCATCATATTGGCGGTTGGAGGACACACTGCACGTGGAACTTGCTTCAGATTTCAATTTGTGGATTTTTTTTTCAATTAAATTGAATGTTTTCTCATTTGGCATGAACATTTTATATTTTATCGCAATTGAAAAAAAATATAAATTTCATGACCATGGCAGTGTCAGCCAGGCAGGATAATTATAAAATAAACATTTATGTGAAGTGATGTGGTTTTGCGGCACAGCCAGAACGGGCGGAATGGATTGCGATTGCGAGTGCTTTTGAATGGCATTTGTGGTTGGAGCATAGCTGAACTGACAGTGCCTCCAATTTGTTAATCAGTTGATCTTGTTCGGATTTATTTCTTTTCTTTTTTCTTTCTCAAAATTGAACCACATAATTTAGAGAGACTCAATATTGGTATTACTCTTAGGCGTTCTCAGACTTCGGAAACTTTTTTGTATAAAAAACTTAGTTATAAAAATTCATTCAAATCCTGAAGACATCAAATTCACATATTAAAAGAACATCCATTAGTATTTTTCTTCTAACCGATAATTTCTTCATCAAGAATTGGATGAGTTATTTTTAGATTGCGGTTTTCAAAACTTCTTTTGAGTAATATGCTTCTAAACGACGATTTCTAAACAAATTTTTGAAATTTTATATTCGAAAACGCTTCTCACAGTAGTCTTTAAATTCACTTAATAGTTGATGTTCAATTTTTAAGTTGAACGTTTTCTTCATTTCACTTCTTCGGATGCTAGGTTTTTACAAAATCCCTAAATGCAGTCATATTTTAATTGACATTAAAGAAGTTTCATTAAAATGTGTATAACCGAGTAATTTCAATAGTATATTCTAAATTTGAATCAAGTTTGTGCATCAGTTTTGGGTCTAGCTCGACGTGCACCTAGACGCACTAAAGTCAAACAGATGGACGTCTCTTTCGATCCAGCTTTTAAAACACCATAAAATCACACATAAAAGGTGTTATGACTTCCCTTAAAATGTTATTTTGTAACACAGAGTGAGTGTTTAAGTCAAGTCGAGAGGATTTAATATCATTGGTCTTGAAAGCTTGCACATCACAGTGAGTTGGGGAGGGGGAGTCAATCGACAAGAGCAAGGTATTCTACATTCTAGAAGTGCGGCTAAGGAAGGAACCTCTATATTTCATTGTACGTCCAAAGTTAAAAAAGAATAAACTGATGAGCGTGTGTTAAAATAACAGTTTTCGATTTCTCCCCTTGAAACCAACAGTATACAAATTCAATGAAAACATTTCATGGTACTATTTTTTAAAACTTTATCAACTTCAAAGCAAATGCGTGACCGAAAAATTTTGATGCAGAGTTAATTATCATTTAAGCATTATTCTGCTGTTTTGATAAAGAAAAGTTGATGTTATTCTAAAAAATTAAAAACTGAGAAAAAATCATTTTCCAATTTTCGACAAACTTAAGGGTTCCAGAGGGTATTAATTTATTTTACTATTTTTTTGTACCCTTTTTAGTTTTCCCAATTTGTAATTATTCCGCGATATAAAAACTTCAAATACCAACAGTTTGTGGTTTCTCCGGGCTATCCTAAAGTCAACATATCCATTAATTGTATTTAGCCGTTATCTATTTTCTATTAAGTCAAAATCACCCTTTTTAGAAAACCTTCGCATACAATTTAACTTAATATGATGCCTGTTCGAAAAACATGAACATGTAGACCACCAACCAAAACTTATGACAGCTCCACGTAAAACCTCACCTAAAATCAACAGAAATTTCAAAATCCCATTCCATCTTATCACAGAAGGAACAGCCACCTACCAACCCTTTTGTTTCATCATATAGAATCTCCTTATTCCTCAAAACTCAAACTCTGGTCTATATGGTGTGTATTCTGACACCGATAAGCAAACGAAAACTGGTTAAACCGAGATGACTTTGTGTTGTGTATTGCATCCCTCCGACTTACGCCATTATATCTTGTGCTTCTCCTCGTCGACGTCGTCGTCGTCTTTGTTTAAGGTCTTTCAATAGCCAAGCCCCAAAGCCATATCCCAGAAACCTCTTAGTTTTTGGGTGCGCATTGTTTGGCAGAAGGATGTTCCCTCTTTTTGTTGTGTCCTCCCCTTCCCCCATATCGCCCGACCGACCCACCCTTTAAAACAATATGCATACTTTGTGGAAATTTTGTTGGGTAAAAGTTCGTTAAAAGTTCTATGATGCTGCTTATGCTTCTGTCTTGATGCACACAGAGGGCCAAACTAATCAGGGTTTTACGAAATATGCCATCAATTTGAGGCAAATATGGTGAAGAAGTTCAACTGTTTTCATTTTTGAAAAGGGCAGATGGATGTAACGAGAGGACAATGTATGGGTATATACTATCATGTGTTGTTTGAAATGATGCTTCTGCAGAAACTATCCTGTACGAGTGTCAGGATCTTTTCTTTTTCCTTATGATGAGCCACAAAAGCTGAAGATGAGTTTTCTTGGTTTCATCTTTTTCTGAGGGAAATTCTGTGTAGCTGGGGGACTATACCACAACTGTATTACGCACGAAGTGGGATTTGGTAAGTCATAATTTCTTAGATAACGTGTTTGTTGTTTATATTTAGTTTCTTGGATGAGTTTTTATTGACTGAAAACCGCACTTTCAAAAAGGAAAAAGAGCTTCAAAGTTTTAAGGAGTTTTACATTCCTCCGAGGTTGCTGAAAGGTCACAAACAGTTGAAAACTGTACCGTTTTCTGGGGATACTGATTTTTTTTGGCAAAATGGATTCGCCTGAAAATATTTACCCCCATAAAAGGTCGAACAAATTCCATCTCTCATGTTTTAACAATTTTGTATGTGTTAAACTTAAGCACATAACTACCAGCTCCGCCAGGGGTTGTTCTCTACTTAAATTAATATTTTATTCATTGCACTTTAGTTTTACGAGACAGCATTTAAGCTTCTTTAACAAAACACAGACGCATGTAAGCCAAATGAGCTTGACACTTCCCGCGCCATATCATTGCAGAATAAAAATGCAGAACTGTATATTATCAATTCCATTCCGAATGTCACATAAAAGCTCGAAAAGGACATTTTCCTGCCATTAGCTTTTTTGTATTTTGAATAATTTATTTCATTTTCTTGAATCTCGCAGCCCAGCCCTCGAAGGCCAACCAAAAGCAACCAACCTTTCATAGCGAACGACGGGGTGGACAACGTTAACATATGCACAACAGAGAGGGCCAAAGTGTAATCTCCTCAATACCAGGTCGAAGGGGATGTGGTGCACACAATTCACTTCAAATACAGATTCGGGTTTTTATACCCTCATGCTGTATCCCCAACGCTACTACCATCCCTGTTCCACCATTGAGCCAGAATAGCTTCTTTTAACGTTACTGAGGCCGACAGGAAAAAGAAGGCCTTCATAAAACGCTAAGCCGATCATCCGTTGCGATGTGAGTGCGGGATCTTTCTTATTTTTTTTTTTTTTTTTTTTTTGTACACCCTATTGAATATTTCATGGGATGATAAATCCAGTAAGGACGAAAAGTGAACACAACAGAAAATCCGACTAAAGATGCTTGCTTTGTATATATAAGTGCTAAAGGTGTCTGGGAGTGAAAAGTGCAAGAGGACCTGAACCCCTGGCTACCACAAATCCCTAAAGTAGGATTTTTGTGATTTTAAATAATGTTTGAAGTCTTTTGCTTAAGCGGAGAAAAGGACATCTATGGAGTTTGAATTCTTAAAAAAAAAAACAACCTATAGCCAATAAGCAGAGCCGGATTATATCCATAAGACAACAAATATTTATGATAAACTGCCTGCATGGGCCCCATGTGTCCTTTGACTCTGTTTTAATCGTACGAGTATTTTTTATTAAAGTCTTCTACCTTACATCATACTTGTAGATTACAAAAATGTCAAAGTGAAATTTTATATTTTACCTTCCACAGTTTTTATTTTGAAGCGAGTCTATAAAATCTCTAGACATAATATTTTAATACGTTCCACAATACTTATATCATTATATAGTCAAAATGAAATAAAAAGTGAATACGTTCCACATTGAATCTAAACTCATATTTGCAATCATAAAGAAAAAACCTACTTAACCTAGAATTTTCTGACATTTGGCAATGATTATTTTTTTTTTGTCAGCAGAAGTTTTGTGGATCGTAAATTTGTAAATTTCATACCGACTAGTAAAAATTTTATTTCAATTTCTATACAAATTTGTGGCGGCTAGTAAGGAACATATCTACATGAAATGAGAAACAAATACGTTCCACATATACATTTTAATCAAATTCTGTTAAATATGATTCCACTCCATAAAATAAAAAGTGAATAAATTCCACAAACTTTCATGTACTATGTTTTTAATCTTGCAGAATGTGACCTGAAGGGAAAAATGGAACCTATCTGGATTGGCTTTTGCACTTGGCAATAATTTCATTTTTGTTCAAAGAAATAGTTTGTGGAACCTAACATTCTAAATTTAATGCTGCCGTTATTGGGTTTGGAAATTTAGTTTCCACCCGAAAAACTATAAGGGTAAGTAAGCAACATTATGTATGTTAGTGATATTAAAAACTAATATTTCATGTTAAGTCTTCTAAGTTCAACAATTATTAATTTTTAACTTGCAACTGAAACGTGTTTAAGTCCATAATGTCGTAATGTCTTGTCTTTCACTTGTAAATCTATATTTTGTGACAACCAAACTGATTTCGCCAAAAACAAGTCATCTTTTGCAAACTTTTTTAATTTTACTTCATTTTGTCTTGATTCCTTTGATAATAGTAAAAAGTGGATTGTAGGTTACTGATTTTAGTAAAGCTTTTGATCAATTGTTTCGTAATACTTCTACTAATTAATACGGTTTCAATGAAAGTTTTTCTAAAGTGCATCTCGTCCTGTATTGAAAATAAATGTTTTATTGTTAATTTTCAAAATGAGCACTCTGATCATTTCATTGTAAACTCTGGTGTTCCCCAAGGTAGCCATCTAGGTCCCATATTATTTAACTTAATTGTTTTTTATTTATGGATCAATTCAGATGAGGAGCTCTGAAATCTGATTCACAATTATCTTGTCGAAAGAAATATTGCCTTCAGGCCTCGTCTTCCCAAAGTCCTATCTCTGGTATTTTGCCCATAGGTCCAAAGTAAGCAATCTATTATTTTTTTTTTTTTTTGTAATTTGGACGCGTTGCCGAAAATCTACTTCAGTAACTCAACGAAATTACTTTTATGACATTTTCATGATTAATCCTTTTATCTACGTATGTTTGTATGTTATTTTCCCGTCCTGGGCGAATTTTTATTCTTTTTTTTTGTATTAAATATAAATATTAAATTTAGGGAGTCGGAAAAAAGTGCGTGGTAAAGTGGCGAGAAGCGCAATTAATTGTCCGTGAGGTGGTTTATTCAGATTTTTTTTGTTTGTGTACTTTATTTGCTGATCCAGTGTTGCAGTACAAATTCTGTGGAAATGTCATTTTTCGACGATTGTATGTAGGTATAGTCTACCAGCCAATTGACACTCTCTCCTTCTATCTCTTTGGGACAATTTCAATAAATAAAAATATTCATTGCACGAACAATCGAAGTGAAAATTGAATAGCCGAGTGCTGGGAGTTATTTATACATGTATTATAGAAGGTGTCTGTTTTTTTCAAGCGCCACGAACTGACGCTACAATCCATACTAGCGCTGCTGATCTCACGGCAACGCGGGGCGCTTACGTCCCCAATATTAAGCCAAGCGGAAGGCAGACACTTCGGCAACAAATCAACCAACAAACTGTTGTCCCTTGAAGCGCAGAACACCAAAAAGGACTTGGACGAAACGTTTGGCTAGTTGTATATGTATACAGAAAAAAAATCAAACAATCGCAATTATGTGCCTCCTATAAAATTCATAGGAACAGTGCTGTGGAAAAAAATCTTGTGAAACGCATAATTTTTGTGAGTTCTTTTGAAATATGTCGGAATATGTAAAATGGAAGTTATTGAAGAAAATCGATGTTTTGAAAATTTTGATTTTTCGCTAAAAAAATTTAGATTCTAGAAATTCTAAGTCATTCTGGTACAATGTTCGAATTTTATTGAGTGCGGAACCATAGGTTGTTAGTGCAGATCATCTGGCATCGTACTTCTAAAGTTTGTTGAGTCCCGATCCTGACCAGAATTCCATTAGTCTTGCTTTACCAAATATTTCGATACCAGTGTAAGATACCCTTTTTTATTGGTAGAACTATTGGCCCTTATTGCGAGTGTCGTTTGTTAATCGATAAACGACTTTAGTCGAAAGTCGATCGACGAAAATTTAAGATTGGTATCAAGTTGGTCTTGTATCAAATTCCTTAAGCTGTGTTTTCATATAGGGCTACAACAACGTAACATAAACTTGTCCAGATAGCTTTGTATACAATTTTTAACGCATCCAACCTTTTGGTACTGTTGGCTTTTATAGAATCGAACGTTGACGACACTCGCAATAAGGCCCATTGTCATCGCTTAAAAATATGAAAAATAATAAGGTTACCGGGTCTGATAAAAATGCATCCCATGAATTTCTAGAACTTGTGTTGAGACTACTAAATCAAATGTTTATTGAAGTGAAATTTCCGAATTGTTTTTATTTGGCGAGTATATCTTCTATATTTAAAAAATATTACCCAAATTTACCTGAAAATCATAGAGGCATATCTGTTCCAAGTACGAAAACTTTTTGCACATATCTTATACTGTAGGCTCGTTAGTTGGGTTTAAAGCAACAATATTATAAGCTGTTGCCAGGCTGGTTCGTTCGGGCTGGTCTTTCCACAGTTGAGCAAATTTTTTCACAAACGATCATCGCAAAAGGTATTTTTGGGAAGAACAAGCTTATTCTTTGTAGATTTCAAAGCGTCTTTTGACAAGATCAATAGGAGATCAGTGTTATTTTATGAGCTATCGGTGATTGGTTTATCGGCGAAATTTATTCAAGTTTATGAATAGATTCTTTTATAAATATATATATGTCTCCAGTGGTTTGCAATGGAAAAAATAAGACCAACTCATTTAATTCAAGTTTAGGTGCACCTCAAGGTTGTATGTTGAGTCCGTTGGTGTTCGATCTGTTTATTTCCGATATTGAAAACCATTTACCGGGAGGTTTCTTTTTTTTTTTTTTTTGCTGATCTATGGGTGAGGCTGATGATTTGGTGATTTTTCTCGATAACACATTACAGCTCCAGATAAATAACTTAAATATTTTGTGATTCGTGGAATCTTAAAATCTCAAACCTAAATTTCGTTTTGATAATAATCCACGGACTTGGAAATAGGAAGATGCTAATATTGAGGTTGATAGTGAGTTTAAATAACTGGGGCCTATTATCTCTCACAGTTCGACTATCAAAGCTCATATCTAAGAGAAACTTAGAGAAGCGAAATTAGCTATCAACACAATGTGGTCACAATTTCTTAAAAAAAAAACTGCAGACACAGCATCAAAGTTCAAGGTATTTAACGCTACACTTAGCAGTTGTTTTTGTTACTTAAATGAAGTGTAGGGGTGTCAACACCTAGAAGAAATGGAAGTTATTCTTTTTTTAAACGAATTTTTCGACTATCGCCTCTAATTCACGACACAATTCCATACTCGTTGTCTTCGGTCTACGTCGAAAATGTGTTAGAAATTTGAAAGCCAATGCGGACTTTCACACTAAAGTTATGCATAGACCTGATAGCAACTTGCACAACAACAAAATCTTGCTAATATCACTCCGTTGTGAATATTCCCCTTTTAGAGACTGTTATGTACTGTAATTTAAAACTTTAAGAAGACGTAGCATTACAAAAATTTTGTTCGACGAATATGGGTAGTGAAGGCCTTCCTAGCTTGTTTAAACTTCCAGTTCGAAGCTTACTTCTCTGACCATAATATCCTTCTTACAACTCAAATCAGACCTCTATTCGGTATAAAAGTTGTCATACCTGAGAGAATTAGGTTTGTCATATCTCCGCTGGAGTCTATGGCGCAAAATTTTAAACAGCCTATTATTAAGGTATTAGTATGATACTACTTAGCAATTTGCTAACTTAATAGTAGTTTACTAACTCATTCTTAATTTTAATCATTTTCTAACTAGTATCGTACTAAGCCAATTTTCTTAATAAATTGCTTCTGAACACACCTAAATCAATGACATTTCGTGTAAAAAAGTAAGTACACGAACCTTTTTTGATGTTTGCAAATGTCAAAGAGTCATATGAAGCTAGCACGATACTTAAAAAAATAAAGTTGGTATTCGATGCTTTTAACTTTAATAAAAGGGTAGAGAAAGTATGATGCTATATTCGATTAAAATTTGCAATTTCGTTGTTTTAACCTAGTATCATACTAAAACAGCTTTAGCATCGTACTAATTCAATTAAAATTTTGCGCCTATGGCCCTTATTGCGAGTGTCGTTTGTTAATCGATCGACGACTTTTGTCGAAAATCGATCATCGAAAAATTAAGATATCTGAAATTATTCTTGTATAAGATACCATAAGCTGTGTTTTTATACGTAGTTACAACAACATTAAGTTATCTAAATAGCTTTGGATACAATTTTTAACCCATCAAACGTTTTGGCACTATCGACTTTTATCGAATCGAACGTTAACGACACTCACAATAAGGCCCTATGTAACTATCTATGAAGCATAGTGGTCAGTTAAAGTTCCTGAAGAAATTATTGAGACCGCCCAGGTGGCTTTCTCGTATAGGCAAACGGTTCTCCTTGGTTTTTGTTTTCCAGTATTCGAGTATGCTCGTCGAAAAGCTGAGTAAGATGATTCAACTCAGAAAAGATCTCAACATGCATACATTCCTTCGGGTCTGGCCAGAAAAGCGATGGCAAGAAGAATTGCGTACCTTTAAATTGCCAATTTCAGTGCGAGGATACAGCAAGACAATTTTTCAATAGTCAGTCACCGAGAAGTTGAATTTTTGTCCAGGTTTGGACTTCGATAAAGAAAACAAGTTTGAATGTTGTGCTTATTTATCGAGAACTTAAACAACATGAAATTAGGGAAGGAATTTGAGCACGGTAGAATTTAGTATGTACCATCATTCCGAACATAAATAATTAAGTCTTAAGTCGAACAAACAGACATACAGAATTGCGAGGCTCACGTCTTTGGTCCTCCCTATGATCGTACGGTCAAATCTTTTTACGAATGCATAACCTGTGTCGCAAGTAAAAATATTTTACAGGGATAGGTAATTTTTTCCACTTGACTGTTTATGTTTTTAATCACGGACAAAATAAGGTGAACAAAAAATAATGTGTGGGTGGAAATAAATAAAACGAATTCCATCCGAAAGCAGATAATAAATTTTATATGAGTGCGGGAAATTTTTTGCGCATCATGGTTGATATATCTACATAAATTTTTTTTTTGTATATTTTTTGTAAAGTCTTACTTATACTCGTATCTATATAGTTTGAATTGCCGACTTTAATTTAAAACTATTTTGGTAGAAAATTTTGAGTTTAAAAACAAAAAAATACGGGACAAAGGAATGCTCTGGGGATCTTATGTTCTTGGTTTTAGATAGATTAGCCAACTGCTATGGATAGGAATGGTGACAGCAGATCACTGGTCACTCGGTACACACATTTTCTTTGATGAATTCTCCTATGAATTACAAGTTAGTTTTAAGTTCTTGTAGTAAGAGCAATATGAAAATAGTCGATATAGTTTTGACAATAGAAACAGGATTTAAAAAAAACAGTGTTGTCGGATGACAACTAACTGATGGACGGTCAAGCGTGGCTGCTCTTTTGTTCCTAAAAAGACAACAATAATGTATATAGTAAAATAATTCGGTTAATTTTGCCAACACGATATTTCTTATTGTTCGAGCTCGAAAAAAAAACAATATAATTTCAAAACCTATAGCTTGGAAGCTATTGGGTCTGCAGAGACGATTCCATCCTCAAATTCTCAATTCTATGCTTGAGTTCAAAAACTTCGACTATTCCTTGGTTCAACATCATAAGAAACTTCATTGAACTACGAAATCTGAACAAGGTTTCTGAACTATTAGGCCAGATTATGACTATTTAGCTAATCACGATGCGCCACAATATGATTAAGTATTTTTAAACAAGAGTCTATGAGGGGGAAGAGATCTTATCCGGTATCGTTGCCCATACTCATTGTAAAAGAATATTTGATGGTATTGGGAATGTATCAGAATGGGAACGATAGTGTGAATCTTTTCTTAGTCCTAAGAATTGATTTATTTTAAACCTATTAAAAACTTTAATTCATATGGTGTTATACCGTAACTCCCTCAGTCGAAAATAATATCTGAGGTAATTTTAACCCCAAAAACATGAAATTAAAAAATGAAACCTATTACGGAGCCAATGTGTATACTCTACTTCGAGCGCATCTTGTTTGCATATAGCAATGGATGTAATGTATATTTGCTTTATATGTCAAAATAAGTATTGTACTTCCACTCCTGTCAAGTACGTCAGCCTTACAATTACTTGGAATACCTCTGTGGCCAAGTATCCAATATAGGTAATAGTTGATCTGCTGTGCCATCTGCTTGAAAGATGAACAGTATTCAAGGCCTGTTATAGAATTTTAGGGACAGAGTCCAGAGATTTAATAGGGGCTTGGCTATCTGAGACGATGCGGATATCACTATTTGATATCGCGTTTTCTTTGAGCCAAGAAAGGGCTTCTTTCGGCGCTAATATTTCCGTCTGGAAACATGCTTCAGTGATTAGGAAGATAAAAGAAGAGACCTAAGTGTACTTAGTCTATCTGAGTAGATATCTGCATCAACCTCATCATTTTTGATCCATCAGCATAAAAATAAACCGATTCGTCTTTCAGGAATTTCAAAGCCTCCCAGAAGGATCTGAAAGAGATGATAACCTGAAAATTTCTATCGAACTGTAATTGTGCAACGATGTTGCCTACATAATAGGTATGTTGCTTGATATTGATCTGAATGAATTCAGAAAGGAGTAGTAGTTAATTTCGTTATTGCTCCACTGCGAGGAAGTTTTATGACGAATAGCTGTGCTTACCGATGTTTGTTTGCCGAAAATAACGTTGGATTTACCCCTTTCCAAAACGGTATGCACATGGGACTGACGCGATGTGTAGAAGGCTTGGGTTCGGTTCTCAGCCGCTGTATTGCTTCTTGCGAGGAATTGACAAATCCTCTAAAAGTGTCTCTTGTCATTAAAAGTGCTGCTCATTAGCTGTGTCGAAAAGGAAGTAAATTGGAAGTCCCCTCCATTCCTGATAACACGCATGTAGGAATGGTTAAGAGTTCTAAGTCTCTTAGAGCTGTTCCACCATCAATTCTTTTTGTTGGATGGCCTTAGCAACAATACCTGAAGAAATTTAAAAATAGAGATGACAAGTTTTAATCAAACTACTCCCTTGCCTAAATTATTAAAGTATTATTTTGAACATCTTAATCGAATTCACAATACCTATTTTATCTTTTGAGAATCTTGCTGTCTTTGACTTTGAAATTTCTAAATCTGAAAAAGATATGTTTGTTTAGTTTTTTTATTTAGCCCAAACTGTCATTGCTTTAGGTATGTATGTTCAGAAACAATTTATTAAAAAAATGCCTTAATATGTTGCTAGTTATAAAGTTTTTCAAATTAAGAAAAAAAATTTAAAATTTTCCGTCAGACCAATTATAACTACCGAAATATTTTCTTGAATAATCATATTTTTTTGCAAAGGATAAAAAGGTTGATACAATTTATAAGTAATAAGTAATAACCCAAAAATGTTGCGTTGTAGTCATGCAGACATGTACGAGTATATGAACATAATTTGGCGCAGCACTTTTCTTTTGATTACTGTCAATTTTTTTGATCCTTAAAAAAGCATGAATCTTTCCGGCTGAATTTCAACTCAATTTTCTTTATCCCAAACAAACTATGTATATCTACAAAAAAAAGAAAGAAAAATATCATAAATATTTGATTAACATTTGAAATGAAATTTTGTCTTATGCCCAAGATGATGGAATGTCAAAAGGACTTCTCTGAAAATGAAGAAATATACAAATCCTTTTATAAGTTCAAACACGAAGGTATATGACGTATAGGTATGTTTATTATTTTTGAGTACGGCAGAAAAACTAGAGACATTTATTTCCAACTCATCTGTCAAAATAGTCGGTACGCATTTATATTGTATGTTATAGGGAAGGTATATATCCACATTAATATTATATTCAAGCTAAAATAAGTCGTTCTATTCGGCTACGTGCTTAAAGATATGAACTACCGAGACTGAAAGATGATGTATAAACCTTATATCCTGGATGATATGAAAGATATCTATTTATTTTTGTCTTAATCATTTCGACTGCCAATACTTACCAAAAACAAAAAAACCTCGCGCAACTTGAAAGTTTTATATCTTTCCCCAAAAAAGCCAGCTCCCAATCCTGTCAGTGCGTCACTCTTCCGGGTCGCTATATATTGCCTGCAATGATATGGTTTATTGAGGCAAATTCACTTTGTGTTTCGGTACTATCCATTTGTCAAAAATGTCAATTCTATGACAAAATATGCATAGATGAAAAGACACAAATAAATTGGCGAAAAAAATAAAACTCCATCAAATAAAATTCCATTATTCTTGATGCAGCTCCGAACTCGGTTTTCATCCACAATTCTGCTGAATTTAATAGAGTTTTGTCCATTTAAACTTCTTTAATTTATCTCAATTTGTATCCAATGCATGCAACTAAATAAAATTGTAAATGGCAGATTTTTTTTTTTTTGCAAGTTTGTTTTTTGAATTTCTCAAAAACGTAGTAGCTCCTAGAAAGTTTAAATAGAAATTTTCAAAAAATGTGATATTATGTGACATTTGAAACAATCTTACAGATTTAATCAACGTACTGCTTTTGTTACAGGTTTTCTGTCAATAATTCCACACATTAACCGTTTATTTCAAGTTCCATCAAAATACCCCTTGTGGAAAGATCTCATCGTCATGGCTTTGACTTTATCAAGAACTGAAAAGTACCCTAAAGTGATTTGTCATTATGGATAAATTGATATACATATGTAATTGTATAATTTTCAGGAAAAAAATTCCTAGTCAAAGCGGGCACTGGAAACGTTCTCAATTTTGACATCTCGAATTTATTTAGATAGGACTTTTGCTTTTTTCATATTATTTTCTTTCTGCAATTGTTTATCTTGGGCAAATCAAAATTATAAACCATCACAATCTTTGTTTTTAACCAAATTCAAAAAAATAGACCAAAATCAAATGAAAGCTATCTTCAAGCGGAATTAAACTTCGTGACATGGCTGGCTTGACGTTATGAGACAGCATTGAATTCCTTTCGCCAGAATCTTTATATTCATTTAAAGTTTGAATACGGACAATCTCCTACTAGATGAAGAGCTAGATGATATTGAAAAAGAGCATACATCAGTGCATCATAAATGAAGGATCATTGGGAAGCCCATCGAGAAGTATGTAGCTCTGGTTCATCAAAGTCTGCCAAAGTCTTTTCGAAAGTCAACAAACAAACTGATAAGAAAATTCCAAGATGTTGAAGACTCAAGGGGAATTCCCTCTTAAGAGGCAGAGAACTTGGCCCAGAGCATTCCGACATTCTTTTTTTTTGAATTGGCAACGGAACATTAAAACGAGATAATTAATATATCGGATGAGTCATACCAACCAAAACAACAGTTTCCAAAAATCCAAATGGGTAGTAAACGCTGTAAACTAAATTGACAAACATTCCTTTTAGATTCTCCTTACATAGGACTTCATGATTTATATACCTTTTTGACCAAAACGAAAGCTCATTTAACCCCGAGCAAAACATCGCAATATTTATTATAAGAACATTTTATTTTTTTATAACTTTCTTCATGGATGTTCGTTCAGAGAAGCAACAATCGTAGTCTTATATCTAAAATTAAAAGAAATCAGGTGGCATTTGGTCTTCAGCTCAAACAATGTAGGATTTTACGAGTATTTAAGCAATTTTTTTTTTATTTTTTTTTTTATTCTAAGCCGTTTGTACGTGATGTTTGACCAGTCCAGTCATTAATTTCGGTATGTTTTGATGAATACTTCTAAAGGAATTGAATTATTAAAATATTTTTTTAATATTCTTTTAAGATTCCGTTACGAGATTGCTTACCTATTTTGAATCGATCTCAAACATTTGTATCATAGAACTATGTTTTGCAATTTTTTCTTTTTGGAAAAACATGTGGATGAGAACTAAAAAGAGGAATTCATTTTGATTACTTGATTCAGTGTGCTTGTTCAATTCGTTCAAGTGGTTTAGTCTTCTTAGCTTCAATCCCCAAATTAACTTCATATGTTTTGGATTTTTAAGTAATTAAAAGAATAAAAATACCTTTTAAATAAAAAACGATTTTTTCGCCATAGGCTTCAAGAAAACACTCCAAAGAAGGTCATTTATTTAGCTATAGTTTAAATTATGTAAAATACAAATCAATTATGCTAAGAGTATATGTATATATGTATATAAATTGTAACGTTTTATATTTGGGGGGTTCTTAACATAATCATTTTTCTTCCCTTATTCACCTCCTTGAGGACAGAGCGAATCTCGTAAACTATATCCACGCACCAAACGAACCGAGTTCACTTTCAGTTAAGATCAGAAAAGATCCCCTAAAGTACTGACTTGATTTTCCGACACCCTGCTCTTGTCCCCAAGTTCTCCCCTGACGACATCCTCTACCTTTAGGACCGATGCCTACAGACTCATCGGCCCGTCCAGGCAGAAGTCGAAAGGTCTGTCCTTTTGCGTCAATAACCGAAGGCCTGATAATCACCATGCAAAGCTCGTCGATGGGGGGGGTTCTTGTTATTCGCGAAGGACGGTGTTACTTTTTTTTTTTTACAGGCCTAAGTCTAAGATGATGTTCGACCAATATTTACTTCCATCTCCTTAAGTGGCAGGACCCGAAATTTCGTTACCGATGTATATCTCATTTTCACTGTACTTGTACTGAACTGAGGACATAGATGGTCGTGCCTCTGAGCAGTCTTTACCCTCCCTTTCAGTATTCTCAAAAACATTTGGGAACACTCCAATGCTGTTGTTCTGGTGCTCAATTAAACTACTACAACAGCCCTCATCTGAAAAGGGGAAAGTCGTTGACCTCCCCTATGGACTTATTTAAACGCCCGCCTCATCTCTCCTTCTTTTCTTCCACTTCCCCAAAACTAAAACTTTTAGAACATCATAATAATTTAGTATGTTCCGAAACCAAACTTTAAAAAGTTGCTATCCCTCGTCTAAAAAAAAAACGAGAAACAAAAAAAATAGACTCCTTTATATAGAAGACTGAAACTTATTTAACCCAACGACGAACAATATTCTCAACTGGAACGGAATAATGAAAATACCACGGAAAACAAATTCTTATTTCTCTTTTTATAATTCATATTATTTTTATTGAATATTCCTTACTTAAAATTATTTTACACTAAACCTTTTTTGCTCCCGCATCACCATTCATCGGATATATTTAAAGTTATATTACGAAAAGTATTTATTCATTAAAATAATTAAAGATTCTTTAAATTTCGTTATAGCCTGATAAGTTCTGTTTTCATAAACATCATCCTTTTTCTTTTCATATTAACACAAAATCCGAATTTAGAAATCGAACCCTTTTTTTTGTATTAAAGCTATGTACGTAATAATTTACTTTAATAATCTTCCCTTTTTGTTATTTCGGCTTCTTTGGTTTCTTATTTACTCATTTAAAGATATAGTTCAAAATATATATATTATATGATATATAATATATAATATAGTATATAATATAGAAAAAAAAATGTATTCAACATGTAAAGAAAAATAATCACTTACCAGGGATCCTCCATGTTGTGCACAGCATGATGTGACCTGGTGAATGGGAATGTTGAATGTTGATAAAGATAATATAATTTTAGACCTGTTGCCACGATCAGTTTAATATGAATGGAAAACGTTGATATCTTTTTAACACTTTGATTCCAACACCAATAGAAATATTAATTTTAGAAAGCACTCGCGATGGATGGGATGTTACAATATCTTTTCCTTATAATATATATGTATATATCCTACTATAATCAAATCCTAATCTATTATTCTAAAAATAAGCTTATGTATATGTACCTATTCTTACTTCAAAATTCTACTCAATGCCTCAAATAGATATTGATAGCTTCACTTCTGTTTCTACACCGCACTCAGTCCTTTTTTTCTATTATATCTTTTCTTTTTTTTTGTATCAAGTATGCCTGGTTTAAATAAAACGTCAACTTCAATTATTTGTTTCACGTCTTTCCAAATTTAGTTTGATTCTCAACTAACTATCATCACATATCAAATTAGATCGCTGTCAGTATAAATTTGTTTATAATTTTTACATCATATATGTACATATGTACATATGTATATGTATTTTGTTTTCTAGCTTTAATTTTATTTCTTTGTTTTCTCTCAATCTCACTTACTTTACAGCTTCTTTATCCTATTTTACTTTTCTTTTATTCTCATTTACAGCTTTGAATTTTCTTTCAATTGATAATTTTCCTTCAATTCTAACTTTCCTTGCTTACTCTAAATTCCTTATTTTTTTTTTTTCTAGGTAAATGGACACACTAATGGACTTCACTTTTTTGTTTTTTTCAACGCGAAATTTTCCTCTTATCACTTTGCTTTTACATTTCTAAAACTATATTTCAGTTCTTGTTTAATTTTTGTTTGGGCTTGACTTTCTTTTCTTTAAACTTTCTTTTTCTTTACACTTCTAGGAATCAATTGATGACTGAACATCCTTATGTTGAATTCTTATGAGGAATTGCTTTCCCTGCGCCACGCACTGGTGCCAATTGATGGCCCGAAGAATTGGTTTAGGTGCTTGTACCCACTCCAGTTGTATCAGATCGGTTATCACTTTTTTTATCAGGATCTTCAAGAATGCCTCGGATTTAACTCGTCTTAGGCGAGTCCTGGTCGAGCATTTGCCCACGTGTGACACTTTTTCCTGGATCCACGAATCCGCCACTTTTATTTTTGATTGTGAATTCCAGGACAGAAAGGTTGCGAATCCAATACTCTCGTATCGGTTTCTGAATGCTAGACCCTTGAACTCTATGCCGGTTCGTCGGACTAGGATCTTCTTTATGGGCGGAGTGTCGTCGGACCAAATGCTACGCACCATGGATTATTTTAACACGAAATGCTATGTGGGCAAACGAATAATTTTGTTTTTAACAATCTTTTCTTACTGGAATTTGCAATCTTACTTACATATATGCAATTATCGTGTTCAGAACTCCTAAATTCTTGCAGATTCTTCGTCAAAACTGGCTGAACTTATTTTTATGTCTTCGCTATGCCGGGTCGAAGAAATATTGGTTGAAACCGAACTTTTATGCAAAATTTTTATATTCGCGTATTCGTTTTTTCGTTTTTCACTTTTAGTTTTTTGTGATTACTCTTGATTTCTTTTAAGATTAACTACCTTTTGGTACAATTATTAAAAAGAACCCTGGGAGTAGAGAAACGTGACTTTATGGACCGACGACTAAAATGTAAAAGGCCGAAACCATGAGGACTTTTTCACAGATCGCGTTTTTCGATGGAATTCCGTGGAATGGAGAAAAAACGGAAATGCGCATTTAACTTGTATGGGACAGCTCAGAAAACGAAGGTGGTCAATGCTAATTGCATTACTTGCTGAAACTTAATTCTTTAAGCACAAGTTCCCAGATCTTAACGCGTCGTAATTTACCACTGTTGATGTTGTATTTCTATGTTTTGCAATATGGCTTACGACATTGTCCAGTTTGGTTTGAAGCATTAGAACTTCTTTTTTTTTTGTTTCAACTTTAAAATTGATTTGTACTTATTTTATTTCATTCGGAGATATAAAAAAAATAAATTGCTGCTAAAATCCGACATAGGGTTCGTAGGATATTTTTCTTTTCTTTTGAACCATAGACTTTTCTTGCTGGTAAAATTACTTTTAGGACTGTCTCCTACAAAATTTTTAATTAAACTAAAATAATAAAATAATATAATATTATAATATGTACATGTTTATACATACATACATATACATAATATAATATAATATAATATAATATAATATAATATAATATAATATAATATAATATAATATAATATAATATAATATAATATAATATAATATAATATAATATAATATAATATAATATAATATAATATAATATAATATAATATAATATAATATAATATAATATAATATAATATACATAATATAATATAATAATGCAATATATTTAAAAGGAAATACAAAAATAAAATATATAAATATTTACTAATAACTAGTTTCTCAGATATTGGAGATGTCTTTATAATAATATAAAATCTTCATCCATAAAACCAATCTCAGCAGTGCAATATTCGAACTTCTAGAAGAAAAAATATGCTAAAATTAGAACTTTTTGTAAATATTTTAAATATATGAGATAAGCATACCATTAAAATTCCATAACTTATGCTTCTTCTACGTAATATATTTGATAGTCGAATAACATACCAGTACTACTTCTATTGGAGCTAATACTACAACTACTACTACTTCTAATGGAGCTAACACTACAACCACTACTACTACTACTACTTCTAGTAGAACTAACTCTACAACAACTACTACTTGTATTAGAACTAACACTCGTTCTACTACTTTTACTTCTACATCTGGTTCTAGTTCTACTTCTACTTCTACTGTTTTTTATGCTGCGAATAATAGATTTTTCGCTACTGCTGCTACTATTGCTTCCACTTAAACTAAAGCTTCTGCTGTTTATACTCTTTCTACTACTTTCTCTAATCAACATAGTTCTACTACAGCAATCTGATCCTAAAGTTTCTATACTATCGGAACTACTTCGACTACTACTTCTAATTCTAGTTCTTCTAACATTACTTCGGCTTTTTTCCTTTGTAAAACTAATTCTTCTAATTATTCTTCTATCAAAAATACTTCCTATTCTATTCTTTCTACTACTACTACTTCTAATTAATCTAGTACGACTATTACTATTTAGTCCTAAACTGTCTAAGCTCTCACAACTACCAATATCACAAGAAGAATCCCTACAATCTGCTAAAAGTGGAATCTAAATAAATAGGAAAACAAAATAAATACAAAAATATTTTTATTTATTAAAAAAATTTCACTCACAGTTTCTTCAAAATTTTCTTTCTTACAAGGCTTTTTAAAAAAATTCAATTTATTTTTTATTGAAGTTTTCTTTACAGGAGAAGCTCCATCGGCATGTTTCTTCGTAAATAATGCAGTTATCTGTTAAAATAAAATTATAAAAAATTTACATAATATTTATTAACATTTAAATATTCAAAATATAATTTTCTTACATTTTTAATTAATCCCATTTTCATCCAATTAATTCTTTTTTTCACAGCTATTTCTTTTCTTCTTTCTCACACAATATTTTTTTCAGAATGATTTTTTCTCGAATTCTCGCCACTTATATAGTAAATTTAGAATTTCAAAGCCTACTACCATCTTATTTAAAAAAAAAACAAAAAGGCAGTGAATATTCAATTGATTTCATGTCACAAAACATAAATTTCCTTCGTGTGACACTCAACACTATAAGACTCCAGCGCCCTCTTTGATTTTTGCTTTACCAGTGAGTACTCAAAAATTATTGGGCTACCGAATTTTTCGAATGTTTCTTATATTCACTGAAAAACTTCCCACGATTTTATTGAAGAAGCTGTCGCAAATGACAAATTTGAAATGGTCCGAGATATAAGCTATTGTGGGCAATTCAGGGAACTTTGAAGAGTTATATGCATATCAGCATGAAGGTCTCGAAGATTACCACCCGATGCACTAAAAAAAAGTGCAATACCTCCAATAAAATGCATTGCACACCAATTGCATCGAGCAATGCAGGCAACTTAAAATACTTTCATGCATACCAAAATGAAGGTCTCTAAGACGGCCATCCGATGCACGAATAAAAAATGCATTATCTGCAAAATTATGCACTTCAATGACATTTTTAGTTAAAAAGTTGGTATTAGCTATTGTGGGCAATAGAGAGAACTTTGAAGAGTTATATGCACACCAGCATGAAGGTCTCGAAGATGGCCACCCGATGCACTAAAAAAAAGTGCAATACCTCCAAGAAAATGCACTGAACACCAATTGCATCGGGCGATGCAGGCAACTTAAAATACTTTCATGCATACCAAAATGAAGGTCTCTAAGACGGCCATCCGATGCACGAATAAAAAATGCATTATCTGCAAAATTATGCACTTCAATGACATTTTTAGTTAAAAAGTTGGTATTACCTATTGTGGGCAATAGAGAGAACTTTGAAGAGTTATATGCATACCAGCATCAAGGTCTTGAAGATGGCCACCCGATGCACTAAAAAAAGTGCAATACCTCCAATAAAATGCATTGCACACCAATTGCATCGGGCAATGCAGGCAACCTAAAATACTTTCATGCATAGCAAAATGAAGGTCTCTAAGACGGCCATCCGATGCACGAATAAAAAATGCATTATCTCTAAAATTATGCACTTCAATGACGTTTATAGTTAAAAACGAGATATTGGCTATTGTGAACAATAAAGGGAGCTTTGAAAAGTTATATATGCATACCAACATGAAGGTCTCGAAAATGGCCACCCGATGCACTAAAAATAAGTGCAATACCTCAAAGAAAATGCATTGCACACCAATTGCATCGGGCAATGCAGGCAACCTAAAATACTTTCATGCATAGCAAAATGAAGGTCTCTAAGACGGCCATCCGATGCACGAATAAAAAATGCATTATCTGCAAAATTATGCACTTTAATGACATTTTTAGTTAAAAAGTTGGTATTAACTACTATTGTGGGCAATAGAGAGAACTTTGAAGAGTTATATGCCCACCAGCATGAAGGTCTCGAAGATGGCCACCAGATGCACTAAAAAAAAGTGCAATACCTCCAAGAAAATGCACTGAACACCAATTGCATCGGGCAATGCAGGCAACCTAAAATACTTTCATGCATACCAAAATGTAGGTCTCGAAGACGGCCATCCGATGCACGAATAAAAAATGCATTATCTCTAAAATTATGCACTTCAATGACGTTTATAGTTAAAAACGAGATATTGGCTATTGTGAACAATAAAGGGAGCTTTGAAAAGTTATATATGCATACCAACATGAAGGTCTCGAAAATGGCCACCCGATGCACTAAAAATAAGTGCAATACCTCCAAGAAAATGCATTGCACACCAATTGCATCGGGCAATGCAGGCAACCGAAAATACTTTCATGCATACCAAAATGAAGGTCTCTAAGACGGCCATCCGATGCACGAATAAAAAATGCATTATTTCTAAAATTATGCACTTCAATGACGTTTTCAATTAAAAACGAGGTATAAGCTATTGTGGGCAATAGAGGGAGCTTTGAAGAGTTATATGCATACCAACATGAAGGTCTCGAAAATGGCCACCCGATGCACTAAAAATAAGTGCAATACCTCCAAGAAAATGCATTGCACACCAATTGCATCGGGCAATGCAGGCAACCTAAAATACTTTCATGCATACCAAAATGAAGGTCTCTAAGACGGCCATCCGATGCACGAATAAAAAATGCATTATCTCTAAAATTATGCACTTCAGTGACGTTTATAGTTAAAAACGAGATATTGGCTATTGTGAACAATAAAGGGAGCTTTGAAAAGTTATATATGCATACCAACATGAAGGTCTCGAAAATGGCCACCCGTTGCACTAAAAAAAAGTGCAATACCTCAAAGAAAATGCATTGCACACCAATTGCATCGGGCAATGCAGGCAACCCAAAATACTTTTATGCATACCAAAATGAAGGTCTCGAAGACGGCCATCCGATGCACGAATAAAAAATGCATTATCTCTAAAATTATGCACTTCAATGACGTTTTCAATTAAAAACGAGGTATACGCTATTGTGGGCAATAGAGGGAGCTTTGAAGAGTTATATGCATACCAGCATCAAGGTCTCGAAGATGGCCACCCGATGCACTAAAAAAAAGTGCAATGCCTCCAAGAAAATGCACTGCACACCAATTGCATCGGGCAATGCAGACAACCTAAAATACTTTCATGCATACCAAAATGAAGGTCTCGAAGACGGCCATCCGATGCACTAATAAAAAATGCATTATCTGCAAAATTATGCACCTCAATGACGTTTTCAGTTAAAAACAAGGTATAAGCTATTGTGGGGAATGGAGGGAGTTTGAAGAGTTATATATGCATACCAGCATGAAGGTCTCGAAGATGGCCACCCGATGCACTAAAAAAAAGTGCAATACAAATCTTGTAAAGTAAAGAAGACTGCATTTTCGGTAATATGGGTTAAATATAGACAAACAAATTCCTTCGAAAATAATGGGTGAGCAAAGTGGGTAATTATTAACAGAAAACCTGTCTCAAAAGCAATGCGTTGATCAGTTCTGGCTAAATTGTTTTAAATGCCACGAAATTAAAAGCATATACGAAATATTGAATTTTCAAAAAAAGTTCGAACAGTTAACAGCATATTTTTTGAAAATTTCTATTAAAACGTTTTAGGAGTTTCTGCGCTAAAACATTGATCAACATCAGGTGTTACGTTTTATTTTTAATTCGAGATTAAAACCGGCATATATGCATAGTATACCGTATAGAAAGCAAGCCATTCAGATTTTGAACAGACTAGATATTACGAAGATTGAGAAGACGAGAAGAGCGGGTCTTACAAAGCTGTCTGTCTGTTTGACTACTCTTAGTTTCAGGTAATGTTATCCTTGTCCGTCTATGATTGTTCGTTGCTAAAAACTCAATAATAAGACAATTTTGATTAGTAAGCGACATTTTATTTCTATTTTATTCTGGAAATTAATTTGTTAATGTCCTGCAAATAAGCCAGGATTGCGTTCATATTATCATAAAATGGTTGTGATAGCTAGATCATCCGAGTTTCGAGGTCGAAATCGAAACTTTGTACAACTCCTGAAACAAATAAAAATAATTTATATTGAGTGTAGCAAATAATAGGTAATTGTTAAATCAATAATTTAATAAGGAAAAAGTAGATCCATTTTTAATTCAGTCGGTACAGTAGACCTGAATAGTACCGCTGAATGGCATAAACATTGCTGTCTTAACTGGAGATATTCCCTTAGATAGCATAGAAATTATTAATTACAATTTTTATTTTTATACCAATTATTTTTATACTAAACCTAACATAAGCACGAACATGAAAGAGTATACATAAAGTTGTTCTAAATAAAAAATTTTAATCAAATTTTCTTTTTGTTTTACAGGTACTACGTGTTCAAAAAATCAACAAGAAAAATATGAATTCATATTCGTATGGAATCCTAGATGATCTAAAACATGGAATGGAAACTGATAAGTTGGTTTATTTTTCTATATACGCACGTCTAACTATCGATTCACACACGGAACATCAATTAGTCTAATACGTACCTACTCCTACACCATCTTGAAATACCGAAAGCTTAGCTGCTTCATCACCTTTCTACAAACTATTTCAATAATTACATACAAGCCGGTTCATATCCTTGTCATATACCTACTTTGCTGAACGTGATATTTCGTGGAAAAAGGATCAAACACATTAGGCTTTCTTCCAGGAAAAAGGATATACTAATAGATTAGTGGGTGGATAAGGGTTAGGCTATCCTCAGAAATACAAACACACCTACCTAGTCAAAAAAGGTCAATATAGATTCGAAATGATAACAAAGGATAACCACAGCTGTTTTAACGGTTCAATAAATTGAGGTTGAACATACATTATATCTACTTATTATTATTTTGCTTTGCACAAACGAGTGGGCTTAATTAAGTTTTTGGGATAAGCAACTAAACAGAAGTATGTTGCGTGTGATAATTGCCAATGAAAATGGCTGAAGTGGAATTCTTCTTCACGAAACACACATATTTTTGGGGTTTTACGTTGGGGAAATTAGGGATTTTATCTTGAATATTTCTCCAGCTGACTATAATGTCGCATATGGCGCAGTTATTAAGGTCTTTAAGTGATTCCAAGCATCTCTGTGAAAATGTATTTATTTATAGATGTTCTAAACCATTACAAGACTTGAAAGATTAATAAAAAAAAATATGAGAAATCTTAACTGGAATTTTTATTTAATTTTGCAGCAAAACTTTCTGAAGGAGCTAAAAACTATCATGCGAGAAAACTACCATAAATAATAATAAAATTAAGAATTCTCCCTTTACCGAAAATTTAAAAAGTACATCACCAGGCGAGCATGCCAAAGCAGAAGTACCTTAGTTGTTTATTTTTCGTTTTGCAAGTTGCTCTTTCGTTGGTAAGTTCCGCCTTTAAATAACGGCAAAGACGCTTTATTTTTCAGGAGATCATTTAGAAGATCATCAAGAAATGTCAGTGTATTGTTGTTTCGTTTTCTATTTCCTTCATTACTTTCTTCGGGCGGATCCTACCTTTTTTCAATGCTCCATTAAGCATTGGGGATTTCGAAAGGGGAAATTTGCGAAATTAAACAAACCAAGACCTTTCTACCTAAGCATGCTCGCCTGGTGGCTAGGTTTTATTTTGTGGACCCAAACCGATAAAGAAAACAGAACAAAAATGGAATTGAGCAAAAGTGAATCACCAGGCGAACATGCGAAAACAGAAGTACCTTGTTTGTTTATTTTTGGTTTTGCCAGTTGCTCTTTCGTTGGTAAGTTCCGCCTTTAAATAACAACAAAGGCAGCTTATATTTTTCAAGAGATCATGGAGGAGATCCTCAAGAAATGTCAGTGTATTGTTCTTTCGTTTTCTATTTCCTTCATTACTTTCTTCGGGCGGATCCTAACTTTTTTTTGATGCTCCAATTTGCATTGAGGAATTTGAATGGGGAAATCTGAGAAATTAAACAAAACACAATACCTTTCTCCCTAAGCATGCTCGCCTGGTGTATAGGTTTTATTTCTTGGACCCAAACCGATAAAAAGAAAGCAGAACAAAAATAGAATTGAACAAAAGTGAATCACCAGGCGACCATGCGAAAGCAGAAGTACCTTGGTTGTTTTTTTGATTTTGCAAGCCTCTTTCGTTGGTAAGTTCCGCCTTTAAATAACGGAAAAGACTGGCTTTATTTTTCAAGAGAATGGAGGAGATCATCAAGAAATGTCATTGTATTGTTCTTTCGATTTCTATTTCCTTCATTGCTTTCTTCGGGCGGATCCTTACTTTTTTTCAATGCTTCAATTAGCATTGGGGAAATCTGAGAAATTAAACAAAATACCTACAATACCTTTCTGCCTAAGCATGCTCGCCTGGTGACTAGGTTCTATTTCTTGGACCCAAACCGATAAAGAAAACGAAACAAAAATAGAATTGAACAAAAGTGAATCACCAGGCGAACATGCGGAAGCAGAAGTACCTTGGTTGTTTATTTTTGCAAGTTGCTCTTTCGTCGGTAAGGTCCGCCTTCAAATAACATCAAAGCAGCTTCTATTTTTCAAGAGATCACGGAGGAGATCATCAAGAAATGTCAGTGTATTATTCTTTCGTTTTCTATTTCCTTCATTACTTTCTTCGGGCGGATCCCAACTTTTGAATGGGGAAATTTGCAAAATTAACCAAAACACAAGACCTTTCTACCCAAGCATGCTCGCCTGGTAGCATAGTTTCATTTCTTAGTAAGAAGACTGAAATTTACAACAAAAAATTATCAGAACTAGGTACATACATAGTGGTTGACCACAAAGTGAATCACCAGGCGAACATGCAGAAGCAGTAGGTAGTAGTTTATTTATTTTTGGTTTTGCAAATTGCAAAGCTTTGGGGAAAAGCTCCGCCTTTAAATAACAGCAACTTTTACTTTTCAAGAGATCATGGAGGAGAACTCACGAAATGTCAGTGTATTAATCTATTGTTTTCTATTTCCTTCATTACTTTTTTTCGGGCGGATCCATTTTTTTCCATGCTCGAATTGGGGAATTTGAATGGGGGTAAATTCTTTTGTTTATGTGTATGTTAAAAATTGTATGCAAATCAGTGCGATATACCTGTTTTGCTAACATGGTCGCCTAGTAGACTGAAGAGATTTTGGAAAGAGTATAAAAGCTAGTCACCAGGCGAGCATGCTTAACTAGAAAGGTCTTGTGTTTTGTTTAATTTCGCAAATTTCCCCATTCAAAAGTTAGGATCCGGCCGAAGAAAGTAATGAATGAAATAGAAAACGAAAAAAATAAACAATACACTGACATTTCTTGATGATCTCCTCCATGATCTCTTGAAAAATAAAGCCAGTCTTTTCCGTTATTTAGAGGCGGGCCTTACCGATGAAAGAGCAACTTGCAAAACCAGAAATAAACAACCAAGGTACTTCTGCTTGCGCATGGTCGCCTGGTGATTCACTTTTGCTCAATTCCATTTTTGTTCTGTTTTCTTTATCGGTTTGGGTCCAAGAAATAAAACCTAGTCACCAGGCGAGCATGCTTAGGCAGAAAGGTATTGTGTTTTGTTTAATTTCTCAGATTTCCCCATTCGAATTCTCCAATGCTAATTGGAGCATTGAACAAAAGTTAGGATCCGCCCGAAGAAAGTAATAAAAGAAATAGAAATCGAAAAAACAATACACTGACATTTCTTGATGATCTTCTCCATGATCTCTTGAAAAATAAAGCCAGTCTTTTCCGTTTTTTAAAGGCGGACCTTACCGACGAAAGAGCAACTTGCCAAACCAGAAATAAACAAGCAAGTACTTCTGCTTTCGCATGCTCGCCTGGTAATGTACTTTGGTTCAATTCCAGTTTTTGTTTTGGTTTTCTGTTCTTGATGGTGGTGAAGTCCATGAAATAAAACAAATGCACCAGGCGATCATAAGAAAGTAGAAAGCTAGATTTTTTGTGTTTGCTTTAGTTTTCGAATCTCGCAAATTTCCCCATTTAAACAAGCTCAGCCAATGCGGATCAATTATATCGCTCTAGGAACTATATATGCATGTATAAATGTATTTTAATGAATAGTGAAGAAAGTAAGGAAGCGAAAGAACAATAAACATTAACATATCTTGAGGTTCACTGTGTCTCATTGGAAAAACAAAATCTGACTTCTCCGTTATTTAAAGGCGGACCTTAAAGCGAAAGTTTTGCAATTTAGCAAACATTTAAGCTATCTCTACTGCTTCCTCATGCTCGCCTGGTGATCCACTTTTTAATTTTACCTGTTTTGTTCTTATTTAGGTTTTTTTTTTGCTCGTCAAAATTTCGAAAGAAAACTTTATAAAAATATGAGAAACTTTACTAGATACCTTTATATTTAAAATTAACTTTGTTTCTGTCTCATTGTGGTAATCTTAAAGTAATCCTAAAAGGTTTTAAGTTTAAAGTTTTCCTTATCATCTTTTGTTTCTAAAAATTCATTCAAATATAAACCAATAAGTATACTTACTTACAATTTGTTCCTTTTGTCCACCAAAGAACTCATCAACTTTGAATTTTTATCTTTTCTTTCAGCAAAAATTAAGAAGACCAAGAAAAACACATTGAACTTGAAAAAGGTTTACTTTATTTAAAAATTTAAGAAGAGAAATAATGAAGGTAAGTAAGATCCAACTTCAAGCCATCGTCAATCAAAAAACTTTCTTTCATCCAACTTATTTATTAAAATAAACGACGGACGTTGTATCTGGCATTTGAATTTAGACGAACAAATAATCCTTTTTCCACTTTAAATAAAAAATATGCCAGCTGAGATTACAATTTTGTCATCCGGAAAACCTTTTTTTTTTCATTTCCAGTGCCGGATTTAGGAATTTCCGAAGCCTCATTGAATGGAGAACGTATCACAGTGTGAAGATTCTAGAAAGAAAAACTCATTAAAATTGATAGGTCTAAAAACCTAGCGGTGGAAAATCAGCGAAAATGAAAAAAAAAAACACCAAAATTTGTGGCTTTTTTGTTGCTAATTAGTTGCTGGAATATCGATTTTGTTGCTCGAACCGATCGCGAGAAATCGGACACAGTTCTAGATTTATGTTAAGATAGCGTGGAAGCGGTGAAAAATCAGGGAAAATGAAAAAAAAAACACCAAAATTTGTGGCTTTTTTGTTGCTAATTAGTTGCTGGAATACCGATTTTGTTGCTCGAACCGATCGCGAGAAATCGGACACAGTTCTAGATTTATGTTAAGATAGCGTGGTAGCGGTGAAAAATCAGCGAAAATGAAAAAAAAAAAACACCAAAATTTGTGGCTTTTTTGTTGCTAATTAGTTGCTGGAATACCGATTTTGTTGCTCGAACCGATCGCGAGAAATCGGACACAGTTCTAGATTTATGTTAAGATAGCGTGGAAGCGGTGAAAAATCAGCGAAAATGAAAAAAAAAAACACCAAAATTTGAAGCTTTTTTATAGCTAATTAGTTGCTCTAATGAGAATTTTGTTGCTTGAATAGTTTTTGAGATATTAATAACAATGCCGGTCAGTGACGATGCCAACTTAGTTTAGCTGAATTTTCGTCATATTTTTTGTATTAAAAATAGAAAGATTTATTGAACGATTTTTAACCATTATCGAATTACTCACTATTCAATTGTCTATAGAATAATATGAAATTTATTTTTATGTCGTGACATTCTAATAATAATGTAGGTAATAATAGAAAAAGTAGTAGGAAAGAAACAAAAAAAATAAGCCGATCGTAATGTTCATTCCTCAATGTTTAACATAATGTGTCGTACACAAAAAAAAAAAACATGTAAGTTGAAAACTACATTTTCAAAAACTAATTTTAATTCATGTTCAACAGGAGATGTCATTATTTTTGAATTCTTTGACGACGGGACGAACCAGAAAATTAAATTGGGTGCTCTTCCACGAAGTTTAACGAATCAATTAAATAGCAGAGAAATATATAGACTTGTTGGAGCTATAGACTTTACGCCGCCTTCGAATACTCGAAGAAAATCATCAGATTTAAATATAGGACACTTCACGGCCGTGTGCTTACGAGGAACTCAGTGGACAGAATACGACGATCGTTGTGAAAAATAAATACATACGCTATTAAGCCTAGAATTTTAATGTATGTCAAAATCACATGACATAATTCTTAATACTGCTTTTACACGAAAGCGATTTTTAATCTTATTTCCTCGTTTGGAGTCATCTTCCGCTTTATGTAACCCCGCCACCATACACGTCTCTCTCCTACGGGCTTAAAAATCGCAAGGTAATAATGCTTCGTTTAAAAGCAGTTTTTGTTATAAAATTCTATGCTTTTGCACTCAAAATTCACTCAATACAACATTTTTGAGCTCGTAATTTCTTCGTTATTATGAGCTCTCCGAGCTCAAAAACTAGCTGTTCTACGCTTTTGAGCTCTTCGAGCCACACAATATACTATAACCGCACGGAATTCAGCTATGAGATTTTGAGCATTAAATAAAATATTGCGATATTTGCTGAACTTTTCAGGTGAAAGAATCCGACATTCACGTTCAAAAAAGTCATTGTATAAAACCAGCTACAGAGAGCTTAAAACATATAGTAAATAACTTCAAAGAAGTATATAGTTCAAAACAATGCGTAAATCATGAGAAAAATTCGTTAATGTTTAACGGATGCGGATCTAAATTTTACATGTGTATATAGTTAAAAAAAATTAGATTTACATTCAGACAGAAGATTTATATAAACTTTTTTAATAAGTCGCTTAAAGCTAGCCCTAGACGACGAACATGCTCGCTGAACTTGTTCGTGCTCGCCATGTTTTCGTCGTGTAGGGGCTGGTTCGCGAGCCGCTCGCTGTTGGCGAAAAATTTCGATTTTCTCATGTTCGTTGCCTTCGATGTTCGTCGTGTAGGGCCATGTTCGCGAGCAAATCTTATTTTTACCGTGAACGTTGCACAGTGGGTCCTCTTCATACATAATAGTGCTCAAAATACGGTTTTCAATTTTTGTCAATAAAAACAAAATAAAAATGCCTAACCAATATAAATATTATAACAAATATTATAACACAGTATTATCTTTCCTCTCTGTCTAACGGCCAAGTTACGGTACATTTAAGTTGTCTGTGTCATTGCTTTTTCATTAAACATGCAGAAGTTTTAATTGTGTGCAGTTTTCTTTTATTTTTAAAAGTCAGAACTATATTCATTGTTACTAATATTTTCATTTTCAGAAGCAGTTAGTATCTATTTATAACAGTTTTTAGCATTTTTAACAAGACTCTGAGTTTTGAGATTGCTTAGTACCAACAGGACCCACTGTGCGTCGCACATGCTTACTCTGTGAAGAATCAACACGAAATGAATGTTCGCCAAATGTGTTCGCCGTGTAGGGGATAACGCAAACGAACAAGTTCGGCGAGCATGTTCGTCGTTTAGGGCTAGCTTAAAGGAATTATCTGTATTCAAAAAAAGACCGCGTAGTAACCGAAATTTTTTCTACAGAGTAATCTAGCATGGCCGGTTGGTTTGCTTACGGGTTTCGAAACACTAGCGACTTCCGGTTTCTATTTTGTTGCTGACTCTGCACTCAGACAAGGCCTACTGTGCTCAACAAATTATTAATTGGATTTTTCCATGGAAAACTCGAGAGTTAAGCTAGCGTGGACGACATCAAATTTGAGTTACTCGTAGTTAAATTAACTGTGAATAAATATTTTTTTTTCAACTTTTTCTTGGAACATCTTACAGCAACAAATTAGCAACAAATTTACTCTCATTTGTGTGATCGGTTATTCCAAAATTTTATAATTTCCACGCTATCTTAACATAAATCTAGAACTGTGTCCGATTTCTCGCGATCGGTTCGAGCAACAAAATCGGTATTCCAGCAACTAATTAGCAACAAAAAAGCCACAAATGTTGGTGTTTTTTTTTTTTTATTTTCGCTGATTTTTCACCGCTTCCACGCTATCTTAACATAAATCTAGAACTGTGTCCGATTTCTCGCGATCGGTTCGAGCAACAAAATCGATATTCCAGCAACTAATTAGCAACAAAAAAGCCACAAATTTTGGTGTTTTTTTTTTTTCATTTTCGCTGATTTCCCACCGCTAGGTTTTTAGACCTAAAATTGATTCATGGTAACATCACAGTTTCAATAGAAAACTGAGCAGGCTTGGAAAAGTTATGAAGATTGAAGACTCTTTTCCCAGACTAACTCACCTACATTTTACAGATAATAATAAGATTTCAAGAGAGGTCAAGACATACAATCCAAAGCGAAGCATATGTTCTTGACCAATGATTCATACTATACTTATAAAGTCTGCGTTTTTTTTTATAAAATTGGTTCAAAATAAGCCTTTTGTCGTTTAGAATAAAGCTTTTCAGCAAACGAAATTGCACATCAGAGTTTTCTTCTTTTAATTGACAAGCACTCAAGGGGTTATAAAAACCCTTTACTTGTTATACAAAACAGTGTGAACATAAAGGCAAGTTGTGAAGATTTAAAAGGAGGTACCGATGCACATTGGTTTTGAATATCATAAATAGAGCTCGCTAGAGCATTCCACATTCGAGTGGTCCCGGCCTAAGAAAGAATCTGCATTAGACAGTCAGCCCTAGCGAGGTATTCGTTCGGATCGGAAAATTCTCTCATTTTGTACAATTCGGAGGATTTTTGCTTCGAGGTATTCTTCCGAACAGCTGTTCGAAATTTTTCTCCAACATTATTTTAACGCACTCGGTGAAGTGCGATCAAGTGCTTTATTTTTGAATTTTCTGACAGCTAAATGCAATTGTTTTTCCGATTTCGTCCGACACAAATTCTTCGCGGAACAAATTACGCCAACGCATTTGTGTATTATTATTCTTTCCGAAAGGATACCTCGGAAGCAATTTGAACCTCCGACAAAGTATGCGTTGCGGCTAGGGCCGAGTATCTACTCGTACGTCCGAAGTTGGACCAGAGAGCAAATTTTTAAGTTATTTCATCAATTGATAGAAATACCGGCTGATTACATAATTACAAATTACAAACTCATTATACAATATCAAAATTATAATACTACAATTCATACATTCATAAACGTATGTATGTTACACAGAGTAATAATTGTTTTTAAACAATTTATTTGCATGCTAATGTCAACTTCGCTGCAAACTTAATTGAAAAGTTCCAAAGAACTAGTAATTAAATCAGCATGTGAAGGCCCATAAAATGAGTCTACAAGATTTCTCAAACACCTTTTGGGAACGAACTTTAGAGAAAGCAGTTCCTTAGATTCTATTATTAAAAACGTCTTTAGTAAATAATAAACATTGACCATTTCTACGACATTTTAATGTTTTCAATTCTATAAGAAAACATCCATCTAGAACGATAATGAGGCCACTCACCCGAAAAGTTAAATTTCCTTAGAGCAAAATGCGTAAATCTTTTCTGTATCCTTTCGATTGTCAAAATACTATTCGCATAAAATGGCGACCAAACCAAAGCCATCAATACTGCCTTAAATCTTTTTAAGCAATTTTCACAGCTAATATCAATTTTTGTTTTGTTTTAACTTTACGACGAAGTAAATTAATGACCGAATCAACTATTTAAAAGGAAAACTCTGCATAAAATAATAATAAATTGAAATACTTTGTATTTTAATATTTTTTAAGGCGACCAATAACGCAAATATATCGCAAAAGAAAAAAAATTGTCGCATATTTTTTCTCAATAAAAGTTTTTGAAATAGCATTTTTTTCATAAAACCTAGAACGACCATAACAAAACTATCTCATAACTAATTTTTTACCGTGCAATAGGACGTCTTTGAATAAGTTCCGTCATAAAATAATTTGTCGCGCCCTTCTTGTCCTAAATATGACATCTTTAAAATTTTGAAAAGGTAGTGTTAACTTGACAAACATAGCATTGCATAGCAACTTCCTTTAGCGACAACAAAATCAATGTGATCTTTAAAATCGAGTTTCGTATTAAATATAACTCCAGGATCTTTTGGTTATTCAACTCTGAGAAGTATTTTATGAAAAAATTTGTATTCAAAATTTATTTGTTATAATGACTGAAGCAGTAGGAATTTTACATTTCGAGAATTTAACTGAAGATGATTACATTCCCAGAGAATACTCGTTATTTAACATCAAACACTGACAATGTTAAGGTATGGCCGGAAGATCATTAATAAAAATATTAAAAAGAAGTGGCCCTTAGTGACTTCCTTGTGGTAGTTTATAACGGGTGATTTTTTTGAGGTTAGGATCTTCATGCATTAGTATTTGACAGATCACGCGGGATTTCACACATGGTGTCAAAGAGAAAGATGCTCAGTATGCTTTGACATTTCATCATGAATAGACTTACTAACGAGCAACGCTTGCAAATCATTGAATTTTATTACCAAAATCAGTGTTCGGTTCGAAATGTGTTTCGCGCTTTACGTCCGATTTATGGTCTACATAATCGACCAAGTGAGCAAACAATTAATGCGATTGTGACCAAGTTTCGCACTCAGTTTACTTTATTGGACATTAAACCAACCACACAAATGCGTACAGTGCGTACAGAAGAGAATATTGCGTCTGTTTCTGAGAGTGTTGCTGAAGACCGTGAAATGTCGATTCGTCGCCGTTCGCAGCAATTGGGTTTGTGTTATTCGACCACATGGAAGATTTTACGCAAAGATCTTGGTGTAAAACCGTATAAAATACAGCTCGTGCAAGAACTGAAGCCGAACGATCTGCCACAACGTCGAATTTTCAGTGAATGGGCCCTAGAAAAGTTGGCAGAAAATCCGCTTTTTTATCGACAAATTTTGTTCAGCGATGAGGCTCATTTCTGGTTGAATGGCTACGTAAATAAGCAAAATTGCCGCATTTGGAGTGAAGAGCAACCAGAAGCCGTTCAAGAACTGCCCATGCATCCCGAAAAATGCACTGTTTGGTGTGGTTTGTACGCTGGTGGAATCATTGGACCGTATTTTTTCAAAGATGCTGTTGGACGCAACGTTACGGTGAATGGCGATCGCTATCGTTCAATGCTAACAAACTTTTTGTTGCCAAAAATGGAAGAACTGAACTGGGTGACATGTGGTTTCAACAAGATGGCGCTACATGCCACACAGCTCGCGATTCTATGGCCATTTTGAGGGAAAACTTCGGAGAACAATTCATCTCAAGGAATGGACCGGTAAGTTGGCCACCAAGATCATGCGATTTGACGCCTTTAGACTATTTTTTGTGGGGCTACGTCAAGTCTAAAGCCTACACAAATAAGCCAGCAACTATTCCAGCTTTGGAAGACAACATTTCCGAATAAATTCGGGCTATTCCGGCCGAAATGCTCGAAAAAGTTACCCAAAATTGGACTTTCCGAATGGACCACCTAAGACGCAGCCGCGGTCAACATTTAAATGAAATTATCTTCAAAAAGTAAATGTCATGGACCAATCTAACGTTTCAAATAAAGAATCGATGAGATTTTGCAAATTTTATGCGTTTTTTTTTTTAAAAAAAGTTCTCAAGCTCTTAAAAAATCACCCGTTATAACAATCTTATAGAATAAGAGAAGAACCTATCAAAGTGAACCAGTTGATTTCTATCGAACAGGTAAGAACTCAACTAATTTATATAATTGGAATTGAAACCTAACATTCTCAACTTTTGCAAAAGTAGTCCGTGGTGAATACGGTCAAAGGCCTTTACAAAATCCGTATATAAAACGCATAACTTCCATTCCATTTTATTAATGAAGATACTAAAATTTACAAATTTTAATATCTTCATAAATTTACTTTTACAAATCTATGTTGATTGGATGATAGTCACATTACCAATTCCAGAAAAAAGTCGAAGTAGATTTGAAGAAAAAAATTAAGAAAATTGAGAAATGGAAGTACGAGTAGATTTCAGAATTACTTATACTTGTAGGTAAGGAAAAAAATTCAACTCGAGATTTTCAACAGTTGTCATTACTACACGAAATAGTGGTGATTCCGTCTGTCTGTACGTACCTCAACATGCAGCCTAGAGGAGAAATTGACATGTTTTTTGCTTAGTTCGGTTCCTTCCATACAGCGATTATGAAATATCTTATTAATTAACAAACAATGGTCTATAACCTACTGATTTTCAACTTTCTCGCATTTCCGACCCTACCGATTTAGATCGAAATTTTTATAAAGACGCTTCTTTGGTTTTAATATACATAATTGTATACTAAACTTTTTTTTCTTAAATGTATTTTATTAAATACTTAAAATTGTCATTCCATTTTATTTTTTAATTTTAAAGAAATTTTGTATATAAAGAACTAATTTATTAATAAAACTTCTGTAACATTTTTTAAGTTTTATTTAATTTTTAACTCAAGCAAATATTTTTGAGTAAAACAATATATATTATGCATTTGAATATTTTTCTCTGATAACATCCATGTTTTTAAACATGCAATAATTATAAATAAATCCCAAGGTACTTGTAGATAAGAGCATAAATCTATGTTTAAAAAAAATTGATTTTGATTTGGGGTTTCATACTATCTGATGTGAAATATAGAAAAGGGATGTAGATTTGGGTTGGGTTGAAACAGATATTTGTAAAATGAAGTAGATTTCGGTATTTTGCTGATGGTGCGAAGTAGAAAGTAGATTTTAAAATATTTTGAAAAAAAAAGAAGTAGATCTAAAGTAAAGTGATACCACTGATGAAAGTGTATTGTTGACAGAGAAATAAAGTTTATATAATTTGTATTCAATAAGTTTTGGTAGGTATGGCAGAAAACTTTGAAATTGGTCTTTGCAAATTCTTTGGACCAATTTTAAAAATTGAATCAATACAAGTGATCTTTCATTTAATCTGACACTTAAAAGATTTGAATCACATTTTTGGTGTAGAGTTAAACATTTTTCATCATCATTTTTTAATAAACTTTGTGTAACACACATTTTTATAATTTATTCGCCCTTTGATGATGCCTTCTTTTTTTTATTAATCCACCACTGTACCAAACAACTCAATCCAATGCCAAGTAGGGTATTCTTTTTTTGTATTTGACTCCCACCTCCAATGCCGTCGTCATTTCTTTTGATTTTATGTTGAAATTTTAATTCTGCGCTGCGATAAGCAAACAACACGAAAAAGGACATTTTTCTGCCAACACACCCTTTCGTGTTTTACATTTTAACAAACAAAATTTGTTGTATAGACAATCCTTTTGCAATCCTTTATCTGTTTGTCATGCAGGTGACATCCTTTTTTCCGAAGAGCCATTGATAACAAAAACTCGCCGAAAAAAAATATCATCCTTCATTATTGATGATGAGCAACTCATCCCGAATTATATCCTGTGGATATATAGCGCGATGTCGTATAGTCGTATTTGTTATAAATTATTTACCGTAATCAAAAATTGTCTCTAAATTTATATTCTTTGATTATCGCAAATGCGGAGAAAAAAAAAAGGATTTTCGTTGTTAGTCCCTGAATAAGGATTCTGAGAACTCTCCACAATGATTAAAAACGGATATCCTTTGAATAATTTAATTATTATCCTGCGAAAAGAGTAAAGAGAGGTACTCTTGCGGATGAGTGGTTCGCCAGGATCGTGACTTGTAAATTTAAATTATTATTTTTTTTTCCTTTTTCAATTCTTTGCCACCACATTGAAACAATGACAAGTGCTTTCGTATTGTATTGTATTTTTGAAGAGGATGCAAATAAGCTGCTCATGAAATAATTGATGAGTGATTTAGAGGCAATAAATCATTGTTTTATGCTTGGACACAATAAATTTTGGTATTTCGTGCAAAATACAGGAGCGCACGACCATTATATGTAAAGAATGTTGAACACTGGGCGAACTTCATGGGGGCACATGTTAACTGATTTAGCACAGAAAAACATTTTGATAAGAAATCAGTAAATTTATTCATAAAGCCTAGTACTCAGTTCAAGTGAAAATGAAAATTTCATATAAAAGTGACTGCTGGTTCACTGGCATGAAATCCGCAACGAGAGATGAGTACTAAAATGTGGATTGGAAAAACAAATATGTTCCACAACTTTTTCCACGCTATGATTTTCATTTTTCAATGTGCAACCATCAGGAAAAAGTTTAAGGCAACGTGGAAAACTATGACATTTGTCAGTTGATTTTAATATTTTGTTACAAAACAAAAAATTGAAAAAAAAAAGTTTAAAAATAATTGTCATTTTTTTTTCATTCAAAGTGAGTATCAAAAATTCACGTGGAAAAGTTTATTCTATTTTCATTTTTATTCTTCGCGTGTATTTTGGAACGTAAGTATTTATTTTTCATTTCACGCTAGGTAAGTACTAGGCTTAAGGTAGCAAGAATATAGCGTGGAAAAGTGTGTGGAACCTATTTCTTTATTTCGCGGTCGGTAAGTATCTGATCGATGAGCTTTCTTTTAACAAAAATCAATTTTGAGTAAAATGTTTCAGGGTCAGTTCGCAATACTCTTGTGATTTCTCCAACATTACGTTCCACAACTTTTACCTCCACATTACTTCATTTTGTTTCACCTGTTGTCAAATACTGAGAAATTGAAGGAAAATATGTTCTGTAAATGATTGTGGAAAGGATTTATTTTTTACTATACGAAATATGACAGGGGCTTGCTTCTTAACGAGCTGTCACAATACCGAATTTATATTGTTATTTCAGCTTTAACTTATACGTTCCATTTGTGAAATGAAATGTGGATATGTTCCACTAGGATTCTGATATTTTATCTCGATCTCACCTGAATGAATACAAAAATTCAAAAAATATTATAGGACCCATTTAATTTTCATTTCTTTTGGGGAAAAAATTACTTTTCACTTGATGTTTCAAGTAGTAGAATTTAAACCGCAACAAATGAAAGTGGAAGTTCTAGTACCAACCTAGCAATGACTGTAAAAACATATCGTGAACATATTGTGGAACGTATTTATTTTTCAATTTCTTAGAAGGGAGTGATAAATTCACGTACATGCTTTAACTTTTTCTCTTGAAATTGGAAGCAATGAAGATTATTATGGGATGTATTTACTTTTCATTCCACTGCTCCAGAATACATTGGCTAGAGAGTTTTTTCTTCGGATCACAATTAAATAAGTTGAGAAAATACGTCAAATCGTGAAAGCATTGTGGATCGTATTTTAAATTCTTTTAGGAGAAGTATCTACTAGAATACGCTTAAACATACTCCCTTTTGATATCTAAAGTAATGAAAATGTATGTGGAACGTATTTATTTTCCATTTCACTTGCTCATTTTTCATTTATGTATCATGTTTAAAAAAAAATTGCGCCTAAGATACGATGTAAGTTGCGCTCCTGCTAAGTTGAAAATATCCCAACTCGGGTGTTGGGAGGGTGAAATTATATGATGTTCCACATATAGAGGTGCTAGGGTGAAATTAATGACTTATTAGCAGGATATTGCACATGATAATGGAAATGTTGCCTCTTCTCTTTTGTAAATAAATTTATACACATGTACATATATATTTATATGCATCCGCTATAATATGCGTTGTAATCGGCCTATTCACGGCTTAAATTGAATGCTGGATGATTAATGCTCCAAAGGGTTGACTGGGTGAATTGTGTGGAGGATGCTTTTCTGTAATAATTCTGATGAGTGAGTGCATTTGAATGCAGGCCAAGGGCTTTTGTTCCTTTTTTATTTTTTTTTTTTTAATTTCAACTTCTATGAAAGTTATTCAACTTGATTGCAAAAAACTTAAATCAAGACCACAGAGATATGATTTCAATAGAGGAATAAAAATAATAATTAATTTTTATTAATATTGTTGATTTTTACTGATTATAGTGGATTTGTTTCTACTTATCTGTGTATGATTAAAATTGAGAGTGCTCTTGAGAAATTAATTGATTTTGCCAACAATTGGAGTTGAAAATGCAACATCAAGGAAAATTCAGTCGAAATTTAAATTTAATTCCATAATTTGTAAATGGAAACAGGGCAAATTTACTAACCAACACTACATATGTACATTCTCTGCAAAATGAAATACGAGATTTCGACTGAAAGTCCTTGATATTTCAAACTGATGGAACAAGATTTAATCTCAGTGAAAACTTTTGACTTCAACGAAATCTGAATGAAATCTTGCTTCACTTATTTGAAATCTCAACATTTTTCAGATGAAATCTCAGATTTCGTTTTTGTGGGAACATAGCGTTAATATAATTTTTTCACGCTCACTTCAAGTATTTCCCTAGAGACCGCATTTATTCGTTTTTCACTTCACGAGAGGCGGGTTTGCATACAAGGATTAACTTGACATGGAGAATGAAGATGGAAAACATAACAAATAAAATACCCAAGGAATAAAAAATATAAGCGAATAGATAATAAGAAACGACACTTTCATATAATAATGCACACCAACTGGTCGCACTGGTTGCTTTCAATAATTTCCGGTAAGCTCTTGAAAAATAAATTTTAAGCACATAGTCCAAATTGAGATAGTTAAATCCTTAGACAAATTTAAATGTTTTACGTTCTAATTAAATTATTTTTTAAAGAGTATGTATTACCCGTGTTGAATTGGTTTCCAATTAGGGGTTAATGCATAGATTGTACTTCTCAACTGACGATAAAGGTGTCTTACCAATGGAGCTACCATGATACTGGTCTTTGTGCTGACCTTTCGAATGGAGACCATAAGCTGCAGTAGATATATACGTATGTAGATGTACCTTGACGCATTTCAAATGTTCAAAAAAATGGGTACCAAATTATATACGTTTTTTAACGAATCCATTAATCACTCTTAAAGTTCCTATTTCCAAAGGAGAATAAAAGAACAACCAAAACCTATCCCACTTTGGGTTGCTCCTGATTTAATTCGCAAATTTAACGCTTTAACGCCACCATGAACGAGCATAAACTCAGCGAGAGAATCGAATCGTTAAAAACAGTTTCCCCTATATATTGTTATTATCCTGGAATCTTCTTGGTTTAACGGTTACTCACACCCTCAATGACATTACACATTTCATTATTGAGGGTGATGTAACAGTTGTTGTTGTGCTATATTTTTTTTTCCATAAGTAGGTACAATAGGGGGGGGGGGCTCCCTGACACCCTTTATACGGTGGGGTATACCTCCCAACGTATGTGTAAAACGGCAAGAAGACGTATTTTTAATTCCTTTGCATGATGGTCCTGCGATGCGTGTGAATTTACATTTTATATTCGCTTTTTCGCGGACTCACCGCGCTCATTTAACGTGTTATTGCGTTCATTATGCTCGCTAAATCAAGTATATGAATTTAATATTAATTTCTTTATGTTGAAAAAAGCGGGAATGTGAAGAGTGGGCGTGTAAAAGTGGAAGATAATTTTGTAAAAAAAAAAAAATATTTACATGGGTATTTTTTATAAGTAGAAAGAACATTTCAGGTAGGGTAAATTCATTCTAGAAATACCTTAACACTTGCGGAGCAGGCAAAGGAATTTGAAAAGAATTCTTTGATAATAATGAAAGCTTCATCATTAAGTTGAAACACGTATGCTGTAAAATGAAGTCAACGTCATTAAAATTAAGAATGGTCCAGGACAAGAGAAGTATGGAAATAAATTTGGTCAATCCAATTCCCCTTATTCAATTCATTTTATGAAAGTTCAATATCGACTCTTTTTCGGAACACTACTGATGAGCAGTGGCGGCTGTACCTTAAGTGCGCTCGTGCGCTGAACCACCAATTCAAAAGATTTAAAAATTACAAAATATTACTGCATCTTTATTTTTAGATTCCCATATTAATATTTATTTTTTAAACATACAAGAACACAAACAGATATTTCCAATTATGACGAAACAATGTAAGCGCTTTGCTTTACTATTATGACTTACTTTCCCTGCAAGTAAAAATTCTCGTGCGCTTCGGCTAGCGCACGAGGACTGCTAATATAACTTGTATGAGTTTCAAGCAAGTATCCCTGACGCGTGAGACAAAAGATATTTCATTGAAGTGTATCGAGAAATTAGCCTGCTCTCGTGCAGCGCACGAGAACCGAAGATTAACTACAGCAACAGCAACCGATGTTTGACTAGAATGCGCTGCGCCTGCGAATATGTAATGTTGTTTCGCTCTATCCGTGACTGGTTAAATAGTGTAGGTTTGTGGGAGTTAGGTTAGTAATTGTTTTTTATTTTGGTTTTGGTTCGATTCTGTACTGTGTACGTACAGTGTGTGGTGTGGGATAAAATTAACAGTGATTAGGTATATTAAAGACAGTAATAAATCTTTTTAAAATAAAGTTATCTGAATCCACGATTTGACGCATTTAAGTGAAAAAATAAAAAAACATGATTCCTTGCTAAATGTAATAAACGTGTCAGTTTTATACATGGTTGAAATTCTTCGAGCAATTATACAAAATAATAAAAAATCGACATGTACATACATGTAAATTGTTGTTTTTTTTGCGATTTCTAATCTTAATACCTATACTTAGTGAGCAAGTAAAGTGCACCACCTGTTCAACAACCCACCAGCCGCCACTGCTGATGAGATATTTTTTGTCGATACAGAATCCCCATTACTTACTCCTATCCAAAGAATCTCAATTTTCGGATTGGGTTCAAAAAAGTTCACCCTACTCTCTCGTCTAGATCAACATTTTAGGGTTAGGACTCTGTGGTGTAACATATACCCTTTTAACCGAAATAGATACCTGTTGATTGCAGTCTACTTGAAAACTCATTTTGTCAATACAACTTCCCAATTTCTCGCTCGTACCAAGGGAAGTTTTAGGGTAAGAACCTTGTGTTGTAACATATACCCTTTTAACCAAAAAAGATACCTGTTTACCCGAGTCTACTTGTCAACTCACTTCGTCAGTACAAAATTCCTATTTCTCCTTCGTACCAAGGAAAGTTTTAGGGTAGGAACCCAGTGTTGTAACATATACCCGTTGAACAGAAATAGATACCTGCTTACTCGAGTCTACCAGTCAACTCATTTTGTCAATACAAAATCCCTGTTTTTCGTTCGTATCAAATGAAATTTTAGAATATTGAGCTTGTGTTGAAACCTATACCCGTTTAACTGAAATATATATCTGCTTATTGTAATCTTCCTGTCAACACATTTCTCTGGTAAGGAAGTTTTAGGGTAAGGACCCTGCGTTGAAGCATATACCCGTTTAACTGAAATAGATACCTGTTTACCCGAGTCTACTTGTCAACTCACTTCGTCAGTACAAAATCCCCATTTCTCCCTCGTACCAAGGGAAGTTTTAGGGTAACAACCTTGTGTTTGTAACATATACCCGTTTGACAGAAATAGATACCTGCTTACCCGAGTCTTACTTGTCAACTCAATTCGTCAATACAAAATCCCCTATTTCTAACTGGTACCAGGGCAAATTTTTTTAGGGGATCTGTTCAAAAATTGACACCGACCTCTGCCGTCTAGATCCACACTTAACGGTAAGGACCCAGGATCCTCGTTACTCTTATACGGGGAAAATTCAACTCTGAAATTTAAAAAAAAATTTACCTTGGCTAAATAAACCTTTTAGAGCAACTACTTGGAGTTAAACCGTTTATCCGTTTAGATATAAAAGAGTTAAACTTTTTAATGGTCAAGTTTAATTTGTATAAGGGGTATAAACTCCCTATAGGCAATTATTTCTTGTATATTTTTATAACTCATATGCTCGATGGGGAAATTAGGGGGGGGGGGAATATTAACAAACTATTGACTTCAACATTAGGTTTGTTCGATGATCCCTAAAGTCACCCTGGGGCCGCCCTAAATCGTGTTTTGAAAAACCTGAACTCACTCTCGAGAGTAAATTCTGTATTTTTTAAGACCTGGAGTTGCCCTGAACTCGTTATGAATTAGATCTAGGTATTTTGTTGTGACGAGTTCAAGTGACGACCAAACTGTCAAAAGCGATATGGCCCCTGGGTTAAGTGGAACGAACAAACTTATGGTATCACAAATATAGTTTTGAATGAGATTATTTTGTTCTTTTCGTTTCTTGACTAAAATTATTTTAAAAAAATTAAAAAACAGAACATTTAGATACATTTATCAAGTTTATTTTTTTTTTTCTTTTTAAAACAAATTTAATGCAAAATCTATTCTCAAGGACTGGAAACGTGGCCAATTATTCTTTTAATTCAAATTTCTCTCCATCGTTCAATTTTAAAAGCAAAAGAAGAAAATTAGTTGAATAAAGGTTCCTTAGCTTTGTCACTGGCATCATCTTTCGCATCGATGGAAATGCATTTCCTCTTCCGTTCATTGGTTTCATTCATAAGACGAACCTCATTTTTACCCCAATGTTCTCCTCTTAATGCAATCTATACCCCTAATGCAAGGCGACGCTCAATAAATTACTCAGCATTAATTGCTCGCTTTAGCAGAAAGGACATTCCAAGAACGACCAGAGACCATAAAGAAATATAAAAAAACTAAGAATCCACACACACACTAAACTATGCGAAGAAAAAATTGAATCCTTACAAACTGTAAAAATTGAAAGTTCATTGGTAATAAATTTCCAATTAAATTCTTTCCAATTTCTTCGTCATTCATTCATATACGACGTCCACTGCTCGGCTACTTACATAAAGCAAAAGGAAATGGCAACTATAGCCGTTTGTGAACGAAAAAAAAAATAGAAAGTAGAAGTCCTTAAGAATTTTGGTCTCCATCATAGTCGGCGAACAGTGGAGTGTTTTAACAAAAGAGAAAAACAAAAGATTTTTCAAATTCTTTCGATGATAAGAAAAGAAAAGCTTTTCACTTTGTATTTCACCAAAAATTCTGTAGGTGAAATGAAAATACTTTATAAACATACTTCTTCTGATCATCAGAGCTCCACAGTCATAATTTCTTAATTTACTGATTCATTTGTATTTTAAACAAAAATAAATATTTTTGGAAAATTTACATTTAAAACAAATAAATACATTTAACGATTTCTCAACAAAGAAGGTTTGTCATTGAGCGTCCTGAGCTCAGGAACGAAGGTCAAAAGCCATTTTCCATTCCTGAAATTATTTTAATTTGAAATCGAAGTTAATGTCATTGCACCCCACTGTACAACATCGTTGGTCGGTGAATCAAATTATGGCCATTGATTTGGACAGAACCCGGGATTAAGGGATGATAGAAGGGGGCTTGATGAGGGGAGGGGTAGGGCTGGTGTAGCAGAGTAGTTAAATAAATTAATTCAATGGTAAGCAATCGTGACCTGAGTATAGACCAGGTTCTACTACCAAATCAGGTCAAAACGCGATCGTCGTCATCGTCGTCCTGGTCGAGTGAGCTTATTTACCCTCTGAGGGGAATTCGATTCGATTTGATTTGCAACGGTTACACATTCTTACATTTATTTATTTTTTTTTCGTCTAATTTCAAACCGGAAGTTTGGTTTTATTCATATTTAATTGGCTAACCCAGGGACAGTCTCTTAGTGAAGCCATAAGTATAGAAAAAAAAAATAAAAATAGCAAACAGCAGAGAGAGAGAATGAAATTAAATTAAATTGATAGAGCATCATTTTTTTCGCTCTGCTTTGGCTTATCTTGTATAAAGTAACTCCCTCTAGTGGAATCTTGTGCTTAAAAGTGTAGATATGGTTCTTGATGAAATTAATGAGTAAAAACTAAGTTTTGCTAAATTGCATTGCAAAAGTAGCGGAAGTGGGGGTTGATGGAGTTTGGGTGCATTTCGAGAAGGCACAAATTGGAATAGTGGAAGCAGACGAAGTAGAAGTCATCTACTGAACCTAGAAAGAGTCGTATCTATACTTCAGATATAGGGTAAAAGGCTGGCTTTTTAGATTATTGAAGATGGTGCGCTTCCGTTTGGCAGGATGCAAATTAATTGGATATATCTAATTGATCAATTTATGAGAAGAAGTGCATTATTTAGGGCGAGCTCCGACTCTGATTCTGAGATAGTCGATAGATGGTAGATGAGAAGTGCAACCAAGCGCAAGTGGTAGTTATTGAGTGTTATAGATGATTGCTTATAGCTTGGAGGTTTATAATCAATAAGACTTCCAAACAGTTTGTGAAAATTCTGGGGAGACAAATAAATTTTTAAGTTCTGATCTTTATCCAGGAAGTTTAAGTTAACGAGATGTTCGTTGTTCTTGAAGTTAAGAAGAAACTTTTCGAGAACCAAAAACTCGTCTTGTTACTGTCACTGGCGAGCGGAAGCAAATCAATTCCGCTGGTTTAATATTTTATAGAAATTTTTTGTGAGTAAGTACATGGCATTGTGTAACCGGAATGTGAATTTTCTTAAGCAGAATCCAAACGGCTATCTCATTGGCAAGTTCGAAAGGATCTTGGAACTTAGTGGGGAGTCTAAACGGCAAACTTTTTATCATTAATTGTAATTTTAGTTTCAACATTCTGGCAGATAACTTTAAAAATTTGTTGAATCCTACGAAAGAAGGAGTTAGTTTCCAGAATGGTTTTACCAATGATGTTTTGGATGTTGAAATATCTCAGCAGTGGAAAAGCTGAAAGCTGGATCTAAAATATATGTATATACTCTTCCGTTTTATATAGAACCAACCAACAAATTGGCCTTAAGAACCAAATATTCGATATGGCTTTTAAAATGAAGTGAGGAGTCGAGAATAACACCTAAGTCTTTAATGCTTGAAACCCGGTTTATAAATTCATTATATAATCGTACTGAAAGCTATGAGATTTCTATTAAAAGAAATCACATTACACTTTTTAAATATTTAATTAAAGACCATTTATTTGACACTAAATTGACAAGGAATCAAGTTCAGATGGAATAAGTTGACAATCATCAAGACTCGAAACTTGCAAAAATAGTTTGAAATTGGCAGCAGGCATAGAAAATATTGGGAGATTGAAAATAAATGATGAAATTTATGAAAAGCAAAGGTCCAAGGTGGCTGCCTTGTGGGACACCTGATGTACACTCTATTTCTTCTGAGCAAATATCTGCAATCTTAACTAGTTGTATTCTGCAACATAAATAATAAGAAGATAACCATTGAAGAACCTGTGAGTAAAAACCAAAAGATTTGAGTTTTTTCATAAGTGTTCCGTGGTTCACCGAATCAAAGGCTTTACTAAAGTCCGTGTATACTGCGTCCACTTGAACTTTTTATTCCAAAGTTTTTGGTATCGTACGAAGTGAAACAGGTCAAATTCGTAATAGTAGATCTACCAGACATAAAACCTTGTTGTACATCAGATTAATATTCGCACTTGATAGAAAATCAAGATTATTTTTCACCATACTTTCAAGCAATTTGAGATTTCCTGAGTGTACCCCTAGTACCCCTATAGTTTTCTACATTCTTAGAACCAGATATACTATAAAAAAAAGTAGCAGGTTCGAATGGAATATCACTTGAGTTTTATAAGTATGGCACAACACAGATGATTCGCGGCTTAACAATTTTTAATAACAATATACTGGAAGCTGGGGTGATTCCTCAGGAATTCATTGTCCCAATTCATAAAAAAGGAAGTTCATCAGTTCTCTCTAATTACAGGGGCATATCCTTTCTTGATGCTTCTTACAAAATCTTATAAAACTTTTACTTTAATCCAGCTAAAATGGCCTAACAAGCTTCCAAGCTGGATTAAGAACAAGTTATTCTACGATTGACATCTTCGTTTTGGAAAGAATTGCGGGTTTATTTGTAACCAAAGAGCAGAAGGCCTATAAGTTTTTTGCAGACTTCAAATCTGCCTTTGATATGGTAAACAGGCAAGCTTTTATTTATAAGTCTCTGAATGTCAAGGAAGCTTGGGAAAATCATACAGAACCTTTCTGTGGAAACAATGTCGTCAGTTTGGAATGGTGGAGAGATGTCTGATTGGTTTAGAATAGAATCTGGAGTCAAGCAAGGTTGTACAATGAGCCCAAGCTTGTTTGCATTTTTCGTTGATGACCTTGTTGAAAGCTTACGCAGTAGCATCAAATACGAAGATCTCACCATTAAAACACTGCGTTTTGCAGATGACATTGTTTTTATGAAATCCACACCTGAATCGTTGCAACTCATGATAAATCGGCTTTCTCAATAGTGTATACCTTGGAACTTGATAGTCAATTTGGAAAAGTCAAAAGTTATGATTTTCAAGAGTAGAGGAAGGAATTTTGCAAATGAAAAACGGTATTTTAACAGTGTGATCATTGATATAGTTAATGAGGATGAAATTTGATTCTGGAAAGACAGGACACTTGAAGGAGAGACTTCTAAAGGCAAAAGCCCAAAACTAGCTAAATCTTCTAAAAAAAAACTTCGATTTATAATCTGTGACTACCATATTCGAGGAATTGATCATCAAAAAATTAAAAAAAAAATTCTATAAATATCCCAAAATTAAAATTCTTCGTTAAGCTGAATTTTCATTGACTCAACGACAAATTCGGGAAATATTAAGCCAGGTAAACCATTCCACATTCGTGTCGTGCGGCTAAAAAAAGAATCTCTATACCTGCCAGAATGTCCGAAATTGGGCTCAAGGGTGAACTGATGAGAATTCCTAAAAGAAAGGGGTTTTACGGTTGAATTGTTTGAGGATAGGAATGCAACTGTTTCGGTTAGACAAGGGTCGCCTATGATTTTGGAGTTCTGTTTTGAATTCTGTCCAAGAGACTCAAGTGGGTTTTTGAAGCACCTGCCCAGATATGGAAATTGTACTCGATCGGAAGAATAAAGGCTTTATATAGGTGTTACAGTCTGATCAGAAGGGCTAAAAAGCTTCTTGTTTTAGTTGGATAAACGAAACTAATTCACACCTGTAAGTTCAATTACTTGCTCCTCCAATCACCCAAGGTTATATACATTATGTACAAACATTTCTGTCGAAAAAATAGTCCGGTCTTGAACATTTCTGAAATGGCCTACCATCTTAATTTAGATAGTGCTAGGTCGCCTTGTTGACTGTGGAACTCTACAAAGACGCTACTGAAACAACCTTCCATTTGATAATGTTACGAGGTCATGACTATAATATTGTTAACCTAATTTTGTAGTCAGAAGCCAAATTTTTCCTACAGCTTCGTTCCTCAAGTTTGGATTTAATTAATATTGAAACTCGTATACACACTTCCACGTGAAAAGTTCGTCGGAGCAAATTTTATAGTTCAAATACACCACTGGTCACATCCATGATTCCCATTCTCTATACCAAATGATTATCCTATAGGAAACATCTCACCATCATAAAATTTTAATTAGAAGTTGAGAACAGAAAATTTTCTACAACTTTCATTATATTGCAACATGCATCTCTTGGTTCGTAATTATTTTCAATCCCCCCATAGAGACGCACCAAACCAACTTCGGTTCCAGTTGCTCTTCTAATAAATATTATGGAGATGTTTGGTTTTTTTTGATAATTGGAAAATTTTACGGATGAATTTATGAGATGACTCTGGGACCACTGACTCACTAGTAGATATAGGAGGTATGGGTACCTCTACCTAATAATTATTTTATATTTGGCACGTTCAAGACCACCATCATCGAATGTTGAAGTTTCCACAAATGGAATATTGGACAACGAGCAAGCTCTTGCACAGTCCTCTTCTGCATAAATATTGTCTACAATTAAATGGAGGAATTCAGACGCAGATGTGTAGTTTGAATTTTCGTTATAAATTAGAATGCATTGCAATCGAATGTGGAAGTATTCAACTTACTGAAATTTATATGAACAGATGGTTTTGAATACTCAGCAGTTAAGAGGAGCTAGGAGATTAGGGAGTTGGGTAAGGAGTATCTATTTGATAGTTAGCAAAATCTGCGGATTTTGGTCTGTTCAGTTGAAATTGAAATCATTAGATGACTGCATCTTTTTGCAAATTTCAATTAGTAAAATAGGAAGATACATGAAGATACCAAATATTGCGAAAGTTTGAGATCAAAGTGGGGTAAGAGTCTTTATATATGTATATAGAGTTAAGAGAGGTCTGCAGCAAGGGCTACATAAATGCTTTCAGAAGTAATTTAACTAAAACAAAGACTGAGAGTCATCCTATTCCAAAAATACAGGTGTCAGTCTGTTTTGTATGGTATACCAGATGCTTTTGAAATACTCAAAATTTCAAACAAATCCGCTGGACAGCAGTACACACTAGCTATATGGACCACCTTTTTTGACTTGTTATACCAACAATTTACAGCCGGTATAGAGAGGACAGTTCGATCCGCTTATTACTTTAGGATAAGCTGTAATCCTTTTTATACCTCGGACAAAGACAAAATCAGCACATATGCGCATGCAATTTGTAAAGCTTTTCCAAATTTTATGCAAAGTCCTTGCTGTGGGATATTTTTCAAATCCGATTTGATTTAATTCACAAATTAACTCGGAATTCAACCGCACGAATTCCATGAACCAAAATCAACATCGGTGATGGTAGCCTTCAATTTGGCTGTTAGCCACTATTCTGCTCATTTGCACCGCACTCAAAAGCTTCACATATTTTATAAATACAAATATCAGTAGAGAAACACATCACAGATATTGTATATCCTGGCTGGCTTTGTCTATAATATTCTATCCTTGCTCTGGCTGTACAGAGCAGAGCGGAGCGCCTTCCTCCTCTATACCTATACTAAATTCTTTATGGCTGACGGCATCAGGTAAATCAAAATCCAAAAACTCACCGCTCCATAAATCAGGAGCACTTTAAAAATTAATTTCACTATTTGTTTGGATTATGCTAAACAGAGGACAAGAGAAAATTTTAGTAGGTAAGCGCACCCGATGTATGTGGATGCGGCTATACACGTGTCCCAGAATACCATTGAAAATATTTTCGGAGGTCATACAACCAGCATCATATGGAACACCTATAAGTGCCCACCTCTAACTTACCTACATATGCGAGCATTCCCACGCATACAAACAAAAGGCGCATTCGAAATGATTTCCTAATTTATTTGATTTTATGCGCAGACATTTTGCTGTCCTGACCAGCAAATTGACAGAACAGAACATTTGTGCAAATTATAGACTCCTGCTGTGGCTGGCGTCCTATACATAGAGTGGTTGATGTGTGGTGGAGGTGAAGCTTCAGGGATCGGCCGGCGGGTGCGATCACAATCGGTATAGGGAGAACTGCAATTATAGATGGTGACCGTTGGAGATAAAAGCAACAACAATTATTGAAGACCAGCCATCCAGACTAGTCGCAAAAATCCCAACAAATTCATATCACTTGTCAAATGTTCTATCCTTTCACTCCCACCCCCTACTACCACCTCCAGTCCATCAACAGAACAAAAGCGCTATATCTACATAATGTTTGAATTTGAATACAAAATTCAGGTGAAATTCTGGATTTGCGTAAATCGATTTGTATATAAACTTTCAGAGCAAGTCCAGATTTATTTGCGGTGCCACGAAATGATTATTAAATTGAAACACTTCCAGCGACAGAGAACCCCCTCTCCTTTTCCCGGTGGCGCGCTCCATTCAACGAAAACCTAGTCTGTTTGGCCTAAATGCAAATATTTGCAGAAGTGGCATCGTATATTTGTTTCGAATGCGGGAAAATACGTTTGGATTTAGGAAGAGTTTGGGTCTCTTTTCGCTTGGGTTTTATTTGACAAAAAAAAAACCTAAGGATAAGCTGTGGAAACGTAAAATATTAGTTCCACAAAATGGAACCACAGAGTCTGTTCTTGTACCATAAAGCTGCCAGTTTTTCAATTAAAAAAAAAAACACTGGAGAATTACAACTGGAATTTATTTAATCAAAAATCAAAAATACGTTCCACAGTCTACTATACTCGAATATTTCAAAACTGCTTAAATTTTTTTTACGGAAGATGTGGAATATAAGGTGCCTAATTTCACTTTTGCTGACAAATTTCTCAGAGTTATAAGAATACTTATTATTTTACCCTTGAGTCCTGTTTCGGACGTATCGGGTGAGAGATATAGTGGAACGTATGTTATTTCGCGAAAAGTCGTATCTTTACTTAGCTTGAACTCAAAAATAAATTTAAAAAAAATTCTACAACGATTTATGATGATTTATGTTCTTGAAAAAATGTTTTCTTTTAGAAAAAATAGAGATCTTAATTTGCCGTACTTCACGAATGTGGAATGTTCAACATGACTCTATTTTGACCTCCCATTTCGATATTCAAAAAAACTAGAAATCATGAATGTGAATTTTAGTAAAAAACATTTTTCAAAACTTGAAAATACGACCTTATGATCATTTGTGGAATGCATTCGATTTTCATTTCAACAGAGATGATTACAAGGTTTATGTTTGGTATTGTAAAAGAACAACGAAAGTATTCCACCATCTATGCTTGGCCATATTTTAAATTTTCTCTCGAAAAATATTGTCTTTTTGAAAGCAGCACAGTATACAAAGAAATGTTATAGCTACTCATATAAAGTATTTCATGTACCTACGTATTTATATTTACATTCCACATTTTCTATTTTTTTAACTGTGCTAATCTTATCCACGAAAGAAGTTACCCTTGCTCTCACCCAATCAATCTGATGTTGGGAGTTATTTTTATTTTACACTTCACCCGAAATTATTAGAAAACTGAATTTACATACTTAGGTTCCACAATATTTTTTTTCGAAGCAAAATTAACTGTTTGTCAAATTTCGAACTTGAGCTAATTTTAGCCTCTTTCTCCTATTTCATTGTGATACATTAAACATACCGTGTGAAAAATATAGTGGAACATATGTATGTTATTTCGCGAAAAGTTGTAACTTCATTTTGCTTGAATTTTATAAATAAATAAAAAATATTGCGAGTTTTTTGAGAAATTTTTTGAATTTGATGCATTTTTTTGAATAGCAATATGTATTCTTGAAAAATTATAAAATGTTTTCTTAAAAAAAAAAAAATTAAAAAAATCAGCAACTAAGTACAACTCAGTCGTGAACTTTAAATTTTATTTGAAGAGACTTCAATAGAGAGCTTTTATTTAAATGCATACATCAGGGAGTCTGTTTAGCTGATTATGATGACGAAAAGTGGACGATTGGTTTCATATTAAATTGATTATATGAGATTTATCCATATGTGTACGAGTACATATACATAAACAGGGACCAGGTACCATAAAGCTTAAATTATATTTGTGGGGAATGTTTTGAATTAATTTGATGAATAAAATTATATGGAAGGACATAGAGAAAATAGATTGAAAATTTGTATTAGGTTTGATGTGGCTCTTACATGGCTTATACCTACTCGTATTTAAGCTGATTGGCAGATAATGGAATTGGCAAGAAATGGTAAACAAGCTTCATGATTGAAAGTAGTGTTGTTTTGATTTTTACAGAGGTATTTTAATCAATTTTTTTTTTTTTATTTTATGTTGCAGACTGGTTTCTTACATCTGACCCTGATAAATACATTATTAGTGTATTATCACCTCTAGACACATCAGGCCATTGAGTCATATCTGCAAATTTCTCATGGCAGCAAAGCTCAGTTAGAGAAAAATTCCTAAGAGTACCGTTTGGCAATACGATAAATCCAACTGAAACGATCTCACTGATTTCTTCAGGAACTTAAACTGGTTACTTTGCTTTCCCGATATTGATGAACTCCCAATGCAGTTAAGAATTCGATAAGTCTGGAGTTCATAAAATAAATTATGCAGTGCCACAGGCCTCCGTTTTGTCTCCGACTCTCTTTCTTATATTCATCAATGATCTTTTGCCTGAAACTTCTAATTCATTAAATTTTCTGCTAAAGAAACTGCACTCAGCTTCTTATATTCGTTTCCAGATGCACCACGTCCTTGTTCTTCAAATGAGGATTTCGAGCGGCGGCGTATAATAAGCTCGTTAAATTCTGATTTCGATGGCATTGTCAAATTTGAAACGAAAAACTTCAGGCTATTTAGATCCCCTTCGAACTAAAGTTCTAATAAAGTCAAGAATATAAAGTTCATAGCATTGTTTCTGTGCTGATCAAATACAGGCGCCTCATCAACTTTCAACACATACATAAGTATAAGTAGTTTTTGAAATATACAACTTCAAAAACGGGTAAGATGGGAAGCCCTTTCCATGACAACAGATACTCTTGGAGGATTTTTCACATCGTCACAAAAGGGAGTACGCTCCTGAAAAATCGTTTTACAACGGCTAGGAATTGACCCCGTACCATCTAATGAACTACCCATTATGACAAAAGGTAATACCTTCGTATTAGCTGCTGTCAATTTAAATCTAATATTCCTTGGGAACTGAATCTGGGGAGGAAAAGGCGGCCGGAGAAGCGGGTAGAGTAGAGATCATATGTTTCATGACAGAACGTTTGACAAGTCAATAACAATTACGTAAATTTGAAATTTGCCACCCTGCCTGTGAATCTGTGATTCGTCGTTGACCCTCTCGGCTGATTTCCGTCAATTCGTAAACGGTGAGTAAGGCCGTAAGGGTGCATTCCGTTATTATCGCGCGACTAGCCAAACAGAATCTGCCCTTCGAGGACATCGAGAAGACATTCGAGGAAATGATAGTGGCAATCGCGGGATCTTTTTGGAATTGGTGCACCTTCTAGCTAAATATGACCTTCTTCTAATGGAACACCTGACAAAGATAAAGCTAGGACCAAGAGTCCCAGTTTCGTATCTATCTCCAGAAATCCAGAATAAATTCATAAACTTAGTGGGACAGCAAGTTTGATCCACTATCATCCGTCACATTCAAGAAGCTTAATATTATTGCGTAATCTTTGACAGTACACCAGACATATCCCACAAAGACCAAATGAGCCAGGTTCTGCGATACGTACATATCGAAGGAGAAAAGGTCGCCGTGGTAGAAACTTTCATCGACTTCTTCGAACCAAAAAGGAAAAAATGCAAAAGATCTCAGCAACGATATAATCGCGAAGATAACATCAGACGGACTGGACATACAGAACTTGAGAGGACAAGCTTATGACAAAGCTGCCACAATGTCAGGGATGGAGTTCAAGCCCGGATTAAAGCACAGAATCCGAAAGCTAGAATCGTTGCATGCACAAACCACTCACTCAACTTGGCTGGGATACACGCTGCCTCTGAATCAGTGAATTCCGTGACGTTTTTTGGAACTCTGGAGAAGCTATTTGCCTTCTTTTCTGCATCAACTGCTCGGTGGAACGCTTTGGTTGCCGTCACAGGTCAAGCAGTGAAACGCGCTGGATATGAAGCTGTCAAGACGCTTAAAAATAAGTTTGAGGAAGTTCTTGAGTACTGGACGAATTGACGGATTCATCTCAAATTTCCGAAGTCAAATTTCAGCCAGTCATCTTCTGACAGTCATGCAGTCATTCAACTTCCTCACTTTTCTTGGCTTTTGGGTTGCAGTGCTACCTGAAGTAGATGACGCACATATTTACCTGCAGCAACGAGGACTGAGTGTCGATAAGTGTGCTCAGAAACTCTGCACTTTAAAAGCTCTCCTAGTGGAGAGCAAAGACCGTTTAGGCCAAACCGCAATCGACTTTGCTAAGACTCGGAATCGAACTCAAAACGAGAAGAATTCGCAGGAAAAAACGCATGCATGGCGATGAATCCGCAGATGTAGCTTTGTCTCACGAGCAGGAACTCCGTCGAGAGGTGTTCGGATTTCTGACGCCAGCGAAACGTTTTGACAGCAAGTTCGAGTGTATTCTTTCCCGTGTATTAGAAGACATCGAAAAGGACGAGTTTCAGATGGAGCGGAAGCGTCTACAGCATTTTGTCGCCAGTTCTGAATCAGAGGAAGATATAAGGGGCAAAGGACCACTGGAGCTCCTCCAATTCATTCAAAAACTGAATCTGGGAATTTCGGTTCCAAATATAGTCATATTGATTTGTATATATTTGACTTTGGCAATTAATGTCGCTAGTTGTGAGAGAAGTTTTTCGAAGTTGAAGCTTATTAAAAATTATCTCAGAACCACTATGAGCTCCACTAGACTATCAAACTTGGCTATATTACCGATTTAACAAGAATTGGCTGCAAATATTGATTTTGACAAAGTTATTCCTGGCTTCGCTGCTCGTAAGGCCCGTAGAATCCGTTTATGAAACCGCTGATCCAATTTTACCTTCAATAAAAGATACCTCATTGCCTGTGATAATATGTCTCGCGCCGAGATGGCACGCTACGCCACTGCTTTAGGATCAAGGTAATCCCTCCACAACTTCTCTATTCCTTCACTGCATCTACCCGCTGTTAAATGTCAGCAACATCACAACTTGATCTGCCATTGATGATCAACTTGTATCGTGACAAACAGTGCTATAGTAAGCTACGAACAAATTTCAATTACAAAGAAATATAGATGCAATTGTGTTGCTGCAGATTCTAACTTTTAAACACCATCCATCGCTATTTCACAAGATGCTTTTAATAAAACATTAAACACGCATATGTACATATTGGCAAATTAGTATTGAAATATAAAATGTTACACATTTCTCAAAAATTCACATAGATTACCTCACAGTTCACAATAGATACAAGTGATTAATCAAAGCTTCTAATTCACCATGACAACAGTGACAGCAGAAACCAAGATTCGATTTCGTTCATAATTCAATTCTAGTTAAATAAAATCAATTAAATATTTTAATTCAAAATTATTACTTACATACGAGTACATATGTATGTATATAGATTTGCCCCAACAATAATTCTTCCAAATTGCTCAATCAGAAGGACATGCCTCAGTCTGATGAGCACTCAAGTGTTAGTGGTTAACAGATGAATGCCGAATTCAATTAAAGTTTTGCCATTATGGCGTCGCTCGCCTCGCTTCGTTGTCAAGTCTTCCCTTTTGCCCATTCTCTCCGTTAAAAATGGCCCCCAAACCCGATGGCTGTCAAAAACTATATAAATCTCGGACAGAATCATCCATTTGAAATTCTCAACAACCATAACAACCCCCCAATTATGGGAAAGGAATTCAAAAATAATAATTCATCAATTTCCATTTCATCTCATTACGGATTCAATTAGAATCCAATCCTCTTCCTCTCAAAAACTTCCCAATTATCCGATCCTGATGCCAGATTTCATCCCATCGCGGGAACAACCGCATGGACCGTGGTATTCATAGAACCCCCAAGGGTTGGATACAGGATAATAATCAGCTTCGACGTGAGAGTATTGCTGTCGTAGACTTTGTGCAATCCCTTCTGCCCCTCTGATGCCACGAATTAAAAAAAAACACAAAAGCGAATCCTCGAGACCGCGATTGTGCTTATATTCGCACAAAAGAAGCGTTCTCGGCGAACGAGAGGTGTTGGACTAGAATGGCAAGCCGCCACTCAACCGCAATGGTAGCGGTCTTGTCAGAAAAACCGCCAAAGCGATGCCAGATCTAATTAAATTTGTGGCAGCTTGTTGTTTCTTTTTATGTAGTGGGGGTTGTCTGATTCTCTGTTTCCTACTTACGCCACGATATCGATAGTCCCGGATGCGGTCGAGATAGTAGCGGGAAAAATTAAAATTTGTTTTGTATGCTGTGTTCTGGTGGTGCCTCTGGTGCCCAGTGTGAATTGTGAAATCGACCGCAGGGGGAGGCACTGTTTAATTATCCTCCTTTGGTTTTGGTGGTAAATCGAACAAAGAAGAGCGCAACAAACAATAATTGATACGCAAATTGAACGTCTTGTAAGCCTGAGGAACTTAAGACACCCTTGTTATTGGGGTATGTATTGTGTGTGTGTGTTTTTTTTAAATGAAGATTATAGACACGTGCTTTATAGTTTTTATTTGAAGAATACTTACAATTTTTCTTTTAGAAGAAATTAAAGTTCGAAAGGAATTTGAAATCATCAAATAATAAAACGGCAAACATGTTTTTTGTGGTACACTTTTCTCCAAAAGTATTTAACCGATTTCGATAAATTTTATATGGTTGGAAAGCCACAGTTACGGAGATGTGCAGAATATACTTGAGACACGCATTTACACACTGTGGGTCATTTTTGTTTTTGCACTGTCGAACACTTTGCATATTACATAAAATAAAATTTAATTTAATAAATTTGCTTGAAAACACTGCCAAATATATAAATAATAAATAATAAATAAATTGGCACTCGAATTTCGAGAGCTGGGTCGGCTAGTTTCATTTAATTCATGAAAAGTATCGATGTCGCTCAGTACAAATGTTTCACAGTTACACAAGTTACACAGCTGAATGCCTATCAAATTTCAATATGAACCATATTCCATGTAAATTTTCAATTATGTAAAACTCAAGGATGTGGAAAAGATTGGGAACTTTTCACTTAATTTCAGAAAAACATAATTCTCAAAGTTTTATTCACCCCAGATCCTCTACGGAAACCATCGAACAACTTGATCATAAGGTAGAACAATTTATTTCTGATGTTCAATAGGGTGCAGAAGAAAGTACCTCAACTATTTCTATATGCTGATAAACTAGGATTAAATATTCTGTCAAATTAAAGCAACTGGTATTGGAGAAAAAAGTGCTCGAAGAAAATGGCAAACTACGGGATTCCCAGACCATAAGGCAGTACTCAACGGTTTATAGATCTCTGAAAAGTTTAACGACTGTTGCTTCTACCTTATGAAATGCAGACAGAATACCCAGCAGTAAAATTTTAAGATGCATATAAGATCGAAAGACTGAAAAACAAGGCTAACATCTTCACTGAACATCTTGCGAATGTCTGTAAATGCGGCTACAGAACGCTAACAGTTTGTTGATAGAAGTGACAAATGTGAAATTACGAAGCGTGCGTCAACACAAGTTATCTATCAAAAAATCACCAGGATACGATTTAATTTCTGCTCAGGTTTTGAATTTTTTTTTTAAATTTAGATGAAGGCAATTCACACAAGTTATCGGAGTGAATTTGAAGGGTGATTAAGACGAGGGAGTTTTAGACGGGGTTAACTGGGGTTAAAGTCGTAACAGCCAACGTTACAATTAATCCCCCGAATTATGCAAGTATTAGGTTCGTTGGAGCTATAAGAGGTACGGTGGGTGTGCATACAGAAGAGACGAGGATTTCTTAGATTACGGGAGTTAGTGTTGAAAGATATGGCATTGTAGAGAGTTGTGAAGTCAACAGATCCTGAAAGTAGTCGATGCCCTTTGTTCTTCCAGCGATTTCAAGTAAGGAGTGGAGGTAGAATCAAAGGGTAATTCCAAGATAGATCACGAAGGGCGTAACGTCGGAAAAGACGTTGAATGCTCTAGATTCCGGATACATGCATTTGTTGATAAGGGGACTATACTTGACGGGCGTATTCAGGAAGGGGGCTAACAAAGGTTTTATATACCCACCTATTACGGTTTGCGAATCGAACGTTCGAAGTGAATTTTTTTCACTAGCGAACTACACATTCGACATACTACGGTTGGCGAACTTTACAATTCGAGTTCGAAATTTGATTGTTTATTAAAAATATCAAATATATGACATTTAAGTCGAATTAAAGGTTCTCGATTCGCCAACCGTAATACTAATTTCTCACATTCATGTTTATTTGTTCGACTCGCCAGCCGTAATAAAGGGGATAAAGACCAGTTCACGTGGGCTCAGAGAATTTTTTGGACCATTGTTTCACGGAGCCTAGTGCAGAATTTGCTTTAAGAATAATTTGGTTACGATATGCGAGAAGTTAAGGCTCTTTCAGCGGAGGATATTGGTTGATAACGGAGGAGGTAGAGAAGGGGAAGAAGGGGAGGAGATTGGATATATTTTTCTGAAAGAATGATGGAATGACATTTGGAAATATTAAGCTTTAAGGAATTTTTCAGGTACCGCACAGAGAAACTGTTGAGATCAAGTTGAAAAAGAGTTGAATCCCTTGTCGATGAAATGGTCTTAAAAAACTTGATATTGTCAGCGTAGAGTGAGATATTGGAATATTAGATGACCATTTCAATGAATAAAATGGAGAAGAGGTCCTAATCCAATTTATAATAACACATCTTAGATATGGTGTCAGAGCATTGAAAATTTGCAGAAGTCGTTGGGGGCAATCGTGAATAAAATTTCCTGGGAAGAATTCCCATTTTTGGAAAATCGCGATCGTGAATGAGTTCGAAATATTCCTGCGTAATTTATGGCTATCGTGATTTTCCTCCATTTCTAATGGATTTTAATGTTATTAGAAGCCTTAAAACTACACATATCTAATTCAAAGGTGATTCACGATTGACGAAAAAAATTCCGAGGGAAACAAAATTTCCAGGCAGATTCCCGATAGGCCCCATTATTATAGCTAAGTACAGAAGCTATACATCTAACAGATCTTATACAAATAACGGCAAAATTTTGCGAAAAACTAATCCTAAGAAGGCCCAGCAAAACAATACAACAAAGAAGAACTATCCCGGATCATCAGTTTGTTTTTAGAAATAAACAGTTAACGATATACAAAGTGCATCGAATTATGGATTGTAGAAAAGGCATTTGAAGAAATTTATGTGTCTTTCAGCTCTATTCTTTGATGTTACTCAAACATTTGACAAGGTTGGGCACTTGCTTCCTTTCCAGGCAGTAATACGAAATACTAAAATCCTTAATTACGAACCAACCGAGTACGGTGAGACCAACATTACTAGGAATTTAAGAATGTTTGAGCTGGTGTGCCACAACGAAGAGTCCTAGGACCGACCCTGTATTTGTTATACGAGTATACAAGGGATATTCGAGTGGGCATCAACTCTGTCTAGGCCAACTGCCATATTGGTCCCGGATAAATGCGTTACGAAGCTTCAGAAAAATTTCAAAATGTAGTCTATAAAGTTAGAAATTGGACGCAACATTTAAACGAAACAAGATCGATGCATATAAACTTACCAATAAAACATAAACAATGTTCCAATTTGTTTTAAACTTAAAGCTGGATCTTACGGCATTATTGTCAAATACATTCGAATGACTTTTGATGCAAAGCTAAAATGGAAACAGCACATCAAAAAGAGAAGAACTCAATTTGAAATTTTGGAAAATTAAATGGTCAGTACAAAAGAACTATCTATCTATCTAGAAAAACAACAATGTCATACTAGCAAGTGCTGAAAACCGTTTGGGCATACATATGTTATCCAGCTATGGGGCTGCACAAAGAAAACATGCTCTGAACACATACAAAATTTAAGAATTTAAGTTCTTTGACTAAGTACGAATTCTTGTCAACTCTGAAATGGAAACCGTCTTAAATGGACGAGACAATGTTCTGAGACTTAGAAGAATCAAGTCTCATGAGCTGATGGTCTAAAAGCTATATGGAAAATATAAAAATTTTAAAATTTCTTCAATGTGATTTTAAATTAAGAAAGAAAAATCGGTTCTGATCCCGGTGGTTTTCTAGCAGCAAGGGTTCCAAGCTACGAGTACTTGGTACCGAATATTACCAAGTGTGTTTTCAAGGTTTCCACCGAAAAAAACTTAATGTCTATATAGACAGCATATCTGCCGTGAACAAATGCTTATATTCATGAGGCAGTCAATGGAGTACAGAAATTTGCAAAAACGTTTGTCATTTCATACATATGTACGTTTGGTTCGAAAAAGAAGACGTGGAACGTGAAGTTGAACATTATACGTCAACAATTTTCTATGGGTTTAAAGTATTGTTGAAGTTTGGTTTCAAATTTGTATTGATTGTCGAGTACGTTCTCCAGTTAAATTGGAATATAAGTACAAATTCCACAGTACCTCAGTGGATATACGAGTATCTAGATATTGTTCATGAAAATATGGTACAAGAATGAGGAAAATAATTTGTTCTTTCCTCTAAAGTGCACCCAAAAAAAAAAAGGGATTAGAAAACTGCCATTTCAAAACTTTTATACATTTTTTTTATCATCTCTTAAGGCGGTATTACATTACCTGATTACCATATATAGTTGGGAAATTTACCATAAAAATACGGTCCACAAGTGACACAGCTGTTATAGACATTTATATGACAGAATATATGTGTCATATAAATACCTATGCCTAGCACACCTACATGTTACTTGTGGACCGTATTAATATGGCAAGTTTGTCTTACATATCTATGCGATAATGTACAGTGCAGTTCACATGAATAGACGCACCATTGTTCTCTCAATAAATTGCAGTTTTCTTTTTGTTTTTCTTCATGAACTACGAAAGAATTGCATTCATTTGAAAGGTTATTAAATTCTCTGAGAAAAAAACCTAGACTCAAGATTAGTGAGAAACACTTAACGGTTGTTTTGATCTCTTTCTTCGCAGTAGTGCAAAAAAAGCTAAAAAAAATCGGTTCATTTGAATAGACGCACAAATTAATTCAGTTAGTTTCTTAATACTGGGTAATACAAATTAAATTTGGTTAATGAGTGTACGTTATTAAGGCTTTTCGGAGTGTTTAAAGTGAAAATGGGTAAAAAGAAAATGTTAACGGCGGCGAAAATAGCAAAAATTGAGGCCTACCACTCAGAAGGGTATTCTATGCCGAAAATTGCAAAGAAAATAGGACGAAATGAAAAAGCTGTTCGAAATGTTTTATCAAATCCTGCCACCTACGGAAAAAACAACAAAGGAAGGACAAAAACACCCTTTACACCACACGAGAAGCGACAAATTATAAGAATTGCCTCAAATTTAACTAACTCCACGATGAAAATCAAACAATTAGCGGGGGTAAGTGCCAGCAAATCAACTGTTCTTCGAGCTTTTTTAGGTATTCAACACTTGAAATTCAAAAAGCTAAAAAAAAAAAAAAACAACGCTGCAAGAAAAGAACAGCGGTTGGAGTTCGCGCGTCTTCACATGACATGGTATGCGTAGGTTGGAAGTGTTTTAAATTGAAGAAATGTGGTGTTTTCTGATAAGAAAAAGTTCAACTTCGATGGTCCTGATGGGTATAAGTTTTATTTCTATGACATCCGAATGCTTTTTGAACCGAAATAGTTCCAAGAAAGGAGAAGTATGGGTTTGGGGTGCCATTTCGTACTACCGCGCCTTTGAGTTGGTTTTGTGTCTCACAAAATGACAGAAATTTCTTATAAAGCTCTTTTGCAAACAGCTTTTCCAGCCATAAGAGAGCTTTTTGGACCTATGCAGTAGATCTGACAACTAGACAATGCTCCGATCCACAACGCGCACGTTGTAAAAGCATTTATCCCCAGTGAAAATGTGGAATTTTTGCAGTGGCCACCATACTCACTTGATCTAAACATCATTGAAAACCTTTCGGGATGGCTGACCCATCAAATTTATGAAAAAGGTAAGCAGTATGAAAGCTGTGAGGAGATTATTGCCGCAATTAAAGAAGCCTTGTCTAAGATTTCATTAGATTATTAAGAAAATGGTATGAATCTCTTAGAAGTAGAATTTTTGATGTAATTTCAAATCGTAGAGGTTGTACAAAGTATTGAAACTGTGAAAAATAACTTCAATAACAATAAAAAAGTAAATAGAAAATGTTAAAAATTGACCAACCTCTTTTTTTTAACTTTTAACAGGTGCGTCTATTCAAATGAACTGATTTTTTTGAGCTTTTTTTGCACTACTGCGAAGAAAGAGATCAAAATTCAAAACAACCGTTAAGTGTCTCTCACTAATCTTGAGTCTAGGTTTTTTTCCCAGAGAATTTAATAACCTTTCAAATGAATGCAATTCTTTCGTAGTTCATGAAGAAAAACAAAAAGAAAACTGCAATTTATTGAGAGAACAATGGTGCGTCTATTCATGTGAACCGCACTGTAATATCACCTACAAAAACAACGAACTGCGAGAGTTCAAATTACTAAACCCAAATCATACAGGTTTTTTTTTTTGTTTTTAATTTAACAAAACTTCTTCATTCCATTCTTCTATCTCAATCTAAATAAAAAAAGAAAAACAAAAATTCATTTCCCAAACTGCACAAAGTTGACCGAAGAGAAAAATATCATGCTTAACCAACCTTTAACACTGCTAAAATACCTATCATCGAACATGTCCCAGAAGCTCTTATCTCCCCATTCAAAACTTTTCCAATTGTTGTACAGTAGAGGAGAGAAGTTCATAGTTACACATTCACATTGTACATTTATCTGAAAAAGTCGGCTAAAAGTTTTTTGTGGATGTGAAACAAATAAACAAAAATGGAAACCCGTAGCTGTGCTTGTTCGCTTCGTAAAAATAGTCAAAAACACGTTAGCTTGGTATCTTTTTCCAAAGTATGTCCTTATTTAGAGAGTTCCACCACCTTTGAAGTCACCCTCTTGTGGTTAACATTTATATCAAACAATTGTTTTCCTCTGTAGAGGCAGAAAAACTTTGAACTTCTTCACCCTCAATTTGAAAAAGAATAAACAAAACAAAAAAACACCTGAATAACATGAACTGAAATAAAAGAACTATTGGACCACAAAATATTACGAACCAATGAAATACAAATTTGACATTATTATTTTCAGGGGTTGCACACACGAGTTTTGAAAAGTTTCGTTTGTTCCACATACTGGCACTTGGTGACAGGTGAAACTTTTGTAATTTGCTTTTGGTAATCGAGGGAGGAAATTTTTCTATCTTCTTTCACTTTCTTCGAATCGATGGTATTCTTTTAGGCTTAAAAGCTTAGTCAGTATGAATACTTTCAAAATTTACAGTCCATACGGTCTTCTATTTGAAATTTACTTCAAAATTAAACAAATATTTTCTTGTATTTGTGTACTTCCTCATTAATTCAAAATATGGCAAGTGTTCACTTTAAAATTGTGAAGGATCATCAAATATTTTACAGGCTTGTTCTCAGTTTTACAGTTCCACAAAAATTTTCTTAGCGAAATAAAAATTTTAAATGTTATTGTGTAAGTTTTTTAAGCTTCTTCAATTTTTTACTTTACATCATGGAACACAGTGCGAATGAAAGTCAAATATTGAAAATTTTGATTCCACATTTCTATTTTTCAACCAACATTTATTTATTGGCATAAGTTCAAACTTTGAACAATAGTTTTTCGTTCGAAGTCAATTTTTATCATTAAAGTCTAGTACTCAGTTCAAGTGAAAATGAAAATTTCATATAAAAGTGACTGCTGGTTCACTAGCATGAAATCCCCAACGAGAGGTGAGCACCAAAATGTGGATTGGAAAAACAATTATGTTCCACAAGTTTTTCCACGCCAAATTTTCATTTCTCAATGTACAACCATCAGGAAAAAGTTTAAGGCAACGTGGAAAACTTTGACATTTGTCAGTTGATTTGAATATTTTATTTCAAAACAAAAAATTGAAAATTTATAAACAGAATAAAGAATGGATAACGAATTTTTTGATACTGCTCTCGAGAGTTTACTTAATGAAAATATTCATTATTTCAGGTGAGTATCAAAAATTCACGTGAAAAAGTGTATTCTATTTTAATTTTTATTATCCGCGTGTAATTTGGAACGTATTTATTTTTCATTTCACGCAAGGTGAGTACTAGGCCTCAGGCTAAGTATTTTGTTCTCTATTCTCAAGTAAAAAATTAGTTTTCAGATAGTATGAGATTTTCAGAATTTTAGGTTCCACATTTTTAAATATTTAACAATTATTCTTGAAAATTGTCAAGTTACTTGAAATTTTGAACGAAAAGAATATTTCTGCATCAAAAAACTTGGTTTGAAATTTTAAATTTTAAGTTACAATGTTGTGTATCTTAAAATTTAGCACATACAAATAAAATCATGCTTCTTTCAAGTTTCAAAAAAAAAAAAAATTTGTATTAACTTAAAATACTAATGTAAATACAAGATTTTGTATCTTAAAATAAATAAAATGCACGACTGGATCGCACGAACTTGCTCTTATGTAAAAGTACTTTGGAATTTAATATACATTTTATAAATATAAAACATGGATTTTATGAGATAATAATGTTCAAATGCATAAAATTGTCGTTTAATTTGTAGAAAAGTATGAATTTATGCAAACAAACTTTAAAAAATCGTTTTATTATGAAATACATTTTTTATATAAGAAATTTCTTTAAAATTTTTCAAGAAAAAAATGTGGGATGCGAATTTTAAGTATTTAATAATATTGATTTTAGGAAATAATTTCAAAAAATTATTGTTCATAGGTTTTGAAGATATTGATTTTTCAAAAAAAAAATTCAAAAAACCCAAAAAATATTTGTTCGAATATGTTGAAAATGAATGGTTAATATCCTTAAAGCCGTTAATGAGAAAGTCGAAAATCAAAAAGACGGTATCGTTAGTAACATTTTGCCCCAAAATTTTGTTTGACCAAAATGTAGTCCATGTCCATATTATTAGACCCAATTTTTTTATCAAAATAGTTAGAGCCGTTTTCGAGATAAAGAAGATTTTGCATTACATACGTATGGGGGGTACCGTCTAGGGAATTACCGAAGATTTTGAACTACCGAGATTGAAAGAAATAGGTCCAGTGGTTTAGGCTGTACTGAGAGGTACAGACATACAGACACACAGAAACAGGTTTTTTGTGTACTAAATTTTCCTTAAAATTTTTATAGAAAAAATTGATATGCAAATTGTTAGTATTTAATAAAATACATTTTAAAACGTAATTTAAAAATTTATTCATGTATCCGTTTTCATGATATATTGAATTTTCAAAAAAAAATTTGTATTATTTTTTTTAAAAATCCAAAACCTAGTTTTTCGAAAAAAATTTTAGATTTTATATTTTTAAATGCATAGGAACTTCTGCATAAAAATTTTGGTAAAAATCGTTAAAGCCGTTGGTGAGAAATTCGAAAATCAAAAAAAACGGTTCTATGTCAGGTTCCCCTAACACCCCGACTCCACAGGAGATAAATTCTCTCAGGATGCTCATCATGATATGAAATCTCCAATGGAGTCGCGATATTTCCCCTTATGATATGATGTCAGCGAATTATGTCTTTAGTTTTATCTTGATATAGATGTCTGATATGAAATTTGACAGATAGTTTTTTTTCGTATTTTTTGTCGTGAAATTACATTTTATTCTCATTATTTCGTGTCTTCTCATTTAGTTGGTTCTTGTCAAGTATTCCGTCGGCAAATATTTTTTTTTTATTTTGTAAGTAAATACATTAACGTGTCATGTTATTCACTTGTTCGTGCGTTAAGTTATGTTTGGTGTTATTTATTTTTTATTTATACTTTAGGTAGATGCGCATTCTTTTCTTTGCAAATATATATAATTTTTGTTAGTATTACGTTTTTCTAATTTCTGTTGTCCGCACAAAACACACCCAGTGCAGTAGGGATAGAAATGAAATATCATGACATTATTTGCCCAGCGAAGCAATAAGAAAATGTAGAGATAGAGATGTCAGACATTGAGTTGGAGAGACATATATCTTGTGGAGTCGGGGTGTAATAACATTTCCCCCCAAATTTTTTTTTGACCAAAATATATCTATGTCCATAGATATTCACACTTAATTTTTTTTTATCAAAATCGTTAGGTCCGTTTTCGAAATAAATAAGATTATGCATTATGGGAGTATGGGGGGTACCGTTTGTTTTAGAGCTAAGCAAAAAATTTTAATTTCCCCTCTAGGGAATCACCGAAGACCCTTAAGTACCGAGTTTGAAGAAAATAGCTCCAGTGGCTTAGACGGAATTGTCGGACCCACTTTATTCGTCTTCGCTATCAACGTAATGTCAACTTTGATCAAAATCTCGAGTTCGAGTTTTTTTCCATATGCAGAATTTGCCTTATAGTACCTATATCGCAAGTAAAAATCATTATGAGTTACGAAGCACATTACGACTTGCCTTGTTGGAAAACTTTCTTCTGCCCGAATTGGATCAATAAGGCCTACGGAACATGTAGAACATTGTTGAAATTACAACATAAATCTGCGAAATTGTTATGTAAGATGTGCTAAAGAATGCTCGGCCTTGCACCGAGATCAGAGCCACCCACTTGACCTTATTTCATACATAACGTTAAAGACCATAAAATCAACCAATTATATATAAATTATAAAATTATATTTCATTTAAAAATTATTGAAAAAAGAAAACCACCAACCTGGAACAGAAGACGCACCCATTATTAATAGGGTCAAAAATATTCCGAAACCTAAACTTAACTGCGGTAACCTGGTAGGAAATTAAATTATTCATATTTTTTTAACAGACTTCACTTGAATCAGTTGCTTTGCACACTTAACTCTGGTGCTATGAAATCATCACGAATAAATCATTGCCTTTTTCAAAGCTTGGGAAAACTGCCCTCAGTTGCTTACCATGATCACAACATGTTACCTCATTCGCCTAATCAAAAACTCATAAATCTAATTTTCCACACCATAAACTTCCGACATCAATAATATCAAGTACTACAATCTATATATGTATGTATACTAAAATCACTAAGAACAATAACAGAAGCCTAATTCCCATGAATTACTTAAATTATCCACCCTTGCACCACCCCATATTCTCCGAAATACTGTTGTGATATCGTTGCTTTTGTTCAAAAAGCAGCCTTCTCCATTTCAATTAGCAGCTTCTAGGAAAAAGCTAATATCTACACTTCTACAAAATCCTTGTATCCCGTTGGGTGATTTGCAGAAATCGGGTTTGTAATGCACGAACCACATCGAAAATAGTCCAACAAGTAATATCATAAACAAAAACATTTCCAATACGAAAAAGTTTCCTCTTTCTCGCTCTCGAGAGAGAGGGAGAGTGCATACCGAATTTGCACTTGGAAGTTTTTCAAACTCTTGAGTCAACATCTTGAAAAACTTCACCATTTTATTATTAGGGAAGATGGATGATGAAAGGGGGGTGAGGCAAATGGCATAAGATTTGTATGGTGGGGAGTGATATTGAAACTGCAAGTAAAAAGTAACACGTCTCGTCCATGCTGAACCCAAAGGATATTACTTATTCGATTGTAATTTTTTTTTTTTTTTTTTTTTCAAAATCAATAAATAATAAATTTTGAAATCCCATGAGTCCGTTTTTGCCTCACTTATCGACTTTTTCGTATAAGCTACTTCTTCGGTTTGTTTATTTACAACAGACCGAAAAAAAAGATGGTTTGATGGTCGTAAGGATTTTACACTTAAATTTTATATCGGATTTGAAAATCTAATGATTTGTAAAGTCTGCGATAAGCCATTGTTGGAAGGTAAATGATGTACAAGTTCCAGAAGACTACGAACGAGAATAAAGTTTGTAGTTAAAATTGTCGGTTTTGGCTTGGTTTTGATGTTTTTCTTTATTTCTGTTATTTTATAGTAAAACATCTTATGGGAAAAAATTGTAAACTGTCTGCTGATCTGAGTTTTTATCATTGTATGACCTTTGAGGTTCATTGTGGTGAAAATAGATTGTGGTTATGTTTCAAAAGTTTAATTTATTTGTACTCTATTTTAAAGGTTATTTATGGGGAGGTTTTGTTCTCAACTACTGCAAGAGTGTTTTTAGTTTCGCTAAATTTGACAAATGACACATGTTTCACCCGAATTCACCACTTCACTTCACTTATGGTAATACAATGGTTAAAACATTTGATTGCACAACAGTTCGTAGAGAACCAAGGTCTAGGAACATATCGCTCTCAACAATTCCAATCATATATTACTTCCGAATCCGAACTGCTTAGGTAAGGTTAGGTTGAAGTGGCTGCCAGCGTCAGAGGTGACACACTTAGACCAGAGTAAGCCCATTGTGATACCATATACGAGTAAATCGAGAGATTTTCTACATACTCGTTTAACCATTTGGAGCCCCCAATGAAGCGAGAGGCATTATAAATTAGATCACTAGGTTCCTCGAAGAAAAACCCTCGAAGATGGAGATGGGTAGCAGGCCATTTACACAGCTTCATTTATACAGCTTCTCCAAAAATCGTTTGAAAAAACGGCAAACCACATTGCATATTTGCCAATAAGACAATGTCCAGTTATGACACCAATTACGGAGCTGATTTGCAATTTGCTAAAGGATATCAAGCACATGGAACGTTTTAGATCAATCACTGGCCAGATCTGTTTGGTCTTCAGACAGGTGGTTATATTATTCCATCATGCATCTTGCTTCAGCATAAGTTTACATATGTATAACGATGTGTATTATCCTTTTCCAGAAATAAGTTAATATTGTTCTACTTGACAAGTTCGTCAGTCTAAGAGTTCTCTGGAATGTGCCTATGCCTTGGCACCCCAACAGAGGTGAATAATAAACTGCTGCGCGATTTCTATAAGAGATGAACGGCAGGGAAGTTGAGAGCTGTTTTGGAGTAAGAAGAGATAGAGTCTAGAGATTTAGTAGTCGTTTGACTATCCGAGAAAGATATTGAAGGACAGGTGACTTGGAAGTTTTTGCCAAACCGTAGTTTTGGTATAACGTAATCGATGTGACTTTAATATGATCCGAATGAATTCAGATGATAGAATAGCCACTTTGGTTATTGATCTATTTTGAAAAAGCTTTTAGACGAGTTGGCTATGTACGCCGTCACAATCTGTTTGCTGAAAAGGTCAAGGGGTGGCAGATGGAACAGAACGTCTAGTGTAGTGGCAGAGGGGGTCGTTTGTAGTGTGGTTTATCAAACTGCCACACCATAAGTGAGGATCGATCTGATTATCGAGGTAAAAAGCCAGTGAGTTATTTGGGGTTCAAGGCTCAATTTGGCTCCAATAGCTTTTTTACATGAGAAGAGTGTTACTGTTGCTTTTGTGACTCTATCTTGCATACGTTTCCAGCTTTGTTGTTTATCTTAATTAAGTCCCAAGCACTTTGCTTCGTCTGAAAAAAGCTAGTGGAATACCTATAGGTATATAAGGAATTCTGAACTTCCTAGGGAGTAGGACAAGTTAAATTTTGTGACGGTTGACTCCCAAACCACACCGCCCCCTTCAATTTGTTAGATTGTTAAGCGTTTTGTAGGAGTTCGTTTAAGATGTTAGGATACTTTTTTGATACCTCAAAAGCAACATCCTTCGCATAAGCAATTATTCTGCAGATCTCCACTTCCAGCTTCCAGGCATGTCAGCAGATCATTTTCCATAGAATGGAAAAAGAACACTGCTTTGCGACGTACCTATACTGACAGATCCTCTAGCAGAAAAGCCGGCCAGTTTTGTGAATTGAGCCGCTTAAATAAGAGTAAGTTTAAAATGGCTAGATGGCGGATGATGAGCCGGCAACTTATGGAACTTGACTGTAAAATCGATAAGTCAAAAGCGATCTTTTTCAAAAAAAAAATCAAAACCTTAGCATGGAGAGACACTTGCAAGAGATATTTACAAATGCCAAAACTCCTATAAAGCACTTCTTGAAAAGGTTTTTTTTTTTTTTTTTAAATAAACACGTAGCACACAGTACTAAGTTTCCAGTTTTCGAAGCTGTAGCGGAGTAAATTTTATTATGGGGACAAGCGGGAAAAGGAAACAGTCCTCCATGTCCTCTGCAAATGCGCTGTTCTGACCAAATTTAGAGCACAATCATAAGGAAGGGCATTTTGACGAATTTTTGAAGATCAAAGACTTGATACCTTTTCTCAAATGGCTCTAGACGAACTTCAGTTACTTTTGTGCCTGCCCTTCATTTGACTCCTTGGATCCCGAGCTAGCGGAGTGAGAGATTTGACGGAAGTCACGGTCACGGGGCGGGGGCCGTATGATCACTCAATCGGATTTGCGCAGAAGTTATTAAGATACTTAATAAAGCGGATTTTGCATCATCCGCCTTGCACACCAAACTATGCAGTTATGTTGGAAACGGGGCTGTCGCCGCTTAAAAAAAAAAAAAACTCTCAAGCTAAAAGCGGACTACATTCTGAAAGTGATGAACATTCTAAACGAAAGGATACCAAAGTAAGCTGCACTCAAGACAACCTGGTTGGTATGGCGAATGGTTGGAAGGTTGGAATTGGCTAGTACAATGTGAAATATCAGTAAGCCTTGAAGTAGAACACCACCAATACTCTATGATATGATTGAGAATCTGGATTTGCAGTCGAGGGAAAAGTTTGTGGATGAAGCAACAAGCTCTGTACACAGAGTAACGTATAGTGTTTTGAAGCATATAGACTACAAGAAGCAAACTAGTCTAGGAAACAGTAAACAACCAATGCTAAGGCTGCGAGTGGAACTGCTTCCTTGAGGAGAGAGAAGACTGTATTCCATTCCCAGGCAAATATCCAACTCTAAGAGAAACTAGGAGCTACTTCCTAGGAAGGGACTTTGAAGAAAAAGAAGATGTTAAAAACATGTTAAATGAAATGGAGATGGAGCTAGCCTATCGTGAAAGGGTCATAAATGAAAACTTTTACAAAAGAGAGAAAACAAATTTAAGTTATATATCGTCAATAGGCAAATTGATTTAGCTTAAATTGATAAAAATGCTTTTATTAATATTTAAACAAAAATCAAATCAAATCATGGCTAGACTTATTTTGGGAATATTTGTCACTTGCTCTCAAGAGGCAATAGGTACCGCCTTGACAGTCCAACTCAAGCCAAGTCCTAAGCACTATACCTCTCTCCCTTTCTTTAAAAATTGTAAATGCATATATTGCAGTTGTAGAATTACGATTTCAATGCTTCTAGCAAAAAACAAATGGAATCCAACTTTAAACCGCCTGCTCAGTGTACAACACCCCTTTTTATACAACTCTCAGTTCTGTCGAGAGCATTCCAAAGCAAAGATGCATACTAGGTATGTAGATATTTGCATTTGGTAGCGCCATTTTCATCGTTTGTCGTCCTTAACCGTTGCATTATTATTATCGTTCTTGTATTATGATTTTATGGAGGCAATTTATTATTTGCATTCCGCTTGCAGGTGCCTTTTTATTGCATTTTCTAAAAATGAGTTATGACCATAGAAGCAAGAAGCAGAGTGGACAGTGGATTCATTGAAGGTCCTTTTCCACTTTCCACAGCCCTGGGATGCATTCATTTAATATTTTTCCATGTGATTCGTTCGTACGTCCGACTCGCAAAAGGACCATCTTGTGGTAGTGTGAGGGAGTAACAATTATTATTGTCGGCTCAGACGATTTCATAGATGCACAAACTTGCACAGAATGGATAATTTATTATTCTTCGGTTGCAATATTTGTGTTGAACATAAAAAGGAGGCAAATATAGGGGTGTGGACGATTAAACGAAATAATTGTGAGTGTGTGTGTTTATTTGCTAAAGATGTTGTAATCTTCTTTTTGACCTTCAGGGCATTTATCCAAAACACCCTATAGTCAGTTATTAAATTATCAAATATGCAGCGATAAGCATTTGGAATGCACTTTTTTATTACACAAAAATGCTGCACAATTGCATTTAATTGCATTTGAGATCAACAGAACAGGGTGTGAGAGGGAGATTTATTTGAATTTATTATTTAAAATAATACCTAGGTAATCCTAACAAGATAAACAGAGATTTATGATAATAAAATGAATGCTTTTTCTGGGAAATTACTTGATAACTTTTTGGTTAAATGGAAAGAGCGAAGATAAAATTCGTATCAATGCCAAGCAAAAACCCTAGCCTTGGGGATATTGAAAAATATCACATTATGAACGCTTAAATATACAAATGTTCAAAAAACCCGTGCCCATTGAGCAAATTTAGTTAATAGATGTGTGTATGTTGAGTGTGTGGAATCAGCCATTTTTTGAATTTTTATTTTTATAAGTCCCTGATGTGTTCCAATTTGCTCAAAATTTTTTTAAAAAGGTTTATTATACCAAAGAAAACGTCTCACTATTCTCCTTTGTCGCAATCGGCATTTCAAATAGTTTGAGAAGTTTTTTGAGGTTTTTGTTAAAATGCTCAAAAGTTTTTTGGCGAAATTCGAAAAAAAAAAAGAAAATTGCCAAACTCAAAAGGAAATGCAATAAAAATAAAATGCACGACTGGGTTGCACGAACTTGCTCTTATGTAAACGACTGAGAATTTCAAAAATGAATGTTATTAGAGAAAAACCGTTCATAAGCATAAAATAAATTTTTTAAATTACTAAAACAACTTCTTTACTAGTTGGAGGTAAAACTAGGCTGCCATGTGATTCAAGCAAATATAGGTTTATACAAAAACAAAAATTATAAATCTTTTTAGTGGTTTCTTCAAAAAATAAGCGTTTATATAAAAAATTTTTAAAACATTTTTAAGATTATTATTGTTTGAATAAAAATTAAATTTAAAAAAAAAAATATTGAGCCGTTTCTGAGATATTGAATTTTCCAAAAAAAATCGACAAAATTCAAAAAAAAAAATATTTTTTCTTAAAGTTTTGAAATACAATGTTTTTTAAACATTTTAGAGGCTTCTCTCTAAAAAATTTCATTAAAATGCGTTATGCCGATAATGAGAAATTCAAAATTTTAAAAAATCGTTCTATGGTAGGTAGAGTCAGTAATATCTTGTTTTCAATTTTTTTTTATTAAATTATACCCCTTGGCATAATGGTTAGTGCGTTGGACTCTCATGCGGAAGGTCTCGAGTTCGATTCTCAGCCGCTGCAGGAAAGTTTTTCCAGGGGTCTACTGCCTCTTGCTAGGAACTGACAAACTCTCCAAGAGTATCTCTTGTCATGGAAAATGCTGCTCATTAGCCGTTCGGAATCAGCAGAAAATTGTAGGTCCCCTCCGTTCCAGGTAACACGCACCAAGGAATGGTTGAGAGTTGTAAGTCACTAGGTCCTGGTTCATTCCGAGCTGTGCACCACCAAATTTATTTAGTTTTTATAGACCTTAAAAATTTATCGAAAGAAAAAAAAATTGAAGCAAAATTCTCGGAACAGTTTTCGAGAAAAATACGATTTGTATGGAGGATCGAGCACGGGGTTTTCGAAATATGTATTGAGTTTTCATTTTTTTTTTAAATCAAAAAAAAAATGTTTATGAAAATTTCAATAGATACACAATAATACTGCTGGGAAGCCCTAACATAAAAAAAAATGATCAAAATCAGTCGTACCCAGGGTTCGGACTTTACTTCGATCGAAGTAGATCTACTTCGATTTTGAGAAAAAGATTTAATCTACTTCCCTACTTCTCTTTTTTATGATCTACTTCTCTTTGAAATTCTAAACCAACATATTTAGAGACAGCGCTGATCACTCTGCATTACATAAAAAACAAGTTTAGGAATCATTTAAACGTAAGCACTGTGGAAAATTTAATGTTTTTGAGATCACTTACAGAAAAACGTAAAGATATTTATGAGCCACCTATTGAATTGATAAAATTCGTACAAGTTCGTTGATGGAAAATTTACTTTAAAATAATTATATTTAATTAAAATTTTTTTAAAAGTCTGAAATCACAATTTACTTATATATGTTATGTTTATATAATTTAACTTCCTAAAACTACTTCGAAAATTTTAAATCTACTTCAGTTTTTTTCCGTATCTACTTCGAAAATTTAAAACCTAAGTCCGAACCCTGGTCGTACCGTTTTTGAGAAAATCAAGAAAAAATTAAAAATTTTTTTTTTAATCTGTGGGACAGTTTTTGAGAAAAAAAAATATTTATAAAATTTCCAAAAAAAAAATCGTATGGCAGGTATCGTTATTTTTGGTCTTAAAAAAAACAGAAAAAAAACCCATATCTGCCAATTTTGAAGAAAATCAGCCAAGCCGTTTAGCTGTAGTCGAACAGACAGACAGACAGACAGAATTGCGAGACCCATTTTTTTGGTCTTCGCTATCATCGTAATGTCAATTTTGATCAAAATCTCGAGTTCGATTTTTGTTACGAATGCATAACTACCCTTATATTACTTATAAGTCGCAAGTAAAAAAATGCTCAGAAAAACGGTCTGGAATAGCGTAAATGCGGGTTTTAAGTTCTAAAAAAACAAGTCCAGAGTCAAAACTCCAGAAAAAACTAGCAAACAACCGGGACAATTTTTCAAAATTAGTTATTAAAAAAAAAGGTGTTAAGAGGCGTAGCCACCTCAAATCCTTTTAAATTTCGGCCTCTATTTTACAGTCTGAGCAGACTAAAGGAGTTATGGCAATAATTTAGGAAAATCTGGGAGGATTTAATAAATGTTGATGCACATTGTTTTTGAATATTTAAGCATTGCAATATTGGGGCCAGTTAAAGCATTCCACATTCGTGTAGCAGAGCTAAAGAAAGAATCTCTGAATTCAATAGTACTTTCGAAATTGAGCTCAAGGGTAAATTGGTGGGCATTTCCTGAAGCGCGAATCGCCTTAGGGGATAAATGCAACTGGCTATTTCACTAGAACAATGTTTATAATAATAACGGTAAAGTATGGAAATATAAGAAATACTACGACGCTAGGTGCTCGAGAGACACAAATGTTTCTATTATAGCTCATTTTGTATGCTCTGTTTTGGATTCTTTCCAAGAGACTCAATAATTGAATTGTACTTAAGTGTTGGACAATACCTATAGGCTTTATAGATTACAGCCAGATCAGAAGGACTGAAAAATTTCTTCCATCGTCGAAGGAATCGTAAACACTTTTAGCAGCGTTTTTGGCGAAGTCCACACAAGGTGGTCTGTGATGCATGCACCGAGAAATGAAAGATGTTAGGTTTTCTAATTGAGATAGCATTAAATATTACGCTGATTTTGATTCCCTTTTTGACAATGATATCGAGATCAGAATTTAATGAACTTATCATATGTTGGCCTTTTGAATCCACATCCGAAGGACGTGTATCTGGAAACGAATATGAGAAGCTAAAAGTACTGTCGTCAGCAAAACTATTTAATGGATTAGAAGTTTCAGACAAAAGATCATTGATGAATATGAGTAAGAGAGTCGGAGACAAAACGGTGCCCTGTGGTACACCAGCATTTATTTCATAAATATCAGGAGGTAGTTCCTAATCCAACGAAAAAAAGATGCATCAATACCAAATGCACGCATTTTTGATAAGACATCTTGATGCCAAACACTATCAAATGTACAGGAGGAGTCATGACACTTTCTGGCCTGACCTGCATCCACCATTACTACATCAATGGTAAAAACTATGCATCACAGCTATTATTAAGCGAAGAACGAGTAACTTGTTCTGAGTACACGTCTCGCTTTGTTCCATTGTTTTGGCGACAGTGTTTACGCTGTAAAGACCTTAAGTACCAACTCATTCCTTTCTTACACCTGAATTCTGTATTGCCAAGTATCTCAGTGGCTTGAAGGAGCCCAGTTAAATAAGTTAGAAAAAGTTGAATATTTCTCAAATAAAATAAATTTGTAACTTTATAAAAAAGGCGAAACCAACGGAGAAAACTGAAACGACTCACGAATGTGTAATGAGTGTGAAAAATATATTTATTACATAAAACGTTGTAATGTATATGTACTCACTACAATGCATGTATGTATGTACTCACTACATAAGCATGTACTCGGAATGAGTGCATAGAACTCATTTTTTTGCTACATATTAAACTTTTTCTAGCTGCTTTAGAACTTATACAAAATCATGTAGTCAATACAGATTTAAACATGTACTCAGTACATAAATTATGGATACATTAATGTACTCAATACAAAAATTTGTCTTCCATGAACACACACCCGCTATCTTTTGTCAAAATTTTCAAATCTTGTGTAAATTTTGGCACAATTAAATTGGTGGGGCGGCCATATTAGAAACTGCAATGCAAAGTGCAATCGCGAAATCTCTAGGAATTAGATTAATAGAGTTGAAAGATTTTAAAGCTTAAAATGGGCTTCAAAGGTATGTGTAAAGTGAAGGACTTAAATCAACGAATTTAAGGAAAATCAAATAAACAGAAACGGAATAAGTAACATGTATTATTGATGCTCTTAACATGTTTTAATCTTGATAAATATTTAATAACTGTTGCTTATTACCTTTTTCCATTTCAGTCCTTACCAGCCTAAAACACAAGCTTGAATCTTTCATTAACATAAATGTTATTTGACATTTTTTTTTAAAACCAATTTCTATCACATGTAGAACCAGTTTCCATCAAAAAACAACAAATCAAACAAAAAGGATTGATTCTACCCTCGTCTCTGTTTTGTTGGTTAATAAACAATCCCAATCAGTGTCCTTTTCTATTCTCTTTAAATCAGTGTTTTTCTTTGAAGAATAACAATTTAGCAACAAGGGGTAGTAACATTTAAAAAGGATGTTATCATTGACCTTTTTTTTTCTCCAAAATCGGATTCGTATAGCAAAACCAAAAACAAACGAATGGTAACACATATCAAATAATATACATATCCTTTTTGTTGTAGTCACCTCCTCTCTTACATCATAACAAGCAATTCCAACCGAATATAATCCTACTGGGGGTCAGGGTAGACACATAAATTTTCTCTGTGAGAGGATAAATTACCAGAAAACACTTAAAGTGGTTATGGGAGGGGGGCTTGGCTTGTGAGTGGGTATACGTATAAGTGCATTTCATTTCATATTGTAGGTTGACAGAAGGACAACCTTTTCCCTTATACCCAAAAACAAAGGGTTATACATAAAAAATGTCCAAAAAGGGTCAAACGATATTCGATGCTGCGACATTGTAGGTAAAATACGTTTCTCAATTTTTGCTGATGCAAAAAGGACATGCTTGTTGTTCAGTAAAATAGGTTGAAGTCTACTCTGGCCATGGCTAGACAGACACAGACAATAAAGCACATTCAGTTTGTCTTGTTAATTAGTATTTAATCTACGAAAACAACGATAAATCTTTGCCCACAGGAAATGAATAAAGTGTCCGTTTTTAATGTTCATCTCCTTTACTTATGTGTTTTTGGGCCTTTCTGCCTTTATAGTGAAAGATATCTCTGACCATCCAATGGAAGGGGATATTATAACTTTTTAATCGAATGATATCAATCTTCTTGTAGACATAGGTCTAAGGGTCTTAGAAAGCCAAATGTGGGTCTACTTATAGTTGATTAGTTGCAATCAGATTGTCATCAAGTTTCTGTAAGGTTGGCAATAATTTAAGGAAAAGCTATCTGCAACAATAAGCTGACAAGGCAAAGAAATATTGATATAAAATATTAGTTGCAAAGACCCTGTTGTTTGAAATTATATTTGTTTTAGTTTTACTTGGTTTTAATAGTCTTAGGAATAAATTATGTGTAAAATATTGTAGAAGATTCTTTACATTCATGAGACCGTAATAACCATTTTGTGCTAACCAATTTGTCCCTTAGTTATTAAAATAAAACAAAAAAGAATCTTCAGTCGTAAAATTTTTCATAAGCCCGAAATACAGATGGAATTAGTAGTAAAGGGTCATCCAACAAGAGGTGTCATTTAGTTTTTAAACGGTCATCATTAGGCTTTCGATAATCAATTAATATCAGTTGTTGGTATTTGTTTACCAAATCATAAATATAGAACTAGCTGAATTACTGGCTATCAGGAAGCATGCAATGTACTCCAACAAGAACCAAGCCACAACCAGAATACGACTATTAAAGCCATTAGTTCTAGTACAACATCGGCTAGATTGGTCCAACAATGCCGGAAGAAGCTTGCTAGCCTCGATATCAACCTTAATGTCACTCTTCTCTGGGTTCCGTGTCATTGATGGGAATGATCGGGCAAACGAGATTTCCAGGCAAGGATCAGCCCTTATAACTCCCTTGCGGAATTATGAAGGACAAAATTCTCTCAATTTTTCTTAATGAATCAAACCGTAGGTGGAGCAGTTTAGCTTACTGCACTACCAACTCATGGCCTAAGTGCGTCGGCTCTCCAGCTGACAGCCACGTCAACCTAACTTAGGTCTGATATGCAGAACCAAGCAAGAAATAGCCAGGATCGTAGCGGACAATAGGAGAGCATGCAGGGAAGCTAGGAATTCCTCATAATCCTAACTCGCATAAGGAAAAGCGTGAAGAGAAAACAGTGCTCCATTTCTTCTACAAATGCCCTGTTCTGGCCAAATTTAGAGAACAATCATTAGGCAGGGCATTTTTTGACGATATTGACGAACTTTCGGAAATGAAGATCAGAGACTTGAGATCTTTTCTCAACTCGACCAAATGGCTCTAGGACGAACTTCGGTTACTTCTGTGTCGTGCCATCTGCTTGATTCTTCAGATCTCAAGTTAGCAGACTGAGGGCTTTGACGGATAGAAGTTTACAGTGCGGGAGCCGGATGATCACTCAATCGGATTGGCTACTGTTCCAGCACGTCAACAAGCTGCCTAGCTTGGTACAGTGTAGATGGTGCCGGATGAGAGAGTGATCTAAATTCCGGATGATTGTGCAAAAGCAAACCCACAATTAGAGTAATCAGAACCTACTAGATCCTTTCTTCTTTTTGAAGTCAATCCAAACTGGATGACTCTGAGAGAAAGTGCACAATTCCCCATATCAATTCCATCCACAGGTTTACATGAGTTATGGTATTAAAATGGCGCACTTCAGCGGTAATTGGGAACAAATGTAGACTGACAGTGGTCGCCATTTCTACCTACCTACTACATACCTAATACACAACCAAGTTTGTATCTAAATCGTGATAGGCCCTTTTGATATAAATAGTCCTCTTCTTAACGGTAATACGGCAGACAGGTTTTGTTACAAAAATGTCTGCTACCACTCTCGGAAATCAGCTAAAAAACTTACGTTACCTAGTTTGATGAAAGTCCAAGCAAAAACTAAAATTCAATCATTCAGAATTGGAGACCCACTATTTGCACAATGTAAGGTCAGATAAGAATCTTGAGCTCGATTTTTAAAGAATCCAAAACCTGCCCTTCATATATCGAAAGTTAAACCTAAAAGTCAGCAGGTGTAACGAATATCTTGAGAATTAACAAGAACAAAAATACGAAAGTGTTGAAATTGATTTCATTTCGATTGAAACTGTCCTCTTCTAGGAACCATTGAATAACAAGTTTTTCAATACCTACTTATTTGTTGTTTAAATACTTAACTTGAGTAGTTTCTCGTGTAACTTAAAAAAAATTACACATTCGGATGTGCGCTGTAACATTTATTTATAAATTTTAATGTATGACCCAAAATATTGAACAAACATGTTAAACCTATTCAGTTGAAGGGCATTTGTCAAATATTGACCAACCTTCTAAAGGTGGCCGACATCCCAACCTAGTGTGTATCTGCACAAAGGACAAAGCCTTACATTTCAACAAAACTAATCTTCATGTTCACCTATGGCTACCGCCTGATCAAACAATTCCCAATCCAAATATGCGCATGCATTGTATTTGCATAGCAACCAACAATATGGAACCACAACAAACGAGAAACCAACTAGGCAAACAAACCTTATTCGTTAAACCGAACAACGACAGCGTTGTCATCGTGCCTTGGAATAGAACACATAAATCAAAAAATGGTAGGAATAACATTAGAAAATCGTTCAGGTTATAATGAATACGCCTTGAATTTTAGATCCTTTCTCGTGGCAAAACGGACTCGGCCAATTCCCGGCACATTCAAAGCGCAACCACTGTCCAACAAGCGAAAAAATCCCTACCAACCTTAGAGGATTTCATTTTACAGCGTGACTACACCGGAGCACGGGCCTTCCTTGAGGTAAATTCCACTATAAATTCTAGTTACATCACTTATATGTGTGTAGATGTTCCTCTATCATGTTGACTTGTCTCTTTGTGTGAAAAGTTCGGTAACGAAGAAGACGATGACGAGCGTAAACTCCTTGTCGACCAATGGATTGCCTTCTGCAGCTTCCACCTGGGTGACTATCAACAAGCCCTGGATCAGTACAAAACCATAAAATCCTTGGAGCTAGTCAACACCACCGATGTTAATCTGAATGTCGCTGTTTGCATGTTCTATTTAGGTATGTACGAGGAAGCCCATCAGATGATGGAACACATCCCGAATACGCAACTGAAGGTGCGTCTATTATTTCATCTGGCCCACAAGTTCAACAACGAAGAACAACTGATGGCATTGCATGAATCACTACAGGATGTCGTCGAAGACCAACTGAGTCTCGCCTCGCTGCACTACCTCCGGGCACATTATCAGGAGGCAATCGATATCTATAAAAGGATTCTCCTCGATAACAAGTGAGTAGGTTGGAGTAGACCAAGAGAATTCCTGTAGCAGATTTATCTTGATGCAGGAAAAGGTGTATTTCACTAGTTATGATAGTTAAAAGAGGTGAATGTGATAAGTACAGTTTTTATTTGTGGAATTTTTTAGATTTCCACCAAAAGACTTGTCCTGCTCTAAAAATACAGTCTCTTTTTCGCTTTGCATTCATCAAAATATTTTACATAAGTTTGTCTGCATTAAAATCATTAGTTAAACTAGTTTTTGACATATGTCATTTTCAAAATGACATTATATGAGGTTGTTGGATTTTGGCTTTCAATTTAATATTTTTAAAGAAACTTTAAACTATCAAGAATTCATACTGACCTGGACTTAGGCATAAAGTCCAAGAGCTATGTGAATTTTTTTTAAAATTTACCAACTCCATAACTGGCCAAATACACCTGGCTTGTCAGTAGGTTCTTGTACAATTTACGTTTGTCCTTCCGTTTTCTCTATGTGTGGGCTCTTGTTGTTTGCACTACACAACGTCCATCATACTTCATTCACCTTTAACGTACATTTATATCCTTCCAAATAAAAGGGACTACTTGGCACTGAACGTTTATCTCGCCCTGTGCTTCTACAAGCTAGACTACTATGACATGTCCCAGGAAGTGTTGGACGTCTATTTGGCCAAGCATCCGGACAGCACAATTGCCATCAATTTGAAGGCCTGCAATCGTTTTCGTTTGTTCAATGGACGTGTCGCCGAGCAGGAGATTAAGAACATCGCCGACAATGGAACATTCGGCGCGGACCTCATCAAACACAACCTAGTGGTGTTCCGGAATGGTGAAGGTGCCATGCAAACGTTTCCGGCATTGTTGAATATTGTGCCAGAGGCACGATTGAATTTGGCCATCTACTATTTGCGTAATGGCGATGTCCAGGAGGCTCACAGTCTTATGAAGGAGATTCAACCGACCGTGCCGCACGAGTACATCCTCAAGGGGGTTGTTCATGCAGCTTTGGGCCAGCAATTGGGTTCCGTAAGTGCAAATTGGTTTTCAATTTATTTTTTTTTTGTGTGTCCTTAAAGTTTTTTCTCTCTCCCTATGAATTTTTATAGAAGGAACACATCAAGACAGCACAACAGAATCTCCACTTAGTTGGAAGTTCGGCAACAGAATGTGACACGATACCCGGTCGACAAAGCATGGCGTCGGCTTTCTTTCTCTACCGGCAATTCGAGGAGGTCCTTGTGTACATGAATTCGATTCGAAGCTATTTTGTAAACAACGACACATTTAACTACAACTACGCTCAGGCCAAATGCGCCACCGGCTATTATCGAGAGGCCGAGGAATTGCTGGTGCATATTACCGACATGGATATAAGGAATCAACACACATACTGCATGGTCCTGGCCAAGTGTCATATTCATGCCGGACATCCGGAACAGGTATAAATAATACATAGTCTCTTCTCTGTGAAATGCGTGGTCTCACATGGAAATGATTTTGGTTAATAGGTGTAAGCTTAAGGAAGTAATTTATTGAATGTGCATGCGGGCAAATTCAGATTATAGCCATGAGCCAGCCAGCAAGAGGAAACATCTGATGGTAGGCATGGCTTTGGCATTGCACTGCAATCGGAAGTTGTTAAGATATTAGGAGGTCGCCTTTGATGGTCAATTATTTGTTGTATCAGTTATCAGTTATGAAAATTGCGTCTTTGGCTTTTGGAAATCCTCTACTTTGGAATTTGAAACTTTGTATTGGCAAAGGTCAATTTAGTATGATTGTCGGTTTCTCAGTTGAAGTTCCTGAAGAAGCCTGATGTTCGAATTTCACGACTGAATAATATCGAGACGTTAGGTAGACAAGGCACTGGAAAATTTTCTGTCAGACGACTGGCAATAATTCATATAATGCTTGAAACATTTGCTGGACTTAGAAATGGTTGATAGACTCTCTCGAAAAAAGCATTCCTCCCTTTCCAGTCACCATTTTTAAAACTCAAATTAAAACAGTGGTTCAAATTATCCTACTTATTTTCAGGCTTGGAATCTGTTTATAACCCGTGACACCAACTCAGAAGCCTTTTTACTTCTTCAAATGATTGCAAACGAATGTTACAAATGTGCCGAATTTTGGGTCTCAGCTCAAGCATTCGATATGCTTGAGAAGTAAGAATTCTTTACCTTAAAGTTAAATTTCAAAAAACTTCCTTTAAAAATAAATCTTGCTTTGTTCCATAGATTAGACCCTAGTCCAGAACATTGGGAAGGCAAACGTGGTGCTTGTGCTGGTGCAATTTACGCTATGGCTGCTGATACAGATCAAGGGAAACCACCAAATGGTATTGGAGATGTTATAGCACTTCTTCGAGAATCAACAAATCCTCAAGCTGAAGTAATAATGAAGACTTTAAGGAAGCATTTGAATATTTTTAAATAAAGTTAGATGAAGAACTCAGTGTTAGTGTCAGTGTTTTCTTCAAAAGTCTATAGCCAGCTGAGCTTATTTGTTTTTATTGTTTGTATACAAAACAACAAGTAAATTAATAATCTCACTTGGCTTTTTCGGGCACGAAAGGGGGTTTGATCACCCTTAAATTGTTAAACAGAGGGAGAGCGTAAAATAGAAATAGGGAAGGATTAAATAGAAGACACCGACACGAAGTTCTGGATAACAAAACTGGGAGGGCAAAACTGTGCAAGGTAAAGCATTCCACATTCGTGTTGTGCGGTAAAAGTAAGAATCACTGTTCTTAACAATACGTTCCAAAATTAATTCAAGTGTAAACTGAGGAGCATTCCTAGAAGCCCGGGTATAACGGTGGAATTGTTTTATGCGAGGAATTTGTTAGGTTAGGTTAGCGTGGCACGAATGCTTGACACTTTTAGACCATAAGTTGGTTCATTTTGGTACGACATGAATCAAGTAGACTTTCTCTCTATGCGATGAACCACTCAGAGCTGTTTACGAAACGTCCAAGAACACTAAACATTAGTGTTGATCCAGGTCGCTAGGATCAATATCGTAGAACTCTCCTGAATGGAACCTACGTCTTTGGGATTGAGTAGGGCATGTACAGAGAACGAGGATTGAGGAATCGATGCTTCCTCTTCCTCGTTCAAGTCTTGTTGCATTTTGACCTGTAAGACAGTGTCCGTTAGTGACACCTATTACAGAGCCAAGGTTTTATCTGCTTAGATATAAAAAAACACTTAGAACACTTCAGATCCAGCTGTGGCAATCGCCATGCAAGGAATGCAACTGCCTATTTCATTAGATCATAAAAAATATCGAAAAAAAAAATGCATGATATGAAACATTGTCGACAGAAGATCATTGTTAAAGATGAGAAAGAGAATCGGAGACGAAACGGCCCCCAGTGGCACACCAGAATTTCCTTTGTAAATTTGAGATTTTGAACTATCAAGAACAACTTATATTGAAAGGTTCGAACATTTTTATTACTAGTTTAGAGAAGAGGAAACCACAGGGGAGCAAAGAAGCATAAGACCAGTCAATGAAGATCCAGTCCCACTAACCAGTACTGAAGAGGCTAAGAAAGCAATCCGCAAGATTAAGAACAACAAATCCGCAGGCTCGGATGGCCTACCTGCGGAACTTTTTAAGTATGGAGGAGATGTCCTGATAAGGTGCATGCATCAGCTCATCAACCAAGTGTGGGAGGAGGAAAGTATGCCCGACGACTAGTCAAATACCTCCATATGCCCAATCTGCAAAAAAGGCGATCCTATGTTCTGCAAAAATTACAGGGGCATAATCACTGCTTAATGTTTCCTACAAGATCCTATCCACCGAACTATGTGAGCGTCTAAAAACTTTCTGCAACACTATAATCGGTACGTACCAGTGTGGCTTCAGGCCAGGTAGATCTACGATAGACCAAATCTTCACATTTAGGCAAATCCTGGAAAAGACCAACCAATTTCAAGTCGAGACCCACCATGTTTTCATCGACTTCAAAGCCGCATATGATAGCATAAGTCGCCAAGAGCTTCTATTGGCGATGTCGGAACTCGGGATCCCGAAAAAACTGATCCAGCTATGCCGCATGACTTTACAAAATACGCGGTGCAACGTGCAAATGGGTAACGGCTCGTCCGAGCTATTACAGACATGTACAGGGTTCAGACAAAGAGATGCGCTATCATGTGATTTCTTCAATCTAGTCCTGGAGCAGATAGTGCGCAAGAGTGGTGTTAACCTAAAGGCACTATCTTCAACAGGTCTTCCCAACTGCTTGGCTATGCGGACGACATCGACATCATCGGCCGCTCCAAGCGAGTTGTGCTAGAAGCGTTCACAGCTTTGATGAACAGGCGAAACGCGTTGGTCTTGAAGTGAATGAGGACAAAACAAAGTATATGCTATCAACAAAAAGCCTCAGCTGTCCATCGCCTAGGACAAAACGTCACTGTTGGTAGCAGTAATTTCAAGGTAGTCAAGGAGTTCACATACCTCGGAACAAATATCAATCCCACGAACGACACCTTAGTGGAAATCCAACGAAGAATTACCCTAGTGAACCGCTGCTACTTCGGTTTGGCGAAACAAATGGCTTCAAAACTCCTTTCTCGAAAGACTAAGTGCTAGATATACAAAACCCTAATTTTACCAGTCCTACTCTACGGGCGCTGAGTGCTGGACGATAAGTAAAAAAAGGGGAATTGATACTGGGCACTTTCAAGAGAAAAATTCTTCGGCGGATATTTGGTCCTATATGCGAAGAGGGCGAATGGAGTAGAAGATTCAATCGTGAATTATACGAGCTGTACCAAGATGTGGATGTAGTCCAAAGAGCCAAAACACGTCGATACACTGGCTCGGTCACATCGAGCGAATGGACAACAACGCTCCAGCCAAGAAAATCTTCGAATCCCAGCCCCCAGGTTCGAGACGACGAGGAAGACCGAACCTAAGCTACAGGGACCAGGCGGTTGCAGACGCAAGAGCTCTTGGTCCCTACGACTGGAGGGAGCTCGCGAGGGATCGCAACCGATCGAAGACCGTATTATCTCAGGCAGATACCCTCCATGGATCGGGAGCCGGATAAGTAAGTAAGTAAAGTAAGTTTACAGAAGAAGAGCTTCATCGATCGATGATAAATGCACGCATATTTGATTAATAAGCTTGGTGGTAAACTGAAGCTTTAACCTGGTTCTAGATTTATTGATTTAAACTTAGTTGCCTGACTTGAACGAAAGTTTCCGATTGTGACTTCTCGTTGCTCAACAAATATTTTGTACTTATATAAACAAGTTTTCTTAAACTTATCTAGTCAAGATCCGCAGTAACATATCAAGAAAAAACGAAAAAAGGGAGCCAACTTCATTTGGAAGGCTTTCCCCAAGTCAATCAACCAAGATGTTCAACCGATTTGTCTATCTGTGATTCGCCTGCTTCATCCCTGATTTACAAGTGTTCATCCATGATTTGAGTTATTGATAAGATTTTAAGGCTAAATAATCGTATAAAGTACACATATCTTATAATAATAAAGTTCTACTCACTTTTTGGATTCGATAGAAAATTGTAGGTCCACTCCATTTCTCCGGTCTACCAATACGGAACCACACAGGAATGGTCGAAAGTTGTATGTTTTCATGAAGAGGCCCGCCTCGTTGAGTATATCCAAAATTGACTGTCAAGACAGTTGTCCGATATAGAATTCATCAAACTGGTTCATTACTTTAAGCAAGAAATATCTACAGCACCAATTTCAGGATTTCCTAACCTTCGAAAGAAATGTAAAGAGTGGTTAAAATAGTTTCTTCATTTTCTCAACAAAATTATCAAAAAATTAATTCAATTTACAATAATTTGAATAATTTTTGTTTTAAATTTAAAAAAGACTTAAGAGCAATCTATTTACCATCTGAAGAAGTCTTATTTTTAACTTTTTCACTATTCTACCAAGACTTCCTGATTCGTACGTACATATGAGCAATAAGTATTCCCACAAACACTAATTGCACCAGCTATAACTTATAAAATCTAGTTTGCCGAAAGTTTGAAAATCTCATTTTGAAGACTACTAAAAGGTTCAACATGAACCTTCAATTACAACTAAAACCCAAAATAAATTTACACAGCCCAACCGAAGGACCCTCAATGTCATTCAGCACATCCTGCCTGGTGTAGGTATAGCTTCAATCCCCTATTGAAGCTCTGTATTGGGAAAGGGCGACAAGTGGGATTTTAGACATAAAAGAGTTAGCTGGCAATAGAAAGCTTCAATTTTCAAAATTGACACAAACTTCCCCGCTCTGTCTCTTTCATCATTTTACCCACATACAGAGAAGTCTTTATTCGTACATATTTTTGTCTGTTCGTCGTCTGTGCACTGGATCAAAGTTCCTAATGCAATTATGCACTGGGGATATGATTTCTCTATCAAAAAGTTCACCGAGCAAGGATTCTGTGTGTGGAGGCGCGGACGGCATGGTTGGGTGGGGTGGGGACTGGCAGGGGCTGCGCCAATGAGGTGGGTATGGTGGATTACATTGCTCTTATTATTTGCATTTTAAATAATCCACCGACAGATTTTCGTAGCAAATTTGAATTAGAATTCTGAACTTTTCGTCCTTTTGTCCGCTTCAGCCCCTTATCGTCGTCGTAACACCGCTCACCCGGCCGACCGACCGACCAACCGCCATCATTCATTAGAGTAGAATGTAAATTTTCCACATCCTGTGCCAATCGATCGTTTCATATAGCAGCGAGCTCGTCAGACAGTCAGCCAAGGGAAGTTTTTGCGGCACAGACGTTTCTTTTGTGTGAATCTGGATCCCGTGAAGTCCTAGATAGGATTGCAGGGCATGACAAAAGGACACACAAGTGCCCCACACACCAGCCCGACCCCCCCTGGGAACGGAGAGACCATTGGGAATATTTTATTAAATCATGAGTGTATGTGTGTGATGATTGGTAATTGTATCCTATTGTGAATATTTTCGGATGTTATTCTGGCTGAATTCAGTTCCAGGAAACAATGAATCCTTTTCCGTGTAACATGTTTATGCAAATTATGGTATTTTCCAATATTTGAAGGGATGTGTGTCCTGATCCGATACCCCCGAAAACTCCACCTGACAAATAAGTCAATAAAAATGATTGCACCTCGAGGACCACTCTGCCGAGGCATCCTGTTCAGCCCCTCCTTTAGCATTTTGTGTGTACGCCATGTGTGTGTGCTTGTTAAACTTTTCTGAGTCGAGAGTTGGGCTTTTCTGTTTCAGTACAATGCATTTGGGGCCAATTGTGTCCCGTCCGTCGGCGTCGTTGCCGTAAACTGTATGTAAAGTTATTTTCATTCGAGGAAACCAGCTTCACCAGGAGCAGCTGTAACGAAGGACTTGTACCACGATTTCCAAAACCGATTTCGGAGTAATTTTCAAGTTGGTCACAGAGGGATGGTTGAAAATATTCCTCTTGTCCCTAAAAGTGTCCTTTTATTGAATTTTGAGTTCTTATATGTGCTGAGGAGGATGATTTTGTGTGGTGCTGCCGCTACCACTGCCACCAACTTCATCGTCTAGCCAAAAGGGAAGGAAGCATCCCACAGATATTGTTCAATATTCTCGAATGAATTGTAAATTGAGATTTTACGGTTGTAAAGATCCGAAATGGCGAAAGGAAATGGATCATCGATATTCTATGGTCAATTGGTTGATGGAATGCAACAAGATTTTTCTAACCACCTCATGATGACAAAACATGGGGGTTCTTTTGTTTATTTTGTACTTGATATTTAAGCCATGTTTGGTGTCATGTAAAAATAAATTGAGGTTTTAATCAAACCTAACGTTAAGATGATGGAGATGTCCGAAAAAGTGGACGTGGGCCTATTTGACTGAATGATCAAGTTTACATCGAGCTAAAGATTAGTCAATACGAAAAGAGATATTGTTTACAAATCAAGTACACTCATATTTTAACCAAGTTCTCTAGAGGAGAAATTCGAACTTTTGTTAACGTCATCTAGAATGGCTATGTACCTGCAAAACAACAATTTCTATTTTTTTTCTCAAATTTTCTCAAAAACGGTTCAAAAGAATTCTATAAAGCTAAGCTACGCTCACTGTCTGTTAAAAAATTGCAATATTACTGAACTCCAGGATTAAAGCAAATGGTTTTCTTACGTTTTTGAAAAAAATTAAGTTATTTTCAGAGATCTTGGTAATCGTTTTTTTTTTAACAATTTTATAATCTGGTACTTCAAATAATACAAATTTTGCAACATCTTTAAATTCTGAATGAATTTAAACGAAATTCTCTTCAATTTCACAAAAATTCTACATTGTTGACCCGATATGCCAGACAAACGCGGAACTCTCAACGAGTTTTACGATTTCGCAATAAATCCTATTCTATTACCAAACTCTAAACGAGTTTGAATTAAATTCTGAACGAATTTGAACGAAATTCTCTTCAATTTCACAAAAATTCTTTAATGATGAACCGATATGCCAGACAGAAAGCGGAACTCTGAACGAGTTTTACGATATCGCCCTAAATCCTATTCTATTGTCAAACTCTGAACGAGTTTGAATTAAATTCTGAACGAATTTGAACGAAATTCTCTTCAATTTCACAAAAATTCTATATGTTGACCCGATATGCCAGACAAACGCGGAACTGTGAACGAGTTTTACGATATCCTATTCTGTTGTCAAACTCTGAACGAGTTTGAATTAAATTCTGAACGAATTTAAACAAAATTCTCTTCAATTTCACAAAAATTCTTTACTATTTATCCGATATTCTAGACAAATGCGAAAACCTCAAATTCTTTGATTTTGTATTTTTTTTTTATTTAAATGAACTTGACTGTTCTTCAAACAAATCCAAAGCAAACATTCAAGCCAAACTTGCAACTTATCAGGATAGAGCTCAAATTAAATGAAGGCCTTCACTCAAATTCATATTCGGAGGGTCACACGCTGATCACGACTTAAGGGCCAGCAAGGACGGTATCAGCGTAAGTTTTTTCAGCCAAATTTCGTCAAGTCAAATAAGCACTTGGGTATAGGCTTCAGGTCATCAGAAAAGTAGCATGCTTACTTTTACACTTTCCAGGAGAGCGCTGCGACGAAATGCCCAAACCGTCAATACGACTCCAAGCAAAACTCTTCATAAAGCTTCAACTCTCCCCAAAACCTTAGCAAGATGTTTGGCTAAAGTGCATGCTTTAAGCGACACTTGTAGTCAAGGATGAATCAAACAATTTGCAGAAGTTTTACGGTTTCGCACTGAAAACATTTCCCGTCAAACTCTGAACGAGTTTTAATTAAATTCTGAACGAATTTGAACGAAAGACAAACTCGCAACTCTGAATGAGTTTTACGAATTTTTACAAAAGACTACTCTCTTGTCAAACCCTGAACGAGTTTGAATTAAATTCTGAACGAATTTGAACAAAATTCTCTTCAATTTCACAAAAATTCTGTATTGTTGACCCGAACTCTAAACGAGTTTGAATTAAATTCTGAACGAATTTAAACGAAATTCTCTTCAATTTCACAAAAATTCTATAATGTTGACTTGGTATCACAGACAATCTTGGAACTCTGAACGAGTTTTACGAATTTTTACAAAAACCTACTCTCTTGTCAAACTCTGAACGAGTTTGAATTAAATTCTGAACGAATTTGAACGAAATTCTCCTCAATTTCATAAAAATTCTTTAACTATGACCCGATATACCAGACAAACGCGCAACTCTGAACGAGTTTTACGAATTTTTACAAAAACCTACTCTCTGGCCAAACTCTGAACGAGTTTGAATTAAATTCTGATGGAATTTAATCGAAAATCTTTGAAATTTCTTTTATTATTCTATTGGTATTCTGAACAAATGTAGAACTTTTAGGTTCGTATTCACCGAGTGCTCCTAAACGGCTCTTAACTTTACGAGGCTCTTAACTTGAAATTTCTGTGGGGTATTCACCAACCACTCGCAAGTGTTTTTCGAAGTTCGAAAATGAGAGCCACTCTCTCTTGTTCAGGCATACCCAAACTGTGAAATGTTGTGTAATGTTGGTCTTGACAGCAAATGGATACTCTTCTACTTGGCATTGCTAACATGGATTCGAGTCAAATGCGTGCGTGGCACACGCACAAGCGAACAAACTTTCTAAGAGAACGCTCGTAAGTTAGGAGTGGTCGGGATCGGGACCACTCCTAACTTTTAAGAGCGCTCGTAGATCTTCACTAATATTGCTTGGTGAATACGTTTATGAGCTTCTTAAGTTATGAGCGCTCGGTAAATACCGGCCTTAAACTAGTTTTAGAATTTCGCACCAGAAATCATTGTTTTGGTAGTTATCCGTTCTAGATGAGGTAAAATAAACATTTAAATATACCGTCGGGCATATGACAATAAATTGGTCTCTACTAAGTTCTGTCCGAAGCTAATTTTTCCGTACTCTTAGGTTCTAGCTAGATGTACACCTGATACACAAACGCAAAGACAAAAATAACGAGGGATTGACCATGACGAAAATCAGATTTTTTTACTTCTACGTCATCGAAATGTAAAATTTAATTAAAAAAAGCCTCGAATTTCGTTTATGCATGAAACCAATAGAAAAATAAATATCGTTTTTTTTATAGAACTCCAGCCTTATGTGCTGAATGCAACTTTGTACAAAATACCGAAATATAAATAAAAACTTAAATATATGTAAATGCAATGCAAAAATAAAAAATTAGCTTACCGAAATATTTAATATACATTTTCACATCTATAAGGTAAATGGGTATTATCTTCTGCACCAAAAAGCCACCAATTTTCAAAACAATGTCCCACTGTTCAAAATAAAAATGGAAAAATGGAAATTAATTTAAGATATCCTAAATTTAAACACGTACAACGTACATATATATTATATTTTTCTTAAAACAAAATAAATACTTTGAAATAAAAATTAAAAACTTGTTTCTTTACCCGCAGTACACCTTATTCCGAATTTGAATAAAAAGATTTTTTTGCCACGTCAAAGAGAACAAAAATATTACGAACACAAACGCAAGACAACGACGCACGTCAACTCAAAGTACCTACACACAACCGTCAACCACTGAATTAAATAAAAAAAAATCAAATTGATTTTTATTTTGCAAGAAAATACCCTTTTAAGCAAAGAAAACTTACATTTTTTTTTTTGAAAAACGATCTACACAAATTGAAAAACAATTTTTTCATAAATTTACGGCGGAATATTTGAGATTAACATGAAAAATTAATATTTTCTTCACACGATCACGGAACAAATCAATACGAAGAAATAAATTGCTTTCAATGACTGAACTTGCCGCAAAAAAAGCACAACTGCAACTGCAATGAAGCAATCTGCAACAAGTGATAGTGTTGAGGGAAACTGATAAAACGAATTCGAGTGGAGACGAATTGGGGAAATGTATGCTTGCTTTTGTTTGATGTGGTTGTTGGTAAGTTGAGCTGCCTTTTTAAATGGAATGTGCTAAAAATGTGATGGATAGGTTTTTAATTTCGTGGTTTATTGTGGAATGGATCGAATGGGTTTTTTAAAACCATAATTTTATAGATATTCTATTATTTTAGCCTTATTTGAACTTAGTTAAATCAAATGGAAAAATGAAATTTTGAGGTGGCACATTTAAGGTTAAAGATGTGCTGCATACATCAATATTAGCCTTTGAATCGATTTGATTTGGAACTTTGTTTAGAAATTGCGTTTAATTGAGTTGAGTTCAGAAAAAAGAAGGAGTGACATTGCTCTATTTATTTCGAAAAAATAAAATAATGGCAAAAGGGTATTCTTAAATTCATCAAAACAAAAATACAAATAAATGCTTACTTTTTTTCACTTTTGCACTGTTTTAGTTGCTACATGTCGACTCATTCCAAGATTAAAAAAATGTTTTTCTAAAATGTCAGCTTGTGCTTGGGAGGTTAATCAAAACATTTTTTTTCATTGACTTTAAGGATAAAACAATTTGTAGAAAAATACTTGCTTCAAAATCTTTCTTCAAATCTTTAGAACAAGTCAAATTTTAATCAGCAATACAGTGGCGTCTTTGTAGTTTGAAAGTAAATCGAAAGCTGTGTTGCAAAGACCGCTTCTTAACAAGTTCCTTAAGCTTTCTAGGAATGGTATATCGTAGTTTATAGATTTGCTAAAACTACATTTAGGTATATACATGGATTGAGACTAAGTCAATAAACCTTCGTGAAGAAGACTGGCCAAGTGACTTACAATCTAAACGATTGTGGATCTACAATTTTCTGCCGAATCCTTAAGCCTAGGATTGGTGGCTTTTTATAAAAACAAGAGACAATCATTGAGAATTTTGCAACAGGATGTAGGTCCCCAAAAAAATCTTAGATATCGAGGCTAGTCCAACGGAATAACCATTGTTACAATTGGTATCGTTCGCTAATCGTCCGACCTGTTCACTTTCCAGTATAAATTTAGCTTGATTATTGATTATTGATTATTGATTGTAGTCTCTCACCATACAATAGGTACCATTTGACCCAACGGGAAAAATACATGAAGTTTTTTTTCCCAAAATCGAAGGTTTGACGGCGGCGTTGTCGTCGCGGTTTCGATTCTCAAGGAACGGATGCTATGTCAAAATTGAATTTAAGAAGGTTTTATAAATTTTGTGTTATGAGATTTTGTTATAGGTTAGAGAATTTTTTAGACCAATGTTTCGATCAAATTATAATATTTGATCAATGTGGGAATGAAAGATTAAGGTTGATGAATTCAAAGAAACAGTTTGTTTCAAACAAAAATTGTAATCCTCACTAACGTTTTCCATTTACAAGTGAAGTTGGCTGAATTTCCATTAACCGTTGTTAAATTAGTTGCCTAATTTGTCTCTGCAAATTGTCTTGGAGGAGCAATTCCAACGGAACATACCACTAAGACCGAACATGTTAAACCATTTTTTTTAATTTAATTTAATTTACTTAAACTTCATTATAATTTTATATTCATCCAAATTCAACAGAACCTCTGCTCATTCTATTTCTTGAGCCCTCTGCCAGAGATTCAAAACAATTTCCAACAAAATAGGAATTTCCTTCTGTTGAAATTTGCCCAAAGCTGCCTCGAGTAATTTCCGATTCGGATTACAACTTTCCATTTGTGTTTCCATCGAGAACATTTCTGCCGAATAATTAAATTGATGCCAATGCAGATACTCCATAATTAACTGATTCACTAACAATGTCCTTGTATCATGTTCGGGTTTTATTCGTCTTACCGAATGACATCCTGAGGCAGTATCATCACCCTTACCACGCATCATTTCCACTAATCGATGTTGCAATAGGCATTTGATCTCATCGTAAACACCACCTTGGGCTTGAAAGTGTTGTCTTATGGTATTACAGAGTTGGGACTCTTTTTCGTTCAGATTGTCGCACATTTTTTTTTATTCCGTTGTTGATTAATTCAAATACAAATAATAATAGAAAATTCCTGGCAATCTATGTATTTTAGTTGTGTATTGTAAAACAACTCAATTACTCCAAAGTAGTCGATGAAAGTTTTAAGACTCAATATTTGAACCTTCTATGTATGAGCTTCATAAGGATGTCTTTAACAATTTACAGAATGGCATGATATGAGCAAAAGCACCATTTTCATTGGCGGGAAAACTTTTTAGCAAAAAGTCCTTCGTTTTCTTCGTCATCGTCGGCATCGTTGTAGTTCCAGTTCAAACAAAACGAAGATAACTTGACACCGTTAACGGATGTTTCACACACAGGGGCTGACTTAAGCCTTGAAGAGGCCTTCCAGCAAGAAAGGACGAAACAAGCCATCGGAATTCTTGGTTCTGCAAATTCTCGGTTTATCTGCTGATCCTGTAGCTATTTCTATTCATCATCATCGGCTTTTGATATCCTTCAAAAAGTCTCTTCATTTATCCCAAAGGCTACAGGCGTTATAGTTTCCGCAATCCGTACAGGAGGTCTGTCACGCTGTCTGTGGCAAATCCGTCACTTTTCGAAGTAAATAAGGAAATTATTAAGGAAAGTTGAATTACCCAAAAAGGTGTGTTACACCGTGAGCCACGAGGACCCATATTGCAATGTGCAGGAGGACTAAGGAGCAAGGCAATTAAGTTTGAAACGAGATGGAAATGTGTATGCTACACCTTTGTACACCCAAGCACCCGGTAATGTGGGAGAAACCTTGTGGAACTTATGGCACAGGTTTACTTGGGATTTTTTTATTTGTTTGTGTGATGTTAGGAAGAAGTGCAAAAACTTTCTCCTCATCTTTTTTCGGTATCACTTACAAAATTTATTATCCTTAATGGAATTTGGAAAATTTTTCCTACGAGTTATTTTTTCTCCAACTCCACTAGCTATCGTCTTAAGAGTTCTTCAACGAAGTTGTTTTTTCTCTGTTTCGTCCTTGTCCCTCTCCATTCTTTTAGGGAGAATATAGTCAAACAAAAAAAAAAATTGGACAGGATATCGCTTAAGTGGAAGATAATCACGCAAATTAAAAATAGAAATTAAGAGTTTTCTTATTTTTGGTGTGAATTACCGCTGAATTCGTAAATCCAAGTCCAAAGGAGATAAAAGGTAAAAATGTTGAGACATAGCTACAGAGCAAGATTCAAATACACTTTTTAGTTAAAAGGAAGTTTGTGTCCCTTTAGCGTTAGCATTTTGCTTGGCAAAAGTTTTCCAGACTTACCTAACTACAATATTCCCACTTAAAATGTCGTCTTTTTGTTTTTAGTAAAATTTGTTAATCAACTGTCAAACGATGATAAGAAGTGGATTTGGAAACGCCAAAGTTTTGCAAAAAGTTTCACTTGTTTTTTCGTTTTTCAATTGCGGATTGTTTGAAAGGTGGTAGATGGGTAGAGGTGTCTTTAATTTGCATAAACAGTTGGAGCAATGATGGTTTTTCTTTGTAATAAGCAAAGTTTCTGAGTTCAAAGGTCAGAGAGGGCTTAAAATGACAGACAGAATGACAGAGTGAGAGAGGTAAATCTGTCACTGACTCAAATTAGTTTGAATTTTGTTTAATTAACAAATGCTGATTGATGTCATTTTAAAGGTGAATTTCGATTTGTTTAATTTTAGAAATAAGAGGTTTAATGGAAAATTTGGTTCTTAAGCACACAAGATATTGCAAACTTTAGAAATTTGGTTAATACACTATTTAATTGAATACCAACTCACTTGTAATGGAATCTACGGAGCTAAAACGAGCTTGTACAACGTTTCAATCAATTCTAGATCTGCGTTTGAGTTCAACCTGAATCGAACTCAAGACGGAACCACACACATGTTTCGTGTACTGTTTTGTGGAGTTGTATGTCATAATCGACCGCAATTCATATGCGATATTTGGTGCGTATGATATCGAGTACCAACCTCTAAGTTAAAAGTCGAACAGGAAACAGAGCAATAAGACAAATAAGGATAATAGTAAGAATTATTCAGGAGAATTTTCAATAATCTATTTTCTTTAAAATTCGAAAATTTGCAAGACAGCACGATTGAATGTTTAAATGCTTTTAGAAGACAAAGGATTTTTTGCAGCTTCCATTTTTCATTTGAAGTAAACGATCAAATCAATTTAGACAACTAAAGTAGTTAATGATTAAAATGTGCATATGACTTGTTTTAGAAATCTAATTCAGTCTTAGTGTCTAGAGATTGAGCAGCGAATGCATTAGCCCCTGAGTTTCTATAATATAACAGCCAGTTTCCACATTTCACTTGAAATGGAATTGAAATCGATACAAAATATTGCTGTTCAACAATTTACTTTTACCGATATGTAGGGATTTTTTTTTTCGAAGTGAAATTGATGCGAGTTTCCCTGTTCCATATTTTGATTTTCTCAATTTTCAATTTATTAATTATTGAGAAATTAAAAAAAAAGAATGAAAATTTTACTTTTATATCATAAAATATCGTTGGAACTTGGTTTGAGTCCCATCAATGCATGCGATGACTTCAGTAATATTTAATTTTTCCAAAAAAATTAAGTTTAGATTTTCCTACCTCTTCATTGGTCATTTCAACTTAAATTCAACTTCGGCAAAATTTTATTATCCAAATAAAAATCCTTGACACAGTACAAACAGATATTTGGAGCTGCACGTTTATCAAGTCGATAGTAAGATACAAATCTTTTAACCACATATCCGCAGCGTCATCAATTTTTAATGGGTTTGAATGATCTCCCAACATTTTTCTTCCTTATGCATAAATATTCAGGGTTGGTACTTTGTAATATTTTATTAAATTACTTTTATCAAAATTTACATACAAAATTTAATAGGAGTTGAAAAACTTTACAAACAAAATAGTTTTGTATTTACCAACTGAGAAGTGACAGATTGTTGGTTGTTTTCAATTATCAAAGTGATTTCGAAATTATGAAAATGTAGAAGAACACTAAAAACGAATTCACTCGATTTTGAAATTCGTTTTAATTTCGATTTCACTTGATTTTTGGAACCTCGCTGTAAAAGGAGACAATCTTTAGAAAAAAAGTGTGAGTGCCAGGACTCACGGTTAAGATGTGTAAACATCAACGTTCGTCCGAGTGCCGAACTTTTGTTATCGAATGTACCCAATAAACATACAATGCAATCGTACTAGTTTGTGACTTTAAATATATACCCCTCACACACGCCACATCGGCCAACCTAATCGACAAAGTACGAGTACTTCGCATTTGTATGGACATTTATGTTACACAAAATAGCCTTATTCTAGGCGCGCACATTCAATTTTAAGTTTCGCAGCTGCTTGGTTCGAGCAACTAAAAGTTTGTGTTTTGATACAAACTACTAAGCGATTGCCTAAAATGAGTTCGCTATTTTATGTAACATATAATTATATGCACCTGCGCGGACATTCAACTAAATAGTTCATCTGTTTTCTATAAGCAACCAAATAGTTGTGCAATTAAAAATTGAATGTGTGCGCAATCGTTTAGTTTGTGTCAAAACACAAACTTTTTAGATGCTCGAACCAAGCAGTTTCGAAACTAAAAATTGAATGTGCGCCTAAGAGTTTACTTTTTTGTTCGTCATCCATTTAAATTATGTCAGATGAAATATTTTACATAATCACAGCTGATTATGATAACAGATTTAGTTCAGTTTTATAACAGATCTCGTTTTCGAAGTAGCATAAGGCCAGGCGCGCACATTCAATTTTTAGTTTCGCAACTGTTTAGTTGCTAAAATGAAACATATGGGCTTATATGGACACCGCGCACTTAAAGCAACTCGATTCGAGCAACTAAAAAGTTTGTGTTTTGACACAAACTAAACGATTGCCTAAAATTAATTCGTAATAGTTGAGCTGTTTTCCATAAGCGCAAGAGAGTGTGAGCGTGAGTAAAGAGTTGCCAGTGCGCGGTTCTCTTTCAACTGGTGATTAAACTATTTGATTTCGATCACAAATGCCAGTGCGCGGCTAGCCTAAGAGACTTTTATAAAAGTTCGAACCTCTGAATACCAATCATAAAAGATCTTTTAAGGTGGAAATCTTTTATGATTCATAACAGAAAATCTATGGCAGAATAACAAATGTGGCAGAATAGGCCTAATTGGTCGAGAGGTGAAGAAATGCTGAGGGATTGAATTAAGTTCTAGCCAGCAATGGAAAGTAATAAAATCGAGATTTCAGTACTCAAAGTCTCCAATGTAAACACGATGTCGTAAGTACGAAATATTAACAATGTAAACATGGTGTTAAATGCAATCGTCGGTAAGGTAGATTGCTACACGGAACGTGTAACCGGAACGTGTAACCGTAACGTGTAACCGTAACGGGTTACACGGGACGCATAAGTTTTACACACGTTTTCGATTCACTCTACCGCCGGGAAAGATGTTTACACATCAATAACAACTTGCCCCCAACATATGATTAAATTATTTGTCAAATGTCTTTCTTTCGCCCCTAGATCTGTTCTTAGCAAAGAGATATGAATATAGAAAGAAAAAACATATTTTCCATTTCATTCTAACCTGCTGCTCGTGTTTTTTTTTTGTTGCAATGGATGGAAAAGGAGATTTATAAGTAACAAACCCATAGGGAGATGGATTACTTAAATACCTACTAATGCAGATTTCTAAAACAGTATAAAACGAACAAGAACTCTTCTACACTCGCATGCTCGCCTGGTAGTAAGGATAAAATTCTTGGACTTACTGGACAAATCTAGTAAAATGACGTAATTTTAAAGTGTATCACCAGGCCAGCATGCAGAAGCAGTAGGCTTCAAATGTTAGTATGTTTTTGGCTATTAAGCACCACCTTTTTGACTACATTATAGGTATAATATAGTTTTTTTCGTTTTCTTAACTTCTTCACTCATTGGTGTTAGTGTCTACTGGGAATGAACATGTTTCATTTTTCAGTGATCATGGAGAAACTTTAGAAATGTTAGTGTTTTGTTTTTTCTTTCTTTTCTTTAATTTTCATTACTTTCTTCACACATACTGATACTAAAACGTTGCTTGAGGGCAGGGTCATATTTTTTTTCCAATACTCAAGCCGAGTTGGGGAACTTGAATGAGGAAGTTTACGAAATTAAAGAAAACACGTAAAGCTTCCTACCTTCGCATGCTCGCCTGGTAATAAGGTTTCATTTCTGGGTTAGACGGCGACGGAGCAACATTGAGAAAATAAGAAAATTAAAATGTAAACAAAACAACAAATTGTAAAAGGAAGGGAGAAAAAAAATTAAGTATTTAAAACTATATCACCAGGCGAGCATGCGGAAGCAGTAGGGACTAAATGTTTGTAGGTATATTTTTGGTTTTGCAAATCAAGACTTTCGTTGTTAAGCTCCACCTTTGCCCACACTCATGCATGCATGCGCAAATGCAGAGATTGTGCACGCAAATTGAGTGGCATTGGTGTTAGTATTGACTGTGAACAAACAGGTTTTATTTTTCATTGATCATGGAGATGTTAGTGTTCTTTCGTTTTATATTTCTTTACTTCTTCCTTTCTTTCTTTACACATACTTAAATGGTTTACATTTATTTAATTTACAATTAAGACGCATTGAGGGGGGGGGGGGGGGGAGGGTAAGTTTGCGAAATTCAAAATTATAACTACTCTTCTACATTCGCATGATCGCCTGGTAGTTCGGTTTTATTTCTTGGTTGAAACGATACAGTGGCGCACGCATACTATGTGTATGGAATTGACTGTCTTACTGCAGTCTTACTTTTCTATAAGAAAATAAAGCAGTTTTGGTCGGAATTAGAATGGGGAAGTCTTGCGAAATTTAAAAACAAAGCAAAGAAAAAAGAACTCTGCTATATTTGCATGCTCGCCTGGTAATATGATTTAATTTCTCAATAGGAACTATAGTTATTTTTGACAATTAATCTCGGGGAGAGCGGATCCTTACTTTCCCCAGTGTGAGAATTAACCAGCATTAGGCTAAAGTAGAATGGGGAAGTTGGAGAAATTAAAATACTAAGCAAGCACTCTTCTGCATTCACATGCGCTCGCCTGGTAATTAGGTTCCATTTCTTTATTGAAACGACTAAATGTCACAAAATTGAACAGGGGGGGGGGGGGGGGAGGGGTGAATTGAACATGTGAACTTAAAAAACTATAGCACCAGGCCAGCATGCGGAAGCGGCAAGGATTCAAAGATTGTTAATTTTTGGCTTTTTAATATTTATTGACGTTCTTTAGCTCCGCCTCTCATGGAGAATATTACGATCAACAATAAAAAGGAACCATATTAAATTGTTTCCACTCCTAAAATAAAATATCCTTGTGGGAAGAAGTGTATGCAGAAAGTCATTTTGCTCAGAATTTTAGTTCAATTAGTACGATGTTGAAACTGTTTTAGTATGAAACTAGATTAAAACTACGATTTTGCAAATTTCAATCGAATATAGCCTCATAGTTTCTCGACCTTTTGAAATCATAGATCATTTTGACACTGACCGCTGTTTCCCGATCGGAATCTTGACAGGAACTCAGTACCATACCGGCGGATGAGTCGCTTCACGCTTGTAAAACGTTGGGAAATATTGAAAACTTAAAAAGTTGAAACAAAGTTAGTGCAGAGTAGCTCAAACAATGCTTTTTTTTAAAAGAAGTTTTGGCCAAAATGAAGCACCCACCGCGCCTACCGTACGCAAATTTTTACAAAAATTTCGTGAAATTGGTATGATAGTGAACAACACTCATGGTCCTCGTCATCGCACGGTGCGTACAGACGAGAATGTGGCTGCTGTAGCCGAGAGTACGACTCAATTCACTCGCCATCGATCTCAACAGCTCAACATATCAAGCACTAGCCCAAGGAGAATTCTACACAAAAATCTCGGATTATTCACTTACAAGGTCCAATTGAATCTGCAAATTGAAGGCGCATGAGCATCCACTTGTGTTCCATAATTAATTGGAATATTTGCTCATACTAATAAAGCCATATAACATGGACAAAATTTAATTTTGTTCATTTTATTGCATTTTAAAAAGAAACTTGTATTTGGCTTATCCTTTATAATTCATTATCAAGCACCCACAGTGCTCTTTCTACACTTTCGTCCGCTTCATGCCTAATCAATTTCCACTCTCTACATACTTTTCACCATCCAATCATTTGAGCGTGATTGATGGTGAGTTAAGATTTTTATCTGAATCTATAATATTCCTTCTCTTTATGTTTATCATCAAAAAATAGATTTCACTTATTCAAGCTTTAACACTCCTGCCCATCTAAAGCTTTCCCCATCACTAAAAAATCCCTTAAAATTGCAGCAAATTCTATGTCTACTTTTTTTCTTGCAAACACTTAAGCATGTACTCTATAGGAAGCACCTTCAAGTGATTCATTATGTTCGACAATTTTATAACCTTGTTCTTAGAATTTCTGATAGCTCTCTGTCGAACAAGAATCGTTACAATTTTTATTTCGAGAGTTTCGACTATATAGGAAGCATATTTTCCATCCACAAATCCAATTAGATTTTATAGAAAATATAGTTGGTGCATATTGTATAGAAATGGACTTGCAAAAGAGCACATCACATCACACCTTGCTTAAGGTCCTAAGACAAAGTGATTGCTGTGGTATGGTCTTCTCGAAAAACCAAAAACAAAATACAAAGCAATTTAATTTCTCCGAGTCCACAAGCATGTTTGAGTTTGTAAATCGAACGAATATAATATAATAATATTCATTGGGTTCTTTCTCCGGGTCAAAGATAGAGTACTCTACCAGAATGTCCTTCCGGAGGAAAACACAAAAAAAAAAAAAACACGAACAATGGACTCATTCACTTCAGTATGCACAACAGGACGACGAACTTACCTCGAAAATAAACAAAATATCAATCTCTTCATAAAACACAGACACCCATCCTGAAACACAAACACACAAACCTAAACCTAAAGGATGTCCTGTTCCTGTGGCCAAAACCCATATCATCCTTTTTGTCACGATTTTCCTCAATTCTATAGATGCTTGCTTTTCCCAAGGATACTCTCTCTCTCTCTCTGTGTGTCTTTAATTTTGATGGTCGAATAGAACATGACATAACATCACACACTTCTTATCGTTGAGTTGCTGCCATTTCAAGAATCCTGTTTTAAGTTCCACTTCCACTTTAGTCCGGAGAGAAGAGTAAGATAGAGATAGAAAGACATCAGGAAGAAATTTTGAGTCCTTGTGTTTCTGGTTTTTATGTAGGACACAAGATATCTGCCTTGACATGGCATAAATACCAGGCAACATCATCATCATTGCCATCGAGCAAACAAGAAGTGAGTGACCATCAAAGAGAGCTTTCCCTATTATAGATATGAACATACAGCAGCAGGACACTCCGAACAACAAGACTCCAACTACAACCTACAACAAGGATGATTTTCATTTTAATATGGTGATTCCACTTAAAGTGAGTTTGTGTCATGAATCAGATCAGAAGCTGTCTGTCCGGCGGCGGCTTTGTCGTCATCTTCATCGTTGCCGGTCGGTCCCATCATAATATGTACACAAATGTAGGTGGAATAGGAGTCCTGGGAAACAACTCGGAACAGAAATGAAAGACATCATCAGTAGCCCAGTATTGTTTATGGCAATTTAAGTGGTCATTTTAGATTTTAAGGCAAAAACATGCTCTTTTGCTTGTCATCTGCTGGTCATCTCTACTCCTTGTTCCCGCCAAGCTCTCCTGGTTCTCTTGATGGGAGAAAGATGATGTCCAACAATCGGGGGGTGCTCTGTTATGAGAACGCATGCATATTGTTGCAGAAATATTATTAAATAATTCTCAAAGATTACAACGAGTTTGCTTATTGGAAGGCTTTCGATTGGGGACGAATGTCGGCGTTGATTTAGATGATAAGTGATATTTGGGGCTATGTGTGTACACTGACCGAACAACCAGGGTAATACTAATAGAAAATAACCATATAATATTATGGCGTCAAACACAAACGACCTAGGTAAAGTTCGGAGGCTATCATAGGAGCTATGGATGCAGATAAGTCTTGAAAGCTTGTGCACCAGAACCAGGGGACAAAACGCAGGAAATGCAAAGTATTCCACATTCGATTAGTGCGGCTAAGGAAATAACCTCCATATTTTACAGTGAGTTCAAAGTAAGGCTTATTAGATTAGGGAGTACTACTCAAGCTTTTGGCGGAAATATGGCTTGCAGATGACAGCTAGATTAGAAGAGGGAAACATTTTCCTGCAGATTTTAAGAAAACCTGAACGTTTCCCTACGTGATTCCCGATAAGAGCAAATTAATTTCGGTCTAAGCAGGAAATAATTGAATAGTTTAAATGTTGTTTTCATAAGTGAACTTATATTTGTCAAAAGTTCAGCTATACAGCAGTAGGTAGTAAACTCATCTTTTAATATTCATTTCGTAGAAGTCAGAACCAGGTAGTAACGGTAGGAATCTGATCCCAGATCAAGGTTAGTCAAAGAAAGAATCACTTAGAATTGAGTAAAACTGTAGAAATCAGATTCTAGTCCATGAAATTTCACCAAGAAAGACACAGTTTCAGTACATTTTAAAACGTTAAGTAAACAAGTTTTCGAAACACAGAAACTTGCTTCTTTTCTTTCAGTGTATGTACATGCATTTCGATTAGGGGTTTGCTTACTTCTGATAAAAGACTCTTTATGATGTGTGTTGTTATTTTGAACAAATTGTGTGTGTCAATTTTGCAAATGTCCTCATGTTAAAGGTATAATTTATAGTTGATGATGCTAACCTCGTCGATCTAACTTCTGAGCCTTCGGTAACTACATATACATAATTTTGTCCTAGATTGTATAGAAACGCATGTTTTGCATTCGATAGAGTTTATAATATTATGAATGACAAGTTCCTTTACATAGTCGAAGTGCTTTCTCTCCAAACATTAAGTGGTTCAATTTCAAATGGACATCAGAATATGTTTTCCTTTTATCAGGTTAAAAATGTCGTAATTTGTATTTGAAATGTGAAATAATGAAATAACTTGCTGTCGAAATTTTGATATTTCTGAGAATTGTTTAGTCATTCTGTTTGAATCTGTCAATTTCTCTGATATCTGTCAGGTGCTTTTCAAACTATGGTTTGTATGGTTCTTACCTATACCGTGTCTAACTTGTCGAGCTATAGAACTTTTGTAAGCTAAGGTGAAAAGTCTCTTACTTCAGATGAAGCTTCTTGCGATATTAGGTGAAACATATGCATACGTAAGACTGTTACAGAACCAAGCTGATTGACAATTGAATTAGGACAAGTGCTCCAATGATGTTTCCTACAGTGAGACAAATGATGAAAAAAAGATGAAAATGACAAGCAGAAACCCTTCATCGTTCTTGAGCCGGGTAAATAAATAAGTTATGTGTTGCTTATGTAAGTCTGTTTTTCTTGTTTGCCATTCAGATAAAGTGGTAGTGATGGCATTTTGGAAGTGTGATGTCAGAATGCGAACAATTTCGACTTTGAATTTTCACTTCACAATTCTCGCTTGAATGACATTTGAGGTGCGATTTTTCACAACCAAATTTGTTCTCTTATAAAACTTCGGTACATTCAGGTTGCGCAAGAAAAGTATATCTGTGTCGACTTTCAATTTCAAATTGTGTGGAAATTGTCGATGTTCTTTGGGATTGCCACCGAATTCAAAAATTCCTTGGGATAGCTCCTGGCTTGGTTTCATCTATCACGGTATCGAAGGGTTTTGTAAGAATGTACTTCATCTGCAGCGATTTGAATGACGAAATTCAAGTGATCAACATCCTGGTTTTTCGCAGCAAAAATCGCTTCTGCTCAGCCAATTATAGTCAACATAATTCTGAGTTCTTCCCGGATTATTATAAAGTGCCAAAAATTCGGTGGAAATTCAATCACACTAATTCAGCGAAATCCAAGTCATTGCTCATCGCCAACAATTGCCTGAAGAAATTTTAAACCGACTGGTCATTTCGCAAAGTCGGACGTTCGTTTTCATTTGCAATTCTTTCAACAGCTTGGATCTTGGAATGACGTGCAGAGTTTGACCAAAATTTTCTGACAGCAAAATCATTGCGTCACCGAAACATCGTCTATCATTTCGTAAATCTTTCAACGTGCACTTCAGGGCTTCCAGAGCGCGTTTGTCAACCTTTGTGTACTCGTCCCAGATGATAATTTTACATTGCTTACAATACCTTCAACCTTCGCAGAGTTCTTTGATATGTTGCATGTAGGTTCTTCATCCACTTGCAGACCACCTTCCAACAACGTAGCAGCTATTCCAGAAGAGGCGATTGCCAAAGCCATCTCAGATCTCGAACAGATCATAGCCAAAATCGGAGAAATCAGGAATGTTTTTCTAGTTCCATCGAGCCAATAAGTGAAGAAAATGCCGACATTTCGTTCATCGTACACTTTCTTTTGTTTTGGATTCAATATTGGCACATTTGTTCGAACTGCTTGACTCAATTCGACTCGATTGAAGTCCATTTCTTGCTTGAATTCGCGATTAAATTCACACATTGAACGATCAAGCGGTGGCATTCCCAACTTGCACAATAAATTGCCACTCATGAGGAGACTTTATAAAGGGTTTTTCAACAGGGACGCTACAAAAGTAGAGCGACAGGGACATGATGGAAAGATATACGAGCCAACAACGAGTCGAAATTATTAACATTTACCACCGAAATTCGGAGTCAGTGGCCTCAACGTTAAGAGCGCTACGTCCAATTTATGGTCGTCATAATCGTCCTAGCAACAACAATTGAGCGTCTAGTGGAAAAATTTGAATCCACAGACACAGTACAAAATGTTCCCATGCCAGTTAGACAAAAAAGTGCCCGTAGTGTCGAGAATATTGCTGCCGCTGAGGCTTCAGTTGCAGAAAGCCCAAATGTGTCTCTCACACGTCGTTCTCAAGCGTTAGGCATCTCTGTGACGTCGTTGTGCGAATTTTGCGAAAAGATCTTGGCCTACATCCTTACAAGATTAAATTGAAGAACTGAAGCCGCTTGACTACCAGAAGCGTCGTATGTTTGTGAATTGGGCTGAGCAACAACTTGAAAATGATTCGGATTTTCATCGAAAAATCATCTTCAGCGATGAGGTTCATTTCTGGCTGAATGGCTTCGTCAATAAACAAAATGTGCGGTATTGGTCAGGCAGCAATCCATACGTACTCCATGAGTCATCATTGCATCCCGACAAAATTACGGTTTGGTGTGGTTTATGGGCCGGCGGCGTCATTGGGCCGTACTTATTCCGTGACGATCAAGACCGGCAAGTTACTGTGAATGGGGATCGCTACCGTTCAATGATAACCGAATATTTTTGGCCCCAATTGGATGATATGGACTTGGAGGACATGTGGTTCCAACAGGACGGCGCCACAAGCCACACAGCGAATGTCACAATCAATTTATTGGAAACCAAGTTTGGAGAACGTGTTATCTCACGAAATGGTCCAGTCGCTTGGCCGCCTCGGTCGTGCGATTTGACGCCGTTAGACTATTTCATGTGGGGCTATGTGAAGTCTATGGTAAACAAGCCAGCGACGATTGATGAGCTTCGTACGAATATCGAACGTGAAATTGCAGCAGTATCGGCCGATTTATGCTTGAAAACCGTCGAAAATTGGGTTCAGCGTCTGGACTTCTGCAAGCGTGCCCGTGGTGGCCATGCAAAAGAAAAAGAGTTCCATACATAATGGCATCGAACGTACTTTCACAGTAATAAAGAATTTCATTGATATCCAAAACCGTTTTTGTTTTATTTAAAAAAAACTTTTGTAGCGCTCTTATTGAAAAACCCGATATATCCTCGATCAAAATCAAAGCTTCGTTGCGCCTTTTATCTGACATCTGCAGTTCATTACCACCAACCATGTCCTCCTTGTATTTATTTCGAAAATCTTGAGGACTCCATGGAGAAAACATGTCGGATATAGTTGCAAAGAGTGTCCGCAGTTGATTCGCCGGCGCGATGACAGTGGCATCGGTTAGTGTCAAATTCAAATTATTGTTTTCAAGAAATTACCTACAGAGGCTTCTCAATATGTCGCACACAACACACCGTCAACAGTCCATAGCAATTCGAACGAATTGGAATTACTAACATTAACCAAAAGAATTTTACATCAGAAGTATTCCTCACTTTTTGGGTCAACTGTGTGTATTCTACCAACTGCACCACTTCCATAAACACCAGAGAATCCGGAAATTCAGTCACCTTGTTGCCGCTGAAACTTCATCGACGACTTATTCCATGTGAAATATCGTGGTATTTTGTAATATAGAATTGTTTCTGCGAATTGTCGTTTCGGCAAAAGTCGAAGAAATTTGTTAATGTTGTTGCGTTAACCATTTTTTAAGTGAACCATCCTTAAGCCAATACGAATCTATCCAGCTCACAATAATGAAAATCGAACTATCCGTTCTCGAGTTTTGAGGGCACACATCGAATAAGTAGATAGTTTTATTTTCGATAATTCTCATTAATAGTCTTTTCGTCAAACTCCTTTCGGAATCACAAAAAAGTGCAAATATTTGAAAGTCTGTTTCAAGCACTCACAAAAACTGTTTTTTTTTTTGTTACTACAATGGCAGTCTGAAGTTCATCAGAAAACTTAAAACATTTGAAAAAAACACAGCTTCATCCATGGTAAAGAAGTGTCTCTACATTTACAACTTCTTGGGAATGATATTAGGAACTATTGCAGCTGTCAGAAGATAACTTGAAAAATGTAAAATCTCAAGATTATTTATTTTGGTTAAATGAAGCTTTTAAAAAAAGAACTAACCTTTATACGAGTATACTCAAAATTAGACGGTGGGTCAAATCAAAATGCATCCACAGCATTTGTGCTTTGTTAAGCTTTTCATTTTTAGATTAGTGTGGAAACAGAAACGAAAACGAAGCACTGTTATCACTTTACCTTCTTTAAGGTTTTACAAAATCAAGCCTATCAATAGGAGGACAAAGATTGTTATTCTATTCAAAGGTTAAGCCATATCCTATGAGAACTACTGTTTCATGAAAATATCAAAAACTTTCAGACGTATTTTCAACTTAATATTTCTGCCTCATATTTAAGAAAATTATACATGATACATCAGCTTGTATTGTATTTATTTATAAAATATTCCGCACGGATTCATGAATACTATAGAAACAGGACACTAATGAAGCACACATTACCATAACCTCGTTAAGCATTCATCCAACCATTATCATCATCGTCATCAATATACAGAAAGGGTTTGAAAGGATGAGAAATAAAAAAAAACAGAAGGACCCAACTGTAGGAATTTACCTATACAATTATGCGTACATACGTAATATTGCATTGCACATGTCTCTGTCTCACTTGTCGACAACCTCTCAACGCGTACCGAAACTTTTCCTGTTGCCATCGTAATGACTCTTAATGCAAACGGTTCTACGAATTAATTGCATTCCAGCAAGCACCCCCAATGTCCTCTGGTTTGTGCGTGGACTTGTGCAGGGATGTATTTTGAATGTTAAGGGAAGGGAATTCAGGTGTTGGTTTTCTTGGGGGCTATTTTCACTATCATTTTCTCATAATTGTTTCTCATTGCTTAACAAAATTCAGTTGAGTAAACTCCAACAGGACAGTGCTTAAAATTCACCATGGGTTCACACGATACATTTTTAGTGCATTTTTTGTGTATTGGAACGTTCTTCGTGTGAATGTAAATTTTTATAATTTCACTTCTCCTTTATTTAGTTCATGTTCATTGTTCACATCTCCATGAACTCACTATTTAAGTCATCGAAGTAAATCCGCCCCTGGAAAACTCCCCCAGTTAAGGAGCAAAATTTAACCCTCTTATCATGTATATTGGTTGAATGCGAAATTACGCTCATTGAATTTGCATACGAAATTGTACGCACGTTCGCGGTATGATAGTCGACAGACCGGTCGGTGCTGGTGGCCATGTGATGACCGAACGCTGTCATCATCAACGTGAGCAGATATATATATAATTCCCGTATCTCCCATCGCATATTGAAGTTCAATTTCAGTCAGCCGACGACGCACTGCATCAGCATCAGCATCAGCAGCAGAAATGAATGAATGGAACAGACTAAGCGCAGTGCCAGAGCACCCACCGCCACCGTCCGACCGTCGTCGTCGTCGACGTCATCGTTTGGTTCGCCTGCTTAAGCATTCAAACCATGTTTGATAAGCAATTAAATTTTGCAATTATTGAAATCAATACCTGACATCCTGGTGCCTGTCATCAATCATTCAATTAAAACTCTCTCCAGTGAATTTCGGGGGCTACGCTAATGACTATGGTGTCATAAAATTTCGCCTCATGTTGGGGTAATTAGAGAAGCTATTGAACTCACGAGCTCATTCAGCTGACGGGCTAAGGGTTTAAATTTTATTTTCTGTGAAAAGTTTCGACCGAATGATGGTCAGGTCAGAAGAGGGATTTATCGCCGGAAGGACTCTATCAATCGTCTGATTCTGATGTGTCCCCAATGAAGTGACCGATGATTGACTATTGTCCGTTCATTAAATTAAGGACGATAGAAGAGAAGGATTAACATTTATCTGATGTGAAAGGACTTTAGAAAGAGGGTGCTCCTGCTACTGGAAGAATCCTAATCCGCTATCAGTTGTCATGGATTTGAATTATCTAACCAAAGGTATTGGTGGTATTGAAATCTGACAGTCGATTTGGTTGTAACCGAGGTGACTAATCACAAATGAGTTTGCTTCCAATAGAAATATCAACATGATACGAGTATGTGTGTGAATGAATGTATATATTGTCAGTTTAGAGCGTTAAGTGATCCTTAGTTGGATTTATTTGATTTTGAAGGACATTGTGCAGAGGGCAAATGATTTCACTGCAGAGATAAAAGTCTCAATTTAAATTGATTGAGATATTTTTTGCTGATATTTGGCTTTTGTAGTTCCTACCTTTTCTCAACCCAAAAGGTTATTGATTTTCATTTCCAGAGAAATGTGTACTAAAAATAAATTCAATGAACCATATGTCATCTTCCCATGGAGCCGAAGAAAATCGTTGGATCAACTGTATTGAGAATTCATGATTTGATTATTAACTGTATGTTAAATTATGGTCACTTACTCGATAGGAAGGCCCAAACAACCGCTATATACAACTGAAAACTTCTTCATTATTCCGAAATTGAAAGCTTCTTATTGACGAGTTTTCTGGGATGAATACTTCTTATTCCGGCTGTTGTATATTATTCATTCCCTTCAATAACAATATTCACCTTGGTTGCCAATTTACTCCCAATTTTACTCCCTTACTCATACTCTACCACTTCGAACATTTTTACCTTTATTATGTTTAAGATTTAAGAATATTATGTCTAGTTTTAAGTTCTGCTTCTATTAAGCCTATAATAAATTAAATACTGGCAATAGCACCGAGAATAAGATATGAAAATCACCACAAGCTAGAAGATTTAGAGACTTTCCATTTTAACGAAGCGTTGCGTCTCAAGCTCTCAAGTATGCAATAAAATATATAGACGTGTTTTTTTTCCAAGCCCAATTTTTTGCGGCTTTTGCTTTGTAAAGAAATTTCTGGGGATTAAATATGAAAATTGTTAAATATGGCTTTGTTATCGATAGTTTGTATGGAAACAAGATATTATTGAGCTATCGAATAAAACAATTTTTGTGTAAACCATAATGCGTAATCAGTGTTTTGTATTTAAAATGTTTCTTTAGATTTTGTTTGTCATAGTTACTGTTTGTAGAGCCCTTACCTCTGCTGGAGGGAAATTTATAAATCGTGAGCTACAAATAAAACCAAGAGGTATTTTCCCTTATGTCCTTATTGTAACTCACGGTTCCGGAATTTCGCACCGCCAGATATAAGGGATTTATAAAAATTTGGTCCCTCGAGCCGGATTTCTCGTTGCGGATCAGATTAATACTGGGGGCAGCTACCCCTATGCATCTAAGAAAGGGCATGGCGGAAGGTTTGATCAGTATAAACGGAATAATATGAATGGGACATATTTTGGGACTAAAACATTCATACACTTACTAAGCGGGAATTCGGTCTATGTGTAATTTCTTTTTGTTTTAATGTGACACGATTTCTATAATACGATAACAATTTTTGTCTGATTCTTAACATTTCTTATATGGAAATAGACTTTTAGCCTGATGCCTTGAATTCTAAGATGAAGTCAAAATTGTGTTATCACTTCGGGTTTTCGAGAGGAGTTATTTAGATTGAAATCTATTATTTACAAGAAATTTGTTTGGAAACAAACATAGCCCAATGTTCTTGTCAAAACCAAACATTCAATCAAGTTAGCTTTTGTTTTGTAATTCTTTCGGCTCCAGAAGCCAGAACTATCCTCCCATTTGATTTAATTCAGCATTGAAGTACGAAAAAGGGTTTATGTTTTAAGGATTTCTAAAAGACATAATTTAAAAATGGGTGAAGATTGGTACTTTTTGAATGAGAAACATACCTGAATTTTGTAACCTAGTTTCAATAGTCTTAAAGGTAATGTATAAACATTAAAATAAGATTGTTTAAGAGGAACTGTCTGTACCTTTCAAATAAAAACAAATGATAAAAATATGTTGACGTTTAATCAGTTAAAAACGGACGGACAGAATTCATATTCACATATAATTAGGTATAGAAAATTATGTTAGGTTATTAATTTGGCTTCAAATAAGAACAAAGGTACTTTTCATAGCAATAGTCATTGTTTTTCAGGGACATCAACTTTTTTGTCTAACATTTTTGTCGACTTTATAAAGAAACATTCTAGTTTTTTGTATCAAACGCAAACCATAACAGTAGGTACAGACTAATTGAACCCACCAATCAGAATAAATAAGATTTTTTTATAAACAAAAAAACTCCAACAACATCAAAGACCTGTTACCATAGCAATTTGTCGATAGTCAATTCCATTGAATTCCTATCCCATATCTTTACTTAGGCATCTACCTATAAGCATTTTGTGTATGCACACCTTTATGTTGCTGCAGCTAACATCACCGTTGACAAACTAATTATTTAGCATTCCTACATTGCCGTCTTGACATTTTGACACAAAGGCATGTTTCGCTGTTTCACTTAAGCCATTCACTATCCCACATTCAACATCCTATATGTATATGTTTGTATGAATGAGGAGGTCTGCACATTGTCAATTTATTAATTCTAACAAATTAATTAGAGTTTGACGTGAGCTGGGCATTACAGCACGTTTGCAGCAGTGGCAAACATTCTGTAATTAGTCTGTCATTATATTGTGTAGATATGTGTGCTTTGACAATGCCTTGCAAGTTTACCTTAACTCCACCATAACGAATATGTCAAAATACCACCCTTGAGATACAAAGCATACAAACATCACCACCGCCACCATCACACCACAAATTCACAATGGCCGCCGCCAATTCAAATTAATCAGTTTTGATCAGATGCATATACATATAGTAATTAATGACAAATGCTGGTACTTAAATACTCTAAGAGGATGTCAGGAATTTCACTCGAACTAAAATTTAAATAATTTTGTGAGGAATGTTGTTTTAGATGAAGTATTTGTAAGATGCAACTTAAGGACTTACTAGGTTTTGAAGGAATAGTGAGAGAGCATGTGGAACTTTTTGACTTCTCACTTACTAAACTTTCCAAAATGGACAATATGGTCTAAAATGCATTTCTGACGAAATCTTTTCTTCCGATTGAGAAGCTTACATTACATTACATCTGAAAAGCACTGGCAACTGAGTTGGTATATGCACGGTCCCTCGTCCAAGTATACTAACCATGAAATATGTTTTAACTTGAAAAAATAATTCAAGAAAGACGGTGCTACTTTCCAACTTTCTGAACTAAATATCAGAGAAATTTATCAACTTTTCAATTAATCTCGTGAAATAAAATTGACAATGTAAGGAGCAGTGCAGATATCCTTCGAATATAAATCTTCTTCTCATAATCAACTGTTTCTTTTTAGAATTAATAATCTTTTGAATGATCTTAAACCTTAATTCTTATTTAAACATTTAAACGAAACCAAATGTTCCTAGACAAATTACTCTTCATTTAATCGTGAGAAATATGTTCCACAAACATGTTCATTTCGCTTGAAAATTCTGTCTTTTAAAATTTCGTTCTGCTATAACACGAACTCCATTTTAAGTGACAAATGTTACACTTTTCCATTCCATAGAAAAATCTATAAATTACACCAAGAAATATGCAGCGTAGTTTTTGTAGAGCATAGTTTTTTTTTTATTAATTTTCTATTTCATTAGATTAAATCATGGAAACGTATGTGTACCTACTTCACAAGGCCACGTGAAATGGAAACTGACAATGTTTCAATTTCTGAATATAGATTTACAATGGCAAGAGCTTTTTCGCTGTAAATAGAAATCAGACGAAAAACATTAATGTTAAAAAAAAGAGTCAAGTTCTTCTATACAAAAACCTTAGTGTAACAAGTCAGTCGTGAAAAGTACCGAGATCTAAAAGTACGCCAAGTTCTTACTTCATGGCGGTTTAATACCGAATATTTAAAGCAGAATAATATTGAAACAGCTACAATGTAATAGAGAAATTTTGTTATTTAATGATTACTGACTAAAATTTGATGGGTTCACTGGTCAAGTTTTTAAAACCTTTCGAATTGGGCATACAAAAATCTTGCCAAGTAAGCCCATCAAATTTTTGTCAGTAATCATTAAATATTTTTTTCCTCTACAAGACCTACCGGTGTGCAAAATTACAAGATTTTACGATGTCGGGAAGTGCTCCATAATTTTGATGATCTGTCAGTCAGTTAGTTAGGGTTTTTGTGATTTTTGAGGCCTTATATCTCCGGAACGCCTTATGCTATAAAATTGAAATTTGGTGAGGCGCCTGTGCCTGACTAGCTTATATTCAGAATTTTAAGTTTCTGACTTCATTGGTATGGAAGATAGGGAGGGGTCAAAAATCGCCTGAGTTTGTTCCTGTATAAAGGGTGTAGTGCCAGAACTTGGCTGGGCACTACCGTGCCCTTTGATGACAGTCGAATCCTTAAAGCACTATCCCTCAACTCAAAAAGAACATTTTCGTCATCTATTGTCGATAAAAATTGTCCGATTGTATTCCCGAAACTCAATTTTGCCAACCTTGTCTCAGTTTCAACACTTATTTGAACAGTCACCGTGTCAGCAGCTAGAAAAACTGTTTCCAAATCACTATTTGGGTGTACGATTTTTATAGGAGGGAGTAAGCTTATTCCGAATGAGTGTTTCATTGCCTTTAAGTTTCTGAGTTAAACTTAAAATTCCATCCATGAAAAACCCCGTCAATCGTTCTAATATCCATGACGTCAAGCCTTTAGCAATTTATGTTGTTTTGTGTCGTTGGGGGTAAATTTGTTGTGATTAAATAGCATTAGTGACTAGACAGTATCATAAAATAAAATGTCTTTGATGGCCTTGATTTTTCGAAGTCAGTGTTGCAAAAGTGGAAATAATGAGCGGAAATGTTGATAGAGAATTGAATAAATAAACTAACAAATAAATTATATGTACATATTCAAACTTGGTGTGCACACTTAAATATTGATTAGGTATATTTATGTAATTCAAGCAAGTCAAAACTTTCATTAAAAATTCCGTGCGAAATATGGTTGAACGTTAATCATTCTTCATTGCACTAACAAATACCAATGAAGGCACAAAGAGATGAAAAAACTGAAATACAATTGAAATGGGCGTGGTAGTTAGTGGATTTAAATAAAATCCCTCCAGAAATCAAATTAGAACAATCTCTAATTTCCACATTATGTATATATGTATTTCATACTTCAGACGCTAACTCGAATTATCCGGGGCTTCCGAGCTGACAGCTTACACAAAAATTTCTTTTCAATTACATATATCTTTATTTCTAGAATAATTTTTCAAACAACATCCATTATTTTTTAGTCATTGCCTCAAACGTCAATTTTTTTATTTACAAATTATTAGTTAAAACATTTGATAAATTTTATAACGGGTGATTTTTTAAGAGCTTGAGAACTTTTTAAAAAAAAAAAACGCATAAAATTTGCAAAATCTCATCGATTCTTTATTTGAAACGTTAGATTGGTCCATGACATTTACTTTTTGAAGATAATTTCATTTAAATGTTGACCGCGGCTGCGTCTTAGGTGGTCCATTCGGAAAGTCCAATTTTGGGTAACTTTTTCGAGCATTTCGGCCGGAATAGCCCGAATTTCTTCGGAAATGTTGTCTTCCAAAGCTGGAATAGTTGCTGGCTTATTTGTGTAGACTTTAGACTTGACGTAGCCCCACAAAAAATAGTCTAAAGGCGTCAAATCGCATGATCTTGGTGGCCAACTTACCGGTCCATTCCTTGAGATGAATTGTTCTCCGAAGTTTTCCCGCAAAATGGCCATAGAATCGCGAGCTGTGTGGCATGTAGCGCCATCTTGTTGAAACCACATGTCAACCAAGTTCAGTTCTTCCATTTTTGGCAACAAAAAGTTTGTTAGCATTGAACGATAGCGATCGCCATTCACCGTAACGTTGCGTCCAACAGCATCTTTGAAAAAATACGGTCCAATGATTCCACCAGCGTACAAACCACACCAAACAGTGCATTTTTCGGGATGCATGGGCAGTTCTTGAACGGCTTCTGGTTGCTCTTCACTCCAAATGCGGCAATTTTGCTTATTTACGTAGCCATTCAACCAGAAATGAGCCTCATCGCTGAACAAAATTTGTCGATAAAAAAGCGGATTTTCTGCCAACTTTTCTAGGGCCCATTCACTGAAAATTCGACGTTGTGGCAGATCGTTCGGCTTCAGTTCTTGCACGAGCTGTATTTTATACGGTTTTACACCAAGATCTTTGCGTAAAATCTTCCATGTGGTCGAATAACACAAACCCAATTGCTGCGAACGGCGACGAATCGACATTTCACGGTCTTCAGCAACACTCTCAGAAACAGACGCAATATTCTCTTCTGTACGCATTCGTGTGGTTGGTTTAATGTCCAATAAAGTAAACTGAGTGCGAAACTTGGTCACAATCGCATTAATTGTTTGCTCACTTGGTCGATTATGTAGACCATAAATCGGACGTAAAGCGCGAAACACATTTCGAACCGAACACTGATTTTGGTAATAAAATTCAATGATTTGCAAGCGTTGCTCGTTAGTAAGTCTATTCATGATGAAATGTCAAAGCATACTGAGCATCTTTCTCTTTGACACCATGTCTGAAATCCCGCGTGATCTGTCAAATACTAATGCATGAAAATCCTAACCTCAAAAAAATCACCCGTTAGAAGAATTTCAACTACTGCAATCTTTCAATGCCTACATTTGACATTTTGCAGAACTTTAAATATACATATATGTACACATATGTATACATATAATCCAAACAAGGCTGTTTCGGAATTACATACATACATAAAGTTTCGGTTTTTCGTGTCTTCTTCTTTTCAAAATCTTCTAAAAAACTTGAATTCTTGAAAATGGCGCTGCCAAAAAATCATGTATTCTGAAGTTTGAATTGAAAATTGAAAATAGCAAAAAATAAATTAATCAATCAAGAATAAATTGTGTAAACAACTTTTAAAATTCTTAATTTAATTCATTGAACGTGTAAGCTGTTATAAATTCTTTTGCTTGGTTTAGAATAAGGACATTTAGATTAGCATAGCCAGGGTAGAACTTTACAAAGCCATGAGAGAATTCGGCATCCCAAATAAATTGACACGACTATGTAGGTTGACCATGACCAACGTAACAAGCCAAGTAAAAATAGCCGGATTGCTATCCAGACAAATCAACATCTTTAATGGACTCCGACAAGGGGACGGTTTGGCCTGCCTCCTCTTCAACTTGGCGTTGGAGAAAGCAATCCGTGACTCTGGCACGGCAACAAGAGGGACCATCGTCAACAGGTCCAGCCAGTTACTGGCTTACGCAGACGACATCGACATCATCGGAAGAACCGAACAAGCTGTACACGGTTCCTTCATCCAGATCGAGCAGGCGGCACAAAATCTGGGGCTGCACATTAGTGAAGCTAAAACAAAGTACATGGTGGCGTCGAATGCCAGAGGAACAGTTGGCCAAACAATCATGGTTGCGGAGCACGAATTTGAAGTGGTGCAATCCTTTAAATACCTTGGGTCAATAGTAGCAGCCGATAACAATATAGAAGAAGAAATACGCGGGCGGCTTCTCAAATCCAGCAGAGCCTACTATAGTCTGTCAAAGCTCTTCAAATCCAGAAATCTCACCATAACTTCAAAACTGCTGCTGTACAGGACCATGGTCCTGCCAGTACTCACATATGGATCCGAGACTTGGGTGCTTAGCAAAAGGCACTCCGACCTCTTAGCTGCGTTCGAGAGAAAAGTCTTAAGGAGAATTGTTGGCCCCGTATGTGAGGAAGGACGATTCCGGAGACGGTACAATCATGAACTGTACGCAATCTACCTTGAAGCAGATATCGTGACAAAAATTAAGCTCGGTAGACTCCGGTGGGCAGGGCACCTAGCTCGCATGAGCGAAGAGGAACCTGCTCGGAAAGTTCTTTGTGGTACATTCTATGGTAGACGACAGCGTGGTAGACCATGCTTGCGCTGGAGAGATGGCATAGACCAGGACGCCCGAAGCCTTGGGGTGCGCAACTGGATGGCGTCGGCTGATAGGTTCTGATAATGATGACGCTGCTGCGATATTAGAATTCTGAAAGCGATCGTAAGCTATTCTGGCTTTTGATGTATTTGGGTTTAATATTCTAATTCAAGAATTTTATTGGTTTATTGTTTGAAATTTAAAAAAAAAAAACAAATTAAATAAGTTCCACAATTTTCCGCTCGACATATTTCATTCTGCTGATTGCATGAACATGGTTCGCTGGTTCTGTTTAAAAAAAAAAAGGTATGTAAAGTTTAAATTGCATTTCGTCAAAGTGAAATTTATGGTTACATACCTTTTATTTTAAACAAATTCATATTTGTTGGTAATTATAAAATGTTTTTACATTGAATAAGATATTTAGCTTGCTAATAGGTATGGCGACGATTGTGGAATGCATGAAGTGAAATTGAAAAAATGAGTGTGGAAAGTATTCAATTTTCAAAACGATTTTTGTTTTAATTGAATTGGATATTATGTACATATAGTTTTGTAACTTCTCGTTCCACATTGGTAATGCGGTAACCGTCAATGGCGAGTGCTACAGAACGATGGTAACCAATTTCTTATGGCCCATATTCAACCTTATATGGTCCTAGAAAACATGTGGTTCGAGGAGGATGGTGCCACGAGCAACACCGAACGCCAAGATTGACATTATCCGTGAGCGATTTAAGTGTAATGTACTCTCTGGCAGATGTGACGTGAATTAGCCACCAAGGTCATGTCATTTGACCTATAGCTAGTAATTTTCTAGTGATGGGGTTTCCAGAAGTCGCAGGTCTATGCGAATATTCCCATAAAATTGATGGATGCCCATAAGGTGACAACAGCAATCATTCAAAATCGGTCGGAACTATCCCGAAGAGTAATTGAAAATCGGATCCGTGCTATCTTAAGAAGCCAAGGTTTTAAGAGAATTCTATTTCTTGTGAATGTAATCTTTAAAGAAACCAATTTAAATAATTTATTTTTTGATTGGGCTTTTAAACTTGGACTTCAAATTCAGCAATAAACTTTTCTTTGACATTCAAATTCCAAGATTCCAATAACTTTTTGCCTATTCTTTTACAGCAATAAACTGAATGCAATATTTTGAGATTTCTCGAATGATTTCTTTCTCATTCTTCCGATTCTAAAAGCTACGAGTATAAGCTAAGTCAATGAATGCAATATTTTAAATAATTCAACGAATAGTTGTTTAAAGATCGCGTTTATTTACAACCTTGGTAAGTGGAAGGGATATTTTTCGACGTTGGGGATTTGGACGATATTTTATTTATAACATTAAATTAAAATAATATCGGGGTAGTTTTTTTTCTTAAATATTAAGCCTATAAACTCCCACTGGACTCCGTTTATTTTGCTTTAATGGCTATTTGTAGGTCTTTGAAAACATAATTTTTGCGATGTTTAAGTATAGGACTTATTATCTACAACTGCTGTTCGTCTTCTGAAGACTCTGTTAGCTTATAAGTGAAAAAATGGTAGAAAAGTCTCCAAAGTTTGTTCTGACAAATTGTAAGTTTCCGTATTAATTTTTTTATCCCGGGAACCATTAAAGAATAATATTTTCAAAATAAACTTCAATATTTGGTTGTGTTTATTAAAATATATATATAAAAAAATATCCCCAAAAAGCAACAAACACTTTCCACAACTTATCCACATTTTAAATTCGGATCCAAATCCATTTTAATGCCAAAGGTAAACCGATTACTTGGGACACAGAGCAGCAGGCTTAGTCCAAATCCACACGGGATGTGGGACATTGTCCTGTCAAACAAAAAGAAACGAAACATAATTCGAAAATAAAATCGATAAAAAAACCCATGAAGGTCAAATCGCCCACATGCTTTCTTGCGACTGTAAACAACACAGCACAATACACCCACCTGTAGTACATAAAACCAACCGACATATCTGAATCGACCATGCCACGAACAGTGGCATCCTGGAACTCCCACTGATAGCACACAGTAGCATTGGCCTTGCGGGTGTTCCTGTTGAATGCCAATGAGCTGCCCATCTGAATGGACGGGTGGACTCGTTGCCAGTAACTCACATCGACTCCCTGTCGTGAGATAGTCAATGCCGACGAATACCGGTGTCGTGCGTACCTATATACGTAAATGGATAGAACGGTGCGTCCAAAGGACGAGGCACAACATTCAGTTGTTCAATGTTTATGCAAATCCTTATTAGAGAAAGCTACCTCATTGCCAAAGCCATATCGGCCTTCATGTGTTTCGGTTCATTCCATTCGACTAGAAGTTCGCCACCCAAGGCCAGATGGTTTGTGACGCTACGCAGAACCGAAAAAGTGCTCCGACCCCGTTCCTTGGAGGGATTGTACAGATTTGCTGTGTACGTGGAACTGGCACTGTGTACCTCTGCCGAGAAGGTTCTGTTAAACAGAGCTTTTGATTTTTGAAATGCCGCCCCAAGGCGAACACTCGGCCACGGATAGTATACAAAACCAATATTCGACGACAAAGAGCTTGGGTTTATATCGGCATGAATCATTGGAGTTTCCTACGGGAAATGAAAACATATTTGGCATTTGGTTTGAAATTTTGGTTGAACAGAAAAACAAAATTCATCATGGATTCTTCTTACCAAAACCTCATCATGATGTCGAGTGCAGTAGACTCCACCGATACGAAAGCCTGAAGGTCTGATATGACTTAGGATCCAATTCATTTTGATGGTCTTTTCGGGGGCTAAACTATTGCGATATCCTAGTTCGACGCCATCAAAGAATTTCGGCATAATATTATGTGTCCGGCTGTGTAGGTCCTCTATGTTGCCTGGATTTGGAAATTCCGATCGTCCGGGATTCACAAAATAGCTTGGTGGAAAACGAGGGAAGCATTTTCGAGGACACCAGTCACATTTCATGATTGACTGTTTTCGGCTCTTGTCATTTTGATTTTATTGATTTTTGATAGAAAAGTAAATTTTTTTTGAGAATTATTTATGTACTTTGGGTAAAGTAGTTTCGGACTTGTATAAGTATTGTAAGACTGTTTTGGTTTCAATTAAGAGAAGTCTCAATAGGGTTTTTCTTGGCATATTCCAGATAAATATTTTGGCCTACAGCAGCAGATTCCCTAGCAAACATTGGTACCAAACGGTCGGAGATTACTTTCAAAACTATCGGCTCGAAAAAAACTATTACATTATTCAACTCCAAATAGGATGGGTCCGTTTTATTAAGATCATTCCAAATTTCCTGCTTACAAAATTCGCATTCAAATGGCTGAATTCCTCTAGTTTGCGATGACCCGTTTTTAAGATCTTTGGTATAGAACGAGCATAATCTCCCTAAAGCCATATTATTAACTTTAAAGGTTTTTAACAAACAGAAATATCGGTGGTAAGACTACTTAGAATACTAGGAGCCATCACAGTGGAGTCTTGTAATTGTGAGTACATTGGTCTTATACGTTTCCCAATAGAGGTATTGGATATTCGATAGGAGATCATCTAAAGAACAGATTTTCAACCATTGTTCTTCTGAAATATTGGTTGAAATAAACTTTGTTTTGAGCAAATATCAAATATCAGTGGAGCCTGAAACTTGCTTTGAAGGTTGATATTCATAAGGTTCGCAAAAAAGGTACCAGCTGATAACCTTGTCACATCGTCAGAACTATTTAACGGCCACCTTGCTCCAAGGTTCATCTTCAGAAGAAATCATATCAACGGCACCTTAATTGATCTTGAGAAATTCGATTGGTATTATCTCACGGAGACCTTGTTCAAAGCCTGGCCTTGATAAGGTTTACAAAAGAGTCATTGGATTACTTTGTTGTAATGATACAAAATTATGACCATCGATTTCACTGGGGAAAGGGGTATTGTTTCTAGTTTGGTAATAAGTAGGTTTCCAGATGAAAGCTTTTGTTTGAAACAGTCACTTGGAGTTCTTGTTTTAGGCTAGGCTTAAAGACGACTCACAGCAAAAAAAATCATACCGGATTACATAAGTCCGTCTTTAGCTTGGTCTAAAGTAAATTATGTAGCTAAAAAAGTATCGAATTTCTTGATTTCTAGAAATATCATTCGGTAATATTGTACTTGAATTTTGTTTAAGACTTGTTCTTTAAAAAGTTCGCAAAACAAGTAATTAATAGATTTCTTGGTTTTCAGTAGAAAACTACACCATATCATAAGGGTACTTTATTAGGAGCATGGGAATTATTGATTGCAATAATCTCGCCGTAACTTTGGCATTGAGAAGGCTAGCAATAGAATTATCAAAAAATAGCAAAAACTTTGAAAGATATATATTTAAATCATCTGGCCGGTTTCTAATTCTTATTTTTTCCTAAAGAAATATACGACAAAAGAATTGGTTAATATTTCTAAGCTTTGCCGTAAGATTAACATTACGAGTAATAATGGCCGATAAAGAATGTCTTAGTTTCTAGCAGAAAATCTTCACAGTTTGAACAGGTATAAGTAACCCTAAAAAGAATTTCTGACGGTCAAATCTGATCATCTGAGTGCGCAGTCAATAACGCCATTTTTTGACAGCACATGACCGGGAAACATTCGTTGCAGAAACTGCAATGTTTGATTTCCAGTAACCGTCCAGACCTCTTTCACACATTTTCGGGAAGAAGTAATGATCCAACATCCACCGATATCGATTCCCATCAACTGTTTCGCCTTCTCTGAAGAAGCTTCGGAGCAAATCGCCGCCGCCCGGCTTAAACTGTCACTTTTTGGTCATGCATTGGTGTTTCATGGATCTCGTCTGGATTCTAGGTTTCCTTAATGCGGCAATTTCGCTTTTTTATGCCGCCAGAGAATGTCAAATGGACCTCGTCAGTCATCTAAAAATCGTCAACTATTCTAGCAAGAGTTTGCGAATATTCCAAATTTCAAATTCAATAAATTAGTTGGTAATTTCAAATCTATATCCAAGTCATATATAAAAATCCACCTTTAAATATTACAAAAGGGAAAGTTAATAGACAATTTCTACCATAAGTGATAGTCGAGTGTTGGAACCTTAAATTAATATTTAGTTGCATGTCCCTTGTTAGAAATAACAGCTTCTTACATCTTTCTAGAGGTATGGACCTCCAAGACTGCTGTATAGCTTTCCAAAGGGGCTGTGTTAGTTGGCTTACAACTAGTAACATACTTCTTGACATCGCACCAAAGGTTTTCTATAGGGTTGAGGTTGTGGACTGCGCAGGCCATTCCATGGCATTAGCCCTCTTTACTTGGAACCACTGCTTTGCAAATTTACTTGTATTCTTTGGGTTGTTGCCTTGTTGAAAGACGCATTTCAATGACATTTAATCTTCAGCATATGGAAACATAAATTCCTCCATGATCTTCACATAAAGATGCTGAGATGATGAAGGCATTACTTCGTTTTGGTATATGGGACCAACACCATAGAAGGAAAAACATGCCTAAACCATTTTTCACTACCTAGGCTATGGAGCGTGGATTATATTCTGTGTTTGGAGAACTTCTTACATATTGACGAGATCCCTTTCCAGCATATAACACAATCTTGGACTCGTTTGACCACAGAATGTTCCTCCACAAAAACATGAAAATTCAGGGACTAACAGTGTGTGGATTCTCGGCAACACTCTCTTTTACCGCTTCAACAAGTTCATTCGGCGTGTTGTTTCAAAGTGACGCGATTCATGGTTAAAATGCTACTTAATTAACGTTTCAAAAACATGTCTACTCAAGTTAATCGGTTAATAAATGTCAAAGTAATTGATTGTTTACATACCGACACAATAGATGGCGCACCTTGTATCTTGGAAACAGCGCATGAACTTCTTCATAGAATTACTCTTAAAAAAATGTTAGCGGCAGAAGAACTGTTTTGTTTGCCCAAAGCTTGACTTTGAGAAGAATTGAAAGAAATTGTACAATATTTTGAACTTGCTACGGACAACCTTGCGAAATATAAGTTGAGACCATCACCTAATGCTTCTAGTTCGATTGGTAAGAATGGATGTTGTTTTATTTTAAGCGTCCAACAAAAACACTGTAAAAGTATCATTCCGGAGATGCATCAACCGTACCCCATTTTATCGAAACCCAAATGAAAGCTTATCTTGTGACTGCTTCAAGGACTGCCTTGGTATCCCTTCTGCCCCAAAAGAATATAGAAGTTCTTAATACAACGAGACAGTTTTCTTCTTTTTTTTTAAATTTCATTCTATCTACTTCTTCTTAACATATTTCGGACAACTTCTAATTTCATCTCAAACTATTCAAATGTTCAAGAATTTGGCCACTCTAAATAAGTAAAAAAAAAAATAAAACCAAAACTCCCACAAACTATCACGGACATAGTCCAAAACCAGAAAAAAAAAGTTGTTTTTTCCTTTCATCTAAAAATGCGCCATTATGTCTTACACAAAAATTAATTCCATTAAAATTAACCAAAAAACTTTCGTGCCCCATTCTGTTGAAAATTCAAAAGACTTGCCTACCTATACGATCTTCTACCTACTTCCACAATCTATAAGAAAAGTTCTATAAGAAGATTCAAAAGTAACAAAACTTCCAACAACTATTCTCGCCATTAATTCCCAGAATTATGATTCTCTATTCATTCGGGAAATACTTTTCCTTCCAAAGCCCAAACTTCTCGTAGGTATTCTTGCCAGAGCTTTGCACTTTGCCTCGGGTGAGTGTTTGTGTGTGCGTCTATTTTGAGGATGCGCTCCCCCACCAGTAGAGAGGGTAAAATATTGTTTTTCCTTTGTTGAAAAAAAAATGCCCTTCCGGTTAATTTATGGCTATCGGAGTACTTTCTGGCAAATATACGCTTAATTTGTGAGAAACAAACAAAATATAAACAATTTTACTAATTTGGCGGCTCCGCGATGCGGCAAACTTTTTACAAGAAAGTATTAAACATCCATGCCAGGGCCGGAATCAAAAAACTAACTTAGTAACCGATGTATCAAAATATTAGTTGATATTTTCCCACGAAGCTTAAAGGGCATTCTATTGCAGGTCTTCCTCGATTATGGAGCTTTGTCAATTAACGGAAGCTGTTCTGGCTTATGCAAATTGCAACTGAAACGTCAAAATACTTTGGGCTGTTGACAAGGCCCGATAAGTCCAAACAGCATTTTGAAATTGTCTGGATTTCTAAACTTGTTCAGAGTCTGTTAGACAAAAACGGACATCTTCAGACAATTAACGACTATTTTTCCGATTATCAAATTTCATCCCTAAGGCCTTCATGAAACCTATTCCATCCCAGGGCACCTCTGGAGGAGTTTCTACTGAAGTACACCAAATGTTGCCAATAAACGAAGGCCAGTTATTTCGCTCCCCGTGCTATATAATCTGCTTCAAAATGTCGCCAACTATGACAACTTTCTCAGTGGCTGACAGCAACAGCAGCGGTGCGGAGTAGATTGGTTGAAGTTTGAGAACGTTGGTAGGGAGGTGCCGAGGGAGAAAATAACTTAATTTATTATTTGGCATTGTGATCCCCTGGTTCTTTAAAAGTACCTACACGAAATGGCACAACGCATTGCGCGAACTTCCGTTATGGATATTCAGAAGACATTGATGGTGGCAATGGCGGCCTTCTTCAATTTACACTCAGTATGAGAAGAGGTTCGGCGTTGGGAGCCATATGCCATAGCCAAACCGAATGACGACAAGGACGGCAAAGTTGTATAAGATTCGCATACATAAATTTCGCTGATGGTGTTTGGGGAAAGCTGTTTTACAAAACATTTTTCGGCAGGTGAAACGCACTTTAGTTGGGTAATACTTAGGGTTTTTGTTTTTATTATTGGAGGTCTATGTTGTTGTTCTGAAGGATGACAAACTCTCTCTCACACTTCGTTTATTTTTTTTTTTTTGTATTTATACTCAGGGAACTTGTTTTGTTTTCCTTTAGGACCCGACATCTGTGTTTGTGTTTCACATGAATTCTGTTGTGGCAGATATCACAGAGAAAAGTTGCACGGAGAGTTTAGTTAGGTTTTACGTCCTACGTACTATGTACCTACAACCTAAATATATACAAAAGGGTTTTGTGTTTACCTCTTCAAGCTTATTGTGTGCGGCTGGCTTGGAGAGCAGTGTTTTTGTATAGTATGCCAAAACAATTTGCCAGCTTTGGATAAATTTGCATTTACATATACGACTTTGGCTTTTTCGGTGTTGTCAGAAATTATGAGTAGGGCTTCGTATAGGTGTCGGGGGCAAGGTGGAGGGTAAATTTGTTTGGAAAGTTTTTAAGTAAATTGAAAAAATATAGAAGGAAGTATTTATATGGAATGTGTATAGGCTCTGGTGATAGGTAAACGTTTTAAACCTCAGTAAAGGATATTTGTGGAGAATTTTTAGCATAGGGATGTGTGTTGCTTAAATAAGTTAAGCTTTGTAAGCTTTTGTCTCAACGTCAATTCAAGGCCTATGACAATAAACAATAAGCGTATGAATTTATGAAAGGTTCTTGTCATATAATTAGGATTACTATATTGGGAGACATTTTTAGGACTGATTTTTCGGAATCAACAGTATCTACTTCAATTACTTAAATAAGTCTTTTTAAAAATGTTTACACTGAAAAAAATTTCTAATAAATTGGAGGTGAAGGTAGAAGAAGACTTACAACTCTCAACCATTTTTCTGTTCGTCTTGTCGATAGAAATGTAGGGGACCTTCAATTTTCTGGCGATTCCGAACGAGAACCACTTTTCATGACAAGAGCTAGTCTTCGAGGTTTTGTCAGTTACTCACGGAAGAAAGTACCGTACCGTTTATGTGATAGCGGCGGGCAGAGAACCCAGTCGAAAGCCCTTATTATTTCGCCAAGGGGTATTGTACTAAAATAGAGACATTTCCAAAGTTTGGGTTTATGATTAAAGTAAGAGTTTCGTCCTTAAGAAGGGCTAGGGAAAAAATGTTCTGACTGAAAATGAAGTCTCTCGATTTGTTTTATAAAAATTATCTTCTTTCATTTTGCATTAATTATTAAAGCAAATACTTGCACTAAATTCTTAGATCATGGAATATGGTGGTTGATTTAGTGTGGTGTGGCAGATTTGACAAGATAGTTAAATCTGGCACCAATCTTGACCTAACTGAATGAGCAACTGAGAGGGTTTTCTCTTCTTCTGTCCAATGTTTCCAATACATTTAATTGTTTTTCTGACGACAGCACTCTCTCAGCTTCTCATATTCGTTTCAAGATTCATTTTCTTTATTCTTCGGATGTGGAACTTGAACGGCAGCTACTCGTAACATGCTCATTAAATTCTGATCTCGACAGAGTTGTCAAATGGGAAATCAAAAACCACGTACAATTTAATGCTTCAAAAATTTTTCTGTGGTGAAAGCAGAACTCATCATCTATGTCGCTATCCATGAGCGATACTGGCATTGGGGAAACTGAACAGTTTTCAGATCTCGGTATGTGCATCACAGACCACCTGGTGTGGAATGACCATATATTCAACGCAACCTCGCCAAAAACGCTGCTTGCTAAGTTAATTGGGAGGATAAATTTTCCTTTTTTTGGTAGAGTAAAACTCACTTAAAAGTGCCCCTCCCGATTAGCCGGAGCACTGTGCAACGCCGCCAAAAACGCAGCTTAGTTCTTAGGTTTCCTTCGACGATGCAATAAATTCGTCACCCTTCTGATCTGTCTGTATTACTCGTACATGAGACGTTTATTCGTCCAAAGCCTGAGTACAATTCCAATATTTGGGCAGATGGTCCAATAACCCACTTAAGTCAGTTGGATAAAATCCAAAAAAGAGCTTTAAGAATGATAGGTCATAGAAGAATAACAAAAAAAATGTGCATCTCTCGAGCACCGCCACAGGGAATCAGCCAAATTTCGGAAATACTGTTAAATTCAGAGTTTCTTTTTTGAGCCGCACTTTACGAATGTGGAATGCTTTGTCCGGCTCAATATTTCCCTCCCATTACGATATTCAGACACTTAAATTGAATTTGCATCAGTAACTCCTTTTAAATCCCCTGAAACTTTCCTTAATGCTCGCACTCTGCTCTAAAATTGTAAGGATATTACGAGTATGAGTATCCTTTTTAGTTAATTCAAAAATATTGTGCCGTACCAACAATCAAATTAAGAGACGACTTTAATATTTGAGCGGAATTGACCATTATTTAAAGAGCTCTATAAAGTTAACCATACATGTTATGAACTTAATATTTATGTGAACTCTAAATTATGAACCATTTATTGAACGGAACCTAAAAAATAAAATGCAGCATATATGGTCAGTTATATAGAGTCCATTAAATAATGCTTCATTTCGCTCAAATATTAAAGTCGTCTCTTAATTTGATTGTTGGTAAGGCCCATTAAGACATTCACATCCAAACTGTCAGAAATGTTTCGACATGGTTAGCGGTTAGCTTTTTGTGACTTGCTTTATTTTGAAAAATTGTCTTTTCTCATTCATTTCAAAAAAAGACTTAAGTCTTTTGCAAATACCAAAATGATCCCAACAAAACCTGTGGAATAAAAGTTGAAAACCCTTAATTGTGAGTATAAACTCAAAAGCTTAAGAATTTAAAATAAATTTTTGTTCAAAATCGACTCATTATTTTTTTGTTGACTCCTCTGTATTTATATAACCAATTTTAAGTTATCATTGTTTAAAAATAAAATTCAATTTCTTCAATCAACTTTTCCTGGTATTTCCATTAATATTGCAAGCGAGCAGAAGAAAATTATATTGCACTTTAAGCTTCCCTCAAAGAAAATTCTCAAGAAATGGCCATATAAATTCCATTCAACATTTCTCACGAATTTCATTTATTTTAAATGAGACCGGTGGTGGTGTCGTGTCGTATTATGTCCAAGCACAAAAAGTGTACGCTTGGAAGAAAATATTAAATAAGGAATCGGTGTCTATGTCATGAATGAGTTGCAATAAATGCACGAACTGAGTTGTAAAATAGGAAAGTGCCTGATGCTTCTTGTGTTTCCAACTTAATAAAGAAGAAGACGTTTTACTTTGTAGAGAGGAATAATACCGAGAAACCGAGGTGAGAATTCTATTTCTTGCTAAAAATTTATTCTGGAAATTATTCAATAAGGATAAAAGAATAAAGTTTCTGAAACTATAGAAATGGAGATATTTTTGGAATTTATTATTTACAGAGGGAAATTCATTTGAACTTTAAATTTGTGTAGTGGAGAATAAAATTTCGGTGCAAAAATTCCGACGACTATGGCTGATCACATAGACGACAGTGAAATAGTTTTTCAAACGAAAATGAGCCATTTGAAATAGCAATCTTCCAAATCTTTCAAATTCTCACTAGTCTCTTTATAGGAATATGGAGATTACAATCACCATAATTGCCCTTAAAAAGAGATGTTCTATCGGCTAGCTTACATACATATGTAAAAATGAGCGTTGTCCGCAGAGGCATGAGAATCTAATGTTTGGAGGATATGGTTTTTGCCAAAAATGCCACATTGAAACAAAAAGGTGTTTTATGCTGACCCGTTTGAAATCGGCAGAAAATTTTAGGTCCCTTCCGTTCATGCCGACCACTGGTTATTAAAACCAACTTCTTCGTCATTTTCGTTTTTGTCATTTTCAAGAAGACTTTCGATAGGCGATGAGGAAAACCTTGGGAAAGTTTCATTATTAAAAAACAAGCTCCAAAGGTCGAAAGCATCGTTTTCTATAAACGATAAGTTACCATAAGGTTATGAGATAAAATCGAAGTTCATAAGGTTGTATTTTATTATCTTCTTTTACTATGCTAATAAGCTATTATTCGTGCAGAACTGTCGGAGGATAAAAGACGGCTTAAATGGACTACATTTAACATACAAAATCCAATCAATGGCATTTGCTTGCTTATAATGGGTGATTTCTTTGCTATTTTCTTTTTGGCAACACTGGTTTTGACAGCTCACACACGTTTCGTGTTTTGTGTCACTGTCAACCATCTTCCGTTGGGTATATAATTTAACCATGAATCGTCTTACAAGCGAACAAAGCTTGCTTCAATAATTTGAATTTTATTATCAAAAAGCGTGCTCTGTTAAGAAAGTTCATCGCGCGCTTCTTGCATTTTATGGGGGATATTGTGACTAAATGTGTCTAAAGGTGACTAAATTTCGCACCAAATTTACATTGTTGGACACTAAACCACTAACACGCTTACGTAGAGCACGAAATCACAGCTGTATCGGCCAGTGTTAGTGATGACTGTGAATTATTGATTCGGCGCCGTTCGCAGCAATTGGGCCTCTTTTACTCCACTACGTGAAAATTTTGCGGAAGGATTTAGGTGTGAAGCCTTTCAAAATACAACTGGTCCAAGAATTGAAGCCGAACGACCTACCACAACGCCGAGTTTTTGGTGAATGTGCTCTTGAAAAGTTGGCCGAAGATCCACTTTTTTATCGAAAAATTGTGTTCAGCAAAGAAGCTCATTTCTAGTTGAATGGATACGTGAACAAGAAAAACTGCCGTATTTGGATTGAAGAGCAGTCAGAAGCATTTCAAGGGCTGGCGGAATCATTGTTATGCATTCGGAAAAAAAATCGAACTCGAGATTTTGATCAAAGTTGACATGACATTACAATGATAGCGAAGCCCAAAAAAGTAGGTCTCATAATTCTGTCTGTCTGTCTTTTCGAATACTGCCTAAGCGGCTCGTCCGATTTTCTTTAAACTTGGCAGATATCATTTTTTTTTTCTCCCCACACTTTTTTTTTCTAAGACCAAAAATAACGGCACCTGCCATACGATTTTTTTTCGAAATTTTAAAAATATTTTTTTCTCAAAAACTGTCCCACAGAATTAAAAAAAAAAACTCATAAATTTTAATTTAGTTAAAGATAGGAAATGGTTGAAAAAAATTTCCAAAATTTTTTGATTTTCTCGAAAACGGTACACCCGATTCAAATCATTTTTTTATTCTAAAGCTCTTCCATGGTTTGAATATTATTAGACACATATTCAAATTTTCAATTTTTTATTTTTTGGATTTGAAAAAAAATGTATTTTTTTTTTTGGAAACTCAATATTTCGAAAACACCATGCTCGATTTTTTCAAACTTGATAAATAAAAGTTTCTTAATATAATCTATAAGATTTGAGAAAAAAATTTTGTTTTACCTAAAACTAACGGTACCTTCCATACAAATGTTAAAAAATGGTTTTCGAAAATCGTATTTTTCTCGAAAACGGTTCCGAGAATTTTGCTAAATTTTTGTTTCTTTCGATTAATTTTTACGATCTATAATTTATTAAAAAATATATAATAATATAATAATTCTGAATTTCTCATTATCGGCATAACTGATTTTAGTAAATTTTACTATAGAGAAGCTTCTAAAAGTTTAAAAAACTTTGCGTTTCAAAACTTTATAAAAAATATTTTTTGAATTTTTGAAAAAAAAAAATCTTCTTTTTTTTTGGAAAATTCGATATCTCAAAAACGACTCAGTATTTTTTTTTTGTAAATTTAATTTTTATTCGAACAATAATAGAAGCTTTAAATTGGCGTACCAAATTTTTTTTTTTTAAAAAATGTTTTAAAAATTTTGTATATGAGAGCTTATTTTTTTAAGAAACCACTACAAACACTTATAATTTTAGTTATTTTCCCTTGAGATTGCATCTTAATAATATACATATCTACAACAAGGAAGGACTTAAGAAACAAAATGTCAGAATTATTTTTGTAAAGTTTTATAATACTGTGCTAAATCAACATTTCATTAGTCTTTTTGTCAAATAAAATTATTTATTAATTTTCAAGGACACTTTTACTATATGAACACCCGATAAGAAGGCATCCTCAAAATATATTTTAAGCCACTTCAAGTTCCGTGAAATAAAAATTTTCATTACTCTAATTACCTATTGCAATTTCAATTAAGAAAAACATAAAACAGTAGAACCATATTTTCTGCCTTCTTCAAAGGTTTAAAATCACTTTCTCCTTGGCCCGATTACAGGCTCTCAAGCCACAAGAGCCTCAATAAATTGATACAACAAACAAAATATTCTTTTCAACATTATGAAGGCCAATTTTCACCTCCTGTAACTAATTCACTCTCTCCGGTGCCGGTGCCGGTGCGATGTCGAATTAATGCCAGCTCCTTTTTCCAGTCCATTGACTTGAAAGTGGCAATAATTTCTCTTAATTTAACTCAGTCGCCATTTTGTATAGGAATGGTTTTCTTTATTTTTTTGTTTCTTTATTGACTCGTTCTTGTGATCAAATATGAAAATGATTTCCCTTTTACGAGTCCGTTTTCCATTTCACTTGTAAATGAGTGAACACTTCATTTACTCTTTTCCCCCTCGAAATAGGAAGAGGGTTTGGTGGAGCAAAATATAATTCCATTAGCATCATCCAACTCCAAGCCCAAACGAACCAAACTGAATATATGTATGTATAGTTTGAAGGGTTGGTTTTTTGATTTTTATTTACCTGCTGCTTTCTCATTTCCAACAAACTACCGACCGTCAAGATTCAAAAGCAAAATGGGTGAAATTTTCTCAAATTCCAACTCCATTTTGAAATTAATGAACTGGTAATAAATTTTATTGCACAGAAGTATCGGAGGAAGTACCAGGTATAGAACTGATGGGAATACCACTTGTTTCATTCGAGGACGTGGTGGCTGCTGCTCCTCCTAACAGGGTTTATAATTCTTAGGGAGTTAAGGCGAGGGAGTGGGTGGATTTGATAACTCGTAAAGAGTGGCACTTGAAATACTTGTTCCATTAGATGCCATTGATATGGATTTTCCTTTTTATGTCCAAAAAGGAAATAGGTACTCTCTTCACAAGAAAATTTATTGGCAAAGAATTTTTTTTCTTTCAAATTGGAAGCTAATTGCATAGGGGGATTTCCTTTCATCGCAAAAATAAAAGTTATTTTTTATTGGTTTGTGTGATCAGATGATATTTAAGAATTTTTTTTGTTGAGAATTTAAATAAGTTTTATCGTGTCTGCTCGTATTGAAAGAATTCATTTACAAACGAAATAGATTTAAAAACATCCACATATTTTGTATTCATTCATTTTGTTTGATTGGAAAATAGTTTTTCACACGAAAATGTCAGCGTGAAATTTATTAAGGTACTAGTAAGGTCTAGAATGCCAAAAAAACGTACGATTTTTGGGATTTTTTTTTCTCGGAAACCTTATAAGGTAATAACAATTTTTTTTAAATAATGAATACGATGAATGCGTCAAGAGTACAATTTTTTTTTAATTTTCGAATTTTGGCCGAATTATAGAGGGCGCAAACGTCGACTCATCAAAAAATACATGGTCCCATTGTGGACAGTTAATCTCCGGATCTACTGAACCAATTTTCAAAAAATTTGTTGCAACTTGATTGTTTTTATGTTTTCTAAGACAATGTACCACAATTTGACCAAAAAGTTATAAACAGCAAAAATGGCCAACAAGATTGCCAAAAAAAAATTTTTTTTTAAAGCTTGACATTTTTTTTTGTTTTTGATTTCTTAAACAAATTTTGGTAAGTTGTCTCGTAAGAAACCTTCCTTCAAATAACCCTCTTTGTTTTTTTGTTTCAGTCCAGCCAATCCTGAGATTAACTGTCCGCAATGGGACCATGTATTTTTTTGATGAGTCAAGGTTTGCGCCCTCTATAATTGGGCCAAAATTCGAAAATTATAAGTTTTCCGAGAAAAAAAATTCCAAAAATCGTGTGTTTTTTTGGCATTCTAGACCGTACTAGTACCTTAAGTAAGATTCTACCGATTAGAATTTAACAGAGATGAATTCATTGGCAAACGAAGGCCTTTTTAAACAGTCGGGTCTTATTAGGTTAAGAGTCAGGCAACTATATACATACATATATGTGTACCTATGTCCTATATACTACATCATAATCGCCATCTTGTTAAGTTTTAGCTAATTCACCAACTTTTTGTCAATTCTCCATACCATGTATCAAAATAGGAATTACCAACGCCTTCATAGTATGAAGAAAACGTTTTTTGACCAGTGTAAAAGCCTGAATTACCCATAAATTACGAAGTACACCATAATCCTTGCCGACGAGTCCATTAATACCGTAATTCCAAGTTAAAAACGGTCGCACCGAAATTTGTTGCCGTTTGTTGCTTTGCTCGAAATAACTGCTGGGAAAAATGAAAGTCTAGTGGCTATGATCCACAATTTGATCATTTGACTCAGACCAATTTACCACTTTCTCTTAGTGTTCATTGACAAAAAAAGTTCCATGCTCAATTAGATCAAGAGAGCAACCAAAGTACAGCTGAACATAGTCTGCACACATATGGGATATACACTTAGCAATCATTGATAGAAATTCATTAATATAAATTGAAAATAAAATGGGTCCAAGAATGGAACCCTGTGGGACACCAGTAACATTCCGCAGAAAATTAGACAGACTGTCTCCAGTTTGAACTGCATCCTTTCTATCTGTCAAGAAATGTACATCGCTATCTCCTACACAAATCTCCCTTTATTTCCTGTGTTCAAATATTTTAAGAGTAGCCATAACCCCTTGAGTGTGCTTCAATTAAACAAAGTTTTGCAGAACTTTTTTTCACAAATTAACGTGATTGACTGTATCAAAAGCCTTTGAAAAATCGAGCAAAACCAAAAACGCTACCTAATCTTTATACAGTGCTCCTTTTTTTTTAGTTTGGTAAGTAAATTGGACTATCTCGGTAGGGATTGGTAGCGCGTGAAGAGTACAATTAAATGATACTAAACTAGATACTTAACTTCACATAAAATGGCACCTAACCATTGCGGAATCCGAGTAAGTTTGAGTTAATGGGACTGGCCTGATACCATTAAAATTTCAATGGACTCCGGTGTATCCTAAACTTTAAGATTTTAAAACTATTCCTTTAGCTTAAAGCTAAGAACAATTGACTTGATTTCACTACTGACATACATTATACCTCTTATATTAGTTAAATATAAACATTTCTTCACTTTGAGCAATTTAGCTATCCGAGTTAGCATAACATGAACAATTTTAAATACCTTTTATCATAATAAGTAGATCTGCATCACATTCTAACATTCCACTATCTCTCCTAAGCGATTTCATTTTATTTTTGAACTGTCTAAAGGGAAAGTATTGCCCTCGTGTAAGGAAATTTTTTAATAAAATCTGGAGAAGTCATCTAGAACACAACGAAGTAGGATTTTAAAATTTTATCCCGAAAAGCTTTAACAATTTTGAATAAACATGAATCTTTTATTCTAATTGACTTTTGGACCAACATCTGAATTCAAATTGATCTATAGGTCATCTATCGATCTCAGCCAACCTGAGGTTCAACCAAAGTTCATGGTTCAAGTATTCAATTAAAATAAGTAAAATCCTTAAACTCTGTTTGAACATCAATAATTAATCCCCTCCAATCTTTGGTTTAAATTTTGATACAAGGATGAACCAAATATGTACAACTGCGCTCGTGTATTTGTAATAAAACTGCGTTTCAAATTTTTTGGAAAGAAATTCACCCAACCACGATACAAGCCTTTCGCATTCACAAGAGCAAGTTCTTGCGATCAAATCGTGAATTTTATTTTTCCAAACCAGCATATAGTTTAAGCTTATTTCATTTAAAACAATTTCATATAAAAAAAAAACCTTATTCCTACACGCGCGTGTACCCACTCGTTCATCATATACGTACAGATATGAATTTTCAATTTTCCATCTGCGAGTGAATTTTTTCTCTCCTCCTTCAGAACTTCGAGTCAAACATTTCCAAGGTGATAAGCAAATAATTTCGAGAAATTTTAACTAAGCATACATGCGTGAAAAACACACATTCTACCTATCTGTTATAAATATTCAGGGGCGGATTAGACTATGCAGAGAGGCTTTAAGGCTACAGTTCACTTTTTGACTGTTACTGTTTTAATCTTAATATCATTATACTTAAGGAAATTGATTCCCTCAAATGACTTAGCTAGATAAACAAATGAAAACTTCTAAATTTGATCGCACAGGCCCAAAAACGAGAAGGCCCTCTAAAAGAGCCTTTTATATAGCCACACTAAGCACTTCTTTCACAATGTGTAAGTAATTTCTAAGGGCAAAGATTCTCAATTGTCCTTAGATCAATTTGAATAGGTTATGAAGAAATTAATACTTTTGGCTTCTCGACTTACCACGCTGTCCAAAACTCAGACATTATGAAACAGACCCTTAAAATAGTCAGTAAAGTTTTTTAACCACTATGTTTGATATCATCAATCATGGATACAAAACTGAAGTCTTGAAAAATCTCAAAGACTTGTGGGGCCTATAAGTTTTCTTTTTTCAAAATCCAACTGTGCCCGTAAGTTTCATCCAGTGAAATTTATTCGAAGAATGTGGTTTTAATTAGCAAAGCACATGAAATACTTTCACCGTACGTTGCCGTCGTCGTGCGGCGTCGCTTCGTCATATTGCGTCCAACTACTGCTCCTCGAAGGATATGAAGCAAGTTTGATAAGTAGAAGTTTCTGAGAACACGGTCTAGTGTATGTTTAATCCTGGCAATTTTCAATTAGTGCATGAGCATAATATATGAGCATAAGAAGAAAACAAATTCTGACTGTTTTTCAGAGGGAAAAAAAAACTTCCTACCATGATTTCGAGAAGAGATATGAAAGTCGACGAAGGGAGTGAAAATTTTAAAACCAATCCCAAATTTACTTACACTAAAAACTGATTTGTAGATAAGGACTAAAGGTTGCAGAGTATATGTATATGTTGGTATATGGAAAAAAAATAAAGTAAAAACTTTTAATCGCACTTACAAGGAAGCCCAAGCCCAAACATTTATACACACACACACATAAACACATACAACTTTTCAGTACAAACGTAATCCCATCTTTGGTCTTTCAGGGAGAATGTTGGATTAACACTTTTAGTGAAGCATTCCGTTCGTAGAACATCAAAATCTTTTTCATTTGCAAGTTCTTTCTATCCTATCCCTATCCCTTGTTCATTATGCTTATTTACATTTTGGGTTGTGTATATATGTAGAAGTTGATGGCAAACGGAAATATGATAAAAGATGCGAGTAAATTTGAATAAAATGTGGGCAAAAGTCCCTTTTTGGTTTCCATTAGGCGTTCTGATGAGGGTGAAGATTTTAAAATAAAAATGCAAAATAATGGTCCTTCGAGCCGGATACAACAGGTACAAATAAAGTGTTTTGAATGGGATACTCTTAGTTTTGTTTTGATGATGGCAATTTTGTGAAATTTGTTTGTTTTTCATTTTAGATGATTTAAAAGAAATGTTTAATTACTTGAGTTTTGCTCAGAATATACAGGATCTTTCTAAATGTATAGGTAGAAACTTACAATTTAAATGTGCTTTAAGACAAATGATCGAACTTTTAAGAAATATTTTTTTTGGAGCAATATGAATTTATTGGAAAACCCTAATGCTATAGGATTTTCCGTGTTGGTCACCAGCTCAGAATTTTAATTTTTTGGCCTGTACAATATTGTGGAACGTATTCGAATTTAATCTAATAATAAAAGTTCAGAACGAGGCTTAAGTTAACTGAATAGAAATTCAATCACAAGTGGGATTTGAAGTTTTTATTAAAATTAGTTATTCTAATTTTATTTTACCTGCATCATAAGTCCATACTAATCCTGTGGAACGTGTTGTTTTTTTTTGGGGGGATTTATTAGTTTATTTATCTTCTAGGCTTCAGGGCAATAAGTTCTAATATAAAATTTAGTAAATTGACAAACCATAATGATTCCTCTGTGTATTCTGGTTTCAAATAGCAAAATGAAAAATGAGACTTCTAAAAGTTTGTGGAATGTATTTTTACTAACGATATACGTAAATAAAATTTAACTCGAGATTTTGATCAAAGTTGACATTACGATGAGAGAGAATATCTACGGAAAAAGTAGTCCCGAAATGTTGGTTATGTGTGTATGGACCTTTACTTAAAGCCCAACTCGCTTAGTCGATTTTCAAACTTGGTATTTAAGGTTATTCGGTGATTCCCCTGAGAAGAAATTAAATTTTTCAGCTCTAAAGCTAACTATACCTGCTATACATGCGGTGAGCAAAACATTAATCGCGGCTTAGCTTTGTTCGTGTTCTTTATTTTTTTTACCAAATGCTAAATTTGCTCTAAAGTACCTTGTAGGGGGTTTTTCAATTGGCAAGGGTAGATTTTGGCGGCTTGTGGAGGCCATGTTTTTTTTAACTTTATTATCAAAATGAGTGTTGTTAGGTGGCACACTTTGAGACGACCCGTTCGGTAATCAATCAGCCAGTATTCATATGTCAAAGGAACACAAGAGCGACCGGGAATATCGCTGCGAGGCAGTCGTGCACAAGAACTCGGCCTTTCACAGACTTCAAATTGGCAAATTTTGCGTCGGAGCTTAAGCCTACGCCCGTACAGGATCTACCTGATCTTAGAGCTCAAAGTTCATGACCATAGACAACGCTCGTCTGTTGTCCCTATTCCCGATTCCCTAATTAGGCCTCGGAGTGTTTGGAAAAGGACCCCATTTCGCACGAAAAATCGTCATAATGGCTGTGTTAACGAGCAAAACTGCCATATAGGTATGTTAAGCCACCAACCCACACGAGGTTCACCAGGAGACAATTTATGCTCAAAAAGTTACCGTTTGGTCTGGATTTTGGGCTGGCGGAGTCATTGGTCGGTACTTTTTCGAAAACGACGTTGATAAGGCGGTCACCGTTAATGGCGAGCGCTACAGAATCAATTTCTTATGGGCCAAATTGTGCCATATAAGCCTTGACGACATGTGGTTCCAGCAGGACTGCGCTACGTGCCAAACAGCGGAGGCCACGATTGACATTCTACACGAACGATTTGAGGGTAAGGTTATCTCTCGCAGGGGTGACTTCAATTGGTCACCAATGTAATGCGATTTGACCCCGCTAGACTTTTTCTTGTTGGTTTTTTTTAAGTCGCAGTTCTATGCGAATAAACCACAATCGACCGGTTCCCTTAATGTGAACATGACACAGGCTATAGCTCAAATTCAGATTCATTGAAAATTGGACGACTTAAATCCATGCCAATACAAGAAACCGAGACGAGCATTTGAACGATGTCATATTCCATACAAAATTGCATAGAGGGGCCTGTCAACACACAAAAAATATTTTGTTAATATCTGACAATAACTACCAACTCTAATTGAAAAACTCTTTAGTTCAATTAAAATGTGATGGTTTTTCTTTGTACTGAATGCAATATCCATGTAAATAAATGCGGTACTAGCTAGAGTAAGAAATACGTTCCACAATTTTTCAATTTTTACCAGTTCGATGCATCTGATGTCAAATAAACAATTTTGGTTACAAAAATAAACTGCTATAAAATTGTAGGCTTGTCAAATTTCCACAGGGGGGGTAAATATGTTTATTTAAAGGAAAAATATCTCCTCAGCCTAACCTCTACCTGACAAATGCTTTTACTATCTGTAATTTTGATAACGCACTCACTTCAAACCTAATTCAATCCACAAGTTTTCTCATATCCTGTCAAAGAAACAAAAACAAAATCTCTATCTTTCCCATTCTGTTCATTTTTCAAAAAGTATCTAAACTGACTACAACTCAGTTCCTTCAGTTTGTTTTATTTTTTTTTTGTAATTTTCTTGAAAGGAGTGCCATTAAAAAATGTGAAATTGAATGGAAAATAAAGGATAACTCCTTCTTCTTCATCATGGGCACTTCCTTTTCGTGTAGGTACATACATTCTTTCAACTCTGAGTGTTCCGCACTTATTCGTCCAGAGAATCTAGCCTTTATTCAAGTCGAAACAACAACATAAGCAACATTATATATCCTTGCTCGAATTCACTATAACCATAGGTACTGACCATAGACGTTGATGATGCCGGAAGTCATTTCACAACAAAGTACCCGCAATAGGCTCTAATAGACATGAAAGCCTTACTTATAGCCACTTAGATGATATCCGCACTTGCTCAAGAAGGATAAGAGCATAGTAAAATAAAAGTATAAACGTATAAGGCAAAAGATGAAAACTCACACAGCATTTACTTGTTAGTTTTACTTTCAATAAACGAATGAAAATTTGTTGTATTTTTCAAGAGTTGTGGAAAGTTTCAAAAACGTTATGATACTATTGAGCCTCGGCTCGTAAAACTCAAGAATTATAGTGAATTAACATAATCATTCACAATGAGTGACATTTTGGTGCATTTTTTCCATTGTGTCGTGGTGTGACTGGATCAGATTGTTTTTTTTTTTTTTTCAATAATCTGCTGGCTGTCTTACGTTACCGAACGATGGACAATCTTTGTAATTTTGACTGAAATATATGTTATGGACGTGGAAGGCGTTAATTTTTAGCAGGTTGGTGAAGCTGATGTGCACAGTTCTTCATTGGTTCTCGAAATATTTGCATCCAAAGTAAATTTACTGAATATCGACTCAAACTCAAAAGTCTTCCGATGGAGATATTTTTACAACCAAGACTCGTGGGGTGTTTCAGTTTTCAATGTTGAATAGAGAATCAACAGACCTTTTTTGGATGTGCTAAACTTTCTAAGTCTCGTTGGTAGTTTTGAAAAAATCTTAGAAATCTTGGCCAATCGAGACATACAATTCAATTGCTTTGAACGCACTGAAGCCAAAATCTTTTACCTAGTCTCGTTCTCGAAATATTTGTATTCAAAATGATTTTTGACCCCAAACTACCTAACAATGTTTTCCGGGTGTACCAAAACCAGACCTTGAAAGAGGGTACGGTCATCAAGGCACCTACCTTACTTTGAAAGAGCCATCCAGGGTTGAAAACCAGAAGCTTCTGCGAGGTTTGGTTCTCGAAATACAAGTATCCTGATACTGATTTAAAAAAATCAAACCGATCGAGGCATACATCAATGAAAAGGTTTATTCAATTCCTATTAATGCAAAATTTTGTGCGAGGTCTGGTTCTCGAAATATTTACTTCCAAGCTGATAAGTAAGTGATTTTAAGAATTTTCGACCCCAACCTACCTAACAATGTCTTCGAGTGTCGACATTTCCGAAATCAAGTCTTGTAAGAAGTTGCGGTTTTCAAAATACCTAGCTTACTTTTGAAGAGCTGTATACAAGTAGGAACCAGAAGCTTCTTGGATGTTCAAAATAAAACAAATTTGGTGGTGCAACAGCTCGGAGTGAACTAGGACCTAGTGACTTACAACTCTCAACCATTCCTGTGTGCGTGTTACCAGGAACGGAGGGGACAATTTTCTGCCGATTCCGAACGGCTAATGAGCAGCACTTTCCATGACAAGAGATACTCTTGGAGAATTTGTCAATTCCTCGCAAGAGGCAGTACATCCCTGAAGAAAACTTTCTTGCAGCGGCTGAGAATTGAACTCGAGACCTGCCGCATGACAGTCCAACGCACCATTATGCCAAGGGGCAATACTTGGATGTTCGGTTCTCAAAATATTTCTAACCAGAGTGATTCTACTGAATTTGAACCCAACGCTAGATGAGATTGTGATGGCGATGATGGAAAAGGGTTGCTCGGTTTTCCAAATGGCATTTCTTGTTGGATGACCCTATGCAATATAAAGGTTAATCGTATTTTGTCGCTGTTCAAATTTGAAAAAAAAAAATTGACGAAATTTTCAACACCCTTGCGAATTTTATTTATGAATTTAAACAAATGTATCTTGCACTAAACATCTTCTATTTCCGTTTGACAAATTTACCGACACATTTACCCCCGTTTACCCTATTGGAGATTCGTTGGTATTTTCTTTTCTTTCATTTTAATTTTCTAAAAATTGTCGACAAAAATTTAACTATTTTAAATTAAATCTAGTACAATTTAATTATATACTAGAATTTTTGTTACAGTAAAGAATATCTGCCATTTGAAAATCTGCTTTTCGTAAACAAACCAAAAAAAGTTGAACCATCTTATGCAGCTTTATCATTTCTGATTTAGCTATAACATCAGCACTAAATCGCCATCAATTTTCCACACGAAAGAAAACATCTTTCGGTGAAAAGTCGAAAACCCTTTCCAACCAATCTCGTATAGAGAAAGTCACTTCAGCAGACCAAATTCAACGAGTGAGAATTTCTTCAAAAAAAAAATGTATGAAAGGCAATTTTCAATTCCCCATCTTGGATATCCTTTCGATTTTTTTTTTTTTTTTGTATTCGTCATTGCAGTTTCTTTTTATCACGTCTTAGGTTTTTCACATGGAATCTTTACAAAATTGCCAATTTCCCTGATTAGCAAAGGCTTTTTTTTTTATTCGCTCGAAGGACTCGCCTTTTCCGGTTCCATTTTAAAAGAAAAAAAAATCCCACATACACTTGCACGTCATAATCTTTTTAGTGTGAAATGGGGGATTTCCTGTTGCTGATGGGTATCTTTCTCTGAATCATATCCTTACTTTCAATTGCAGGTGCGTTCAATCCTTTCAACAAATCTAAGAGATAGGAATCCCTATTTTCTCATTAAAAAAAACTTCTCTCTGTGACCGGCAGAAGATAGTGCCTAGCCTATGAAGGTGGTAGGTATAGTTCCTTGTCAGGGGATCTCTAAGCTGAAAGTACTGTATAGAAAGGACTCCTAGCATCTTCCACATGTCAATGATATGCCCAAAAGGATAAATGTATGAAGTTCCCCACATTCGATTTCGGCTTAATCCTTTCAGCTATACCATATCAAAGGCTGAGAAATTAACAAACGAACTTATTATTCCAAGTGTCAGAATCATTTGCTCTTGCCCCCGAGCAAAGCCCAGGGGATGATTGTATTCGATTACCGTTCCATTGCAAAGGGGGGCACATTGCCGGTGAGATTTCAAATGATTCTCTGTGTGAGCCGGAAGGCCTATCTGATAGGAAATGAAATAAAATAAAATAAAATGCACGACTGGATCGCACGAACTTGCTCTTATGTAAAAGTACTTTTGGAATTTAAGATACATTTTATATATGTATATAAAACATGGATTTAATGAAATAATAATGTTCAAATGCATAAAATTGCAGTCTGATTTCTAGAAAAGTATGAATTTATGCAAACAAACTTTAAAAAATCGTTTTATTATTAAATAATTTTTTTATATAAGAAATTTCTTTAGATTTTTTCAAGAAAAAAATGTGGGATACGAATTTCAAGTATTTAATAATATTGATTTTAGGAAATAATTTCAAAAAATAATCGTTAATAGGTTTTGAAGACATTGATTTTTCAAAAAAAAAATTTTTTTTTCAAAAAAACCCAACAAATAATTTTTCGAATATTTTTATATACAATATTATTTTAAACTTAAGGGAGGTGCTGGAGAAAATTTTTGGTTAAAATCGTTAGAGCCGTTAATGAGAAAGTCGAAAATCAAAAAAACGGTTCTATGACAGGTACCGTTAATAACATTTTGCCCCAAAATTTTTGTTGGCCAAAATGTAGTCCATGTCTATAATATCACACCTAATTTTTTTTATCAAAATCGTTAGAGCCGTTTTCGAGATAAATAAGATTTTGCATTACGGGTGTATGGAGGGTACCCTTAGTTTTGGAGCTAAAAAAAAAATTTCAATTTCCCCTCTAGGGAATCACCGAAGACCCTTAACTACCGAGTTTGAAAAAAATACCTCCAGTAGTTTAGGCTGTAGTTCGAGGTACAGACATACAGACAGACAGACAGACAGACAGACAGACAGACAGACAGACGGAATTGCCGGACCCACTTTTTTCGTCTTCACTATCATCGTAATGTCAACTTTGATCAAAATCTCGAGTTCGATTTTTTTCCCAAATGCAGAACTTGCCCTATAGTACCTATATCGCAAGTAAAAAAGGATTCAACATCCCTCTTATATCTTTCGCCACTCAACACTCTGCCAAGTTGTGAATCCTTGAAAGTGTTTGCGATTTGTATGGTTTCACGCGTCAAAAGTTCAACCAAAGTAATAATAATTTATGAAATTGTATGTTGTGGGAGAAAAATCCCCTTGGGAAAAAAACTCAAAAAAAAATCCAATTACAGGTAAAAGGATTTTTACGTTATCCTTATCGGCTTCAATTCTATCTCCGTGATTAGCAATGAAATTTTATTACGGTTTGCCTCAGCTACTCGTATAAGTAAGCCAAATGAAAAAAAAGAAGGACATTTTTGTTAATATTAAATAAATTAAATGGGAAAATCCTTGAAATTGTCTTGGGTGCCTCAGAGAATCCTAGATTATATGCTTCTCTCAATTTCTGTGAAGTAGGTTAAGGTCCTTCAGTCAATGATGAGTTAAATTTTAGTTTTTTTTTTGTTGGTCTTCGTTGAGTTAGGGTTGTTAGGTTGGTCAGTTTTCTAAGGAAGAATTCCAGGAAAGCAATACTAGTTTTGGTCTTCATGGAAACATAATGCAAGAAGTAAAAGGACCAAGGGAACATCTTGACTTGAGTGTGCAACTAGCATTTGTAGTCGTTTTGTCAAATAAGTTGTCATCCTTTGTCGTGTTGGTTCGTTCCTATTTAAAAGTGATGGTAAGATCCGTGCAATCTTGTGCATCTGAAGAGGGGAAAGGATGGAGCTAAGTTTAATTTTGAGCGCGCAAGCAACTATGGGTAAACTCCTTCATTCTTCCTTATGATGGTGGTTTTAATCGTAAAATCTCCACTATCACAGTTGTTTCAAAAACGAAGAAGAACATAGCATTTTAAAATGGAGTGCTTGCTTTTTCGAGAATGAAATTTTACCCAGCAGCTCAATAAAATGCTTGCTCTGCAAGAATCCTTTTCCGCATTGGAAAACCATTCTATATAACTATGGTATTTGCCCAGGACCATAGACCAACGAATAACGAACAAACGACCACGACCACCACGACAACGACAACGACGACCGACGAGAGGATTTGATTTAGAGATTTGCCCCCAAATTGAGGTTAAGTGGCGGTGAAGTGGTCCTTTTGGATAAATTGCAATTTTGTTCAAATTGAGAAACGCTCTTTGCAGGGAATTGTGTCAAATTAAGCCGATGACCAGGGATACTACTAGATGAATGAATGAGCTAAGAGAGATAAACAAGAGTGAGCGAGAAAGAAAAAGGACTTCAATCTGCTGCTTGTTCATAATATTAAATGGAACATGTTTTAATAGAGGGCAAAGAGGTAATTGAAAAGGATTTTGTGTTTTTTTTTATTTTTTGTCATTTTGTGAAGTGGCCAGAGGTGAAAAGGGATTTTAATAACGTTTTTGGTATTTAAAAGTGAAAATGTCCACGAAATAGAATTTGCTTTTGTTTCAAATAAAAATGAAAATAAATTACATTGGTGAAAGATTATTAAGAGGGGTCAATTTCATTTCTTGTAATTAATGGGTCAAGAAGGAACCTGTTCTAATTCAATGAAAGATTTTCTGTAAGATGAAGAAACAAAGACATGGACACCTGCAACAGGACCTTAATTCTTTATTATAGAATACGGCACCATGAATTAAAAAAGGAAATAGAAATTTACGAAAAAACCAAACACTTGGAAGGCTTCTTAATTCTGCGGCCGATTTAACTAAGGAGTGTGCTAAATTAGAACTAGATGACCAAATAAGAATACGCTGCTTCATAACAATTGGACAAGAATAGAAAACATTTAACGCATTGTTGTATATTATCAACTCAAAAACTCAATTATAACCTGCAAAAATAATAATAAAATAAATAAAATGCACGACTGGATCGCACGAACTTGCTCTTATGTAAAAGTACTTTGGAATTTAAGATACATTTTATAAATATAAAACATGGATTTAATGAGATAATAATGTTCAAATGCATAAAATTGCCGTCTGGTTTCCGGAAAAGTATGAATTTATTCAAATAAACTTTAAAAAATCGTTTTATTATTAAATACAATTTTTATATATAAGAAATTTCTCTAAAATTTTTCAGGAAAAAAATGTAGGATGCAAATTTCAAGTATTAAATAATATTGATTTTAGAAAATAATTTCAAAAAATAATAGTTCATAGGTTTTGAAGATATTGATTTAAAATTTTTTTTTTTTTTTTTTTTTTCAAAAAACCCAACAAATATTTTTTTGAATATTTGTATATACAATATTGTTTTAAACTTAAGGGGACTCCTGCTGAAAATTGTGGGTTAAAATCCTTAGAGCCGTTAATGAGAAAGTCGAAAATCAAAAAAACGGGTCTATGGCAGGTACCCCTAATAACATTTTGCCCCAAATTTTTTTTTGACCAAAATGTAGCCTATGTTCATATTATCACACCTAATTAGTTTTATCAAAATCGTTAGAGCCGTTTTCGAGATAAATAAGATTTTTCATTACGGGTGTATATGGGGGGTACCGTTAGTTTTGGAGCTAAAAAAAAAATTTCAATTTTTCCTCTAGGGAATCACCGAAGACTCTTAACTACCGAGATTGAAAGAAATAGGTTTAGTGGTTTAATCTGTAGTTCGAGGTACAGACATACAGACACACTGAAACATGTTTTTTGCGTACTAAATTTTCCTTAAAATTTTTTATAAAAAAAATTGATATGCAAATTGTTAGTATTTAATAAAATACATTTTAAAACGTAATTTAAAATTTTTTTCGTGCTTCGGTTTTCAAGATATTCAATTTTCAAAAAAAAAAATTGTATTATTTTTTAAAAATCCAAAAACTATTTTTTCGAAAAAAATTTTAGTTTATATTTTTTCAAATGCAAAGCAGCTCCTGCATAAAAATTTTGGTTAAAATCGTTAGAGCCGTTGGTGAGAAATTCGAAAATCAAAAAAACCGTTCTATGACAGGTACCCCTAATAACATTTCCCCCCAAATTTTTTTTCCACCAAAATATAGTCCATGTCCATAATATCACACTTAATTTTTTTTATCAAAATCGTTAGAGCCGTTTTCGAGATAAATAAGATTTTGCATTACGGGTGTATGAGGGGTAGGGGTAACCGGGGATAGTTGGCTCCAGGGGCAAGTAGACTAACCGCCAATAACTTCAAAACAAAACAATTTCTTTCAAGTTTATTCTTTTTATTACATCAAGCACAGCTGCTTGCTTAGTTTCGTGTTGTCTCTCGCCAGAGTCCGGCGTCGTTCGGAGGTTATCGCGAAAAAACAACTTTTTGCTTTCGTGAGTAATTTTTTTGTTTTGTTTTCTTTTTCTTCTTTCGTAAGGGTGCTTTTGCCTAACGTCAAATTTTTTTTAGGAAAAAGAGCAAGTAAGTGTTTGTATTCATAACACCAGGTAGTTATATGTTCATTTGATTTCTGAGAACCGAAAAAAAATCATTGAATGCTGAAAGACCGATCGGGGTAAGTTGACATTTTTTCTTGGGGGTAAATTGACTCATTTTTTGTTTGGTAATTTCTAGAAAAATGAGGACATATATGTAAGAAAAATATCATGAGGGGCAACTAAAATAACAATTTTGGAACGTGCGGGCCAGCTTATTTGTGGAAAAGGAAAAAGCATACGATCATGACTCATGACTATGGTATTCCATATAAAACCATGCAAAGATAATATGTGCAAAAATTTAATTTGTTTATTTAATTTTTTTTTATATGCATCGCTTTATATTTTGTGTATAATAATAATTTTTTGTTTCAAACAAAATTAATTTTTAATTCTATTTGCTTATAGTTTTAGTATTAAAAAGTTGGAAATAAGAATATAGTCAACTGACCCCATAGCCTTAGCCAACTTACCCCGGTTCAGGGGTTATTTGACCCACTTGAGGTCGTTTTGTAAAATTAGGAAAAAAAGGTCTTAATATTAACTAATTTTAGAAAACATATTTTTTTTTATAAAGCAAAAAAGATGTTTTATAAAAGGGCATTTAATTTGATATCTTTCTTAGTTTTCTTAAAAAAAATATATAAGAAAATTTTGAGTCTACTATCCCCGGTCTCCCCTACCCTTAGTTTTGGAGCTAAAAAAAAAATTTCAATTTCTCCTCTAGGGAATCACCGAAGACCCTTAACTACCGAGTTTGAAGAAAATACCTCCGGTAGTTTAGGCTGTAGTTCGAGGTACAGACATACAGACATACAGACAGACAGACGGAATTGTCGGACCCACTTTTTTCGTCTTCGCTATCATCGTAATGTCAACTTTGATCAAAATCTCGAGTTCAATTTTTTTTTTCCAAATGCAGAACTTGCCCTATAGTACCTATATCGCAAGTAAAAATGTATTCGTGTTTAACATTAGTAGAGGACTTATATGGCCCACCCTGTATTACTTTCAAGTTGAAAAGAAGAACCTTTAACACATCCCTTCATTTTATAAAAAAAATAAAACAGCAAAGAAATAGGAATGAGCACAAGAAATTTTGATTGTCAGTGTTATTATTAAAAAAAAAATAAGTTTCGTTAAGTTTGTCTTTAATTTTGAAAGAGCATTTTGGCTAAGATTTCAGTTCGGTGAAGGAAGATTATCTTTAGGGCATCTACGTTCTCATATACAAATTATAGGCTATCTTCAACTAACTTACAAGATTGAGAAAAATGAAGATCAGACAAGAAAGAAAATTTAACGAAGAATTGAAAAATTTGTATTTTCCTAGAATTTCTTTGTACGACAACTTTTGTAACTTTTCATATATTTAGTATCTCTATTATAATGTTCAACAATTTAAAAGCTTTGTTTCGTTAAGTTTATGCCATTCTGATGCAAATATCTAATTCATTCCTTTTTTGCTAACGATAATTCAACATTCTTCTTAATAAAGGTACAGATGTGATTTGAATAAGCATTTTGGAAAGTATACTTTACAAGCTTTGGCTTAAGCTAAAGACATTTTTTCCTAAACAAGATTTGCAAAATTCTTAATAATTTCGAAATTTAAAAGTCCTTTTTTTATAAAATTCTGAACAATATTAAAAAAAAAACTGTCAAATTTTAAAATGTTGGGAACTACATTCTTTTAAAAACGATACTATAATATAAAAAATAAAAGAATTAGAGAATTAGAGAATGCAAGTTCAAAATATTCCTAATATGGATTCATGACACTATTTTTATTTTTTATTTTTTCTTAACTTTCAAACTCAGATTTATTAGTTCTGCCAATGAATATATTTTTTTCTGATATTTACAAATGGGCGACAGTTAATTGGTTCTACATCGTAGAAAAATTTACGAAATGAAGAAACTACAGTATTTTAAATGAAAATTCAGGCCTATTTTTGCTTACAATGATATGTTTCGTTAAGTTTTCTTTTTCATTTGCACACACTTTTAAAACAGTTATATCATTTGTATATTCTTGAGAAGTACAAACAAAATTTATTAATAATCACTTACTTTCTCAGTATATACATATATATATAGTAAGAAAAAAAAATATTAAAACTTAACGAAGAATAAAGACATTACCTTCTAATGCATATTTGCTTCTTTTTTATAATTGCTTCTCCTCGCAATTAGCTTAACCAATTTGCAGTATTCATACCTATCCATGCCTACTTCGTTAGGTTCGTTAACTTTAACGAAGAATCAATTTAACAGTTCACATACAACTTAAGAGAGGTGTCTATCATTTCAGAACCCCCGCGCAACCGGTTTTAAGGAAACACTACAATAATATATTTAAAAAATATTGCAAATCAATAAAATTGTTTAAACATGATCCTAAAAGCTTAAAAGTTCGTGAGATTCGAGTCGAATTATAACAAGCTTTATTTTTTTCTTTTTGATTTGTGGAACTATTATAATCCTACCTTTGCCGTATGACATATTTCAATCTTCCTCTGTTAGGCATTTAAAATTTAAATTAACCTAATTTGCATACAAATATAACTGAAGGCCATCCACCTACTTTGTTGCATATATAGCCAGCCGAACCATAACGCCAATTAAGAGAAAACACAAACCACATTGTACACAAAAGCATGCAACGCAAAACGAAACCCGATATGTATCCGGAGGCTATAGAAACCATCACAAAGAGTCAATATTCAAAACCCAAAGGACAATGATCCTTTTAAATTTAGAGGTAGGTAATGTATAAAGCGTCATTGTTTATATAAAGGGGGTTCTAGAACAGATATAGCACCCCTAAAATGTTGGCCTAAAACAAATTGATTCATTAAATTGGAATAAACTCATAATCACCAAACTAATTCTATACAAACCACGGAAGTAACAATGTATAAAATTAAAATTCTGGTGACCATACCAAAAACAAAAATTATTAAACTGTGAGAAATGCCGAATGTAAAAAGCTTACAAATTGTTTTACTACGTAGAATATTCAATTTTTTAGATTTGATATTTTATATATAAAAAATGTTCACGTTAAAAAAATATTGGTTAGTCTTAAATACCAGAAATCGAAAATTGCAACATGCAAGATCGCCCTGGTTTCAACCTAGTTTAGTAAATACTTACAAATTATAGAGATTTGGGCAATAATCCTTGTGAAAATTTCGTTAAAAATCTAAAACGCATTCATCCGATATGGTAACCCCACATTTTTGTAAGCAAAATATGTTTTAATCGATGCCAATTTATACCAAGTCTGCATAAATATCGAATATGATTAACCAACCAAATAAGTTGTGGTAACCACATGTAAACACATGTAAAATTCATCCTGGCTTATTCCAAAAAGAATTAGGGTGGGTTTGGTTGGTTAGGCAAAAAAAAATTTACTTTCAAACAAAAACTCCGGACGATTAAACTCGAATCTAATAAAATGCCAATATAGACAAACACCCCCAAATACAGTTCAACAATATTATTCAGAGTCGCTAAGGACGAAATATGTATATGCGTTTGTATGTAGAGATACCCGTACCGCTTCTACACCCGCAAATGCAGAATTTCGATCATTTGAATTTAATTGAGCGTATTTAGTCGAAAATTATTTTCAATTAAAAAGCCCACTTCCGGTGGCGAAATTCGTTCGAATCACACATGAAATTAAAATTTAAAAAAAAAATCCTCAAACAAACCGATAAATTTTAGTCGCTTGCTGACTCGAACGCACTCATCCGTACAAATGTACCGACATGTCGGTGGCTGGCTTCGTCCAAAAACCGGACAACGAACAAACCAGGAATTGCACCGAGACTATTATTAACGCATCGGATGTTTTAAATTTGCCCGCTAAAAGTGCGTAGTCAAGTCGACATTTTATGTGCACCGGAAGGGCGGGAAAATAAAATTCAAAAACAATGAATAAAAAAATCGAAAAACCGTTAAAATCCACCACGCTGTGTTTCCGTTAATTCTATAGTAATGGTACCCAATCAAAGACCGTTCGTCTGGCACTCGCCACCGCCAGCGGGCCGGTCGGTGGGCTCCCGGCATGGCATACCGTGGCTTTGTCCGGCTGTCATCATTGTTCGCCACTGATTATTTCCTATTAAATGCTCAATTGAAGTAAAAATTGCTACTGTGGTGCTAGGGGGCAGCACGGTCAATATTCCAGCAGTATCTCTGCCAAATATTTAAATTCATTTGAATTGCTCAGTCTGGCTTCGGGAGAGGGTGTCGTAGTGTAGTGTGGTGTGGTGGGTGTTTGATGAAAGTGGGCGTGGCAGCAGTACAATTATTGCCTTTTGTTCGTTGCTAAATTGAATGCGTTTGCTTCTGTCTCATTTATCATCTAGGTGCGTGTAGTGCTCCGCAAATGGAATATGGCGGTAGTTTACCATTGCAATGTTGTGTCAGTTCGTATAATGTGCAGCGGCAACAACTAGGTACTGTAAATAAATTGTTTTTCGAACATGAGATGGTGGCGGTGCTGCTGTCATGTTTATTTTGTAAGTGCTGAGATTTTGTTTCTTTTTTTTTTTTTGTTTATTTTGTTTTACATTAATTTATCATTTAATTCATTTATTGGTCTGGGAATTTGCAAGAATTTAATGATTCAAATTAGAGTCAAATGGTTGAACATGGACATAAGAGACTGAATGAGGGAGGTTTTGTTAAATTGCTTTGCAATTAATTCAACATATATTTTTAGTGAATATCTACATATGTAGGTATAGATATATATAAATTTTGTTTGATTTGAATCGTTTTGCTGAACAATTAAATTGGACAGCAGAGAATTTTAAGTGCGTAGAGAAGGGGGTTGCGGGGTGGTGATCAAAGGCTTTGAGTCTTTTATCTCTGATGAGCAATGTACATTTTTTTAAATCGGTGTTTGTAGTAATTTAATACGTACCAAATTAATTTAATGTATTATTATTAAGTATATAAAAACAATTGATGGACCTTATTCGGAATTCCCCCCCCCCCCCCCCCCCACCAAAATGAACTTTTTTTTTAACGAATCGATAAAATAATGATTGCTGTTGAAAAAAAAACATCAAATTATGGAGAAGAAATACTTTTTTATGGTAAAAAAGTGAAGTATAAGCTGACCACCCACAGTACTATAACTAAAACTACTTTTGTATGGGATATTTGCTTTTTTTGCTTGCGTACGCATTACGGCGTATAAACAGTGAGACATGTATGGGCACCCTGCAACCCCCCTGCTTGGGCACACTATAGGCTTTGGGGTAGGTGCGAGATTGGGTGTATGCAAGGTTTCTTTTGCATTTACAGAATCTGGATTTAAAGAAACTTTGAATTTACCCTATAGCGAACCTATATTAATTTTTTTTATACTTCACTTTTTTACCATAAAAAAGTGTTTCTCCTCCATAATTTGATGTTTTTTATCAACAGCAAACACTTTTTTATCGATTCGTAAAAAAAAAAGTTTATTTTGGTGGGGGGGGGAATTCCGAATAAGGTCCGCCGGCCGCAAATCAATCATACCACATACATATGAACTGACAAACAAGAAGTCAAAACTGGTTGCTCATTGCCGTAAGATCACTCAGTAAAATAAATACAGCCACCTTTCGATGGGTCTCGGGACATTTATAGAAATCAAGGCTGATGAACTGGCAAATTGTTCCCTGTGTACTTATGCGACTGGAGCAGGAAAAGTATAGAATTCACCAAATTTTCCTTAAGACCGCAAATAACAGATGATCAACAATTGACACCTGTCGGGTTTCAAGGAATCTTTGGTCAGATATTTTAAGGAAAAAATCAGAGTATCTACTGAAGTTTAGCAGATCAAATTGTATCTCTTGGTTGGAATCCTTACGGGTCACAACTCAATGGGAACCCACTAAAAAGCATTTTAAACTTCATCCAGAAATCAGGATGGTTCTGGAGGCACCCTTTACCAAAGACTTTTACCAAATCCTTCCTCTTATCCTTGCTTTTCCTACATTATCAACACCCTGGGGAGTGTGCATTGGATCCATTGAGATCTGAGTGAGGTGTTGCGGCTTGCGGCATCATCACCTCATCTAACCTAACCTGGTTCCATGGATATTTTGATCGATCAAAGAGCTGATAACACTTGAGTTCGTTTTAAAAAGACATATCATCCTTTCTGACTTAATATCCTTAAAAAAATTACTTTTCATGTGTCTATTTTGACATTTTTATTACAATTTGATACGTTAAGTTGTTCAGCTTTTGAAAATTTTTTAGCGGTAGAATGTTCTACATATATTTTCTGGTGCTGAATATTTTTTTATGATGAGTAACAGGATTGTAAAAGAATGCAATCTTTTACGAATATAATCCTTAAAAATCATTTATTGAATTCAATTAAAAGTTTGCATTTATTGACTTTAAAATATGCAATCAGAATTTTGGTGAATTCATGCATTAATTGCAATCTTTCGCATTCTCTGGGTTCACGAAAGATTGTGTTTCGGAAATAAATTTAATTTTTGAAATTAATCGATTGTTTTTAATCATAGTATTCGATGGATTTGAAATTTTTCAACCGAAGAAGTAAGCTACCTATCCAAATAAATTCATTAATGTCTGACTGTGATATTTTTAAAAGATCCAAAAAATAATAATATTAATTAATTAATTACAAAAACTTAGTACGTACCTTCACATTTAAAATCTGGAAAAGAAAAAAATAAATAAATTTAATAAATTGTTTATTCATTATAAATGTGGAATGGAATTTTTGTTTTTTAATTTATTTAGACCGCCTGAGATTTATATCAAATAATTTTTTATTTTAAATTTGGAATCATGCATTTAAGTTTTGATATATGTACGTTATGTAGGGGAAGTCCAATTTGACATAAGCTTTTTGATGAACAAAAAAAACTTTTGATATTTTGTATTCAATTTTCATTTTACATATTAGAAATATCTAATATTAATTAAAAAAATAATTAAATTTAAAAATACCTATTAGGTAAATGTTTTAAAAAAAAGTAGGAAAATTAATTTTATGCATTTGTCCTGATATACATATGTCTAACAGATTTTTTTTTTATTATTTCTATGCGAAATTTCTGTCCGTTCAAAGGAATGTCCGCCCAAGAGAAATTCTTAAAAATATTGTACATCTAAAGGGAAGTGTCCACCTTAATTTGAAATATTTTTTTCTTCAACATTTTCGGCGCACAGTACTAATTTAACTCTGTAAAAGCTTCATGATGAAAACCTGTTGTACCGTTTTTGAGAAAATCAAAAATAGAAACATGTTCTATGAAAGTTGTAATTCATAATCTTTTTGGAATTTTTGTTTTAACCTTGAGCTAGTTTGTATTGAAAGATATTTTTTATCTTTTCTTATAAAAATCTGTGGTTTTTTTAATATTAAAAAAAAAATAATTTTACCTTACCATCTAACATTTCCAAACTAAATAAAAAACAAAACAAAACACTCATCAAACCAGTTTTTTTAAAATTAAATTTTCAATTAATAAAAAATTGGAACATGTTTTTTAAATTCAAAAAAAAATTAAAATCTTGAAATTCCAAAAAATTTATGTAAACATTTTGATCCGTAAACAAAAAGCCGAAACTCCAAAAAATGAATAGGTACTAGGACTGCATTTTTGGATCCCGATTTTAACACCTAAAACGATCATTAGAACTTAATCATTTGGTTAATATGAATAAGTTTATTGATGCTGTGATTTCTATGTACCTCCTTGAATTGGACTAACTGAGTTCAATATGTTTCCTGTGGCGCTGCAAATATAGCCTGTGGTCGTTTTCAAAGGTCGTTTCTTGTAGGATTTATGTTTTTAAAATTTCTTGCAAAAATTTTTTTAAAATTTTTTTATATTCCATGTCATTTAGCATCAACCAGTTCCGTGGGTCTCTTTAGAATCGCAATGTTTCTAGCGCAAATCCAAACTTCATTGTCCAATAATCATATTCTCTTATTAGAAAGGTTTTTTTTGTGTAGCATTTTGATTTCAAAATAATATTTCAATTGCATTTTTTTTGTTTTTTTTTTTTTAATTTACTGTCGAATTTTTCAGAAGTAAGATATTAGTAGGTATATTATCTCCCTCATCTGTGTAGGTACCCAAAAATATAATTCGAGGCTTTCTCATCACTATAGATTCGAGCTGCTATTCATTTCAATCTCTTAATTTGAAGTGTTTCATTATCTTATCGGTTCTCTGAATCACTTTATCAGGTAATTTGATTCTAGATCCAGGGCCTTGAGGGAAAAACATCTTCTTTAACAAACTATAATTCTCTCCAACCAGAGTTCTCTATAGACACCTCAGTAAGCTCAGTTCTATTTTTACTATTTGCATTAAACTTGAATATTTCCAAAATTTATTTAAATGGTTTCCATTCAAATCGGTTTACAACATTATTCTATTTACAAAGTCCTTTTCAACCTTTTTCGAACCTTTTATTTTGTTTCTAAACCCCCTAATTCAATTCTATTATGATTTCATTCAACACTTCTTCTAAGCACTTGAAAATTGATCCTTCGAGATTCTCTCACAAAACTACATGCCAAACATTATTTCCATTTGAATTAGTAATTAAGGGTTTCATTTGTATAATTACAGTCGTAGTAATCGTCGTCATCGTCGTTATCATCATCATCGTTATTTGGAAAACACCTTTTGCTCCTTTAAAATAGCAAGCAGCAATTTCAAAAGTTCCAATGAGATTTTCCCAAAATAAATGTCAACACATGATGGCTTATATATAAGTTTAATTCACACGCATGCATATAAAATTCAACTGCCACTTTCTCATCCCCCCACCCCAGAGCTTCACATTCTATCAAGGATACTCGTTAACATTATGCTCGAAGTAGGTACTGAAATTTCTCTCTTCAATTCAACATACATCCGGTTCCGCAAGGCAAAAGATGGTATTAAATTACAATTACTATTCTGAAAGTTTTGTTGCGTAAGTGTTAATTGTATAATATTAAGCCTTTATTTCCTTGCCCCGTATACCGCCGAAAACCCACTTAGATATTATTCGTGTGCTCCTCTCGGATAGTAGGAGCTTCAACTTATGTGGAATTTGATAACCTAAAACATCACTCTACCCTTAGAGGTGCTGCTTGCTGCGTCCTTTATTTAAAACTCTACTACTGCCGATTGTAAAGGGTTAAAAGGTCTCGGTAGCGGACTAGGTGTTCTAGAAGCCTTAGGGTAGTACCGGTTTTGAGAGCCATAAATTGCGAATGTTTCTTAAACTTTCTTTAAGGCTTTTATATCCAATAAATTTTCTTCCAAAAATGTTTTGTGTCACTTTTTCATCAACACACAAGTTCAATGACTTGAGCTTCTTCAAGTATCAATTCTGTCCACTCATATCGAAAGACCACCAAAACAAAAGGGACCCCAAAAAAAAAACCTTAGCTCAAATTTAAACATACTCAATCCGGTACTGATTATTCTCATTAAATATCGGAGGCGCTTCGGGTGTGTTCATAAAATCTGTCAGTCCTCACCATTATCAGTATGGGGACATGAAGGTTCAAAAGCTTCAATGTAGGTACTGTATTTTTTTTGCGTGTATTTTTTGAAAATTTTGTAGTAATTATGCTTAATGGAAACCAGAGGGTGCCGACAGCGAGAGCATGAGTATATTTAACGATGAACTTTCTGATAGTTGTCACCTATTTTAAGTTCATTATTTAATTACTACGACGAGGGTTATAGCCGAAGTTCAAGAGTCTGGGATAATATTATAACTGTAGAAGAGGAATTAATTATTTTTGTGGTGTGGTATGGTGGTGCCGATGTGTGCATAATGAAATACAATTTTCGTTGGAAATGCTGTTAAAAGAGCTTTTGTCTATGTTGTCAATCTTAACATATGATGGCTTAGGAGTGATAAAAGAGACTAAAATTCTAGAGAAATAGACAAGTTTTTGAAAAGGGAATTTTCTAAAGAATATAGAACAATATAAACCAAATTAAAATTTGTGATCTATATATAACTTCAAAACTGTTTAGCTGACAGGAATAGGGAATTAATTTCATTTGGAACGGGAGGAGTAGGAGTTTTTGAAAATGTTTGTTTTAGAATACTGGATGATAAGATCATTTATTTGGTTCTTCCTTCCTTAAAGAATTAAAAGGGTTAAAAGTTAATTACTTTTAATGAATTCTATGAACTAAGTCACAATTATGTGTGCAGGTATGAGGTTTGTGGAAATTCTGTTACCTACACGTCTTTAAAATTCTATTAATTAAAAATATTCTATAATCAGAAAATCGTCAGTTCAAATTTATGTCTTTAAAAACTCGGTTGAAATGAGCATAAACGAGATATTAAAGTGTTTATTTATCAGAGATCTAGCCGTTCGAAAACTGTTGAATCAACGGAAAAACGTTTCGTAGAAATTGATTATCTATTCATCAATTATGATTATATATATTTTATCATCTTAGTTATAGATTTGGGACGTAAGGCGTACAAAAGACACCGTGGACACCGTAGAATGTGCCCAGGGAAATTTTGGTCGTTGAAGCGGTTGATAGAAGCATCATCCAGCAAATATAAAGGTTTGGTAGAGAGTGAGCTATGATGGCTTAACCCATATCCAGAAAAGAGTCACAACTTCTTCAAAAGTGTATAAAAGACTTTTTTAAAAGATGTATGTAACCAAACATTGTCCCCCAAAAAAATGGTGGATTCCTACTACAGCTCGAAAGGCGGACACTAGTCAAGAATAGGTTAAAAACGGGGCACTATACTCTGGTAGTAACGACCTGAACCCAATGGATTACTAGCTATCTTCTTAACTCGATATCGAAACATTGATATTTTTTAGACATTACGGTGAGCTCTAGTTCATTGTTAAAACATTTTATCTACTTGATGAGCAGAGCATCTTAGTTTGTTTCTCAAGGTAAATGACCGTTAAGTTGTCCAATGGAAAGAATACAAAAGTTTTTTTCTTCAAGACAGAAAAAACGACAGAAATAGCATTCCTTAAAGCAGATTGTTTATTCAATATCTCTAAGGCCCGTTTGCTGAAAAGAAACTTTCTCATTTGAGTTCAATACAAACAATTTCATGACTTTTTAAAATGAAAAAAAAGTATCACATAAGAGTTTTAGTCATTCGTGGCTAGTAGAGTTATTGTGGGTTAAGAGTTTTTTGACAAGAAGGACGAAAAACAAAGTAACTTTTTCATACTGAAAGAAGTTACAACTTCGACACATATTTATACCTTCTTTTAGTTTTGTAAAATTACTTGGTTCTTTATCAAGCTCAAGATCAAGCTCAATAACAAAAAAAAAATAACCATGCTATGAATTTGTAACTGCTCAGGTCTTGAAAGAAATCTTATTAATAGATAGCTTACGAAATTCTCTTTTAGTATAGTCTAACACCATAGGAAAAAGTTAAAATACGTTTTAACAAACAAAAAGAATAATCAACTAAGATCATGCCATATAAAATGATATCTCATTTTAAGCCTTTTGGTTTAGGCCAGCAATTATAGTTTCTCGAAAACAAGATTCAAGTTTGGGTTACAAAAGCAATTCGATGACTTATTGCTTTGTGACCCTTTTCTATTTACTCTGAACTATAAGACATTCAAACAGGTATTCCACAAAGAAGTGTACTAAGACCACATTTATTTTTTTATTTTTTTGTTACTACACAAGAGACAACAATAAATATAAGACAACGAGGATCATGGTTTTTTAGGGTGCTCTTATTTTAAAGTTGAAAAAGAGCCTCTCATCTTAGCTTAGTCATTCAGATTCGCTAAACAATCCCCTCCATTCATAACGATTAACAATAAGCACTAGACTGGGCCAAAAAAATTGACTATTTTTTTTTTGAAAGATATATCGAGAATATCATTCAGAATGACAAAAAAAAATTTTCGTAAAAGTTTGAGCCCTTAATATCAATTTTAAGAGGGCTATCATCGCTAATTTTGATTTTTAGTCATAATTTCATGTTTTGCGTCAGAACTGACAAAACATTGAAGTAAAAAAAATTCATTTTGACTTACTTTTATATAAAATTAAATTCCCTACAAAAAAGGTCTGAGTGAAAATTTTCGTCAGACAAGCCGTTTTTGAGTAATTAAGCTTAATAAATTGTTATTTTTCGTTAGTTACAAAATTCCAAATTAAAAAAGTAAAATCGAAGAAAAATAACAATTTATTGTAGGGTTGATTGTTCAGCCACTCTTCTCTGCTTGGAAAGGCAGTTTGGAATGGTTTATAAAAGTCAAGCTCGGGTGTTGTATAATCTATAATGATGCTATCACCCAAGTATTTCTGAAGAATTTGAGCATGTCCTATTGCGCTGTTTTTCCAGGTATTAGTCTGGCTTAGCCTTAAGGCGCTATATGCTGCGGATTCTTGTACGAAAAGGTCTAGGGGTTTCAGGTTGAGTATTGCTTCCAACCCTACAGTTGGTGTGGATCTCATGGCACCCGTAATCCCAATGCACGCGAGTCTCTGTACTTTTGTCAGAGTTTTGAGGTTCGTGCTTTTTTCCGTTGCATTCCACCATACCAAATTACCATAGGTTAGTATTGGTCTGATTACCGCCAAATACATCCACCTGATAATTTTTGGACTAGGTCCGCAGGATTTCCCAAAGATTCTGTTACAGGAGCAAAATGCAATCATTCCTTTTTTCGCTCTTTCCTTAGTGTTAAGACTCCCGTTTAATTTCCTATCTAGAATCACACCAAGATACTTTGCATGATCTGAAATCTTCAGCGGTGCCTTCAATTGAAGGTATTCTGAAGTTTGGTATTTTCCTTTTATTTGTGAAGAGGACCAATTCTGTTTTTGACGGGTTAACCATCAGGCCGCACTTTCTAGTCCATCTATTAACCTTATTTTATGGTGTAACACAGTGCGAGCATTTAGGAAAAGTGGAAAGAATTTAAAAGGAGATGTCGATGCATATTGGTCTTGAAAGCCTGAGGAGCAAAGTACTCCATATTCTAGTAATGCGGGTAAGTAAAAAAACCTCTACATTTAACAGTATCTAGTATCTACGTCCGAATTTAGATTCGAGCGTAAACAGATGAGCATTTTGTAATAGTTATCTGATAAAAAACGCAATAAAAAAGAGGAACGATCAAAAAGATCGCGTATCAAATTAAAAGTAATTATCGATGCATTTCTGCGTGTAGGCGTATAGCTCTTGTCGGATACGGGGTGGGTTTTAATTACTTTCATATGGTTTTGATACTGTGTGATAACCAATTTACACAATTAATATTGAATGCATCGGATTTATTTGAGACTTAAAATTGGACTTAATAATTTTTTATTGCAACCCTTCATCAACCCACGAAGGTCACCCTTGGATGATCTTGATGGAACTCACCCCTTTCTTCACCCTTCCCAACCTTTGCCGACAAAAAAAAACTGTGGCCCACTTATATTTACCTTTTTTTTTTTTTTATAACCTCTATCTCAGTTTTCCATGTCACCGATTTTTTTTACTTCTTCATTTTATAAATATTATATAAATAACAAAAAATATATTTTTAGTTTTCATTGCATTATACTTTGAAGCTTTATTTATTAAAAAAAAATCAAAAATTTCTTCCTTTTTTTTTTTAAAAACATTTATCTATTATCTAACTTAATATTAACATTAAAAAAAAGAAATATGATCATAGTAGAGGCCTTTAATTTAAATTACTATCAATCTTTTTGTTTTATTACTATTTTTAGTTTATATATATAAATGCTTATTTATACTTATACTAGCTTACATGTTTAATTTTTCTTGGATTCATAATTACTCCTTTTCGTTTAGCAATTCCAATATGTTTCCGTTTCTTTAAATTTTCCAAAATTTCCTTAGTTTCACTGGCAGGTATTTATTTGGCATTAATCTGTCTTTTTTTTTTTTTATTTTTTTTTTTATATATAGCAGGATCAGTAATTTTCATTTTTTTTTTTATTGTTTTACTGTATAGCAGGGTAAGTATATTTAAAATTTTTATTTCTTTTATTTATTCATTGTTTCACGGTATAGCAGGTAAGTAGTTATTTTTTTTTATTAGTTAATATATAGCAGGGTAAGTATTTTTTTCTTTATTTCTTTTTTTTTTTTTTTATTGTTTCACGGTATAGCAGGGTAAGTAAATTTTTTTTTTTTTTTTATTAGTTAACAAATAGTAGGGTAGGTAATTTTAAATTTTTTTATATTTATTGTTTCACTGTCAGGTATTTAGTTATTTCTTTTTTTCTTTCTTTTCATTAGTTAATATAGCAGGGTAAGTAGTTTTAAAATTTTTATTTCTTTTCTTATTCATTGGTTCACTGTATAGCAGGGTAAGTAAATTTAAAATTTTTATTTCTTTTATTTATTCATTGTTCAGTGTATAGCAGGGTAAGTAAATTTAAAATTTTTGTTTCTTTTCTTATTCATTGGTTCACTGTATAGCAGGGTAAGTAAATTTAAAATTTTTATTTCTTTTATTTATTCATTGGTTCACTGTATAGCAGGGTAAGTAAAATTTTTTTATATTTTTATTTCTTACATTAAGCTTTACAGTTCATTTTCCTAGCAATTAATTTAAATTTGCTGAAATTAACGTTTAACTAAATAAATTGTTTGCAGTTCAATTGCAAAGCAAAACAAATATACTAACAAAAATCACAAAACGTTTTTGAATCGCGACACGCGACCCGAGTCTAAGGGACTTGCGCCCTTTAAGACTGTCTGTCAACGACTGACTTTATTTTTCAAAAAAATTCCATTCCCATCTTCCATGCGCAACTTAACCAAGATCACGCCATCACCACCTGACATAGATTACAGTTGGTTACTCACCATTGTAACCAATCACAAATTAGAATCGCGCGTCTATTTCAATCTTCAATCACCCCATACCATATAGTCGAATACGAAAAGGGGACAATGAAAGACACACAAAATAACTTGCAGTAAATTCTTTGCAAGAGCAACAAAATACATGGTGGTGTTGGGCGAGGGGAGATTGAGGCCAAAGCCACAACAAGGAGACAAAGATAGTAAGCTAGCAAGAAAAAAAAATATATACCCCTGAACATTTGTAGGGTATGCAACCATTAATTGGCACATTATATCTATATTTTTTTTTTTTTTAGATGCAAATTTAATGATTACAAAACAGATTTTTCTTCTGTACATCAGTAGGATGAAAAATCTGAAGTTGGAATTAACGGAGTTAATTACGCTCGAATATCTTTAGCATTATAAATGCCAATTGTTTTACCCTTAAGATCTTCAAGAACATAACTACAAGTACCTATCTTTTTCTGAATTCTCGCCTTTAAAAACAGCGGTGCCAATTTCGAGTTAAATCCTTGTTGCCAATTGCTTTGAGCAAAATTTCTTCTATAAACCTCCTGCCCTGCCCTGAACTGATGCCCCGGTCCCTGCGGTTTTCATCTGAATCATATCTAATTTGTGGTGTATTGTCTGTTCGTTGCGGGTGATTTTGCCTATTTTGGCGGCGGCGACCTCTGTTGTATTGACTCGAATTATCTCCTAACTGATTATATTGATGGTCAGGGATACCATGAGTTTGCGATCTAGTGTTTGGTCGACTGGACTTAGGGATTGCCCCTTGAGCAACTAACTCGACTGCACCCGTTGGAGACGTGGGCAATCTAGGAGGTGGTTGTGTATATGTGGGTGGAATTATTCGTGAAGAATGAGATATATCGCCTCGACAAGAAGGGCATGTAGATGCTGTAGTCAACCATTGCGTTAAGCAGTGGTTATGAAAGTGGTGATCACAAACGGTGACAACATTCTCAGTTGAATTAAAAATTACAGTTTGACAAATTGAACAGACGTTCTGACTCGCATCCCCTAGACTCGGCTGACGCAGATTTATGTCACTATGACGAAGTGGCATTTTGTTTTGAATTATATGTACAATATCTCAAACAAATTTAAACTAATCGAGTTAATTACAAATTTTTCTTCTTCTTCTTTTTTTTTTTTGAAATCAATATTTTCAATCTATACAAGATTATTTCTTATACAAACTATTATTATATTTTAATCAGTTTTTTTGTTATAATTGGTTGTAATAGTAAGTGTTTGTATTCATATAAATTTGTTCCATGGAAAACTGAGGAATTGGGCAAAAAAAAAATTGACTTAGGTTGACATCTCATCGGCTGACAAAAGGATTGCTTTTTTTCTATTTAAAAATAAATGCTTGATATTTATGAACTGGTTGATTTATTGAACAAATTCATCGGTCAAATTTCCGAATTGATCCAGAAACTTGCAATTCCAGACGATTGTCCAACAAAGTTAGAATAAATGTACAATATTTGAATCTCATAATTTGGTTTTGCCAAAGGACTACCTTCTATGCAAAAATTTCCAAACATGAGTACAAAATGTAATTTTCTTTCTTTAAACGAAATACGAAACTATTGTAATTACTGACTATTGAAATTGCATGGAGCAGGAATAAGGGAACTTAATACTTGTTTGTTATCAAAACCGACATTTCCATAGATCATTAACTTTTCACATAAAATTTTCATATCTATTCTTTCTAATTCGGAAACCGATTTTGACCATGGGATTTTTTTTTCTTATTCGCCCCACGTTGGGCGCCAAATTATGTAATAGTTATCTGATAAAAAACGCAATAAAAAAGAGGAACGATCAAAAAGATCGCGTATCAAATTAAAAGTAATTATCGATGCATTTCTGCGTGTAGGCGTATAGCTCTTGTCGGATACGGGGTGGGTTTTAATTACTTTCATATGGTTTTGATACTGTGTGATAACCAATTTACACAATTAATATTGAATGCATCGGATTTATTTGAGACTTAAAATTGGACTTAATAATTTTTTATTGCAACCCTTCATCAACCCACGAAGGTCACCCTTGGATGATCTTGATGGAACTCACCCCTTTCTTCACCCTTCCCAACCTTTGCCGACAAAAAAAAACTGTGGCCCACTTATATTTACCTTTTTTTTTTTTTTATAACCTCTATCTCAGTTTTCCATGTCACCGATTTTTTTTACTTCTTCATTTTATAAATATTATATAAATAACAAAAAATATATTTTTAGTTTTCATTGCATTATACTTTGAAGCTTTATTTATTAAAAAAAAATCAAAAATTTCTTCCTTTTTTTTTTTAAAAACATTTATCTATTATCTAACTTAATATTAACATTAAAAAAAAGAAATATGATCATAGTAGAGGCCTTTAATTTAAATTACTATCAATCTTTTTGTTTTATTACTATTTTTAGTTTATATATATAAATGCTTATTTATACTTATACTAGCTTACATGTTTAATTTTTCTTGGATTCATAATTACTCCTTTTCGTTTAGCAATTCCAATATGTTTCCGTTTCTTTAAATTTTCCAAAATTTCCTTAGTTTCACTGGCAGGTATTTATTTGGCATTAATCTGTCTTTTTTTTTTTTTATTTTTTTTTTTATATATAGCAGGATCAGTAATTTTCATTTTTTTTTTTATTGTTTTACTGTATAGCAGGGTAAGTATATTTAAAATTTTTATTTCTTTTATTTATTCATTGTTTCACGGTATAGCAGGTAAGTAGTTATTTTTTTTTATTAGTTAATATATAGCAGGGTAAGTATTTTTTTCTTTATTTCTTTTTTTTTTTTTTTATTGTTTCACGGTATAGCAGGGTAAGTAAATTTTTTTTTTTTATTAGTTAACAAATAGTAGGGTAGGTAATTTTAAATTTTTTTATATTTATTGTTTCACTGTCAGGTAATTAGTTATTTTTTTTTCTTTCTTTTCATTAATTAATATAGCAGGGTAAGTATTTTTTTTGTATTTCTTTTTTTTTTTTATTCATTGTTTCACGGTATAGCAGGGTAAGTAAATTTTTTTTTTTTTATTATTTAACAAATAGTATGGTAGGTAATTTTAAATTTTTTTATATTTATTGTTTCACTGTCAGGTATTTAGTTATTTCTTTTTTTCTTTCTTTTCATTAGTTAATATAGCAGGGTAAGTAGTTTTAAAATTTTTATTTCTTTTCTTATTCATTGGTTCACTGTATAGCAGGGTAAGTAAATTTAAAATTTTTATTTCTTTTATTTATTCATTGTTCAGTGTATAGCAGGGTAAGTAAATTTAAAATTTTTGTTTCTTTTCTTATTCATTGGTTCACTGTATAGCAGGGTAAGTAAATTTAAAATTTTTATTTCTTTTATTTATTCATTGGTTCACTGTATAGCAGGGTAAGTAAAATTTTTTTATATTTTTATTTCTTACATTAAGCTTTACAGTTCATTTTCCTAGCAATTAATTTAAATTTGCTGAAATTAACGTTTAACTAAATAAATTGTTTGCAGTTCAATTGCAAAGCAAAACAAATATACTAACAAAAATCACAAAACGTTTTTGAATCGCGACACGCGACCCGAGTCTAAGGGACTTGCGCCCTTTAAGACTGTCTGTCAACGACTGACTTTATTTTTCAAAAAAATTCCATTCCCATCTTCCATGCGCAACTTAACCAAGATCACGCCATCACCACCTGACATAGATTACAGTTGGTTACTCACCATTGTAACCAATCACAAATTAGAATCGCGCGTCTATTTCAATCTTCAATCACCCCATACCATATAGTCGAATACGAAAAGGGGACAATGAAAGACACACAAAATAACTTGCAGTAAATTCTTTGCAAGAGCAACAAAATACATGGTGGTGTTGGGCGAGGGGAGATTGAGGCCAAAGCCACAACAAGGAGACAAAGATAGTAAGCTAGCAAGAAAAAAAAATATATACCCCTGAACATTTGTAGGGTATGCAACCATTAATTGGCACATTATATCTATATTTTTTTTTTTTTTAGATGCAAATTTAATGATTACAATTTCATGCTAGAAGAGTATTAGGGCGGAATTGTTTGAGGGGATGAATGCAACTGGCTCTTTCAATTGAACATTGTTGATAGAAAAAGCGATAAAATAATGAAAGAGTGGAGACTTTACGGAGATGTTCAAGAGAAACAATAGTTTCCGTAATGGATGTGTCGCCTATAAGTTTTAGGGATCTATTCTGAATTTAATCCAACAGGTAAAAATGAGTAATGGGGCACTTGTCTAGATTCGAGAGTTATACTCAAGTTTTGGGCGGATGTATGCCTTATAGGTCGTAGCCAGATCAGAAGGGTAAAACATTTCTTGTATCTTTTAAGGAAGTTTAAGCATTTCGCTGCAGTTTGGCTTTGTCGAATATATAATCATTCCAATAGAGTTTTTTTGTTTTTTTTGATGCAAGTGCTATTCATGGATAATGGCATGGATGATATATTTCACTTGGCCGACAGAAGACAGCTTTATGTTTTTGAAGCATTAAATTCCTCGTGGTTATTAGTAGCACATTGTGAGCCTGGAAACAAATAAGCTGCCGTCAACGAAACCATGAAGTGGATTAGAAGATCATTTAAGAAAATAAGAAAGAGTGTCGGAGACAAAACGAAACCCTGAGGCACACCAGCATTTCTTTTATGAATGTCAGCATTGAAACCATCCAATAAAACTTTTATTGAGCGGTCCGAAAGGGAATTTCTAATCAAACGAAGATTAGACTCCATTAGATACCAAATGCAGGCATTTTCGATACAAGAGCTTCGTACTAAACTTTCTTGAATGAATTAGAAATATCAAATGCAACTACCTTTGTTTCACCAAAATGATGTAAAGAAAGATGAGTTCCATTTTTCGGTTAGATATGCCATCAGATCACCGGTGGACCTATTGCTGCGAAAGATCCTTTTATAGAGTCATTAAAGAGCTTTTATTCTTCGAGTTATTTCTTAGCCTCACAACCTGGTTTTTCCATGGATATTTCATTTTATGTACATTAAGCTTTGCATGTGTATACCTACTAAACTTAAATTAAAAAATAGTTTGCTTTGTTTTAAAATTGAAATTCTAACAATCCAAAGGAATAGGAGTAGTAGAAGCAGTCATAAAGAGAACCCAGAACTTAAAGTGAACAAAAAAACAATACAACGCAACGGTTTATTAGACGAAACAATTGGATGCCAAAGAACAAGATTGAAGCTAAAAAGAAAACTCTTCATAGTAAAGAATGTACCTTCTACTCCGAGAAAGGAACTTAATGGTAGGTTTGGCTTGGGCTAAGCTACAATACCTACAATATGCTCAGCTCTTATTTGTTGAAAGAAATAAAAACAAACACAGAAACACAAAAGAACTCAACAGCCTGTGAGTGATGGAAGAATAAACGTCTTCAACAAACAAATTGACTGCAAAATTGACAAACAAATAAATGAAGTGCAAAAGCAAACGGTGCGCAGCCTACAGTGGGGTATTTTGTTTAGAAAATAAAAATATTTTACATTGAACGCTTTTGAGGGACAATGGTTATTTTCTGAATTTCACTACATAAGAGCACAGATGAATGGAAAAAAATGATACAAGTCCCTGTGGGGATGGTAATTGGTTGGATGGTCACATCGAAGGTCTAGCGATCGATTCCCAGTCTATCTCACCTAAAAACAAATGTTTTTTTTCTTGCGTGGCAAATTCCTCTCGTCGTAGCCTTTCATAAAATTGTAGGTCCCTTTCAAATCTGCCGACGACAACAGAGCACAGTCTTTCAAAAGTCCGCCGATGACATTGGCATAATTGGAAGAACAAAGCGTGATGTCAGTTAAGTGTTTGTGAGCCATGAAATGGAAGCAAAGAAGATAGATTTAGCGGTCAATGGGAACAAAACCAAGTAAATTCTGTCATCAAGAAAGGACACAGACGTCTAGAACAGAACGTCACCATAGACAGCTATAATTTTGAGGTAGTTAAGGACTTTATCTACCTAGGTGCCACTATTGATTCAGACAATAACACCAGGGCTGAAGTCAAATGGAGACTAACTCTTGCCAATCGCTGCTTCTTTGGACTCAGAAGGCAGTTGAGTAGCAAAGTCCTGTCTCGAGTAACTTAAATATCTCTCTATAAGACTCTCATCATTCCGGTCTTTGTTTATGGTGCAGAGACATGGACCTTGTCAAAAGTGGTTGAGAACGCTTTAGGATGTTTCGAGAGGAAAATTCTCCGTGTGATCTTTGGTTCCTTCTGCATGGACGGGTAGCCAAACCGATCTAGTCAAACGAGTTAAAGTCCAACTACTGGCTAGGTCATGTAGATCTAATGAACCCAAATGCTCCGGCACGGAAGGTCTTCGAATCTAATCGCGAGGGACGACGCAGTAGAGGAAGACCACTACTCTGATGGTGCACACAAGTGAGAGAGACCGAGTTAGCTGGAGAAGCTTGTTAGTTGAGGCCTTGGTCTACCCTGGACTGTAGCGCCACTTTAAAAAAGTCAGTAAGTAACGTAAAGTATCAAATTTGGTACCAACGATCCAATAAAACTAAAACTTTGATTGCCATTTAAAGTAGTTAGGACTTAAATTTGTCTTTGTAAATTCAACTCTCTGAAAATATGTGGAATATTTAACTGGAATGAACTCCCACTGTAAAACGCGAGGTGTTCCAACTTCCTACACTTCAACCCTAACAACACGAACGAGTTGGTTGATAGTAAAAAGCATGATTTGCCTGCACAAGAAAATTGGATGCAAATTGCAGGAAATATTTGTTTTTCTATTTCCTTTTTTTTTTATTTTTGCAATTTGAAATGTCTTCTTTTTTTTTGTTATTTTATTTGAAAAAAGAACAAAGTTGGAAGTCGAGCACGAGCACGTTTTCCAGAAGTAGGTTGAACGAAAAAGGTGTGCAAATTGTCATTAAATATCCTTTACCAAGGCTTTGGGTATTGCTTGTTCTACACTACAGCACTTTGTCGGCAATGATTTGTTTCAATAATTGCACGTTGGCGGGTGTCCCAGTCGTCGTTTGTTTCTGGGGGATGAAATTGGATTTTGTGTTTGTTTGTTTCTTTGGCAAAAAAAAAAAACAACTATTTGTCTTGTTTGTTTTTCAAATTCGTATAAGCTCTGAGGTAGTGGGTTTGAGATTGTGATGGATTTGGGCTTTTGAAATGACTTTTACTTGATGTATAATCCGCAAGCTTTTAAAGTCCTCGTGAGAAGTGAAAATGCGAAATTTGCGATGAAATATTTTGTAAAAATAAGTCTTAACATAAAGATTCAAGACAATTCTAAGGCCTCTGTACGGTTTTGCAGCTGATTCTACGATTTTCATGGACAGGTCATCAAATCTAGCTGGTATAACAATCCCCAATTCTATGAAAAATCAATGGCCAAGGCCTTGAAGAAGATCCTCAGTTTCATTTGAATTCTAAGACTGATAAATTACAAAACTACATTCTTGAACCATCTAAGCCCCACATATTCCAATATAGACTTCCCTTTTTAATCCAACAAACTTCAAAGACAAGTGTGCACTTTAAAAGCAGCTAATCCCCTTTTAAAAACACCCTTAACAAGCTTCTCTATTACAACATCACTTCTCCTATTTCAAACAAACCCAAATTGAATTTTATCAAACAACCCTTCCAGCTACATAATAGCAACATACAATTTTTGTATCCTGTACAGCCCCCTAAAGCACAATGCATTCATAAATTTCGTTTGTTCTATTTATTACCTGCCAATTTGATTATGGTCTTTCTAAACCTTCGTCGGCTTGTGCAAAAAAAAAACAAAAACGCTAACAGAAAGATGTAACGAAATTGTCCAAAATCAAGCTGCATCCGGTACCTACATATATGTATAGTATACGTACGAAAGGCATCAGGATTCAAGACCAGGAATGGTAGGGTGGCGAAATAACAAAGACCTCGCTGATTGCTACCAATTGCGTTTATAAACGTGCTCCGTTCGTGAATGTAAAAAACCTACTATACCGATAGCCAGGGAATACCAAAAAAAAAAACAGGGCCAAACATTCCCAGCGGATTTTAAATTTTCCCCCCATTTTATGATTTTTTTTTTTTTTTGTAGAAATTTTTCTAGATCTCCTCGTCAAATTTAGCCATTACACACTTATACAATCTGACAACAAAAAATTAAAGAAAAAAAAAGTAGAACCATTTGTACCTAGAGAGAGTACTGGTATACTAGATTTTGTAAAGGCAAACTATAAATCCAGAAAGAGAGTAGTATCGGTAATCAAATTAGGGAAACGGAAACGCATTCATAACTGTGTTCTCCTCAGCTTTGAATTCGAATCAAAATCAGCAGATTGCGGGACTCCAATGGAGTTTTGTTGATTTTTGACTGGCTTGTGGAAAAATAGAATAATGCATAGCACATATGTAGATAGATACACTGAAAGAAATACCACAGTTATTATAATAATGTATGATACAAATTATGTTGATTTATTTCAAAATTTTTGTCCTATTTATTATTCAATAATATTGTCTAATATTTCCCCAATCAGAAATATATTCTAAATGTTTGAGAATATCTGAAACGTTACAAATTTTTGGACGTTTGGAAATACGGATACGATATTCATAAGAATTTTCTGCTAAATCAGGGATAACGCTCTATTCTGGATTCTATCCAATAAATACTGTTCCTGCCCAAAGATGTGAGTTATACTCGAGTTTTGGACATAAAACGCCTCATAAATTGTATCCAGACCAAAAGGGGTGACAAGTTTCTTACACCGATACAGAAATCTTAAGCGTTTACCAGCGTTTTTGGCGGTCTTGAGAATTTGGTCATTCCAACGAAGGACTCCTAAAGGAGAACGAATTTGAGAACGATTATGAGAAGCTGAGCGTAGAGTTGTCGGCAAAACGATGGATTAGAAGTTTCAGACAAGAGATGATTTTTATTTTTATGAAGAGAGCCGGAGACGAAACGGAGGCCTGGAGAACACAAGCATTTATTTTGTGAAGAACAGATTAGACTTGAAACCGTCCAATACGATCTTGAAGGTAATTTCTAATCCAAAGACTAGTCGTTCACAAGCTTCCGATTTTCGATATTTTTTCAGCTGATGATTGATCAGTGTTTCCATGACCTTGAAAAGAAGAGACGTAAGTGCAATTAGTCGGTAGGAGGGGGAGGATGGGTCGCGTTTTTTAGGAACACGCTGGACAAATCCAAGGAAGATTCCAGAACAGTAGGAGCGATGAAAAATCTTACACAATGGTTTTGCAAGCCATGAGGAATTACTCCATCAGTACCAGCGGATTTGTTTATAAATAATCCGAAGTGCCAAATAAAGAGTTTACCGTTATGGTATACTTATCTTGATAATACTTATTTTGAGAATATCTGACGATAAACACATATAATGGGTGGGCCATCTAGTGGTTTCTTTTTAAATCATAGAATATTTTGACACTGACAGCTGTTTCCCGCTCGAAATCTTGACAGAAAGTCAGTATCATAATATCTCGGCCAATGAATCGCTTCACGCTTGAACAACGTTGGGAAATATTGAAAACTTAAAAACTTAAAACAAAGTTAGTGCAGAGTAGCCCAAACAATGCATTTTTTTAAAAATAGTTTTGGCCAAAATGATGCACCCACCGCACCTGCTGTACGCATGTTTGTGCAAAAAGTTCGTGTGACTGGTATGTTTGTGGACAACATTCATGGCACGCTGTAGCCAAAAGTGTGAGACTCAATTCACGAACATCAACTCGCCATCGATCTCAATAGCTCAACATTTCACGCATAAACCTGAAGAGAATTCTACTCAAAGATCTGAAATTATTCGCTTACAAGGTCTAATTGACTCAGCAAATAAAGGCGCTTGACCATCCGCTTCATTATCGTTTGGCAGTTTGGGCCTTAGAGCAGCTTGAATAGGACAACGATTTTGGGCAAAATATCATCTTTTCTGACGAGGCGAATTTTCATTTAGGCGGCTACGTTACCAAACAAAATTGCTGCATCTGGGGCTCAGAAAACCCGAACGTTAGTATCGAGAAGCTAATGCAATCACAGAGAGTGACAGTTTGGAACGGATTTGTGGGGTGGTTTAAATGACCCATGCCATAATCGATTTTGCGCACCAAAGTCCCAAATCGTCTTATCAGCCGTCTTGATAATGTCAATTGGCCACCTTACAGATGCGATTTGACACCTTTGGACTTTTTTTTGTGGTGAACCGTGAGGGACCGATGTAATGCCAATAATCCGGAAAAGATTCACACTTAAAGGCACTATCATCCAAGCAATCCGTGAGCTACAGTCCGAAGCCAATCAACAAGGTCTTGAAAAATTGGATTGACAGAATGCGCTGCTACGAAGCCAGCTGAAGCAGCCACTTGCACGACGACGTGTTGTGTTCCATAATTAATGGGAATGTTTGCTCTTACTATAATAAAACCATCATAATAAACGGAAAGCATTTAGTTTTGTTCATTTTATTTCATATTTAAAAATAAATTTGTATTTGGCCCACCCTTCACCCTTTATATTCATTAATTTTACTGTGCATTAATATTTTAAACAAAATTTAATTAATTAAATTTTTCTTTGAGAAGGTGTAGTCAACATTCTACAGTATTCATAGTATGTACAAGTAAGAAAAAGGTTTACATACATATAAGTTTTAGTTAGTTAGTGCAACAATAAAATATATTTAAATTAAATTACAAAATAATATATCACTTTTAAAGTTCCTTATGTATATTTTCTTAAAACAAAATAAAGTTTGAGAATGTTTGTTGATAAGAACAATTTGCTTGAATAAGTTTGAGAACGTCTGAGCCTTAATAATGTTACTGATATGATCCAATATACGACCCAAACGCAAAATAGTTGGCCTACTCATTAATTAACAAATTAACATTTTTTATGTGCCTATATTTTCTGGTACCCAAGCAGTTGTTTTTTAATTTTTTTTGTCGTGGTAATAAATTACATTTAATAAGTAAATTAGACCAAACAGAACTAAATTCGAGAAAGCACATATGGCTCCAGTTTGCATTCTCTCAAACAAAGATAGTGCATAATAGTTGGACTACTCTCTCTGGGATGCAAAATAGTTGGCCTATGAAGATTTAAATAGATTTTCAGTTAACCGTTATTAAAAAAATGACATGCACTTGCTTTGTTGTTTATTGATCTCCTATTTTATGCAAGCCAGCAACAGTTTAATGTCAACCATGGTGCGTGGCGTTGCATTATCAAGAGACCTTAGGGAATCCATAAATAAAGCCTTCGAAACGGGATTATCGAGCTATAAAATCGCAAAACAATTCAATTTATCGCGCTCATCAATTCGAAACATTATCACAAAGTTCAAAAATAGTGGAAATGTGAAGATCGGTTAAAAAACGGGACGCCCACCAATTGCCAAACCTCGAGATTGTCAAGTTTAAAAAAAATAATAAAAGAAAATCGACGTCAACGGCAGCTGCAATAACTGTTCAATGGAGGGAAAGAATAAAAAAAAAGTGTTTCGGTCGACACTTGCAAACGGACTATGAAAAAAATTGGATACAAATTTTATAAGGTTTGTTTTAGATTTATTTAAATTAGAGCAATTTTAATTCGTTAAAAACATAGGCCAAAGAAAAACCACTTTTAACACCTAAATAAAAGAAAAAGCGGCTAGAGTGGGCCAAACAACGTAAAAACTGGACTTTAAGTCAATGGCGGTCCGTTATTTGGAGTGATGAGTTCAGGTTTGAAGTTTGCGTGGGCGACGAACGAAAACGAGTCATTAGAAATTCAAGAGGTTTTTCACAGAGATTGCCTTAAAAAAACGATCAAGTTTCCAGCATCTCTAATGATATGGGGATGCATGTCGGGGCGGGGTTTGGGCAATTTACATTTTGTAAATGGAATTGTCAATGCTGCCAAGTACAGGATATTCTGGAAAATGAGCTTCTCCCATCAATACCACGACTTAAAACTAGTGATGGAGAGTATATTTTCCAACAGCATGGAGCTTCTTGTCATACTGCAAGGTCTACAATGGCGTGGTTATCTGCTGAAGCTATTCCTTTACTGGAATGGCCTTCCAGCAGCCCTGATCTTTCACCAATTGAAACTGGCTGGCATAAAATGAATCAAAAACTGCGAAAAGAACCATGCCGGACTCTTCAAGACCTTAAAGCTAAAATCATAAATAGTTGGGAGTCTTTTGGCACGAAGAATGTCAAAAATTAGTTGACACAATGCCACGACCCATAGAAGCAGTTATCAAGGTCAAAGGCGACGTAACACCATGGTAAAATAAAAATTAAGACCCACAAGCCAACTATTTTGCACTTAAAAAAATGTTTAAATCGTTATTTTATTTTCTAAGATTGCTCTATACCGTTATTTAATTGAAGTCGTTTTGTTTTTGTTATTTATTCCTATTCAAAATAAATATATCTTAAGAAAAATACCAAAATATTGATTTTATTTCCGATAGAATTTAAGAATCAGAAGATTTTTGTTTTTTATCATAAGTAGTCCAACTATTTTGCGTTTGGGCTCGTATTAAATAAAACGATGTATTTAATTCAGTAATTTATTAACAAACTTAACTTAAATAATGCAAAATTCAAAGACAGTATTAAAATAAAGATCTGGTGTTAGCGGAAGTCTATGAACAAGTCTCGGATCTATCTTTGCTTAACATACTTTTGACAACTAACAACCAGTGATAATTATTATATTTTAGACCTATTATTTTATGTATAATTTGAGGGTGCGATTACATCAGATACCCCCACTCTTAATTTGGAGCAAATCGAACCGGCTGCTTACGTGGCCGATCAGATCTTCTTAGAGCTTCTTCCTCACGTCTTGGCACCTCGTCGTGAATGTCATCAGATTGATTGGAACTCGGTAGTGTCGATTGATTTGATCTCATGGGTGGTGCTGGTGGTATTGGTGGTGTTGGTGGTATTGGTGGTGTAGTGTCCAAATCAATTGTAGTTTGTCTGTCCTCTGAAAAGATCTCAATGTCGGATTCATCGAAATTTCCTTCATGTTGTCGGTTTAATGTTGCTTCAGCATTCACGAAATTGTTGCTTTGTTTCTGCTGTGAAAACGTCATCAAAAGATCGACTGGAGCTTTGTGTATTTCAGGATTATTTTTTCCAAAGCACGGTCGTGTTTGATTTTGATGTCGTCGCCAGAAGCCACTGTTAGTTTCAACCAGATACATACGTCTTCCTAGATGTTTCCTTACTACAGCAGGTACCCACTTCTTTTTCGGCAAGTATTGTCGCACAAATACCTGTTGATTGAGAGAAAATTTATGAGTTAGTGATACTTGATTATTGTTTTTATCAGGAATTATCGCTGATAACAAAGTCCGATGCTGTCGTCCATGTAACTTTTCAGCGGGTGATTTTCCGTCTTCATCAGGCGATGTCCGATAAGTTGATAGGAACACGGCAAGCGCTTCATCACAGTTGGATACATCTCCCAATATTTTAAGAAGTGCAGATTTAAAAGTACGCACCATCCTCTCTGCTGCACCATTTGACTCTGGATTGAACGGTGCTGATGTCAAGTGCTTAATACAGTTGTTTTGGCAAAACTCTTGAAATTCGGTTGACATGAACTGCGGGCCATTGTCAGAAACCAGAGTTTTTGGTAACCCTTCCAATGCGAAAATGGATCGTAGGGCACTGATCGTTGCTTGTGAGGTCGTCGATGACATCTTTATAACAAATGGAAATTTTGAATTAGAGTCCACAACAATGAGCCACATATGTTTCTGGAATGGTCCAGCGAAGTCAATATGAATTCTTTCCCAAACATCAGATGTAGACGGCCAGCTGGTGTATTCTTTGGGTGCTTGACTAGCGTTGGCTTGGCATGACTGACATTGTGTTACGGATCTCTGAATGTCCTTATCAATGTTAGGCCACCAACAGTATCTGCGAGAAATTTGTTTCATGCGTGAGATTCCCCAATGACCTTGATGAAGAAGCGCTAAAACCTTTTTCTGCAACTGCGGAGGAACAACAACTCTCGGGATTCCGCTGTGGAAGAGAAGAACATTAGAATGGATTGTTAAAGCACATTTTCTGCGAAAATATGGTAGTAATTGCTCATCAGTTGATGGCAACCTGGTAGGCCACCCCTTTTGCACATATGCCATGACTTTGCGCATGGTCGGATCCACTTGTGTTGCCTTAGCTATGACTGCAGAATCAACAGGAAAATCTTCAACTGTTAGAGATGATGTTTCATCTATTTGACACGCTTCTTCTGATTGATCAAATCCCTTGTCAGGACCTATAGGCAAACGCGATAGGCAATCAGCATTACCATGTTGCTTTGTTGATCGATATCGAATGGTATATGTATAACCCATAAGCGTGATGGCCCAGCGCTGAAGTCGTTGTATCGTCATATGAGGAAGTTTTTTGCTGGGGCTAAAGATTGTGACAAGAGGCTGATGATCAGTAATTAGCTCAAATTGTCTACCACACAAATACTGGTGAAATTTTTTCACGCCAAAGATAATTGAAAGAGCCTCTTTCTCTATTTGGCTATATTTCTTTTGTGAGTCGTCTAGGGTCTTAGATGCAAATGCTATTGGTCTCTCAGTCGAGTCTGAGAAGACGTGAGAGATGACAGCACCAATGCCATGCGATGATGCATAATTTTGTTTTTGAACTCCTCAAAAGCACGTTGTTGCTCCTTGCCCCAAGCAAAAGGTTCGTTTGGAGAACGCAATTTGTTGAGTGGAGCGGCTATTTGAGCAAAGTTGTCAATGAACTGGTTGTAGTAGTTCAATTTTCCTATGAAGGCTTCCAGTTCCTTTATGTTTGAGGGCCTTGGAAGATTTTGGATTGCTTTTAATCGCGAATCGGAAGGTCGAATACCTGTTGCGTCGATTATATGACCTAAGTATTCGATTTGTTTTTGTGCAAATTGACTTTTTTCGATATTACAACGCAAGCCATGTTGTTCAAGTCGCTCGAGAATCATCTGAAGGTTATGTAGATGTTCGGAATTAGTTCGGCCAGACACAATTATATCATCAACATACGCGCCACAAAATTCAATGCCAGCGGTAAGTTGATCCAAGTACTGTTGGAAAATTCCAGTAGAACTGCCAGTTCCAAATGGTACACGTTGATATTCCAAAAGACCGATTTCAGTATTGACGACACACAACTTCTTAGACTCCTCGTCTAAGGGAATCTGTAGATATGCGTCAGTAAAATCCAATTTTGTAAAAAAACTTCCTCCTTGCACTTTATGGAATAGCTCTTGGGCGCGGGGCAGTGGATGATGAACAATCATCAGCTGAGGATTGATTGTTATCCGAAAATCCCCACATATACGAAGTTTGCCGTTAGACTTTTCAACAGGAACTATGGGTGCTGCCCATTGACTAGAGTCCACAGGTTTGAAAACTCCTAAGCCTATTAATCGCTCAAGTTCCTTCCGAACTTTATCCTTCAGAGCAAACGGTACTGGTCGATGTTTAAAAAATTTTGGTTGACTGTTGGGCTTAAGTGTGAGATGACCAACAAAATACTTACTGCAACCCAGTTCCGCGCTGAAGACGCTTTTGTATTTTTCACAGAGTATCTTTGCATCAGATTCTAGCTCTTCTCTTGACTCATTTAAAATCTGTGACACAAACTCTTCATTACCAAATAAAATTTTGCAATTAAATTTGTCGAACCAATCGATTCCCATTATATTAGCACCACGGGAGCTATTTATCACCATAAGCGGCAAGCTGCAGGTTTTGTTTTGCCAAGTCACTGTAACGTTTGTGATCCCCTTTACAGGTACCCCCACATCACCATAAGCTTTTAAAATTCGATTGGTCGGTTCACAATGTGGGCTACCAAGGCTGTGATATCCATCAAGTCCAACTAGTGAACAGGTGGCACCTGTATCCAATTGAAAAATCATAGGCTGTTGGTTCACTTGAAGCGATACAAAAATTTTGCGGCCCTTTTGCAATGTCTGTACTTGAGAAGCTATTGATAACACTTGTTCAACCGGTTTAGCGAGCTGTAAACAATCTCCAACTGATAAGACTTGTTCATTATCTTTAATGCTCTCTTCTATGAGATTAATCGAATAGGCAGTGTTGTTACACTTGCTTTTATTAAATTTTGTGTTTGGTCGCCGCCGTCCACGGCTCTTGGATCGATGATTTTGTGATTTCGTTCTTGCCCCTTGTGCAGATAAGCAGACACTGCTGAGATGTCCACGACGATTACAGTTGTCGCATATTGACTCAATGTACTTACATTGCTTGCGGTCGTGATGCGTAAAACATCCCGGACAAGATTTTCTGGTAAAATATTGTTCACTCGATTTACTTGCATAGTTATTGGCCTGCTGACCTCTTGTATTGAGCTGGTTCACCTCTGCAGATGGTGAAGTTATAGAAGTACTGCTTCCTTTTAATATTGCAGATGCAATTTGGGTCGATTCGTATGCTGTCACCAAATCCTCGATTTCTTCCAGAGTTGGATTCTTTTTCTGGGTAGCTGCTATGCGAACAGGATCATGAGGAGTGTAGAAAACAAGCATATCTCTGATCATACTGTCTGCATATGAAGTCTTGCAGCTTTCTTTGGGGCAGATGAAATGACAGTCACGTGCTAGTCCCTTCAGCTCTGCTATCCAGTTGGCGTATGACTGTCCTGGAGTCATTTTTTGCCTTAAGAATTTGCATCTCGATGCGAGTATGTGGATATTTGTTTGAAAATGTGATGTAAGTTTCGTTGTAATATCTTTAAATGTATGTATACTCACATCATTAGTTTCAAAGAGTTTGTTGAGAACCTCGTTGATATGATTTCCACATGACGACAAAAAATGTGCTTTTTGCAAATTGTCATCTGTGAGGTTATTTGCTGAAAAGTGTTGTTTCAATTGGAAAAGATAGGTATCCCAAGTTTCCTTTTCAAGCTCGAATTGACGAAACTTTGGAATTGAGCTGGATGTTGATGGATTACTCTGCATCAACTTTTGCATGGTTTCAGTGGTTTGCTTGAGTAATGTTTCCATCCATACTTGGTTAGCTTTTATCATTGCTTGCACTGCTTCTGCATCCATGATCCCATCCTCGTCGCCAATATGATATGATCCAATATATTAAATAAAACGATGTATTTAATTCAGTAATTTATTAACAAACTTAACTTAAATAATGCAAAATTCAAAGACAGTATTAAAATAAAGATCTGGTGTTAGCGGAAGTCTATGAACAAGTCTCGGATCTATCTTTGCTTAACATACTTTTGACAACTAACAACCAGTGATAATTATTATATTTTAGACCTATTATTTTATGTATAATTTGAGGGTGCGATTACATCAGTTACCATTTGAATACCAAAAATCAGAAAATGTTTCTTAAATTAGTTTGAGGACGCCTGAAATATATATGTATACAAAAATAGCGTTTTTTTTATAATCGCATCATTAGCTATGAAAATAAATCGATACGGATCAACAAAAATGTTTGCATCACACGCACAGCGCTGTCTACATTAAATTAAATTTAACAAGCGTTGCCATTCACGTGAACTATTTTTCATAATTTATTGAGATTTTGTATGAAAGTATCTATGGGTGGGACTCGGAGTTACAAAAGAAACATGGCGCATTTTTTGTTTTGCACAATTTTCGATTAAAACGAACTAACTTAATCGTAATAAATGTCTACTGTGTAATTTTGCAATATGACAACTCCACATTTGACAGATGCGATTTATAGTAAAACCAAAATGTAATGTTTGGATCACGAAAATAGGTTTCGATAGAAATCAGGACCTCGAGGGTTATTTATTGCTTAATTATTCAAAGATGAACCATATGAATCTTCTTGAATAATCATGTCGATTACAGAATTCGCAGAATTTTACTCCCGGTGAGTTAACTCGATCCGTTGACCATTCGCATCCGCTGTAAAACTGAATTATGAAATTCGCCGGATGAACTACATTGTCGATTCCTAAAATTACCTTATCATTTATGAACTTTCCTATCGACGCTGTCAGTTACAGGCATTTAGTCAACGGCCTAGGCTTTGATAATAGCATCGCTATCAATCTGTGAAATCAAGCAATGTTGTGTGTGGTTAGTACTTGGATGGTGGACGGTTCAATACCAACCGTGTGATTTTTTTTTTGTTAGATTTCTGGCTATGTCCGGTTGCGTCTTCATCATTTCAACCATTTCTCTAAATTGTTTCCGATTAGCTGTCCGTTGTCTGTTAAAATTTGTCTAATAGTCACTTAAACATTCACTATGATTACATTCATTAAACTTTTGAATTTTCCATTGTTAATTTTTGTTTTTTTTTTTCGTTTAATTAAAAATTCACTTTAGATTCGTCTCGAAATTGGCACGAATGTAAAATGATAGAAATTGTATGGAGTGCAAATGGACTGCGGATTGAGTAATACCAGATAAGTTGAACAGAATGTCGGTGGTGCAGGGATTGTTACCGACATTCGTTCAACTTTCTTTCGTCGGATTCAGTAATAGCAAAAGTTTGAAAATTAACTGTCACTTTAGCTCATTCGCCGAATTCTGTAATAGGGTGAATAAATCTCGCCTAATGAAAGATATAAAACTGTATTGGTAGGTACTTAAATTGTGTTTCTTAAATGGTTTGAACTAATTTTCATTCCTTTCAGTGTATTCACTTACTCCATGAAAGACTTCCTTCACTGTATGGAAAATAAATCAAAAACCTGGGGTATGTAGAAAAAAAAAGAAGAAAAAAAAAACCGTTTGATTTGATTTTTCACTTTTTGATTCAGCAAAACGGCGGCGCGGCGAAACAACTGAAGCCAATGTAAAGGCATTTTTTTTTCATTTTGTTGATTTGTGAGGGTTCACATGCTATGATGATATGGATTTCCGGCGGAGTTGGAGTTGGTTTTGTATAATCAGATTTTTTCAAGTTTACCCTATGATCGAGAGTAGATATACATAAAAAATATATAAAATTTGAATCTAGTGGGGATAGGGTAGCTATTCTATTTTTGAGAATATTTGAAAGATGAGTGCTCTATACGAAACGAAAAAGATTTATTCGATGAGGGTGTGGTACGATTCTAAGGTAAGGGACTTCTCTAGCAAACAAAAAATGAATAGTAAATTATGTGAGAGCAATAATGATATCTAAATATCTAGTAATAGAACAAAGAAAACGAATTCCTATTCTACAACGTTATTAATTCTTTTGATGAAGTATCGTTTCTGATATTTATGGAAGTCCATTGGTGTATCGTAATCGAGTGGAAAGCAATTCATTTGATTGATTAAACTATACGAATGAAAGGAATTATATGGTCATAATTTTTTATGGAAGTGATGTGTATGTTTGATCTCCAGAGTTACTGCCCACCCTAATAAGAGAAACAAAATAACGTAATGGCGTTATAATCGTAAGAAATCTACTACTATTGTAATTTTGGGTACTTCTTAAAGGGTAAGGGATTTATATTTAATGTCTTATTAAAGTTAGGAAATACTGGGATCCTAAAATTTTTAAAATAAAATTCACCACTTGATCGCACGAACTTACTCTTATGTTTAAGATACTAAGAATTTCAAAAACGCTACACCAATTTTTTTAAGGTGTAAGGTGAAAAAGTTTTAAATGAAATCCGCTAAAATTGAAGAAAATCGGCCAATACGTTTGGTCTGTAGTCAAACATACAAACAGAATGGCAAGATAAACTTTTTAGCCTTTCCTATTATATATTAATGTCAAAAATATTGCACAATTTGCAGATTTTCATCTTAAAAGATGTAATCAATAATGTTGACGATATCAACATGAATACGCGAAGACGACACCAAACTCCCATGCCATCGACACCATTAAGTAATATACTGCAAACTCACGGCTATGCCATTGCACTAAAGCGCAAGGTCATCAAAATGGACACCTAATTTATTATTGTTTACGTTTTGTTTGTCTTCCGTTTATGAATTAAATTATTACTTAATAGGTCAAGAACATTATTGTATTATTGAGAAATATTGGAATTGATTGTATAAACAAAATAGGAAAATTAATGTATAAGCAAAATAGGTTAAAACTAATGAACTATTGTAATCAAAAAAGGTACTATAAATACTGGTACAATTTAAGTAATAATGCAGAATAAGTTTGTAAATGAACAAAGGCGTTCTCACTTATTGAATCGAATCCCTCATCCGAGGTAAGATCAATACAAACAAATAATACTGAAGATTTTTGTAACTAACTTTCTGGTTAGATTCAACATAACAGATTTATAACACCTGATTCAAACCAAACTTTAGCTCCAATAATAAAATACAATTATTTGTCAAAAAAATGTTTACACAACCTTTAATTTTATCAATTATGAGAAAAAAAATTAATTGAAGTTGAGCAGGGCCGCACGTAGTCTAACCAGCTACTGCTCTAATGGTTTAAGAACGAAATTTAGAACTTAGTAAACCGACTTAGTTATTGGCTGACCACTTCCTGTCAATAAACTAATTTTTTTAAATTTTGAGCAATTACAAGCCTGTAGAATATATACATATGACCTTTGAATATAATGTAAGTGCGTTCCACTATGGTACCACTTAAAGCCTGTCTGTAGGCGGAATTTTTGTATGTCGATTTCTAAAGTCAAGTTACATCATTCCTTAAGATTTCATAACGATTCAACCCTATTTGCGCCCTTTGGCGCCTTAAATTTTCGATTGCCGTTACAAAGTCACGGTTTTTAATATTTCGTACCATTATGACCACCGATCCTACTTTTAATTGAAGATTATTGGGAGGTTATCCTGACAAATCCAGTGAGTTTAAAAATTCTTGTAGATAATAACTGATTTGTATGTTCTTAATTCACCGGCAATTTCATTTTGGATTTTGAAATTTATTTCATTCACATTCGTGTTTTTGGCAGCTAATATAGCTCGTTCACTCAACCAACAATGATCTCTGTAATTTTGAGCTACGTTTAGGAACAGCTTTTCTATAAGCTCAGTTTGTGATTCTGTAAACTGACAAAAATTTATAGGAAATGTAATAACAAAGGAAATGTCATAACATATTCAGGGATTTTACCATTACCAATGTCAATTTGTTGTTTTGAAAATATTTCTCCAGGTCGATCATTTTGCAACTCGACACGCATATTCTTACTCAAATTTAGTATCTTAATTTTTTCCACAAAATGGAGGACTTTAAACATTAATTCAGCTCATCCGCTGATGTCGATCGTGGAATAACTAGTATAATGTTTGACGAAAATCTCCTGTTAACAAAATCATTGCTCCACCGAATCGGTTATGATTGCTTCGCAGATTTTTCAGAGTTCTCCAAAGACTTTTTATGTGCCATCGTGCATTCATTCCATACTACTCGTATCAACTTGCATTGCTGAAAAACCTTTGCCATTGCAGAGTGCAAGTCGGAGTTTGGTTGCTTTGAATATTCAATGGCAATTTTATCGCTGAATGGGCTGTTCGACCGCCCCTTCCAACAATGTAGCTGCAATACCAGATGAAGCAAGTGCGAGTGCAATTGCATTCTGTAAGCGAATTGTTGCTAAAATCAATTTTTTTTTTTTTTTTTATCCGATGGAAATCTTCCAAAGACACTCGGTAAGAATCGGTACCGAGTAGTGTGGGACTCTTACCGCACTAAAACCACCGGTGAATCAGGACCAATCTATGAAAGATCGACAAATGATTTTTATTTCTTAATTTTTAAATCGCATTGGGGGAAGTTTAAGGAAATAACACTTTCCCATAGCTTTTAGACCATCAGCTCATGAGGCTTGGTTCTTAATACATTGTCTCGTACATTTAATACGGTCTCCATTTGGAGTTAGTATGACTTTGCAGTCGCTGATTGTGTGATACAGCGTGTTTCTTAACCACTTCTGTAACCATTTCAATTTGAAGGTCACGATGTAGATCGCTATTTCTTATATACCAAGGGGCATTTATTATTCCACGAAGGACCTTGCTTTGGAATTTTTGGATGAATTCAGCATTTGTTTTCTTTGTACAGCCCCATAGTTGGATGCCATATGTCCAAACGGGTTTCAATACTTGCTTATATAACATTAGTTTGTTCTGGATAGATAGGTCAGAGTTCTTTCCTAGTAACCAGTACATTTTTCTGTACTTTAAGTTTAGTTCTTCTCTTTTCTTTTTGATGTGCTCTTTACATTTAAGCTTTGCATCCAAATTCATTCCAAGGTATTTGGCGGTATTGGAGTAAGGTACTTATGTACTGTTTATAAATATTGGAATATTGTTTATGTTTTTGTTTGTAAAGTTTATATGCGTCGATTTTGTTTCGTTTAATTTGATACGCCATTTCTGCGTCCAATCACTAACTTTATCGACTGCATTTTGCAATTTTTGTGTAGCCTTCGTAACGGATTTATCTGGCACCAATATTGCAGTATCATCAGCAAAAGTCGCCATGATAGCGTTGATGTCCACTGGAATATCCCTTGTATATAACAGATACAGGGTTGGTCCTAGGACACTTCCTTGTGGTACACCGGCTTCAATTTTCTTAAGTTTCGAGTAATTTTGGTCGTACCGTACTCTAAAGAGTCGGTTCGTAATGTAGGATTTCAGTACTTCGTAGTAGATACTGCCTGGGAAGGTCCCTATGCAGTTTGTACTCAAGTCCCAAGTGCCAAACCTTGTCAAAAGCTTGAGCAACATCTAAGAATAAAGCAGAGCATACTTGTTTTTCTTCAAGTGCCTTTTCCACAACATCCGTAATTCGATGCACTTGGTCTATCGTGGAATGTTTATTTCTAAATCCAAATTGATGGCTTGGAATTAGTCATCTTTCTTCAATTATTTTGCTAAGCCTTTTCAGTAGCAGTTTTTCAAAAACTTTTGCCATGATTGGTATAAGCGATATTGGTCTGTAAGATGTTACTTCTGTTGGTGGCTTACCTTGTTTAGGTATAACAATGACTTCTGCAATTTTCCAATGATGTGCCACATACATATCTTAGTTTAAGGCATGCGTTTATTATAAATTGGAGTTTCTTGAAAGCTATTAGAGGCATTTCTTTCAAAACCTGAGCAGTTAGTTATAAGATCGTACCCTGGTGATTTTTTGTTAGACAACTTATGTTGACACATGCTTCTTACTTCTTTAAGCGTGACAAAAGGTATTTCACATTCGTCGTTTCTGTCAACAAGCTGTAAGGGATTTGTAGCTGTGTTTGCTGGGAATGGCTTAAAAACATTCGCGAGATGTTCAGCGAAGAGATCAGCCTTTTGTTTCGGGTTTCCGATTCATTTATAAAATCAATGAAATTTAAAATGTCTTTCCTGTACCACCAGGAGCAACCAAAAAGTAAAATCCTCCAGTTCCATCATTTACAACTTCCATAAGTGTATCAAAGACACACTTTAGTTGTTGGTTTACACAATGGAACATATATTCGAACCGATTCCCTTAAAGCATCGAGATCGAACAGTTTTTCACGATGCAACTCTGACTGATTAAAAGCGTCGTGCATTGGGCGATTAGGCGCGGCCATTTCTAATTGAGATAATAATTTGTTCGACATCATTAAGCACATTTCTTCAATTGATATCATCGCCCCGTTGTAAATATCGATTTCCTGCTCTATTGCGTTCTATCAAACATATCTTTGTATTTGATCCATAAATCAATTGGGTTTGACGGAAAGCATGTTCCTAGAAAACAATGTTCGTATTTGTTGAGCTTTTGAAAAAAATTACAGCATCATTTAAAGTTTGATCCCAATGAGCATCATTTTCTAACAGCTGCAAACGCTGACAGGCTTCTCTGTAAGAGCCACATAATTCACTATTAACAGTTAGTAAATGTTGGAATGATGTTTGGCCTCGAACATTGACTAAAAGTAATCTATATAAATAAAAATGAATCGCAAAATGTGTTGCTAAGCGTATTAAAACTCGAAAACGCCGCAATAAACCTTTTTTCTCTCCATAAGAACCTTCCTTGAACCTTAACAAAAACTTAAAAAAAAAAATTAGGCCAATTGGTCAAGCCGTTCTCGAGTTTTACGCTTAGCAACACATTTTACGATTCATTTTTATTTATATGTATAGAAGATTTACAGATTCTAAACAAAATTGAAATTCGTTACAAATTGTTATTAATTGGTTGAAAGGGCTACATACACCATAGTTTGATCTTCAGGCAACATGTGGGCTACGACCGTCATTATGATGTCGTGATAGGTTTTTAAAAGATTAATGAAGTATTTCTACCTATTCGTGTTTTTGTGAATTAAAACAATTTTGTTTTATTATTCCGGAAAAAACACAGCTACATATGTACGTGATCGCTATAAGACGAAATAGATTCAAAAGGCCATTTATGTTTGCCACTTCAATGGCCCTTAATTAGTTGGGACGGTTTATATTTGGGAGTCTGTGTTACATTCCAATAACACATAAGCTATGATCACTCCTTAACTATTTCTCAAACGACACGGGCTCAGTTGTCTTTAAGCTCTCAAAGCTTATAAACGTTGTATTGCTTCAAGCAAAAACGCATCATGTCAATATCATTTAAGGTGAATGGAGAGCATTTCGAAGGTTAGACGTGTGCTGAATTTATTAGCATCTTTTACTTGAAACTTGAATTAAATAAGCTTCTTCATGTGATCTTTTTTTGTGTGCAAATTTTTTTTTTCAAGTGAATCTTAGTTCTTTGCCGCATGATATCACACTTAACACTTATATTCGGGAGCATGTTGGGCTAACGGGCACGAAGTTTATGTGTCTTGAGGGTGGATGTGGAGTTTGTGTTTGCACGATCAAGAAACCAGATGGACAAACATTGGCTGTGAATTCGGTAAGGGGAGAGATACTCAAAGAAAATTAAATACGTTCCACAATATTTGTTCCTTAAAACCTTCTCTAAAAATCGAGTGAAAATCTTAACTCTAGTTTTCAAAGTGAAGTGAGATTTGTATATACAAAAATGACTTTTTTTCACAGGTGTGAAAAATCAAATCGCAACTTTCGACGCGAGATTTATCAATACATATTTCACTTAGATATTGAATTTACTTCACATTTATGAATTTAATGAAAAATGTCTTCATGTGTAATGTAGATTCTCTAATTTCCCTTCACAGTGCCTCACATTACTAAATATCTGCGATGGTTGGGAAATAAGAACAATCGAAGGAATCGGCAACAAACTAGATGGATATCACCCAATCCAAACGCAACTGGCCAATTTCAATGGAAGCCAGTGTGGATTCTGTTCACCAGGAATGGTCATGAATATGTTTAGCTTGATCAAATCCAAAGGCGGCAAGATCACAATGGCTGAGATTGAAAATTCTTTTGGTGGAAACATTTGTCGTTGTACCGGTTATCGACCGATTTTGGATGCAATGAAATCATTTGCCATAGACAGTAACAATTGTCATCCAATTGAATGTCCCGATATTGAGGATCTTCCTCGTCAAGGTGATGGTGAAAAATGTCCAAAAACCGGCGAAAAATGCAGTGGAATTTGTGAGAGATCATCATCTGTTGTAACTTATAAAAATGGATGCAAATGGTTTTGGCCAAGAAGTTTGATGGAATTATTTAAAATTCTTCATACATTGGATGGAGAAAAATATATGATGGTGGCTGGCAATACTGCACATGGTGTATATCGTCGATCGGAAAATGTTAAAAATTTCATCGATGTGAATTTGTCAAATTTGCGAAATTATCGAATAGATAAGGATTGTCTAACAATCGGGGCTAATCTAAGTCTGACGGAAACTATGGAGATATTTCAAGAATCAGCTAAGTTACTCGGTTTCGAGTATTGCCAGGAGTTGTATAATCATTTCGATTTGATTGCAAATGTTCCTGTGCGAAATGTGAGTAATTTTTTGTTTGTATTTTAGACTATGTAGATGCAAAATTAGTGAATAGTTAGTTTTTTTTTCGTTTGTTTGTTTGTTTTCCAAAATACTTTATTTTGAAATCGGTTTGACCCAATTCTACAAACAAAAAATAAAAAAATAATCAAAACAAATAACCCGATCTGATCTATAAATTAATATTGATATAGCATTCTTAGGAAGCAAAACACAAATTAGGTGTTTGTCTTTAAAGTCTGAGAAAAGTATTGTTGACAGATATCTAATAAAAAGAAATTATGTATATAGAGCTAATAAGGTAGAAATTCGGCAGTGATGGTTTTCAAGGCATCTTTTCAACCAAACTAACGGAGGCTGCTAGAGAGATAACTATCTACTTTTAATAAAAATAGATACAAAGCTATATGATGTACATATGTACTTCAGACGTGAAATTTGATGGAAAATTGAATTTCATTTCCTTCTTTTAAAAACATATTTTTATAGAACTAATATTTTCAGAATTCTTATTTTTTCAGTTTTTGACGCTGACCTTTGTAAAAATATTGTCTTCGGTGTTTTATCGCCTATCGATCTACGTATTCGCGAACCCAAAAGAGTCTTTCAAGCATATGAATGCAATCGGGTAAACCAATTGGCTTCAAATCTAGTAGACCTTTTTTATGCGAGTTTCAAGAGGAAAAATTAGATTTTTTTGTTGTAACTATCCTGGAAAGGGTAGCTCACAAAAAAAGATTTCTGTGATGTTTGGTACAAACATGATAAGTCCATTAAATAATTTGCCTTTTTACGTTCACTTTACATGGAGCTAGGTCTGAAACGGGTTGACTGATTTTCTTCAAATTTGGAAAATTTTTGAAAATATTCTTTAAAAAATTATGTTCCAAATTTTAAGAAAATCAGTTTACCCGTTTAGGTTTGAGCTCGATATAAAGTGAATGTAAGGATGTAAGGCCTTGGCTTTGATGAAAGCATCGCTTCCCATCGATCAGCGAAATCAAGCATCATTTAGCGCGGTTAGTAATTGGATAGAGGACCGTTCAAATACCAACCGTGTGCTGTTGACATGTGGTTCTTCTATTGTTCTTTCTTTCCATGTGTCTCTCTCTGTTGTATTGTCTAAAGCCGATGGCCTCAGTTGCCAGTGCTTTTCAGTTTCTCTACTTGGTAGATTTATCTACGGAGTAGTGTAAAATGTAATGTAATGTATTTCATGGAGTTATTATGTTTCTACCACACACTACTGTGGTAGAAACTGCGTTTCGGGTTTTTGGTGTTTTACATACATTTTGAGAAAAGTCTTGCGGTATATGGCAAGTTATACTTTTGTGGAAGAAAACAAAAATCATGAATTTTATCATTTTTTCAGACCCAAAATGGACTCCGGCATACAATTTGTTTTCGAAATCAAAAAATCAATTTTTTTTTCAGAAAAAATTGTTTAACAAAGTTTTATAAAAAAAAATCATTAAATTTGTTTTAATAAAGGCTAGTTTAATATGAAAAATATTTTTTTTTCTTGATTTTCGAATTTCGTACCATTGATTTTGATCAATTTCATTTAAAAAAAGTAAACTCCTTTATCAAGATTAAAAAAAAAATACTTTTCGGTTTAAATATTTTGAAAATTACATGGATGTTTTTTTTAATAAGTACTTGTTTTCTTTTATAAAACTAAATAGATCAGCAGAACCGATTTAAATAAATTTTTAACATAGATATTTCTAAAAACTCTAAAAAGTGTAGATAAAAATTTTCAAAAAAAAATAAATTTCGGATTTGAAAAAAAAAAAATCATTTTTTACTTGGTACATGTACATATGTAGGAACCATAGTGCAATTTATGAATTCGCTAAAAAAATTGAACTCGAGATTTTGACTTTACATAATTATAAAAGGAGAAAGTGTATGTCTGTTGGACTACAGTCTACAGCCTTAATGGGTCGGGCGATTTTCTTTAACATTTTTAAAATTTTCTCAAGACACAAAAATTAACGGTTTTTAATACATTTTTTCATTTAAAAAAAATACAAACATTTTATTAAGTAAAACTAGATAGCCGCTTCGCTAGGAATACTCATCAGTTCACCCTTGAGCCTAACTTTGGTCGTAGCGTCAAATATGGAGATTCGTTTTTTAGTCGCACAACACGATTATGGAATAACTTACCCAACACATTTTTTCCTTCCCGTTTCCATTTGCAAACATTCAAAACTAATGTCCATTGACACCTCCTCTCCCCTCCTAATTTCCTCATCGCCCGTGCTGTGTTTAACATTATAAGAGTCTCTTAACATACCCTTGAGCGCGAGTGAATTATAAAAAAAAAATGGTTATTAAAGGTATACTTCCTATAGAACCATTTTTTCGGCTTTCGAATTTCCCAAAACTGTTTAATTGAGTTTAAGAGCTTTGGGTTCTAAAAAGTTGTAATAGTATTTTGTTTTAAAATTTTTCAATTTTTTTTTTTTTATTTTTAAAAAACTTTGAAATTTTCTTTTTTTCAAAAACTCAATACTTCGGAAACCACATGCTCCATTTCTTAAGAAACTACTCTACAAGATGTAAGAAAAAAAGTTTTTCATTCATCTAAAAATAATAGAATCCACCTAGAATTTTCATAATTTGTTTTTCTTTCGATACATTTTTACGAAATTTTGAAATTAAGATATTACTGACTGTACCATAGAACCATTTTTATTGGAATTTTGAATATCTCATTATCGCTATAAGGGATTTTAATAAATTTTTTCTTATAGAAAGCTTCTAAGAAAATATTTTTTGAATTTTTGAAAAAAATTCCTTTTTTTTTTGAAAATTCGATATCTCAATGATAGATCATTAATTATTTCTTGAAACTAAATTTTTATTAAAATTGAAGTTCTAAAATTTTTTGTAAAAAAATTGAATACAAATACTTATTTAAACAATTTAGAATGTGCAGACATTCAAAACCAATGTGCATCGGTATCTCTTTTCGAATCTTATCCTACTTTCCTATTTGTCCGCAAGTTTGTGCATTATATTTTTGGACTATTCGATATTTTCAAAGTGCCTGATTTTTTTCAAATTTAATTTGTATTTGTACAACCATAATTATTTATTCTTAAAAATGTTTAAAAAAAATATATTTTCGAAAACCGCTCTATCGGTTTTAATTTTTTGCATCGGATTGCATTTTTGTTTTTAGCTACAAACTACAAATTTTAAAAATAAATTTCATTTCCATGGCGCAAGATTCTATAAAGACATTTGACAATTTTTTAACTTACAAGCAAATAACTGTTCTATATATTTTTTTTAATTTTGAATATTATTAACTAGAATAGTTTCCTTTTTAGTAAATAACTTCTGCCTTAGACAATGATAGTTGGAGCAAAAAACTTATCGAACAGACCTTTTTTGGCATTTTTAAATGTCAAACTGTTATAATAAAATTTGTGTAATACTAAAAAGATAAAAAAGTTATTCGCTGATTTAAATTTTATTATAATGATCGAGCTAGTACGATGTTCAATTCTATTAAAATTTACAAAATCGTATCATACTTAAATAGTTTTATCAGTGTACTTTGTCAGAAGAGACCTATATTTTGCAAAAATAAAATTCTCTCTAAATACTTTTATTATATTGCACGTGTTTATAGTTTCAGACTACGTGTTTTTCCCAAAAGAATTCCCACAAACCAATGAACCATGTTTGAAAATAGCGCCTTTCGTAACTACAGCTTAAAATACAATTAGATGCAGGCAACCAGATTGGTTTACAATGAAATGCTATAAGTACAGCTAGATAGATCATTAAGTTATTGGACATGGCTTCAAGTATAACAACATACAAAAATAGACTTACTAGCTAGATCAAAAATGAGATTTTAATCACAAGCATAATTCCAAGTTCTCAAGCTTAATCTTAAATTGTAGTTCTATTTACGAGTTATATTGACTTGGTATGCACAATGCACATACTTAATTAGAAGTTTTTCTCATGACATAAAAAAACACGCAAAGTCATTAAGTTATAAAAATATTCAGACGATAAGTGCTCACTTTATTTTTAAATATTTTTAATATGAAAATTGTATATAGTTAAATTAAATAACTAAATAATTTGTTCACACAATTAAAATTACATTTGTCAAATGAGACATAGATAGGAAGGGGTAATTTTTAGTTAAATATAGTTTACTGCTCCAAATTGTATTTTCATATTACCAAGCAGGTTATGAGACAAGGTAAGAAGTCACAAACTTTTCAAAAGTATTGACTAATTGCATGTTAAGTGATGTTGTTTGAACAGGTTCTAAAGGTTCTGCTTCTTAATGTTCCATGTCTTTTAAAGGGTTCCTTAAGACCTCTTATTATTCACTATTATTCCCTTCCTTGCCCTTGCTTTATTTTAAATAAGGCTCAAACAAAACAACCTAAGAGAAGGACCTAGAATTTATGAAAAACCTTCGTTAAATGGTCTTTGTATCGAGAACAAGCAAACGGAATGGTGCCGGCCCTCAACTAAACTTTCCATACCAATGGGACAGTCCACCAGTATCTTCCAAGAACCTACTCTTTCTACCCTTAACTTTGGAAAGCTTCTCCCAGTGTAGTCCTGCAAGCTTATGGACTTTTGGCAAATTTTGTTGAATTTTTAAGAAGCAACCAAAACTTCAAAAAAAAAAAATAGAGAACAACTCGTATAGTTACAATCTGAACCTGGTGACTTACAACAACCCTCAAGCATACCTGTACGTTCCAAGCATTCTTAGATCCTATCAAATGATTTGCCACTTTCTAACAAAAGGCAGTTCCCCTAAGAAAATTTTTGTTTTGGTTTTAGATGGTTTTAGCGGCGGCGGTTAAGAATAGAACCCAGAGCTTAAGCGTGATACTCCAAAGCACAAATTTTACGATCATAGCCCTCGATAGTAAATAAGTCGAAGACTTGGCCTTATTTCTTATAAACTCACTTTAAAATATTTAATATTTATGCCTTAAGCCATTCTCCACTACCTTTATCTTAATCCAACTTTGTATATTCAAGATGGGAACTCTTGCTGGCAATTTAATGATCAAACACGAGCATCCGGAATTTCCTTCGGATATTTTTATAACTTTCAAAGCTTTGAATGTGATCGTAATGGTGGGCGATGTGAGTGGAGCCGGAGCTGTAACACTCAAAGAATTCCTCAAGATGAACATGAAGGGAAAAGTAATACTTGCATTCCGTTTTCAAGCCTACCCAAAGGACAGATTTATTTTCAAATCTTTCAAGGTGAGAATTTTGAGACTTTCAGACTTCTCTTTAAAATAAACCTGTGTTCTTTTTAAGATTATGCCTCGAGCTCAAAACGCCCATGCATATGTCAACTCAGCTTTCTTCCTGGAGGTGAATCCAATCAATAGAAAAATTAACTACGCCCGAATTTGCTTTGGTGGAATCAGCAAGGATTTTGTTCATGCGCAATCAACAGAGAATCTACTAATTGGAGTGGATGGGTTTTCAAATAAGAACATCCAACCAATACTTGAATGTTTGACTTCGGAGATAATGCCAGATTTTGTTCTTCCCGGTGCATCGATGGAATACCGCAGGAAGCTGGCATGTGGGCTGTTCTATAAGTTTATTCTTTCAATTACCCCCGATGATAAATTAAGAGCCAAACTTCAAAGTGGGGGAGATACACTTAAGCGCCCTCTGTCTTCCGGCCAACAGATCTTCGAAACCTCACCCAAGAACGTTTCAATCAAACAACCAATCAAGAAACTCGAAGTCATGGTTCAGTGTTCTGGAGAGGCTCAGTATATGAACGATGTTCCTGTTCTGCCGAAGGAAGTCTGGTGTGCCTTTGTCAATGCAACCAAAGTCGGCTCAGAGATTTTGGAAATAGATGCTTCTGCAGCCCTTACAATCCCTGGGGTTGTGGGATTCTTCGATGCGAAGGATATCCCAGGTGTAAACTCGTTTGTGAATACGGCACGCACATTTTTTGTTCTGCTGTACGATGAAGAAATTTTCTGCGCTGGAAAAGTAAAATACCACACTCAGCCAGTGGGAATGATTGTAGCCGAGAGTAATGCATTGGCAACTTTTGCAGCTTCTAAAGTTCTCATCACTTATTCCAACGATGTCTCAGAAGTGTTCACAAGCATAGACAAAGTTCTGGAAGGCAACAAACCTGAACGAATCATTGACGCTATGATTTCTCCAATCAAAGAACTCAAACTTACATCGCTTGCTCCTGTATCCGCTTCGGGATGCCTGACTCTTGGTCAGCAGTATCATTTTGCGATGGAACCACATACAACAGTTGTGGTTCCGATAGAGGGCGGCAAGCTTGAGGTTTACTCCTCCACACAGTGGATGGACTTGACTCAGTGCGTGATAGCAAAGTGTGTCCGAATCAATATGTGTGATGTTCAGCTGAAGGTTCGCCGCCTTGGAGGAGGATTTGGAGCTAAAATAACTCGAGGCAATCAGGCTGCCTGTGCTGCTGCCCTGGCAGCTGTCAAACTTAATCGCCCGGCACGATTTGTTCAGACCTTAGAATCTATGATGGGATCAATTGGAAAACGTTGGGCGTGTACTAGTAACTATAATTTCCATGTTGACACTCAGGGGAAAATTCTAGCCCTCGAAAATCATTTCTTTGAAGACGGGGGTTATATACCCAGCGAAAATGCCATAACAGGGCTCACTTGGCCAGCTTTGATCAGTTGCTATGACTTCAAAGACAACTACAAGAATGACGCCAAAATTGTTCTAACGGATACTCCCAGCAACACTTGGTGCAGAGGCCCAGGATCTTTAGAAGGTTTTGCAATGACCGAGACTATCATGGAACACATAGCCTTTGAAACCAAGCTCGATCCCGTGGATGTACGGTTGGAAAATATTGCCGAAGATCACAAAATTCGAGGATTGATCGATCAATTTCTGAAGAGGTCTGAATATCGAGAGCGAAAGAAACAAATCGAGAAGTTCAACGAAGAGAATCGATGGCGCAAGAAGGGCTTGGGAATTTCAATAATGCAGTTCAATGTTTTACAATTCGCGCCATTCTCAGCAACTGTCGCGATATATCATGGAGATGGAACAGTTGTTATTGCGCATGGAGGTATTGAAATGGGACAGGGTTTGAATACTAAGGCAGCCCAAGTTGCGGCTTACGTCTTTGATATTCCAATTGAAATGATTCGGATCGAGAGCTCAAATACGGTGAATGGAGCCAATGCTAGTTTCGCTGGAGCTTCTATAGCATCGGAATGTGTTTGTTTTGTAAGTAGAAAAAAAAAGTAGGTCTCCAAATTTTCGAGTTCTTATAATTTTTTGTTTTAATCTAGGCCATTCGTAAGGCGTGTGAAGCTCTGATGGAACGTCTACGTCCTACCCGGGAGTCAATGGCAGATTGCACCTGGCAAGATCTTATAGAAACAGCCCACAGTCAAGGAGTTAATTTAATAGCAAACGATCAATTTAAACGTGGAGACTTAGAAAATTACTATGTCTACGGAGTTTCATTGACCGAAGTCGAAATCGATATTCTCACTGGAAACCTTCTCATCAATCGAGCTGATATTTTCGAAGATACTGGCGAAAGTCTTAATCCTGCTATAGATGTCGGCCAGATTGAAGGAGCTTTTGTCATGGGACTTGGATACTATTTGACAGAACAAATAATTTATGACCAAAAAACTGGAGAATTGCTAACCAATCGAACTTGGAACTACAAACCTCCTGGCTGCAAAGATATTCCAATTGATTTTCGAATTGAACTCATACAAAAGAGTCCAAATCCTGCGGGATTTATGAGATCGAAAAGTAAGATAGAAGTTTATGTAGTTTGAAAATTTATTATAATTTTGGAGAATTTTTCTAGCCACTGGAGAACCAGCTATTTGTATGGCCATATCTGTTCTATTTGCTATTCAGGAAGCTCTTCAGTCAGCCAGGTATGATGCTGGATTGGAGAGAAAGTTTATCAGTCTAGGCGCACCAACTTCACCTGAACATATCGTTTTGAACTCGGGAACGGACATCAGGCAATTCCAACTGTAGCAGCATGTTGTTCTGTGATATCGTTTATGATGAAAAAACAAAATATTATAACAACTGTTCGTTCGAAATTAAGATATTTTTGTTGTTGATACAGGCATTGAGAAAGCTTGGGAATAAATTCATCCTCAAATCCTTAAAAGTCTCCTGGAACTCCAATCGAAAAACTAAAGGGAATTTGATACATTTTTCCATTCAAGTATCTACAATCTCTATACATATATGCGGAGAATCTTGAGATCAAAATTGTTTTAGATCTTCCACCTTTTTCAGTTTGGCACTCATCTCAACAACCTCCTAACTGTCTTTAGAGCTTTTCGAAAAAAAAGTCATTCCAGAAGAAAGAAAAGAGTGGAATTGAATCAGTACCCACACAGTTTTCTACTGAACTTATACTTCACTCATCAAGACACATTGGTTGGGAGCGTTAACCAAGCGTTGATGCCACTAAGACCCAACATCGTCATGAATCAACGTCTATAGATTACCCCCCCCCATGCAACACCTTCCAGAACTCCCACTACAAGGTTTTCTCGTTTCTAGCTGCCAAGTGCCACAGATTTCTTATTTTTTTTAAGAACTCTATACTGTGCCTTATCTGGAGCAGAATGAAATTTTTCCTTCGAGAAGATGCCAGGATACTCGTACTAGGTGAAGGAACCTATGATACTCACCTCAGTTCCTCGGCGACACAGTTGTGTTGGCGGGTAGCAGCGGTGCGGAAGCGGTGCGGAAGCGGCATAAACAACATGGTGAATGTGGAGCGATATGAGATGCGTTCCTTACCACATCGTTTGCCTTCGGGTGTGCCACGGCAAGTCTTGAAATGCAAATTTACAGTATAACACGCATTCCGACAGGGATGTGTATATTCTTTAGCAGCTCTCTAGGAGCCAAACGTTGGTTCATGCTGATGCTGATGGTAGATGTTTTTTTTTTTTTTTTGAGATAGGAGATGAGAAAATTGTGGCATTCTTCAGCTAGACAATCATCTTTGGTATGCAATGTGAACGCTATTTGCCTTGTAGAGCGCGTGGGAATTCCATGCGAGTGAAAATTTTCTCCTTCTTGACAAGCTATATGGCAGCAACAGCGAGCGTCATCTAGAGAGAGGAGGTGCTGGTTTTAGTGCCATGGAAAGATTTTTCATCCGCGGTTGACTTGTAAGTGATGTGCCACCATGCGTTTATAGCGTTTATTTTACTTTTCCTTGAGGTATAAATATATGAAAGACTATTTTTTTTTTTAAAGTGTGCTCCATTTCCGTGAAGTTATTTAGTTCTGAGCTTTGATTTCCTAGGAAATTCTGTACCTGATGGCAAGGTAAATTTGCATGAAGTCAGAGAGCATACACATATAAACTTTTACATATATAGTAGAAAAACTAAGGAAAAAGGTCACAGCTCATACATAAGGTAGAGCATAGTTTTATCAAAAACAAAAGTCACTCATACAAGATTTTGAGGGACATTCCAGCTAAAAAGAAATATAACATAAGGAAAATAAGTAGGTATAACTAAAAATTGTCATAGTAAGTTTTTTGCCTTTACGGTTCTAGCTCAAGTTATGGTGGACAAATGAAAACGAAAGCAAGTGACAGAAAACTTAACGAAACTGAGTTCTAAGAAATTGTTGGAGCAAAAGGATCTGCTAACCTAGAAAACTGAAAGTTTAAATAAATTAAAAAAATCTTGGCATAATGGTTAGTATGTTGGAAAATGTTTTTAGGGGTATACTAACTCTTGCGAGGAATTGACAAATTCTTCGATAGTATCTCTTGGCATTAGCCGTTCGAAACGACAGAAAATTGGAAGTCTCCTCTATTTCTCCAAACCCGCACACAGAAATGTTTGACAGTTGTTAGTCACTAGGTTAAGGCTATTAATGAGCCGTCATGGCTTCCAATTTATTTAAGCAAAAAAATAAACATAAGGTAAGTAGAACGTGAAGCTCATTCACTTTAGACACATTTGAATGAGCACAAGACGACACAAGTGACAGAAAACTTAACGAAACTGCGTTTTAAGAAATTGTGAAAGCAAAAGGATCTGGTAACCTAGAAAACTGAATGTTTAAATAAATTTTAAAAAAACCCTTGGCATAATGGTTAGTACGTTGGACTGTCATGCAGAGGGTCTTGGGTTCGATTCCGCTGCAAAAAAAGTTTTTAGGGGTGTACTAACTCTTGCGAGGAATTGACAAGAAAATTGGAGGTCTCCTCTATTTCTCCAAACCCGCACACAGAAATGTTTGAGAGTTGTTAGTCACATTTGAAGACACAAGTGACAGAAAACTTAACGAAACTGAGTTTTAGGAAAGTTTTAGAGCAGTAGGTAACCTGGAAAACTGAAAGTTTAAGCAAATTAAAAAAAAAAAAACATAAAGTAAGTAGATCACGGAAGTATTTCAAACTGTTTTAGACACATTTGAAGAAACACAAGTTACAAAAGAACAACGAAACTGGACTTCAAGAAATTATTGGAGCCATAAGATCAAGTAACCTGAAAAACTGGAAGTTTAAAAATTAAACTTAAAATAAATTTAAGCAAACTTGGTCGCGTTGCTCACTCCACAGCCGTATTTCAAACCATTTAACCCACATTTGAAGAATCACAAGTGATAGGAAACTTAACGAAACTGGTTTCTTTTAATTATTGAAGCATTCAAAACAGACATCATCTTCTGGCAAGTTGTTGCCATAACTATTTATGACTTTCGGTTCGAGTATACCTTTTTTTTGTGGGAGAGAACGTTCACCGATTTACATCTCCTGGAAGTGAAGTTTTGTGATCGTCGAAATTTGTTGGTTGGAACTTGATCATTTGATTCATTAAATTTGTAGCACGAAAAGTCAGTCAACAGCTGTCTACAACGTTTGGCATTCATACTGCCATAGGGAGGTATCCGTTTGGAGGTGACAAATTTACGCAACACATTCTTATTGGGGCTGGAGGTATCTTTCATCGGAAAAGAATGATATATGTACATACTCATGTATGCAATGGCGAATTTTTTCGACATGTGACAGATTTGAAACTCTTAGATAGAGTACATACTTTTTGCAGCCACCAGTATCTTTTTGTGGTGACTCTAGTTGGTTTTTTTTTTTTTTATAATAAGCACACACTCAAGGGGTTATGAATACCCTTATAATGTTATAGTAACACAGCGTGAGCAGTTAGGAAATGAGGAGGGGATTTAAAAGGAGATGCCGATGCACATTGGTTTTAAATGCTTGTACATCACAATGAGGGGGGAAAATCGAGTGGGGTATAGTGTTCCACATTCTAGTAGTACGGCTTAAGAATGAATCTCTGTATTTTACAGTTGTGTTGATCTGTAACGTGTCGTCCTACAATGTGCCTTTGTCAAAGCTTCCCCCTGCATTTTTTTGCTTTTGATCAATAACTTTACAAAATTAGATACATCAAAAAGTATAATATTTTAAAAAAATTTCAACAATTAGGAAACGAATTCTGCGAAGAAATACTTTCGGAGGATATCGGACAAAAGTTGTATGAACCTGTAAAAAAATTTACAAAAAATGAAATCCACTTGATCTCACCGAAACGGAATTAGCAGGTGCAGATAAATCTACGAAGTAGAGACACTGAAAGCACTGGCAACTGAAGCCATCGAACAACAGAAGAAACACATGTCAACAGCACACGGTTGGTATTTGAACGGTCCACCATCCAAGTACTAACCATGCGCAATGATGCTTGATTTCGCAGATCGATGGGAAGCGATGCTTTCATCAAAGCCAATGCCGTTGTTTCCGTACATTACGTTAGATAATATCGGAAAAATGTAACGAACAGTTGTTCGGAGGAATTCCTCGAAGCAAACATTGTCCGATTCGTATGAAATCAGAGAATCTTCCCTGCCGATGGATATATTGCTAGAGCTGACCGTAACGGTTTTTTTTATAGAAGAGGCACTCGCACTGCAACCATTTGCAGAAATCTGGTCCTGAGACTCCCTGACGGATCCACCATAGCGGCAGAGAAAAACGTCAAATATATGGGGAGTGCATTTCAACGAGTTGCTAAGGTTTAACCTGCCCTCAAGAAATGTGCTAAAAAAGGCCATTGCTGAAAAGAAAATCAGGTCTTAGCCAACCGACAAAGATATTAATCTACAAGCAGCTCCTGCGAACAGTTATTAGCTATTCCTTCCCAGTCTGGTTTTCAATCTCGAAGACAGCTTTGAAGGAACTTCAACTATTCGAAAGGAAGATACTGAAGATCAGCACTGGACTCTACTTTGACCGCCGACGACAGAAACGAGCATCTCTACACAGAAGCGACTTTAATCCCACTGGACAAATATCTAGTTGATTAAACGAAGGAACTAATGTGGAATATCATCGACCACCCGAATCAGCTTATGAGAAGGATGACCACTGAACAACGACATCCCGAAACGAGGTACCTAAGTGTGATGGAAACTCTGGATGACAACGTAATCATGGACAACGAGAAAGTAGTCTCGTTCTACGCTGACATTGGGTCAGCCTACCACCGCGGCTAAAAGCCATCCCTGCCCACAACCTACAATTTGTTGGACCTTTACTGTTTTGGCTAGGTTGTTGTTGGATCTTCTCATTCACTCACATGTGATTCGAAAAGGATCAAATTCAAATTTTTCATAAAACAACTTTAAACAGTTCTATCCCTCTATGACAAGGCATATTGATATGGGTCTTCATCAAATAGAAGGACTGGCATGAAAAGCTTCTTATAAAGAGCCACTTTAGCTGTTACTATGGTATGGAACTTTCTTTTTAAATTATAGAGAAAATGACTAACAAGAGCTATTTTCCGTTTGTTCAAAAGGTTGAAGCAGTATCATTATATTAAGTTAGCTGTTTCAAAGTTTCAAATGTCCTAAAGTGTATCAAATTCTTACTTTTCTATACAATAAGGGTTGATTTATTGATTGACTTTAAATGCTAAGCATTAGCAGAAATAATATACTGATAGAAAGGTGGAGTCTACTTTCTTTAAAATGTTAAGAACGGTGAAAAAAAAATAAATACAACAGGAGAAGTGGCAGTCATACTTTTATGGAAATTCAACAAACAAAAAGTAATAAGAGTTTTTAAGACCGGAGAAACAATGAACAACCTCCGATTTCGAAGCGTATAACTTGAGTTCTTTGAATCATCAAAGTTAAGGTCTTCAAATTTAGAAGAAACTATAGGCTAAATTTTAGTAAAAAATGTAAATTTGAAGGTCTCATCAAAAAAATACTTCCATTTTTCATGAAAATCTCTCCTTTAAACTATTATTTCATCAAGCGACGATATTGTTTTTTTTAAAGTTAATCATCTTGCCTAAGTTGTAGGGTAGGATTTTATTCAGGCATCTTGATTTATGTCATAGTTCCACTTTAAGCAATAAGGCCTACATCACGCTGTCGTTTTCCTATACCGGATTCTATTCAATCAATATTCATTATATTAAATCAAAGGAGGACCGCTCTTAAATTATGAAATATAAAGTGAACGAAACTATTTAAGGACACATAATGCGAATTTCTTGTGAATATTTTCCCTAGAACCATTTCATTTAAAGTTTGACAATCACACCACCAAAATTTCATTAATCAAAATCACCGTCAATTAATTTTGTTCCTAGTTGATAATTACGATAATATCTTCCAGCAATTATTTCCTCTTCAAATCAAAACTACTTAATACCATTAAGAGTCCTCCCCAAAATGAAGAAGAAATAAATTTCTGAAAACACCCCTTTCAAAAATAGAGTCCATCACTAGAAATTATAAAATTTCTATAATAAATCAATTACCCAATTAAAATTTCCTAATTTAATTCATTCAAAATGATTCATTGAATTTTAGTTAATATTTAATTTAGTTTTTATTTGCAGTCGGAAACCGGAGAAGAACAAAAATCCTTGAAACCCCTAAAACCCATTAGGAGTTCAAATAACAACGAGTGCCATTTGTATTGTTATACCTACTCTCTATAATAGCCTTAATTTAACAATCCCTCTATAAGATAGGTATAGAAATAATTTGCTATTAATTAGAGAATAAGAGTGATAATAAAATCGGAAGTGGCCATAACTTATTCCTTTTCACCATTGAACCATTGTGATCTAACCAACCATTTAGATCCACCTTCTCGTTCTGTCAAAAGTCCCTTAAAATACTATATTCTTATGTTGCCATCTCTCCTCTATATTTTTGGTCAATTTAGGATGGAAAGCATTCCATCAACGATTTTATTGTGTTGTTCTCTCCAAACACCAAGAACCAACATACCTAATTGGAATTATTGTCGAACGCAAAGCTCAACTACTCGAATCGAAGAGGAAAGTCTTTCGAACTTTTACGTTCAGGGTGGTAAAATGATTATCTTCTGCATGGCCCTGGGAATATTAATTATGGGTCCATGGGGTAGTAAACTGGTTATAGTATGGATGGCCGGGCTATTGTGGCCATATGTCAACAGCCCGCAAATATTCCTTTTTATTAATCACTATACAACCTCGGGAGGGGCGAGGTGTAATATGGCATGAGGACAAATAATAGCTCAACAATTTTGTGTGTAATAAAGGAAAATTCTGGGAATTGGCCAAAACTGGGGTCGGGTTTTATCTTTTTAAGGCCTTGTTTTTTATTTTAAATGACTTGTCTAAAAGAGATCAACTTTTCTTCGCTTAGTCTGGGCAACTCAGTAGGTGGAACCAAGACCAAAGAAGAAGCTACATTTTACAAAATTTGGTTCATTGACACGAAATTTCAACCAAATTTATGTGGACCAAAGCTTCTGAAGCTGCTTTTTAAATAGCTTGAAAACACTCGATAGTTTTGTCACAAAGACTCAAGAAGCAACTTCTTAATAAACCATGTGGAATAATTTTGAAAAGTTCCTGGGTTCTATCAAATCATTTTGTCCAACAGTGATTGCTTCATTTGAACCCAGTATGGTGTAACCTTTAAGTTTTGCAATGATGTTCACGCCCACGCCCTCTACCGGCTTGGTGAAGTTCGACCATTGTTCATTTTATTTGAAAAACAAAGATGTGGAATGAAATTCACAAAGAAGTGAACCGTCAATTGAACGAAATTTCGTCCATTTTGACATTTCCTTCAGACAGCATTTTTTATTCGTCGCGAATGATGCTTACGCCCTCTACCGGCGCGGTGTTACTAGCGAAAACATGCAGAAGGTGCTTGGTAAATTTCGACCATTATCAATTTTATTTGAAAAAAGAAAATGTGGAATGAATTTCACAAAAAAGTGAACCGACAATTGAACGAAAGTTCGTCCATTTTGACATTTCCTTCAGACAGCATTTTTTATTCGTCGATAATGACAATTAAAACAATTAAAGCAAACAAAAAAAGAATGATTTGATGTTAATTGTAGACGAACAATTCATTCGCTGAAGTGTGGATAACATGTGGAACGCGAATAGAGTTCGGCAATTCGTAATAATCAGATTGATATTCGTGACGACCAATTTATTTAATCAAGTTTCAATGTTAATTGAGGTCACAAAAAATGCTTTTCAAAGTTAAAACTTCCAAAGTTTCTTGCAGAACACTAAGAAGACTACGATTTCCGGATTAGGACCATGCAAACCACCAAAATCTGTACTCATTATCAGACGATATAAAGTTGCTAGTTTTTCATTATTACAAAAACAGGTCTGGTATGGAAGTGACAGATCTTAACTAAAGAGCCCTGGTTTTGCTTAAAAGCTAGACGATAAACGAGAAAAAATGTATCGAAGTCCAAGTGATCGATATTCGTAATACAACGTTATTCTACGAAAAGTTATATGGACTTGTGGTTGTTTAATGTATGTTTCACAGCACATATAGTAGAAAATAGGTTCTTAAGAGCAAAACAGTATTTAAAAGAAATTTTAGAACAACATTATTGTACGGATCCATCTTTTTCTTCAGAGTATCTACGAGGGGCCCAACTCTATTCCCTAGACTGGACAGCCTGCTCTTGATAATAAATAACATTCAAATGTCTGTCACATGCCTTTCAGACAGCCATAGCAAATACTTTGGAGAACTGATCCCTAAAAGTCTGAACAATGAATTTATCTTAAGAAGCGAAAGCTTAATCCACTACAGAATATTTTCGAAATTCCGAGAAAGAACACAATTCATAAAGAAAAATTCAATTTAAGACCCTAAGCCCGAGTTTCATGGCACTCAATCAGACACAGACACTCAATGTGCTTAAGACTAGGCGCGCACATTCGATTTTTGGTTGCACAACTGTTTGGTCGCTTATAGAAAACAGATGAACTGTTTGGTTGAATGCCCGCGCAGTTGCATATAATTATATGTTACACAAAATAGGGAACTTATTTTAGGCAATCGTTTAGTTTGTGTCAAAACACAAACTTTTTAGTTGGTCGAACCAAGCAATTGCGCAAGTAAAAATTGAATGTGCGCGCCTAGCCTAAGTGGTTCTCAGATATCGTTTCACAGAGCACATTTACTGGGATAAGTGGCACTTAACTCACCCTTATTGGTCACTTAAGTGCCAATTATTCCAACTATGAAACTAAGCCTTAAGTATTTTTGGGAATCTGTACTGGAACTTGTTGCTAGTTCTTAAATAACTTAAGCCGATCTCGTTTTCTTCTACTCGTATAAAATTAAAAAAAAATGCTTCCATATATTTTGAGCCAATCCTTGCCTGAAGCATAATCTAATCCGGCACTGGTCAAGTCGATGAAAAAGATCCCAACACAAAGGTACAGATGTACGAGATGTTAATTTTTTTATTTCATCTTTTTTGTGTCGAAGACTGTTGTTGCTCTTTCAGTTCCGAAAAGGACTCTGTCGTCGTTGACGACAACCGACAAGGACACATTGCGAATGATTATTGTGACAACCGACCGCACAGAAATGGGGACAAGCCAAGCAACCATTGAATGTTCCTGCTGCAGCATTCAGCTGTATTAGAGACTATGAAGATTATAAGCATTAAGTACAAATGCCGCAGAATAATAAACTTGGCCAGGAAAAACGAATTAACTTGGCTAATTGCGATTTAAGTTTCATTTTTGCCAAAGCACCGACGAGTTTTGGTATAATAAAATACACCAACCGTTTCTTTATTCCTTTTGAGTTTGAAAGGACACAACCAGGATATTTTCTAGTTATTCGTAGATATATTCGGGGGGTGGATATACCTAATTAAAATCCACAAAATAACAGAAGGAGAGGGACTTTAATTTTAACTATGAGCAAACGGAGTATTTTACCTTCGAAGTTTTGTGTCCTTCTACTTTGCATTTTATTATTCTCACCTCCTCCGTCAACAACTGATGGGAATTAGGACAGCTTACGAGTGTATTAATATATCATGAGCTATAAAACAAAAATTTCACTTAAAGATGAGTACATAATCAAACATGGTGGACAAGGACTTGCATACATATGTATGTACTTAACCGGTGACGTTGAGTGAAGTATGAATTAAGAAGTGAAACGTTTTTTTTATGTCCCTCGTAAAGTTGTTGGTGCAAGTGCTGAATACAGTATAAGATTTTTACAGCTGGAGCAGTCGTTGTTAAGTGTAAACTAGAAGACGCCCGCATTGCTGCTTTATGGACACGTTTTTGCAAGTTTGACTATTTTCATTCGCATTCGTTTTTATGTGGTTCATAACTTATTTTTTAAAGATCCGAAAACGTGTGTGTTGTGCATGGCTTTTGTATTTCATAAAATATTCCTCCAATTTTCGCCTTAACCATCCATAAATAAACTTCAATTTTCCAAATTGTACATTCAAAGTCTTGGTTTGAAAGATAAGCAAAACCATACAAAATATTTCGAGTGGGAGTTAGCTGAAGTTGCATTTGTCGTTATTGTTTCCATTTGTGTTTTCACAAGTAATAATTTTCATAAGACGGTTGGACTGTCATGTCGGAGGTCTGGAATCGATACCCAGTAACAACAATAAATATTTTTCAATACAAGGTTTTTTAAGAGCAAGTTCTCCAAAATTATATCTCGTGTCGTGATAGGAGGTTCTCATCTATAGAACCTCGTAATCGGGAGAAAATTGTATGGTTCAGGTTCCCTCTATTCTAGCCGAGACAACTCGGAAACGGGAATGGTTGAGAGTTGTCACTAACTAGGTCCTGTTTTTCCACGAACTGCTGTACCTCAATTTTTTTATTTAGTAGTTTTTTAAGGAAAAAATTTAAATTTCATGAAAATTTAGGACCGAGAAATCTGTATGACAGGACCTTTAAAAACAAACAGACAAAGTCACAAGACCTCAACTGTCTCTATTTTTTGGAATCCTAAACGTGTCAGCAGTAACTATGGAAACCCAAAAGAAAAGAATTCTAATCAGCATGTCTGACTAGTGCAGAATGTGCCGCATGATAAGGCGAAAGAACGATCTCCTTACTTTCCTTGTGAATGTCCTAGTCTAGCTCACTCCAGTTAAGCAGCTCTTGGAAAATTCTTTCCCGACGAACTGGACGATCTTATATGAAAAAAGTCACTAAATAGATCCTAGAAACCTTTCAGAATGGTGTAACGAAGCGTTCCATGCTTCTACCAATACTGAACACATTGGGTGATTTGATTTACCATGACTAAGCAGCCGCCGCCGCAGCACCGACCGACGACACCATATACAACGCTGCGGCTACCAACGACACCAGTTACCTCGCCAAGATAAAGGGATTTTATACCTTGTCTTAATACAATATGCAATCACTATAAGATCGTGACGTCACAGCCGATTGAAAATATTGGGTGATTTGCATTCGACCAGTATATAGTTGACACACAGTTTATACGAAAAATATAACAAGAGGACCTCCTTTCGGGAAGGAAAGTCACTTGTTTGCTACGGTCGAAGCTGACGAGCTTGATTTTAGTTTAAAAGTCAACTGAAATTGTCCAGCTATTTCGTTCCATCAGTTTTGTTCAAAGAATAAACGTCCTAATTGCCAACAGGGGCTTTGGTACCTGTTGATCTGTCGGTGTTTATACATTGGCTGTGCCTACCAGAGGCCTAAAACCTGTTGATCTTGTGCCTACCAGAGGCCTAAAACCTGTCGATCTAGTGCCTACCAGAGGCCTAAAACATGTTGCTCTTGTGCCTACCAGAGGCCTAAAACCTGTTGATCTTGTGCCTACCAGAGGCCTAAAACCTGTTGATCTTGTGCCTACCAGAGGCCTAAAACCTGTTGATCTTGTGCCTACCAGAGGCCTCAAACCTGTTGATCTAGTGCCTACCAGAGGCCTTAAACCTGTTGATCTTGTGCCTACCAGAGGCCTAAAACCTGTTGATCTAGTGCCTACCAGAGGCCTTAAACCTGTTGATCTTGTAAGCGCCAAGGGCGTAGTCCGTAGTCCGTATTTATAAAAGAGTAGCCCGATACCGAATGCCAGTTAAAGAAGAAACCAGATGCCAGAATAAAGCATTTTAAAGGAAACCAGCAGGACCCCGATACAAGGAGAATAACAGATGTTTACCAGATACACCAGGCAGGGTGTAATTAATTGATATCAAGAATATTTAAGTTGTTATATGAATTTAAGATTTGTTTTTAATAAAGATTTTGTATAAGGTTTTAAAGACCTTCCTACTAAAGTTTAGTGTTTTTCTTCAGAGCGACCCTGGAAATCCGGCGAGCAAAACCTCGGCTGGAAAGCAAAAAGCACATCACAATGGTTTAATAACTTTTGAACCTTATTGTTACTTTCCCTTCTCTTGTTAGTCCTTTTACCATCTTTGTTTTCCTTGGAAGCTTAATGAATCTATTTAAATCCGAGTGAGGAAAACGAATATAAAAGCACAAACAAATGTGCTATATGTGCTATATGGGTGGACGACTAACTAAGACTTGACTTAGCTTGGGCAATCCAGTGTTTTCCTCCACATTAAATGGAAGAACATCCTGCCACTAAGGGCTTAATTCTAGCTCACTGGTCTCTTTATTCATTAGATTCTAGTGGCTAAATACAATCAGCTGGTCCCAGTTGATAGTACATTTTATATGGGTTGATTTTAGCGGATTAATTATAGCAGATAGATTTTAGCAGCATCAATTTTAGTTACCTGGTTATATTCCAACTGATAAGGTTCTATCATCTAAATTTCTGTGGGAATACTCTGCATCTTATTCGACTTGATTTTCTGCATTTGCAAGAAATCTTCTTTGGAAAAAGAGAGTCTAAGGGCCATTTGCTGATACGAAACTTAAATATTTATGTTCAACTTAAGCGCTTATGTTCTACTTTTTCCTCTACGTAAACTGTCACATAAGAGTTTATGTGGAACATAAGTACTTATGTTCCGTATCAGCAAATGGGCCTAAGACATATTAAACATCAATTTTATTAGATTCCCACCTTAAACAATGATTATCTTCCGAGCTACGTAAGTCACATCTATCAAAAACAAAGTTGAAGCAGTGACACTGGATTAAGGGTACTCAAATTACTGAGTATACATTTTTGTCAGTAATTCAATTGGCATGAAATTTTTGAAGCCAATATTCAACTAGGGACCAATGAGTGAATTCACCGCATCCGCATGGTATTCACATCTCTTCAAGCTTCTGCTTGTTTATTTCAATTTCGAACTTTCGGACCCCTCAAAAGACCAGAGACCGAAGGGATTCCTTCCCCTTTTTCATCGTTTGTTGAAAGCTCAGGTTAATTGTTTTTCATCTATCCAGATGCTCATGACATGGACACACAAAGCACTATTAACCTACATTCTGCGGATTGAACCATTTTCCAAATTAAATCCCAAGCCCCTTTTTTTTCGTTAACCACTACTTGCTTCCTCGTGTAAACTCGTTTTCCAGAGTTCAGGACCCACTGCTCTATAATACATAAAATAAAAGTTTTCTTTCCCAAAAAGGTAAAACAACTTATACAGCATTTTCAATTTACTCGTACAAGTCAACTTTCCCTATAGATACACCATCAGGGAGGCATGGGATATACATGCATACATATAGCAGATGGGGTAAGTTTTTTTCGTTGAACACTCACTGCAAGGCAATAGCAATTATCACATTAGTTCAGCGATGAAAAACATCCTTTCATCCATTTTTGTTTGTTATTCCCTGCAGCTTGTCAGATAAAACACATCCAAAGTGTATTAAAAATATGAACCTCTAGACCGCACACAACTTTGTAACCCTTTTTTCGTCCAAAGCACGAATCGTGTGGCCAAGTACAAAGTTGGTATACTAGGGACGGACGTAGAGAGGGGGGGGGGGGTTAGTTTTTAAGCAAGAGCGAGCAAAACTGCATAAATGGCAAAAACGAAAATTGCATGGCAAACCCCATCAGAAATGTTTGGAATTGAAAACAAAATAACAAAAAATATAAAAGTGTGAAGTCTCAACCAACACTGAAGGAAAAATTAAAAATTACATAAATTGGGGTCAAAAGTGTGCAATTAACTTTACGAAAGTGTCAAATCGATGCAACCGAAGTAAATTGAATCATTTTAATTCAACATTATCATACCTAGTTTCAATTTTTTGAACAATTTTTAAGGTCCAATGCTGTCAAAGTTGGTAAGTCAGAGTTAATTAAATTCAAAAAATAAGAAGATTCGGAGAAACGAATTCAGTGAATCAACATGACAAAGCGAGGTAATTTACATGGTATATTGTTGAGTTAGCATGTTAAATCTCTTTAAATTTAAACGGCCTCTGGTTAATTTTTACAAATTTAGATTTTTTTGATTTTACTTGGAAGATTTGAAGTTGATGTATGATTTTCTAAAAATAATGTACGTCATGCCTAAGGCTTCTAAAAGGACACTGAGTGTAATATGAAAAAGGTTACACTACCTTTTTTGCTGAGTGTAGAAGAACGACGATGTTCAAGGGACACACAACAAAATGAAAAATACACATATTTTTCATCTTTTTTCCAGGACATAACGAACTCAGATTTCAGGAAAAATTCCATATTTTACCATATCCTTCTCTCTGTAATAAAGGTTATGATGGTGCCTCTGAATGGTGCACACTGCACGTGGTATTCGTATAACGTACGTCATTCATGTCGTCGTCGTTACTCATTTCCTGTGAATGTTTCATGCATCCAGGAAGAATTGTAGGGTTAACTGGCGATAGTCTTTCTTCTTTATATGGTTCGTTGGCATCATACAAATAAAAAAGGAAGTTCCACGACCAACCGGTAAATTTTTAAATGGACTTTTATACAACAAAAACAAAAAAAAATACTAGAAAAACTTCGTTTTGGACCTTGGGTAATTTTTCAAATGGACAAGATGATTATGGTTGTTTCCTTAAATGGACAGATTTACTCCACAAGCGTTCAATACCATATATAGAGGAAGCCAGTGAATTGAATGGTAAAATTGGCGGAGATAGTGTGTGAATAGAAATCCTTGGTGCAATGTAAACTGATAGCGGGAAATCATCTGATAGTGAGAGATAGATTTCCGCTTGAGAAGAACAACACCGGAAACCAAAATGCAAACTGAGGCGTGTTGTCGGTTGTTGTCATAGAGAAAATATTGATTATGGATTACTGTAAGCTTATAGTTGGATTATGCAACCTTAGGGATTTAAGAAGTTCAAGCAGAGATATGTAGGTAGATACATCAAGTTCTAGAGAAAATTAAATCCACATTCAAAATTATCCAGAACGGAAGAGTATATAGCCTAAACAGCAGTCTTTTTGAACCAAGCCACATTCCTTTCTTACTAAATCACTAGAAAATAAATAAAATGCAAGACTACATCTCACGTACTTGCTCTTATGTAAAAGTACTTTTGAATTTAAAATTCATTTTATAAATATAAAACATGGATTAAATGAGATAAAAATATTCAAATGCATAAGATTGCCGTCTGATTTACAAAAAAAGTATGAATTTATGTAACAAAGTTTAAAAATCATTTTATTATCTATTAAATAAATTTTGTATCTAAGAAATTTCTTTAAAATTTTTCAATTTTTTTTTTCAAATGGAGAATTTGTACTATAATACCTAACTTAACTAGTTACCTAAATCGCAAGTAAAAATTACATAAAACAAAGTATTTGCGGACAGATAAAATAAATTAACAAATTGGTGTAACAAAATGGTGTAACTAAGGACATCTAGTGGTCGAAAACTAAACTAAATTTAAAGTAAAAAAAACTGCGTCACCAGGCGAGCATGCGAAAGCAGAAGTGTAATTGTTTGCAAAGCAAAACTTAAAATTTTCGTTCTTAAGCCCCACCTATTATAACTGCAAAAACCGGTTTTTTTCAATGTTTCATGCAGAACCTAAAGAAATATTAGTGTTTATTGTTTCTTTTTTTCCCTACTTTTCTACATCAGGTTATTCGATTCTTTACATTACTCAGACTCACTCTGCATGCCCAACCCAATTGCGCACGCAAACTGAGTGTGTATTTGGTTGACTGTTTATACAAATAGGTTTTGTTGTTGCAGTGGGGAGTCTTACTTTCTCCAATAAAGCCGTATTGGGTAGAAGAAGAAGAATTGGGGGATTAAGAAAACACAAAAGAACCCTGCTTCATTCTCATGCTCGCCTGGTAATTCGATTTTACTTCTTGGTAGAAGACACTGAAAGCCCAAAATAATAAAAAAATCAAGAAAATTCAGAAAAGACAAAAATAATTCTCAAAATGGTGTAACTAAGGGCATCTAGTGGTCGACGCTTGAACCTTTAAAAAATCAGTTAAATTTAAAATAATTTAAAAGTGAATCACCAGGCGAGCATGCTGAAGCAGTAGGGATGTTTTTTTTACATATTTTTCGACTTTCGTAAAGCTCCACCTTAATACGTGGTTTTTTCGTTTCCTTTCCTCCTTCACTCATGCCAGCACGTATATCTACTAAGTGGTATTGTTCATGACTGTGTACGAACATGTTTTATTTTTCAGTGATCATGGAGAAGGAGAACCTTAAGATTTTCCCACTTTCCATTTCTTTCCAACTTCAGGTTGTGTGATTCTTCACTCATGCCTGAGAGCGCAACACAGTGATTGCGCATGCAAACTTAGTTGCATTGGTGTTAGTGTCGACTGTGTATGAACATGTTTTATTTTTCAGTTATCACGGAGAAACTTTAGCAATATTGGTGTGTATTGTTCTTTCATTTCTTTTCTACATCATTCTTAGAATATGCTGATGCTTTAGGATTTAGGGGGAGAGTGTGAGAATTAAACTGCATTGGGCTGAGTAAGAACTCTTCTACATTCACATGCTCGCCTGGTAGCTAGATTTCGTTTCTAAACAGTAGTAGCATATTGTTATTGTTTCTTGTTCTGTCGTTTGTTTTTACTTTTCATTTCTTTCTTCACACATACTCAGGCTAAAACGTTGTTTTGGGGGCACGGCCATATTTGTCAATGCGATGATAAACCGAATCGGGGATTTTGAATGGGGAAGCTTGCGAAATAAAGAAACAAAGAAAACACATATAGCTTTCTGCCTCTGCATGCTCGCCTGGTAATAAGGTTTCTTTTCTTTCTTGGTTAGACTGCGACGGAGCTAAGTTAAAAAATTAAGCCAAACAAAACAACAAATTGTAAACAAGGAAGGGAAAAGATTCTAAACAAAATTACGTAATTAAAAACTATATCCAGGCGAGCATACGGCAGCAGTAGGGATTTTAAACGTTTGCATATTTTTTGTTTTTGCAAATTGTAAGCCTATCGTTGTTAAGCTCCACCTTTACCACCACTCATACATGCATGCGCAATACACTGATTGCGTAAGCAAACTGAGTAGTATTGTTGTTGGTGTTGACTGTGATCATGGATATGTTAGTGTTTATTTGTCTTTCGTTTCATATTTACTTACTTTTTTATTTCTTTCTTAACACATGCTTACATTTTTCAATGTGAGAATTAAGACGCACTGGGGGGGTTTAAATGAGGACGTTTGTTCAAGATTCAACTCTGCTACATTCGTATGCTCGCCTGGTAATATGATTTCATTATTTGGAAGGCGTGGAGGCAAAGAATTGAAAGCAAGAAAATTAAAATTTGCACACAAGGAGGGAGGCGAGCATGATAAGCAGTAGATATTGAATGTTTTTAGTCTTGCTATTGGCATAACTTTGGTTAAGCTCTGTCTAAAATAACTGCATGCGACAGGTTTTTTTCTATGAAGAAATGCTAGTATTTTTGTTTCCTTTTCTTTATAGGCATTAAGTAAAAGTTGTTTTTGCTCGATTTAAAGCAGTTCAAACTTCAAATGAAATCTTGTTTGGAACCTGTGTTTAATTGGTTTTAATTCAATAATTCGTAGTTTAATACCTATACAAAAAAAAAACGCAATTGTTGGCCCTCAAGAGGTACATATAATTATTTTTTATTAATCAATAAAATTAAGAAAATTAAAAATATCTTCATATACAACAAACAAATTCTCAAAATGGTGTGAAAAAGAACATCTAGATTTTGAACAAATTGGTAGACCAAAACGTTTTCGATGAATTATACGAGTAACTCTTATGGTAGTTAGATCATCTAGATAGAAAGAGGTTCATCGATCAGTTGATTAATTTTGTTGATCATTAACGATTTGTGAATATTAATATATTTTAAGGAGATGGAAAAAAAATTAAATACATTTTTGTAAATATAAGTAGGTAGGTACCTATCTCATATTTAGATAAAGGCGCTTCTTTCAAAAAAAAAAAAATCCGAAAGATATGATAAGTGGGTATTTGGAACTGTTGGCTGGAATTTATAGAGTTTTTTTTAATCTACAAAATTTTAAAATCATCTTCAAAAAGGAACAAAACCTAAAGTGCTTAATTTATTATTGATATTTTAAAACATACGAGTATCTGGTCCTAAGGGGTTAATTTATATGATAGGTACCTTAAAATATTTTTGGTCATTTTAAAATACTAATCGACCATATTTACCATCGATAAACTTATACAAATAACATTTAAGTAAAAGCCTTTTATTTTGTCCAATTTAACCCATGAATAACCAAAATCAAAGCCATAGTATCCTTTACAATTCTCTTAATTGGAATTCAAATTAAAAAAAAAATACATATCTACCAACAAAGTGTCAATTCTACTCATATAAGTGTATGAACCACACTCACTTAATTTTCTGCCTAACACATTCCCGTCTCCACCTACCTGCCCAAAGTCCACTCTCAACTAATTAATTGTGCAAATAAACTCACATTCACACACTAACGACAAAATTTACCCAAAAAACCCATTATAAATTCATTTTAAATTAATGTCCAATTTATTTTTCTAATTAAATATCCTATGAATAAAATAAAATAAAATAAAATAAAATAAAGTATTTTCAACCCGTTTTGTCAATAGGAGATTATATTGAGCTAAAAGTTTAATTTTCATTTTATATATCTTTCAATGCCTACAACACGCGTGATAGCAAAATGCCAATATAGTATTTTCTATTATGTGATAATCACCGCAATCACCAACTTTTAACAAAATTCCAATTCAATCGGCAAAATGACATAAAACCAAGCGGAAACCAATTTGAACAAATTCACAAGCGAAGGGCAAACCCTAAGAACTAAGCTATATGCAATAATACAGGGTGTCGAGGGAAAGGTGAAAATGACGGCACGTTTAAAAGCAATTGGAAATGGAAAATCTGTCAGGCTAAAAAAAATTACAAGTCTAATAAATGACAGCCACTTTCACTAGCGAACCAAAGATAAAAGGCTAAGAAAGTGTATAACCCTTAATTATATGAACAAGTTGTGCAGAACCAGGTTCCAGGTCCTACTGACTTACGCTCTGAACGAGATTCGTGATGTGCGTGGGACCTCGTGTAGGTATGGACCTCTCTACAAGCTTTTTTGTATGGATTCAATAGTGTCAAAGTGGATAGCCCGAAGCAGGACTAAGAAGAAGTCACGTCGAGAGGCCAGATCTTTGAATACTTCTTTTGGCGGCATTGATTTCGACCTAATAAGTTGAACATGGGGCAAAATCTGATACTCGGATAAATTTCTAAGGCAAGCACTTCAATACAGGCAAATTTATGACTATCCAAGAGCCAGCCTTGTAAACCTTTAAAATCATTTAAAGAAGTACCTTTTAAGCGCAACAGCTCATAGAGAATCCGTGCCTAGTAATTTACACCTTCAACCATTCCTGTTGCTAGTCGGCACAAATGGACAAGACCTACAATTTTCTAGCGATTCTGAACGACTAAGATGGGAAAGCCTTCTATCTCTTGGATAATTTGTTACTACTTATCGAGATCCGCAGTTCCCGTAAATAAAGCATTTTTTAAGGTGGCTGCTTGATCTTAATCCCAGACCATTTAACCCATTAACAATTTCCCCACTTGTTGAATAATTTTATAAAAATTATAAATTATGCTTTGAGCAACATTTAATTCCTTGCACCCTGTATATGGTGAAACCATACAAAAAAATAAATTTTTTTAAAACCTTCAATTGAATGTTAGAAACGCTCTTATCATTTGAAACCAATCGAAAGTTAAATTCGTTATAGAAAAACAACAACAACAATGAAATAAAACCCCCATAAAAATTCTACCCTTCCGGCCACCAAAATATTATTTTCAATCCAAACAACCGGAAGCAGTGAAATAATGCATCTACATAGGTATCATCGCATCTAGTATTGTAGGTATCTCCACTCGTGTGGATACAAATGACACTCTATGCGTGGCAGGCCATTCGAAACACGACCACGGAAAATAATTTAACTGTTCACCTCGAGTTTTTATGTCGATTTAGTTTGCATAGTTGCCATGTATTACAAAGAGCAGCAGGAGGAACTCGACACCGCTCGACAGGATGACAACATTTTTTTTTGCCGAAAAACAAATTCACAGTCGAAAATGTTACGTATACGCAGTGGTGTACCAATTTCAGGAACTAAACAACAAAAAAAAAAATCTGAATGTATCCTGGCGACACATTGGTCAATTCGCACTTTATACTTTTGCCAGCTAAAATTTTGGATATGAACTGGAAACGTGTAGGTAGAGTTTAGTTATTCGCCCCTCTACACTCCGGCTCCTGAGGGTTGAATGTGCTTTTTTAGAAAGTTAAGTCCGATGTAGAGCTGCGGGTGGTTTATTTGTCCCCAAAATCTTTCTTTTTTTTTAACAAAATATTAATAAAAGCTGAGAGCTATCATCATTGGATTTTTGTATTTAATGTTAACTCGCTCAATATAGCGAATGTGTGTGTGTTGGGGTTCTGTGTAAAATGGCAACCTGCTTCTGGCAAACCAAAGTGAGCGGACAAATGGAAATTGTGCGGTAGTTTTGTCGGTGCACTGTCACTAATTGATATCGTATGGCGGTTGTCTGTTTCTGGCGATGGTTTTGCCACGCGTTGTAATGTGGCTTTTTTGTGCATAGCGTTCTGATGGTATGGCATGGTCATAGACAGTGGCATTACGTTCGCTGGTAGAATATAACAAAAAAAATAACTGAAACAGAAACCCTGAACGTGTGTGGGATGGTGATAGTGAAGTAGTTAGCTTTTTCACCGGACACTCTATCCTGTAAGTGGCAGGTATGGTTTTTAATGGGAAAAACTAAAAAAAGCCAATGACAGAGCAAATAACTGAAATATGGAAAACTGCTATTTTTGCAGTTTTAACGAATAAGTATATGTATGTATGTATATTTAGAAGTTGGCCCGAAGCGATATAAGTTTGCTTTAAAAAAGCCTCCTGATAGGAATGGAATTAAGTAGGCAGCAATTAAGTTAAGTTGAATTTTTCTTGGCTTTTTTTACTAACAGGAATTTATCTTTTCATAACAGAATAATGATTGTGGAACGTATTCACTATTTTCACGCGAGAAATTAAACCTGATTTTTGAATTTACTGAAATGTTAATTCGCATAAAGTGATAAGTTCTCATAATAAGTTCCACTATGAGACTTCTTGAATGCGAACATTTCACTCTACTGGCCTACAACTCTCAAGCATTTCTGAGTGCGTGTTGTCGGAAGAAATGGAGGGAATGAAAATATTTTTCTGTTTTTAGGTATAGCAACGGCTACGAAAAGAGCCCACCCAGATATTTAACACGATAGTCCAATGCACTAACTATTCTAAATTACCATCCACTTGTGCTACTACTCAACCCAAATTTTCAATTTCCCAACACGTGAGGATAATGAATATCCTTTCATGCAATGAAAAATGGACACGTTCCACAGGATTTCCCACGATTGATTTCTAAATTTATTTGCTTTACGTGACATAAAAGCTGAATCAGTGTTAAACTTTATCAGTTTTATTCATTTTTAAATTATAGTTTTGGAATGCAGAGTTTGTAAATTATAAATTTTATTAATGTGAATATTAAATTTTCACTCGAAGTGTATTCAAGATCAATATAAAGTGCTTGAGATGGTTTTCACGTGAAAATAATGATTTCCAAATTGGGAACAATTCTACATTGTCAAATACGCCGACAGCTTTATGAGGAAAATGCGAAGAAAAAGTTTGAAATTTTACAAATACTTGATTTTCATCTAAAGCCTAGTACTTAGTTCAAGTGAAAATGAAAATTTCATATAAAAGTGACTGCTGGTTCACTGGCATGAAATCCACAAAGAGAGGTGAGTACTAAATTGTGGATTGGAAAAACAAATATGTTCCACAACTTTTTCCACGCTATGATTTTCATTTCTCAATGCACAACCATCAGGAAAAAGTTTAAGGCAACGTGAAAAACTGTGACATTTGTCAATTAATATTTTAAAAATTTGAAAATTTATAAAAAGAAATAAAGAATGGATAACGAATTTTTTGATACTGCTCTCGAGAGTTTACTTAATGAAAGTATTCAGAATTTCAGGGAGTATCAAAAATTCACATGGAAAAGTTTAATCTATTTTTATTTTTATTCTCCGCGTGTAATTTGGAACGTATTTATTTTTCATTTTACGCTAGGTGAGTACTAGGCTTAATGTAGAACTTGTGGAATGTATTAAAAACTTCTTTATTTCATGCTGATATTTTGCTATTGATATTTATGCGATTTTCCCTCGACAATAATTATCAACTGGTACTTCATATCATGATGAATAAATTGTTATTGTAATTATATTTTTCATTTGCTTATTTCTAATGTTTTAACGAAAAGCCCAAAATGGGCAAAAATCGCCTACAACAACTGAAAAATACCGAAATAACACCCAAATGGAATAAAATATATCAAATACCAAGAAAAATATCACGGTAAGCTTTTTTCAAATAGCCCGCCTTGAGGAGGATCACGCCAGAAACTGACCCCGTCAATATTTTTCACACCGCGCTAGGTAATAAAGCATGCAAATTTTTGCACACATCCTAAGATACATTTCATAGACGAGTAGAATTGGAATATATTTGCATTCCACATATCTCGTAATAACTTACATCCATATAGTTATTAGTTATGCCTATACCTATACCTCTATTGGCGTAAACTTCGTTTGGTTGTAGATACCTTAAATTCACTTTATTAACTTAAGCTGACTTGTTTCGGTTTGAAAAAGTACATGGGGTAATAAGCCCCCTTAACTCTACTTACACATCTAACATGCCTTTTAAAAGCCTTTTTTTAAAATATTTAATACTTTCTCATATTCAGCTGGAAAAAATATAACTGTCTAGTCAAGTAAACCTCAAAGCGAAATCACACATGGTGAATTTCAAGAAACTAACAACACCCTTTCCACAACTTAGTCTTATGTGTGGATATGAACAGAACATATACATCCAGATCACTCCATATCAATCAGGATACAAAATACCTCCATTAGGGACCGAAAAATCCTTCACGAAGCAACCCAATCACAAAAAAAAAAAAAGGTTTTAATTCTTTTTTTACTTCAAACATTTCTGACATATGCCAACAAAGGCGAAGAACATATTGAAATGCCAGGATAACACGCAGTCACTCGCTCCTTTTCCAGTCTGAATCTCTCAGACAGTCCGACAGACATCTACATCTACATCAAATTCAGACAACAAAAAATATCAACAAAGGCGCGTTCCGTTCCGTTAGAGTTACTATATCTCGGTTGCTTGTTTTGTGGAAAAAGATGGATGATGATGGTTGCAAGCATGTTATCTATCAAAAAGCACACAGTCATTTCGATTTTTGAAACCCTTCTTCCACTCCCACCATCACCGCCTTAACTATTTGAAATATCTCCCAATTCCCCTGGTGGGAAAAAGAGGGAATGGGGCTCAGATTCAACCCCTTGAACTCAGTCCACCACCATGAATCCAAATGCTAACCTTCATACATATGCAAATCACCGCGCGCCATCCCGCTGCACTGCTGCAACGGATGTCTCTTGCACCAAATTCGGTACAACAGACAGCAAATAGAAAAAAAGAAACATTTATTGGCGGGAAATGCACCTAAAGTCGGTGGCGGCTACAAAATAAAAACTACACTCACCATCGGCACCACCGCCCACAGTATACATGGCCCTTTAAGTTTGATGGATGAACGAAATTTAACACCCTCGCTCTGGATTTGATGGCGGTGGCGGTAGGTGAAACATGAAAATGGAAAATGAAACATTTTTGACTCCGCTCCGGTATAGGAAGGAGTATACTGACACGATTGAAGAGAATCCCTCGTTGGATGTCTAAATGTCGGTGGTTTTCGCTGCTGTCTATCTGTCTGGCTGTGTGGTGTTGTGTGAAATGCTGTTTGGCTGTTTGGCTGTTAAAATGTGAGATATCTTGGTTTCTGTTTTTATTTTTGACATTGGGTGTTTGGAATTGGATTTTTTCCTATGAAGTTGGGAGCGACATCACACAACATATAGAAATGAACTTTAATAAACTCACAATTTTGGAGATTTATTCGTGTTTTTTTTTGACAGAGGAAAATAACGGTGTTTTGTGGTTTTCAAAATTGAATCAAGATACTTTATTTAATGTCATGACATGCATATGACATGGACATGGCGTTTGAAATAATAAAATAGAAAAACTCAAAAAAAATGGGGGCTGCTGACTGCAAATCCGATTCCACTTGTTCTGAGCTTTAGTTATCTGTTTGCATGTAGTATTTATCAAAAATATGTTTTCTGAATCTTCTAGTACGTTTTTGTAATTCCCATTCATGTCTAAATTCATGACCATCTTCTTCGAAATATGTAGGCTTGTTAAATTCTGATCTTAGCATTGTTTCGTGGGGAATACAAAACCGCGGAGAATTTAATCTTATAAAACTCAATGATGTCTTCTATCCACCACTCTAGGAAAATGTATCCTTGTTACGTAAAACAAAAACGATCAGAAGTTATCCTGAATTGTTTCGAATAGAATACATAACGCATCTAAAGCTATCCGTCCTGAATTTAAGAATAACCCCAAGTTTCCCAGTTGATATAATAAATGATTTCTTATACTTCAAATATAGGTACAATAGGCCAAATTTTGGACTCGTAAGCAAAATCGAACTCGAGATTTGAATCAAACTTGCATTTACTATGATACAGAACACGAAAAAAGTGGGTCCCGTAATTATTCTACTTGCATACATTCTTTAGAAATCTGCCTGTAACTCGCCCAAGGCTCAAACCACTGAAGCGCTTTTTCTTTAAACTTTAAACAAAAGGATTCTCCAAGAGGTGTCTATGGTCTACATTTTAGTCAGCAAATTTTTTTTTTTATTTTCGACTTCCTCATTAACGGTCGTACCGAATTCACTCAAAGCACAGAAATTTCTTTAAATTGAAAACGATATTGCACATTAACATTTTCGAAAAAATACTTTTTTGAAATAAATTGATTTCTTGGAATACTCAAGCCGTTCTTTCACGAATTCCATCGTAATCGGGAACGATTCCAGAAAAAAACCATCGTAGAAATTCTCATATGGTACCGTACGACAAGCTCATTAAACTCCGATATGTACAGCATTGTTAAATAGGGTATACAAATTCGTGTAGAGTTTAGTGCTTCGAAAACTAGAAACAATCTATTGTCGTTGAAGCAAAATGTACCCCTTATGCCATTGTGCTTGAATGGAACTGAGCATCGAAGAAGCCGATAAGCTCTCAGTATTCGGTATGAGTGTCAATGATGATCTTCGTTGGAATGACCACATTCTCGAGAACACCAACAAACGCTGCTAAATATTAAGGATTTCTATATCGATGTAAGAAATGGTTACAACTTATAACACGAGTATAACTCACATCTTTGTGCAGGAGCAGACCAATCTTCACTTCATTTATTGGATAGAATCCAGAACAAAGCGTTAAAACTGAAAGGAAACAAATTTATCATGGAATCATTCGCATCTCTTGAACACCGTCGGAATGTTTCATGTATTTCCTTGTTTTATCTCTTCTTTCACAAGCAATGCTCACTTGCATTCCCCTTCTTCTCTTTCAACACTAATTCCCGTAATATAAGAAATCCTCGTCTCTTATATATGTCCACCCAGCGTGCTTCTTATGGCTCCAACGAACCTATTACTCCCATGCTTCGGAGGATTAATTGTAACATTAACTGTTTCGACTTCAACCTCAGTTCATCCTGCCTGAAACTCCGTCTTAATCATCCTTCCAATTCACTCTAATCCTAGATTCAAGAGCTATATTCAAGATAGATTAAGAATTAGTTTGTATTAAGCCTAATAAGTGGGGCTATTTCCCCCACCAAAATCAAAATAAAATTCACATTATAATACTCGTTTCGTTAGGAATGCTCATCAGTGCCCATCACGGTTTTACCTTGCCATTTCAATTTGCAATCATGCAAGACCAATGTTCGTCGACACCTCCTTTGTCCCCACCCTTCTTTTTTTACCATCGCTCGTGCTATGTTTAATATTATACGGGTCTTACGAAAAATCCTTGAGCGCTACGAAAGGATTTGCAGATAGATTTTGTTCGGGATTCGCAGAACTCTCTCCTTACGATGGAATTGGTCATAGGGCTGAATGTATCGAAAACCGAGTAAATGATTTTTATTAAATTATGTCATTAAATATATGTATGTATGTAGGCGTATTAATTTGTATTAAATACTTAAAATTAGCATATCCAAATTTTCTTTGAAAAATGTTAAATAAATTTTGTCTATAACACATTATTTATTATTAAACCTAGATAATTGTATATTTGTTTAAGAAATCAGAATACGTACATATGTATATATATTCGTTATATGCTTCACCTATTCGCATATTCTATATACAGTGAAGTATATACGACTACAGAAGAGCACATAACACAGAAAATAATAAGCAAATACAAATGAGTATACGAGAATCGAATGGTATTAGATGTATCGTCCTCCGCTTGATCACTTCTTATGTCCAAATCGTAACCTTCTCTGCAGCTGCACCATATATGTACATATAGGGTAAATAAGGAATTTTAAGAATCAGAAAAAATACGAGTACTTTTCTCGTCAATTGTCCCAATTGTTTCCTCCCCTGTAAGGCATTTAGTTCTATACAAATTAAATTTTCTGGAATAAGGAATCATAATTTTATGTATTTATTTTAGTTTAATTATTTTTTGTTTTTTGGCATCACAATCAAACAAAAGTATTATTTTATAATATCAATAAAAGAACGCGAGCATACAATTATTACATATTGCAATTAAGATACAAAAACTAAGGTATAGCAATGCTTTTCAATATTTTTTAAGTGTATAACAGCACTCTTGATTATGTATAACATAATTATGAATAAATATAAATATTCAGAGCATGATATAATTATATTTGTAAAGCAACATTGTTTTGTTTTTCTTTTTTAAGCAGCATATTAGGAATGGTAATATATATATTTTATTTTTTTTTCTTACAAACTAAAAATTTTCAATCAATCAATCAGCATTTTTTCTCTTTCACAAAACACGAAACAAAAACTAAAAAATATATAAGACAGAACCTTTTTGAAAGGATCGCCTTCCCGCTCTCTTCATTTTAACATACACTTTGTAAAGAACTCCCTGTCGATAGCATCGTTTGGAATACTATTGGAATATTTATAAACTAATGCTAAGATTTCCTTGGCCTCGAGAAATTCTGAAGATATGCTAAGAAAACAATTCCATGTGTAGAAGAAATGTCGATTGACATTCTCCACCAATGTTATGCGTTCGCAATTGATGCAACTTAAACGACCTTGTTGCAATGCGACAAATTTGTCAAAACATCGATCCCATGCTGGTAGATTAAATCCCCGGCCGGCTTCTTCGAGCAGATCAGGCTGGCCATAGTTCATTACTATTGGTATTATCTTCTCCACTTGCCCCTCGGCCATGTAAAACTTCGCCAGCACATCGAATAGTGCTGGCACGTCTTTGAGTATTTCGAAGCATTTGCCATGCTCGTTGCGGGACCACAAATACCTCATTAGAACCGCTCCGAGGTCATGAAACTGGCAAGAATTGTCAAATCGAATGGGGAAACCACAATTGTCACACCGAACTGCATCCTGACTTGCATTTAGGACGATAAATCCTTGAATTATGAATTCCTTTGATATATCATCTACTTCCCAGATGAGTTCGGGATTAAGATAGTTGAAGTACATTTCGTAGCAGTTTTGTTTGGCCTGCAACTCGGTGTCACCATGTTCCAGCATCACTGCCTCCAGCTTGGCTAGGATTCCAATGATCTCTCGGGAGGTGTATTCATCGAACAGATGCCTATAGCGTTCTAGGAAATTCGTATTACTGATCTGGGATGAGCGCGAAATCAGGAGCAGATTGTAAACGATCTTCTCCTCGTCGGTTATGTGTCGGCCTTTTGGTGGTGTCGGTGGGAGCTTCCTGCGGCAGACCACATCGTCATCGGTGTTGTCCTTCACGTGTTGGAATGGTAGAGTTCGTTCGTTTCGGGGAATCAGATCACTCACAAGGCTCTTCTGTTCATCGTTGAAGATGTTGAACTTGTATTTGATGATGTTTTTGCCAAACTTGCCAGTCACTGTGAGGAGAGCATCCTTGAAATGACGGTCTTTCTCCTTTACTCGGAGATTGTCACAGAACGAATTCTCCAGGACATAAACTCCTTGGGCCCTCTGATCGACGGCCTCGAATGGTCTCTGCGAGACTCCACTATTGGCACTCTTGCGCTCTGCAGAGCTTCCCGAACTGGTGTCACCTTCATTTTGGGCAATGCTGTCAAAAATCACCGACAGGTCATTCAGTAACTCGTACTGCTGTTGGTCTATGAGGAAATTCTTGATGTGATTCAGAATTATCAAATCGTAGTCTTCTCGCGCCTTATCAGCGAAATATTTCAAATTCTTCTTGAGCAGAAAACTACACTCGAGCAATTTCTCCGATCTCACCAAAGACATGGCATGCGATTGCAGCGTCAACAAACTCACACTGTACATGGAGCCAGTTTGTGTGAAGATGACAATCTCTCCATCCGGCCCAAAGACCCTACAGTCGGCTATTCTCTCAAATTGGTTGCACCACAGTACCACTGTTGAAGTACGCACATCGAAGATATACAATCCCAATTCTGTGTAGGTCAGCAAAAAGTCCTGAGAGAGCATTTGCAGCTTGGTAAATGTCAGCGTTTGCTGCTGAAAGTCAAGCAACTCACTATTTTCATCTGAATATTTAAACATTGCTTCAGTCTCGGAATCGGTGGGTTTTTGTATCTTGCTTGGCGGACATGCAAGAGCGGCTTTAAATTGATGTGTTTGGAGTACTTCGCCTTCGAAATCGACTTCCCACAGTCGAGAGCCCGGACGAGCACAATAAATTCGAGATGGTGTGAGAGATTCATTTGTGGACATGGCAAAGCAGGCGCCGAACGGTCCATCGCGTAAACGGTTGCCAATCTTTTAGAAAACATTAACAAAAATTGAAAAAAAAAAAAAACGTTGAATTAAAGTTTATTTTGTCTTGTTAAAAAAAAATAAAACGTTAAAATAGAATTCCTACATAAGACTTCCATCTTTTCATCGAAATATCGAAAGGGCATATCTTTAAAAGAAGTGATAGTGGTGTGCCTTCCAAAATAGTAATTGGCTATATTTAGGTACTGAAGTATAAAGTTTGAGATTTGTCAAAACTAAAACAAGCTTAAACACAGAACAATGGTGCATTGCAGAATCTTTTAAACCAACGCATGTCAAATATTGCCTAGAGTGTAGATAATCTACAAATTAAAGATATTCTATTTATGGTGCGGATGGTCTAGATTGTGGCGATAGTCTTCTAGATAGCCTAATCTAAATTGCCATCTAGATTTAAACTAAAATTCTAGTTATCTTAAACGATAATCGAGAAGCATTAACAATTTAATTCAGAGTTCGTTCTGGGCTTGAAAAAAGACCTCTCTTAAGCAAATTAGGAGAGTTGGAGATGATTTAAAAAAAGATCTACAAAACGATGTAAAGGTTTGTGCCACTGTTCGGCGAGGTATACCATCAGATCATCAGTGGATCTATTGCTACGAAAGCCATACTGACGGCCATTAAGAAGATTTTGTTCTTCAAGATTTTTCTTGAGTCCATAATTTATCAGCGTTTCCATGACCTTAGAAAGAAGGGATGTAAGTGCAATTGGACGATAGTAAGAGGGCGAGAAGATTCGCCTTTATTTAGGATAGGCTGTACAAATGCTGTTTTCCATCCACTCGGAAAGAGACCTGTAGAGTAGGACAAATGGAATAGCTTACGCAATGGTTTTTTCAGCCTTGAAGAAAACCTCTTCAGAACAATTGGGGCGATACTATCCGGTTCATCTGCGGATGAAATCATTAACGCTCTCAATTACAGGAGGAATCATGTCACTATGAGACAACGTAGAAATGACAGCAAAATGTGCTGCTAGCAAATCGGCTTTTTCTTGTGAGTTGCCATTGTGAACGAGCGTAGGAACCGAAGACGAACTTTCTAGAATGCCAATGGAGAATGCGCGCTTCCTCATAAAGGTTTCTCAAACTCACAAGCAAACACCAGAAGTACAATTTTCCTCACAATTACTTACTTTTTCTTTACAATTACAATGTCAAGAAAAAATCTTTAATCTATAATCTACTATAGAGCTATAGTCTCGAAGATGTAAGGGACATCATTTACTCCGGCACATCTGACAGCGGTCAGTCAAAACCCTGCTTGGATCTAAGTATAAAACTGAGTAGTAAAACCTATTCCGAACAAGTAAGCTTTCTAACCGTCATTCGGGGGTTTTCGCAAAACAATTCCAAACATCTAAGCTATCTGACCATCATTCGGGGGTACTGAAGCAACTCTCAGACTCATTGTTTCATTCCTTAAGTATTTTATTAAATTACTCATCTCATTGAAATTTTGTATTTTTAGATTGCTTTCAATTGTGAAATCACCCGATCTGTGCGATAATCTCTCTAAATTCAGAAGCTAATGACGATGAAAAGATAAGAATTTTAAAACAGGAAAAAATCTCATCCTCAGAAGATAGATTCCAAACAAACAAAATTACATCATAAATTTTATTGACAACGCTGTCGAAATAAAGATAACGAAAAATATTCCGCCTCCTAAAAACTGAAACAACAAAAACAAACAAACAAACGATAAGAAAAACAAAGATTCTGTATGATGGGCATCATCAGCAAGCATCTCGGTTGGAAACTACTAACCTGTTTGTATTCTTCGAACTCTGTGTTACATAAGATGCACTTGGACCAATTGGAAACCAGCAGCAGGGACTCGAAATCGTCTATTTGGACGACTGGTTGCTCCAGAAATAAAATCGGATGAACAGAGAGACTCAACAAGCTGCGCCCCTAGACATTAGGAAAAATAAATTCAGATGATGAGAGAAACGATCCTACTTTTCAGCTGGCAACAGACTTACAATGAATGAATTCAAGACCACAAGATTTACTTGACCCCTGTTATCGCCGTAGTAGAACTGTTTCTCGTCCAGAGTCCAGTGGATGCAGGTGACTTGGACTTCTGGTCCCAGAGCTGCATAGATGACTTGGGGAGCTGAATTTGCCGATAGATTAATCACGTAGACACAGATTGTTCCTTTTTTGGTCGAGAACGCGACGTATTTTTCACTCGATGAGATTTCCAGATGTGTGACTGGCCCATGTTTGTTGGGTATGAGATGAAGGAATTTACAGACACGCCGATTGAAGAGATAAAGTGATCCGGAGGTCGCTCCGAAGATTATGTAGTTTTCAGATATATCAAAGCATGTATACTGGAAAGCCAGATGAAAAACATGGATTACCTTCAAATAAACAGAATATTCAGATTTACCTTGATGCGATTGCTGTGCTTGAGAGGCTCATGAATGGACGGGGAATAATCGATAAAATTCGAAAGACAATGAATGTCATTCATTTTTGTCGTGAATTGTATTCCTTTTTTGGTTTTATTTCTTATTTTATTCTAATAAATAATTATATATTATTATTTTAACTGACTGTTAGTTTTTCTTTCTCAAACTTTGTGAACTTTTTAAATGGATGATGGGAAATTTTAGTTCGTTTTTCAGCCCTCTCGGAAAATAAACAAATAAAAAAAACCTTGGAGTGCAAGCGAAATGCGTCGCGTTGAGAAAAATGAGAACTGAGTGGTAACTATAACCGTATTCTAGTGTAGAATATAGATATAGATGCAGATGATGAAGAGATAAGAGATAAATGCCAATGACAGTTCGGACTAATAATAGAGAAGTGCATTCCGAAATCCGAATGTTAAGAGAACTGTCAAGTAAAAGTAGAAAATTTCAACCAGGGTTGCTATAGTAGTTAATTCAGTACTATTTTATTTGCTCAATACGCAATTATCATTTTAATTTTTGTTTTAAGTCTAGTACGCAGATCGAGACAAGACAAATTTTATCTCTACAATTTTAATCTCTACAAAACTTTTCCAAATCTCGCGCAAAAGTTTGAAGTTGGAGAGATGAAATCTAATTTAATGTGTTTTTTAGTGTATCTCTGGAACGGGTTGTCTTACAAAAGTCGTTCATACCTTTTTGGAATCTCCTCTTGATGATCTCAAGACAAGCATCAGCGCCTTTCACATAAAATCAGAATTGACAAAAATCACTTGGCTGTCAATACGGTGGCTGTCAAAATTTTTTCCGCAAAAATAATGCTTGTATCATTCTTTTTCCTGGCAAAATTTAGTGGAGACATTTTTAAGAGCAATTCACAATAGTATGAATTTTGCGCACGAACTGCGTACTGCTCGGAAAAATATCCGAGACAAAATTTGTCCCAGGAAAAAAAATGTATGGGAGACAAAATTTTTCCCGATCTGCGTACTAGGCTTTATTTTCAACATTGTTTACAGTTCTCTAAAATTTCTGGGTGGGAATGTCGAATGCCAACATATTCATCAACTGGGACATAATTTATCAAGTTTGAGTTTTCTTTTTTTTTTCTTTTCTTTGGGAATATGCTGAGTATTTTATATAAAAATCTAATGAAATCCAATAATTGGACAAAATACTTAAAATGATTTTGATTATTTCGAGGAAAAAATATACATATCTCTGAGGAATACGATTGGTTTTACTGCAGAAAATTGTTGATTTATGAGAGAACAAATTGAATGACTTTGAAGAAAAACTAAAAGAATTATTCGTTGCTAGTCTTTTGAGCACTTCAAGCTTTGTATTTAAAAAATGGTATTTACGAAACGATTAGACTGCTTTTACAAGAAGGCATGCAAGCTTTTAAATGCAGCTGTTCTGAAAAAAAGTTAACTTTTTTTAAGCGAAAAAGAGTCATCTCTCTGCACTCTTTACTCTACCTACTAAGGCGAATTTCAATGCGCGAATACCAAATGGAAAATGAAATAACCGGAATAATAAGGAAAACCACAAAGAAGAAAGAACGATAATCCTGCAATTTTACCAAAATCAATAATTTAGCCGAATTAGTGCGATGTTAAAAATGTTTTAGTATGATACTTGGCTAAAAAGATAATATTGCAAATTTTAATTGAGTTTAGCATCAAATTTTGGCTAGCATTTTAATAAATTTGAAATCATCAAATAGCTACTTCATTTTCACATGACTCTTTGAAATCTACAAACTTCAAAAAATGTCTGTTTATTAATTTTTTGGCGAATTCTCATTGTTTTTTAGGTGTTTTCAGATGCAATTTACAAAGAAAATCGCTTCAGTACGGTATTAGTTAAAAAATGTTTAAAATTAAGAATGAGTTAGTTAACTACTTTAAAGTTAGCAAATTGATAAGTAGTTTCATACTAATATATCAACAATAGGCTGTTTAAAATTTTGCGCTAATCTTATTAATTCCAAAATAACACACTTTTCAACTTAAGTTGGAACCACAATTATCTCGTCTAATGTGGTTTACTATTTATGTAATCCGTGTGGTGTGTTATGGAGTGGAGCGGTGAGTCGCTGAATGTGCACAATTATGTGTAATCATGTTGAAAAAGAAAAATACAGATTTATTATGTCATGACCGCACTAAAGATGTATTTCGACATTTGATGACTTGTTTCATTTCATGTACTCCACATCGTTGTATGGCGAAAATGAAGCTATACCTCCACAACAAAACACACTTCACAAATGTGGTCAATAGCATATAAAAAACACCACAGGTGTAGAGCTTATCTTCACAATGCAGATAATTCTGCGGGGTGAATATAATTTTGTAAGCCAAATGTACGAGTATTATTATTTTTATCATTGCTTTTCCAGGAAATAATTTTGTCAGTTATAAACAAAAAAGATGATGTATCAATTGGAAAATATAAACAAAGGTTTTTTCCAAGATTTTTGAAAAATAAACGTGATTGATTGATATTTTCCTAATGCTCGTACTGTGTAAATCATTTTAAGGGTAGTAATAACCCCTTGTGTGCGCGCTAATTATAAAAAAAAAAAAAAAAAAAAAAATAAATTGGCGTAAACAATGTCTAAAATGAAAAAGACAGGAATATCATAAACTAAAATATCATAATTTTGTGTTTCTTGTTTGAAATGACGGCTGCCGAAACTTCCAAATTGTCGGTCAGAAGCAAATACAATGCAAATACATATTTCCATTGACTTACTAGATATGGACTGCTAGTAGCCAACTTCACGATGGTTCCACTTTTAAGCTTTCTTCCTAGTGACAATGCGCGATCAAAAGATGTCACTTTAAAAAAGGAACTAATTTTTGACAATTCAACCATAGCGGTTGTTGACAATTCAAAATGAACTGTCATTATTGTTTTTAAATTTTGCAATTGCAATCAATTTTCACATTTAATAAAATTAAATGGTAAGTTTTTGGTTCTTGCATTAAACAAAATAAATTTAATATTAATTTGTATCCCTTTATTTATACAGTTATACAATAGAAGCTAAGCCATAAGCGCACAATCATCGTTATTCGTAAAATTATCCAGGAGATCCTTGAGGCCCATGCAGAAAAAAATGTGAATCTCAATCTAATGAAATCCCGCCTGTCTTTCATCATGCTGCTGTTCCGCAGGACGTTAAAAAGATTCTCTTACCCAAGTTGAGAGCAATGCCGATTCGAACTGGGAGTGGTGTAGGTTTCGGATCTCATGCCTGCGAAAAATTTCTAATGATATTCTCTTAGATTACTGTGGTAGCTATAATGTGCAAACCCTTGCAAACAACTCGGACACTCGATGGACGTTGATGTGTTTGCCAGAGGATTATCGGGATTACTTCACTAGAAATCTGCATGACGCTCTGTCGGGCATGCCAGCAAGTGTTGCTTATAGGATGTGAAGTGCTCGGAGAAATCACACACCAATAAATTAAATAAATATTGGCATAACCATTGAGAGACATCCCGAATACTATTTGAAGAGGCATCTCTCCGACATGCTGTCTTATGACTGCACTCGTCTTGAAATCGGTGCAATCGGTGTATGAAGATGTGACCTTCGATACGAATCGTGGACATACTGTGAGAGCGGTTTCCAACTTGGAAAAGATTCTGGCTACAAGATTATGTTCAGGAACCTTTGTGAGAATAGAAAAAAAGAACAGATTCTTTATATACTGACGATGTAAACATATAGGTAGGTTTACAAAAAAAATCCTCTGAAAGTTCAAGAGAAATTTGAATCTAATATTGCAGAGGTCTTTTTCAACAGTTTGATTGTGTTGATTTCGATACCCGAACAGCAGCTAGTATGGTTGCTGAAGCCTTGGTCAAGAAAGGAATGTTTGAAGACGCCATCAAGATGTTTGATATTGCTGGGGTAAGTGAAGTTAAAAAAAAAAAGATTTAATTTTTTAACCAAAATCAGATGCAAGATCAAGCACTCAGTTATATTTCTATACTCCTGTCGCAAGCGGTTTATCAAAAGTCAAAGAAGGGATCTCTCAGAGAGCGATTGCAGGTCTTGGCTAGTGATTTCAGTGACAGGCTCAGAGGTTAGATGATCTCAACAATATCAAATACAGTAATACAAAAGTCTTTTTAATAAAAAAATAATCTGTAGGCAACAAAATTGAATGCGAACCTCAAATTGCCACTTTCAATCCACTGAACGAACTTGTGCAATTCTTTGATTTTTATTATGAGAAAAAAATATCACTTGGCTCTAGAAGTCTTAGCCAACACAAAACTTGTTCCGATGTCAATGAATGACCTTGAGGATTCTATTAACAATTTCAAACGTATTGGCGGTGAAATCTGTAAAGTACGAGTATATCCAGATATTCTCTTGGCAAAATGGCAACTATGGACATTCTTTATAGTCAGTATAAGAGTATTCGCGGAAAGGAAGAAGGTGGTTTCATCGACAGTGGAAGAGACAGGGTAATTATTTGAATTCTGTTTAAATAACTATATTTAACTCAAATGAATCTTATTTTGTGTTTTTTATTATATAGCAATTGGCACATTTGAGAGAAAAGTCAAAGGCACTAACTAACATGGCAACTGTTCCATACAGAATGCCCGGCGATACAAATAACCGACTGGTCCAGACGGAAATTCTTATGCATTAAGGATAACCTTTTTTTATATTAAATTATGTTTTCTTTTTTAAATAAATTCATATGTAAAATATTCTCGACTTAATTTTTTTCTAAGGCAATTAATGGAACTCAGAGCAAAATGTTCATTTTGAAGCAGAGATCCAAATTGCTGCTTGTAAACGTTAAAAAGTCATACCTTTTTAATTTTCAAAGAGTTTTGTTGGGCCAACGGATTTTAATGGATTTAAATAGGTAAAACTGATGTTTTAAGGTTCCAAAATACATATATATTTACAATAAAACAAACCTTTTCAGAATTAAAATTTAAATATTAACTTTCTTAATAACCACTCGAGATTAATGAATCTTTAATACAATAAATAAATTAGAAGAGAACTCAAAACTAGTGACTTACAATTCTCCACCATTCATGAGTAGGTGTTAGGACGAATTAAGAGGGCTTAATATTTTGGGCCGAGTCTCAACCGCTAAAATGAGAAGTACTTTTATGACAAAAGATACCTTGGAAAAAAGATACCTGAAAAAACATTTTTGCATCGGCTGGAAATGAAGGCCAGAACTTCTGCATGACTGTCCAGCAGAAAAAAATTATACCAAGGCATACTACTAGAATAATACAACAACATGTGGAAAAATGTCTTTTTTTATTAGTGAAGATTGTCATTCAAACGAGTATCATTTTGGTTATAAAATGAAGTTATTAAACAGGTATACACAAAATTACAGTCGAGAAAAGGTTAGTATGAACACATTTTTCGAAAGTATTTTGCTTTCAATGTAAAGTAGTCAAACAGTATACAGGTAATAAATTAAATTTGGTCAACAAATGGAAAATACTAAATTCAAATCGTTGTAACTCAGAAATAAAATTTATTTATTGAATCAGTTGAACAACAAATTCATTTACATTGAGTCGTTAATTAAGCGAAGTGCAATTTAGGACCATGCATTACTCCTTGGCATCATGACTAGTGCATAGCCTATCAAGCCGGAGCAGAGAACTTGGTTAGAATCCAGTATTTCTAGAACGTAACTTGATACGATCGAGAATCGGAGTTACTAATTTGGCTTAGTTGATTGTTTTTTCGATTTTATAAGAAACTGGTAATTCTCGATTTTATCGAATAAAATCCTTTATATCAACTTAAACCCCTATGCCTCTTACACATGTCTTCGATGCAAGTACTATTCAAAGACAATGGCATCAGGGGTACATTTTGCTTCAACGATAAAAGTCGGCATTGAGTTTTTGAAGCATTTAACTCTACACGATTGTGTATTTAACAATGCTGTAAAGATCAGAATTTAATCAAGCTAATCATACAATGCCGTTGCTATTCCACTTCCGAAGGGGACGTGAATTTGAGAACGAGTATGAGAAGCTGAGGGTAGATTCTTTTGCAAAACAATGAAGTGAATTAGAAGTTTCAGACAAGAGATCATGTATAAAAATAGGAAGAGAACCGGAGACAAAACGGAGCTCTAGGAAACACCACCATTTATTTTGTAAAAATCAGACTTGATATTGTCAAATAAAACATGCGGCTGCAAAAGCCGCATTGCCGGTCATTAAGAAGCTTTCGATATTTCGTGAGCTGATCATTTATCAGCGATTCCATGACCTTGTAAGGAAGGAACGTAAGTGCAATTAGTTGATAGAAGGGCGAGGACGCGTCGTCTTTTTTAGAAACAGGCTGGACAAATGCTGGTCTCCATCTTCTAGGGAAAAATCCAGAACAGTTACGCAATGGTTTTGCCAGCGATGAAGAATTCTTCATGACCTCTTGCAACTGTACGTGTGCGGAAATAAAACTGTCCCATCGAATGAATGATTAGAAGCAAAATGATGTGCAAGTATATTTGCCTTATCGATGAGCTTTGGAACCGAAGATTTTCTACGTTCTTGACAAATGACCAGTAATTTCTACTGCCTTTGGGACATTGCATAATTTTTTGCCTTGATTTATGACCATGGAAGAATTTGGTTCTTTTTATAACAGCGTTTCAATGGTTTCTAACTTGTTTATGCTTTTTCTGATTTTTTTCCTCAGTTGGTATGTCTTTGTAAGAACGGAAACTTACTTCTCTCAACCTGATAGTTTCTTTATAGCTTTTATCGAACCAAGAATTTTCTTTTGGTTTTATTTTATTTTTATGTGAAAGAATCTATTTAGATAAGCCCGAACTTGGGTCCAAATGAACCATGTTAGAGAACCATCAGGTACAAAGACAAATAACATAAATTTATCATACGAACGGTTCTAATTTACATGCTTATTATTTTGTTCAGCATCTAAGGAAGCACATAGATTATAAGACAAGGAACCAACAGAGTTGTAAAAGCTGGTTTGCACACACCAAGGCCGAGAATCTTAGAAAATAAAAATACCTTTTCTTTTCTTATTATTTTATTTAAAAATTTTTGCACTTATAAAAACTCCTCCATTCTATACCTTTTGAGTTCTTTGAATTGCTGGGGTTAGCTTCTTCCAATTACTACCACAAGCACATGCACTTGGATAATTCGAAACTCAATTCTACTCACGCAAAGGTTCCTGAACATAATCTTGTAGCCAGAATCTTTTCCAAGTTGAAAACCGCTCTCACAGTATGTCCACGATTCGTATCGAAGGTCACATTTTCATACACTGATTGCAAGACGAGTGCAGTCATAAGACAGCATGTCAGAGAGATGCCTCTTCAAATAGTATTCGGGATGTCTCTCAATGGTTATGCCAATACATTTATTGGTGTGTGATTTCTCCGAGCACTTCACATCCTATAAGCAACACTTACTGGCATGCCCGACAGAGCGTCATGCAGATTTCTAGTGAAGTAATCCCGATAATCCTCTGGCAAACACATCAACGTCCATCGAGTGTCCGAGTTGTTTGCAAGGGTTTGCACATTATAGCTACCACAGTAATCTAAGAGAATATCGTTAGAAATTTTTCGCAGGCATGAGATCCGAAACCTACACCACTACCAGTTCGAATCGGCATTGCTCTCAACTTGGGTAAGAGAATCTTTTTAACGTCCTGCGGAACAGCAGCATGATGAAAGACAGGCGGGATTTCATTAGATTGAGATTCACATTTTTTTTCTGCTTGGGCCTCAAGGATCTCCTGGATAATTTTACGAATAACCATGATTGTGCGCTTATGACTTAGCTTCTATTGTATAACTGTATAAATAAAGGGATACAAATTAATATTAAATTTATTTTGTTCAATGCAAGAACCAAAAACTAACCTTTTAATTTTATTAAATGTGAAAATTGATAGCAATTGCAAAATTTAAAAACAATAATGACAGTTCATTTTGAATTGTCAACAACCGCTGGGGTTGAATTGTCAAAAATTAGTTCCTTTTTTTAAGTGACATATTTTGATCGCGCATTTTCGTTTGAGAGAACCTTAAAAGTGGAACCACTTTTTTTGAGGATTTGTATGAAGAAAATGAGCGACTAGCAGTCCATATATAGTAAGTCAATGCATATTTCAATCACCAATAGATATTTTTGGTTGCGAGAATTTTGTAACTTTGGGAATGTAAGTAAAAAAACATTATTTCTTCATATGAAAAAGTGATATTTTTAAGGCTAGGAGCGCACAATCAATTTTTAGTTTCGCAACTGCTTGGTTCGAGCAACAAAAAAGTTTGTGTTTTGACATAAACGAAACGATTGCCTTACAGCCCGATTCTCCCCCTTGTGAGGAGTCACAAGTCACAAGCTCTTGTGACTATTCCTTGTGAGGATTGTTGTGATTCGATAACATTTTGGTATTCTCCCCCTAATCGTCACAAGAAAACTCACAACAAAACTCACTACAGCATGGTGAGATTTTTAAGTGTCATTATTTGAACAGCTGATTATTCAAAACGAAGAAATTACAAAATGCAAGGTAACATAATTTTTAAACAATAAAATGATTAAATAATAAATAAAACATTTTCAGAAGAAAACAATCGTGGCGACTGCATAAAGTTTTCGGAAGGTGAAAAAACTTTATAATTGTATTGTTTTGGAGAGCGAATGGATCATTTGTATCTCTCAATGTTCTTAAAGCCGTCGACGCTGTAAACTTCTTGATACGTTTAGTTTCTTAAAGAAATTTTTGTTTATGTAATAATATTACTTTTCTTTTTTGTGGGAAAGATCAGCAAAAATATTCACTAGACCAAAGTCTACTTCCATTTTTGTGTACTCACAATTATTCACAAATCTAGAAAATTTTCTTACTGAATTTCAATCCAAGAAACTTTAAAAATGTATGTGTTGTGACCTGCTCTGAAGGAGATCACAGTTTCGATTGTTTTTGTGACTCTCACAAGTTGTGACTGAGCGGCAGAATTCGAAAAAGTCACAAAATCATTTTCACCTCTTCTTGTGACTTGTGAGGTATCACTGACTTTGGGGAGAATCGGGCTGTTAAATGAGTTCGCTATTTTGTGTAACATATAATTATATGCACCTGCGCGGACATTCAACCAAATAGTTCATCTGTTTTCTATATGCAACCAAACAGTTGTGCAACTAAAATTGAATGTGCGCGCCTAGCCTAAAAGAAATTAAAAGAAAAACTTCCAGCTGTCTTATTCCCTCGTGTGAAAGGGGTATTACCACCATGCAAAATACAACACACCCTACGAACAACACCGCAACAGAAAACAAACTCACCACACTCGATAAATAATCAATTTGACATTTCTGCTGCCTGCGCTCTCCACACAACACCTCTTTCTTTCAACATCTTCTTTCGTCGTCTTTTCACAGTGTGTGCTTTTTGTGTGTGCTGTAACTGAAAAAGAAAATTTCTCCAAAAACCCACAAAAAAAATCAAATTTTCTTTGTGAAAATTCCTCCCAAACAAATCGAAAAGTATCCAAGTGCATTTATCTAGCATTTCCATTCAAATCATATTATATTCCACTTACGTAGCAAACTGATTTCGCAAAAATATCTCGAAAACACCACAAAACCAATCCTCCCGGCCGTCGAAATGGAACGAACCCATTAAGAAAAAACATAAAAAAAATATTAAAATTCGATTAGAAATTTTCTTTTCTCACTTGGTTTTTTTTTTTATTTGAATTTACTTCCTCGTTGTCGTTTTGCTGTTTTTTGTTGCGGGTGCCGAAGAAGCTGATGCGGAAAAGCGACGATTTTCTTTAAGTTTTTTTTTGTGTTTTCCATTGAATTCGTTGTCGTTGGTTACATCGGTGGAATCAAGGGGCATTGAAGGTTCGTCGGGCGTAATCCTAATCGAAGTGCGGGGTAGAGTGGCTAAGAGGTTTATTTACACTGAGATTTGTGTGTGCCAATAAATTTGCGATAAAAATTTTATTGAACAAAAATTAAAAAAAAAAAAACAGTTTTTGCTGGTGCTGTTGGGAAAAATGGCGGAACGTCAAAATAATTTGTCAGGTAAATAGACAACTGAACAGTTGCTGGTAAAAGTATTCGCCCCAACATACCTAGGAACTTAATTTTGATATTTTTAACCATTCATAATAATTTTTTTAATTTGCTTATTTTTTGCATTCAAAACAAGTAACTAAATGCCCTGTTTAAAAAATCCCAACGAAAAGTAGGAAAAATCATAGAGTAATATGCATGTCTATTTCCCATTGTAGGTATTCTACGAAAATAGTTTTAAGCTTGCCCCTACTTTATGGGGTGTACCCGATACCGACAGGTGATGATGATCTCTGAAAAATTATGATTGTGCTGCTAAAGGGAGAATTTCTCTAGAGTACAACCCGCCTCCAGTCACATAAAATTATAGCTACAAATGTGACAGTAAGTGAATTGGACTTGTTTCCGATATTGCAAAGTTGGTTTTCCTTGCAAAAAATCTTCAAAAGTTCTTTCCATTGAAGCTGACAGTTCAATGCCCTCATAGATTCAAAATCCGACAAATTCGACAAAAAATATTGAGAAAAGGCGAAAACTGACCATCAAATTGTTTGATTATAAAGAAGACGTGATTCTAAACTTTTTTTGTTTTGATTTAATATTTAAAGGATGGAGTACTTATATAAGATATGAAGTCCTTAAGCGATTTCAGTTTACCTGCACTCAATAGACAATAGGACAGTAAACTAAAAACGGAAACAAAGTTTGAAAGCCATCTAGACAGGTAGTAGAAAGTTAGTTAGTGTCACCCACCCTGTCTAATAAAACTTGGCCTTTCAAAGATAAGTGGCATAACTGTAGGGAATCTTGTACGTTTGTAATACGGAAATACGTGTAAGGAGTTCAAAATCCTGACCTTAAGCCGAGTCCCAGCCGCTGTCGCGACCGTAGAGTATAACTTGAACATTTAATTTTGAATTTTTAAACCAATAAGTCATTGTTGATAAGAAATGTACAGAAATTGACTATCTAACTAATAATCAATTTAATGGCGTGAATCTGTGGCTTAAAAAATTGATTCAAGCGTGAACTACTTTAAAGCAATTATCTATTTGAGCTTTTTTGGCTGCACAATTTTATTAATTAATAAAAATGTTTATTTTGTATGATAGCGAAACTAATGAAAATCTATCCCATTTCCTATTAAATTAATCCAAGTAGATAAATCTTAAAGAGCTGTGTTTTGTAAAACTTAGTCGATAGTCGATAGAAAGTTTTTTTCAGGGGTGTACTCTGTACTGCCTCTTGCGAGGAATTGACAAATTCTCCAAGAGCATCTCTTGTTATGGAAAGTGCTGCTCATTAGGCGTTCCGAATCGGCAGAAAATTGTAGGTCCCCTCCGTTCCTGGTAACACGCACAGCGGAATGGTTGAGATTTGTAAGTCACTAGGTCCTGGTCACTAGGAGCTGTTGCACCACCAAATTTAATTTAATTTATTTAGTCGATAGTTAGATCATGCCTTTCGATTTGGGTGAATTAAAAAAGAATATTAACTTCAAAACTTTGAGAAGGTTAAGTTAAGGACTATTCACATGAGAGCGACCAACGAATGAACGAACATTCGCCCATTTTGACATTTCGTTCACATGCATTTACTTAGACAAACAGTAGACGAACAGTGTCTGACCAATTTATTTTCTCAAATTTGTCTGATTTTAGCAATTACAACGCAAATTTTAATATGTTAACATTAAATTAAACTAGATTTCTACCCTTTTGTAAAGTTTTCGTGAAGAATTTAGGTTTATTTATGTTTTAAATCCCATTTGTTTTTTTATTCGTTGGTCGTTGGTCACTCTCATGTGAGTAGTCTTTTAGGTAGAAGTGGCTGTCGGCGGAAAACCGACACACAAATGTTTAGCCGATCTGGCACCACATGAATCTAGCAAAGCATTTCTCTACTAATAATAATTGTATCACAAAATAAACCCTCAAATTGAATTAAGTCTCAGCTTGCAATAAATCCTAATTTTAGGAGATTTGTCTGTTTCATATGACAGAAACGATATTTCATATTTCATTTGTGGAGTTAAATAGTCTTCCAAGTAACACCATGTTACGAGGACTATATGAAAGAAATTCAGACCTTATCGATAAAGAGCAATAATAGATTTTCTACATTTCTTTCAATACAAATTTCTAGTCATTTTGATCAGTAGTACTTTGCTCATAGCATTTCATCACAATTTGGCCCTTTAAAAAGCAAATGAAAATCTACAATTTCGCTAAATGTTTTTAGTGACTTAGTGAGTTCCGACATGATTTTTTTCGTCAATCAATTCTTGAACAAACAAAAAACCGTTACATTTTTGTAAGCTTAAGGGGAATTTTCAAGGCTATAAAATCTTAATGACAATGGTTTTCAGGTATTTTCGTATTTTGATGAAAATATTTTTTTTTAAGGAAAAAAATTTAACAATAGCACAGAGCAGTGGAAGGATAAAGTAGACCACACTTAGGATTTTAACCAAATAAACACGGTTTAATAAAAAAAAAATCAACCTAATATATTAGTTGCATAGATCATTAAAAGCATAATTAATTCGTTTTCTCTGACTCATTGCTTAGGAAAGAATTTCATCAAAAAGGGCGTGGAAGTCGATGGATTTACAAATACTAAATCAATGCGATAAAGAAACGTGTCCTTATAGCTATAACCCAAAAACCTACTTTATTTAGAAAAAAGAAAATCAGTTTCCTAGACCAATAGCCGTTTAAAAGTATTGGTTGTAGATGGAAACCAAAGTATAAGTATGAATGTGGAATGATATCGATGGGCGTTCAAAACATCTATTTTTTTTTTCAATTTGTGTATCAGGAGTTTAGGCCCATTTGCTGATACAGAACATAAATGCTTATGTTCCACATAAACTCTTATGTGACAGTTTACGTAGAGGAAAAAGTAGAACATAAGCGCTTAGGTTGAACATAAATATTTAAGTTTCGTTTCAGCAAATGGCCCTTAATTACTTAAATTCATGTTTTGAAAATAGAACTGAGTTTTTGTTTTTGATTGGTATAAAAAATCCGAAAAACCATTATGGTTCACTTATAGAATCGTCATCACCGATTCATAATCTCGGCTTTCGACAAAAAGATTGCAAAATCTTCTTAAATCTTTGAAACCTGAAATAAAGTAGACTTTGTCTGAATCTCAGTGTTAAGAGGAGATTTTGTCATAATAAACTAGATAAGGATATCTAAAAATACATGGAGAAGCTGATTTTGGGGATGTATACAAACAAGACGCTTCAATTTTTCAATATTAAAATACATATCTTCGCTATTAAGTAATGTGGCATAAAATTGAAATTCTTTGATTTTGAGCAAAGCTGTTGGAAGTTTTTCTAACTTTAGATACTGGGAAATACCAATTTGTGACAGACAAACATTTCGACGGAATCGTTTGAGGTGATGAATGCAACTGGCTATTTTATTTGCAAATTGTTGATAGAAAAGCTATAAAATAATGAAAGGTAGAAATAATTTCTAAAGTGTTCAAGAAACACAAAAGTTTCAGTAATTGATCTGTTTCCTATATGTTTTATGGATCTTTTCTGGATTCTATCCATCATCAGCCCAGATATGAGATTTATACTCGAGTTTTCGGCAGATGTATGCCTTAAACATCGTAACCAGATCAGAATTTCTTCTACCTTTTAAGAAAACCTAAGCATTTCGATGCGTTTTTGGCTACGTCGAATATATGATTATTTTATAAGAGATGATCAGTAACATTCATACTGACAATATAAAGCTTTTCAGCTTCTTTAATACAAGTGCAATTCATGGATAATAGGAGGGTGGTATATTTGGCTTGGCAGAAGAAATAAATTTCACACTGCATTTAATTTCCCATTGTATAATGCGGTCGAGATCAGAATCGAATGAGCGTAGAATACGCTGCTTTTTTAGTTCCACAACCGAAGAGCAAGGTTGTGAGTTTGGAAACGAATATAAAAACCTAAGAGTGATGTCGTCCGAAGAACACTGAAGTGGATTAGAAGTTTCAGACTGAAACTCATTGATAAGAAGAAGGAAGAGCGTGGTTGACAAAACAGTCCTTGACAATAAGACTTACAACTATCCAAAACAACTCGAATTGAACGGTCAGAAAGGTAATTTCTAATCCAACGAAAGAGATAATCATCTATACCCAATGCACGCATTTTCTATAAGAGAGCTTCTTGCAAAGCTCTATCAAAAGCCTTAGAAATATCAAGTGCATTGGTTCCATTTTTCGGTGAGCTATGCCATCAAATAAGCAGTGGATCTATTGTAATATTAGTTGTTAGTAAACTAATATAACAAAAGCCCTAACAACTTTTGCGTAAGTGCCAGCTTTTAAGAACTCATGTCGAAAACATCATGGTTCCTATTGGGTTCATGTTTCATACGAGTAAGTGGCTCATTGATGTCTTATTAGTGCGAAGGTAGTTAAGGTGGAAAATGTCAGAGTTCCGAGAACTGTGGATTTGGATCACTCAGAAGTGAGGACGAACAAAAGAGTTTTACAATGAAGATGTTTCCAGAATTCCTTACTCCATAATAAAACCAAGCATTGCGCTAGCCTTATTAACAATAGTTTCAAGATTCAATATTTTGTGAGAAGTTAACGCCCAGGGCAAATGTTGATTTTACTTTTAATATTAGATTGTTTAGAATAAGACATCGGTACCCACTTCGAGACATTCCAAAAGGATAATTATTATTACACATTCGTTCGTGTGAGCAAAATATTGAACATGGGCCGTTTTCATTATGTTATAGCTACTATGTAGACCGTCTATTCCACACCAGTTGATTTTGTGGGTTGCCCATTTTATTCTCTGACAAACAACATACATTATACATGTATATTACGCAGCTATGAAAACCTGTTTTTGTTGGTTTTCCAAAATACGTTACTTTAGTTTATTCTCTCGAAGCTATTCAAAAGTTATTTCCTACACTGAATCTAAATGGTATTATATACGAAAGTAGAATCAAATGTAGAAGTACGAGTAATCTCCAATTAGCGTAGTATTATTTTCGTTAATTAGTGCTTGCTATAGATTTATGTAATTATGATTTTGCGCATAAGAACATTCTTATTAAAGAATCAAATTACATTGAACTCTACGAGTGTATTAGAACCTGGACAGAGTAAAATTTGTTTATAGAACCAAACCGTTTCTGATTACTAATGAAAACAAAAACATAAAATCGTCAATTTTATTTGGGATATTTTAAAATTCAATTGCTTCTTATAGAAAAGTTTGACTTGTAGGCTGTATGTAAGTTTGCTTTTTTTAAGTATTTTCTTTTCATACTCTTGAGTACAATTGTTTAATTTTCACATTACATTTTTTTTTATTTCTCAGGTGCCCGACCTCGTAACCCACCAGGTGAACTGAGTCTGAATAATCTGCATTTACGGCAACAGCCCGAACGAAAAAAACAGCTTACATTAAGCCTTGCCGATGGCCCCGTGGTGCCAGCGCCATTGCCAGACAAGACCCGTGAAAGAATAAAAATTCAAGCTTCCGGTAAGCTACAATTCGGTCAACATGTCTATCATTTCACATCCGATGACATGGAAGATCTTGGCGAAATCGGTCGAGGTGCATTTGGTGCTGTAAACAAAATGATCTTCAAGAAAACCGAATTTGTGATGGCCGTAAAGCGAATTCGTTCCACAGTCGACGAAAAGGAACAAAAACAACTTCTAATGGACTTGGAAGTTGTCATGAAATCAAATGAATGTCCATTTATTGTGCAATTCTTTGGGGCACTCTTCAAAGAAGGCGATTGTTGGATTTGCATGGAACTAATGGACACATCTTTGGATAAGTTCTACAAGTATATCTATGAACGGAAATGCCAACGAATTCCCGAATCAATTTTGGCCAAAATAACTGTTGCAACTGTGAATGCATTAAATTATCTCAAAGAAAAATTGAAAATCATTCATAGAGATGTTAAGCCGAGTAATATTCTTTTACATAAACGAGGTGACATAAAGTTGTGTGACTTTGGCATCTCAGGACAGCTAGTCGATTCAATAGCAAAGACAAAGGATGCCGGTTGTCGACCCTACATGGCGGTGGGTTCAATTTTTCTTTTTTTTTTAGAAGTTTTTATTTATATTTCTCTTTTAAATTGACAGCCTGAGAGGATTGATCCCGAGAGAGCGAAGGGCTATGATGTCCGAAGTGATGTTTGGTCATTGGGAATAACATTGATGGAAGTAGCAACTGGAAATTTTCCCTACAAAAAGTGGGATTCAGTCTTTGAACAGTTATGCCAGGTAAAATAAATGTTAACAGTAGATACAAATGGACTTAACATTGGTTTATGTTTTTTCTATAGGTTGTCCAAGGCGATGCGCCACAATTACAGCCATCTTTCAACGGAATGGAGTTTTCTGTTGAGTTTGTAGACTTTGTAAATACTTGGTAAGTTGACAAAAATTCAATAAAAAAATAAAAAAAAAGATTTCCCATACCGGGAATCGAACCCGGGCCTTCTGGGTGAAAGCCAGATATCCTAGCCACTAGACCATATGGGATATAGCAAATCTTCTATCAAAAGTTGTTTTTGATGAGCAACTGTTGCGCTGTTGATGATGAAAAGAAGAAGAAAGACTTTAAAAGCTAGCTGACAATGAATTAAAGCTTTATATGATATAGGAAGTGATTCATTGATAGACAAAAAAAAATGTCTGACGAAGTTGAATGAGTAGTAGGTTTATTTTAAGAAAGGCTATTTTTTAATAAAATTAGTTGCTAAATTGTTGCTAAATTCGTCAGCAAACTTCCGGAAAATAAAAGGATATAACTGAGTAAAGGTTTCCATTTGTAGATACATAAATGAACGGTTGTAGATGATTTTTTTATTGAATCAACAAAACAAAATTAAACTAATGGATAGCAGAAAACATATTGAAAATGGAGTAAATTTCAATTCTTTTAATTCCTTATACTTGAGGAATTCACAAGATCTAGAAACATATGTATATTCACGAAATGGGAAGTTACAACATATAGGAAATATGTTTTAATACAACTAGATTTTATTGAAATTACTCAGATAGTTCTCAAAGATTTCTAAATCAGAGATTGTCACTATCATAAAACTTTGGCGCAAGTGGCCCCAATATTTTTTTCTTTCGAGAAAAAAACGTTGTTTTCAGCGAGCCCAAATATTGTCCAGAATATATATTTTTTGGTACTTACGATGAACACAAAACTTTAGGGAAATTGGAAAAAATGGGTGACAGAACTTTTCAGTCGCAGCGTCAATACTTATGAGTTTTTAGGAGTTTATTATCCAAGGTTTTTTACGTTTAGGTATTCATGTTAACGTAGGACCTTATTATATTATGACTCTTTTCGAATTTGAGCGTACTCATTGAATATCGAAAATAATATCAGACAAATATTCCTTTTCTAAATTAATAGAGTTCTTAACAAATCTCAAATTCACCATAAAATAATATTTTTCAAACGGGTGGCAAACGTTAGACCATCTCTCAGTCATAAACCAAAACAAGTATTTTTTGTTTGTGGTGACTCGTATACTATTTTGTTTATTTTTTTAATTCTCCATTTTTTCTAAACTACAATTTCTCTTTTTTTTCAGCTTAATCAAAAACGAAAGTGAACGCCCCAAATACAGTCGTCTACTGCAAATGCCATTCATTCAGCGTGGTGAACGTAGTCATACCGATGTTGCTGCCTATGTAACCGATATCCTTGAGTCAATGGAAAACGATGGAATCACCGAATTCACAACAAATCAACCAGCTGAAAGTTAATATAATCTTCTAGGCTCGTAGTTTTTTTTGTTCTTCTTGTAAGTAAAGTGTTCAATAAATACATTAAAGCAAACAAAAAAGAAACACACACACAAACCTAGAAACACTCAACTCAACTACAGCAAATAATAACACCATTTTTGACTTTGGTGCCATTGACGACGCAAAAACAACAACAACAACAACAACAGCAACATGGTTCGGCAATGGGGTGGGGAGAAACTTTAAGTTTATTTTTGATTTTCTTTTAATCAATAACAAAACTAAAGTTATTAAGTTAAACTTTGTTATTCATATTAATCCTTATAAGAGAGATTAGACGTAGAGGTGCTTATTAGAGAGAAAAGTGCAGGCACATGGCTATATCGTTTTCAAAATAAAAGTGATTCAACAAAAAATTCAAGGAAATATAAATTTACTGTCAGCAAAAACAATTTTTTCGCAGAGAAAACATTACAAATCTTGCTGAAAGGAGTAATAAATATTTGAAATTGAAAATTTTAGGTGACCTAAGTAGTACTTTTTGTTGAACTTACGCATATCTGAGACCTATGACATGATCAAACTTAAAACTGTGACATCACGAAAACGAAAACATTTCAACATTTAATTATAAAAAAGAGGTCATCTTTCCTGCAAGCTGATGCTCGTATGCAGATTGCTATTTAAAGACGAATTTCTACAAAAACTGGTTCTAAGAACTAAATTTCTTCTCGCAAGTTACACTTGCAACTGATCTAGCACATTTGTCTCTTACGACCTGTCCTTTCAGTTCGAGATCATAAGAGTTTCGGAATTGAACTGCAGTTAAGTCCATACATCGGAAAGCTTCAGTCCTCAATTCAAATATCGAGTTAACTCATAGTTAAACCATCAAATTAACTGATAAGATGTGTTTGACATAATGCTGGAATATTAATAAATATTTAATTTATATGCAGGGTTAGCCAACTTTGGTTTAACCAGTGTTAACTAAGTACTGACAAACTGGGCGTTAGTGTACATTACACGACGAAAGTTGACACCTTTAATCGGTGATACTGGATTAACTTTCGACTTCCATTCATGTCAGTGATCGCAGGAAGTTTACCGTGTTTTTTGTTCAACTAAGGAGCTGTGCCGAATGTTAAATTCGACTAAGAAAACTCTTGGTTTGATCAACAATTTTAAATGGGTATACATATCTTATTTTGAAAAGTATGAGTTCTATCCAAAATTATAATTGTTTTAATCCAAATTATATCAATGACCCGTGTTATAGATATGCGAGGATATTTTTTCTGTAGAAAACGTTTTCATTGAACATAGATAAGTTTTTGAGAACATTTGACTGCCCAAGTTTTTGAAAACTAAGTTGTTTCACCTTCCATTTTGAAAACGATATAGCACCTAGCACCTCTTGTATAACATACAAAATCAAAACTAATCGAAGGACAAAATCAGACGATAAATGATTAATTTGTCACAAAGTACTTTTTTTTTAAGTACAATTAACTTATATTTATTGAAATCAAAGCAAAACAAAAATAAATTAAAGTTATTACTGTATTTATTTCAAATTTAAGCAATTGCGTCCTGTTGTTGTTTACCATGTAACTATCTTAGATTTATTATTAAAATAATAATAATTATTATTATTATTACTATTATCATTATGATTCCATATTTTTTAAAAATGTTTTCATTTTTATTTTAGAATATTCTAATATGTCTTATTTTATATTTTCATTTTGTGATGCATTTTTTGTTTCGTTTAAGTGAAAAAAACTATATAAATATATATAATGTATTCGTATTATATAAATATATTTTTGTTGTAAAATGTTAATTGTAGGAAATTTTTTGTTTGTTTTTCTTTTTTTATATATTATACATTAAATGATTATAAACTTAACATTCGCATTATCATATACATACATACATATATTGATCGATGAAAGTAAAAACAAATTAACGGACCGAAACAAAAGCAATAAATAACACTTTTTTAATAAAAAAGAAATTTAATATCAAACGTAAAATAAAACAATTACACGCCTCTCCATAGCAATAAGAAATTTTTTTACCATTTTATTCCCATTAAAAAAATAATAAAAAAAAGGAAAGAGAAAATGATGATGATAATTATAAAATCAACGATAAAATAAGAACTGCCGTAAAAACACAAAATTACGAATGTTTTTTGGTCATGACAGAGAATGCTGACTATATTTCTTTGTGAAACAAAATTAAAATGATATGATTGAAAATACGACATCTTCTAACCTTTTCAAAACTTTAACTTCGAATAGATGTGTGCATCTGATTTAAGTATCATAATCATAAGTATCCTGTTCTTGATTAAATTCCGCTATAAGCAAGGTTAAGGCTAAAGACTGATTTTCGAAAAATTTCTTTTGACTTGGACACATACAAAATTTTAAGCTGTGATTAAAAGGGGGCTATAGTATACAAAATTTCCCTCGGAATTTTGTCCATCTTCGAAAATTGGAAACGACAATGTTCATTTTAAGTTGGCGGGTGGCCTTTTGAAATGAGAGCCAAAGTCCCTATGAAACTTAATTATTACCGATATCAATAAATTCCAAGGGAAGCTATCGCTATTATTCAAGTTTACAATTTTGAAAGTTGGGAAAAATAAAAATTCCGCGGTAAATTTTATTCACGATAGTCCTCAATATAATTCAAAAATTGAATGAAAGGTTACCAGCTCATACTAACCTATTATTTTTTTCAACTTTTTTTCGCTAACAAATTTTATATTTTAAATGGATCCATTTGATGTATTTTTTGAAAATTTTTTAAGTCGCATTTGAGTAATTTTCCTTCGTCATTTTGAAGGAGATGTATGTATAACGTGGCCAGTAACATCCTGAATTGAATTCAGTCTTTGCACTATTTCGATACATAATGGCTTCACTATGAACAAGCCTGCTTAACAAATTTGTTGGTTCACCTGTGTATTTGTCACCAAAAAATGTCTTCTTGGAAATGCTTGAGTCACTCTTTAGTCCATCGCTTTTCTATAAGAAATGTTGGTTAATGAGGAGACTGATCATCAGTAGTAGAAGAAACCTACATATGATTCATCAGTATGAATAGTAGATCTTTAAAAAAATAAATCAGAAAATGAAACAAATTTCAATCTCAGTTTTTTTCGAATTTTGGGGAGAGAAAATGTGTTCCGATTTTTGAAACAATTAATGTTCCCGACAATTTATTTTATGCGAAAACAGAATGGACTCTATACAAAGTAATATCTCATCATTATCGCTTGTCGAACTGACTTCGTACTGCAGCCTGGAAGCTTTCGTTTATTTAATTACAATTTAATTTTGTATGTACATACATATGTCCTAACGAAAAAGAAATTTTTTGAGCGATAAGTAACTAGCAGCGGCATTTCAAATTACAAATTCATAAATTTGACACAATTTTTATAATTTTTCAGATGTTGAACTGTTCATTCGTTTAACATTTGACATTCTTCTACTACATACGGTCCAGTATGTTAGGAACTTTTAATAAAAAAAAAAAATATATCTTAACCACAACCTGAACGTTCGTATTTAATCATTATCCTCTCTTCTTTCTCCTTTTATTTAATCAGTATTCTCTTTTCTTTCTCCTCTAACCAGAGATAAAATTCAAAAATCTCTAGAACCAACTTCAATTAAAAATTTTTTAAACCTAAATAACTTCCCATAAAGTCAAACGTTTTGTGTCCTGACTAATATTATTAAAGAATAATTAATAATAAAATAATTTGTTCAATTAAAAATCTCAAATATTAACTACACAAACAAATTACTTAAAATAAAAAAAGCGATATAAATAATGATAATATAATATTTATTGTGCCTGTAAAAAAAACATCCCATACAATTTAAATTTATTGAAACTTAATAGAAAAAAAGCAAAGAAAATAATTAAAATAAATAAGTACATTTTTCTGTTTAAAGCCAAAACTGAATGAAAATAAACAAAAAAAAAAGCATTTCCAATTGATAAAGTAAAAAAACATTTCCTAATTTTATTTATTTTCAAAAACAAAATAAAAAAATATTTTATATTGAAAAATAATAAAAAAAATCATACATAAAATATATATATTTATATTTAAATAAAAATAAAAATAATAAAACAACATAGATATTTATATAAGTAGAGAAAAAAAATAAATGTGATTAAAATCCACAAACAAAATTTAAACACCAATTAAAATTCAATAACAGCGGACAGCTATTTTAAAATAAAACAAAAAAAAATAGGTTCGATTTTTATAGGAACTTGCATGAGACACCATATTAATATGCTGAAGGCAATCCCAGATGTTTCTCCTCATTGCACCCACTAACTATTCATTCTTTTCTTAATATAAAAAAAAACATGAAGAAAACATAAATTTAAAAAAAAAATGTGTTAGTGAGAAAATAATTTATATAAACAAATAAAATAAACTTAGATTTAGGATCACAATAAAAATTAGAAATTTATATACCTACTTAAAATAAAAACCAAAAAAAAAATTAAAACAAAAACAAGCTTGCCATAACTGAAATGCAAAATAATTCGTCCCATAATTGCACATAAAACATAAAGACACTTAGAAAACACGCATGATGATGTGACACAATCCCACTCAGGATAAATGAGTTGTTTTCTATTTTGCAAATTATTTTTCCATTGAAAACTAAGAAGAAAAAAAAACGATTATTAAAAAAAATATTTTTTAAATGAATCTTTAGAAGATTTTTTATAGCTTTGCGTGCTTTTTATGTACACACCAAGAGAATATTGTATTTTATAGAAGAAAAAGAAAATTTAACAAAAAAAAAAAAATTGCAAATTGTCCAAAACAAATTTTATTTTGCAAAAAAACAAACAACTGCTTAATCATGTTTTTTTCTTCAAAATAGAGGCAAACACAAAAAATACACTTAAAGTTAACTCTTAGAGGAGAAATAGTAGCGACAAAAATTTATTAATAAATTAAACAAAAAAAAAAAATTAAACAAAATTACAAATAAGTAAAATGTCATTTAGACAATAAAAACATTTAAATAAAATAAAATGTTCATCTATGAATAGAACAAGATAAATAATTAGAAAATAACTTCCGAATTATTCCTAAAATAAACAAAAAAAAATCAACAACTGTGTGTGAAGAATGATGAAGAATTTGTAGAAAAACAAACGATATTAAAATATTTTCTAAAACGTAAAACAGTCACAAAACAACAACAATTAAACTTGCTTTTCTTAATTCAAATTTAACAAAAACAAAAAAAAAACAATTTTAAATCAACAACAAGTTAAGCTCGTCCGAAAAATTGTTATCATTTTAAATAGTTTTAAGTAAAATTAAAATAAACAATAGATTTGTAAATATCGTAATAAATCTATACAAACAAAAATAAGAAAAACAAGTAAAAATAAAAACAGTTAAAGTAATTATAATTTAAGTAAAAAAGAAAATTAAAAAAACATGAATAAAAAACAACACAAAATATTAAAAAAAAGCGAAATGTTTTCTTTTCTTTTAATTTAACTTTTGTTCGGCATACGACACGAACTTAAAATCCTACGTTTCTTTTTTTTTTTTAACTGAATATGCAGCCCTTCCCTGTGGGTGTGTTTCTTTGTTGGGCCGTAGCAACAATCAAATTAAGAGACGACTTTAATATTTGAGCGAATCCAAAACAAAGATCTAAATTGAATAGAATTAAAAAAACAATAGAATTAATTAGAAAATATTTTTTTTGGTAAAGGTTTTCAAAAATATAATTTATTGCAACCGATTTCACTAGAAGAAAAAAAAACAATTTCTGGTTATTAATCTTGCGATGTTTCTGCGACCCTTTTTTGAAATTCTTTTAAACTTTTGCTCGGAGGTATATCGGTCTCAATATGACATCCGACCACATCTTCAAGGATAAGACTTGCTTTGGTCAAAAAACATATCAACAATAATCCGAACTCCTATGTATGTAAGTGGGAACCAAAAAAGATTTTCAAAGCAAATTTTGTCAATTTAGTTTCTCAATCGTTTACCATTTGGAGTTTTGGCAATTGTTGTTTTGCTCTTGTATGACATATCAGATGTATTTAATTTCTCGTCTTTATATTCCGGTGCTAATTGAAAAGAAGAATTAAGGGGCTTTTTATCCCTTGGTGGTTCTCTGGATCTTGATAGATTCATAAAACTTTTCTGTGTATCCAAAGGAATAGTGGGAATACCACTAAATTCTTCAAATCTTGGAGATCTGCAATATTTGTGAGTATTTAAAAATTTGCAATCAGATTGTTCTCATCAAAAGCTCACATTGACTTTCGAACAGACTTCTGAGATCCAGAGCTACTTTTGGATGAGCTTCCAAGTGATCCTTCAAGTACTGGTGTATTGGGGCCTATCGGTAATCTCCCTGGAAATTTTGTTTCCCTCGGATTTTTTTGTTCCCACGAAATTTTTTTCGTCAATCGTGAATCTCCCTCGAAACTTTTCCCCTCCGATAAAAAGAAGTACCATACATCTGTTGTCGAAAAACACCTTTGAATTAGGTAATAGGTATGTGTAGTTTTAAGGCTTCCAATAACATTAAAATCCCTCAGAAATGGAAGAAAATCACGATAGCCATAAATTACGCGGGAATATTTCGAACTCATTCACGATCGCGATTTTTCGAAAATGGGAAATCTTCCCAGGGAAATTTTATTCACGATAGCCCCCATTCTTTTTCAGCAGCATATAAATCTTCATCTGGTAAAAGGTTGTGCGCATTCAAACCAAAATATGAGGACTTTAATTTTCCAATAGACGAATACGAAGATTTTCCCGAATTCGAATTCAAGGCTGGGGCTTAACTCTGTAATTCGATACGAAAGTAAAAATTGTTCGAAAGTTGTTTCCGATTCTAATTTCAAAAGATACTCTGTATAACTTTCGAATCCAAAGAAAATGTTGCAAAGAAAACTTTGCAACTTTCGAACAAATGTTCCGGACTCGAGCTGTATTTTGTCAAAAATGACATTTTAAAATCAACAAAAAGTCAAATACATGATTCGTTTATGATTTATTAAATTTATTCGTTTTTATTGAAGTTAACTATGGATATGGATTTATTTACATTGTGGCTTGTTGAAGAAAGAATTCAAAGAAAGATAATAAAAGACAATTCCAACATAATGGGTTTATCAAGTAAAAGATAATGTGATATAAAACAAAACTTAATGACGAAATCATTTATCTATACTAAATATTTTTTCTAGTTTTATAAAAAATTTTTGTCTTTCGAAAGATGCATTTATGTATAAGAAGAATTCTGCACAAAGATCTCCGATTATTCGCTAACAAGGTTCTATTGACTCAGCAATCGAAGGCGCACGACAATCCGTTTCGTTATTGCTTCGCAGTTTGGCCATTAAAGCAGCTTGAATTGGACAACGATTTTGGGCCAAAAATCATCTTTTCTGACGAGATGCATTTTGATCTCGGTGGCTACGTTGACAAACAAAATTGCCACATCTGGGGCTCGAAAAACCCGTACGATATTGTCCAGAAGCCAGTCAGCCCTATCACAAATTTCATCGTAATCGAAAACTTCTTACGAATCCCGAAAAAAACTATCATTATAAAATCAACGAGAATTTCAAATTGATTTTGTTTGGTATTCATATTTTTGTTCGTGGTTTCCCTTTGAAATAAGAAATAAAATGCACGACTGGATCGCACGAACTTGCTCTTATGTAAAAGTACTTTGGAATTCAAAATACATTTTATAAATATAAAACATGGATCGTTGGAGCCGTTTTCGAGATAAATAAGATTATGCATTATACGGGTGTATGGGGGGTACCGTTTGTCTTAGAGCTAAAAAAAATTTCAATTTCTCCTCTAGGGAATCACCGAAGACCCTTAAGTACCGAGTTTGAAGAAAATACCTCCAGTGGCTTAGGCTCTAGATCAAGGTACAGACATACAGACATACAGATATACGGATATAAAGACAGACAGAAGGAATCGTCGGACTTTATTCGTCTTCGCTATTACCGTAATGTCAACTTTGATCAAAATCTCGAGTTCGATTTTTTTTTCCAAATGCAGAACTTGCCCTATAGTACCTAATATCGCAAGTAAAAATCATCAAAAACATCATCATATTAATATTTATTATGTTTTCTTCAATAAATTTATAATTATAAAATAAATGTACTTACAATTTAGCTTTATCAAAACTTTTCCGGATGGTTAATAGATATCGAATGAAATTTCAGATATTCGAATGTATTTAGCAACGAAAATAGAGTTGTAAAGTACGACATTTCCGAATTTCGAGCAAATGTATCTAGATAAATGAAACTCGGATTTCAATTTCCGATTTTCGAATAACACAGTACATATTTTCCGAATTCTAACGATTTAGCTTTAGAATCGAATTACAAAGTTAGGCCCCTGAATCATAACGTTTAAAACCATGTCACGGACCTTCATTACATTGCTTTTCTTTTGGTATTACATATATACTTTTGAATTTGGTTAGTAATTAATTTTGTTTCGCCCAAGACAAGTGAGCTTAATGCAAAAAGCAAACGAAAAACGATATAAAATAAAATAAAAATGCTACAAAAAAAATAAATCTGAGATGTCAAAATTGAGAATGTATCCAGTGCTTGCTTTTTTTTTGATTGTAAATTTTACACTGAAAAACATTTGACATTTTATATTTCATTTTTCAAAAATTAAAAGTCAATGAGCTGAAAACTTATTTTGGTGCAATTTAAGGCATAAGGACTTACACTTTTCAATTCTGGATACCGTCCCATGCAAGAAGACTATATTTTCGGTACGTAACCAAATTCTTTAGGAAATAATGGTATTTTGAAGGAGCTTGAAATAAACGTTATCATGAATCAATGAGAAACAATTGAAGAAGAATTGTATGGGAGGCACCATTCATAATCTTGCATTTTCTCATAACAAGAGCGGATGTCTCACGTTCTCATGATTTAAAGGCAGTACCATTGAAGAAAGATATTTTGTTATTATTAGATGCCAATGACAGGAAATCAATGGCAGGCGTGAACAAGGATGTAAATGCAATCCATTTTCACCCAATATCTTTGTAAAACACTATTGACAAGATGGGTCTTAAGCTTTATTTGCCTGTCTAGACCATAACCGCTTAATATCGTAGAAGGTGTTTTTGGATAACATAATCTAATATATAAATATATATAAATAATATAAAATTGTGATGTCACTTGCGTATACGAGCCCAAACGCAAAATAGTTGGACTACCTATGATAAAAAACAAAAATATTCTGATTCTTAAATTCCATCGGAAATAAAATCAATATTTTGGTATTTTTCTTAAGATATATTTATTTTGAATAGGAATAAGTAACAAAAACAAAATGACTTCAATTAAATAACGGCATAGAGCAATCTTACAAAATAAAATAACGATTTAAACATTTTTATAAGTGCAAAATAGTTGGCCTATGGCTATTAATTTTTATTTTACCATAGTGTTACGTCGCCTTTGGCCTTGATAACTGCTTCTATGCGTCGTGGCATTGTGTCAACTAATTTTTGACATTCTTCGTACCAAAAGACTCCCAAATATTTATGATTTTAGCTTTAAGGCCTTGAAGAGTCCGGCATGGTTCTTTTCGCAGTTTTTGATTCATTTTATGACAGCCAGTTTCAATTGGTGAAAGATCAGGGCTGCTGGAAGGCCATTCCAGCAAAGGAATAGCTTCAGCAGATAACCACGCCATTGTAGACCTTGCAGTATGACAAGAAGCTCCATCCTGTTGGAAAATATAGTCTCCATCACTAGTTTGAAGTCGTGGTATTGATGGGAGAAGCTCATTTTCCAAAATATCCTGTACTTGGCAGCATTGACAATTCCATTTACAAAATGTAAATTGCCCAAACCTCGCCCCGACATGCATCCCCATATCATTAGATATGCTGGAAACTTGACCGTTTTTTTAAGGCAATCTTTGTGAAAAACCTCTTGAATTTCTAATGACTCGTTTTCGTTCGTCGCCCACGCAAACTTCAAACCTGGACTCATCACTCCAAATAACGGACCGCCATTGACTTAAAGTCCAGTTTTTACGTTGTTTGGCCCACTCTAGCCGCTTTTTCTTTTGTTTAGGTGTTAAAAGTGGTTTTTCTTTGGCCTATGTTTTTAACGAATTAAAATTGCTCTTATTTAAATAAATCTAAAACAAACCTTATAAAATTTGTATCCAATTTTTTTCATAGTCCGTTTGCAAGTGTCGACCTAAACACTTTTTTTTATTCTTTCCCTCCATTGAACAGTTATTGCAGCGGCCGTTTGACGTCGATTTTCTTTTATTATTTATTTTAAAACTCGGCAATCTCGAGGTTTTGCAATTGGTGGGCGTCCCGTTTTTTAACCGATCTCCACATTTCCACTATTTTTGAACTTTGAGATAATGTTTCGAATTGATGAGCGCGGTAAATTGAACTGTTTTGCGATTTTATAGCTCGATAATCCCGTTTCGAAGGCTTTATTTATGGATTCCCTAAGGTCTCTTGATAATGCAACGCCACGCACCATGGTTGACATTAAACTGTTGCTGGCTTGCATAAAACAGGAGATCAATAAACAACAAAACAAGTGCATGTCATTTTTTTAATAACGGTTAACTGAAAATCTATTTAAATCTTCGTAGGCCAACTATTTTGCATCCCAAAAAGAGTAGTCCAACTATTATGCACTATCTTTGTTTGAGAGAATGCAAACTGGAGCCATATGTGCTTTCTCGAATTTAGTTCTGTTTGGTCTAATTTACTTATTAAATGTAATTTATTACATCGACAAAAAAAAAATTAAAAAACAACTGCTTGGGAATCAGAAAATATAGGCACATAAAAAATGTTAATTTGTTAATTGATGAGTAGGCCAACTATTTTGCGTTTGGGTCGTATGATAGTGCGTTTATTACCATTTTTAAGTGAGCTGCAATGAAATATCTTAACTATTCGAAGATCCTTTGTGATGTCGAGGGTTTTCAACTTAAAACGTTCAAAAAGCCTTCTAAAATGTACAAATATCGTTTAACCCATTTTTTGTAATTAATTTCTATAATCTACTAAATATTTTAAATGTTTATAAGCGTTTGTCTTTTATTATATTAATTCAACCTTGGACAATTTATTAATTTCCAATTTTTTGATTAATTGCGGAATGTTTTTTATTGTGTTGTTAAAAAGAGATGATTAATTGTAAATAAATTGACTGGCATATCAAAGAACTTCAATTTTTTTTTCTTCAAGAGTAAAAAGCATAAAAAGCACGTGGATAAAGTTAGGTAATCATCAAAATTGTTGTATATTTTTTTTTTTCTGAATAAATTCTTTCGATGCCAATGACACTGGAATTTTAAATGTACAAATAGATGTGCGAATTTTTTTTAAATTTTGATTAAGTGACTTTTTGCATGTTATCCACTTTGCTTTCTTAGATATTCATTAGTTTGGTTCTTAAAAAATGTAAAAAGCCTCAATAATAAATCATGGTCTACAGCTATTTTCAAAAATATTACGTCGACATTAGACTTCTTGATATCATTAACAGACAAATCTAATACATCACAATTATATCTGTCTAATAAGAATTTTTTATAAATAAGTTTAAGTATCATTTATCTGAATACGGATTTGAAATTCAAGACTTTCTAAAGGAAAATCTTAATTTCCTATAAATTAAGATGAGAACTTCTTGAAAGATTGTCAAAAAATTAAAACTCTCAAAAATTTCTGTGTGCGTGTTACCAGAAATGAAGGAGATCTACAATTTTCTGACGGTTCCGAATGGCTAATGAGCCGCATTTCTCATGACCGAGAGATACTCTTGCAGGATTTGTCAATTTCCCGCAAGAGGTAGTACACTCCTGAAAAACTTTTTGTTTGCAGCGTCTGAGAATCGAACCCATGAACCACTGCATGACAGTCCAACAATTATGCCAATCCAAAAACTGCAACTGTTGACTTTCCGAATTTCGAGGAATCAAAGCAAACCTCAACGGCAGCCCGAATGAAACACAAAATTAGTACCAGCTTATCTGACTTATGTAGAGGGTGTCATGACAAAGATGTGGAAAAGAGCTCATTTCACTGCCTTTGTGAATGTCCCAGCCTAGCTCAGACACATAAAACAGCCTTCGGTAAATATAGACTACTACTTGAGCAATGGCAACCCAAATATTTACTTACTCCCCTCCCGTTTCCTCTACTTTAACCTTTTTCTAAATCAATTAAATAGTGTAATATCGAGAAAGTCTTAATTTCAAAAAAAAAATTGATAAAGCCGTTTTCAAAATATTAATTTTTAAATATTTAATTCATATCCAAAAAATATTGCTTTTTTTATCCAATAAATATTTTTTTTTTTAAAATGGTAACACGTTTCTGCATACAAAATTCAATGAAAATCTGTCAAATCGATCTCGAGAACATTGAAAATCAGAAAAATGGTTCTATGAAAAGTAACTTTAATATGCATTTCTGGAAAAAAAAATTGATAGAATTTTGTTTTAAAAAATCTTTGGACGTTTTTGAGATATATGCAAATGAAAAACTGTTTGAGTTGTAACTGAACAGATAGACGTGCAGAGCTGATTGGTCAAAATCTCGAGATCCATTTTGTACAAATCCATGACTTTACAAGCTTGTAAACATAACTTTACTTAACCACCCTAAGCGACTTTGAAAACCACAAACTGAAATGGTTTTTATACTCTTAAAATCAGCTTTAAAATAAACTAAGTTGATCTTTCTTCTGTTCAATTAAAGGTTTATAAATTACAAACATAACCTAATCTAAGTCTCAACTAAAAGCTAATACAAAAACGAAATTAAGCGCCTCAATCAATCACAGGCTTTAAATCAAACTTTCTAAACAAAAACAGTTTGGTCTTGTAATTTCAAATTGATGAGTTTGGACATTTAACAAGGTAAACAGGTCATTTATCAAATTCACTAATCACAAGTCATTATTATGGTATATGGCATCGTAATCGTAAGCAAGTGTTTATTTGTTAATTTTGTCTTGTGGTATAAACTTTGCTCACCTTCACGGTTCAAATAAGAAAAAAATAAACTATAACCGAATAGGAAACGCAGTATAGCTTTATGGAATTGAGAATAAGTTCAAAAAAATGTTATAAGCCCATTACTGTCAAAAAACCGGTGTTACCCAAATAGTGTGTCGATAAAAATATAGGTCGTGTTTTCTCGGAGAAGAAAAGAGATATCGGAAAAGTTTAAACGGAATATAAAAAAACCGTTTCAAATTATTTTGACAAAAGTTAACTCAAGTGATGACATAATCTCGAGTTCAAAACACCAAAAACCTTCGGAAATTTTTGGTTTATGCACCAAAAAAAAATATTTAATTTTGTTGATCTGTGAAATTAAGTTTATCCAGTAGGTGACGCCACAATATAACTTCTAAGAGGAAGGTGTAGATACATAGTTGCTTTTCTTCGAAATCGATGCATTTTTTTTAAGTTAAGAAACTCATAGAAAATCTTGAAACATTTTCAAATCCGATTGAGTTTAGATATACGCTGGAGTAAATATTAGACATTGACATAATGAACATTTGTAACAGGGAAGCCTTTGCATTAAATTGTTCTTCAAAGTCTAAAACAAGAAAAGTCTAAACAGTAATCAGAACCCAAATCTTCTCAATCAAAAGCTATTCCAAATACTTGTCCATAAAATGTAACTTAATCTTTCTAACTTTACCATATAGAACTCATAAAATTCTTCTTTGAAGATGATCTCATCGACATCTTCACTATCCTCTGCGATTAGTACCATCTCCGTTTGGGAAGTTAAAATACAAAAAAAAATCACTCACAATAATTTTGGTGCGTGAAAACTGAAAGAGATCTTTTAAGATAAGTTGCGTAACAAAAAATAAAAAAAAAACACGACGAAGAGACCAACGAATGTGATTCTCATTCAAAGTGTCCAATGAAGAAGCCACACCGACAACAAACAACTGAGTTCCTAAAGGCCTTTACACACGACCTAACAATTTGTATAACGAACGCACTACGTACATATGCACAACTTCTTACACCGATATGGAAATCCTAAGCATTTAGCAGTGCTTCTGACAGTGTCAAGAATGTGGTCATTCCAACGAAAATTGTGAATGACAAACATACCTGTTTTGACAGCTTTTCGGCTTCTTCTATAAAAGTGCCATTCAGGGATAATCACATTGGGGTTACATTTAGCATCAACGGCATTCAACAGCTTTGAGTTTTTGAAGCATCAAACTCCACACGATTTTCTATGCCCCATTTAGAAATGCTGTAAAGATCGAAGTTAAATGAGCTTATCAAACGGTAACATTGAATTTCCACTTCCAAAGGATATGGACGTGAATTTTAGGACGAGTATGAGAAGCTGAGGGTAGAGTTGTCGGCAAAACAATAAAGTGGATAATTTTTATAAAAAAATGTCGGAGACAAAACAGAGCCCTGAGGAACACAAACTTTTATTTTGTGAAGATCAGATTTGAAACCGTAGTCCAATGCAACATGTATTGAACAATCCAGAAGCTAATTTCTAGTCCAAAGAATTTGATATGAAATATTAAACTCTATCAAATGCCTCACAAATATCAAGCGCAATAATCCACTCTTCGGCGCGATATGCCATCAGAGCACCAGTGGAACGATTGCTGCGAAAGCCCACATTGCCGGTCATTCGAAAGCTTCCGATTTTCGATAGGTATATATCTGAGCTGATGATTGATCACCTAAGTGCAATTGGTCTATAGGAGGAGGAGGAGGGGGAGGAAGAGTCGCCTTCTTTAGGAAAAGGCTGGAAAAATGTTGTTTTCGATCTTGCAGGGAAGATGTGCCAGGTAGAAAAAATACCTTTTCAGAAGATTGGGACTATACCATCAGTATCAGTTCCATTAAATGGTTTACGTTCCCAACTACAAGAGTGGCCATGTTGCTGTCAGGCAACGTAGAGCTGGCAGCAAAACCAGCTGCAAGTACATTTGCCTTACCTGAAGAGCTAGATATCGGGTTGTCGTTTAAGATGGCCATTGAAACAGAGGATGACTTTGATTTTTTTTACCTTAGGGACATTAATTCCTGGTAATGTAGGAATTTGTTTCTTTTTATATTAGCGTTTCAATGGTTTCTATCTTGTTTATGCCTTTTCCGATTTTCCTAAGCTGGGTTGGCTTTGTAAGATCGAAAACTTACTTCCCTCAACCTGATAGCTTCTTTAGAGCTTGCATCGAAGCAAAACTTTTTATTAGGTTTTACCTATACTCTTTGATAATGTAAGGAATAAATGTACGAATCCCAAGATTAAAATACAAATTTTCCAAGAAGTTTGGAATAAGTGCCAAATTTTGGAAAAAAAAATTAGGAACTTTTTTTTAAGGAAGTTCCTTAGCACATATACTTTTAGGTAGAGCCGTCTTTTTTCAACAACATTTTGTTTAGATTTTAGTAACAATTTTGAACTAGCCATTAAATCTTGTGCATACCAAAATTTATTTTATAAACAAATAAAAGCTAACTCTTTGTCAAAACTATTTCTTTATAATGATTTTATGTAAAGAATTTGAAGTTCCTTAAGAATTTTCGACCAAGGAATTGGATATTTTCTATTAAAATTTATGTTGCTCTAAATCTGTCGAAAAACATTTCCTTAATTTCATTGAGAGTTGAAAAAAAAAATTCAAATTAGTACTTTAACACTTTTTGAACCAAATTTAAAACAAACCTAGACGTACCCGTCAGACGTACTCAAGACGCGAAGCGTGTGTAGTGGCCTTAGTGGAAAAAATCACCATCAAAAAATAATTATCACACGCAATCGCAACGGTATGTTTATCTCCTCTATCGCTTACGCTTATACGCGTTGCACTAATGAAGATGTGTTGTGGTTGTATCTTTTTTTTAAGTGAATTTCCTATTGCATTTGGCGGTGTTGTTGGTTTGCTTTTTTGTTTTCAGGTATACCGATATCCAGCTATCAGTGTTCATGCAACAGCCAATTTAACAATTTAAGCGCCCATGAGCCGCCTCTTCTTTTTTATGGGCTTCCAATTGTTGCACATTTATAAGTTTATATAAAGCTCGAATCATGATTGTTAAAGGCTTTGTGGTCAGGTCAGAGGAAGATCGTGTGAAATAATGGCAATCGTCATGCATGTGTGTTTGGCAACGCATTGCGTCTACTCTATAAAAACATGTTTCGTTTGGAGATCAAGTGACCGATTTAAACTTATAGTCAGTGGCATTTTAAGCCATAATTCTCGCATACTGATTCTAGGGGCTGTATTACAACTAAACTGTATTAATTGGAGGCAAGCTAGCAATCAAATTTGGCTATCTACAATTCTACATACTTCTTTTGGGCTTGTTTTTGTGCACAATTATATAAGCCTGATTTGCAAAAAATCAAATACCACTAATATCGTTGAAGAAGTTCGCCAGAAATTAGTCTACAAATGGACTTTTCGAATATCCCATTTCTATCTAAACTTGCTATTTGAATGATTTTCGCCAAAGTCTGAATAAAAAATCTCTCGACTTTTCACCGTGTATACAATATTACAGATTTTTTAACATATCACTTACTACCCTTTTCTCCTTTAAGTCACTAGGTTTAGGGTCTCCATGAGCCATAATGGTCTCTTACTTATTTGTTTAGTTTTTGACTTGGAGGTAAATCTGGTGTATTCTGCTCTTCTTTTGTTCCATTATTGACACTAGTACCCATCGTACAGTTTGGGTCAATCACGTTATGAACCTTTTCAGTCAGTTTATGCTACTATTGCTTTTCCTTATGTTACGAGAACGGTACGGCAACGATCAACCAATTATAACTTTGTGACGATTGAGGAAATGCCTTCGATTTCTATCTGGATATTTTTGAGGAAATCAATTTTCCATTGAGTTCAATTGTCTGTCAATGCTGTATTGCGCCTTTTTTAAAGAGTGGAATCAATGATTTCATTTTCTGAGGGAGCCGTTTTATGCAATTCTTTATAATTTTGGCCTCTAACAAAATCTTTTACGGGCAAAATAAATTGTTTCATGCTTATTTCGTCAGCTTTTGTTAAAATCACCACATACTTAATTTAGCTCTATTGAACTTCACAAAATGTAGGCATATGGCTCTTTATTGTTTGTGTATAATACATCAACATGTATGATTTTAAGAAATTAAATTTCCAAGTACAAATTGCAATCGTGCACAGCTATTATATTCATTCGAAAGACCAATTGATTTCCGTAAGTTTTGTTTCTGTTTTTTGTGTTGTTAAATCCCAACAAACGATTGGGTAGCTTTTTGAAGGCGAAATCGTGAAATATCCAACTGTTTTTCGCATCTTAAATTCGTGAACAACATAAAATCTCACTTTCACAACATCTGCCCACAATGACGATGTGGTGATACGAATCATTCAGTCACTCCATACTCATCAGCAAGACATCTCAGAGCTCTGACACAATTTACCCAACTCAACAAGTGACAAGACAATTTTCTTAATTCACATCGACATTTCGACTGCATTACTTCGTCGGTCGTCATCACCTTCGAATCATCATTGCCATGGGTGGCTATCAAAAAGAGAAGCGAATCTTTAGTTTTTTTTTTTTTTTATACATTCACGCGCTCTTAACTGTCAGGCGCGCGATCTTTTGAGTGAAAAATGCTTGAAATTTTCCAAAAAAAAATGCATCTGAAATGCCATACTTCAGATGAAACAATGGAATTAGGCACATCTCGCACCCATGCATAATAGCACGTTTGGCATTGCTTTGGTTTGGCGAAACAAATAAAATGGACACAAGAGTCAAAAAGTCAACAAATTCAATCCTATTGTCTTCACAAGTGTGGCTGGCACTCCTGAAGTCGGATTGCATTACTTGCTCTGATCCGCGGCTTTGTTCCAGATTTGACATGGACGTGGAACGACCTTGAGTATACATTATACATATGGTTGATGGATACGTCATCGTTGTAAGCTGAATTTATTTCACTGACACACCAAACAATAACTTGAGCAATAGAGGCTCATCTGACAGGCTTAGCTCAACTCAGCACAGATTAGGCAGTTTGATGGCCAAATTATTTTGACAGTAATTACTGTCAGAGATAAATGTATATAGTAAAGGGATAATCTTGAAGTTAATAGATTTAGAAAAGTTCAAGTTATTAGGTGAATGTCAGTCTATATATCTGACAGCAAATCAATATCTTGTTAAGCACGTCTTTTGGAATGTTGTTACATCAATCTATCGGAGTTTCTTAGAAGGCAGGTAGTGACATTGGATTTACAAAGTCAAAGTAATTTTACTTGCGATATGTATGAAGGTTCTATATGGCAAGTTATGCATTCGTACAAAAATCGAGCTCGAGATTTTGATCAGACTTGACATTATGACGATAGGGAAGACGAAAAAAGTGGGTCTCACAATTCTCTACAGCCTTGAGGGGTCGAGTGATTTTCTTTATACTTGGTAGATAGCATTTTAAAATTTTCTTCTTTTCTTCTTTCTTTCTTAAAAAGTGTTCCAAAGATTAAAAAACTGTCTATTTAGTTAAACAAGGGCAATATTTTGGATTTCGATTTTCTCAAGCACAGTACAACTGATTTTGATTAATTTTTTTAAACTTAAACTCCTAAATAGTTTGAATAGTATTATGTATTTAAATTTGTATGGATTTAAAAAAAATCGAATTTTTTTTTGAAAACTCAATATTTCGTACAACACATGTGCGATTTTTTGAAACTTAAAAATTAACAGATTTATAATACAAACTAGAAGATGTTGGAAAATAGTTTTTTTTTATATAAAAATAAAGGTACCCACATGCATATTTAAAAAAATAGTTTTCGAAAATCGTATTTTTTCGAAAACGGTACCTAAAATCTAAATAAATTTTTTTTCTTTTGTTTAGTTTTTAGGTGGGTACTATTAATTATTTGATCAAAAAATAGTTAAGGCATTACTGACTGAACTTTTCAGAGAACCATGTTTTAGAATTTTGACTTTCTCACTATCAGCATGACGGAATTTTTTGTACAGAAGCTTTCAAAAGGTTTAAAAAAAATTGTATATCAATGCTTAAAAAAAAATATTACATTACATTACATATTGCACACGGTTGGTATTTGAATTCCATCGCCAATCTAAGCACTAATCATGAAATCATGAAATACGAGTATGTTTTAACTTGAAAAAATAATGCAAGAAAGACGGTGCTACTTTCCAACTTTCTCAACTAAATATCAGAGAAATATATCAACTTTTCAATTTATCTCGTGAAAAAATTGACAATGTAACGAGCAGTGCAGAGTTATAAATCTGCAATATCACTCAGTCTTGCTTCGAAAACAAAGATATCCTTTGAATATAAATCTTCTTTTCATAATCAACTGTTTCTTTTTAGATATAATAATAATCTTTTGAATGATCTTAAACCTTAATTCTTGTTTAAATATTTAAACGAAATCAAATGTTCCTACACAACTTACTCTTCATTCAATGGTGAGAAATATGTTCCACAAACATGTTCATTCCGCTTTAAAATTGGTACCACATTGATTTGATTTCATAATTCGACATTTTACCTAGTTTAGATTTATCTCAACAGGCTTAAATTGCGGTTTATTTATAAACTTAATAATTAGGCTGAAAATTCTGTCTTTCAAAATTTCATTCTCAAAATAAAATTTCCCTTATGCTACAACACAACTTCCAATTTCAAGTGACAAATGTTACACTTTTCTATTCCATAGGAAAGTCTATAAATTACACTGGGCAATGTGAGCTCAAAAAGAATATTTTCGTCATCTATCGTCGACAAAAATCATCCGATTGTATCCCCGAAACTCCATTTTTAATTAAATAATCAAATTAGAACAATCTCTAATCTCCACATTATGTATGTATATATTTCATACTTCAGATGCTAACTCGAATTATCGGGGGCTTAACAGCTTATAGATTACACACAAAATTCTTTTCAATTACATCTTTATTTCTAGAATTTTTCAAACAACATATGTACATTATTTTCAAGTCATGGCCTCAAACGTCAATTTTTTTTATTTTTCGCTAGAAAACATACGACATTAAAATTATTAGTCAAAACATTTGATAAATTTTATAGAAGAATTTCAGCTACTGCAATTTTTCAATGTCAAAATTTTACATTTTGCAGATCTTTGAATATATGTATGTACATATGTATTTATGAAGTTGAGAGTCTCCAAACAATCCAAACGAGGCTGTTTTTGAATTATACATATATGTAGTTTTCATTTTTCGACTTTTCGTGTCTTCTTCTTTTGAAAATCTACACAATTCTTTAAAATGGCGCTGCCAAAAAATCACCAAGAAACTGTTTATTTATTTTTCACATTTATTTGCATCGGTCCAGATCTGGAGTCTTGCATTTTCGTCATCCCAAAATTCAATTTAAATAAACTTCTAATCGAATATTTGAAAAATTGTGAAATGCCTAGGTTTTCTTGGACAATGTAAGAACTTTCTCTCCCCTTCTGATCACGCAACAATTTATAAAGCATACATAGTACATACATACATACGCAGGAAACTAGAGTATAACTCTCATATTAAGTGAGGCGTATCCAAAACAACACTGCCCCTACTGGATATAATCCAGAAGAAAGCTTAAAACCTGATAGACGACAGGTCGATTAGGGAACCATTTGTTTCATTGCAACACCGTCGAGATTCTTTTTTTTAGCCGTACGACACGAATGTGGAATTGCTAACCACCGAACTCTGTTTTTCTTTTTCCTTGTACCCTGCATTGAATTAGTGAAAACCAATTTTTGAACGTGAATCGCGCTATCGATACATTTTTTAGCTTAAAACAATTTCTTTCTCATTTTAGGAAGTAATTTAGCGACGTTGTAGTACCCATTGGTCTTGGATTCGATTCTCAGCCGTTGCCAAAAAAGGTTTTTCAGGGCTGCACTACTTCTTGCGAGTAATTGAAATATCCTCCATGTCATGAAAAGTGATACTCATTAGCCGTTCGGATTCGACAGAAAGCTGTAGGTTTCCTCCACTTCTCCAAAAACGAACACAGAAGTGGATTGAAATTGTAAATTACTAGGTTTAGGGTCTCAATAAGCTGTCATGGCTTCTAATCTTGAATTATGTATTGGGGGTGACCTGAAGATCTATTGTGCTCCTCTAATCTATAATTCTATAGCTGCTACTCATTAACAGTTTATTTTTATACATAATCAAGTTAGGGAAAACTAAGCCCAGATTCACATTATCGAGCCGACACATGAACCAATGAATACATTCACACAGTCCATATCTGAAACACTCTCGATCCTCTCATTGTTTCTTTTGTAAGAATATTTGATCGTAGCGAGAGCGTATCGAGATCGGACCAACAGTCTGAATTTGACCTCAGCTCTTGAAGTTCTGTGTCTTTATGATTTCAATGGAGTTTAAACTTAGGCCACGATTATTATTTTGAATCGCGTGAAACGCATCATTCGAATAAATTTAATATTCTTAAATAAAGATTAAGCAATCATAGATGCTGTAATAATTGCTGCAAATTTGTGTTGTTCTCTATAATCAAATATCAAATAGGTAGGTTGATGACGAAATATAAAAATGAAAATTAACTTTGCTTCATGTTTATTCATCATCATTTGCAAAAAAAAGGTACCTTGTATAACAATTGTCTTATGGCACGACAACAACCGTCTCTCTTATCATCCTTCCCTAACAAAACTCATCTCTGAAAACGTTTCAGGGAAAAAAACCTCAAACTGCTGGTGGCACTAATCACTTATCATCGATCATTCGTTTTGATAGTTAAAACTGACGGCACAACTCAAACTCACGCCTCAGCTGAAGTCAGGCTTCTCTTCAAATAAACAAACTCAAAAAAATGGTGACAATGGATGCAGATTACAGAACGATTTTTGAGGCACATATGACACCACTCACATATGACAAAAAAAAAAACGAAGCTAGTGACACCATCACAGAAGTTGCTGCTGCTAAATCAGATGCTGCATAGTTTTTTCCTGCAACAGGAATTTAACTAACTACCTATTGTTGAATGGTTCGTTTGACTCGATCAACATGATGATGACAATTTGAAAGTACCTACTTTAACTTCAAACTTCAGCGCTCTCTCGACACAGGCTTGATCTGTTTGGCGTGATGAGGAAAGAAGCATCATCAGGAAATTCAATTTGTGAGGATCTGTCAAGATAAAGAGGCAGACACAAGTTGTGATGGAGCTTCTTTTGGAAATATGATTTTTTTTTGTAACTATTGCCACCCGAAGATGGGGGAGGGATGGATTAGAAATAAAAAGTGTGAATTGATTTTTTGGGGAAATTTATATGGAAGTGAATGTCTTTGATGGATTTATGATTATACGAGAAAGTCTTTAACATTTAAAAATGGTAAATAGTTAGTTGATTAACGACGGAGGGAGTCTTGAGGTAAGATGGTTACTTCTCTGCTTAGTAGGCAAACGTACCTTAGCTACCTATATTTGTGCGTTACATTGTAATTGCTTAAGGTTCAAGAAATATTTGAATTCCATAAATCTCCAAAAAGAAAATCATTTATTTCGCCACGTGCTGACGCCATTATTCAAAAGTAGTAATTGATTTTCCCTTGGTTCGATAAATTATTATGAAAAAAGGAAGAGAGTCTGATTTGAGTGATTGCAACATACATGATAAGATTGCCTTATGTTCCTGTAATGAATAAATAGGTTTTCGAAAACATAGCGGAAATTAATTGTCCATTAATCAATTCCGGTGTTTTTGGTCAATGGTCATCGAACACTTGAAAAAGGGTGCGGTTGTTGGGCAATTAAACAAAGGCTTACAAAATGTTTCTCTATCCAATAAGACTATCTATCAATATTTGTGTTTCTTCAATGAATATGAACATAGATGGATTCAAAAACGTCATTGGGGAAGAAAACGTAGGTGGACATCAGCAATTGAGAAATGTGTTGCAAGAAAATTGATTTCAACGAAAGTACTAAAAACATTCTATACATACTGCACAAATATTTACAATCAAACTGGTTTAAGTGCTCGAAATGTGCTAAAAATGTGAGTTAAAAGGAAGACTTAACGACGAACAGAATTGACCAATAATAAACCAATGCATGACACCACATCAAATCGCGTCAAGTGTGTTTGACGATCTTCCAGCTAGGAATTTGTTTAGTTATGAATGTGCAGTCGATGTTTTCCAATAGACTATTTCTTTCCAGAGGGTCCAATCAAGAAGAAATCAAGCTGGAAAAGAATCGATGAGCCTATTGTTTCTTCAATCGCGTATATCGCAATAAACTGCTACTATTCAGGCTGTACTGGTATTGATATTTAAAAATTTGAAAATCCATGTGTAAAAGAACATAGTTTTTCGCCCATCGTGTTAATTGACTTCACTTCAAAGATCTTGTGTTCACAAGCTTAAGGCTGAATTCGTTTTTCTATTTTTTTGTTATGAATAAATATACTTGTAGTTATGTAGATTGATGATTTAGAAATTGTCAGGAATTGTCAGAAACCTATATTTTAAGGTACTAGTATGGTCTAGAAATCGCAAGAAACGCATGATTTTTGTGATTTTTTTTCTCGGAAACTTTATAAGATAATAACATATTTTTTTTTTAAATAATGAATACATATGTCAAGAGTACAAAAAAAAATTTGTTTGTCGAATTTTGGCCGAATTATAGAGGGCGTCAACGTCGACTCATCAAAAAACACATTTTCCCATGGCGGACAGTTAATCTCCGGATCTACTGAACCGATTTTCAAAAAACTTATTGCAACTAGATTGTTTTTATGTTTTCTAAGACAATTTACCACAATTTGACCAAAAAGTTATAAATAAAAAAAAATGGCCAAAAACATTGCCAAAAAAAAATTTTTTTTTTCAAAGCTCGAGATTTTTTTTTGTTTTGACTTTTTGAACAAATTGTGGTAAATTGTCTCGTAAGAAACCTTCCTTTAATGAAGCTGAAGATCGCTGCATCGAAATTTATGTTTTCATTTAGGATAGCAGATCTCGATAAGTATCAAAGATATTGGAATATTTTAAACGCCAAAATGTTGGGCGCAAATTTTCCTAGGGGCGATGTCCGTTACTTTTTTTAAATTGTATATCGTTATATTTTATTTTAGTGAGTTTTAAAACTTTTAAGACAAAAAAATTTTTAGGAGAGGATATAGACCGCAATAATTTTTTTAGAAATAAAATAAATATGACCCAATGTAGAATATACGTTTCTCTAGGGGCGATGTTTCTCCTTTTTTTTATTTTTTTTTTTATTAAGCTTATTTAACCATGATTTAACCATGAAATTAACAAAAAAAAACAAAAAGTTTGGACCCTTATAACTTTGGATTGACTAATCGTAGGTAAAAAATCGGTACATGAAAAAATTAGAATTTCCAAACTCTAGGGGCGATGTTTTTTCTTTTTTTTATTTTTTTGTCTATTAAAGTTTTTTTAAACATGAAAGTTAAAAAAAAAAAAAAAGTTTAGACCCTTATAACTTTGGATCAACTAACCGTAGGTATAAGAACGGTACATGAAAAAATTAGAATTTCCAAACTCTAGCTGCGATGTTTTTTATTTTTTTGTTTATTAAATTTTTTTAAACATGAAAGTTATAAAAAAAAAAGTTTAGACCCTTATAACTTTGGATCAACTAATTGTAGGTATAAGAACGGTACATAAAAAAATTAGAATTTCCAAACTCTAAGGGCGATGTCTTTTCTTTTATTTCATGTTCTTGAGTCCTTTGTGTTTTAGCAAACTTGGTGCCAGTGCCATACTTGTAAACGGTGGGCAGAATTTGGATGTCTGAACTACTTGAAAAAAACTGAGGAAGAGTTACAAAATGTATATTTTCTCTTCAGTTGTGACTGTTGTTCTAGATGCCTGGCATTACAAGAGGAATAAAACTTGAATCATCGTTAGAACTAAACCTAGTATAATTTTGTTTTAGCTAAACTAATAGCTCAACACCATCCTTTTTTGGTTTAGCTAAACTAAAAGCAATAAATATTTTTCAATTCAAATTTGTTAAACATATCTCATAATATCTATCTAATTATTATAATAGTTATTCTATAAAGTATATTCATTCTGGAATTTTCTTTTTCTTTGTCTTTGCTGAAATTTTGTTTTTGTTTGTATAACAATTAATCTTTTCTTTATATAATTGCAATTTTGTATAATTATTATCAGAATTATTAAAACTTGAATCGAAAAAATAAAAATTCATATGAAGTAAATATTATAATTTTGATCGTATACAATTATTAATATAATGCAATAATAAATTTAAAAATATTACAAATAACCAACATCTTAACTAACTAACACAAAACGTAGATATCTATTTTCCTTTTTGTTGTAATTTGTTGCTAGACAACAAATGACTCAAGAACATGAAATAAAACAAAAAGAAAAAACATCGCCTTTAGAGTTTGGAAATTCTAATTTTTTTATGTGCCGTTCTTATACCTACGATTAGGTGATCCAAAGTTATAAGGGTCTAAACTTTTTTTTTTAACTTTCATGTTTAAAAAAATTTAATAAACAAACAAATAAAAGAAAAGAAAAGACATCGCCTTTAGAGCTTGGAAATTCTAATTTTTTCATGTACCGTTATTATACCTACGGTTAGTTGATCCAAAGTTATAAGGGTCTAAACTTTTTTTTTTTTTTTTTAACTTTCATGTTTAAAAAACTTTAATAGACAAAAAAATAAAAAAAAGAAAAAACATCGCCCCTAGAGTTTGGAAATTCCAATTTTTTCATGTACCGATTTTTTACCTACGATTAGTCAATCCAAAGTTATAAGGGTCCAAACTTTTTGTTTTTTTTTGTTAATTTCATGGTTAAATCATGGTTAAATAAGCTTAATAAAAAAAAAATAAAAAAAAGGAGAAACATCGCCCCTAGAGAAACGTATATTCTACATTGGGTCATATTTATTTTATTTCTAAAAAAATTATTGCGGTCTATATCCTCTCCTAAAAATTTTTTTGTCTTAAAAGTTTTAAAACTCACTAAAATAAAATATAACGAGATACAATTTAAAAAAAGTAACGGACATCGCCCCTAGGAAAATTTGCGCCCAACATTTTGGCGTTTAAAATATTCCAATATCTTTGATACTTATCGAGATCTGCTATCCTAAATGAAAACATAAATTTCGATGGAGCGATCTTCAGCTTCATTTCCTTTAAATAACCCACTTTGATTTTTTTGTTTCAGTCCAACCAATCCTGAGCTTAACTGTCCGCCATGGGACAATGTATTTTTTGATGAGTCGACGTTGGGCCTTCTATAGTTCGGCCAAAATTCTCAAATTTAAAAAAATTTTTTTTTTTTGTACTCTTGACGCATGTATTCATTATTTAAAAAAAAATTATGTTATTAATAATAAGTTTTCTGAGAAAAAAATTCCCAAAAATCGTGCGTCTTTTGGCGTTCTAGACCGTACTAGTACCTTAATCGAATCCCTGAAATCGCATCTAAAAGTATGGTAGAACCGATTTTGCTAATTTTTTTATACTAAAGCTCCCCAAAAATTTGAAGAGTAAAACTTTTAAAAAACATTTTTTGCATTTTAAAAAAAAATCTCTTGCTTGATTTCCTTAAAAATTGACAATTAAAAGTCTCTTAATACAATTGAGAAAAAAAATTATTGTATCTAAAAATAACTGTACCCACCATACAAATGTTAAGAACTGGTTTTCGAAAATCGCATTATTCCCGGAAACGGCTTCTAGAATTTTGATAAATTTTAACGATCTATAGTTCAATAAAATATGAATTTATGCAAGAACAAAAATTATAAGTCGTTGTAGTGGTTTCTCAAAAAAAACTTTTATATACAAACTTTTTAAAAAAAATTTTAACAAAAAATTTTGGTATGCCAATTTAAAGTTTTTATTATTGTTTGAATACAAATTTAATTTACAAAAAAAAATATTAAGCCGTTTCTGAGATATCGAATTTTCAAAAAAAGAAAAAATAGATTTTTTTTTTAAATTCAAAAAATATTTATTTTAAAGTTTTGAAATGCAATGTGTTTTAGACTTTTTAGAAGCTAATCTATAAAAAAATTTCATTAAGATCCATTATGTCATTAATGAGAAATGGTTCTATGGTAGGTACAACCTGTAATATCTTAATTTCAAAATTTGTTGTATTAAATTAAAGATCCTCGTTTTCGAGGAAAATACGATTTTTGAAAACCATTTTTTTTTAAGTTTTTAGCATTTGTATGGTAGGTAAATTTATTTTTAGGTAAAATAAAATTTTTTTTTTCACATTTTGTAGATTATATTAAGAAACTTTTATTTATCCAGTTTAAAAAAAATCTAGCATGGGGTTTTCGAAATATTGAGTTTTGAAAAAAAAAATTAAGTTTTTTTTAAAAATCCCAAAATTTTTTGTTTGAAAATTTGAGTACATACACAATTCTATTTATGTTTTTAGTGAGCTTTAGCAAAAAAAAAACGATCATAATCGGTTGTACCATTTTTGAGAAAATCAAAAACATAAAAAAATGGTTCCATGGGTGGTACCCTCAGTAACCATTTTTCGAAATTTTTTTTCATTACCTAGCTTTAATTGAATTAATTTTTTTTGTATTTTTATTTTTAAAATCTGTCGAACAGTTTTTGAGAAAAAAAATGTTTATAAAATTTAGAAAAAATTCGTATGGCAGGTACCGTTATTTTTGGTCTTAAAAAAAATGAAGAAAAAAACATGTGGGGGAAAAAATTAAAAATGATATCTACCAAGTTTAAAGAAAATCGGCCGAGCCGTTTAGGCTACAGTCGAAAAAACAGACAGACAGACACAGAATTGCGAGACCCAGTTCTTTGGTCTTCGATCAAAATCTTGAGTTCGATTTTTTTACGAATGTATAACTTGCCTTATAGTACATACATACATATGTATAAGCCGCAAGTAAAAATTCAATTTAAGATATTATTGGCTGTTCCATAGAACCATTTATTCCAATTTTGAATATCTCCTTATCGGCATAATGGATTTTAATGAAATTTTTAATACAGATGCTTCAAAAAAGTTTAAAAAACATTGCATTTCAAAACTTAAAAAATTTTTGTTGGCTTTTGAAAAAAAAGAAAAATCATTTTTTTGGATAATTTTATACCTGAAAAACATGTATTTTTTTTTTAAATCTAATTTTTATTCGTAAATAAAAAAAAATAAGTTGGCGTTTAAAAATTTTTAAGCATTCAAATCTGATCCATAACTTCTTCTTGATTTTCTACTTTGACATCAAACTCAACCGAAAAGACTGGAGGACAATTCTTAAAAAACATATGGGTGGACTCTTTAATTCCTTTAAGAGATACAGTTTCTATAGAATTCACTTAGTAACAGCTGTGTCTAAACTGTGATATCTTTATCTAAGGCCTCTGTTTTCGATCTAGTGGTAAGGTATGCAAACATACAAGTTTAACTGAAAGATATTGGTCTTAAATTTTGACCATGTCTAAGAATTCTACAATTTTAAATATATAAAAAATATATTTATCAAGAAAAGAAAAAGGTAAAACGACTTCACAAAAGCTATAAAATATAAGTGTTACCCATTTTCAAAAAAGTCCAATAAATTTAATTGTTTTTCGTAAATGAAGTCGAAACGATTGACTCCTAATTAATTTCAAATAATTTATTTGAAGCCCTTAATAAATGTTGAATAAACCAAGGAAAACTCTCAAAAGTTTCATAAAATCATGATTTCCTCGAAATATCGCTTTATTGAAAGAAATTTTATTGACCTTGACACATACCTTTTATTCAACAAAACCTTCAACAATTGTTCGCAATGAAATCTTTACCAAGAGCCTAAGCTTCAAAAGATAATATTTTTTGATTGATTGAAGTAGATTGACAGTGCAAAACCGATGTTGACATAAATATTTTTTCTAGATAAAGCAATATACATTCCAAAATTAAAAGACACACTTGTGATGGCTTGAGGAGCAAACTAAGATTTCCACTTCAATTCGCACTCGATCACGACAAGATCATATGTCCATTAGAGTTAATACCTAGAGAGATCGTCTTGACAAACAGCGATCAATTTAATATTTTCGTCATCATCGATTCACTTGATGAATATGAGACTTTGTTGCAACACACTGACTTAGAAAACGAAAGGTTTCCGATTGCACCAGCAATGCATTTGCTATTTTATCGCTCAATTGAACGTCACTTTATGATGTCAAGATATTGTGAGGACGGCAGCTTCAGATAGTAGACTTGCGAGAACCCTTCTTCTGCCACTGCTTCTAATGTCGGTATAGTAATAATTATACCAGAAAACGGTTTGGCACAATTCGCCATGCTGTCGAATTAAACTGTGGGAGTTGATGGTGTTGATGTCAGCATCTTCTTCTTTCTTCTATCAGGGTTGTATGATAATGTACTTCAACAGAAAACAACTGTGATTCCATTTCGAGCATAATTACAGGGTTGCCAATGTATCGTGTTTAAATGATAGGACGTGCAGACACGAGCTGCTAGGCTTATCTTGAAACATTAGAGATCGTGCGATGATGATGCAGATGAAGGTTGAGGGAGGGGGTGATCGCATAAAGCTACTCACACCGCGAATAGTCAGAATGATTGAAAGATTAATTGAAGTGGTGCTCCATCTAAATAGTATTTTTTTTGCTTCGACAATTACAGCAGTTACACTAAATTGCTGCAAATTGCTTGACATTTGAAAATGGAAATTTAATGATGCTCAATGATGTGGTCCATGGAATGTGTGATGGGAATTAAAGAATTTTATATGATGACTGTGCTTGGCGATGATGAGAGGTGAAAAATGTGATGGTTAGCGAGAGAGCGAAGGATCCCACACCTCCTACACAAGGTACTTAACCTTATTGCTTTGCATTTTGCAATTTACGGTTCTTAGTAGAAGAAGGGATGTCCTGTTGATTTCGATAAACCGGGCTTTAAAAATGAAAAAAAATTAAGACTTCTCTTCACTGACATCTGATATGGAATAAAAAAATGCTCTGGAATATGAGTCATATAGCCTTAACCTCATCACTCTAAAGTTGTCCTGATTGTGCAACTGAAATATGACTCGAAATGCAGTACCTATCTACCTACATTCGCGTACTTACCTATATCCATTTATTGAAGAAGACACCACCTAATTGATACCTTGACGATACCCTCATTGTATCAGTCATCGAATTGCGTTTTACACGATTAGGGAGGGTAGAGACAACACCACGCAATAAATTATACACATATGGGTAGATTCATTCAATGCAATCGGCCTCCAGATTATGTTTATGTATTTATCTGCCCTTTCAATAATTCATCTTGATTAAGTCAAAGTTTGCGTTCAAAGGGGCATCGAATAATTAATTAACAGGCAAGCCAAACGGACAACCAGGGGCTTCGAACAATTGCACATTGAAAATTGTTGATCCCAACATTTAATCTTGAATTGCAATATTTTGGAAGTTCATAACCGGAACAAATTGGAGAAACAGGAAAATAACCTTGAAGTTCATTTTATTCTTCTTCGCACAAAAGGACCATTTTTATAAAATTATACACATGACATCAGTTTGCTTAAGGATGATTAACCGGAATTGATGATCGTAGAATATGCTGTTTTTCGGTTTATTTAAATAATCTCTTAGAAGGACCGTCACCAGAATTTGTTTTTAGTAGGGGATTTATGTAATGGTTGGTACCTTTTGAATCGATTACTCAATTCATACAATATTATAGCCGTAAATTCTCAGTTCCCTAAAAATACTAATACATCAACGTTATTTTTAAACAAAATTATGAAAATGGTCAGCCATTTTTGGATTCGTACAAAATTACATTAACAAATTATGAAGTTCTAAAAGTTAAACAAAAAATTAAAACGACATAACCTCGAACGTATTTTCAGCGCAGAAAAAATTAATGTAGATTTCGGCAGTCTGTGGCGGCCATGTTGTTTTAGTGACATCTGTCAAATCTGTTGTTTATTGTTCAGTTACTGATGCTAAATCACCGTGGCTCGTTATGCGCGTTGCGCTAATTTTACGGTAGACATGGTGGTCCTTCACAGTTAACTGTTCTACGTTTAGTGGCCAGGCCAAATTTGAGACGAGACCGCCCTTTCGGTAAATCAATCAGCCAACATTCGTACATCAAAGGAATGCAAGATCGGCCAAGAAAATTGACGTGGTCCGTAGAAGTGTACAGCAGACACTCGATTCCTCGCCGTGCATAAACAAGAACACGTCCTTTCGCAGACTTAAACCTTTGCGTCGGGACTTGGGCCTACACTCGTACAAGGTCCAATTGACCCAGAAGCTCAAAGTAAATGACCATATTCAACGACGTTTGTTCGCTGACTGCACTTCGAAACTTTTGGAAGAGGTACCCAATTTATGTCGATAAATCATCTCTAGCAACAAGGTGGATTTTTGGATGAATAGCTGTGTTAACACGCAAAACTGCCGAATGAATATGGGACGACACCAACAAACACGAGGTTTACCAGGTAATAATGCATCCTCAAAGAGTTACCGATTGGTGTGGATTACAGGCCGGCGGCGGCGCGGCGTCTTTGGTCCGTATTTTCTGAAAAACGATGTTGGTGAGGCTGTCATTGTTAATGGCGACCGCTGCAGAAGGATGATAAATTGATAACCAATTTCGGATGACCCAAATCGAACCATATGTACCTAGACGAAATATGGTTCCAGCAGCATTACCACACATCGGTTGCCCCGATTGACATTCTGCATAAGCGATTTGAGGATGAGGTTATCTCTCGCAGAGGAGTCGTGAATTGTCCACCAATGTCATGCGATTTAACCCCGCTAGACTTTTTCTTGTAAGTTCCTCAAGTATCAGGTCAATGCGAATAAACTACAGTCAACGAAGGACCTTAAGGTGAACATAACACAGGCTATCGCTCAAATTCAGCTGGATGTATGCGGAAGAGTCATTGAAAATTGGACCACTAAGATCCGTGCCATCGTAAGTGAGCACTTGAACGATGTCATATTCCATAAATAAAAGTACGAGTATACATGGGCCTTTTAAATAAAAGGAATTTTGTTAATACCTCACACACAGTTTGTTTTATTCCATTTCATCATCTACCGGGCCCTATTGAAACGATTCACTTTGAATTTCCTCAATTCTGATAAAACAATTTTGAACCAACGCTATTAAAAGGGGAGAGACTTAAAATAATCGCACAGTTTTCATGCACTTCAAGCTTAGTTATTGCTTTGAAAATTAATCATCAGATTTAAAACAAAATTCCCAACTGCGGGACAGTGATTTATCACCTAATCTTCAAATGGATTGAATGTTACCTAAATTGGTTAGGCATAACATAATTATACTATTTTTCTGGCTTATCTGCGATTTAGATTCCGTTTTTGTGGTGTGATTTTTGGTTACCAAATATTACAAATATTTCACTTGACAAACTGTGAAAACATTTGTTTAAACTGAAATAATTTTATGAATCAGGAAGACAATACAAAAATGGGTAAAAATGGTGCAATAATTTTACGACAGTGATGTATTCAAGGGAAAATGCGCATTTGACATTTGAACAATGCTTAAGGGTTTATAAGAAGCTTAAGAAAAGATGTTTAAATTTTTTGGTAAACTTAAGTTGAAATATTATAATGAAGAAAAGTGTATGCAAATACCTTTGGGAAAGTATCATTTAAGATAGGTATAAAAGTTAAACAAGATAATGGAAATTATAAATGAAATTAAAAATTTGAGAAATAAGAAGAAACAAAAGCGACGCGATATCACCTATGCAAATAATATAAATGCCTACACCTTTTTTGAACTAGACCAACTACTCTACACTTCAACACAATATAGAAGAGGTACGAGTATTGACGGGCAAAACATACTTTTTAGACAAGACAAGGTCGAATAGAGCAGAAATTAATCTTCTTTATCTTCATGTGTGTATCTATATTGTAAGCAATATTTCAATAGAGTGATACAGCTGTCAAATTTTCCTAATTGTTGCTACTTTCTGTTTAAAAATATTTTTCGAAAAAAGTAAACCTGCTCCGATGCTCAAAGACACACAAGAGTAAAAAAAAGAATTTTGTTTTTATTCTAACTAGTCTTACAAAACTTTGAACTCAGCTTAAAGCAACAAATTTCCAGTTGAGAGGAGTCGACTGTATTTCATTTAAAAATTTGTCTACTGTTTCATATCGTGAATAAAATTTACCTCAGAATTTTTCCCCACTTTCAAAATTGTCAACTTGAATAATGTCGAAAGTTTCCCTTGGAACTTATTGAGTTCGGGAATTGAGTTTCATAGGGACTTTGGCTCTCATTTTAACTGGCTGAGATATGGACGTATTTATTTAACGTAACTAAAAATTGTATTGCTAACAAAATGGGAACTTAACGATTTTTTATTCTTCAAATCTGATCTTTTTTAAACGTAAATACAAAAGGATTATCGGAACAAAACGAAGAAAAGAATTTGAATTTTTAGTTAAAGAAATGTCTTCCTTTCAACTTGACTCAAATTTTGGTATGGAAAGGATTACTTAACACTTTGAATCGTTTGCAAATGTTTAATAGTAACTTAAAATTTCTCGAGAAAATTAATTTGAAATGGATATGAATAAAACGGCAAACATGTTTTTTGTGGTACACTTTTCTCCAAAAGTATTTAACCGATTTCGATAAATTTTATATGGTTGGAAAGCCACAGTTACGGAGATGTGCAGAATATACTTGAGACACGCATTTACACACTGTGGGTCATTTTTGTTTTTGCACTGTCGAACACTTTGCATATTACATAAAACTAGCCGACCCAGTTCTCGAGTGCCAATTTATTTATTTAATTCATTATCATTCAATAAAAGACAGAGAATTCATGATTTGTTTTAAATTGTTGAATGCAATGAGAAGTACCTACTAAGAACTTACTCCTGGAGTCCAAAGGAAAACTGTTAATGGTAAGAAAACTTTCAAACCTATATGTACACATTTTTGACACATTAACAATTTTCGTTTCGATTCTTTCATGTCATTGTCCTTTAGCTGTTGTTATGGCCATAATATTGGACTCGAACCCACGTCGTTGCAGTGAAGTCAACCTGTGAATTTTGTGTTACATACATATGTACATGTGAATTTTTTTTTAAATTTCACTCATCATTTTTTCATGAAAGAAACGAACCGAGAATTGTTAATGTGTCAAAAATGTGTACATATAGGTTTGAAAGTTTGTTTACCATTAACAGTTTTCCTTTGGACTCCAGGAGTGAGTTTTTAGTAGGTACTTTTTATTGCATTCAACAATTTAAAACAAATCATGAATTCTCTGTCTTTTATTGAATGATAATGAATTAAATAAATAAATTGGCACTCGAATTTCGAGAGCTGGGTCGGCTAGTGGATATGAACTCGGCGATTAAAATTCGTCAAGTTTTGGAATTTCATACAACAACTTGCTGAACTACTGGGAGGTAACATTTTGTATATGTTTTTTTTTTTTTTTTGTATAAAAGTGTTTGAATTTGCATATTGTAGTTCCGCTAGACCAAAAAATTAAAATTATCTTCTTAAAGTTTAAATAAAATCGCTTTTAATAATTTTACAACAAACCTGCAATTATGTGACTTAAGCCCTTTTTATAACGTCAAGTAATATCGATATTATTTAAAAAAAAGTCATTATTAATTTTAAAAAATATTTAACTCACCAAATTGTTATGAGTATTAGGTATAAGTTATTATTTTCATCACAAGACTCACCTGGAATACAACAGAAAATATACATTAGACATCTGTTTTTTTTACAGTAAATAAAAAAATTTGTAAAAATTTTGAAACAAGGAATATATTTTTTTAAAGATTTAAGTAGGTATATACACTTCGAAATACAGAGAAAAACTTGATCGTAAGAAACGGATCCCAACACTCCTTAGCTTTCAATAAATGTCTTTTTGAAATTAAACTTAGGTACATCATGTTTATACAGGGTGAAGCAATATAACTTTATTCCTTTTTACTTGCGATATAGTTACTATAGGGCAAGTTCTACATTAAAAAAAAAATCGAACTCGAGATTTTGATCAAAGTTGACATACGCTGATAGCGAAGACGAATAAAGTGGGTCCGTCCGACAATTCCGTCTGTATGTCTGTACCTCGATGTACAGCCTAAACCAATGGACATATTTTCTTCAATCTCGGTAGTTAAGAGTCTTCGGTGATTCCCTAGAGGGGAAATTGAAATTTGTTTTTTTAGCTCCAAAACTAACGGTACTCCCCATACACCCGCAATGCAAAATCTTATTTATCTCGAAAACTGCTCTAACGATTTTGATAAAAAAATTAGGTGTGATATTATGGACATGGACTACATTTTGGTCAAAGAAATTTTGGGGTAAAATGTTAACGGTACCTGTCATAGAACGGTTTTTTTATTTTTGAGCACACTTAAGTTTAAAATAATATTGTATGTAAAACCATTCGAAAATTTTTTTTTTGGGATTTTTGAAAAATAAAATTCCAAGTTTTTTTTTGAAAAACCAATATCTTTAAAACGTGTGAACGATTATTTTTTGAAATTATTTCTAAAATCTATACTACTAAATACTTAAAATTTGGCATCCCAAATTTTGTTCTCGAAAAATTTTAGGGAAATTTGTTATATAAAAAATTACTTTAATATTAAAAAGATTAATCAGACGGCAATTCCATACATTTGAACATTTTTATCTCATTAAATCCAAGTTTTATATTTATACTCGTAAAATGTATTTTAAATTCCAAAGTACTTTTACATAAGAGCAAGTTCGTGCGATCCAGTCGTGCATTTTATTTTTTTTTAAACTTAAGCCTTTTTGAAAGGAGAACTCAAGGAAAAATACAGGCTTCACTGTTCTTCTAACGCATGATGGAGAAATCGAAAATACTACTTTCGGAACTAAACCACTTCTGCTAAAACTCTACATCATGAGCAACTGCCTTTCAAATAAAATGCACGACTGGATCGGATATTCTTGCTCCGATGTCAGAGTACTTTGGAGTTAAGAAATTCTTTATAAATATAAAAACATAATATTTAATTAGAGACAAAATTTAAAATGTATAAAATTGCCGTTTGATTTCTAGAAAAGTATGAATTAATTCAAACAAAATTTAAAAATCATTTTATTATTAAATTTTTTTTTTTTATATAAGAAATTTCTTTAAAATTTTTCTAGAAAAAAGTTTGGGATGCTAATTTTAAGTACTTTATAGGTAATATGCATTTTATGAAATAATTTCATAAACTAATCGTTCACACGTTTAGATGAAAGCATATCTTCTCATCGATAAGCGAAATCAAGCATCATTGTGCGTGGTTAGTACTTGGATGGGGGACCGTTCAATACTAACCGTGTGCTGTTGTTCTTTTTTTCTCTGTGTTTCACTCTGTTGTAATGTCTAAACCGATGGTCACAGTTGCCAGTGCTTTCAGTGTCTCTACTTCGTAGATTTATCTACGGAGTACTGTAATATGTAATGTAAAAATGTAATATGATTTTACTTTGCCCTACGACCTCTCAAAACCTTAAACTCTTTCTGCTTCAAGGATCTTATTAATCTTATAAGCACCCAGGTGTGAAGTTCTGTATGTTTGTATTGATCTGAGTTTGCAGTCTTTCGCGCTAGATGCTTTATGAAACAAAAAACAACAAAACCTTATTTGAGGGGTCTACAATCTGGGCATTTCAAAATTTGCCCTTGAAAGTTTTTTTTTTTATGTGCAATAGGCGCCAAATAATCATTTTTCCAGTCTAGTTATTACAGCCCATGTAGTGGGTTTTATATTGAAATTCCGGTCTCCCAACACAACGTTTTTTGTTGCCTTAGGGTAAATTCTTTTATTTTTTGTACAATTAATTAAAACAAACATAATAAATTGATAATTAAAAGCTTGTTATTTCAGCATAGAAGTGTTAAATTTTTATCTTCTCAAGTTCGAATTATGATTAATCAAAATAAATTTGTCTTACAAATATCAATTTTCATCTGGAAATTAACATAATGAAGGATTGAAGGTACATACATACATCCGTATGTTTGCATAAATTAAAATACTTTCAAAATATTTTTTTTTTTTTTTTTTTTTTTTTGAAGAAATTCAGTGAGCTCCTACAATCGATCACTTCTGAGCTATAAGCTAAAACCAACACCAAACAACCTTTTTCACCTTCAAAATGATAATGATGAATTAAAATTTTTGTACCAAATTTACAAATACCTACGAGTAGTTAAGCTATTTCTTTGCGAAAAAATTCAAATTTGCATTCATAACAAAGTCGCGGAGATATTTAGATTTTAAAATTTTTTATCTAAAAATAACAATCTGTGAACGAAAAAAAAAATATATATAAGATGATGGAACATCTTCAAAAAGACAAAAACCTCCCATTTGATTGTCCTAATTAGACATCATAACATACCAACGCAACGTACCTAACAACGCCATCGCTCGATATTCGCATTAAATAGCTCTCGGTCTAAGAAAAAAAAACAACAAAATATATATCGACTGAGTGATATATTATTCTAATAAATTAAGCCGAAACCGAGGCATATTATGACTTTGTTGAAAAGCTTTAAAGGATGACGAATCGATTTAAAGCTGAACCAAAAGTTATTGAGGAGAAGACCCAAATCATTAATCACCAGATGGTGGACTTGGAGTGTCACGTAGAGCTTGAATAATTATGTTGTGCCACACCATATTATGATGATGGCAGAGACGGCTTTTTGTCAGATGGTATGACCCACTCTGTCAAATTTGACATTCAATCCATCTGTTGGTTGTGAGGATTGGTCTTGTTCGGATTGGAACTTTTTTATTGAATGACTTTGAACTGTTTTTAATTTATTTTCAATCAAGCGCAGCATCGCACTTGACAAGGTACCGAAGTGTGTGGTGTTGAAAGGTGCCAGGAAATCGGGGGCTCAACTAAATCAAATTTTGATTGACTAATTCATAAATATTTTGAAACAATACTTCGAATTGAGTTTCGAAGGGTCAGGGCCCTTAGATTGGGATATAATTTTCTTTTCATCCGGGTAGACTCATTGTCGAAACTATCAAGCAAAAGCTTCTTGAATCATGACAAGTGATTTTTCGACAAAAAACAAAGCCCACATGACCCACTGTGCCATGATGGCAGCGCGCATCTAAATCGATTCAATGCCCCTGATTATGCATTTCAATCGATCGATTATCATACACTGTGTACTGAACTGAACTGATGGTGCTTCTGATCGATTGGTGTCGAAATCAATTTGCCTTTGATCATGAAAAAATCTTATTTGAATGCAGAACAACAATAACGCAGTCTGTCAGCTGAATCTATCTGCAGGTTTTTGATTTTATTACAGAGATTAGATGAGGTGCGCCTCGACATCATCCATGACGGTTGGAGGTCAAGTTGGAGATCTATTAAAGATACCTTCTTCCATTAAGCTATGACAATAGGCAAAGTTATACCCTTATAGTTCTCAAGCGCATTTAATTCTTAAGAGTTTAGCTTTTTGTATAGAAAAAAAAGTAAAACATGATCTCCGAAAAGGTCATGGCTGCGTTTTGTAATCAAAGCAAATTCAAAATATGGTGCATTGTAGTTTTATACCATGGGAATTCTTGTTTCCTTTTTTCTTTTCTTTGATGCAAACTTCTGATAATGGTGGGACCCAAGAATTACCAAAGTGAGATCATACACTCGTAGTGGGATTATATGGGTTTTTTCATGACCTTGCCATTTTCGGGAGTTCTTTTGTCCCATTGTTAGTTAGAAAATTAGAATAATTAATTGATGATCTCTTAAATTTTGTTTATACAAACCATAAGGTGTCTTAGTCGAAAGTACAAATTTTACGATCATCGATTTGGAAACCTAGAAACTCGTTAACATGGGCATTATGGTATTTTTTTTTGTATGTTGTAATCTGTTGGTGAAGCTCATATTGAAGGGTTTGAAGGAGTTGCCAGATTGACATTCAGAGTAAATAAATTTGCTACAATTCTGTCCGCCCCTTTTTAACTGAATGAATCGCAACATTTTTTCATAACTTTTTACTTGGGACTTATATAGGCAGGCAAGTTATGCATTCGGAAAAAAATCGAACTCGAGATTTTAATCAAAGTTGACATTACGATGATAGCGAAGGCTTAAAAAGTGGGTCTCACAATCCTGTCTGTCTGTCTGTCTTTTCGACTACATCCTAAACGGATCGACCGATTTTCTTAAAACTTGGTAGATATCATTCTAATTTTTTTCCCCCACACGTTTTTTTCTTTTTTTTTTTTTAAGACCAAAAATAACGGTACCAGCCATACGAATTTTTTTTCGAAATGTTATAAATATTTTTTTTTCTCAAAAACTGTCCCACAGATTTAAAAAAAAAAAAATTATAAAATTTCATTTAGTTTAAGTTAGGTAATGGTTGCAAAAAAATTTCAAAAAAAATTTCGTTTTTGGTTATCTCAAAAACGGTACGACCGATTTTGATCATATTTTTTATGCTAAAGCTCCTCCAAAGTTTGAGTATTATAACATATTCAAATTTTCAATTTTTAATTTTTTGGATTTAAAAACAAAATTAATTTTTTTTTGGAAACACAATATTTCGAAAACGCCTTGCTCGATTTTTTTAAATTTGATAAATAAAAGTTTCTTAATATAATCTACAAGGTTTGAGAAAAGAAATTTAGTTTCACCTAAAAATAACATACAAATGTTAAAAAATCGTTTTCGAAAATCGTATTTTTCTCGAAAACGGTTCCGAGAATTTCGATAAAATTTTTTTCTTTCATTTAATTTTTATGATCTATAATTTAATAAAAAAATTGAAATTAATATATTACTGACTGCACCTATCATAGAACCATTTTTTTTTTAATTTCTCATTTCCGGCATTACGGATTTTAATGAAATTTCTCATAGAGAAGCTTCTAAAAAGTTTAAAAAACATTGCATTTCAAAACATTAAAAAAATAGTTTTTAAATTTTTGAAAAAAATCAATTTTTTTTTGGAAAATTCAATATCTCAAAAACGGCATAGTAGTTTTTTTTGAAAATTTGGGTTTTATTCGTTTAATAATAAAAACTTTAAGTTGGCGTAGTAAAAATTTTTCTTAAAAATATTTTAAGAATTTTGTTTATAAAAGCTTTTATTTTTTTAAGAAACCACTACAAAGACTTGTAATTTTGTTCTTGCATAAACCAATGATTTCTTAAATCATATAGCATCCTCTTTTTACCTCCAACTACTAAACAAGTTGTTTTACTTATTTAAAAAATGAATTTTATGCTTATGAATAGTTTTTCTCTAATAAAATTCATTTTTAAAGTTCTTAGTCTTTTACATAAGAGCAAGTTCGTGCGACCCAGTCGTGCATTTTATTTTTTGTTAGAAAGGTAAAAACAGTCCTACCGTAGCAATATACTTTTTATGTTTATATGTTGCCGTTAAGGTTGGTGATAATACTAATACAAGAATTGTATATTTTTTTAGATGAGATTCCGCGAGATTGTGGTTTTTGTATCTCTCTGGCTTCTCTAGAGTATGTATTTGTCGGTTGTTAAAATTTCGGTAACTGGGTGATACTAGTTTCAACAAATTATCACAAAATAAACGTTTTGTATGGCAAAAGATGTCATAACGGTGTAGATTGAGGATAAAGCAGGATATTTAGTGTTCCTGAAGAAACAAGAGAAATCTTTCATTTGAAAAAACAAAACTCTGGTTCGACGATGAGTGCCAGCAAGCACATGCAGCTAAACAAGACGCATATAAAATGGCGCCCCACACAAGGACTAGAGCGAAGAACACCGGCTCCTTCGAAAGAAAACGAAGGAGCATGAGAAGTGCCCGATCCAAGAAATAGATGGATGCCATTAATCAAAAAGGTACAAAAAACACCAGAAGGATATTATCCCCGAGCCGAATCCTGCATGAATAATCAAGGGAACATCGTTGTCCATGGAAAGACCATTTCACCAACCTTTTTAACGGCGATAAAAAGATAATACTATTCGACTTAGGCGACGCAGACCAACAATATCGCCTAGTCAACCTGGACGAAGTGAAGTTAGCTGTATCGAATCTCAATTAAGAATGGACCGAATGGAGTCGCCGGCCTAGAAAGTCTTGAAATCAACCCCGAGGGACCGTGTAATAGAAGAAGACGGCGACTACCACCTGTATGAGCGGACCTCAAGCAAGTTGTGAAACTGAAGACAGCTAGCCAGGGACCAACCTTGCTGGATGAGCTTAGTAGTTAAGGCTCTGGTCTACCCCAAACTGTAGGGCCACCTTAAGTAAGTAAGAAAAAAACTTACATGCCAGTTTTTTATTTTGGTGACAAGGCCTGGCAATCGAATCTAGAGCACCGATATGAAACTCCAATACACTAACCATTAAGCAAATTGTTAAAAATTAATTGTAACAATTCGGTTAGGTAGTTAAAGCGTTTTGGATAGGAGTAGTTAGGTAGGAATAAAGCTTCGAATGATTTCAAGAAAAGAATTATCCAAAGGCACTATTGATGTGATGTTCCCATATGACGGTATAAGATTGATCAGTGAAGCTCTGGCAAAAGACAATCGTACATGTGACAGTAAATGTCCAAAATTTCAGACTGAATATTTTTTTCTTTCACACATTTTTTCTCCGATCTACAGCATAGATATGTATTCTGATCTAGATTTTGTAAACATTTTTTTTTGAGTAATTTTGGAACTTTTCAACTGTCAAAATTTCCAAATTTCTGCAAGTTTTAATAAAATTTGGTATGGAAATCATTTTTACAAAAAAAAAAAAATATTAAAGCAACAGGACAAAAATTAGTTCAAAGCTTTTGGAAATATTCTGAAACAATTTCGACTAATTTTGGTACACATCTTCATTGAAATCACTTACAAACAAATGGAAGTACATAATCAAGAACTTTACTATCAGATACTTAGACATAAATTTGACAAAATTCTGACTTGTACAATGGACAATGCGGTCTTATAATTTTGAAATTTTTTTTTTTGAATTCTCTATCTATAACACCCAAAAAAAATAAATGGTACTAGCTTATGAGTCCCCAAATCAATAAACACTACTAGCAAATTTCAATGACTTTCGTCAAGAATTTGCGCTAGGAATTATTTTTGTCGCCAAAATGCCAAAAGAGTTTTGAGTTACTAGGTCCAGAGGCTCTTCAAGCTGTTGTGCTTTAGAAGTCAGACTTAGAACTTTTTGAACTTGTAACTTTTTGTTTTGCGGACTCTGTTAATTCACTGTATTCTATAAGTTCTCAATAATCAAACAGCTCTATATTAATTGGTATAAACTGGTCTAACAGACATACTTAAATTCGTTTCACTCTTAGTTTTGTATCTAAGTTGTTTTTTTTTGTTGATTTATTTGTATGGTCCCTTTGCGGATGTCATCAATTTCTTGCTAAATGATGCTTTGGGCCAACTTCATCACGACTTCTTCAGTACTTTATTGAGTAGTTGGCAACAATCAGAAAATCTCATATCAGATTGCAATTTTTGATAAAAAAAATTAAGAAAAATAAAATAAGACGAAACAAAAACCATCTGCAGTCTCAGCAAATAAAATGTTGCAATCCGAAGATGAATTAATCTCATTTCAGCAATGATGGCGGCAAAAAAAGGAAAACAAAATCCAAACCTAAATGGGTCTGTGCTCTAATAGCTGTTCTCACTGTCTCATATTTCATTTCTTTTCATCACTTATATTGTTTTTTTTGGCTCGTTTGAACCGTTTAAATGGGTTTCCAACAACCAAACAATAGACACTTTAGAAAGGTTGCAAGTATATAGTGGCAATGTTGCATACAACTCTACGACGGACTCAAAATTAAATTAGGACACAGCAGGCGTCACTAAATGGGTATCATAAATTTCATTTCCTTCGGGTCTTGGGAAGTTGCAGATGGAAAAAATGAAAGATTCTCTAATTAGTGTGGACTTGAATGAATTCCAGGGAGAAGAATCACTTACTTAAAAGTCAACCTGTCCAGAAGCCGCTACACCACCACCACTACTAAATGCACCTCTCCGACAATCGATTTACGATCACATTGTTCCCTCAAACAACATTCTCAGTGAGATGGCGGCAGATATCTCTTGACAATCTATGCAGAGTAGATCGCGCGCCTAGGACCGAGATCTCTATCAAGACACACGTTTCCAGCATCGCGCGGGGCAGAGTTGTTTTCTTGCAATGATAAACACAAAGCGATCCGCTTCCATGGTGCAGCTCAGCTCTATCACCACCTCTAGCACCACTCCTCCGAAAATATTTAAATAATGAAAATCCTTCTCATTTGACTAAAAATAAAAGTAACCACAAAAGTCGTCCGCCCAACCCCTTCGCGCCTTGGGGGGGAATTTTTGCGAGCTTCCATGCCTCTAACCTCGACAGCTCCCACTAAAAGGTGATTACACGGTTGTTGTGAATTTGTGATAGAAGAGCCCAGCACACTGTGACTTGTGATTGTGGGTAAAGTGATCTCGGTGCATGTCGTCGAGCATGTGGCGCACAAAACATTCAAATGTAGCGCAACACATTTTGGAATGGAGATTGAGGTTGATGAATTTGAAAATGGTTATAGAAGACTCGTTAGTGTAGCTAGATTTAGACAAAATTTTTAACACTGGGGTCATAGATGTTAAAGCTCAATGATAGCGTCTAAGGTGAGTTTTTCTGAGGTGTGAAGGTATTAGAAAGTAAGGAATCTTTTCGTCAGCAAAAATGATAAAATCTTAAATGATAAATCAAAGATTATCAATCTTAAAGCGGACAGTTTTTGAACATACATACCTAAAGTTTATTTCTATAGTTAAGCAAATTGATTATTTTATGAAAAAATAGCAAAAATTTAATAAATTACAATAAATGATGTAAAAATGACAATATTCACGCAATATGCGATTTAAAACACATTTATACCAACCACCCGACACATGATTATTTGTTTTACATTTATTTTCACTCACGAGTAAATGTTTAGAGAAATGATGAGGATCTAAAATACACTGTGAAAAATGTATTTGTCATTGAAACTTGTGGCATAAGCAGCAGGTAATTAATTTCATTATACCAATCAACATGAATGAATCAAATGAAAGCTTAAAGGTATTCAGTATCAGTAATGTCTCGTCTACTATACTTAACAAGTATACTCTTTAGTTTAAGGAACCCAGGGAATTGAAATGTTTTACTTTGTTCATTCGACTGGTATAAAACACAAAATTGAGAGCTAAGAATAAAAAATCAGAAATTAATACTTAAGAAGAGAAAATTGAATTAATTGAATATATTTTATAAGGAATTTAGAGCAAAGAAATAGCAAAGATTTGTAAATTCATTAACTGACCATTCAAAAACACAATTGTATACCATTTGAGTATGAGTATTAATATCGATGCTGTCATTTTCATTCGTTTGAATAATATAATACCCATACTTAAATAAGGCTAACTGAAATATTTCGTAATACAGAACGTAATACAGATGAAAGCGGACAAAGAAGTATATTCATTGAGTCTAAGTGGTATAAATATGCATAATATTCGTATGCACTATGCACACATTATGGCATACTCTTAAGTTGTTTATAAAAAAAATAAACAATGCCTTTTCTGTTAAATTTATTTTTATGAAATTTACACATTGATTAATTTATATAAATTACTATACTGATTGGTATAAAATGATAACTTAAGAATATATTAATTGCACAGATACGACAATTTAGGGATCTAGTCACATAAACTGAATGCATACAAAATATCTTGAATCCCTTTCAAATATATTCACAATACGGATGCAAGAGTATTTTATACCAATTATGAAAAAATAAATGGAAATAAATGTATTGCCTTTAATCTTCTTCAGTAGATCAGACTCAGACAATGCTCATTAAATAGAGAATATTGTATGAAATTGTTTTAAGCCGATAACTGGTATAATCTGATCTAATTTAATTGATTGCCAATGAATTTTGTTAAAAAAACCTATAGGTATACTAAAATAATCTTCAATTACTTTAAAACGTGAAATATTTATTTTGTATATGCTTTAGACCACTTTATACCAATTAAAAAAAAATAAATAACAGATTTTTTTTCTATGTGGTTTTGTGGGGATCAAAATGGGTTGAGCTAAATCAATAAAACTATATTTTTTTCGGTAACTTGTACTATGTATATTCTGGTCTAAAGAAAGTACCTAATGGTATTACCCTTGTATATAAAACTAATAGTACTATCAAGAAGACGAACGATTGTGGCTTAAGCCTAGGGGCAGTATTTGCTAGATTTCTCTCTGCTAAATTTAATAATAAAATATTCTCTTTTCTACTACTTGTTTTCTATCTTATCTTACTCTTCACTGTAAAATCGTACGCTAATTTCAGCGCCACCACCAGGATAATGTTCGCAATACAAAATCACGCTCATGATAATACTATAGGTATAACTTAAAAAACGAGAATTTATGTAGATCAATATAACTAATTGGTACAAAATTATTTAAAAACTTTCATTTGTTTTCCACAATAGTCATTAAAATACTTTATACCAGTAATAAATCAGTAAAAAAATCAGTTCGAAACTCTCAACTTATTTTCGTACACTAAATTATAAGCTAAAGACTGTTTAATAAGCGTTTATTTAACATGTGCCTGTTATAATCTGTTCTAAAATTAATCTTTAAACGAGAAACATTGATTCAATCACGTAGATCTTTAAACTATGTACGTTTGAAAATTCTTTACCAATCAGAAATAAAAATGAAAATTTTTAAAATTTGTAAACTTCCTTCAAATAGATTGTGCTGTTTGACACATACATACAAAAATATTCAAACAATTTATGCACATTTTATTTATTTTCTACACCTAAGCAGTCTTTCTGTTCGTTTATACCATTTAATAGGCATCTAACGAATATCCCTAATATCTTTATAAATCACTTTTAATCTGCTGACAAACGAATTACAAACGCAATAGCTTTCTTATCGCCATATCGCTCCATCGACTATGTCAAAGCAATTAAAAATTAAATATTCATACGAAAGTGCAAATGCAAAATGATCAATAGAAACATTTTTACATCAACAGAAATTATTATGTCATAAATCTCATAGCGTATCTTACAATTTATCTAAAACCATGTAAAGCTTTTTCTTATAAAATGCAACAATCTTTACAGAGTGTGTATCTCTTGTAAGTGTACTCTCTTAAAATGTATTTACCTTTTTTCCTGCCCATCTTGAAAATCTCATAGAGTTCCTCCAGAGTAGAGCTCTGCGGGCTCTGGAGTTCCCCCCCTATCAGATCAGCCTATACGAAAAACAGCTGACTCTCTGAGCACTCCCCGTAGTTGAAGTCAGTACGATGTGCACCTCCAGTTCAAGCGTCATCATCAACATCATCTTCGTCGTCGTTGTTTCGCACATCTTCCATATCCATATAATGAAGCACCTAAGCCCATGATGCCGTTCCAACTAAAAAAAAAAACCTCCTCCGCCTCATCACAACACAAACTGTGTGTTAAATGGAATCTCGGATCATGAATGGAATTTTAGTTCTTTGACAATCATCGTTCAGATCGGATGTGTTCACGGAAGCGCGGGACAATATCTCCATCAAATGTTTTGCTAAATTTTGGTTACTTTTTTTTGTCTTGATAACGAAAAGGCTTACAAAATTACGGAACATCCCCGAAAATATATCCCTTGATCGTCTTCCTTTTTTTTTAAATAACAAAAAGTGTGTCAAAATCGTATATTTTAAAATTTTTTTTATTTTTCTTTTAATTTGAGCTCGAGCTCAAGAAGTTCTCCTTGAGATTTCTTTGGCGATCTTTAAAGTGCAATATCATTTGTATCTGACGTAAATGGATGTAACGTCTTCTTAATACATAAAATAAAATTGAAAAAAAAAAAAATAAAATATAGAAGAAGCTTGTTGTGCAGGCTCTATGGGAATTTAGTTTAGCCTTTTTTAAAGTCAAAATTCTATTTATATGGGTTTTTTAAAAGCAAGTTTTAAACTTATTCATTGATGAGCCAGTCAAAAGTTGACGAATAGGCTTGGTTTGGCATTAAAAATAAAACTAACGACTTCGCAAAATAAAAACAAACCTAGAATTCGTTTATATTGTTTTTTTGTTGTTGTTTGTTTGTTAAACGGGAGCAGGTTTTACCGAAAAGGATTGAAGTTTTTATGGTGCATTAAAAAAGTATTAATCGTTGTTACATAGTTTTTAGTGTTAATTTTTGTGTTAAAGGTGTAAGATACATAAAAAGATCGCAATTCAAGGGATCAACGAATTTTTTTTTTAAACAAAAGTATTAAATATTTCGATAGATTATTGGTAAGTAAATACAAAATAATAAAATAAAATAATTATTTTTTAAATCGAGCATTGTATTAATTACTTTCCTAAATTTACTGTCAAAGTTAACAACCGAGAACTTTTCGATTATACCAGTTGACAAATGGTATTTTTATTCTAAAAATTGAGTTATTTTGTGTAGACTTTGAAGACTAATTGCTGGCCTCTATTTTGTGGGGTTTCATCAATTTTAATAGAGGAAATCAGGTTAGTCAAATTTGGCAGGAAATAATTTTACTTAACATTTTTCTCTGATCACTAACCGTTTCTTAGTTACAAAATGTTCATTTTATGTCTTCTGGTATGTTAATTTCTAGTTATATTCCTTCATTTAGCCCAATGATAATATTAACATACCTACACGTTTGTAGATGTATTATATAGCCCAACTCGAAATTATAATCAAACCTGTCATAATGATACACAAGAAGTTTAAAATATTGGTTTTTGCAATTCTATCTATCTTTTTAGGTATTTACTCTACACAGCTTGTGTTTTTTCTATAATTTGTACACATTCAATGGATTATGAATACCTACCCCTATAATATTTTGGTGTTACACAGTGCGAGGGTTTAGCTAAAATAGAGAGGATTTAACAGGAGATGTCGATGCACATTGGTCTTGGAAGCTTTAATGAAGTGGGAAATCGACAAGAGTAAAGTATTCCACATTCCAGTAGTGCGGCTAAAAAAAGAATCTCTATATTGACAGTACGTCTGAAGTTAGGTTCTAGGCTTAACTGATGATTGAGTTCAGGAATGCAACTGGCTTTTTCAATTGAACATTGTTGGTAGAAAAAGCGATAAAAAACAATTAAAGACAGGAGTCGTTATAGGACGGTTTTATAGAGAAACAAAAGTTTTAGAGCTATTCTGAATTTGATCCAATAGGTTCAAATGAGTAATGGGGGCACCAGCTCCGATATGAGAGTTTTACTCAAGTTTTGGGCGGATGTATGCTTTAAAGATCACAGCCAGATCAGAAGGAGAAAAGAATTTCTTTCATTTCCCTGTGTTTTTGGCTACGTGGAATATTATGATCATTCCATAGATGACGATCATTAAGAATGTCTTCCATGTTTAGGTTAAAATACCTTGTCTAAAATTTCTTGCGAGGGAAGTACAGATGTAAATTAGAACTGTAGACTTAAGCCTTTTTTTTTGTGGTACTTAGACATTTTTAAATATACGAATACTTAACGGACTTACCACGATTATTTATTTTATTTTTAATCAAATTTATATTGGATATTTATTGCCCGATGTTTATACGTTTCTAGAGTTTCTCTTGTAATGGTCACGGGTTTGACTGATGGCTGGTAGATGGGTGTTGTTTTTCTCTTCGACTTGTAAGTCCGTTTGTTAAGTATTTGTACAAAATTGAAATTTATTCATCCTTCAGCTTTGAAGAAAGAAAAATAATTTGCACACCCGCTATTTTGAAAAATTCTTAGCAAGTCATTTTCATCAGAGAATTTTTGTTGTTTACGACTTTCTTTGAAATGTCGATGGGTGAAGAAAGAAACCATTTTTTTTAAATGGAAATCTCTTAAGATATCAGATTTTTTTTTTTACGTAATTTTAATCACGGTTTGTCTTTGGGCTTATTTTAAAGCCTATTCAAATTAATCAAGTCATTTTAAAAAAAAAGCCTAGAAAACTAGGAATAAGTGGTAGAATACTCAAAAAGTTACATACAATTTGTATTTCTAAGTTACGAAGAAACGATGTCCTAGAATGTTCTCAAACTCCAGTGTTTTTGTGGGTAGATGAGTTTGGTTCATCTTGGAAATTTTTAAGGGAAGTGGCGATTGTAATCAATTTTTATTTACATAATTGACCAAGTATTGTTTTTGTGGGGATAAAATAAAAATGGCGTCAATTACGTTACAATCTTCAACCAAATTATTAATCACATAAGTTCTCTTAGCTTTTTAATGTTAACAATGAACAAAAATTAAAAAAAATCACTACAACAATGAGAATATAGAACAGGATACAAGTTGACAAACTTTGGTAGAGTTTACTAACAGTGTAATTCTGACGCAGAAAAATTCATGTGTTCCCATTTTTGATTTCCATTAACATCATTCAAAAAACAATAACGAGAGAAAAAGTCATTAAGAAATTAAACAGCATTTCCATCATAACTCATTACTGATACGAAAAGTCGTTAACGCCATATAGCAACGGCGTATCGGAATTGCAACGATGAAAAGATATAGAAATCGATTAAAGGTAATAAGACAAGCTAGCTTTGTAGGAACTTATTTTCGTTTCAAAGCTTAACTAATTTGATTTTGTATATTTCTGAAAATGTGAATTCTCCATGGATGTGGTGCGTAAGGAAGGGTAACTTCCAAATTTTTCAAGTAATCAAATTTAATATTTAGAGAAAACTGGTCATCTTTTTTGAGATAATTGGCAATAATTTCGAGGGAAGTAAAAAATTACCTAAGAGTATCTCTTGTCCTGAAAAAGTCTCGACAAAAAATTGTTGAAAATGCAGAAAAAAATGGTTAAAAGGTTGTAAGTCACAAGACCCTGGATTTCTACTAGATGTAGCGTCATAAGAATATGTATATTTTATTTTTACGGTCAATATCCAAAAACTTTTCAGGTCGTCGATTCAAATATAAGACACTCAATAACTAATAAAATAGACTTTTGAACGAAATTGAGATAATAATTGAGAAAGCACCTGCGTTAATTTCTTGGACCATGGGAAGTTTCAGATTCAAAAAACAAGTTTCAAACTCAAATTCTTAAAGTTTTTTACTTGGCCTAGTGACATTTTTATTTGGACCGGTGTATGGTGTACAGTGTTGAAGTTTTTCAAAGTGGTCTTTTTGTATATTTGCATTAACATTATTTTTAATATCGATTTTATACAAATTTTTTAAAACATGTTGTTCTGATGAGGAGTTTAACTATGTATTAGGTAATTTAGCAGACCAAACAATTAAATTTGCTTTTCAATGAAATGGCGTACCTAATAGTTAGTGGGTTGGACTTTTAAGCTGAAGGTATATGATCGATTCCCAGCCGCTCCTAGCAAACAAATCTTAAATCATTCTTCAAGCGAATATCTTGTTTTCAAAAATGCTTTTACACTTTACAAAAAAAAAAAAAAATAAGTAATGTTCTAATTTTTATCAACGCTAAAGCTGTACCTTATGCCAATGCTGCCAAATACCTTGAATTGGATACAAAGCTAAAATGGATAGAGCACGTCAGAAAGAAATGAGAAGAACTGGGGCCAAATTACCGCATCAGTTATCGAGTAATACGTACGTGACTGAATTATGTGACTTTGGCATTACCGCTTACGTCAACTAGCAATCGATTACTCTAATTTGACGTTTTCATTCGATCACTGATGGGACTCACTCACTCGTTCACTAATGCGGTAATTTGGCCCCTGAACTTAAATATTTTGGTAACTATTAGAGAACTCTGGCCAATCTATCCAGACCAAAATAATGTCATACAAGCAAGTGCTTGAAACCCGTTTGGACGTATGGTATCCAACTATGGGGCTGTACAAAGAAAAAAAAATGCTGAATCTATCCAACAATTTGAAAACAAATTCCTTCGTGGAATAATGAATGCCTCTTGGTACATAAGAAATAGCGATCTACATCTTGAAATGGTCACAGAAGTGGTTAAAAAACGCACTGAAGTCATACCAACTCCGAGATGGAAACAATCTTAAATGAAAGAGACAATGTTTGGAGACTTAGAAGAACCAAGCCTCATGAGCTGATGTCCTGAAAACTATGGGAAAGAATTAAAAGTTTAAACTTCTCCTAAAGTGATTTTAAAATAAGAAATACAAATCATTTGTCGATCTTTCATTGATTGGTTCTGATCCGGGTGGTTTTGGTTCGGTTGCTGGGATCCAGGTCACTATTTTAATTAAGTCAGTAGCATAAACATGTATTATTCTTGTTTCTTATTAAGAAACTCGTCTTTTTTTGAACTAAACGACTATTTATCTTCATTTCGAAAATAAATACTTGTTTCATACATTTTAACTATATTTGTAATTTTGTAAAAAATTGTAGTAGATAAATTTACAATTCAACAGTAATATTCGGTGGGAATACGCATCAGTTGACCCTTGAACCCAACTTAGGACGTTCTGTTAAGTTCAGAAATTCTTTCTTTAGCCGCACTATGTGAATGTGGAGTGCCTTACCCAACTCAATATTTCGCTCCCATTATGATATTTAGACATTTGAAACCAATGTGCATCGGTATCTCCTTTTAAATACTCTCCAACTTTCCTTAACTCTCTAACTGTGATCTAACATTTGGAGGGTAATCATAAGCCTTTTAGTGCGCGTAAAATATTTTACATACAAAAATCAACTGATTGGTATAAATTACCTTAATACTAGTATGTATATCCCCAAAAAAACAATTATACCCCTGACCCCTGGAAAAAATCGCAAAATCTCTGATTTTAATTGATATCTTTCCAATATTAATAAATCACATAAATAAGCTTGAATAATCAAATAAATTAAATTTAAGAAATTATTATTATCTATTAACGGTAATCTTCAACAAAATGACTTCATCTCATAAATGTAGATAGGTAGGTATATACATCTAAATTAAAGATCTGGTTATACCTACGAATAATTATTCTTGATGCAAAAGTTTCGCAATAATAAAATATCACTTAACCTATAACAACATTATCATTACCTTCACTGCTACCAACACCGCTCCGCACCGTTCAGTTCATATAACATTTACCGTAAATTATTAATTTTAATTACATACAATGAACATATTTTAAAAATGGGCGATGTGCTGGAATTTTTTTCAAACCTCAACTTACATACAGTTTAACTGTAACTGTAAGGTGTAAGGGAAAAAAAGAAGAAAATATCAGCTGTCACCATTTCGTCATGGTTGTTATGAAATCAAAGATAGCTTTTTCTCCTTTCCTATTACTTCGGAAGACTCCTATCTTCAGGAAAACAACAAAATTAAAATAAAACAAATACAAAAATAACTTGAAGATGAAAAAAAAAAAAGAAAAACCAATCTGACATTTTTCTCATCACTTTTTTGTTTCAAATTCTTTTTGCTCCGCTATTCATCGTTAGCAACACACCACCGACACGGTATTGTAACTTTTAAACAAAAAATGGAACAAAAAAAGATACAACAACGGTGATAATCACATCCGAGAGAACATGTGCTTTGCTTTAGAGACGCCATTTTCAGGGTTTCCATTCTATCAGTTTGAAAGAAAGAGCAAAATTTAATGAATTTATATGAAAATATTGGCGCAACATTTTAAACAGCATATTATTAAGGTATTAGTATCACACTACTTAGCAATTTGCTAACTCGGAGTAGTTTACTAACTTCTTCTTAATTTTAAACTTTTTCTAAATAGTATCGTGCAGAAGTAATTTTCCTAATTTTCTGAGCACACCTGTATGTAAGACAATGACAGCTTATGGAATACCTACACTTAGTAAACAGATCTTTTGTGAAGTTTGTAAAAAGCATGATACTAAAAAAATAAAATAAGTATTCGGTGATTTTAACTTTAATAAAAGGGTAGTGTGATGCTATATTCGATTAAAATTTGCAAAATCGTTGTTTTGACCAAATTATGACAATATTTCGCCTTTTTATCAGTTTAAAAAAAGACTGTCAGAATTCGTCTTTACGTATAAATCTGTGGTGATTAGTAGAAACATTATAACTTAAAACTAAACGGGTAAACTGATTTTCTTAGAATTTGGAATATAGTTTTTTAAAGAATATTTTTATAAATATTTAAAATTTGAAAAAAATCAGTCAACCCATTTAAGCCCTAGCTCCATGTAAAGTAGGCGTAAACATTTATGAACTTAGCATTTTTGTACCAAACACCACAGAAATATATTTTCATAGATGTGTCAACAGAACTTGCTGTTCCAAATAGGTGCTTAATTTCATCAAATCGATACTCGAAAATGATTTTACATATTTCTTCAGAAAGCAGGCGTTAGTTGGGATTTGTTGAATTGTTATTTCATTTTCAATAACTTAAAACATTTCAAATGATGGCAACCCTTAATGGGTTTGCAAATGTTTTTTTTTAGTTTTCATTTACCTAAGAGATTGTTGTATTATTCGTTTTTCTCTTTTTAATTTGGAGGAAGCAACAAGTGGATATGGTATCGGTCTTGCAAAGATACTTTTCTTTCCCCTTACCCCTTCTATCCTCCGCCTATCAGCACACCTTCAACATTCACCGGGAGACTCCGGGCGAGACTTCGTTTTGTGATTTGCTTTCGCTTTCGTTTTCAATTGATATCCTTCTTCTTTTTATATTTTAACTTCTCCGAGTTCTTCCTATAGTTTACTTTGTTGTGTTTGTAGCTTGTGGGATCTTATACTAGTAAGATACCAAAGTCAGACACAATGTTTTGTGGGGTTTATTGTTGTTGCGTTTCGTTTGTTGACCTTTTGTTGGGTTTGTTTATTTTGATCTGTTTTGTGGTTCGGTTTCTTCTTCTCGTTTTCTTGATTTTCATTTTACTATAAGCCTCGTTTTTGGTTAAACTGGTTCAACTTCAAATTGTAGACCAAAATTGTCTTGAAGTATGAAGTGTAAGAAGGATTAATAGTTCCTAAAATCAAATTAAAACAAACAATCTATGACTTTCTCATTCACAAGACATGGAATTCTGACATTTCATTTTTTTATAGATCAGATTCGATTTTGAATTCATTTGTTTGTTTTTTTGTTTTTGTTGAGATTTAATAAATTGTGCTTTGTCATTATGAGGATCTGAATGGCAAATACAAAATAACCAAATATCAAAAAATTTTAATTGAGGCCAAGGCGTAACATGAAAACGAAGGTGAAAGGGATTGTCTTATAAAATAATAATTGTACCGTGTTTTATCCCACGTAATGTTGTTATTTCGCTTTGAAGATATTCATTGAAGAGACCTTTCTATGACGAAATATATGTAGATACTCCTAACATGATATGATTATCTTTTGCATTTGATCAAAATCATAGATACGTTTGCGTAGAATACGTAACAGTAATGCATATTTATACTTAAGGTATCATTTACATAGAAGTTCATGGTGAAAATTTAGTTAGAAAAAATATTAAATAAAATGTACTTAATTTATTCACGATTATTTAAGAAAACCGAGTTTGTACATCAGCTCTTTTGTTTAGAAATACAAATACTACATTTTGTTAGCAATACCTTCCTTATCTTTCCATCTTGAATCTCAGACAAATTTAATACGAATATCTGCACAGTCATGACAAGAGGATTATTTTAGAAATAATAATTTGTTTTTAATTATTAACAATTTTTACTTTTCGATTTGTTTTATAAACAACTTGACTTTCAAACTAACTTATTAGTCTTCTTATTGATTGTCAGTGATGGCTCGGGCGTGTATAGGGTGGGTATAGGTGCCATCTAGTGGTGTCTTTTTAAATCATAGGTTATTTTGATATTGAAAGCTTTTTCTCGCTCGAAATCTTGACAAAAATTCAGGATCATACCTCCGCGGAAATGAAATGAGTCGCTATACGCTTGTACAACTTTGGGAAATATTGAAAACTTATTTCCAAAGTATAGCCCAAACAGTGCATTTTTTGAAAAGAAGTTTTGGCTGAAATGAAGCACCCCAGCCACTTGAAGGACGTTGTGTTCCATAATTAATGGGAATGTTTGCTCTTACTATTAAAGCCATAATACATGGAAAAAATTTAATTTTGTTCATTTTAATGCATTTTCAAAAAGAAACTTGTTCCAGGTTACTAATGATTTTCCAGTAGTATTAATTTTGTTTTCTTTTAAAGATTCTTAGTTGGTATGTATTTATTTCTTCGTCAGTGGGTTACGGTGTAGCGTAACGTAGGTCAAAACGGTCTTCTTACTAAGTACAGTTCTCCTCGTAAGCAGCGGATGGATCAAATGGAAAGAATAGTTGGCTCTCTTCAACAGCTGCATGCTTCTTAAATTTCAGTTTGTTGGAAAAATTTGATTTCCAAGTATTTCGTTGATGATTTGACTGTTCAGAGATTTCGCATCACAGCGTGTTGCAAACGCTCGTCTTCGAATGACAATCACTGAAGTCAGTCCCCTTTTGTAATAGTATTCCCATAGGTTTTTAATGTGCTCTTGGACTATCCTGGCAGCAATTTCTGGTAAAAAAGCGGGGGCGTATGTGATGGAGTCGTTTGTATTAAGTTTCGTCTTTTTTCCTGGTTTTTTAGCTGGTTGATTAGCTGTATAAATGTTGAACAGCAACGGTTCCAGTTTGATCCTGGAGGGACTCCAGCTACAAGTACATACAAAGTCTATGGGTTAGGAAATGTTTGATTATTCCTACCAAGTGAATAAGAAGTCCAAGTTCCGAGAGTTTGAATAGAAGTTCAAGAAGTTTCTTTTTTGTTAAGTACAAGCTTAATATCATTATGAAGTCCCAAAAGTCAATGCAGAGTAGATTGTTGATTTCGAAAACCATACTGGAATTCCGGTATTATGTACATCTCTAAAAATCGGACATTAGTCCAAAAAGTTCGTAAGGTTTGTAATAATTTCTATGTAGTCCATTTTATTTAAGATTGGTGGATCTTACATATAAGGTCTGCATTTGTTCTCTTTGAGCGATTTTCGAGCCAAGTATGATTTTTTTACGATTCTATGGGAGGTATCGGTTGTAGTGATTCACTATCACCAAATATAGCGAAATATAGTTCCCCTCAATTAATTTTGCTTATTTTTTTTTTGGTCTGTATCACAACGTACAACCTAAGTTGTTGAAGCCAGTTTTTACAAACTTCTAACTAAAGAATTTCAGTGATTCCCTAGAGGGTAACTTCAAAATTTAGATATAACCCTTGAAGAAATGCGTTTTATCGTTAAGAGTAAACGTATTTTGAAAATGATCCATAGTTTTCTGAGTTAATCGCTCTGATGTACGATTATGAACACTATAAATCCCATGCACCATAAGACCCACGCATTATGTTTTCTATATAAATTTGAACAATTTTCAAACGCTGGTCTGGTGTGAGTATATTCGTGATGAATTTTCAAATCAAACTATAGCCTCTGAATAATGGAGAATTTTCAAATCCGCTGTCAAAGAAAACAGTGTTCCCAATTCAAAGCTCGTTGCCCCTAAAACACCCGCTTTACAAGAGCAAGACACATGTACCCAGATTCAACAAGACGGCGTTTTCTGGATTTATTATATTCATCCATCAAAGTTATGTTCTTTTAGAATGAATACATTGAATTTACAAGTTTTAAAAACAAACTTGCATCTTTTTCCAGATGTCAAAGTGTACCTAGTTTCTTTTCAAATGATTTTCCTAAATCAACTCATCTTAACGAAAGACAAAATGCACCATAACTTATCAAAAACCTGAATTACAAATTGCAATCAGCTGAGGGAAATGTAAAATTACAACATCGGACACGAAGGCACGTGTCATTACAACAACAATAATCTTACAAAGCCGTTGATCACGATGAATCTCACCAAAGTCCAGCATCAAATTGGACAGTAAGTAACTTACTACCATAACTAACAGAGATGAACTGGCAACGCAACTTTATAAACAAGTCAAGGGGCTACGTGCCACTCGTTCTTGCTTATAATGATGACTACCTTCGTAAATTGTCATCTACACTTTGAATCTATACAATCATTCAAAACCACATCGTATAACTATGGGCAAGCTAAACCATTGATTGTAAGAGTAGGTATGTGTATCTAAACCTAACGAGGAAATTGAAAAATTACACCAAGACGTTGTCAGTATAGGTTCCTTAATAGTTACGACTTTTGTCAGCGCAAAAAATTGGTTAGTGGGACATTTTAGTGACATCAAGACAATATCAACAATCCAATCCAGCAACAACAATCAAAATCATTATGTTTTGTTTGGATAAAAAAAAAACACACAGAACTACCTCCCTTTGTCGGAAGCCGGGTCTTGATTTCTTGATGATTACCAACACTTGTGTGTTTGTTGAAATTTCCAGTCAATTATTCAAATGCTAATCGCAACTCAGTGTTGGTAATTATATATGCATAACTGTATGTTTACTATATCGAAGGCAATTGAATCATTCTTAAGGGACTTGCTTTAGCAACAGTTTGAAGCTTTGTTTTTACAGCTTGTATCAAGATAGTGTAAAGGGGGTGTAACTTTGGTTACAAACAATAATTATCAAAGTGTCGTTAATTTTTTTGTGGGAGTTTTTTTTTTAAAGAGTTATTTTAATGTTCAAATTCACTTAACGTAGGGTTTTTATATTTGTTTAAAAAAATGAATGATGGGAGAACATTTCAGGTTATTAATAAATTGAACTAAAATTAGAAAATCACTTGACCTGGGCCTTAGAGGGTCAGCAACGTAAGTGTTCTGATAGAGATTATTTATTCAAATTGGGCGCCATTTAAAAAAAAATCAGTTATTCAGCATTATGAGTTCGATTAAGAGATGGAACTTTTTTGTAGAATAAAAGAAGACACTAATGCAAAAGTACACGAAAAGTGGTATCTTAAAAACTATTGACCATCTTTGGTTCAAAGTATAAGACATGTCAACGTATTTTTGGGCTCTTAAAACAGCTTTAGTTAAATAATTTAAATTCTTCGTGCTTTGATTGCCATAAAATTTTATTCGAAAAAAGAAATACATACATGAACAAACATAAAATCGTGCAAAATTTATTATTACTCTAAAGTCTTGCAAAATTACGTAATTTAAACTTAGCAAAAAAAACACAATAAAATCCGTAAAGAACAAATTAAAATAAAAATAAAAATTGTAAGCTCTCTGATGCGCGCCTTGATGATCAATCATATTGATTTTGAGATTTTGATCTCCCACATAATTATGATTGACATACTCGTACATACCTACGGTTTGTTTATCTTCGGGGCATCGACGCAAGTTCCATCATTTAATCAAATTAAACTTGTCGTTCCATTTAAATGACATTCACCTGAGACTATAAAAGTAAAAAAAAAATATAAAAGTAGTGGCGGTTAAATAGTTAAAACCTTAAATCTTAAGCACGAACGAACGCATTTTCAGAAGATATAATTATGAATATGAAGAAAGCGATTTTTAAATAAGTTTTTAGTTGCGTATGAGGTATTTAAGGTATCACAATCATATAATATTAAATTTACAAATACTAAATTGGCTAAGTGAAAATAATAGCACCGTCTTTATAATTTCAAACAAAAGTTATTATTACAGACAGTTTGTACATACTCTACAACTAGATTTTAAGACTTTTCAGTAAATCGTTATTAGAATAATTTTTTGAAAAATTCGAGTTGGATGTTTATTTTGTAGGCTTATTTAATGCATACACAGGGTGTTCAGTAAATAATTTATAACCTCGCAAACATTTATAGAGGGCGTTTAGACCTTTCAGATATAGAAAAAACTATTTTAAAAAATATTTCCACATGAGGTCTAAAAAAAAAAAAAAAAATTGTATAAGATAGAACCTTTATGGCTAATTCTTAAAGCAGAACTGATTTCAGCCCACGGCGAGTGTCTCTGGAAGGGCAGGTCGCTTTCTTTATATTCTTCCCAGCAGGTTCCAAATATGTTCAATGGGACTCACACCGGGATCGCAGGCTAAGCCTTGATGATTGATTTCTACTTCTTGCAAATCGTCAATAAGGCACCTAGCAACGTGTAAATTAGCATAGTCCTGCATCAGAAGGAAGTTTTCTTTAGAATGTTGTTAATTTAATAGCTGGAGTTCAGCGACCCTTCTAAGATGCGCAGCTCGTTTTTTTCGTGCATGGAAATTCCTGACAAAACTATGACGAAACCTCCCCAAAAATTTTTCCGCTAAGCAACTGTTGTTGAGGAGTATCTCTCACCTGAACGTCTCCACACTCCGCCACGTCCATCTGGTGAGCGGAAACAAAACCTGGACACACCAGTGAAACGAATTCTACTCCAGTCGACCTCCGTCCAACCTTGGTAAAGGCGAGTGAAGTCCATCCGACGTGCGTCGCTTGTCGCTCGTCTCGGTGACGATCTTGAAAGAGTTGCTTTCTCAGTTCCTTTTAATAATTATATTAAGCGCCACCGTCTCTGGATTTCTGATCATAACAGAGGTATTACGCATACTTCATCTATCCTCAACCAAAGCCAGCACTCTGGCGATGCGTCTAGTATGAAAAAATTCCGTTTTAACTTATCACAAGGAAAATTCATACAGATTATGCAAACAGACAAACAAATATACTGCTAAACGAAACAAATTAAAGCTCTGAAAAAACAAACCGGCATATTATCAAAATTGTAATTTTGTAACTCAGTGTATTTAAAATTTTTAGATTTCGGTTTTCTCAAAATAAGTTTGTGAGATATTTGTCAGTGAAAAACAAATTTGAAGATTTAACTCCGGACAAATACTGAAATGACAATCGAATAGAACCCAAGAGACCAAACTAATCATCCATTAAAAAACTGCTCAATAAGTTAACTCTTCATTATTTTTTAACCGTTTAACTAAGATTTGCCTCAACACTCATAAACTGGGTCTATCGTTGCAAAAATAACGAAAGTAGTAGCCCAAGATATCTTCCTTGCGGTGCTCCTGAAAAATATTGTATATAAATGAAATCATGACTCGCTAAGTAACTGATAGCTTTACCATCTACAGGGTGCCTTTCATGTTTCAGGTCGATTTTATTTGGTTGCCATTTTTGTGTGAATGAAATTTTTCAGTTGGCATTTGACAGGTTTAGGGAGTGATCGACAACAACGCAAGAACGTGTTGAAATTAGTAAAACTGGTATTAAAAAAACTGTCGAATTGCATATATGTGGAGAAAATTATGTCTTTTTTGGTTTAAGATATGTGTCAAGCCCCACGATTCCTTAATTTGACGCCTCCTGGTTTGTTCTTCAAGGAAAAGGTATTCATCAACTAACCAACTACAACCTCGATACTTAAGTACATTATTAAAAACTCAATTGCTGAAAATACAACAGAAGGCCATGAGGCGTTGAGGTATATATAAAATGTTAAAATATCAATCAATCACTCAATAAATTAAAAATTACAAAATTGTATTTCAGATCGACCTGAAACATTAAACGCACCCTGTATTTGAGATTTTGAGATTCGTTTTTTTCTTTTTAATAGTTTAAAGGCCGTTCAATCATATTTTAAAAGTTCCAACACAGGAAGGGACTCAATAAAATTGACGCCGCATCAATAAAAAAAGCCATAATTTAATCGTTCAGATTTCTAAATTGGAAAATTTAGTCTAGCAACGCTGGAAGAACTACAGGGTGGGTCAAAAGTTTCTTCCTAATTTGAAAATGATATCCTACGAAGTGTTATGGAAAACGCTCTTAGAAAGAGCACGTCTCTGTGAGCATGAAGCTGGTGCTCATTTAAGGGACATTATTGTGATTCTAAAATAAGATCTATTATAGTTGCTATCACTTTAAATTAGGAAGTCACTTTTGACCCACCCTGTAGTTTTAAATAACATTTTATGGTACATCTCAATTTTTTTTCAAGCAGTGTTTCATTTTGACAAATACATTTCATTAAATGTTTATTTGATAAAATCAAACATAGTTTAAAAAACTATTTTATTAATTTGTTAGCAGTTCCACAAGGTAGAAATTTAAGACCACTTCTATTCTTGGTTTCCTCAACTAAAAAAGTTAAAGGTATAGAAATAATGCACGGTCATTAGCCTTATCTGTTAAAAATACTTCAGGCTGAGAGTAATTGCCAATGACTCGTTGACGGTTACTTGAGAAGATGTATATATGTACATATATATGTATACTATAAACCATTCTAAAAAGAAATAATTATTTAGGTAAACATTATATTCCCAATAATTTGGAATTGATAAGTGAGTTCTAAGTTGATATAGACCACATTCATCAATTTCAAATTGTCAAACCATTCTATTTTGAAGTGCTTCATAGATCGTGGAATTAATCTGAAGCTGACCAATCGGTCTATAGTTTTCAATACCTTGCTTTATATCCAAATTTATGAGAAAGAGAGTGATTTCTGGATTCAAAGTCAGGCATTTTGGCAAGAGAAAGCTTGAGAAATTTTCAGAGAAGACTAATGACAATATGCTTAAAAAGTTTTTCTCGATCAAGAAAACGTAAAAATTGTCAGGGCCTTATAGCCTGACGGAACTTTCAAAGTTGTAACTTTTGAAGCAAATATTTTAACACCGTATCTTTCTTTTATTTTTTAATTCAAGTAGGTCTTGACACCTCTTGATAAAATTAATCAAAGTGCTAGTATTGTGAAAATAGGAACAAATTTAACATTGAAGTTCTGAATTTTAAAAGAGAAGAGAACAGTTTCACCCAATAAAGTGTTTAACATACACTAATGTGCGGCTTACAAAAAGTGTATTTATACTTGACGATAAGAAGTAAATAATTTGTAAAAGACACTAAAAACGTTGTGAAAAAAAATTAAAAAGCGCCCTTGTAAGTATGAGGAATTTCTGACACCATCATCTCTTCGCAGAACTTGGCACCCTGGGGCTTCAAAAATATCAAATAACAATTAATTATTATCGAAACCGAAATTGATAAATAACAACACCAGAATAACCCACAAATCACTTTCCTATTAACCTATTGACCAGAAAAAGTCGTGAGCTCACGATTCCAATTTTTGTTTGTTAATAAAATAATTACCTAAGTTTATTCATCTACCAAACCACAAAACTTAGATGACGAATAGAGTTTTAGTTATCGTGCAAAACGCGGCATTTCCAATTGCAAAATAAAAAAATGATTTCAGAGCAATAAAAATTCATTTTATATCATCATCATTATCATCATCAGTGTTTTAGGGGTCCTTCACCCAGTTAATTTTTTTTTATCACCCTCTTCATCCTTTTAAGTAGTTCCACATCTCATGAATGAACCACTAACCTCATTTTGAAATTAAATTAAAAAACACACACACACATTCCAGATATACAATATACTCATAAAATAATAACCTATATGACAATGACATTCCCAGGTCCAAATGCGACCGGAACATTTGCCACCTACTTTAGTCACTCAACCATTTCAGAACACCTACTTTGAGTTTTGAGGCACAACCCAAAAAAAAAGATGTCTTTTAAATATTAAAAAATAAATCCCACATTTAATGAATCACCTCGCACAGTGCGTGGGAATTTCAGAAAATTTGTATCTTTCGGCGGAGAATTTAATAAAAAATTGGTGACATTACAAGTTGTTTCACAGTCATAAGTGGTTTAGGATTTTCAAATGCGACACAATGAGTCTTCAAGATGAAGAAACTCACACCACATCACCAGCAGCAAATAGATATACAAATAAACAAACAACTTCACCTAAAGATTGCTCAAAGCACTTACAAAACTTGCTCTAGGCCTTAAGGTATGAAATGTGCTCTTGGTCAATGCGCTTAATGCAATATTTATATTTTAAATTTTCTGTGAGGAACTGGAAATGGTATGACTTTAGATTGTCAACTTTATGTTCAGTGGAGCCAATAAGTGGTTTTCGTATGAATTTCAAAAAATAATATTCATCTCTGAAATTAGAACATTAAAATACTCTGAAACTTTTTGAGTTTACACATCGAAAGAGACTTTTGTTACATTTGAAACTAGAAAGATTTTGAAGAGAATATTTCATTATAAAATTGGTCCAATTTCCCAAATTTTATTTTAAAATTTGGTACAAGGCCCACCAAGTTACAAAAACATGTCTATCTGCCATTTAAAATCATCAGACCAAATACTTCTGATAGCTTACCAAGTCATCTTACGGATTTTCGATATTTCTCATTGCCACTTATTTCTTCAACTGCCACCACTGTTCTTCAATTATAACATCTTAATAAATTTATCTAGCAACTTTGCTTCTCAGATGCAACAAAGGTCATGTCCAACAGCTGCGATATTAATCTCTAACAGAATGTTAGGTAAGAAGAATTATCTCATCGCACAAAAAGAATCTATAACAAGAAGAGAGAAAGCTAATATCCATACGAGTAGTCGGATACAATAATCTTCTAACAAGTCCCCAACGAGGAATGTTTTAGGCAGAACTAAAGTTCACGGTTATGTCCAGAGTTGCGGTGATGTTGGTTCTGTGTTTGCGAATCTCAGAGAGGTGTGCTGACTTAAATCTCGTCTCGAACTGCCGTCAGCATTTCCATAGTCAGCTTGGCTACCATATAAGGAATCAAATAGTCTGCGAAGTATCTTTGGGTAGCTAGTCTCTCTGCTGTGACTAATGTGTGCTGATAAATAATCACCTATTAATTTCCTTATTGGATGGGTCATAGCAAGTCAATACGAGCCATGTGAGGTGGGTTCAATCTTCAATTACTCAAACCGGGCTTCTATTGGTCTCTCAAGAAACAAAAAAAAAAAATACCAGATCTATTTACAACATTTTTGAGCAGAAAAAGTCGTTTAGACTCTCTGAACCGATGCATCTGGTCAAGTGAACTACTCTTTACGTAGGTATGGTGGAACAGATTGCTTGAGATGTCGCTGTCGTCGTCGTTGTCTAACCGAAACCTTTGGCATTTCTTGAGAGTTTGTTTGTCTTCTTCTCTCTGGCAATTCTTAGGTAATAATCTTGTTATAGTCGACGTTACATATTTATGCATACAAATGTTAAACAAATTGTTTGTAAATCAATTTAAAACAGTGTTGTTTTCCTTACGATGATGCAGTGAGGCACTAATTCTAATTTTTTGATGAAAAAGTTTTTACACATAAACCGGATTGCTTATGTTTTGGGTGTGGAATGTAAATTGAATCATCACAATTAGCTATAGGAATTTTGCGTGGGGGTTTTTGGTTGACATAGAAAAGAAGTATCTGAGGGGTAAGTCACCTCCCACGCTGTCTGATGTTAAATACAAATTTGAATGCAGAAGAACAAGAATCGATACCAGTTTATCTATTTCTAAGGCATATTTTTTTTTTTTTTTTGAAAAAATCTTCTTTCATATAAATAAAAATTGCATAAATTAGATGCCAATAAACAGTTGGCTAAATGGCGGTCATAATTGATTTTTTCTATTTTAAATTAATTTTCAGAACGAAATTCATAACTTCCAAGGTAGACTACTATCAGTTGCATATAAGCTTTAATTTTCATGATGCATTTAATTTATTCTTATTTTTTAACACAAGTGGCATTAATAAAGCTTTTGGCTAATAACGTTTATTAAGCTTAGCGATCTTTTCAAATACACTTCAGAATAATGCCATTTAGGGAAATTTCTCTCGTGAAGTGAAAAATAAATACGTTCCAAAATATTTTTCAAGATTTGCTGTTTTGTTTTTAATCCACAACTAACTGTGATATGGAAAAATGATATAAGATTTCGCTTGAGAGTATTTGAATCCACAAAATTTCAAAAGTGAATTTTCCTTTCTAAAGCACCGATGTGAAATTCAGAACTTTAAGAAGTCCACCTAAAATTCAAACAAGATATTTGACAAACTTTTTTACATTGTTTTAGTTTTTCACCTTGTGGTTGTACTTAGACTTAGAACTCATCTCTTGTAAATTAAAAAAAAAATAAAATTTTCACGCTTCAGTTTTCGTTTGGTGATCAAATCATATGTCAATCAATCAAATTTCAATAAGAAACTCCAGAATATAATTGATTCGACTGAAAATGAAACGTTCATTCAAAATCGTAGACATGAAATTTTTAACTTTTTTTTAACACATTTCAAAATTTTAATTTTTAATCAAAACTAATTGATTTTTAAATTTAAACATTTTCTACCCTTCGTTAAATCACGCTGGACATATAGCATACAATTTTTAACTTAACATTACACGTCTTCTATTTTCAATTTAATTTAATTTTTATCTACTCTTTGTATGAATGTAATATCGTAAAAAGCAAAGGGCTTACGATGCTAACTTGTGGTACATCGACTTCAATTATAAAAAAAAAACATGCATTGCTCTTCAGATATGGAAGTCGTACGTTGATTCGTGCTCTTATACACCTATTAACTTGTAATAGCTCTGGAAATCTATCATGCAGTTTTTAACTTTATATTCCACAGCTTTTATTTTCAACCGTACCTTATTACTTCTCAAACTCAAAACTTTTCTAACCTACGTCAAATCACTTATTCACCAACTTTGTATAAAAATATTATAAAAAGCAAAGGACTTAGGAAACTGCCTTGTGGTACCTCAACTTCAATTAAAAATACTACTATGGTTACCATTTGAAAAGCCTACACTACTTTTTAGGTATGTTAGTCATATGTTGGTTCGTCCTGTTATAACCCTACTAAACTTACAATAGCTCTGTAATTATAGCACGAAATTTTTAACTTTACATTTCACGGCTTCTATTTTCAATTCAACTAATTTTCAAATGTTAAACATTTCTAACCTTCCTTAAATCACAGATTCATGCACTTTGTATGAAAATAATGTGATAAAAAGCAAAGGACTTGTGACGCTGCGTTGTGGTACATCGACTTCGGTTAATACTCGTTATTCTTCTTTGGTTCGAAAAATCTGCACTGCTTTTCATACATATTAGTCGTACTTATGTTGGTTCGTGCTCTTATACGTCTATTTTTTTTTTATAATTAACACTCAAGGGATTATGACTAAGTACCCTTTAAATGTTGGTGCTAGCATTTAGAAAACAGTGGGACGATTGAGTAGGAAAAACCGATGTACATTCGTCTTAAATGTCTAGTTATTGAAATGGGGAGGAAAAATAGAGTCGGTTAAGGAATTCCACATCTGCGGCGTACGGCAGAAGAAAGAATCTCTGTACTTAACTGATTTAACTGATATTCTCAGCGACAAGAGTATTACGGTGAAATTTTTTAAGGTTGGAATGGAACTCGCTATTTCACTAGAGCATTGTTTAAAGAATTAACGATAAAACAGTGATAGGCAAAGAACGTTTCGACGATATTCCAACGAAACAATTGCTTCGGAAATTGCTCTGTCACCTATCAGCCTTAAAGCTCTATTCTGGATTCTGTCTATTAGGTGCAAAGATGTTTTTGATGCACCAGACCAGATATGAGAATTGTATTCTAGTTTAGGACGTATCTAGGGTTTATAAACTGTGGCCAGATCAGGGAAGGAAAAAGGTTTTTGCATCGTCTTAAGCATTTGGCCGCATTTTTAGCAATATCCAATGTGTGGTCATTCCACAAAAGGTGGTCAGTAATAAACATACTAAGAATTGACAGCTTTTCAGCTTTATACGTCTATTTTCGATCAGTTAGGTTTTTCCAGTAGATACTATAATAAAACCCATATTAGAATGTATTTATTTTCATTTGGGAGTGAGTAAATAAGCTTGGAGTTGAAAATATGAATAATGGCTCAATAAACCGAGAAGGTTAAAAAGTAAGAGTATTGTTGGGTAAAATTCATTATTTTGAACTTAAAAACTTTTCAAAAATACCTTTTGTAAATACATACAAATCCCACAACTGTGAGGTCACCCAGTTCCATAAAATATTTTCATTCTGATGAAACCCATCTTCAACTCAAACTGGAGTAATAAGGTAATCTGCAAGTCCTACATAAAGTTGTGAGATTTAAACCCAAACGGTGTTAAGGGCAATGCATCTTTGCGTGTGAAGAACTGCACCTTGAATAAATTTTTAACAGGCATGTTTTTGTTGCATACATACGAGAGCTCTCGAATAACTAATTTAGTTTGTTACAAATTAGCGTAATATTTCAATGAATGCCATACAATTGTATCATACAAAATTTTGGGGATATACCTATGTAATACAGGGTGATTTGCATAAGATGCTCTCGTAAACTAGCTAGAGCGTTCGTGTAACTTGGGTAAAGACAAAAAAAAAACATTTTAGAGAGCCTATCGCATCACCCTACGAAACACCCTGTATAAAGACACACAAAATATGACAGTCAATATGGTTATACCTTTTCTAAACTGTTAAAAGAACAATCATTTTACATTAAAACTGACATTTTAAAAATAACCCTCACAACATGTGAAATTGCTTGTTATTTTTATAACTTGTCTACGTAATTGCGTGATCTAAATGCCAACTATATGGAAGTAGATTTAATTACTTAAACAAGTTGCATTATTTCAATTGCCACGAGTGATAGATTTGTCACTGCATAACATGCAGCGTCTCATAAAATTTGCTGATGTTCAATTTCGATGTCACACCAATCTTTAACTAAAACAAAAAAAAATAATTTTCCCAGAGGTGCAACACATATCCGTGTGAGTTGCATGCAATGTGCAAGCGCAACACCGAGTGACTTTGAATTAATTAACATTTGAATCAAGTCACTGCTCTAAGATTCGAGAGCATGGGGCTTCGAATTCTTTGAAATGCGCTTGGTAAGTAAGACACCTTTGATCGCGTGCAGCAACTTTGCACTGCATCGCTTCGTTGTCGTTGTCGTCTTCGTCACCAATGTCTCCTTTTCTACAGACGTTAAATATAATTCACGTGACGCCAGGGGGTGGCCTCCGCGACGATTATTGTAATAGATTGTCTTGGGTAGGTATAATTCGAATAGGAATATATATTTTATGAATACATTATATCTCAATTGGAGTTCTGTAACAAATTCTTTCAAAACCTTTTGCCGTGTGAATCGGAAGATCATTCCTACCGAGCAGCTCGCCTACAAATACATATACATATGTACGTAGTAAATACATTATAATATTAGTTCAAGGAAGCCAAAGCAATTTGTAGTTTCCGAAGTTATTGCCATAAAATATTTTTGTTTTTTTTTTGTCATGATTTTATTACCCCGACCACTTCCATATACTCGGGTTGAGATGGGAGCTTGTGTGACGGATAGATTGTCTATCCAAAAGAGATTTAGTGCTAATTGAGTAGTTGAGTTATGAAATTGTGGGTGGTAATTGACAATCCTGATTGTTGTTTATGGCTATTTAGAATTTATAGGTCAACATGAAGTAATTAATGACAGTTTTTGTTGCCAAAGTGGGTTTTAAGTTGATTTAGTGGTATTTTTTTGATTTATATTTAAATTTTGTGTGTGAATTCGACAGTAAATTTAAAATCTACTCGTATATAAAAAACGTCAGAGTAAAATTTAAAACTTTAAATTCCACATCAAGTTGGATTTTGAAATAAAATTTATGTGACAAGTAAATGTCAACTTTCTTTTAAGGCTCCTTCAGATTTTTCCTTTCCTGAAAAATATGAAAATATGGAGTGAAAAAGACTTTGAAATGTATTTATTTTTGACTTCATGGAAAAAAAAAAGACTTTACTACTAAGTGTTTTGGTTAAAATGTTGCTGGTTTCTAGAGCGTTATCACCGAAGAATTTGACTACAAGTTAATCACTCTTTGACTTCATATTTCATGCGCCCCAAATTCGACTCTCCCCCTACGAGTTATGTAGAACTGAATATAGCTCAGTATTAAATAACTTTTTTTGAGCTGATGTGGTATTTATTTTCCTCTAAAACGTTCACTAAAAACCGAGGGGCACTTGAAGAAACATGATCGGTAATTATTATAAATCCATTTTATCTCAAATGAATAACTTATCACGGAATTGTGAACTTTGTATGAAAACAATGTCATAAAAAGCAAAGGACCTAGGATGCTACTTTGTGGTACATCGATTTAAATTTAAAATTCTTCTATTGTTACCGTTTGAAAAACCTGCGTTTGTCTTCAGATATGGTTGCTAGTTGCTCCTCGTATATCTCTATCAAACTTGGAATAGCTCCGCTACATCTTGAGCAAATTTAGCAGATTAAACTAAGTTTCGGTATATTCTTAAATTTCGTCAATCACAAACCTTATCAAATGGTGAATTATTAAACAGGACTGTTCAGAGAACTTTAGATGCAAGCAAAGTTAATGGCATTGGATTGGTAACATACTGAAGCAATCAAACGAGAAAATAACATAGCACACCTTCGTCTAGAATTTTCCGGGGTTAAGGTGGGTTTGGTAGTCAAAGAACAACATGGAATTCGACTGTATTTAATGAGGCTCAGTCCCTTAATCTTCAAAGGAAGACAGAATATAGGGATTATTTCGCAAACTGAGATATATACATTGAATCTGCTTCCTGGAAGAAATAAAGGTTTTGCAGTGATCGGACTACAAATAAATGCATATAATTTTTTGTAACATGATCAATAGATTCACTAATTTTTTTTTCAAACCAATGTTTATTGACAGCTTTTAATTTTTTCTGATGTTCATTAAAATATTTTAAGTTAATTCATTAATTATTTAAATTTTTAAATGTGTATTGTAAATCCATATATATTTTTAAGTATCTGAGAAGACAAACAAGACAACCTAAACAACACACTTAGAGGAAGCCAACAAATTATTTTTTCTTAGTAAATTATTGTATCCAATTTTATTTTATACCACATGCCATAATAAAATATCGAAAAACACAACAATTAGACCCCATACAACAATTTATTTCAAATAAATAATCAAATTCCTTTATGAATTCCTTCTTTCAACACACAACAAAATAAAATACGAACCTCGTTAAACTTGAAACCAAAATAAATTTTACGAGCAAAATCGATCGTGACATCGTTAAATTTTTTGATATGGATCATCCACTTACCACTTCCCTTAAATGAATAATACGATTAAATCTCCCTCTGTCATTTAAATGAACATTATTCGATCAAACATCCCGACTAATCTTCAATTACATACTCGTATATATTCAAGAAACAAAGTGACTTAATCCATTTTTGAAATCAAAACCAGTTTGATACTCTTAAATTAGGCATATATTTCTTTAGATCTAAACTTGCACTTCACCCACATTTTAAATCCATTTAACTAATAAATAATTTGAATTTTTATTTCTTTTTTTTTCTCTTCAAGATCCACATTATGTGCGACCGCCAAACATATTGGATAATATTGCCGATCTTTATCTGGATCTGTAGCATTGGATATGGCATAAGCCAGGTGAGTCTCTAATATGATCAGCGATCTATGGTAGCCTATATAGCTTAAGCGGCAGAGAGGCCGTTTGGTCCATAAAAATACTACTTGAAGTTCGAAGATAGATAGATATCTATCTAACTTTGGAATGGCTATTTAAATCATACAATTTATTGGATGATTTTTGGTTTTTTTTTAATTTGATTCGAACAAACATTCAGCTGAAAGAACAGCATATTTGTATTATCTGCAAAATGCATCTGGAAATAATTCTATTCAGACACTATGTTCAGGCACGGACTGCCTCTGTATAGGCTCCTTTTGAAAATTCTTCCTCAACATTTTTGGTGCTGAGATGAAATTCAAGGGTTTCTCACTTTAAATTATCTCTCTATCATTAGAATATTGTTCAAGTTTCATTTTGTGTTCTTAAGAATAGAAGGTATACAAAGAGCGAAATAGAAATACCTTTATAGGAACTACGTTATGAAAAATAAAATCCTACGTTCCACAGCGTTAATTTTTAAACTTTCAAACAATAAATTCTTTTCTCTTGATTTTTCCAAGTTTCACACGATGTGAAGCATGAAAAATAATGTATACAAAATTTGTGGAACCTGTTAGTTTCTCACTTCAAAAGAAGTTAATACTTTATATCCATTCTTATTTAGTGATTGAGTTGCCAATTCACAGTTTAACTGAAAATTTATTGTTCATACCAAATTATATATTCGCCAATTTAACATTTCACTTTCGGATTTCACGACCCGCATTTTGTAACAAAATGAATTGCCTTCATGTGGAACTTTTGCAGTGTAAGAAATATTGTGGAACGTTTTGACTTTGCATTTTACGAACAGAAATTGCTTATATTTAAATCATATGATATGAAATGAAAGTGAATGCTTTCCACAATCCTCTAATAACAATATCTTCCTTTCATGAGAACGAAATGTTAAGGGAAATGTCTAACGTCGGGTTGATAAAAATATAGCATTTTTCCATAGATAAGTACTGATTCGAAAAAGAAGTTGTGGAAATCAAAGTTAAATATTTCACTTTGTTTTTTTTTCTTGTATGAATATTTCGTTTTTACTCAAACTTAAGTCATAACAAGATCATATGGAAGAATTGGATACGTTATGTCACAAGTATAGGGAAACACTATAGGGTTGGCTATCAGTAGGAGAGCTGACACACTTATAACATGAGTTGGTCCATTGTGATACCACATTGAATATTAGAGACTTTCTCCCTAATCGTTAAACCAATTGTGGCTCCTTATGAAGCCAGCGAGATTGAGATCTTAAGGAGAATGCCCCATATGTGAGGAAGGACGATTCCGGAGACGGTACCACCATGAACTGTACGCAATCTACCTTCAAGCAGATATCGTGACAAAAAATTAAGCTCGGTAGACTCCGGTGGGCAGGGCACCTAGCTCGCATGAGCGAAGAGGAACCTGCTCGGTAAGTTCTTTGTGGTACATTCTATGGTAGACGACAGCGTGGTAGACCATGCTTGCGCTGGAGAGATGGCGTAGACCAGGTAGCCCGAAGCCTTGGGGTGCGCAACTGGATGGTGTCGGCCGGGATAGGTGGAGAGACTTGTTGAAAGAGGCCAAGACCGGAACCCGGTTGTCGAGCCGATGATGATGATGATGAGATTGACTATATCTATATTTGCCAGATCACTAAGATCATTGTAGTAGAAATCTCCCAAATAAAGGTTACGTCTTTGGGATAAAGCAGGATGTGTTCAGAAATGTTAAGAGATTGATTCCTCCTCTTTTTCATCCATGTAGCTTCTGCAGAAATCGTTAGATGGAATTCCAAGCGCAATTGCGTGTTTGCCTATCAACAGTGTCTTGTATAAAACCTATAACGGAACGTTTGTGTAAAGATATTTAACCTTTGGAGCCCTTCAGATCCAGCAGTCACCAAATCTGTTTTGCCGCCAAGAAGGTGGTAATATTTTCCAACCTAAGATTTGCATAGCATCTTGCTTTAGAATAAGTTTACGTCTAGCGATGGGAATACCTGTGTATATTTGCCTTATCTGACAATAGAGGTATCATTGTTCCACTTTTGGTGAGTTCGTCAGCTTTACAGTTTCCTGAAATGTCCCTGTGACTCGGCACTAACAGAGACGATCTGCTGTTATTGAGCTGATAGACGCAGAATCAAGACATTTAATGGCCGCTTGACTGTCCGAGAAGATGCGAATATCTTTGGTTGATATCACGTTTTCTTTAACCCAAAACAGGACTTAATCGCCAAAAGTCCCACCTGGAACACGCTACAATGATTGCGAAGACGAAAAGAGAGACCTAAATTTAGTCTGTTTAAGGATACATCTCCTCCAATCCCTTCATAAGTTTTTGATCCATCAGCTTCAAAGTGAATTGAATCATCTTCCAGAAATGCCATGTCCTCCCAGATTTCGCTGAGGGATAATTTAATCGACGCAACTAGGAAATGAACCGAATGAGTTCAGAATGATGAAGTGGCCAATCTCAGTATTAATCCACTGCGAGGATGCTTTAAGACGAATAGCTGAGTTTGTAGCGGTTTGTTTGCTGCTAGATATCTCAACAGCTCATTCGATACCAAGGTCCAAAGAGGGGGAGATAGGATACCTCCTTGCGGCGTTCCTCTACTGACAGATCTTCTTGCAGAAAACACGACCAGCTTTTAATGAATAATCCTACTAGTTAGCATTTGGTTGATCAATTCTCCAAGCGAACCTTTTTCATTCAGAGATGACAGTGCAGACACCATTGCGCTATTGTAGATGTATCGACAAGCGCCCTGTTTATCAAGGAAAACAAGCATAGTATACTCTTTACGAGAGGCTTTTCAGGACCATTCACATTAGAGCGATTAACGACCAACTAAGGAACGAACACTCGTGCATTTTATTTTGCAATGGTCGCTCTCATATAAATAAGCCTCTAGAAGTGATGAGACTTCTTCGATGAAATATGCTTAAAATAAAAAATTTATGTTTTTAAGAACTTAAGCAGGTCTTACAATTTTATATAAGGCATAATAAATAGGACATATTTGTGGTAAGCCAATCAAAGACTTAACAGAAGTGAGATTTAAGGAAATATCGACCGATAGAACTCCTACAACACTCGAGCTCAATCGCATATGCCAAATTTACAACTTACCAATCCAGCCCTGACAATATTTACACAAGTAGTGACTTGCATTATGATGCGACGGTGTTTATATTTTATTTGTCCTGTGAGATTTTCTCGATAAGACTGTCAATTCATTTTGTTATTTATTTTATGTTGCACACATATTTTGATTTATCTTTTAGAATTTATGGCAGAGGCTGGATTGAGTATTATTTAAATTTATGAAGTATACTTTGGTTAAACAAAAATTTTACAAAACAAAAAAAATCATAAGCAATGAATGTGCAATTTATATGTTTCGTATTTATTTGCTTCCGTATGTTGAGTAAAAGTCATGTTAAAAAGGTGATTTATTGATTTTAAAAGACTGTGCAAAAACTAATTAGTCTTATGTCACATATAAATTTATTGATGGAAGGCAACACACACCAACGACACAACAATGACGTATTGATGGGAATGCCGCCGAACCGAAGATTGACATTTTAATTAAAATGCCAACGATAATTTCCGTAATCGCCCACGTTTAAATTTTTTACTAATTTTATTTAAATACCTTTAACAACTATTAAATTGTTGTGTCGTGTTTTATTGGTTTGATTTTACCGAGGAAATTCAATTTGTAATTTGCAAAGCGTGCTCAGTGTTCACGTAACACAGCCAGATGGGTTAAGATTTAAGGTGAAAAGTAGTGAACTACTTTACCGAAAATAGCTTACTGGAATGCGAAAACTTAACAAGTTGAAATAAGTATCGAAAAAACAAAATACAAATTAAAAACAATTTAAATTTGATTCGATATCTTAGGACGCAAGAAATATAATGACAAGTATTTTAGTTAGTACTCAGAAAAGGTGCTTGAAAAAAGGAAGCCGTGGTGGTTTGTGCATTACTGACATAGACCTGTGAAATAGGGTTAAATCGCACGATCTAGTTAGAAGATTCCACGTAAGATAGAGGAAATCGCTCTTAGAGAATGTCCATTGTGGCTCGGGCTGTTTGGAAACTTGTTGAAACAATATGCATGTCGTCGGTGTCCTACAACCCATTTCGGCTAAAAGAAATTGCTTATCATTGACTGATAGTGCTCGGCGTTGATGGTGACGTGGCCTGACTAACTTAGTTCATAAAAGAAGTATATCGTCGCTGTAGATCGAAAACCTCGTAACCCAGAAAAAAACCGATTTTTAGTTAATGATGCAATTATATTGTGAAAAAAATTCCGGATCTAATGAAAAATATCCTGTGAACCTAAAAACTATAACTGCAGAGCCACGCGCATAATTAACAACACGTCTCTCATTGTCTCTCCTGAAAAATCGACTTTTCTGGGTTACGAGGTATTCGATCAACAGCGACGATATAATGTTGACGCCGCCAGCCTGAAGTCGACTCCAAACAGTGAAATTATCTGGATGCATTACAATTTGGTGGATTGTAAGGCCAGGCGCACACATTCAATGTTTAGTTTCGCAACTGTGTTGCTAAAATGAAACATATGGGCTTATATGGGACACCGTGCACTTAGAGCAACCCGATTCAAGCAACTAAAAAATTTGTATTTTGGCACAAACTAAACGATTGCCTAAAATTAATTCGCAACAGTTGAGCTGTTTTCTATAAGCGCAAGAGAGAAAAGAGTGTGAGAGTGAGCCAGTGCGCAGTACTCTATCAACTGGTGATTAAACTATGTGATTTCGATCACAGTTGCTAGTGCGCGGCTAGCCTAATTGTTCCAAATTCGACAATTTGCTTGTTGAGAGAAGCCATTCATTATGATTTTTCGACCGAAATTGAGTTCAACCTTCAACTGCTCGATGTCGAAGGGTGTAGGCCCGTAAAATTCGCGAAGATGTGATCTGCGAAAGACCAGTTCTTGTGCGCGGTGCAGAATTGACTGTTAAGGGATTATCCTACCCACTCCCTATATTATATTATAATATATATTTTGCATTTTTTTGACGCAAATATTTTTTTGGCAGATGGTTTACTGAACCGTTTGTCTCGAATTTATAATATCCACCACGTTGTGAATATTCCTCTCGGAGGGACGATTATGCCGACCGTAAAATAGACGAAGCGCACGAAATTTTACTCGGGCAGAAGAATCCATTTAATAAAACAATTTAATCAGGTTAATCAGGTCCATGCAGCTTCTTCATTAATCGTTAAAATAAATTTTAATCAGCGCAGCGTGCTTGCCTATCCGATAAGTACTTAGCCTCATCGCTCGATGGTACTAGTATCGTATAGATTCTAAAAGTCCCAGAAGTATCTAAAATAACAGCTTAGCCCAAAGTGTAGTACCTATATGCATACATTTCAGCGAGTTACTACGATTCAATCTGCAGTCAAGAAATGTGCTCAGAAAAACGACTGGGTATTCCTTACACCGATTAATAAGAAGTCGACTCGGACCAAGCCAACAGACAGTGATCAACTATATCATTCCAGTTTGGTACACTACCTCCAAGACAATCAAGAAAGAGCTTATAGTTTTCGAAAGAACAAAATTTAGTGTCTGCAGCTAACTTCAGTTCAACCGGACAAGTTGGAAACACTACAGAAACGATCATATCTATTCAGAAGTAAACATTTTGGGAAAAGACGTAGTATCAAAAATTGTCAATCACCCCAATATTCTACTTAGAAGATCAACAACCCTATCCCCTCATCCTCAGCGAAGATACCAAAGTGCAATGGGAGCACTTGATGACATCTTACTGACAATGTACAAAAGTATTTGAATATCGAAGTTTTGAAAGGCTTTCAAAGGTTTCAGTTGAAAAAAGTAATTCGATCTCTTCTAAAAACACTTCCTCTTACAAGTCGTCATCTTCAAAAAAAAAAAAGTGGAAATAGGTGTTTTGGTTCTAGGCCCCTCTATTATAATAATCTCTTAAAATTCTCATCCTAATCTCTTAGGCCGATTTTTATTGAATTTTTCATGTGTTAGCATTAACATGAAAATTAATTTTTCGTCACATCTTATAAGTTAGATAATTTGTATGAGAACAAGTTAAGTAACTAATTAACTGAGCTTATTCATAAGCCAACAGTAATCCAAGCCATAACTTGTTCACATTTCAAGCTTTAAATACCAATAAAACGCATCATCACATCACACTAAATACAAAAAGACTTGAATTAAACATTTTTTTGGTTCTATTTTGGGAAAATATATATAACATTAAATTCCGACCTTCAGCTAATCAAACATGAGACTTAGGGAAACAATAATAGTTCGGTCTCTGACGGAACAGCAGGTTAATTTAAAATTCATATTTCATACATAAATCACAACTTTTAATTTGCAATAAAAAGTGAAATTAACAAAATCTCTGGTGATAATTATATGCGAGGTTTTTTATGCGCCACCCATTTTGTGTATAAGAATTGAAAATAAAATTTATTAATATGTTGTGCTTGGACAAAAATTCCCATAACATGATGCAAATTTGTTGATTTATTTTCATATAATGATGAAGATTATACTAGTTTCTGCTGCAACTACATAAATAGATTAACGGTGGGAATGGTTTGGGACAATGAGCGATGCATTATTTGATCAAAGCACTAACAAAATATTTTTCTTATGATGGTCAATTAAAATTAAATTTTGTTTAAAGAAGATACAAAATTGTTGCAAAATTAATAAATGTCTGGTCATTTGTACAAAATAAACATATTTTTTTGGGTATTATACAATAGCTCATCTTAATTGACAACCTTGGTTTGCTTAGAGAAATAGGGTAAACCAACTTTCTTGCTGCATAGCTTTTTGGTTATTCGACGCTATGATAAGGATTTTTCCTGTTCTTAGGGACGTTAATGATTTTATGACGCGAATATTTTTAGGCACTTTTAATTTAACACATTAATATTATAGGTCACCAATTTGTCCATATTACTGAAGATTTAAAATCCTAGGGTCTGTGGATTGCCCACAATAGATTGTACCCCTTTTTTTTAACGAAGTGCATACAATTGGAGATATTGCACTTCTTATTAGTGCATCGGGTGGCCATTTCCAAGACCTTCATTTTGATATGCATATAACTCTTCATGGTTCCCTGTATTGCCCGCAGCAGCTTATACCTCGTCATTGAAGTGCATAGTTTTGGAGATATTGCACTTTTTATTAGTGCATCGGGTGGCCATTTCCAAGACCTTCATTTTGATATGCATATAACTCTTTAAGGTTCCCTGTATTACCCACAGCAGCTTATACCTCGTTTTTAACAGAAAACGTCATTAAAATGCACAGTTTTGGAGATAATGCACTTTTTATTTGTGCATCGCGTGGCCTACTTCGAGATCTTCATTTTAGTATGAAAGTATTTTAGGTTATCTGCATTGCCCATTAAAAACGGTGGGCAGTGCATTTTATTGGAGATAATGCACTTTTTATTAGTGCATGGGGTGGCTATCGACGAGACTTTGATTTTGATATGCATATAACTCTTCAAGGTTCCCTGTGTTGCCCACAAGAGCGTATACCTCGTTTTTAACTGAAAACATCATTGAAGTGCATAATTTAGGAGATAATGCACTTTTTATTTGTGCATCGGGTGGACGTCTTCGAGACTTTCATTTCGATATCCCTGAAAGGATTTTAGGCTACCTGCATTGCCCGATGCGATTGGTGTGCAATGCATTTAATTGGAGGTATTGCACTTTTTTTTAGTGCACCGGGTGGCCATCTTCGAGACCTTCATGTTGGTATGCATATATAACTCTTCAAGGTTCCCTCTATTGCCCACAATAGCTTATACCTCGTTTTTAACTGAAAACGTCATTGAAGTGCATAATTTTGGAGATAATGCATTTTTTATTTGTGCATCGGAGGGCCGTCTTCGGGACATTCGTTTTGGTATGCATGAAAGTATTTAAGGGTACCTCCAGTGCCCATTAAAAACGGTGGGCAGTGCATTTTATTGGAGGTATTGCACTTTTTTCAAGTGCATCGGGTGGTCATCTTCGAGACCTTCATTTTGGTATGCATGAAAGTATTTTAGGTTACCTGCATTGCCCATTATAAACGGTGGGCAGTGCATTTTGTTGGATGTAATTCACTTTTTATTATAGCATCGGGTGGCCATCTTCTCTTCAAGGTTCCCTGTATTGCCCACAACAGCGTATATCTTTCTAAATTTTGATATTTTCGGTCGGTTGCTCCAGCAGTACTGTGGTTGTGGCAACAGTTGCCACGTGTGTATCTACGAGTAGCATTAAGATGTGTAAGTATTTCAAGTTTAAATTCATTAAAAAAATACTGAATAAAAGCTTCAAAAAACGGTTTGAAAAATGGGTGAAACGTCTGTAACTTACTGTATTTGAAGCTTAACTTGCTTAAACATAAAAAAAAAATCGCTAATTTTTCGCCGTTACAGACTCCTTCAAACAAATGAAATGAACGATTTCAAGAAAGTCATTTAATTCGTTCAAGTTTTATTGAAAACAGAAAGAAATACCATAATTGCGACACCCACATTTTGGAGCTTCTAATAACATGGAATCGTAAAGTCAAGTTTAATTAAAAACAGTTTTTCGATTGTTAGACTCATACCACTCTCCTTTATGCATTAAGACATACCCTTAATGTGTTTGACATTAGATAGACTCATCCATAAACCGATATTGTTTAGCCAACCAAAAAAACTGTGTATGCCAATTCTCTAGTTTACACAAATTGCGGAGGCGTATGAGTAATGAAAAAAAATGTAACCATGATTTTGCCAATTGAAAATAGCACCACAAGGTAGACTCTAAAGCCAAAACCATTAAAAATCGAACAAGTTTTTTTGTTTTTGCTTGATCTCCGTGGAAAACCATGGACACTCCTTGGGGGATCTTAACTCTAAATGCATTTTGAATTGGTTTATAATCACGAGTTTGACAGAATGATTTTTTTTTGTTCTTCGATTTTTTCGTTGTTCGGTTATTGAGTGCATTTTAAAATTCACGAAAAGTTAAGGGCAATGTGCATGTTTAACCATTGCGACACAAAAAAAAAAACGATGGTTTTCTTAGATAATGAAGCTTCAAGGAGTGTTCTACAATGGTATAGAGTCTTTTATGATGTACACAAAAAAATAAATACCCAATAAAAATGGTACTAAATAATCCCATATTATATACAATTAGCATGTAAATAGTTATGAGCCTTTGAGTAAAAGGTTGAGCAATTTATGATACAAGTTTAAAATTACATATGAAGGAATGTTTAATGGCAGTATGTTATTTTTCTTAATGGCTTTTTATTCTCAAGACGTCAAGATTAAATGACATTCATTTGATGAAGTTAATTCATTGCATTATGTGATTAATATGTCGTTAAGATTCCATCGGATTGTAACCAATAGACACGATACATCATAATTTTTATATGAAAAATTCAGACAGCGCCATCTCGATGTCACGCATAGCCAATTAATATACCTACCCAGAAAACGCATTTTCTTTTTGTTAAGGTTTGTTTTGTCGCAGGTCAATTGACAACTACTATAATTAATGATTATTTTTTTTTTTTAATTTTTACAACTTTAATCATGATCATTTGTTACGAGTATTTGTGGTTTTTTATCTAAGTTTTTTTTCAAATGGGTTGAAGGTAAAAAATGGTAAAACAGATTTATTTGTGAGAATTTTTTTCAAGCACACGCAGAATAAGTATACGATGTAGGCTGTAGGGCTTTTCGAGAAGTGATTCATAATTTCTAAAGAAGAATTATAACTTGTTTAAAGCTGCATATTGTTCAATTATGATACAAGCTTTAGTTAACTTCGGTTAAGCGGTCAATGAGGACGAAACCAATTATATGATACCATCAAAAAAGAACACCCATAACCGTGAGTGTCTTGCACAGAAAGTTACCAGCGACATATTTGAATTCGTTATGAACTTTGTTAACCTTAAAACTCTGGTATCAATCAGAAAATGATAACAGCGCTAATACTAAGGCCTTAGGTATGTAACTGCGTCATTAGAATCGGATGGATACCAAGCCCAAAAATGTTTGATTCCACCTAAGATGACTTGTACAGTATATTGGAATATCCGTCAAGTTAGTATTACGAGTACCAATTGAAAATTTAAAGGTGAAATAATTAAATTAATGGTCGTAAATTTGTCGTTAAGGAAAAAATTATCGAGCGTATTTTTTTTTTGAACTGTCAAGTATACAATAACGCATTTAAAAATAGTTTTAAATTAATTCAATATGGGAAAAGGAGTATATGTGAATTATGGTCGTAAATATGTCGTAAGAGCAAAACTTTGTCAGGCTTGTTTTTTTTAAATAGTCCATTGACCGTTAAGTAAACAATACCATCCTCCAGAATAGTTTCAAATTAACTCAAAAAAGGCAATGGAGTATGTGAATAACTGTTGTAAATATGTCGTAAAATTTTTCGAACTTGTTTTATTTTTAAATAATCCCTTGAATATCAAGTTGGCATTAACATCTCTCAAAATAGTGTATAATCAACTCAAAAAAGGAAATTGGGTATGCAAATAATTGTTGTAAATATGTCGTAAAAAAATTTCGAACTTGTTTTATTTTAAAATTATCCCTTGAATGCCAAGTCGGCAGTACCACCTCTCAAAATAGTGTAAAATTAACTGAAAATAGGAAATGAAGTATTTGAATAATGGTCGTAAATATGTTGTAAAAGCAAAAGTTTGTCTTTTTTAAAAACAAATAACCCTTGACTGTCAAGCAAGCAATACCAACCTCGAAAAAAGTGTAATATTAATTTAAAAAAGGAAATGGAGTATGCAAATAATTGTTGTAAATATGTCGTAAAAATTTTCGAACTTGTTTTATTTTTAAATAATCCCTTGAATGTCAAGTTGGCATTACCATCTCTCAGAATAGTGTAAAATTAACTGAAAATAGGAAATGAAGTATTTGAATAATTGGCGTAAATATGTCGTTAAAGCAAAACTTTGTCTTTTTTTTTAAAATGACCCTTGCAATACCAACCTAAAAAAAAGTGTAGTATTGACTCAAAAAAAGGAAATGGAGTATGTAAATAATTGCTGTAAATATGTCGTAAAAATGTTCGAACTTATTTTATTTTTAAATTATCCCTTGAATGTCAAGTTGGCATTACCATCTGTCAAAAATGTGTCAAATTAACTCAAAACAAGAAAAGGAGTATGTAAAAAATGGTTGTAATTTTGTGTGTCGTAAAAAGAACCTCACTCTTATTGTTTTTTAATAAATATTTTTTTTTATAACAAACTTGTTACACCTTTTTTCTCAAAAAAAAAAAAAAAACAAGTAAGCGCTCCAGCAAGTTTTATCATAGGGTTGATGGGTAATATTCTTGATGGGATGACTTCAGCTTTTCAAAAGCCTGGCTTATACTTCAACATCAGAAATTTATTTTATTGCAGCGTAGACTATCAACTTATTGAAATACTCGTATTGATTCATTTTCATCTCATACTTCTCTTCTGGAAGTAATTTTAGGTGCATTGCACTGCCATGTCGGAGGGCTAGGTTTGATTCTTAAGCCTCAAGGAACCTCTTAGAGCCTTTTTTACCCCACATTTTAATTATCTTAAGAATTAAAAAGTTAACATCCGTTTTTTTTTAAAATGTTCAAAAGTTTTCCTATCATTATCATAACTTCCATCAAAACCAGGTCAAAAGTCGGTAGATGCATATATTTCTGACCTCCGAAAAATAATTTTAAAAATCTTTCGAAAAACGATTCATTGAACGGCCCAAAAGATTTCTTGCATTAAATGGAAAATGAAAAATCTTACCCCGCCCATTTATCCGCTTGTCAAATATATCTCTCATTAACACTTTTTTCACCTGCTGCTATAATTACCCCACAAACACCGACAACAACAACAAAAAAACCCAAACGCACATTAATCTTTCTAAGAACCAAACTGGCCTTAGATTGTTATGCATTCTGTTCTCAGAAGCGTGTAATTATTATCGGAGGAAAAGACGCACTCTAGCTAGGCCTATGAATTTTTTTTTTAAACAAAAGCCAATTTGTAACTTGCAAAAGTTTTGTAGGAAATATGTGTACGGCAATTTGACGCCCTTAACCTTAATTCTATCTTCGTATCAAACTGCAACCATAAATTCTATTAATACAGGCCTCCAGCTCTAGACTCGAGTTATCTGATTCTGAAGTTGTTTATGTTTTTCGTTTGCAACTTGCATAGACGCATTAAAACGCAACATCAGGGTCACTACACTGCGATCAGTGCTACACCATCACAGAGCTGGTCCATGGGAACTTGGATTTTTTCATTCTTACTACGAGAAACGAGTTGTGTGGCTTTATTATTCAGCTTAAGCGATCCATTGGGTTATCTTCGGCGCCACCTTAGCTTCTAGATTTTAGAAGATCACACTTCTGTTTTAAGATTAAAAGATAGATAAGAAACCAATCGCAGTGTAGTGTTTTTCTCAAAGCTTTTGTTTCTTGAGAAACATGCATTTAGTCGAAATCTGATTATGACACTCTAATTGAATTCCTGTGTTCCGAACGCCCAACTCAAGAAACTCCATTTCCACTATACTTAAAACTGCAATATAGTTAGACAGTGCGGTCTTACTGATGAGACGGGGGGCGTAAGCAGGAAATTTCCATACTACACACACTCTTTACAATTACCGCTCCCATTTACAAATGCTTGATGATGGCAGAATGTAAATAATCGGCTAATTTAACTAAGCTCAAGACGTGTAGCTTGTAAAATTGTCCAAGACATACAAAATAAAAACATTTTGTTGGTGAAGTGTGACTGTGCATTCTGAGGTAAAGCAGGAAGGAATGTGTAGGAGTTATGAACCTGAAGACAGTACGAACATCTATATAGACAAAGAGCTGTTAATGGTAATGTGCACTTAAAGGTCGGACACAAATTTGTTACGTACAACAATATTCTAGCTGCAGCTAATGATGGGGGACAAGTAATTTTGGAGGTCTTCGGAAGTTCGTCCTGTTTTGTTTTTAGCTATTGAATTAACACGATGATGCTAACGATGTGTGACATCGTAGTTGATATAGGTTTGTTGGAATTTTGAAAGAGTATTGAAAATGGAATACTTCGTGGTATAATGGTCAGTGCAATAGACACCGAAGTCTGGAATTGATCCGTAGGTGCTGCTACCTTAAAACAAAACAAAAACATTTTTACTTGCGACTTATAGGTACTATAAGGCAAGTTATGCATTCGTAAAAAAAATCGAACTTGAGATTTTGATCAAGACATTACGATGATAGCGAAGACCGAAAAGTGGGTCTCGCAATTCTGTCTGTCCGTCTGTTTGAGTACAGCTAATCGGCTCGGCCACATTTCTTCAAACTTGGTATACATGGGTTTTAATTTTTTCGCCCCCGGATGTTGTTTTTCTTTTTTTTTTACGACCAAAAATAACGGTATCTGCCATACAAATTTCTTTCAAAATTTTATAAATATTTTTTTTCTCAAAAACTGTCCCACAGATTTTCTTAAAAAAGATTCATACAATTTCATTTAGGTAATGGTTGAAAAAAAATTTCCAAAAAATTATTATTTTTGGTACCCCCCTTGGAATCTTTTTTTTGTTTTTGATTTTCTCAAAAACGGTACGACCGATTTTGATAATTTTTTGTATGTTAAGACCCCCCAATATTATTGTGTATACTCAAATTATCAAAAATTTGTTTTTGGATTTAAAAAAAAAAATTAAATTTTTTTTTGAAAACTCAATATTTCGAAAACTCCTGGCTTGATTTTTTAAAAACTTGATAATTAAAATTTTCTTAAAATAATTAACAAGATATGAGAAAAAAAAATTTATTTTACCTAAAAATCACGGTACTCAATATACAAATGTTAAAAAATGGTTTTCGAAAATCGTATTTTTCTCGAAAACGGTTCCGAGAATTTTGCTTAAATTTTTTTCTTTCGATTAATTTTTAAAATATAAAATTTAATAAAAAAAAATTGAAAACAAGATATTACTGACTGTACCTACCATGATTTTTTAAAATTTCGAATTTCTCATTATCGGCATAACGGACTTTAATGAGTTTTTTTTAGAGAGAAGCTTCTAAAAAGTTTAAAAAACATTGCATTTCAAAACTTTAAGAAAAATATTTTTTTTTCTGAATTTTGACAAAAAAATCAATTTTTTTTTTGGAAAATTCAATATCTCGAAAACGGCTCAGTATTTTGTTTTTAAATTTAATTTTTATTTGAACAATAATAAAAACTTTAAATTGGCGTACCAAAATTTTTTCTTAAAAATGTTTTAAAAGCTGATTTAAAAAAAAAAAAAAAACACTACAAAGACTTATAATTTTTGTTCTTGCATAAACCAATATTTGCTTGAATCACATGGCATCCTATTTTTACTTCCAACTACTAAAGAAGTTGTTTAAGTCATTTAAAAATTAATTTTATGCTTATGAGCAGTTTTTCTCTAATAACATTCATCTTTGAAATTCTTAGTCTATTACATAGGAGCAAGTTCGTGCGACCCAGTCGTGCATTTTATTTTTATTAGAAGCATTTTAGAGATAAATAACATTTTTCTTAACATTTATAAGCAAGTATCGCTTTGTAACTAAAGCAAATAAATTTTCCCTCTTAAGACCCTTAAGAACTAAGACTAAGTCGATACAGACTTCTATTTTTTTTAATCCAAAACTCGCCCCATAATAGGTATTTTTATCGCAATTTTATCAACTTGCTTAAGCTGATATGCCAGCGGTTTTTTTGTGCATCTTCTTTGAGCGTGAAATAGAAGCAATACGAAAAATTGTTTCGAAAAAAAAGAACCCAACGAAGCGACTAATTCATTCATCTGATAAGGGTGATGTGTTATAGTTTTTTTTTTTCTTGTGTTGTTTTTGTTGTGAGAAATGATTGAAAGTACTCGTGCTTACCAACAATTTATTGTGAAAGATTGTTATGTTGGAATTTTGTTGTTTTGTTATGAAAAACTTTAAGTTTTACGCATTTTACTTCGAGAAATCTATCCCGTATGACTATCAGCATCAAACTAAACTTATGCATAACATTCAATCATCGGGCTTACTTTTCCCCAACTTCTATTTTGAAACAAAGGAATTTTTTTTTCGATTAAAAAACAGCACTCAAATTCTAAACCAATTCTATTACTTTGTTATCAGTTTCCCAGAACTGTATGATACAGATTTTGAAACGGATTCATTTTAAAGTGTTGAGATCTTGGCAACTGAGGCGTATGCAAGAGGAAGGGTAAAGGAAAGCACCAAACTGCAACGCTCAAAGCGATTATCTTCAATAATGTGAAGGGAATGACAATATTTGGTTAATGGAAGGCAAAAAATAAATAAATAACAGGCTTTACAGTTCATAGAGAACCTGCACCTATAGTAACTTACAACTCTCGACCACCCCTGTGTGCTTGTTGTCGGTAAGAATAAAGGGAATGCCATATGAAAATCACTTTCATGACAAGAGATACGAGTACTCTTAGAGGCCACTTCTTCGCAAGAGGCAGTACCCCTGAAATATCATTTTTGTTCCTAGGAAGCAGCGACCGGGAATCGAAACCAGACAGTCCATCAAATCGACCTTCAAGCCAGGATGCACTGCTGTACCTGGAAGATATGAAAAAAAGTAAACAAAGTCCACTTTGTACTTGAAATCTTTTCTCAAATAAAATATCACTGCCAACCTCTCCAGGAAGTTCAGGCTTCGTTTGAATATACTTTGGCTATTGAATAAGAATGGTCAAAAAAGGTGTATCCAGCAAAATCACATTGGACTGGCCAGAAACTGAGGGAACCTAACAACACTACAACGAAGCACCCACTTGAATGGAATCCACAGGATGCAAGGCGTTTTTGAAGACAAATAAGACATGTTAACTACTCATATATTGGTGTCAGCTAGCTCTCAAACTATTCGAACGTAGACTCGGTTAATGCGACTTTGCTGTGAATCGAGCTCAAAGAAAGATCTTGTTTCTGCCCGAAGCTAAAAACGAAGTTACAGTGCTACTTTTGTACGTAAGTGGCCGTCAAACCTCGTTGGAGCCTTGGTAGCATTTTTATCATGGAAAATGTTTTTAGACAAATAAAATCTATTTTTCAAGTTCGCCGCACAAAATTTGCAGAGATTAGTGGGTGTGGTTTCTGATAGAAAGAACCTAATAAATAAAAGATTAAAATTTAAATGGATTATTATAAGGAAATTTACATTAAAAATTCAGGGAACTAAAGAATTTAAAGTGACAAAATAGTTTTTAAGAAGATTAAAGCTCAAAAAGTCCACCGCTTTCTTTGTTTGTATTTAAGAATTCTTCCTATGGATGTTGGTCGAATGGATTTTTGGTTTAATCAGTAATTTGGATATTCGGAGATGGGACACTATGCAACTTTATGTGGGTATTAATCGTATAAAAAGAATTTTGTTGACTCAAGGTCTTATTCCCACGCAATAATTGCTACTTGATAGTTCTTACAATGTTTCAATCAATATAAATTCAGGGCCAATCTTCTAGGTGGCAATTGCACTGCTTCTTAATAGAATGACAATTTAATGTGTGGTTTAAAAATTTAATTTAAATCGTGATGGATTAATTAAGAAAAATCCAATAAAATTGTGCACCCGTAGACACATTCATCGCTAGATGATTCAATTAATTTTAAATACCTTTTTTTTCTAGTACTCCATGGAGAATAGGCTAAATCTAATCATTTGAATTACCAAAAGCACGCAATGGCACATTAAGACGAAGTGATGTTTAAGGCTCTTAATAACAAACTGATTATTTGTATGAGTCTCTTCATCATTAGAAAAAGATCACGTGTTGATGTCTTTAACAGAAAAACAAAAACTATTACATGCCATCTTCTTCGTTTTTATTGACCATGACACAGTTTTTTTCAAAGATCCACTTATTTACAAGAAGCTTGAAGACTCATTCATAATGTACCGAGTATGGAAGGTACTTCAGAGGTAGGTTGTAGCTTCAGTATACTTTGAATATATTTTCATAAACTTTACACATCTTCAAGTATGTTTCTAAGTTTGTGGAATGTCATAATGTTACATCTTCAGTACAAAATCATTTGGAAAATGTTAATTGAAAGAATTGTAATTGCACTCAAGCATATTTTAATGACACTAAATGCAGGTAAATTAAATTATCACATATGGTGAAACTTGAATAATTATTATTTATGAATCGCTTATTTTAATTTGTTTGAACATACATAAATTTAAAGTATGTATGACATGAAAAGTGTATTCACATTTGAATTTTTTTAAAGGTTCATCTTGAGTCCATTTGTATTTTTTTTCCACAGAAATGGAAAATAAATACGTTCCACAATATTTTCACCAATGCTACAATGACTTGTCGTGTTTTTTATTTCATTTCTATAAATAAATCATACGAAGAAACAAAAAAAGTTAAATTTCTTTATTTTTGTTTTGCTTTAATTTGTAATGGAAGCTGTGGAACATAACTTTTTTTCAAATTCCAGACAATTTTTGTGATGAAATTACATTCTATTACTAAGTTTAAGACGAATAGTCACATTCTCTGATATCGAAACCCTAAATTCTATTCCTCATCTTTCGTGAAGTGAAATATATGAATACATTCCACAAAATTCCTATGCATATACATATATATATCAATTTTCGATCTAAAGGGTAGGTAGGGAATAATGTCATATACAGTCTTGAAGGTTTTACACAGAAACAAGCTGTGAAATGTAAAGTTTCAAAATTCACACTGACGATCGTGTATGAGTTCCAATTTCACTTTGACTAGGCCAGTGCATCAAAAATAATGCGAATATCTTTTGAAAACTAAGTATTTGTCCAAAATCTTCAATGTGAAAACTTTTAGTTAGCATTCCACATATTCTTTTTCAAATCCAAAAATGTTGATTGAATTTTTTGAAATTTTCCACATTACCTCAGGTTTTCACTCTTTAACTTTCACCCGATTCTCATTTGTAAATCAAGGCAGTATTGAAAAATATATTACAGGAGAGGTGACAAAAAGGCTCAATCAAAAATGACAAAAATACAAAAAAAAAAAAACAAATGAAAAATGAAAAATTATTACGTTCCACAATTTTCTTCACACTGTATTTTTGTATAATTTCAGGTAAACAATCATTTCCTTTCAAAAACCTCAAATCTAGTTTATGCATAGAATATGAATGCGAAGTGAAATTAAAAACCATGTGAATTGCCTTAAGCGAAAAATCATCAGTTTCATTGGAGACAAGTGTAAGAACTATTCAAAAATCTATTTCACATACCATTTTAATTTTTTATTTCAAACGAACATTTAATGAATTTTATTGTGTCTGAAAAGACAATAATTGAAAACTGAATATTTCCGCATGAAAAAAATGTTGACGGTAAATTTAAATCTCTACATTGGAAACAAAACTTAATTGACTGATTGAAATTTTTTTGAATGTTTCCACACTATGCCAAAGATTCTTGTGATTTTATTCAATTTTTTTTAAATAAAAAAAAGATAGTAGTTTGTATGTTAAAAATTGTGGATCGCATTAATTTTTCATTTCACAGAAAAGAAAGCCATCATCGCAGTTGATGCAATTAAGATTTTTGTTAAAATTTAAGTTTACATAATGTATATCAATTCAATAAAAATCATCTATCTAATCTAATCTATTCTCATCATCGTATGTTGGATTAATATATCTAGTGAAATAATTGAATATAACTTTATTCTTTATTTCACGCCTGAAAAAAATTTATATTTAATATGAAAATTTCACCTTCCGTGGATGTATAAGCTAGGCTAAAAATGAGTTGTGAAATGAAAAGTTATATCAGGAAATACGAGTGAAAATCTCTGTATGAACAATAAATTTTCACACATTTTTTTATGAAAAGAAATCTCACTGAAAATCAGTGGAATGCTTCGTAGCCTGAAGCTTTTGATTTGAAATTTCGTTTACCATCGTTTCTTGTGAATTTTACAACTTGATTTTTCACATGAAAAAAAAAACAACCAACAATAACTTTTTCACAAAAGTTATGACTTTATTCCCTTGAACTCAGGTTCTAAAATTTGAACTGATGTATGAAAAGTAAAGTGGGACGTGGTAAATATTCGAAATCATTTCCGAGCGAACAACACATTTGACTTCCTTTGTCTAGATATTTTTCACTCATTTTGGAAGTAACAAAAGAAACACAGCTTTTCCTTGCCATTTCAATTTGCAACTATTCAAGACCAATGTTCATGAACACTCTTTTCTCTACCCCACTTATTACTCCATAGCTCGTGCTGTGTTTGACATTATAAGGGTCTCTCAATAAACCCATGAGCGCGTGTGAATTATAAAAGAAGAAAAAAACTTTTAAGCATTTTAAAATTATATTTCCAATTTTTCCACAATCGAGTGTTAACTTCCGCAACACATTTTAGGCTTTTACTGCATCAGTACCAGCGAAATATTCCTGAGTGGTTGTATGTCTGTAGCCGAATTGAGTGAAGACCAAAACGTCTGTAACATCAAGCTTGCAGAGATAGAAGTCATCTGAAAATGTGAAGATATCGAAGTTCTTAAACGATTCTCTAATCAACTTCAAACAAAAGTTTAGACTTACGATCAGGAACTGGAATGTTTGGCCAGTGAGCGGCACTTGGATGACGACTTAAGAATGCCTCCAAACCTCGTTTATGTTCATCTGAATTTTCTTCCACCTTAAATGTAATTCAATCAATCAAGCCTTCTTAGCTGCACATTTTACTTGTGTTTTCGACTTACCCTCTTTACTTCGCCCGAAATCAATGTTCTGGCACATTTGTGTGACCATGGGTCGTCGCTACGCTTGTTGCATTCACCTTCCTGAGCATCGGTGAACATAAAAGAGATCCTGTTGTCCTTTTTAACATCCCTGGCAACCTTATCCACACCCATCATGTAGAAAAATATCTCTCCAGTTGAATCGGCTCCAACTTTACTATCAGCTGTCGACAGGAGATTCACCATTGGATATCCGGGATTTGCAGGATCAGACGAAATAGTTGCCACTGACGCCCAGTTAGCCTGATGCACCAGTCGGCGAGCCTCTGCGGCAACATTCAAATCGGTTGCGCCGGGACGCTTTCCTACAGTTGGACTGGCATTAATAGCTACAGCCGAGAACAAAAGACCCAAAACTACAAATTGAAACATCTTGAAGACTAAACGTTTTCAAAATCGAAACTGATGATTGAAGTAGCTACGTTTGGCTTTTATAGCGTTCAGGGGATGCACTCTTGATTTAAGTGAATAATCTTCCAAGTTATTGTTATTGCTTGTTGTTGAATGGGGGAATTCACAACAAGTATTTACTTAGTAGAAGGTGAAGGTCAAGCAACTTAATAAATAAAAACAAAGATAGTTCTATTTACGACGACAATGATTCTAGGAATTAAAGGGCTGAAATGTTTTAGATTGCACCAGAATGCCTTATCATTTGGCACTTGACTACCGCAATTCGAATTATTTTGATTTCACAAATCATTCAAATGATGACAAATCTTGTGTGTTACCAACCATGCTTTTTTCTTCTGAAAGTAGACTTTGAGAATCTCGCTAACTCACGCCAGATGAAATGACTTTGCAAAATTTTCCCTCAGAGCCTTAGTGATAAGAAGATGATTCTTCGAAAATACTATTTATGTCTTGAAAGTGAAAATAGTTCTATGAACTTTTGAAATTCGCGGCGACACAATATGATTTTCATTAAGTGTTGTTATTCTACTTGTGGACATAAGTTGCTTAGATTTTATAAAAAATTATATACATCATCAAAAACAGTGTAAAAGGTCATGTCGAAAGTCGTGGAAAATGTCAGTAATGATGTAGACAATGATGTTGTAAAAAATCCAGACAAAAATGTCCAACAGGACAAGTCAAAATAATGTTGAAATTGTAAAAATTATGTAGAACATTTTTTCATTGTCATCAATGATGTAAAATATGAGTATATGTATTTAATATTTAAACAAAAATATGAAATAATGATTTAGACAATGTCAAAATTTTTTAGACAATTTCAAAATTGAAAATGATATACACAAAAACCGAGAAATGATGTATACAGTGTCAAAAATTAGTGGAAAATGTCATTTTAGATAAGGAACGTGTGAGAAATATGTATACAACAGCAAGGTCTATAGATTGCCAAAGTGTCACTTTATCATTATAATGAAGACAATAATTTTGTAGGCAAAACAGCAATAATGTGTCAAACAAAACAAGTCAAAAATAATGTAAAAAATGCAAAAAATGTAAAGACAATTTACACTTAAGAAGCATGTAGAACATTTGTGTAGGGCTTGACATCATAGTGATGTTAAATTCGTGTAGTCAATGTAAAAATGATTTGTAGACAGTTCTAAAAATGGGTAGAAAATTTTATTAAGAGTGAAAAAAGTGCCTTGTTGGTATGTAGGCATCTTGAAGTAAGTGTAAGTAAAATTCTAAGAATATGCAATTCAAAATGGATGTACACAAAAATGTGTAAAATATGTCATTTTGGAAGAAAAAAGTGTCTTGTTGGTATGTAGGCAACATCAAATAGGTGTAAACATTGCCCATAATGAGGTAGACAGTACCGAAAATATATTAAAAATCGTATAAATGACATACAAAATGTCAAAAAGAGATGTAGATTTTTTTCAAGAAGGTATAAACATTATTTGATTTCATATAAATAATATAAAAAAATTATAGAACATCATATAATAAAACGGCATACATGTTTTTTGTGGTACACTTTTCTCCAAAAGTATTTAACCGATTTCGATAAATTTTATATGGCTGGAAAGCCACAGTTACGGAGATGTGCAGAATATACTTGAGACACGCATTTACACATTGTGGGTCATTTTTGTTTTTGCACTGTCGAACACTTTGCATATTTAATTTAATAAATTTGCTTGAAAACACTGCCAATAATATTAACAATAAATAATAAATAAATTGGCACTCGAATTTCGAGAGCTGGGTCGGCTAGTTTCATTTAAAGGACTGCAAAATTTCTGTATATAAATTGGAAAAATGTTCAATCTTGGCAATCAATGGCATAAGCAATTAGAAACTATCTGTAAGCAATTAAATAATAATACAGATAGCCTATACCTATAACATTCGAAAGGAAACATCAACATAATGCCAGAAATCTCTAGCAAACACCTTATGAAATGCCGATTGTTCCAACAAGGCGTAGACATATTTTTTACCCCTCCTAGTTTTTCATTCGGAGTAAGTAAAACAATTATGTGACTTAGTGATCACTAATTTTAAAGTGTGAATTGTGAAACTAGAACTTAATCGTGATTGATGACAAACAATGGTAAAATGGGAAGCATCTTGCGATTTGGCAGTCTCATTTATCCAAAATTACTCACTTAAGGTGGCGCTTCTGTCCGGGTGGATCAGCCAACAAGTTTCTCCAGTTGCCTGGGTAAATAGCTAGGTGTCTCCAGTTTCTCACGTCAGGTTTGGGTTAGGTTCTCTTCCACTTGTTCGCGCCAACTAAGTCACGGTCTTTTACTACTGCGCCGTCTCTCGGGATTGATTTCGAAGACTTTACGACATCAAACATCCAAAAGCATTCTCATTGACTTTCGACAAGGTCTATGTCTCAGCACCATACACAAGGACAGGAATGATAAGAGTTTTAGAGAGAGGCGCTCGAGAGAAGAATTTGATATTGAATTGCCTTCATAGTCCAAAGAAGCTGCGATTAACAAGAGTTATTCTCCGTCGCCAAGGTAACGGCGCTAAGGTTGGCAAAGACTTTAACCGCCTCAAAATTATAGCTGTCTATGGTGACGTTCTGTCCAAGACGTCGGTGTTGTGTGTCGTTTCTTGATGACAACATTTACTTGGTCATTGATATCTGCTCAAAAATGCGCCACTGTCATCACGCCTCTTTCTTTCAATTGGAGAGACTTTTGAAAGAATTGACGAGTAAGTCTTGCACTGTTCTTTCAAGAAGTCGCACGACAGAGCAACGCCTTGCCTAAAACCATTTTTGGCATCATATTTATTTGCGAGATCTTTTCCGACCTTCATGGAGCAGCGTCATATTGCCCAAAAGGGACAGGTTTTTTGTCAGGGATGCCACAACTAGACACTTCTCTTTATAGCTCGTCCCTATATATGATATCATACGCGGCTTTGAAATCGATGAAAAGGTCTTTGGTGACGATTTTAAGCTTATGGGTTTTTTCTAAGATCTCCCGTATTGTGAATATTTAGTCGAGCTGGGCTTTCTTGGTCTAAATCTGCACTGATATGGACCTTTTAGGTTATTGACTAAAGGCTTCACATAATACGGAAGAAAGGATCTTGTATATGAGATGTTCAGGAGACTTATGCCTCTGTAGTTCGCTCAGTTAATGGGATCTCCCTTCTTGATGATCGGGCAGACTATAACGAGGTTCCATTAATCTATTTAATTCCATTTTTTCCGACCATATTTAGCAGATGAGCGTGCTCCGAACCAGGTCAACGCCACATTGCCACATTGAACAGTTCAGCAGCGAGGCCATCAGCTCCAGCTGCTTTGTTGAATCTTAGATTCGATATAGCAATGTTCACTACGTCAAGGTCGGGTAGGCTATATTGTTGGTCTGCATCAGTTAAGTCGAATAGTAGTATCTCTGTGTAGACTTACGCTCGGGATTGTATCTTTGAGATGTTTTCTTTTACCTTTTGGTAAGACTTCTGAATCTCATTCCTTCTATCCGAGATTACTTTAGAATTGTTAAGGAAGTGGAATCCAACCGGCTATTTAAATAGAAAAACTATAAACTTGGTAATGTTACGGACGGGGTTTACTAAAAACATCTACCCGAAGACACCAATAGAGTAGACTTACGCAGTCCTGTTTTCTGCGTGGAAGAACATCTTTATTCAAAACACAATGTGTTGAACACTTCATTGACAGCATTTTAGTGTTTTTGCAGCATAAGACCAAGTATGTTTTGTACACTATTTTCCTATCAAAATTTAATGTCAATTTTTGAGAAAAAAAAAAGATTAAATAAAACATATATTGATGGACTTGACCGACTTCTTTTATTCTAAGGCTTCCTTGGATTTATTAATGCTCTTATGGAAATACTCTATAATTCAAAAATGGTATAGTAAAATTAAAAATGTCAAAAACCCGCCTCAATCAAATTACGATCTTTTGTTTCTGATGTTTCAAGGCTGATTTTGTCAAAAGGGCTATTCATGAGCACAAGTCTCAATAATGACAGGTGAAGAATAGCTTTAAATATATGCCAACAACTTCACATAATTATGCATGGAAATAGAATAGAGGATTCCATAAGTCGTTTTTCAATAAATCTCATGAAGACATATTCAAAGCCAAAGACCTTTTTTCCCATCTTATAAATCAATGGGACTCATAAATTAAAATCTAACACAACAATTTTCACGCCAAAAATCGACACATATAATTTATTCGTCATTACTCAGCATCAATTTGTAGGGAATTTAAAAAAAATTCTCAATAGATCACTCTCGATCTACAGCTTTACAATCATCAATCATATTCATCAGTTAGAGGAAAACTAATAATTTGTAGAATAAATAATTAATTTATCGTAACTTTAGCCACCGGTATAGGTTTTCCATTCAAGTCATGGTATTCCAGTAGCTGGTAATATTATTGGTAGTTATAGTGTTGAGAAATCGTTAGCATGATATCCTTGGCTATTCTGCGAGGTCTTTATACAAATTAATAAATGATTCAACTTTCAATTAACTCAAAAATTAAAGAATCTCATTACTTATGCTGACCCAACATTAACAGCACGAAACGAAACTTCAGCTAGTCTAGCTTGATATTTAATGAAATCTCTCCCAACTTCAAAAAGATTCGATAGGAAGGACTTGACATCTTGTTAATGCATTTTATTTGATTTTGGACTTAACCTTCATACATGAGATATCGGATCGTGACGCTGCTACATAATTTCAGATTATAACCACATCGACTATCGCTTGTTTCGCGACCACAGAGGTCAGTGTTTTGAAGATGAAAGGTTAGAAGCAATTTAATTTTCTAAGAATAACAAATTTAACGACTGCCATGTGTTGGTTTAAAATAGCCTTATCAGCGTACTTAACTTCCGAACAAGAGTGCTGATATTAAATAACATTAATTTAATTGAGTTGTGGTGCACAGATATTGGAAAATTTTTATATGCACCCCTGCACCGCAGAGATAAGATGGTGTAATTGTACTTTACGAGTATGGTTGAGTTCAATACATCTATTTTTTTTTTAATTTTGCAAATAGGGACTTTTGTATATTTCAAATAATATAGCATTCTAAAATAAAAAAAAATAAAATTATAATTTTTATTACTATCATTTCTCTCACGAGACTACCGCATGATAGTTTACTCGCATGATAGTTTTTTCGCGGATTATATTTTTCATATGATAGTTTCCTTGCATGAAATATTTCTCGCATGATGTTTTTACAGATGATAGTCCTCTAGCATGATACATTTCTCACATGATAGAACTGAGCCATGATAGTTTTCTCGCATGATAAATTTCTCGTAACATAGTTTCCACAGATGATAGTTTTCTGGCATGATACATTTCTAATATGATAGATCTGTCCCATGATAGTTTTATCGTATGATATATTTCTCGCATTATAGTTTTCTCGCATGATAGTTTTATCGCATGGTAGTTTTCTCGCATGATAAATTTCTCTCAAGATAGTTGTCTCGCCTGATAGATTTGTCCCATGACAGTCTTATCGTATGATGTTTTTCTCGCATGATAGTTTCCTTAGATGATAGTTTTCTGGCATCATATATTTCTCACATGATAGATCTGTTCCCATGATAGTCTTATCGTATGATATATTTCTGACATGATTGTTTTCTCGCAGGATATATTTCTCGCTTGATAGTTTCCACAGATGACAGTTTTCCGGCCTCATATAATTCTCACATGATAGATCTGACCCGTGATAGTCTTATCGTATGATATATTTCTTGCTTGTTAGTTTTCTCGCTTGATAGTTTTTTGCATAGCAGTTTTCTCGCATAACATAATTCTCGTAAGATAGCCTTATCCCGTGATAGTTTTCTCGCATGGTAAATTTCTCGCAAGATAGTCGTCTCGCATTACAGATCAGTCCCATGATAGTCTTATTGCCTGATTTATTTCTGACATGATAGTTTTCTCGAGTGGAAGAGGATATGGTTATTATGTAGTTTATATCTTAGACCTTAAGGAACAATAAAACGCAAAATTCGATGTGTTACAATTTTTTAGATTAAAAATGATGGCTTGAGTATACAAGCTACAAACTACTTGCTTGAGTGCATAGATTTTGACCATTGAACTGTCAACTCGTCCAATTAAAGAGGGAATTCTCCTTAAAAAAAATTGGCTCTTCGCAACAAATGACCAACTGCAAAAAACTTTCTTTGCATAATATTTACAAAACTTTGCCTAATTTTTAATGAAAAGTGCAAACATTTTATTTGTTTCGCAGGAAGTTTTTACAAAGTTCTTATTCGGTGAAACGAATTTTGCAAAGAAGGAAACCATTTTTCAACTTTCTATAAGAATTGTTTAATTTTTTCCTAAATTTTGCTTTAGTGAAATGAAATTTGCAAAGATAAATTGAAAAGTTGCAAAGTGAAAAGTGGTTGGCGAAATAGTATCCTGCTTTCGTAAGCCACCTACTAACTTTCTGCTGCTTTGACCAACAGGTAAATGCTTTTTAACAACAGCCCCATACAAGAAACTGACAAGATAGTTCATACATTTTCACTGCTAAATTAGCGGGTTTAAAGAGATTTTACTGTATTTGTATATTTCATACAAAAAACATACTCTTTTTATTGTTATTTTCGTTGTTACAATCATAAATCTCCAGTTGCAATAAGGAAACCATTATTAGCTAGCTCAACATTACAGACATATTTCTTTCAAAATGAAACAACAACAACAATTAGTACGCACAACGCATATATGCACTCCAGAAACTCTGCTTTGCATTATGTCAATTGCATAATCATACAAAATTGAATGGCTTGAATCTCGCACAATGCTACTGGCATCGGAACTTTTTAGCATGGGCAAAAATTTTAATCAAAAAACGTAGATAAGAAGAAGATCAATCACTGAGAGTATTCACCATGAGAAATATCCAAGACAGAGTCTGAGTGCTTTTTAGTCAAGAAAAGTTGCAAAAAGTTGCAAACAGAAAACATGGTTCCATAGTCTTTGGGTTCCGTATAGCGATCAGACTGAATGACATCGGTTGGTGTCATTGTGAGCTGGAAGGTTCACCTTATTTTTTTTTTGTTCAAATAAATATTCATAAATTTATTTCACGAGACTTGTAAACTCTATAAAAGAAATATTATAAATATTGTTATCATTTCTCGCATGATACAGGAACTTGTATGCATACATTTTTTTTAATTTTGTCCTTAAGGGAGTAAAAATAAGATCTTCCACATCGAATATTTTACACTGGACACATTTTTCTGTTCTTGAACAAGAGACCCTAGGACAAGTTGAGGGAGTTTAGCGAAGTTTGAAAGGAGTTGCTAAAGAACTCAATCATTTGACAAGTATTTCACATCAGCTTCTACCCCATTCACATTAGATTGAATTAGGGAAGCTGTAGCAGAAGTTGGAAGTATGTATTCGGTTAAACATGCATTTATTTTTAAATGCTGAAATGAAAAATGTTGTAACCCTATTCTAAGCTTTTTTGGTGAGCTATAACTAACTTCTTTCTAACTCTAGGAAACTAACTATTCGAAGACAATGGTAAATGGCTCATAAATCCAAGCTCAATATTCTCGTGCATTATTATTTCGGTGGCATTTTGTCCACTCGCTTGACTGTATAAAAATAGCATATTGCTCTTTCCTGATGCTAATGGGTAATTCATGCCAGCTTCAAATCATCATAAATTAAGATGTGACCAGGGCCATAAGAAGTCGCGAACAATGGACTTGGAAATTTATCAAGAAGCTGGGCGTTAGTTAACAGATTTACTATAGATACAATATGTAATTAATGTATCGGTTTAGCTAAATTAACAAGCTCATAACTTTAAGTTGTCAGCTGTTCGTAAGTACTCTTTTAAATTTCATAGTTATCGATTCAATTAAAATTAGAATTGATTGTATTGACGGGGCTTTCAACCTTTATCTACATCCAAGTTTACTCCGAAGTTTAATATTAAATTGCAAATGTTGTCTTTGCAGAAAATACAAATATTATCATCAGAAAATTGAAATTAAAAAAAAGTTCAACAAATCTGCCAATTTACATAGCTTTGCATGCGAAAGTCTAACTTTAATTAAAAGTTAATTTTTATCGATCTTTTTATATTTCTCTTCAATTTGAAGTCCTTCAAGTAGGCACTGAGTAATATGGTTTATTAAATGCATAGTTAGTCGCCTCTGGGAATATTTACTTTTCACTATTCCACTTTTTCAATTGACGAAAAACCTCTTTTGATGGGACTGAAGAAAAAAGAGCAGATAAGAAGTCCCACACTTGTTTTAGTACTAACTTCGACTTATTTAATACCTATACCATATGTCTTTCGTCAGTTTGCAAAAAGTCAAATAGAATCCTAGAATGAAGAGAAATTAAAAAGGAAGGCTGCCGAAACCCGGGATCGAACCGGGGACCTTTAGATCTTCAGTCTAACGCTCTCCCAACTGAGCTATTTCGGCAGATAAATTTTTATTTAGCAAAATTTATTTTTGTCTTTTTTTTGTAACAGCTTTGTTTATCTTTAGGATAAAGGAAAGCTTTCATTTAAATGATGTAATTTACGAACGAGTTTGGATCTATAAATATATATTGATTAAAAAAAAAAGCACACACTATAGAACATTTTTGGATATGAGTGATTGGAAACACCTCATAATTAAAAAAATAAACAATATACTTAAATACCTACGTTATCAATTGAAAGGTCACAAATTGGTCACGAAAGGGGGCAACTATTAAAGTTGTATTATTTTGTGTGTTTTAATGCAGATAATGTTAACATTTTATAATTAGCTTGGAATAAACTTTAAAAATTCAGGAAAACAATCTATCGCTGACTAATTACTGAAACAAATGGCACTTATACATAAGACACTCTGCTGACCTTTTAGATATGGAACATAAATTTCTTCCCTATGTTCAATTTCACAAATATGTAGGTATTAAGACTCTGCAGTTTCAATTTCGCCAGATTTATGGTATGCAATATTTTAAAAGCGGTTTAATGAACAAATTTATGGGAACTTGTATGTAAAGTCCTTATCCGAGTTTTAAAAACCATTATGCAAGATATAGATTCATTAATAAAATGGACGCCTTGGTCTTACCTCTAACGTAAAAGACTGAAAATTTAAAAAATGAATGTTACTTGAGAAAACTATTCATAAGCATAAGTTTCATTTTTTAAATGACTAAAACAACTCCTTTAGTAGCTGAAGCTAAAAACAGGGGGCCATGTGATTTCTACACCAAGTATTATTATTTTTATTAGTATTAGTATTAGTTAGTAAACAAAATGTTTAAAACATTTTTCAGAAATAATTTTGGAACCAAGTGAAATTTTTATTATCGTACAAATTAAACTTGACATGTTTTTGAGACATCGAATTTAAAAAAAAATGGATTAATTTTTAATTAAAAAAATATTCCTTTTTTAAGTTTTGAAATGTAATGTTCTTGAACACAATACTGTTCAAGCTTTTGGGGAGTAACTAGCATAAGAAAAACGATCAAAATCGGCTGTAGATACCGTTTTTGAGAAAATCAAAAAAAAGTGTCGAAGGGGGTACCCGTTAATAACTATTTTTCGAAAAAAATATATTTTAAAAATAATATAGCTTTAACTAAATTTTGTGATTCTTGTTTTAATCTGTTTAAAAAAAAACATTTTATAAAATTTCAAAAAATAAGAATGGCAGATACCCTTATTTTTGGTCTTAAAAAAAAAGAAGAAAAACATGTGTGGGGTCAAGCCGTTTAGGCTCGAACAGACACACAGAATTGCAAGACCTACTTTTTTCGTCTTACCTATCATCGTAATGTCAAGTCTGATCGAAATCTTGAGTTTGATTTTTTACGAAGCCTAACTTGCCATATTCAACAGCCGTTGACAGCTATTTTTGCAGTATTGCCCTTCCTCATATTAATAAATCTCTCTCACCCTTTGGTGCGTATTGTGATCTATTTATGATCTTTCATTCTTTTTCTTTAAAACAATATGCATAGCAATTTGATAAATAACATAATATAAGTCCAAAGGAAATGTTCAGCTCCTAAAGAGACCAAGGTAAACCACAGTTTATACAAATTGAAAAATTGTTTAGCTGTCTGAAGCAGATACCAGAAAAAGTTCAGCAGTCATTTAGCGCAAAATGATGGATAAATCAAAGGCAACTTTTGTAAAGTCGCTTGGTTGAAGCTGGACTTCATCGACGAATTTCAAGAAAGAAACCAATGGTCACCAAAGTGCAAAGACAGCGGAGAGTCCACTTTGTCAAAAGACATGTCGATTGGACGGTTAATCGATGGAAATTTATGTTATAGAGCGATGAGACGAAGATAAATCGCATTGTTCCCGACGGTAGAGAGTACGTCAGACACCCAAAATATAAGGAACTTGACCCAAAGTACACGACGTGGTACTCACGCAAAGCATTCTAAATTTGGATACTTTATTCGAAAGAGTAAAAGTTGCCTGGTATGCGATTCCAGTTAAAAGATTCCAAGACCCAACCGAGCCATTTTAAAGATGATTTGCAGCAGTCTTGAAGCAGGGAGGATTTCCGACAAAATATTGACCACTATTCCAAATTTTAAATTAGCTGGCTCAGCCAAATCAGAGGTTTAAATATAAAAATATTTTTGAAACAATATGTCCCTATGAAAATGTGAAAAACTCAATTTTATTTTCCAGAAAATGTTTTAAAATTTTATGATCATAGTAAATAAAAGTTGATATTAAGGGAATTGAATAAGAAAATCCATGCAGTTTCGGACCTACTCAAAATTCAATTTCTCCTCTAGGGAATGTCGAATACCCTTAAGTAACGAGTTTGAAGAAAATACCCCTATAGTAATTTAGGCTGTAGGTCGTACAGACATACATACATACATACAGACGGACAGATGAAATTGACGAGCCCACTTTTTTCTTTGTTCTCTGTCATCGTAATATCAACTTTGATCAAAGTCTCGAGTTCTATTTTTTTTTCCAAATACAGAACTTTCCCTATAGCATTGCAAGTAAAAATAGACAACAATTTCTAACAACTTCCTTTAACGCCTTTTTTAATTGTTTTTTTTTTTCAGAGTCAAAATGCAATTGGTCGCCACCGGAACTTCCCAAAAACTTCCTTTTCCTGCACTGGTCGTCCAGCTGGTTATTACGCCGACATCGAGACAGGTTGTCAAGTTTATCACATGTGCGATGGTCTTGGTCGTCAATTTAGCTATTCATGTCCAAATACAACGTTATTTCAGCAACGGATGTTAATTTGCGACCATTGGTATATGGTGAATTGTTCCAAAGCGGAAATGGACTATGCAGCAAACTTATTGATCGGTAAGACTAAAAATATGCAATGATTTTCTTTCGTTAGCAACAGCAACGATTCAAATTAAAATGTGAAAATATTTTTTTTTTACTTGCAAGGTCAACGAGATAAACCGTTTGTGCCGGATGAAGAGAATCATTTACGAACACCACGTCCCGACTTACTTGATCGTCCTTACGCACCAGACTATTCTGGAGAATCGTTTAGGAATCAATTCAAAGTATGATCGGACTCACATATAGCTTATATTTTTGTATATTAATTTTTCTTTTTTGTAGCAACTTCCTGCACTACAAAATAGTATTTCCGATTTAAATGAACGCAAAAACATCGACAAAGGACTTTCTTTGAATCATCCTTCGCCTACTCCTACACGTTGGAAAATACCTCAACCTAGTCGAGAGATCCTGCCACCAGCTCCTCCATCGCCATCGTTGACGACCAGAAAACCTCCATCGGCTGCTAGCCCCGCACCAAGGCCTCAAACTTCAACAATTAACTACAACTCAGTTGCAAACACAACTCCAGCTACTACCAAACATCCAACGCCATTTGTAAATCGACATTTGGACACATCAGACGAACTTCTAGGAACTGCTCACAGCACACGATACAACACTTCTGGAGACAATTCCGCTGAAGATAAACACACGAAGCAGTTATCGACAAAGCAACCACCAGTGAAGACGCCATCACGAATATATGAGCCACCGTTTTTGCATCCAATTTACAACCAGAACGATACAACCCAGTCAACAGAAGTTCCACTCCAAAGTTCAACAGCCGCTCCTTTCACTGTAAAAGCAACAACGACAACTAGTACAACAACCCCGAGGCCACATACAAGGCCAACAACCTTTGCTGGCAAGCCATTTACAGTTGAGTCAACAACATTGACTGCAGCATCATTAAAAGCAACCCAACCGGCAGACTCCGCTTTAGACTACAGTATCCCCGCAGCCGGTTCAAAGTCCTTCCCACTTCCATCACCCTTCACAGCCCCGAAGACGACATCGGACAGTTTGTCTGCTCCATCCCGAGAGCTTCTTCCACCTCTATCGGATCTTGTATTGCACGATACTGCCACAACTCAAGGTCCACCGATCTATTTCGAATGGAAGATTCCCTCGAACGGTCTAGAGCCACCCAAATTTGAAGCCCCCATCGGAGTTGATGGCCGCGAAGAACAAGACGCCCCACTATCATACACTTCGGACCAGGTTAAGTCACCTGTTTCAACAACAACAGCAACAACAACGAAACCCGCAACGAACATCCAGCAATACGCCGGTAATCCGTTCCTCTCTAATAAAACCCAACGTTCCATTGATTCTTCAACTTCTCGAACTCCAACATCACGATCAATCAAAAGCTTCCCATCGCCAGGTACGGAAGAAAACAAAATCTCACCAACTCTTCCCACCGAGCAGGATATCAATCAACTAAGAATGGACTTCTCGGTGCCAGACTACCTCTTCCCGCTGGAGAATATCGGACGGACAGGTTACGAACACTCGGACACATTCAATTCGTTTCAGTTGAAGATCCCCCAGCGAAGGGCAGATGTTGTAACGCCCTCCACCGACCGATGGTATGGTGAAAACCCCAAATGTCCTCAATGCCATCCGAGTTTTGTCAAGCCTGGAACATGCGAACCATGTTTAAGGAGATAGAAGTCCTTTGTGTCAGAGTGTGTTAATTTTAAGTTTTAAATAAACAAAAAAATAGAATTAAAAATGTGTACATATTTACGTATATCCGAGAGAGTGTGCTCCAACCATTAAATTAAAATAAATATGCATACATCACATAGAGATCCTCATAAAAGTTTTTCATAAGGAAAACTAAACAAATACTTACACATCGACTCATACCTCCATAAGTTCCCGAATAGCTCCAAAGCTATGCAAGCAGAAGTGCAGACAAAAATACGAAAAGAAACTTAAATACTTTGTTTTTTTTAATTTATGTTATTGTTTTTTATATATGTATAAAATATTGGCTTATAGAAAGAATTTGTTTAATTTTTTGTTTTTATTTTTTAACTCCTCAAGGGAGGAAGAAAAATTTTTAGTGAAGTTGAACTGGAATAAAAAATTACAAAAGAATTTTGTTTGATTTATTTTAGCACAGACTATAGATCTATTTGTCTGGGCGTCTATGTGTCCGAACGTCTTTGGGCCTAGGTACGAGTACATATCGAATTCGAGCCTAAACGGAAACATGAACTTGATACACAGCATTTTAATGAGATGTAAAAGGGGAAAACATTGAAACTTCTTTAAAGCCCGTGAAACGACTTTAGTTTTCTTCAAATTCTAAACGAACTTAATTGAAACTCTCAGCGAATTTCATGCTAATTTTCTTAAATTCCCCAAAAATTCTATACATCCGAGACTTCGACTGAGGATTGCAATTCCTTCATGATTTTTATTTTTTCGACAAACTTAGAAAAAGAGAATTCTGAACGAAGTGCAAGTAATTCTTTATGCCACACAGCTATGAGGACATCTTTAAAAGCTTTTAGGACATCTCCAATAAAAAAAAAAACATGATTGCCGAAGGAGGCTTCTTAAACATTGAAGACCGAATAGATTATTTGACATTCCGACTTATCGCTCAAATCTGTGAATCATATTGCTTCTCAATTCTCACAGACTCATCAAAAATTTTGAAGCAGAAATTGGCGCCAAAACAACCCTTTACCTTATAGGCATTAAATTTGGCCAATATTATTGGCATCGTATCAATTGTGAAGAACTCGAACTCCTCTTTGGTTGCTCCCGAAAGAAGCTATTAACATCAGCCTATCCAAAGACAACAAAAAAACGCTACTCTCAAGGAAATCTTCATCCAACTCTTCCATGAGCTAATAAACTGCTTCCTCATGACCATCTGATGGCTCTAAAAATTTAATTGGCACAGGTATGACAATTTTCAACAAAAACGGCGAACTTCAATCCGCAGACAGACTCCAAAGCTACTTTTCCATATTCTCAGTTGAAGCTTTAATATTCTTAAAGCAAAACAAATTTCAACAAAAAAAAAAACAGAGAACTATAATCTGCACCGACCGACGGCCTTTCTGTTCTTTCCGCAATTAATAATGTTAAACACCAACAACATAATATTCCTTGGAACGAAAACACAAATTGCATGGGTACCGGCACACATTGGTATAAGAGGGAATGAATCTGCAGATCTCAATGCCAAACTAGGTAGTAGCTACGGATTTAAACGCAGAAGTAATTTCTTATCGAGCCAGCAAAAACGATTTGAGGAAATTAATACAAACTCACTGGGATCAAAGAAAATCTCAACTATGGAACGAATACTTTCATCAATCCTAATGCAACACCTTCTTCATATCCAATGCTCACCACAACTCCGACTCTGACTTGGACAGGACACATCCAATTAACCCATAATCTTTCAAAATACATTAAAGCCAAACTTTCAAATAGGTACTCTGAGGCGATCTAAACCTTCATTTAAATATTCTTCACTGTATGGATTCCTCTGACACTAAAACCTTTAGGAAATCGTAAAATAGGCTTAAATTGTATGCATGTTCAAAACCTACCGAAACATAAAATACAAACATTTGGTAGAAGTTGTCAGGCTATAAACAAACAGACCTGCCTTTTGTACATTTGAGTTCCAATAATATCAGACTGGTTTGTAGTTGCACTAATTTTGGCAGAACCTTAGCCTAAAGTGTGAAATGCTTCCCCTTACGATCTATATATAAGAACATAAATATACTTTAATTCAATTCAAATAATAAAAAAATAACTTACCAAATTTCTGAATATTTATATCGAAAATCTTACGTGATATCTATCATCTTCTTCGCCAATTAGGCATGCACTTTTATAACACTAAAAGAGTATATTGCACCTTCACAACCCTATTTTTTAAAGAAAGAAGCTAAATAATGACTTTAAAAGCTTTAAAAAATTCAAAATATTACACTAAACAAAATTTAAAATAACGAGACTTATTTTATATTGACAGAAATTTACTTTAAAACAAACAGAAAACACTTAAAAATTTTAAAACACGTCTCTTACCCGTTGCACCTGATTTCGAATTTGAATTTAACGTTCTTTTTCGAGCGGCCATATTTTACAAGAAAAAAAAATACCAACACCAACAATTCCACGGCACGGCAACGAAGCACCATGGTGGGTACCGTAATAAATGCAAAAATTGAGAGCCCGAATCACATTGAATTTTATTTTGTAAAAAAATGCACTTTCAAACAAAGCTAACTTATATTTTTTTCATGAAAAACATTCTACACAATTTGAAAAACACTTATTTCATAAATTTACGACCGAATATTGAATATTTCATTAAAAATTTAATATTTTATTTAATACGATCGCGGAACGACTCGATGAAGAACTTTTATTCACACACTCAGTAACTAAACTTACTCCAAGAGACCACTGCAACTGAACTTGCAGAGAAAAAGAGAACAATCATGATGGATTGCTGTTGTTGATGAGAGATGAGACATGAGACATGAGACATAAGAATGATACGAGACGCTGACATGGCGAATTCGAGGGGATATGAAAATAAATATTGGCGAAATGTATGCAATGTTGGCGGTGGGTGGTTAGTGGCTATGCAGTTGGGTTGCCACTTATATAAAAATGTGCTTAAATAGTGTTGAATTGATTTGGTACAGTACATAGATGGTTGGGGTATGTTGTGGAATAAATTTGATGATTGGGTGGGTTTTTTTATGATATTTTCGTTTTATATATGTATATGCTAGATACCTACCTCTTTTGTATATTTAAATAATAGCAGAATTGGGGGAGAGTACGATAACTTAGGCGCCAAAAATTGATAACGGATTTTTGTAGAAGGGTCAAATACAAGCGTTTTTTACTATGGGAGGGGGGGTCTATCTCGCCCCGTTTAGGAGGTAGGGGCGATTTTAGAAAAAATGACTTAAATGGAAAAAAAAATATTAAAAAACAACGGCAACACTTACAATAAAATACTATACCGGTTTTGAAAGCCAGAAGTCTGTTCTATAATCGTAAATTTAAATTAAATTATTTATGTCAATAGTTTTTGAAAAATTTGCATGCAACCTCAAAATTTTGTTAAAAAACATGAAAAAAAAAAGTTTAGACCAATTTTTTTTTCAAAATTGTAAAATGAAGTGCTCAATTGGCTTTTTGTGGTCAATGCTACTATTAATTCTGAATCGAACACAAAAAACCGAATGGCTTTGTCCCTTCTAGTTTTTGAGAAAATCGAAAATTACTAAAACTACTTTTTATGAAATTTTTGATTTTTGGTATTTTACTACGGTGATTTCATTTTGAGGATTAATGTTAATGTGGTTCATTTGTAGGTAAAGTACAGCAAATCATTTAGGGTTACCAAGAATGCACCAGAGGAGGTAGAATTGCATGGCATTTCGCGTCTCAGTCAGTCAGTTTGTGAGTAAGTCAGGTGTTACTTAAAAATAGTCAAGTCAATTTTTTAATGTTCAATGTATTAAAACCGTGTTAACAGGCATTTTGATCACAAAATAAAAATTATAGCAAGCACCTCCCGAATCTCTAGCCAATATTGAGGCCCATGGAAAAATGTGCCGATAGATGGGTTTATTGCTCTGAGATTAACTTTTATATGGATTGCACCAGAGAAACTTTTAAATCATTAGTTTTAAGCAAAATTTAAGTAACGTTATTTATTAAAATAAAAGATTAACTATGTAAATCATTTAAATGTAATTTGAATTTTATATACGCACCTACAAATTTGTAACTATATATTTACTTAAGTACTTATCTTAGTCTGTAAGAGTATAATATGCTCTGGTTGATGAATAAATAATAATAATAATATTGTATTCTTACAATTTTTGTCACCTTTTTGAGTTGGAGTTGAGGGGAGTTGACGCTTTAGTTGGAATGCCTTTGAAATATTGAAAAGTTATTTAATTTAGGATGAAGTAGTGGATGCTTAGTCGCCATTCTTTATTCAAAGAAAAAAATACTTCACTCTTACAAAGGTTGAATAACGAATGACCTTGGTAAACAATAACCTGTGCCACATTAGCATTAAAAATGTTAGACACAAACAATAAACATACATATTAATTAAGGAATTATATAAATTTGCTGCATTCGTACAGTAGTATCTAGGTAATGTGAATTTTTCATAATGTATTAAATTTTCATGTCTGAACATTTTAAATGTGCAAGTTTGGGCTACGTACATACATATATTTAGTAGACATTAGATATTGGCCATAGGGTAAATTCAAAGTTTCTTTAAATCCAGATTCTGTAAATGCAAAAGAAACCTTGCATACACCCAACCTCGCACCTACCCCAAATCCTATAGTGTGCCCTGGCAGGGGGGTTGCAGGGGGGCAGCATGCCCCCCCCCATACATATCTCACTGTTTATACGCCGTAATGCGTAAGCAAGCAAAAAAAGCAAATATCCCATAAAAAAGTAGTTTTAGTTATTTTCAATTTTCTCAAAACCTAGACGACATAAAATCATCTAGTTTTCAGTTTTTGAATAAGAATAAATTAGAGCAACGAATTTTAAGAAAAATAATAATATATAACTTTGCAGTTTTGGAAAATTAAACTTTAAACTTTTTTTTTATGTTTTTTTTCACCAAAATTTGAGTTTAAAACTCGGTTTTTCAAAAACTGTGCATAGATTCTACTTGATTTAAAAATTATCTAATAGATCAGAGTATTGGCTTTAAAAAAAGGTATAATACTTAATTGTAAGTATTACCGTTATTTTTTAATATTTTTGTTTCTATTTTAGTATCTACCTTTTTTATAAAATTTCCCCTCCCGCCCAAACGGGGGGAGATAGACCCCCCCCTCCCGTAGTAAAAAATTCTTGTATTGAACTGTTCTACAAAAAACCGTTATAATTTCTTGGAGCCTAAGTTATCGTACTCTTGCCCAGAATTGAGCTTACATTTTAGATCATGTTTTGGAAATTATATTGCGGAGAAAAACTTTTTTTATTTTTTCATATTTTGATTTTCAAAATAGCACCTAGTTTAAGCAAAATAATCTTCACGCCTGAGAAAATGGAGAATCCTATCTCCAACGTGAATTTGATCCATTTTGTTGACGGTTATATATGGCTATGTTCATAATGAGCGTAAATATATAATTTATTGTTTTTTTTTATATGAACAACATTCAGAAGAAGCTAAAATACGTACATATTTCCCTGAATAAATAATAGTAATTTTTTTTTAGTTTTCTTTCAATGCAAAATGCATTTCGCATCATCCCAATAAATAAGACACTTTACGGCTTGACAAATAGAAAGGAAACTATGTAAATTCATTTGTACATTAATAAGAATTAAGTTAAAATTTTTAGCGAAATGCACTTGTATTTTAGCGGAGTGACAACCATATTCAGATTTTTCATAGGTTTTTAATTTCCTTCAGTGAAAGTCGATGCTTTGAAGTTTTACAGATATGAAACGAATTATATTTTACGTAAATTCATAGAAATGTCAGAGAAAATTATTCGAACCATGGTTTTTGTTGAAAAGATCGTCTAATATGATGTATTTCCCTACTAGGATTGCCAGATAGCAAACAGTGATTTATACATATTAAAATTTGGTATTTTTAAAACTTAATTCATTATGAAACTCATCATTTTTCATATGGTAATTATTAATTTTCTTTTAATTCACAATTGTCTACATCAATCGCATGTTGATCCTTTTATTGATTGCTTTGTTTAGTAAAAATAAATAGAAAAGTGACTTCGAACTACCAAGCAATCACGTGTGCGTTTTGCTAGCGGGAATGAAGTGAACCTACAACTTTCTGCCGAGCCCGAACAGCTAAGCTGCAAAATATTTTTCATGAAAATCAAAATCTTGGAGTTTTTTACTTTTTCGTAAGAGACAGTAAAACTAAAAAAACATAACTAGGACTAGGGTCGAACTCATGAAAGTATGAACGCCAAACGGCTTGCTTAGTATCGAAATTCAATATTTATTATTTATTAATTAGTAGGTATTTGAGTATCGGTGTGATTTTTTTTTTGTAGGTTTTACAGACCGAAAAGCAAGTAAATGTTTAAATTTTGATCAGGGACTTCACTTTATTGGGTGTCCACCCAAAATGAAATTTAGTACTTTGATACTTTACGCGTAGTTCTCTGAAAATAAAAGTAAAATATTAATTCTAAGGTTATCCGTTGAAATCATGGCCATCCTCAACAGAATTTGAAACTTTTTAGATAGGTGTCGAACTTAATTCAATTCAAGCTTTTAGTGGGGAAAATTAACTTTGGAAATTCCTTGTGTGAAAATGTAATTTTTTGTAATTTTTTTTTAAACTAAAAAAATATTTTTTCGAATATTTGTGTTGAAAATATTATATTATATTTAAAGTAGCAAGTAGCTCCTGTTAAGAAAAAATCAGTGGTTTAGGCTGTAGTGAGACGTACAGACATAGTGAAACATGTTTTGTATCTACTAAATTTTGCTAAAAAATTTTATGAAAAAATTGTATATATGAAATGTTAGTATTTAATAATGTACCTTTTTGGACGTAATTTCAAAAATTTAATCGTTTACCCGTTTCCAAGATATTGAATTTTCAAAAAAAAAAATTTATTAATTTTTTAAAAATCAAAAAACAATTTTTTTTGAAATTCAAAGGGACTCCTGCATTAACATTTTGTTTGAAATCGTTTTAGCCCTTAATGATAAAGTCGATAATCAAAAAAGCGGTTCTATGACAGGTACCGTTAATAACATTTTTTTTTAATTTTTTGAACCAAAATGTAGTCCATGCCCATACGAGCACAACTAATTTTCTTATCAAAATCGTTAGAGCCGTTATTAGATAAATAAGATTTTGCATAACAGCTGTATGGGAGTACAGTTCGTACAAAAAATCTCAAATGTCAATTGATTGAAAAACTTCTGAAAAATCTTAATTTTTTTTATTTTTTTTTTGTTCAGGAAAATTGTGATTTAAGGGCTTTTGGAAAGCATCTAGAAAGAAATACTCTAAGTAGGTCAAAATATAGTATATTACTCATCATTCAAGGCATAAACTGTCAAATTCTATTGAAGGATGGCTAAGATCTCGATGGATTAAAAAATATCTAAAAAATCTAAATTTGTTCACCGAAAAATCGAATTTTTTTGAATTTTGTTGAGGAAAATTGCGATTTTAGGGCTTTTGGAAAGCATCTAAAAAGAAATACTCTAAGTAGGTCAAAATATAGTATATTACCCATCATTCAAGGCATAAACTGTCAAATTCTATTGGAGGATGGCTAAGATCTCGATGGATTAAAAAATATCTAAAAAATCTAAATTTGTTCACCGGAAAATCGAAATTTTTTGAATTTTCTGAACTTCTGAAAAATCTTATTTTTTTTTATTTTTTTTTGTTCAGGAAAATTGTGATTTTAGGGTTTTTGGAAAGCATCTAAAAAGAAATACTCTAAGTAGGTCAAAATATAGTATATTACCGATCATTCAAGGCATAAACTGTCAAATTCCATTGGCTGAGATCTCGATGGATTAAAAAACATCTAAAAAATCTAAATTTGTTCATCGAAATGAATATCCGTTACTCAGTAACGAATACGTACGATTCGCTACAGCTCTATCCTTAAGTACTAAGTGTGAAAAAAAATACCTACAGCAGCTCAGTCTGTTGCTGGTACAGACATACAGGCAGACAGGCTGAGTTGCCGGACCCACTTTTTTTGTGTTCTCTATCATCTTAATGTCAACTTTGATCAAAATCTTGGGTTCGATTTTTTTGCTAATGCATAATAATTTGCAATAGAGAACCTAAATGTCGCAAGTAAAATACACATTTTGAATGTATTGTTTTAAATATAATCAATTTCTGTATTTTCCGTGGAGATATCGACCCAAGGCAATCCATTTATAGATGTAAAGAGAAGTTCCTTTCACATCTGTCAAACTATAAGTGTGAAATGATGCCATTAAAAGATGGATATGATTTCAATTGATGTAGTACGAGTATAACACACTTTTCGCGCTGGAAAACAAAGATTTATATTTTTCAAATGTCAGTCTTAAATCTATTTATATATACATATATGCTATTAAATGTCAATTTAATGTGCACACAAAACCTCTTAAACATTTGAAAATTTCAAACATATATGTACATATTTTTGCTTTGGAGTTCAGTCATTTTCGGAGACATTTTACCACAAAAAATATCACTGTAAGCTTCGAAAAATAATTCGACCTACTACTTTTCACCATAAAGTGTACAATTACTTCAAAATATAGAGGAAAGAAACACCAACACGCAACTCATTTTTTCGCATTCCTTAACCCTTTTAACTTAATGACTATTAGTACCAAATTATTGTTTGTTTTCTATCTATTAATGACTTGAAATAAATCCCCCTACTATATATAATATAACCTACTTGTATTTAAAGAAGATATTAACAAAGTTATTTAATTTATTCAGCAATAAACCACCAACCAACTACCAATCAATCCCTCACGTTCTTAAGCACATTTTTATTTAAGTGGCAACCCAACTGCATAGTCCTACCACCAGCAAAATAAAAGCGCATCTTGCCAATATTCATATCCACATGAATTCGCCATGTCGGTGTCTCGTATCATTCTTATGTCTCATCTCGCATTAACACAATGCAATCCATCATGACTGTTCTCTTTTTCGCTGCAACTTCAGTTATCTGTGAGTCTAGTTACTGAGTGTGTGAATAAAATGTCTTCTTCAAGTCGCTACGTGATCGTGTTAAATAAAATATTAAATTTTAAATGAAATATTCAATATTCGGTCATAAATTTATGAAATAAGTGTTTTTCAAATTGTGTAGAATGTTTTTCATGAAAAAAATATAAGTTAGCTTTGTTTGAAAGTGCATTTTTTTACAAAATAAAATTCAATGTAATTCGGGTTCTCGTTTTTTGCATTTATTACGGTATCCACCATGGTGGTTCGTTTCCGTGCGGTGGAATTGGTGGTGTTCGTAATTTTTTTCTTGAACAAAATATGGCCGCTCGAAAAAGAACGTTAAATTCAAATTCGAAATCAGGTGGAATACGGGTTAAAGAAGTGTTTTAAAGTGTTTTCCAAATTAAAGGTGTTAGTTTAATTTTCCCTATTTGTTTTAAAGTAAATTTCTTTCAATATAAAATATGTTTTGTTGTTTTTAATTTTGTTTAGTCCCAATAGTGTAATATTTTGAATTTTTTTGAAAGCTTTAAAGTCATTATTTAGTTTCTTTCTTTAAAAAAAAAGTGCTGTGAAGTGTTTTAAAGGTGCAACATATTGCTTAAGTGTTTTAAAGTGCATGCCTATTTGGTGAAGAAAAAAAAAGGATAACACATAACCTAATTGATACATATCTACAAATATTCAAGAATGTGGTAAGCTTCTTTTTTTGAAATTTGTATTGCATTTAAATTCACTTAAATATGTATATAGATTCGCCAGGGCTAAACGAGTACCTACATTTCACATCTATAAGAATAAAATTGAGAATAACTAGAGCAATTTAAAACTAAAAATAAATTATTTAGCAGTCTTATAGGTACGGTGCAAACTAAAGGGTTTTCCAATAAGAGGTGTTATTTTGATATTCAAAGAAAAATGGCATTTTTGGAGATAAATGATCGGATGTTTATTTCATTATAAAGAGGAAGGTATGCCGTTAGTAATGAAACATAACATCAGCCAAATGGCCGCCAAGACCACGCTTACAGGACCATATCCTTTTCATGAAATTTTCCATAACCAAATCGCAAAGTGGCTGCCCTATGTCCTCGATAGCCTCACGAATTTCATCTTTGAGGTCTTGAATCGACGCTGGGCTGTTGGCGTAGACCTTATCTTTCACGTGGCCCCAAAGGAAGAAGTCGCAAGGTGTTAAATCACAAGATCTCGGTGGCCAATTGTGATCACCTCTTCGGGAGATAACACGGTCCGGAAACTTTTCCCGTAAAAGATCGATGGTTTCATTGCTTGTGTGGCACGTAGCGCCGTCTTGTTGAAAGTAAACGTTGTCCAGATCAATACCATCCAATTCAGGCCATAAAAAATCATTAATCATCTCTCGATAGCGCAATCCATTGACCGTAACTGTTGCTCCAGCCTCATTTTCGAAAAAGTAAAGTCCAATGACCCCGCGGGACCATAAACCGCACCAAACAGTCACGCGTTGAGGATGGAGAGGCTTTTCAACAATAACTCTTGGGTTTTCCGAGCCCCAGATGCGACAGTTTTGCTTGTTGACGTAGCCTCCGAGGTGGAAATGGGCCTCATCAGTCAAGATGATTTGTCGATGAAATTCCGGATCATTTTCATGCATTTCAAGGACCCAATCAGCAAAGACACGACGTTGTTGATGATCAGCCGGCTTGAGTTCTTGTGTTAACTGAACTTTATAAGCCTTAAGACCCAAGTCTTTATGCAAAATACGGTGTAATGACGTTTGTGGAATGCCTAATTCCAAAGAACGACGAGGAATGGACAAACCTGGGTTTTCTTCAACACTTTGGGCTACAACAGCAATATTCTCAGTTGTTCTTGAGCGACGTGCACGGGTTTTATTCTTCACATCACTAACTTGTCCCAACAGCTCGAATTTGTCCACCAATTTCTGTATTGCGGTCCGACAAGGTGCTTCACGACGACCCAAAAATGTTTTAGTTTTACGAACCGTCTCTGCCAAATTTTCACCATTTTTATAGTGAATTTTAATAATTTCAATGCGTTGTTGAAGCGTGTATCGTTCCATTTTTATTAATAGCGTAGTTTCTACTTGTCAAATGTCAAAAAATGACAGCTTCAAAAGTAACAGCTACCGAAATAGCGGGCTATTCAAAATAACACCTCTTATTGGAAAACCCTTTAAATGTTAATAAAAAGCAATAGGTCAATTCGTGTTTTGCCAATTTCTACCAAATTTTATTTTTGTCTTTGAACTATTTCGGCTTATATATATACCAAATATATTTTGACTTGCTCTATGATGATACCCATTTTGTATAGACCCTTTAATAACATTCACCAATGCAGAAGTTAAAATTTTGGCTTTAAAGTTTTTTTTTTTCAAAAAGGCTCATGTGCATATGCCATTATGTATAGAATATGAGATAGTTGAAATGCCGGCCTCGGATTCTTACGTTGGTGCGGTGCTTATCCGAGTGGTTCAATTTTTAATGGCTCTCCCGCATAGATATTTAGATCCGTCTGAATTTGAGCGAGGGCCTGTAGTATGTTCACCTAAAGGGCATCGATCGTTTGTGGTTTATTCTCAATGATTTGCCACTTCAGGAAACCTTACAAGTAGCGGCTTCAAATCGCATGATTTTGGTGGCCAATTGGCGTCACCTCTGTCAGATATAACCCTAAAATCCTTCATGCAGAATATCAATCGTGGCGTCCGCTTAGGGGCTGGAACCATATCACGTCGAGGTGCATATGGTTCAATGTGGGCCATAAAAAATTGGTACTCGTAATCCTTGTTCTGTACCGCTCGCCATTGACGGTGAACGCTTCACCAATGACGCCGTTGGCCTCATCCATTGTCACTCCTGGTGTGGGTTGATGTCATCCCATTTACGGCAATTTCCTTTGTTAATCGAGTTATTCATTCAAAGCCTCGTCGCTAAAGATGATTTTGCGGCCAAAATTGGAATCATCTTCCAAACGCTCCAAAGCCTAGTTCTCGAACAAATGGCGTTGTCTATGGTCATGAACTTTGAGCTCCTGGGTCAGTTGAGTCTTGTACGGGTCAAGGCCCAAATTCTGAAGCAAAATTCGTCAAGTTGAAGTCTGCGCAAGACCGAGCTCTTGTGAACGGCGAGGAATCGACTGTATCGATTCTGTTCTGTTGTACATTTTCAAGAACCGCGGCAGTTTTCTTGGGCGATCGCGACTCTAATTTGGCCAGAAAAATCTGAAGAGTCGATTGTGAAAGCCCTCCACGTCTTCCGTAAAATGGGAGCTGCTGAAAAAAATGCCTATTACTATGATGCTTTATTCTTTAAAATAACGCTTAAGACTCACATTGAAGGCAAGCTAACATGATCTACATATCTAGAGAAAATCATCTGTAATCCTCGTTCAAGGTCTTGATGGATACAATCCTCCGTTCTTGCTACGTTGTTGTTGCTTCGCTCTTTTGCAATACTTGTCTCTTATCCCGGCCTAAGGGGGTGATCGGGATAATGCTTTTGTTATTACTACGCTGGCGCTGTTGTTATGTGTTGTTATGTTATGTTGAGTGTTGCTTATCTGAAGATTTCCGTGATTCTCGTAACGTTTTCACCAACGGCCTCTCATTTTGATAATGAAGCTGTTCAATCATATAACTTGCATTGGTGGTTTGGCATTATAGTAACTGATCAACAAACAACAGATTTGACAGATTTCACCAAAACAACATGGCCGCCAATCGCCGTCAACATGAAGGACCAAATTGAACAACCCATTAGTTCATCTAGAACTGATTATACTTCTTTTTAAATTTTCTTGAAATCAACTTAAAGACTTTTAATTTTAGTCATGTTATTTTTGAAGTGATTGCCATAATAGTAAGTCCAGGTTCTTGCGAAAAAAGATGGAAAGTGAAAAAAGGGTTAGGATGTTTTTGGAGGAAATTTGTAATATGTCTTTTTAATGACTTGACTATTTTTGTTATTATTTTAAAATCATAATTCTTCAAACAAGGCCAAGTAGTTTTGTGGTTCCAACAAAGAATGAGTGTCTTTTGATAAGAAAATCCAAGAAAATAGGTACATGGTTTTGTACTTTTCCGTTAGTAATACTTACATTACTTAACTTTATGTGGCATTTACAGTCCAGGATGGACTAGTTAGCTAGGTCTCTAGCTATTAGCCGCAAGTTATGCACTTCATGTTGGTTTATATCGTTCTCTACTTGTGTGCCCCACCTAAGGTGGGGTCGTCCTTTGCTGCGCGGACCATCACAGGTAGATTTGAAGACTCGTCGAGCTGGTACGTCGATGTCCATACGCTCCACGTTCGTATTATGTAAATGACCGGGATTCAGCTTTTTGACAAGGTTGGCGTCGATGTAAAGCCCGTAATGCTCATTGTTGATTCTTCTTTTCCATACTACATCGCTTCATATTGGACCCAAAATCACACAAAGAATTTTCCTTTGAAAGCACACAAGCAGATTCTCATCCGCTTTTGACAGGTTCCATGCTTGAGCTTATATGTACAGCAGGACCGGAATGATAAGGTCTTCTGGGTTCTTTGAGAGGGGGCTTTACTACTCAAATGCATTTTAAGCCCTAAGAAACAGCGATTAGCGAGAGTGATTCTTCGTTTGATCTCTGCACTGATTTCATTTTACGAGGTAATAGTGGTGCCCAGGTAGACAAAGTACTTGACGACTTCGAAGCTATCCATCGTGACATTTTGCCCGAGTGGACGATGTTGAGATTCCTTTTCGCTGATAACATATTCTTTTTCTTGCTCTCATTAACAGCCAAACCGCTTCCGATCCAATGCTCGCTTCGTTCTCCAAATGATGTGAATATCATCTGCATAAGCAAGTACTTGAACGGACTTTTGAAAGATTGTACCTCTGTTTATATTATCATGCTTAAAATTATTTTACCATTGCCTTCATATGTACATTTTCGAAGTCTGTCTACGATAAGGCTTTGCACTCCGAGACAAATATCGGAAAGTTTCATTTAAACTCGCTCAGAGTTTGGCAAAAGAAGAGTTTCTGTTCCCATCGTAGTAGTTTTACATTTAAGTCTTTAAAGATGTTCCTAAAATCTCTTCTAAAATGTCAGGGAAATGTAAAAGAAATGTTATTAAATGTACAACAATTTTCTTTTAAATTCTTTCCAAATTTTATTAAGACTTTTTAAGAACTTGACATTAGTAAGGGCTCGTCCTTTAATAATTCTTGAGCAAAAGCATCACTTAAAGCACTTCAGCCGAATAGCTTGATAACGTTTTGGAGGAAGTATGAAGAAATAAAAAGACTTAAACTTAGAGCCGTTTGGACTTCTCTGATGATATGAAAAGGTTACTCGTATAACCAAGTGCTTATTTGACTAACCGAACTTTGCCATACAAAATTCTCTTTAATACCGTCTTTCCTGGCGCTTAAGTTTTGAAATCATTTGAGCCATTTGTAAGGATCCCAAAATTAAGGAAATTTGCTCAGAAATAAACTCAAATTCGTCAGATACCTGAATCAAAGAATTTTACTTGCGATTTATAGGTACTATAATGCAAGTTATGCATTCGTAAAAAAATCGAACTCGAGATTTTGATCAAAGTTGACATTACGATGTCTGTCTGTCTGTTCGACTACAGCCTAAACGGCTCGGCCGATTTTCTTCAAACTTGGTAGATATGGGTTTTAATTTTTCCCCTCACACGTTTTTTTTTTTTAAGACCAAAAATAACGGTACTTGCCATACGATTTTTTTCGAAATGTTATAAATATTTTTTTTTCTCAAAAACTGTCCCACAGAATTTAAAAAAAAATGTAAAAAATTTCATTTAGTTAAAACTAGGTAATGGTTGAAAAAAAATTTCCAAAAAATTGTTAGTTTTGGTAGCCCCCTTGGGTCATTTTTGTTTTGTTTTTGATTTTCTCAAATTTTTTTTTTTGAAAATTCAATATTTCGAAAACCCCATGCTCGATTTTTTTCAAACGTGACAAATAAAAGTTTCTTAACATAATCTACAAGATTTGAGAAAAAAATTTGTTTTATCTAAAACTAACGACAAATTAAAAAAAATGGTTTTCGAAAATCGTATTTTTCTCGAAAACGGTTCAGAGAATTTTGCTAAAATTTTGTTTCTTTTGATTTATGTTTACGATTATAGATCGATTAATAAAAAAAAATTTGAAATCTAGATATTACCTACTGACTGTACCTACCATAGAACGATTTTTGGGAATTTTGAATTTCTCATTATCAGCATAACGGGTTTAAATGAAATTTTTTATAAAAAAGCTCCTAAAAAGTTTAAAAATTATTGCATTTCAAGACTAAAAAAAAAATATTTTTTCAATTTTTGGAAAAAAAGTCTTTTTTTTTTTTGGAAAATTCGATATCTCAAGAACGGCTTAATATTTTACTTGGAAATTTAACTCTCATTAGTACAATAATAAAAACTTAAAGTTGGCGTACCAAAATTTTTTCTTAAAAATGCTTTAATAATTTTGTACCTAAAAGCTTATTTTTTTAAGGAACCACTACAACGACTTATAATTTTTGTTCTTTCATAAATTCATATTTGCATAGCATTCTGTTCTTATCTCTTACTACTAAAATAATTTAAAAAGTTCATTTTATCCTTATGAACAGTTTTCTTTAATAACATTAATTTTTGAAATTCTTATGCCCGATTTCACGAAGGACTTTTAAACATTTAACAGGCTTCTAAACCTTAAAATGAGATGTTTTGGTTTCACCAAGCGCTTTTAAATTAAACAAGCTTTTAAACACCCTTATAAACTAAATGCCCATTTTTGGCTCATTAAATTTTAAAAGTGTCATTGAAATGTAATCAGATGTAGATAACAACAATTGGTTATAGGTATAGCAGCTGAAATTATCGTTCTGTAAGGATTTAGTGTTCAATTTTTGAAGATACAAAATAAATAAATTAATACTAAATATTTAAATGATTTGTTTCTTTATTGCAACACAAAGTTATTCGCTGAGCAAGAATATTCCTGTTTCACAGAAATACATTATGTGACTTCAAAATGTGGTTCCGACTTTCCAACGCATCTGTGGATGAGTTTGTTGAATATGTTTGGTCTTCATTTGGAACCAAAACAAATCCAACAATGCAATAAAAAATAAATTAAGTGGTTATTACTTAACGATTTTATGCCATAGAATGTCAGTATCAGAATCTTTCCAAATATTTTGTGTGCATTTCCTTTTTTTTTTCATTTCTTGGCATTTGTTTGAACACATAACGCTTTCTCATTTCTTCTCATACATTTCGCTTGTTAGAAAGAAAAAAGCAATTTATTTTTCCCAGGGATGTGAAGAGAACTCAATTTTAACAAAAATTTCCCCAAAATGTCCCTTTTATAGATTGGTGAAACTAAAAATTTTTAAGAGCCTGATAAAATTTAAGAGGATTTTTGATAAAAGTGCTTTTAGTGTTTGTTTATGAAATCGGCCATTAGTCTTTTACATATGCAAGTTCGTGCGACCCAGTCGTGCATTTTATTTTAAATGGGGTTAGACGCAGACCGGTGCCAACATTTTTCGAAATCATTAGAGTTTTCCTCAAGAACCTTTGGATGACCAAAAACAAATGTGCATAAATGTACAAAGTAAAACAAATTTTATTTTTTAAATGTTTATAAGAAAAAAATCTTTATTTTTATTAAATTTTAAATATTTAAGAATTATTTTCCTTTTTGTTGTCGATGTTGTAATGCATGCAAATAAATGACCATAGTGGAGATTAAATACTTTTCTTTTCCTCTTAATCATATAAATTATTTTTTGTTCTTATTTATAATTAATGCATGATATAACAAATAATATTATTTATTAATAATAATTTACAACATTAGCTCTTTTTGTTTTTCAAAATACTCATCCATTTAAAAAAAAAATATGGAAGCTCCAAATGTTTGTTAAATTACAAAAAATAAAAAAAAATTATTTAAACAATAAGAAACTACAAAAGAAAACTTAAAAACTAAATATGAATAGAAATTATCAAGCACAGTTACTTTTAAAGTATAGAATTATGATAATGTGTGTCCTACTGTACTGGCAAACTAAAGAAGCAAATCATCGACGAGAGCAGAAATAAATTTAAAATTAAATAAATTCTTTTTTAAATTAACAAAAAATTAAATTTAAATAAAATATTATTTTTAACATTAAGGCACTGCAATTTTTAATAGCTAGCTTTAACAACAATTTTACTTCTAGCCTTAGTAGTTTTTCTAGCACTAATTTTTCAAGTGCATTTTAGAGACGGTTTCTTGACAAAAAAAACAATATTCTTAATTTTATTATTAATTTTAATTTAATATTATTTTTTTTTATTTTTTATTTCCTTAATTTTTTTACACAACAAATTTTACTCAAACATATTTTTTTTTTTTTTGATTTTTTTTTTTTAGTTTTTAAATATAAATCTTTTGACTAGTATTTATTTAAATAGCACGGCAACGCAGTGATCAATAAAGAACCGCGTTTATTGGTGCTGAAAATGAATTTGGCTCAAAATGATAGACACTTGGATACCACACAGAACCATCTGGTTGTGGACAACTCGCTTCAGGATGAGTAGTTGTATTCGAAGGACATTTTGTATGTGAAGTTGATGAGGAGCATGAATCGGCTGTCATGAGTGAAGTTCTTAGTGGTGGAAGGAGAAGTGGTTGGGCACGAAGTGTTATCCTGTGGGGACAATGAAGATCGACATCACAAATAACCGCTGCTCGATGGATGCAGTTAAAATAGCGATTGGTCAGATGCCCATCGAGGAAAATCTGAAAATACCAGAAACAAAAGTTAAATCAATGAGATTCTCGCCATAGAAATTTTGTACAAATTTACTTCATAGCCTCCAATATTACCAATATTCTGAACCCTCCACTTAACGAAAAGTGAATTTGCGCCCAATTCTTGAACTCTTTCGATTGTCACTGGATAACTTAAATCTCTAGATGGCCTTTGCCATCCACCAGTTGATGGACACGGTAATCTGGCAAAACTCTGCCAATGGTAGTTACTTTTTCGAAAGCTATTCATGGCCTTCAGATCGAAGAGAATCGATTCAATGAATTGGCTCTGCAACAAAGAAGATTCGAGAAATATTTAATCACCTTGAAAATATTAATACCATTTCTTGGTTTTGTGGCTTGATAGGTTCTTGAGTGCAATCGCATGATTTTACTGAGTTTCTATCATTATTGTCGAAGTCGGGACAATCAGTACCAACATCATGGTTAAATGTGTTGTTTTGAGGGTTCACTACTGGGACCATTGTTTCTTTGAAATTGTTAATGTCAGATGTCTTGAGAAGTTTTTCTTCCGATATTCCTTCAAGTTGACTGTCGAATTTTAAAAATTGTGCCGAATGTGAGTTCAAATTTTGCAGTGACAATAAATTAACTTGAACTCCCTGTGAGACTTCAAGTGAGTTTTGTTGGTTTTCATCCTCTTGATCAAATTTCAGATTTTGTAGAGATGTGGTATTAATTTTGTCATCCGAAGAATTCTTAGTATTGGATGGATTTCTATCGAAATCTTCACCACAATTCTCCTGCTCTCCACAGAAACATTCACAAGATTTCACCTCCATAGCAGAAGATTGATTCAAGGTTGAAATTTGAGATGTGTTATCAGCTTTCTCAGTATTGTACAATTCCTGCGGACGTGCTTCTTCAGGAAATTGAAGAAATTGGGCGTTCAAAGGTATGGGATCTTCCAGTTGGCCTGACTGTTCTTCTTCAAAATCTGGTTTACCGAAATTAGAATCTGGTTCCCATATTAATTCTTCGTCTGTTCTTAGCAAATCCATATCAACCGAAATAAGTCTCTGCGATTTAGTTGAAGTCCCTTCTTCAAAGTCATCCATGTCTCGTTCGGGCGGTTCCAAAATTGCCAAATTATAATCCTGATCTGTTTCTTCTTCGAATTTCAAGACATTTCTTGAAGATTTAAATGCACAAGACTGAGAATCGCATGGAACCTCTAGAAGTTCTTTTGGAAATTTCGGAGAAGATAGCGGCATTCTAGGTGGTAGAGTTGGCAGTCCATCAATTGGTTCATCAAGGTGAATATCAATATTTTTCGAAGCAATTGGACCCAGATTAAGTTTTTCTTCTCTCATCGTTTGTAGAACATCAAAAATACTCTTCAGAAGTGGGATCACATTTTCATCCATGCTTTGCCTCGGAGTTATCGCAGTTCCAATGGAACGAAAAGAATCATTTAAGTTTGGTCTTTCCGAGAGGTGACTTTTCGATTCAATACTAGGTCGTGTAGAGTTTTCGAAGTCCTCACATTGACAAAGATCGTCAGTAGCATTTGAAATGACACTTTTTGGATTTCTGCAAAGATACTTTGAAGAATCTTTGTACTTCGGAACCACCTCGCACGTATGCTCTTCAAGTTTATTCTTTTTTACTAGAGGATTTTGCACGTCGTCGTTGACACGAGCACTGTAATTTTCTTCTGGGCCAGTTTTGGTAGAATTATTAAGCTCTTGGCTTTCAATTTCATTATTTTTACAAGTTTCTGTACATGAACCAACAATCAAACTCTTACTTACGCAAAGACATTCATAGGCCGTTTTTTGAGGAGAGCAACAAGCTGTCTGGGCTATTCTGGTTTCTTTATCTTCAATTCTTTCAATCGGTTGATTCTGCGATTCAAAAGCTCGTATTGAGCCTGCAAGTGTTTTATTTCTATTTTTTAAAACTTCATAACGCTGACACCAGAATTTGTGACAGGATCCTTCTTCTTCTTCACAAAAACATTCATAGGATCCTTGGAGATCGGCACTGGTATTAGTCGAAAAAGACAACTTAACTATTGAACTTCCTGCTTCCGAAGATATATTACAAAATCCGTCTTGTGGAACATTTGAGCAAAGAAACGAACCCCTTGGGGTAAAATAATTTCCCAAAGATAATCGTTCTTTGTTTGTATTGTCGCCATTGTCGTTTTCATCATTCTTGTCTTTGGCTTGGTCTGTTTTTCTTTGTCCAGCTGGTTGGTGTCTTGGGCCGGCAGGTGCTTCAATATTTGGTTCGTGGCTTAGATTTGTGTGATCTCGGTTACGATCATTTTGGGTTGTTCTTGATCGATCTAAAAAGAGAAGGGAAAAAAGAGATTTAAAAAAATGCCTTCAGACTCTCTGGAGAGGTTTCGAAAATTGTCAAGAAAAAGTATTAAAGCCCATTGATACTGAGTTGTTTATTTTTTTATTTCAAAAATATCCTCATACATATCAGTTCCATAAAGTTCCACATGCCTACTCTCAGCCACATCCCGGCATGGACAAATATCAAATTTGGATAAACATTGACAATGCTGTCTAGGAGAACTCGAGTCCGGATTGCGTTTAGCATAACACTGACAAATTCGAACTTGATGGTAGCTCAAACTACTCTCAACATTGTCCTTCCACGGACAGATACAGCAATTGCAATTCCTGGGACAAACAATTTGCTTATTCAAGTCATAAACAGGACATTGTTCACAATCGCAGCTGACACATAGGCTAAGATCTTTTTGCTGTGGTATGGGAAGTTCTTGAGGTGGAACTAAGACGGTACCTATGAAGTCTTCTTTTTCGGCTAGGTCCTTCCTTGCATCTTCTTCTTCGAACTTAGGTTCTGGAAGGGTTTCTGATGTTATTTCTGCCATCGAATCTTGTCTTTCTGTTATGTCTTTAGAGAACCGAATAACTTTTGGTAGTCCAAAAGGAACTTGACTTAGACGACCATCAGCAATTGATATCGAGGCGGTTCTAATAGGTTCCACTTCATCGCTTATTGAATGTGACACAAAAGCTTCACTAGTGGTGGATTCCGTAGTTTCAACTTCATCAAAAATAGGCCGTTCCAGAACATCCTCTCTTGTGGGCTCATAACCTGTACTTCTTGTAGGTTCTACATCCTTGCCCATAGAACTTTCTGCAAAGACTTGCGTATCAAACTCATCTCTTTCGATCTTCGGTTGAATATATAAAGTTATTGGAACGGTGACAATAACTGGATCAACAGAAATGTTAAATCCATCACAAGGACTTCTTCGGGCACCACAAAACCCACACCCACCAGAATAGAATTTGTCTTCCCTCTGACTATCATCTTGATATGATAAATTCCTTGGGACAGTCAAGCCAGCTATTGCCTTTCGAAAATTGACCAAGCTTTCCCGCATAGTCCCTTCAAATGTATTCATCAAGTTTTCAGCAGTTTCAACAACATTTTGTAGAACTTGCTTAAAGTATTGAGGATCAGCTATTTTTTGCATTAAAACTGTCACAGAGCTTGTTCGTTGTAACTTACTTGAAGATTTCGGTATTGCCGAATCATTTTCATCTGGGACATCATAAAAGACATCAGAATCAGCTGAAAGAATTTCAACAATTTTTGAAGATTTCAAATTGCTCTCTTCGTTTGTCATGGAGTTTTGACATTTGCATTTTTGTTTGGTGGTGTCCATTTGGTTGGTATATATAGGATTTAGGTGACGAAATGGTTTTCAAAAAAAAAAATATTTGAGACTTGCGAAAATCAACGAAACACAAATTTTAAGATTGTAAACAATTATTTTCTAAAACTTGTCAAAATGTTTTTGAAGGGCTTCTACATATTTTTGTCTGGTGTAAAGTGGAGAGTGTTCAGAATGAAAGTTTTTTTAAATTTTTCTGAAGACTTAGCCCCAATTTAACATTTAGTGATCAATATGGTAGATTTTTTAAGTATGCGTGTACTGTGAAATTGGTCTAAGGTCGAGAGTGTTCAAGATGAAAGTTTGTTGTGAAGACTCATCCCCCATTGAGTTCTAGATGAGCATGCACTGTGAAATTGGGCCTAAATTAAGATGTTTTCTTTGGGACTACCTTAAGGGTAAGGTGTATGACAATGAGCCAAAACAATGCAAAACCTAAAGCTGTTACAAGGTTTTTGGCTTTTGCAAGTAGGACGCTGGGACCTGGAATTCTAAGATAAGAAAAATTATGGTAAATGCTCTGGGAAGAGCACGTCAGTTCCAGATCCAGATTTTTTCTTTGGGGGCTTCCTTAAGTATAAAGTGTATGACAATAAGCAAGACAATGCAAAACCTAAAGCTGTTGCATGGTTTTTGGCTTTTCCGAGTAGAACGCTAGGTTCTGGAATTCTAAGATAAGAAAAGTGATGGTAAATGCTCTGGAAAGAGCACGTCACGTCGAAGCAAACAATGGGGACCATTTCAAAGATGTTATTTTCACATATTTCCAAACTATAATCTTATAAATAATAATGTTAAAAAAAATCACACAAAAAAAAACATTACTTTTGCACCACCCTATTTTTTCAAAAATTCCAAACTTTTTATTTTAAATAATAAATTTAAAATTCATCAAATATTCTACGAGGCTAAGCTTGTTTATCTTGCGATTGGTTGAAATATTGTACATCGAAATTCTGATTCCATTTTCTTGCAATGTAAATGCCTAAGTCTTGAGTTAAGCTTTTCTTCCAAAATTTTCAAGAGCTGTAAAAAACATTTTAAAGTTAGAAAAAATATCAAATGAAATTTTTTTCTTGAAACAGATTTAAAATGTTGAGTTTTAGGGCTTGATTCACTATACTTTTCCCTAGGGCCATAAGGCCAGGGGTAAAGTTCACTAATCCTGCTCAAGAAGGTCAAAAGGCTTTTGATCTGTGATCGGCTTATGATCATACATTTTAGATAACTCATCAGAACTTTGCTCAGAACGTTAATAAAAATCTGAGACAAAGCTCAGCTAAAACCCTACTCTTCTGCGTTAAAAAGTCCTAAAGAAATTGTCAAATCAGCAGCTTATATTCAGCAAAAAGGTCTCAAAACCCTCGAAAATTCGATTTTTAAATAATATTTCTTAAGAAATCTCAAGATTAAAAAAACAGGTCAAAGAGTTTTCAGCATAAAGTTTATAGCTAGAAAGGAACTTTTTAAGAAACAAATGCTTGAAGATATCTGCGGGCTTAGAAAAAAGTGTCTGACTCCCTTTATACAGAACTTTTGATTAGCTGAGTTGACCGAAAAGTTTTAGAATTATTTTGAAACTTCAAAAAGCGTTCTGGGGAGTTCTGAAAAATTTAGCTGAAAATATCATATGAGATAAACTTGTAGATAGAAGCTTTTTAAAACCTTAAGGGGATTATGATTTAAAGAAAAAAATATGAAAAACCCACCGGAACTTCGTACGGACTATAGATCTCTTCCAGCTTAGTTAAAAACGTCATAGCCCTTACAACTTCTTCATAGCTTAGCAACCTTTGCTCATCTTCAATTTTGCTCTCAACAAATGCCACTTGAACCATAGCTTCAAAGCCTTTTCGAAATTTTTTATCATTTTCAAAACGTTGCTGCAGATAATTTTTGATCTTGATTACATTTTTAATTTGGCTGTTCGAATTTTGAGCTGATACAGAAAGACCTTCAATTAAAGACTTTGTCGTATTCAAATTCTGATAAGATGTTTCAATAGGCTCTTCTGCGTCTTCAATTTTAATTTCAGTTTGAGTACCTTCACTGGTTGTTGGTGTTAAAAAATTCGTAATATTCATTAGCATTTCGGATTCGTCTTCGACTTGAGTATCAGACCAATGTTCGTTAGATACTGAAGGTACCAAGTCGTCAATTGGCTCAAAGAAGATTTCGTCGTCGGATTCTTCGATAACTGAATAAAAACTCACAACCGACGACGAAGACAACGAAGACTGTGAGTTGGGTTTCCTGAAGGATTCGTCGGTGTCTATTTGGCAGATTTCTTCATTTTCGACTGCTTTCATTTTTGATATGACCTTCCAGATCTCTGATCGAAGGCTTCTAGAGAACCGCTTTCGAAAACCATATCGTGGAATTTTGTAGGGTTTTGATTTTCTTTGTTTTTGAGGTGGGGAAAGCTTACGAAGCAGCGAAGGAACTTCTGATATAGTTTTGTCTTCCTTTTTATCAAGGTCGACGGAGGTTAGTTCATGAAAATTAGGTTCGGTGAAAAATATCAGATGGCTTTTAGGTTTCTTGAAGCCACTTTCTTCAAGGTGTTCATTAGAATGTCTTAGATTCTCTTCTTTAAACACTTCATTTCTTGGGGTTTTCGCAGCTTGACTTACCTCAGACTTGTTTGACAAAATACTTTCAGCCAGCTTCTTGACATCATTAGCAACATTCTGAAATTGACGATGGGATGGAATTTGTCTAGCGCTATCCTAAAATACAATCATGACACAAAGCTGTGAAAAATGTTTAGAAATGATACAAAAAAAAATTACCAACCTTCATGCTTCCCAAGACTGTTCCAAGATTCTTTGTAGCAGTCTTTAGGTCTACAGGTTCTTCAATCCTTAACCGCTTCACTGGGCTTCCATTGAGTTCTTGCGCCAAGCTCACAGCTCCACTAAAACTGGCCGACATTTGACGATCAACAGCTTGTGCTTGCCTCTGTCTATAATAAGATCCGCACAAGAGTTTTTCCACACGCTTCTCCAACACATCGCACATTTCCTCCTTGGTACGGACTTCGTCACTCAGACATCGAATCTTGTCAAGATCTTCCTTCTTCGCCTGATGCAGGCTTACGACTTCCTTTTCCAGAGTGCAAACTTCTTCTCTTAGCTCGGAATTTGTGACCTGGATTTGAAGAAGTTCCTTTTGCAATTTGTCCAATTGCACTTGGAAGCAGTCCAATTCGTTGCGATAGTGCAGGTCTTGTTCACAGTTGATGCGCCTTATGTAGCCGAGTTCATCTTTAAGGTTCTTATTTTGAGTCTTCTCACGCTCGAGGGCGTCTTTTATTGGTCCGTCGACTTGTTCAACCAGCTTTTCGTATTTATCCTTCAATCGATGATATTCTTCTGTGATAAGTCCATGTTCCTGCAAAGTCTTGCGCTGATCTCGGGTCACTTTCTGCAGACACATTCTCAGCTCCCTTTCGGCATCTTCTAACTGACAGATCTTTTCGTTGGCGGCTCTTGAGTCGTCTTGCAGACAGTCTTCAAGTTGCTTGATCTTCTTTTGGAGACTGCCTTCTTTAGATTTCGAAGCCATTAACCGATCATTGTAGCTCTTCTCCAAGTCTTCCCAGCAACCATCAGCGCAAGCCATGGCCTCGGAGTGGCGAGAGTTGAGATCGTTGATCTGTCGTTTTAAGCTCCTGATTTCGCCCCGAAGATTTGAGATCTCCCTGCGTTGGGTGTCCTCAGCTTCCCCACAATCGCAGCTCGCCATGATATCAACTTCATTGTGGAGTGTTACATCAGGCTGGGACATTTCCCGTTCAATGCAATTTCCCATTTTGTGGTTGGCTACGCAGAATGCGTTAAATAGCACTAAGGCAGGCAGAACACTGTGCAAGAATTCAAAGTTTTCCTTAAACCTACACCGATCTTCTTCCAGATGACACACCTGGGTCTGGACGGCAGATAGGTCGTCCCGCAAAATAGCACTCTCACTGCGGCAGTCTTTCAATTTATTTTGTAGCGCTTCTCTGGACATTTCCAGCTCAATATTGCGCTGGCTTAAAATTTCCAGCTCGACTTCAAGCCTCTGCAGGCGGAGTCGTGTGTCGTTTTCAGCCTCTTCGAATTCGCACTTCTCTTCCTCGATCTCCGAGTTCTCGACTTCCAAAAAGTCAACCCGATCCTGCAGTTCCTTGACCAGATTCTCCAAAATAATTTCGCGCTGCAGCCGATCCGCTAAACGTTTGGCCTGTATGTCCCCACTGCTCTCATAAATCAGTAGCTTACCCTCGAGAACTTCCAGGCGATCCTTATAGTACTGAAGGCGTTTCTGATCGGAAAAGTTTGGCGATAGGCTTTGTGAGCTCGTCACAGGTACTTTGGCGTAAGCGGATTTTTTGGCACACTCTTCGAACTGTTCACGGATCTTAATCAACTTTTGGGCTTCTGTAGTTTCCGTCTGGCTGAAAAATTCCTCTGGTTCCGTTTGGGTGTACACCGATGTTTCACTCAAATCACCTTCGAAGACTCCACTCTCAGTCAAACTTGTCGTATGCCAAGCTCGAAGTTTACGTTGTGGCGAATCGTTGGGTGTCGATACTGCACTGCTATATGGAAGGACGGTTGCCACTATTCTTCCTTGGGACGGTACTGATTTTGGCTTCTGCAGTTGAAGGGTGGGCGAGATGTCTGATGAACGGGATGATGAACTATAGTCCGATACTCGGGATTTGATCTTTAAACAAACACAAAATGAAAAATTATGATGAAAATTGTTAAAAATTTTGATTTAGAAAAAAAAACACGCTTTTACAAAGTTTTGAAAATCTTTAAAATTTATTTCAAATGTCAGATTGAAATTTTGATTTGATTTAATAAAATTTTTGATTAGAAAACTACTTACGTATTCTAGGCTTGATGATTCTTCGCTTGAAGGCAGTGAATCGTGACCGTGTGACATTGCATCTAGATTTTGGACGAAAGCCAACACTTGCTGAAGGCATATTTTGTCATCTTCGTCTATGTTGGGCTTTTTGATTATTTGATTTAAGCGCCGTCGCAAATCTTCGTTTGTCATGTGGTCCAATAACTAAAAAGAGGAAAAACATGTTGTTACAATGGGACTTGAAATATTTTTGAAAAAGCGGTAAAAAAAATCTTTGGCACCTGATCAGGTCTTATCCTAAATCAACAAAAGTTCAAAACCAGCTTATAAATGGTACAAATGATTCTTTTAGTAGGCTAGTACCAGTGTGGCTTCCGGCCCTGCAGATCGACCAAAGACCGAGTATTACATTGAGGCAAATCCTGTAAAAGACCAACGAATTTCAAGCCGGGAAAACTGATCCAACTGTGTCACGGGAGAAACTCTTCTCAACTATTCCAAACATGCACAAGGTTCCTAACGTTTGGTAATAGTCATTCACGGCTGTTGAAAATTTTCATTCACTTTTAAAAGAAAAAACTTCGAGATACATAGTTAAGGAGTTCATCTACGACACCTTAGAGGAGATCGGAGGAAGAATTATCCTAGGAAACCGCTGCTACTTCTGGGTTCAAAACTTCTCACTCCTCACGAAGTATACGCTCTACAAAACCCTTATACTACCAGTCCCGCGCTATAATGCCGAGTATTGGACTATAAGCAGAAAGGGAGAGATGATACTGGGCTCTTTCGAAAGAAAAATTCTTAGACGGATATTTGGTCCTTTAAGCGAGGAGGGTAGATGGAACTACAAAGATGCAGATGAAGTGCAGAAAGCCAAAAGACATCGACAACATTGGCTCAGCCACATTGAGCGAATAGAAAGCCTTCAAATCACAACCCCCAGGTTCACGGCGACAAGGAAGACCGAACATCAGATTTAAAGACCAAGCCTTCGCAGATGACTGGAAGCAGCGTGCTCAGGATTACAAAGGATGGAAAGCTGTTGTGTCTCAGACAGAGACTCTTCATAGATCGGGCGCCGATTAAGTAAAGTAGTACCAGTGATTCCTTGCGCTTTTTAAAAATGGACTTTTTCAATTTAAAAAGCTTTAAAATCTACAGCTCCTAAGTAGTTTGTTAGGATCACTTTTCCTTCAAGGACTTCCCAAAAATTTATTATTAAACAAATCAATCGAAAATACTTACATTCAAATCACATGGTGATATAACATTTATCCTATCATCAATATGATGATGGCTATGTGGTGATGTTACTCCAGAATCTGAACGATCTGTGAAAATAATCGCATCTTCCGATTCCTTTCCACCAACATTGTTCCAGACATTTTTACTATTTGGTGTGGTATTGCTCTGAAGCGACCACTAAAAAGAGAACAAAAGAAAAAGGAAACAAATTTATAAAAAAAAACTGAAAATCATATAGTAATTCTATATATTTTTTAAAAAGTTCTTAAGATAAAAATTTCAGCTCCTGCTATTGGATTTGAGACTATAAAATTCGGTCAAATATTTAAGGAATTTGTGAATTCGCTCATACTAAGCTTAAAATTATATTTAGAGTAGAAAAGCTGGAGCAACAAATTCGTGATCGTTTTCAAAATTCCTAAGACTGCTGACCAACTTTTGAATTCAAACTTCCAACAATCGCACTGACTTTGTCTTTTCACCCCTTAAAGAGACACAAAATATCATCTATTTATGGTTTGATGTCCCTTCGCTTGTGGTACTTCCATATCTGTCAGTCTTCCGATATGTCAACTTCCCATCCCAAACCCTGAGCTAAGAAGCTTCATTGCACACAAATTAATCAAAAACAATGAAGCGGTATTCTGGAAAGTCACATTTGGTAGACTTTGGTTGAAGTAGAAACATTGCATGTGTGAAGGAATGTGGAACGTATTTAATTTTTTTATTTCACTTAAGGAGAACACCTACCAACAATGCTCTAATGAAAGTATTTTGTTAAGAAAATAAAACAAAATGTTTCAAGCAATTGGCCCATTACTGAGAGAGGAGGACTATGAACCCGTGGTTTACACCATTTTTGCATGCTTATTAAACTTCAAATTAAACATAGCCCACCTAACCTCACACACTAAACACCGAGTAACTATAATTATCATAATGTGTGGTTATTTTTGGTTTTACAAAAAAATCAACCGTGCGTTACCAAACCAGCTGGCTTGGCTGTCCGATCCCAATAGTGTCTAATTGGAAAAAAAACTTGTTGTTAGTGGAAACCCATCTTCTTTTCCACATAAAACAAAACAGAAAAAAAAAACAAAAATACTTTCCAAAAAGTTAGACCTACATTATAATTAAAAGAAACAAACCAATATTTCCACTTTCACTGTTTTTAATAAACAAAAAAAAATTAAAAACTAAAACAAAAAAAAACAGAAAAGAGAAGAGGAAACCGCAGTAGAAAAACAACAAGTCAACAAGTGATATGTCTTTCAAAAATATTTTTTTAATTTTTTCTTCTCATTTTGTTGCAACAACGCCATGCCAACCCCGCGCATGATATCTAAGCTGTTAAGTGGTTCACCTACATTGATTCTGGGAATTCACTTAAATTCAATGAGAGCGAATAGAGCTATAAAATAATAATGGGTACCTATGGCACAAGTAATTGATAATTATTATCAATCTGCTCGCGCGGGAGTCACTCGTGCGCAGTTTAGAGTTAAACTTTAAGCTGCAGAAGCAATTAACTTAATTGCCACTTGGAGCATGAATTCGAATTTGTTTTGATTTTTTTTTTCGCCCGATATCAACATCAGATGGGAAAAATAATCTTGAAAGTTGATAAATCAATAGGGCAAATTGTTTTTTTTTATAATTTCGTTGGAGAAGAGGAAATGCCTATAATTCATATGCAAATTGGATAGTCGTTCGACTAGAAAGGGAAGGTTTTCTAAGTTTTTGTCAGAGCGGAATATGCAATTTTCGGAGAGATTTTTTTCACTTTACATACGTTCCACAAGGTTTTCTAAATTTTTGAGAGGGAAATATGCAGTTTTCAGAGAGAATTTTTGCACTTTCCATAGATTCCACATCTCTTAGTTTGCAACATTGTGGAACGCATTTCTGTTTTATTTCTCGTCAACCGACTAAGCCTAATGAGTGAAATAAAATAAAGAATTTCAGCTTAAAGTTTTTTTTCATGCCTCGAAATTAGCAAAGGGAATACGTTCCACAATATTTTACATGTGAATTTTTTCAATTTCCAAGTAGGAATATCTTGTAAAATTATAAATTGATTGCCAATTTTTACACTTTTCTTGGTCGTAGATAAGTCTCTTGGGATAAAATGCCTAAAAATAAAGGCAAGGGCCTACTACAAAATTGTGGAACGCATTTCTGTTTTATTTCACGTTAACCGTGTAAGCCTTATGGGTGAAATAAAATGAAGAACTTCGTCTCGTAAATTGCAAAGGGAATACGTTCCACAGTATATTACATGTGAATTTTTCAATTTTCGAGGAGGTACAACTGATGGTAGGGAAAAAAGATGAGGTTTTTTCGACAAATGTTGCCATTTGGTCGATAAAATGTTTGTTTTCAAAAATAAAGGCCGCGGAATGCAAAGTTAAACAGTTTGAGCCAGTTGATGATTTGCTAACAGTATTTACTAGTCATCTAAACTTTGTATTCGTTTTAAAAGTGAAGATCTGCTTGACACTTCGAGCTCAAAGAAAAATCAATTAAAAATAATTGAGTAAAATATAAGAACTTTTAATTCACAACTATATTCTAAGAGTTTATTATTTAGTGAAAAATAAATACCTTGCACAATCTATCTGATGCCATATTTTTTAATTTTTCACTGTGAAAATAGTTAATTAGGAAGTAGAAATTTGGCACTCTTGTATACATTATTGAAATACATATATATACACATTTGAAAATATAGTTAATCTACAGAATTTAAGTTTTCACGTGGAAGTTTTTGAATTGATATTGAATTTTCAGCCGAACTGTGAATAAAGCTTAAGACCTTTTAAATTGAAGAAAAAATAAAAAAGGTTCTGGAACCAAATTCATAATTTCCCACTTCCAAAAAAAACTAAGCAAAGTACCTATTTTTATTTATAATGAGATGAATACGATCCACAATGTTTTTCACATCATATTTTCAATTTTCGATTTCTTTATAAATTTTCCCATCAAGGAAAAGTTTTAAATTTAATGATTTTATTTCTATGCAACATTTCTGTAGAGCTCTAAATTTCACATGAAGCTTTTTACATAGATACGATTTTCTTATTTCCCATACGTGAAAAATAAAATGTATTTAGCTATTTGAGAGAAAATGAAACAAAGTTGTTTCGAAATAAATATAACTGTATTGACCAACCATATAACAAAATTAATTGTATTTTTTAAAACTCTTTCACCTGAGGTCTGTTGATATTTCATTTGCCTATGCATTTTAATTTCACTTACCTAAAATTGAGATATAAATTAGACTTAAACAGTAGGCCAAGTAATCGAAACTGAATAGGTTCCAAAATCTTCTACGTAATTATTTTGCTTATGGAAGTTTGATATTTGAAAATAACAAGAAGAAAAAGAAATTTTTAAATACTTAAATCATTTTCACTGGAATATAAGTACATTAGACTGGGCCAAAAAAATTGACTATTTTTTTTTGAAAGATATATCGAGAATATCATTCAGAATGACAAAAAAAATTTTCGTAAAAGTTTGAGCCCTTAATATCAATTTTAAGAGGGCTATCATCGCTAATTTTGATTTTTAGTCATAATTTCATGTTTTGCGTCAGAACTGACAAAACATTGAAGTAAAAAAAATTCATTTTGACTTACTTTTATGTATATAAAATTAAATTCCCTACAAAAAAGGTCTAATTGAAAATTTTCGTCAGACAATCCGTTTTTGAGTAATTAAGCTTAATAAATTGTTATTTTTCTTCGATTTTACTTTTTTAATTTGGAATTTTGTAACTAACGAAAAATAACAATTTATTAAGCTTAATTACTCAAAAACGGCTTGTCTGACGAAAATTTTCAATTAGACCTTTTTTGTAGGGAATTTAATTTTATATAAAAGTAAGTCAAAATGAATTTTTTTTACTTCAATGTTTTGTCAGTTCTGACGCAAAACATGAAATTATGACTAAAAATCAAAATTAGCGAAGATAGCCCTCTTAAAATTGATATTAAGGGCTCAAACTTTTACGAAATTTTTTTTTTGTCATTCTGAATGATATTCTCGATATATCTTTCAAAAAAAAAATAGTCAATTTTTTTGGCCCAGTCTAAAGTACATAAATTCACATGAAAAAGATTGTGGAACTTACTTGGTTTAAATTTTAAGCCACATACATACTCGTAATTACGTACACAGAAAAAATGAAAGTTAATACAAATCCACAGTGTACAAATTCCATATAGTGAAATTTTTCACATCAGAATCCACAGCTTCTAATTATTTCACAAATGCACAACTTTTGCACACTGTGTGGGTTTTTTCCCTTGCTCTCATAAACTGAAACATTTAGAGTACATTATTAAACCAAAAATTTGTTTTTTAGGGGTTCTCGCTCATTCAAGGAAGTAAAAAATCCTTCAAAAGTATCTCTTTTATTGAAAAAGTCATCTTATCTGTTCGAATTCGACAGAAAATTATAGATCCGCTCCATTCCTGCCGATAAGACACATAAAGAAATGGTTGTTATTTGTAAGTCACTATAGGCCCTGATTTTCAACGAGCTGCTGCTCCTCAAATTTGTTTAGTTTTTGTCGTTTCTCGGGAGGTTAACATGAACTTAGCAAGGTACCTGGCATTGGTGTAGTGTTACAGATTGATTCAATTTCCACTGATACTTTTATCTTTATTAGAATCAAGGTAGATTTGTATCTCAAGGTTACTAAGATCATTGTATTTTTTTTTTCAGGGCCTTTTCTCTGCCCAAATCTGTCCCTGACCATGATTTTGGATCTACCTGAATAGACCTTCCATCTATAAGTAATATGTGAACACGGTTGGTAGGCTTCTAATTTTCATTCCCACACAACAAGCTTTGCGTGTTAAAATTCTTAAATGCTGATCGTTAATAATAATCATCTCTATACAGCTATATTTATGCATCTACAATCAATGCACTCAAGATGCGCTTTGCTGCGGTCTAATGAGCGATGCACTCTGATTTTTATGCCATATTCAAGTTAAGTTTACAACTTCTCTCATACAAAATACAAAAAAATAAAAAAAATACATCTCATAATTTTTGTTTTAGAAATCTGCACACGCACGCATTTAATATAGAATCAAATTGTGCGCACTTGCAATGCAAAGTATCTACTTATACAAAACAAAATAGGAGAAAAAAAGTATCTATCTACAAGCATTCAACAGCTACCTAACAAGGTGTTCCGCAATATCTTCACCGTTAATTTATTATAATTGGTCATGCGATTTGATTTTTGCCATCAGATCGCCGCCGTCGTCGCCTCCACCAGCACCTCGTTAGATTTTTATTGAAAATATGGCTCACTGGCTTGGGCCATAATAAAGAGAAGATAGGTCTTACCAATCTCAAAGAACCGAAAAAGGCCTCAAATAAAATAAGATTCTGAGTGGTTTTTTGTTTTTTGAGTGATTGGATTGACCAGTTGAAGTAAAAGTATCGAAAACCACAGCAAGGAACCTTAAAATTTATTATAATAAAATAATTTTTTTTTTCGGGAGAAATATCGTATTACCCACCAGGGCCGGGAATAAAGTAGATACAGAAAAAAGTGTAAGGCCTTAAGACACACTCTGTTTTAAATGTAAAAAGTTATTTTTCAAATTTTGTGTTACAAACATCTTAACCCAACGCAGCCAGTTTAAGGTAGCATATTTGAGTCCAAATACACACCTGTATAGCCTTGATTTTGTGTCTTACAAATAGGCGCCTAGGGCAGATGGCGGAGAGACATTGATCTTCCCCCTAAATATGATAAAAATTATTTCCTTTTTTGGGATTCCTGTAGAATACCAATAGATACAACCAATAGCTTTTAAAACTAGTAAGCATATAACATAGGGCGCAAAGTTCACCTCAAGGCTCGTTGTTTAAAGAATGAAACATCTCTTTTAAGAAATGAAATTTTGAATTAAATCTATTTGAATTCAATCAAAAAACAAAACAAATTAATATCCTTAGATCGAGTTGGGCCCTAAACATGCGCCCATATTTGGTTGTCTATTTTGTTTTTTGGAAAATCCGGCACTGTTAATGGTCATGCAAAGTATTATACATTCTAATCGGTGGGATAAATCATATACCACCTGAGTTATAGGCTTAATTATTTATTAAAAATAAATATAGAGATCTCAACACAATACATAATATAGAAATTATGCAAACAAAATCTTCAACATGCAACAGGAGGTGCAACGGATTTGCATTTTTTTTTTCGTTTTTTTTTAATCTTTATTTTTATTATGTTGCGTTTGTTATTTACATAAATGTTAATAAGAAACGGTTCAGAAATAGAAAGTGAATTTAAAAATAGAGTCGGCCTTTAGGCCCTTTGAAGTGGATATATAGAGATAAATTGTCAAACGGTCGGTAAGTTATGAACGGATAAAATTAGCGTGGGATTGGCTTGAAGTGTCAATCAAAGAACCCAAGAAATACGTTCCACTTGAATGGAGTTTTTTTTTTGTTTCCATAACAAAGCAAAAGGAATGGTAAGTTGTCTTGTTGTGTCTTGTATATATGATATGTGTTACCTATTAGAAGTTGAATGGGGATTTAACAAAATCTTTGGTTAGTTTGACGTAAGAGGTTTGCTTTTGAAAGACATACATCCTGGTACAAACAAAAGAAAAACAGTATGAATACATTTAAACCATAAATCTATAGAATGTGTTTACAACGATTAGAAACGATAACAAATTTGGTGCAACGTTTATGCAACATAGAGGCTTTTATATTGCATAGCTAATCATTGTAAACTCAAGACGAAACTACTGCGTCACTAATCAAATTTGACAGTTTAAACTGGTTTTTGTTTGACAAGACCTAGGTTAGGTTAGGTGGGGTGATGATGCGGCAAGCCATATCACCTCACCCGGATATTAATGGATTCATTGTGCTCACCAGGGTGTGGCTAATGTAGGAATGGGAAGGGTTAGAGGAAAGATTTAGTGGAAGTCTTAGATGTGGAGTGACTCCTTGAACCATCCTGATCCCTGATTGAAGTTAAGGATGCTTTTTAGTGGCAAAAATAAGATGGTTTCCAGTTCGTCGAAAAAGTATTCTCCGAGGGCATCTTTTCTAGTTCGGAAGTGAGACGAGCCCTCTTCCATCTCTTTGTCTTGACACCCTCTGCACAAATCAGATGTCTGATGCCATTTCTGCTCATGAGGGTTCCCATTGAGTTTTGAGCAGTAAGGAGAGACAGTTGAGGTCTGCTAAGCCATATCTGACCAAAGATTCCTTGAAACCCGACAGGTGTTAATTGTTGACCATCCGGTATTTGCGGTCTTGAGGAAAGCAGTGAATTCTATACTTTTCCTGCTGCAGTCGCATAAGTACCCAGGGAAAAATTTGGCTCGGTTCAAGTGATGAACAGTGTTTGACCAGGTCATCAACCCTTTCATTTCCATAAATGTCACGGTATTTCTAGACCCAGCGGAGGGTGACTGAAATCGTTCCGCAGAACAATCTTAATTCAGTACAGCAAAAAGCAACCAGGTTTGACTTCGTGAAAAGTGAAAAAATGGCTCTGGTTACCGCCTGGCTATCTATGAAGATATCAATGTTCTGCAAAAAGTTTGGGAGCTTTAATGATCTTTTCATAGGTGAGTTGTTCGAGCAGATGCCTGACCCCCAAACTCCAGCTTCAGTTTTGGAATCGTCTGTAAAGACCGATACATAAATTGCTTTTAGGACCCGGTTTTCTATCCATATCTCCCTCTAGTTTTTCCTCCTATTTTGATATTCACAACCTCAAAACCTCATCAATCATTGCTTAATTTCCTAATGCACTAATCACACTGTCCTTAACCAATTTAAGGTTATCCATAACTCTTAAGAGGGCGCTTATTATAGAAAAAAAATCCGTTAGAGTATGGATGCCAAACTCATTTAAGGCATATCAGAAACTACCATATTTGTGAATCTGCGGACCATCGGCGCTACATGCATGCATATTTTCCTTTCAATCAAAGATATCTGACCCTTAGGTGTTATAAATCGTACAATATCTTAGTACACAAATATTGCTTATTCCATAATCACCATTACTAAGTTAGAAACCCGTTTTGTTTTATCAGGGGAATTCGGTGAAATGAAAAAAAAATAGAATACGTTCCACATTGTATTTCACGTCCTTATTTCAATTCCACAAGCTAAATTATTCTTTCAAATTAACAACATAATTGTCAGTAAATGAATTGTCATTCCAAATGAGTAATTGTGGAATACAACATTTTTCATTTCACTTGAATTTAATTCGTTTTCACTCGAGATTCGTGAAGGTTCAGTTAAATCAAACACAAAGCCCATCACACTAATTAGTAGCAAGCTTAACTTTGCATTATTTTACTTTAATGTTTCTTAAAGTCTAAAATATATAAAAGAAATTTGGTGATTTTCACTTCACAGACTCCAATTTATCTTTCGGTTATACTATGCATAAACATGCTATCATAGTCCTGTGCACAATAAATTTTCGAAAACTCTATTTTCATAACAGTTCAATCTACTCTGCTGTACTGACTCTACTGAAGTGAAAAATATATACGTTCCACAACCATTCACTAGCCACATTTTCAACTTTTCAGAATTTATACAGAAGCGAAAAACCAGGGGTTGTTGAAAAATGGAATAGTAAGCTAAAGTAATCACCTCTCGTGAAATGATAAAACTAAGCCATTACAATTCCTTCTAATCGCTATACTTTTTGAGTATGAAATGACGAAGTGAAGAAATTATTGCATTACCGTGAAAAGGTTTTACATTTGGCATTTAATTCGTTTCGGCTATGAGCCTAAATTCAGACATTGTTAAATTCAGAGATTTTTTTTTTAAGCCGCACTACACGAATGTGGAATGCTTTACTCGTCTCAATATTTCCCTCCCATTATGATATTCATACATTCAAAACCTCCACCTTTTCTAAAACGCTCGCATTGTGCTCAGATATTTTAAGGGAAGTTATAATCCCTTTAGCACGCACAAAATTACATACAAAAATCATATTCACAAGCTGTGGAATGTAAAATAAACATTTCACGATGTCGATTTCGTATGAAATTTTCATTTTCACTTGAATTAAATCATTACAATCATTCTCTGTGCTTAGCTTCAGTGCAAGCAAAGTTCAATCTTTTTCCTACTTTTTCGACTTTTCTCTAGATGGAGAAATGTATAATTGTAGAACGTATATTTCTCTTCATAAGTAAACTCAAACAATCTGAAAACTCCAAATTTGTCTTGCAACTTTACTTCCAGGGCTATTATCTTAAAATATACGTTGCGTCGCCGTTTCGTCTATATATTTTTATACAAATCGCACAAAAGTGGATAATTAATTTTGCAAAATAATAATCGAACAATCGACCGTTCACTATGATTTACGTTCCACAACCCAATGCGCACTTAAATTAATTGATGACTTCTGTTTAAATGTAAGTGTATGTATAGCTTTGATAGACAATTACAAAAATAATTTTGTTTTCCATTGAATTCAAGCAATGCAACCATTTAAATGTTTATAAACAATTTTTTCACTTCCATTTGCAATACAACAAATCACATTCACATTCTTGGCCAGTTTTTTTTTTATTATTATGTGAAAAAAGTATCACAACTTCTGTGCGAAATTGGCTTTACCTTGCTTGTAATTCTCACCTTGACGTTAGGTCATTTACGAGAACGTATATATCGTCGGATTAAAAAATGGGTAGATTTTGATTAAGCAACGATAAAGTTCTCTTACAATTAAGCGATCATTCTAAACTAATTAACTTATATTTAATTAATTATTCAAGTTCAATGTAATCAAATCAAGCATATCGCTTGCATGTTTATATTTTCCCTTAAACTTTTTTATTACACATAAAATAAACATCTAATAAACAGAATGTCGACCTAGTTGTCGCTTATACTTGACGGCTTTTTTGCACCAGCTTTTAACTATAGTAAGTTCAATTCTAGTCTAAGTAATAAAAATCGTCCAACCTTAATGACACGAAGCTGCTTCGACATCGCACAAGTCGTGTGTGAGATAAATATATAAAAATCACTCAATATAGAATTACCCTGATTCCCATGATACATGTTTAGTCACTTGAACTTATGGTGATTGTTTGCCTACGTAGTTAGTAGAACTATCGCAGGCTTTCTCTACCTATATGTGTTTTCTCAAAAGCCTTCCATCCCATAAGTAATCAAGATATCTCAACAGAAAATGAATGACTGACAAGTATATAGTGAGAGTCTATTGACCACTCTTGATGGGCTTGTATAAAAACACAATTAACCTTGAAAGTTGGAGTTTGAATGGGCGATTGTTTATTTACATATTTTGCTTCCATTGTTTTGTGTCAAACCTCAGAATGATCTGGGATAAGCGAAATTATTTAGAGGCTAACAAAACCTAACTTCTATTATTTTTTGCAAAAAATTGCCTAAGTCCCAAGTATAGTGCTTTACTCAGTAAGAGTGTAGACCTCCAGGGGTAGATCTAGATACTCGTATGTATGTTAACAGAAACGTTTATGGTTAACTCCGGCTTATGTTTGTTGGGCTTAAATGGATTTAAATACTGTGTAGGTAGTATTTTTTAGAGAGTAATTTGGGAAGCTCCTTAACCTAGTAAAATTTGCCAGCACTTAAAAACCGACAGGAAACAAAAAAAATCATTTAAGCATTTAAAAACAAGATTTTCTCTGCCTAAAGGCTGAAGATGTGATGCAAAAGGTCTTAGATCACCCACATTATTTTAAACATGTAATTATTTGTATAAACTTACAAATTTTGAATAATTTAGCTAAGTGTTTATGGCTTGAGGGCAAGAAAAGACATTTAAGATGACTTCATCTCAAAGACTGTTTATATACACTGCCGGTCATAAGGTTAGAAGCAGGCATTTTTGAGAAGTAAAATCGACATTTCTCCCGTTACATGATGGATTAGAAAAAAAAAACTATGGTAAACGAAAGACTATTTTGTTAAGAACAAAATATAAAATTTGGGTATAGGAAAGATTAAGCTAACGGAACTTTTATGACAAATTGTAAAGTGAGTCAAGAATATGCGAAAATAAATCGGGTCATTAGATTAGAAGCATTGAACAAATCAACGTTGTTTTGTGAAGTGAATAAATTTTTGTTCGGTTTAAACGGTACATTTTATAAATTAATTGTTCTTGATTGAGTGTTAGTAAAAATGGGCAAGAAAAAATGTTTGACAGTGGAGGAAAGGGCAAGAATAGATGTTTATTGCTCTGAAGGTCTTTCATGCCGTGCTATAGCCCGAAAAATAAATCGAAGTGATCATTTTGTCAGCAATTATTTAAAAAATCCATCGTCTTACTCAAAAAATTATAAAGGAAACACTTCCTCTGCCTTAACACTTCGCGAAACGCGAAGTATCCTTAGAATAGCGTCAAATTCAGCTTTATCGGCAGCTAAAATAAGGGAGAAAGCTAGTGTTAAGGCCAGCTTGTCCACTGTTAAACGCACGATTCGCCATGCTAAGCACTTAAAGCGCCTGAAGCTTAAAAAAAAACCACCACTTAATGACGCAAGGAAGAAGCAACGCTTGTGTTTCGCGAAAGATCACATGAGCTGGGATGTGCAAAATGGAATGACCACAAATGATTGGCGGAAGGTTATTTTTTCCGACGAAAAAAAAATTAACCTAGATGGGCCAGATGGTTATAATTATTATTTCCATGACCTGAGGAAAGAGGATCGGTTTTTAAACCGTCACCATAGCAGAGAAGGAGGCGTTATGGTCTGGGGCTCAATTTCATTTTATGGCGCTATAGACTTGGTAGTCCAAGATACCAAAATGACTGGGAAAACCTACAAAGCCTTGCTTGAATCAGTATTCCCCAAAATTAGCGAGGTGTTTGGACCAATTCCATGGATTTTTCAGCAGGACAACGCTCCCATACACACAGCCCGAGAGGTAAAATCCTTCATTGCGAACCAAAACGTCCACTTGCTGCCTTGGCCACCATATTCCCCGGACCTAAACATAATTGAAAATGTGTGGGGCTGGCTTACACGTAAGGTATATGAGGGAGGGAAGCAATACGATGACAAGGAAGCGCTAATTCATGGTATCAAATTGGCCTGGAGTGAGATTTCACTGGACTACTTGGAATCTCTTTATAAATCCTTAAAAGATAGAATTTTTGAAGTTATTTTGAAGGCTGGTGGCAGCACACATTATTAAAAATCTAATAAAAGCTAAAATAAATAACAAATTATAAATAACTGCATTTTATTTTCATTTATTTGATGTGCTTCTAATCTAATGACCCGATTTATTTTCGCATATTCTTGACTCACTTTACAATTTGTCATAAAAGCTCCGTTAGCTTAATCTTTCCTATACCCAAATTTTATATTTTGTTCTTAACAAAATAGTCTTTCGTTTACCGTAGTTGTTTTTTTCTAATCCATCATGTAACGGGAGAAATGTCGATTTTACTTCTCAAAAATGCCTGCTTCTAACCTTATGACCGGCAGTGTATATGGAATTGAGAATTAAACGATTAAATGATACGAATTATACATAAAGTTCTCTCAATAAGGAACGTATGGCAAATTATAAAAAATAAAATAAATAAATTAGAGGCGATGACTTACAACTCTCAACCTTTCCTTTACGCGTATTGTTAGTTGACAAGAACCTAGTTGATTTACAATTTTCTGCGGAATCCGAACGCCTAAGATTTTTACTTGATGTATTTTTCCCCCTTTAAGAAATTAATTAGAAAAATTTTACTTTTTACACAACAGGGCATTATAAGTGAAAATGTATTATCAAAAGTTAACTCTTGAGCCTTAATTCGGACGTTGAGCAAGTTCGAGTAATGTGGACTCCCTTATTTTTTTTTTAGCAAAAACAGACAAATTACAAATTTTGATGGGTTTTTAGTTTTGATCTTTCTTGATTTCTCGGCTATATTAGAACTTTCTCTAACTGATTCTGTGATATGACTGATTATGTGATATTGTTAAAATTGCGACTTCCCTGTTTCTGTACACAACAATTTTCAATTTTGGACGAGCAAAAATATGACAAGGAGTAAAACGTCTAGTTCAAAATCAAAGAAGATTCAATTTGGCTATTTACTTCTGCGACAATATTTTGTATTTCATTAGCTTCAATAGCCAAAGCTCGATTTGCTTAAATGTGTGGACTTACATTTTGGTAATGGTTCAGGCTCAGCTTCACTCACATAAGCCTCAGAAAAAAAATCCTATTGAAAGGAAAAATTCAGCTGCATTAAAAGTCACTGACTGACATTCGTCCTGTTTGTGCCTTTAGATATGCATTTTTAAATAATTGAGATATATCACCCAAGGTCACTTTTCGTCCAGCTTCCCTCATGAAACCTCTTATTTTATCATTGTAATACTTTTTGAGAGAACCCATTAATGTTCTATCCAACTCAACGGTTGCATCTTAACTCCAATTTGACGTTCGCCTTTTTTGGCTAAAGCCTGTGGCTGCCTGTTTGGCACAATGGTTAAGCCAGTTCCTTTGACAATAATTCAAGTTCTGGATGCAGGGAAGTTATATTCTTGGTATAATTTTTCCAATATGTCAACAAATTTGTTTGCATCTTAACTGAAATTTGAAGTTCGCATTTTTTGGCTAAAGCCTGTGGCTGTCTGTTTGATAATTCAAGTTCCGGATGCAGGGAAATTATATTTTTGGTATAATTTTTCCAATATGTCAACAAGATTGTTTGCATTTTGCTGATTGAAGCCTTTAGCTCTGTCGATAGAATTTCCCCTGTATAGTCGAAAGCTCAATTCATCTGTATGCCTTTTCACACAGTTAATCTTTACCGACTGTCTTATAGAGTATAACAAAAACTACAATTTTTTAGGCCTTTTAAAAAATCAGGCTTCGGATCTTATTTTTGTTTAATCCCCAAAAGTGTTTCCTAAAAGTCGATTTTCGATCCAATAGGGTAGATCAAAGATCATTTATTATGATCATTTACTGTGCTACACAATATAGCCTTCTTCTGACTTGTGGTAAATGAAGGTTGATGGATGAAGACTGTCATGTGCGGAAGTTTTAGCAGATATCTATAGGTACTGCATTGCTACTCCAAATGGAAAAAGCACAAGGTAAAAAAACAAAACAAAAAAATTCTGTCCATCCAATCGCTAACAAATTTCACATGCAAATTTCATCAAAATCGGTCACATTGTTTTGGAGTCCTTCGGGAAAATATACACATTGATTTTTCTATTTACAGATTTCATACTCGTATATCATAGGTTTAAAGTAAAAAATCTATCCGTTGAAAGCCATAAAGTAGGGTTACCCAAAATTTAACGCAATTTCTCTAGACTGTTATGAGCTAACTACTCAAAAACTGCATTTGAATATCAAATTTAAAAATATTCTTCCCGAGACAAATGTTTTATTTGTGCTTTGCATTTTTAATTAAATCAACATTCTTGTTGAGAATATCTATGCAAATTTTGTATTGTTTTTTTTTTTTTTTTTGCTGAACTCAATTTATTGCTTGATAACTTGCTTTGGTAAAATTGTCACTTTAAACAGTTTCGGCTTTTGTTGTATTAAACTCCAAGTTATATATTTATATTGGTTATATTTAAAGAAGAGAATAGTATTTGTTCAGACAGTGTCGTCATTTCCTATCGTTTACTGCAAAATAAACAACGTTTAGTGTAGGTGAATCTACATATCAGAAGACAGAATAATTTACAATTTCAGTGCAAATATTTGATGAACGAGATTAAGAAAAACTACACCAGAAGTTTGAGTGAAATTTCTGTCAACAAATAAGTCCGAGTATACTGTGATGTGATGGATGTAAATTTGCAATTTATTATAAATTATGTGAATAGAATATTTGTCTACGTGATTCTTTATTCAAATAAATTTTTTTAAATGTTTGATAAATTCCAAAAATCATTTTTAAAATAGAGTCAAGGACTTAAAAACACGACGATTTCTTTGGAAATCTGAAATACTCATTACGAAAAATCAAAATCCTTACAATTTATATCAAATATTGAAAGAAAAAGAATTTCCTTATCTCCGAACTTTAAACAGGTGAAAGTGATTTAAAACTTTAGAAAAACCTCTATTTGATACAAATAAGCTTCCTAAGACATGAAGAAAAGGGTATATATCTAGAAAACCCATCTTCGAAGAAATCTGCAAAATTTAGTTAGGCAAATTCTATCAAGATCACTTTCCTCTGTAACTAGGGGATTGGAGACATTCTTATTTTTTTTTTGTCTTAAAAAAACTTCTATATAATATCATGAAATCTTTTTTACTAAATTTTTTACATTGAAAGACTTAAAATGAAAAGTTATAAGACTAGCTTGAAATACCTGCATTGAAAATTTAAAGGATAATATTTTTCCATCTTTAAGTTACTTTATTTAAAAAAAAAAAATTAGAGAATCTGTGTAAAACAACATAATCTGAAAACGTCGTATGATATCGTACCGTAAATTAAAGATGTGAAACTGACAAGCAAACAAAACCAAAAATTCAATACAAAGAAAAGCAAAGGACCGTAAATTGATCCCTGAGGTAGTTCTATGTAAGTAATAATTAAATAAATTTGGTATAGGCGCCAGAGCTCTTGGAAAATAACGTACAAGCTCTTATTCTTTGGATACATAAATTATAATTATACATGTTGTATTGGGCGGTTTCAAATCTGATCTTCACAAAATAAATCCTGGTCTCCCTCAGGGCTCCGTTTTGTCTTCTGCACTCTTGCTCATTTTTATAAAAATGATCTGTTGTCCAATTGATTGTTTTGCTGACGACGCTATCTTCAGCTTTTCATATTCCTTCTGAAATTCAGGTCCATTTCCTCCGGAAGTGGAATTGTATCAGTAGAGCATTGTGAAATGGGACATACAAAACCGTGTGGAGTGTCGAAATGTACCCTTCATGGAACTTTACCATGGAACCTTAAATGGAACTTTGCATAGAAGAAGCTTAAAAGTTCTCAGTACTCAGAATGTATGTGAAAGAAATGACACCATTCCCAAGACCACCAAAGACCAAGAAATTAATCACATCCTCTGATCTGGTTACAATTATTGTTTAGACGTTTATACGTCAAAAAATTGAGTACGACTAACATCTTTGGGCAGGTGCAGCCCAAACTGCTCTTCATGTATTGAATAAAATCCAAAACAGAGCGTTAAAATTTATAGAAAACAGAACTATCATGGAATCATTTCCATCTCGGAATGTTTTATGTCTTTCTTTTCTAGTTTCACAAGAAATGCTCACTAGCTAGTTTCATCCCTCCCCTTAATCAATTTGCCTGTGATGACCGTTTTACTAGGAATGTTGCTCAGTTCATCCTCGAGCCTAGTTTTGGAAGTGCTGTCAAATACAGAGATTCGTGTTTTAGTCTCACAACACCTACATTTCAATTCGCAAACATTCGAGAATAATGTTCATCGAAACCTCCCTTCACCCCCTCCCCCCAAATTTTTCCATCGCTCGTACTATGTGTATGCTCAACATTATGAGAGTCTCAATGAAACCTTGAGCGCACTTTTTCATAGCCAGACATAAGTAATCGCACTTTTCAAAGATTTGTCACTTCTTCGCAGCGATTTCGAAACCCAGACTTCTATGACCACTGGCACTAATCATTACGATTCTGAATACGAAACGGAACAGTTTACTCCGCAAGGTTAAAAAAAATCAATCAATTCTTTTTCAATAGTGACAGAGACCATACTTTAAAAAAATGATGAAAAGACCTTTTGTTATGTAGCTTGTGTAAGCGGATAATTCGTTTAAGACTTCGGATAGAAATATTTTTACCACCAAAACATCCAAGAGCTTTTCGGAGCGAACCGAGCATGACTAGGTTCTTATTCTAATGTGTATTTCAATGCGTTTCTAAGATAATTTTTGAAAATACAAATTCTTTCGAACAAAAATAATAGACCTTCTTTTTTTTTTGAAAATGATAAAAATTGTGATTTATTTCCAAGATAATCTATTTTGTTCAAATCTATCTTTGAAATTCATTTTGACCAACCCAAATGTCCAAAACTGTTATTTTCCCTTGACGAATCTAAGTGTTGAATTGAAATCGATTTTATTTATGACTTTCTTGACACAGTGTCCTTAGATTTTTGGTTCCTAGAAGCTAAAATACCCACGCTCATTGAGTTGTTTTTTTTTTGTCTCAGATTTTGCCACTAATAATTCAAAGTGCAAATGGACGATTCTCAATACGGTTACATTTGAAATAGGTATGTTATAGTATCAAAAAAAAACTTTAACATTAATTAATATACAACTCAGTAGGTACATAAACGTAAATCTATACAACAAGTTTCCGATAGCCATTTTTTCTAACGAAAATATGCATTACTCATTCCGAAACAATGCAACCCAAAAATTTAATCCGATGGGATCAGCTACCCAAATTTGATCCTCTGAATCATGTCGATTCAAATGGTCAGTGATTGACTTAAGTTTTAAATGAAGTCTCAACTTTTCTATAAAAAAAAAAAATAACAATTTAAATGTTTTAAATATAAAACTTGGCGACTACTGATACCATGAATTGATTCATATTTTATTTAACAAGAATTGTGGCAAGAAGGTATTATAAGCTTAAAAGATTTTAAATAAATTTATCCAAATAAGTTTTCCTTTCCTTTTATTTCAATTCGAATAAAATATAAATTTTATCTATTTAATCCGATTTCTGTATAATTTGTTGCATCTTTAAAAATTCAAAACAAATTACAACATGCCTATACATATCTCGTTGCAACGAAGTTAAATAATTGTAAATGTCAATATTCCTTCCACCTATTTACCCCACATCTCTAGCCCGCATTTGTCAAATTTATTACTCTCTCGGTAGACACAATAGGAAGAAGACCATTAACAAAGAAACCTAGTATATACTTCCATAGACATCTCAATTGCTTTTAAATGTTAAATTTTGTATCTAGGCTTACCTACACATTGTGTTTTTAATTTGTCAAAATCAGGGTCGGATTTATAGAGAGGCAAGATCTTCTGACAAAAGAGAGAACAAAATTGGTATTTTGTTTGAAAGAATGAAAACACAAAGCTGGCAGAACAAAACGAATACGTTCCACAAAAGTTGTTCAATTTCTATCGTGAAATGCGAAGTGTGTACTAAAATCTTTTGATTAGCGAAATATTAACCTTTTGTGAACTTGGATTCTTGAGTGAAAAAGTTCAAGTGAAGTGAGGAAATTCCACTATCGATTTCACAGCTTCTAATTTAAACCAATGCTTTTTCATTATTTGGCATTTGGGTTACATTTTTCCCTTGTTATTCCCTACACAAAAATTATTAATCTGGCCATTTAAAAGAGTGTGGAATGGATGTGCTTTTTATTTCACGCGAGTTGATGTTTTGAAATAAAATTCGGAAGCAAAAATGTTGGTGGGAAATTCACACTGTTCTTATATTTAGCTCTTAAGGAAATAAGTTTTTAATCTTATCTAAAGCCTCTATGCCTGCTAAAATGAAAACTGAATGCCTTCCACATTTTTTTGATTGGTCAGATTATTAGTTTGAGTATAGAATAACTAGGGAAAATCTGACACAGTTTAAAAAATTTTTGATTTAGGAATTGATATTTTGTTTTCGGTACAAAATATTCTGTGGAATGTTAAGGTGAACATTTTACGCCGATGATTCCTCATGAACTTTTCACTTTTATTTCAGCAATGTACAAGGTTTTAAAATGAAAAAATGAAATTTCAATGTTTGCACATTTCAGTCCACACACTTTTCACAATCAGCATATATTTCGAAGAGAAGTGAATTTATTGAAAAATTTTAAGACATGAAGTAAAATTAAGTGAAGGAAAATTTAAAAAAAAATCAGTCACAAAAATATTGTGGAAATTCTTTCTTCAAATTCAGGCAACATTGTTTGTGGTTTTTCACTCTGACTTAAAATAGAATAAACAATTTGTGGAATGTGTTTATTTTTAATTTCATAATTGACTGTGGAAGGTTTTTAAATATTCATTTTCGATTAGTAAAAGCAAAACCCAATTAAACGTTGATCAAAAATTTGGTATCAGAAAAATGTGGAACGTAATTTATTTCATTTCAATTTGGTACGAAAATAAATTGTGGACTTTAATACCCATCTTCGACTGATAAACAATTTCAATTTTAGACAATTTTACTTACGTTTTCAATTTTAATTTAATAAAAACTGTAAAATATATTGTGGAACGTATTTGTTTTTCAGTTAATGGAAGTTAGAAAAAAGTCAAACTTACAATTGTTTTCACATTTATGGGCCCCTACTATTTTGATTGTTCAAATCCGACTCTGGTTATATCTCATCTATTTAAATATCTTTAGATTTGGGACACTAAGGTTATCTAACAATTAACCCCCGAAACCTTTGGTATATACAAAAAAAAAATTAAAATCCAAACTCACTGTGGTTATAAAATCCTCATTGCACAGCATCTTTTTTCAAACCCTCTCGTCTCCTTGTTTGAAACTCGTGGAAAAAAGCGCAGTATCTTTTTTGGATATTATTGCGAATAAAATTGGTATTCAAAAAATTATCTTATATTTGAAGTAACTTGGTTACTTAGATATTTTTGGTGATCACGTTTTCTGTTTTACCTTCACTCTTAACGAAGTCGATAAGAACTAAAAAAAAATTATATAACGACTAAACATGATTTTTCTGTCGGGATGTTCTTTAATTTTTTTTTTCTTTATTGAATTCACTTTTTTTTTTTGATATAAACAACTTGTTAATTTAATTATTTTCACATCATCAGAACCCGATCTTCATTGTAGGTCGACGTTATCGTGATCAATTTTGTCTTGTTACCGCCAACACTTGCAGCATGATCACACCTTAACTCGGTTAATTCAAAATTATAATCGTATTCCATCATCATTAATCAAAGTGATGAGTTGAATTATTATATCCAAACAATAAAAAAAATTTATCTTTTTGCTTAAAGAAAAAGTGCCAGATACTTTTGGATTCCAATCACGTTTGAAGTTGAATTTTTTGCAACAAATGTCACTCTGAGAATGACGGTAGGTGGATCAAATCAAAACAACGACAGAGAAGAAAACCTGGTCACTGACACTTGACAATAAAAAACAAAAAAAAAAGTATCTAAACAACCGAAATCGTGATATCTAAGCCGGGAAGATGTATCTTTTTGCGTCGTATTTTTTTGGACTCACATTTTAGACAACGACACGTTCGAAGTTCATATGAGAACTGATCTTGTATCTGAGAGAGTTGGTTGAAGAAAGGTGCAAGTAATTTGAGCACGAGCATGAGCGCGATCGTGTGCGCATATAAAATAAATAATAAAAAAAACTCACTCAACAATTGAGTGAAAACAAAAACAAATTTTAATAATGCATAATGCAAGTGAGTTGGAATAAAGTCGATCCATGGTGATCAACAACGATCCAGGTGTTCTCGCGGTGAATTATCAATTTCTTTGTTATAGTTTTAAAGGAGATTTATGTAATACCCATAACATCGGTCGTTGATCGAGACTCGATGAATTTTAAACAGCTCTTTTAGATTGAAAGGGAATGAATAAAGCAAAGGAATTTATTTGATCAAACAATAAGGTATGAGATACTTGACAAAATTACTTCGAATTTAAAGATTAATTTGAGTAGGTAGGTATCTGGGACGAAAATGTATGTACATAAATTGATTGATTACTCGTAGATCCGGGAAATCAATATCAATTGTATTTGTTTGTTCAATCAATTCTACTGTGATAAGTGGGATTTATTTTTTTTTTCAAATGATTTTATGATGGGGGATGGTAGCTTTTTATGTTAGGCACGACAAAATGAGGTTGTTGACTTTTCTTATCAAGTAGAAAAAATTGGATATCGATTTTTTTGATCGAGTATCTGTATCCACAAAATTAATGAAGATAAATAGATATATTTTAAGTGCAAATGTTAATTTTTATCACGAAGAGTAAACATGTATCTGCATCGATCATCACTTTTCGCCGTTCTATTTGTGTTATTGATTCTTCCGGTATATAGGAACTATGTGGCAAGTAATGGAGACGAACCCCAGATTTTGATCAAATCTTATATTGCGCTGATAAAAAGATTTATATGTAGAAAGATACATAAATGATTAGATTAGAATAGGGACATTGCAATTCTGCCATCTGCCTGATAGTGAACACTATCTGCCTGTCGGATTGTTCGGTTAATTCCTAACTATTATTACCAGCCCTCGAAACTTATTTTTAATTATCGAATTTCTTCAAACGATTTTTTAAGAATTTATAGTTTTTGAATATTACAAAAATATTCAAATCTTTTTAAGAATTTTTTCCTGTGGATTTTAAGAACGTATAAACGTTTCCACGAGAATTATAGGAAATTAAACAGAGCTTGAGTCTGTACAAACAGTACCTACGTTTTCCTTGTTCCACAAGTATTTTGTGGAACGATCATGGTACATTTTTTTATTGGTAGTGTTATCCTTTAAGCTTCTAACTTGAATAGCTTGCAAGCAAAACCCGATTCTAATGTGGATGCAAGGAAAAATTTAGTAGTATTCAGCAACCTCAATTAAAATGAAAAATCAATACCTTCCACAACTTTTTTTGATGCTATATCCTCAAATCCACCATAAGAAAAAGGTCGAAAAAGTCAAAACATTCTGTGTTCCACATATTTATTACTTCTTATTTCAAAATGGGACACAAAATTCTAAAAAAAAACATACCAAATGTATGTTATGTGGCCTAAAAAAGTTTAACATTTGTGAATAAATTTATTTTATTTCAAGTTAGAAGCTTTGGAATTTTAAGTTAAAGAAGATGTGTGGAGAGTATTTTAGAATCTGTTTGTATATGACAAAAACAAAAACGCTATATTAGGAACCAACTTAAACCCATTATGTGAAAAGACTAATAGATTTATAAGACCAGTGATTCATCAGATGATCAACACCTCTCCCACTCGATTATTGTTTTCAAACCAAAAAGATGAGCGAGTATATATTTAAATTAATATAAACACAATCATCATATCCATTTGGTTCAGCTACCTTATATCAAATATCTCTCATCTTCCATATTTATCAACATAGCCATGTTCACTTGATGTAAGCAACTCAATAAATTACCAACCTTGTTGCAAAGTCAATGCCATTAATCGCAGAGCTAGGGTTGCAAGTTCCATAATTTAACAATGTAAAAGTAATCAAAACAACATGATGTCTCGTGGGTGGGTGGCATGAGATAAATATTCAACATTTTTTTTTTCCAACTTAAACTTAAACTTTTCTGTATAAAGTAATTTTTCTAATTTTAAATGAGATGCAGGTGTTTGTAAAAAAAATGTGTAAATCGAGTAAACAAATAAATTATAAAGTCTAACTACCACCTACAGGTCTAAGAGATCATACGTATATAGAAAAACTTAGACTTGAACTATAAATGACTCATTTGACATATTCTGTTTGAGTCATATAAATGTGCAACAAGCTTTCAACACCATATCTGCACAGAAGAGAAACAATAGCTAAAGGTTTTTTCTTTATAGATCAAATTTTAAGATAAAAGTCCGTCCAAAGTCCAAGAATGTCCATTGCAAACTTTTCACACCACCAATTAGAACCAACAAAAAAAATATATCTAAACACAAACTAAAGGACTGGTAATAAATACACAGCGAAAAAAAGAGTCCGCCTTCAGTAGGTACATTGTTGCATTTGGTTTATGCAAATTGCCCTATCAAAAGGATTAGATACAAAAGTATCTCTAACTGCCATTTTACAGCAGCTAAACAAATCCGTTCTAATTAAGTCAATATATCTATTTTTTCTCTCTGGACCATGGACCGGGCTTTATATGGACCACCATAAATATAGCACCACCTACTCGTTGTCTTATTCATTCATGAAAATCAAATTCATTCCTTTTTGTTTAACTTTAAATAGAAAGATACAAAAGTATCTCGGAGGTACATTTTTGTTCGATTCGAAAAAGGAACAATGGGAAAACAAATCAAATAGTATAAAAGTCACGTTTTGTAATTCTTTCATCTATAGACATATAAGCAGTTGTAAGTGATATAGAAAATGTGCACTTTAAATAGCAAAAAGTATCTTTAAAGCAAAACAAAAAGTATCTGTTCTTTTTTTAAAAGTGAATATCTTTGCCATTGGCATTGTTATTCGTTTTTGTGCCTTTAACTTGTTTGTTTGTTTATTATTTTTTCCATCTATTTTTGGTCTAAAGTGACCCAAGTGCATGCTTAGAACTTTATATAGACAGAGTTATATGCATAGGTTCCTCATTGGTTTTGATGAGCTTAGGCTGCTCCAGAGTGATACTTTATTCTTAGAAGGAACAAGAAACTGGATAACCTCTTTCTACGAGTATATGTGGTATGGAAATCTTCATTTTTTCTCTTTTTTTCACTTTAAACTTATACCTCATTGTTGTGTCACGACTTTTTACCACCTCTTGATCACGAGGTTCACCTAGTAAAGTACTATCTTTGGGTTAGAAAAAGAACGAGTTCGCACCTGAAACACAGGGATAGACTTTGTCCTGAAGGAGATGTCTAAAATATTCAGTTTTGACAAACTAAACTTTCTTTTAAAAAAAAATAATACAATTTATACAAAATTTAAACAAGGAAATATGGGTCCAAATTTTTTAAAATTCTAAATACGCAAGAATTTCCTTTATGCATTTTAGTGTAGACTTATAATTTTGTATGTGTCCAAATTTAATTTACAAAACTATGACAGAGACCTGACCAAGCAGAATTATGACATTAACTCTTCTCCCTGATTTGTGGAAAGTCTGAAATTTTGATTTAGAGAATTTCGAAAAAAAAAATTTGGTACAAACAGAATTATGCAATTAAACATTTCTTTCCTGAATGTGGAAATAATTTATAACTTTTAGATTTAATTTGGTACTATCGGGAAACTTTTTTTGTGGGTTAAAAAAATTCGAAAAGTGAATTTTGGTACAAACAGAATTTTGACATTATACATTTTGTATATTCTAAAATTATGAAAAAGGAAGGAAATTCTCGTTTAAAATTCTCTCATTTATGTAAGGTCTGAAATTTTGTGTTTTAGAATTTAGGAACATTTATTTTTAGTACAAACGGAATTAAGGCATCAACCCTTCTTTTTTGACTATTAAAAAAAAACAAATTCCCATTAAGAATTGACAGCTTTGTGAAAAGTTTATAATAGGAATTAGAGTTCTAAATTAGAAAATTTAGGAAAATAAATTTGGTACAAACAGAATTTTGACGTTAGCCATTTGTATTTTTTAAACTTCTGACAGATTATAGAAATGTGCGTTTAACATTCTCTTAATTGTATAATGTCTAATATTTTGTGTTTCAGAATTGAGGAAATATAATTTTGGTACAAGCAAAGTTATGACACGTATTTGAAAAAATAGGAAGATGAATATATTTATAATTTTTGTTCAAAATTCGGTTTCAAGATTTTGAAATTGTTTAAAATAAAATTTTGTACATTGAATTTTGGTACAACCGGAGTTATAAAAATAAACTCATTTTGATTAAACTTTCTTCCTCATAAGCTCAAATCTGAATCTATTTTTTAACACAAATTTTATTCAAAATGTTATTTTGCCACAATTCTGAACGTAAAATAAAATTTCTAAGTGATCTAAAATTTAATTTTGAATAATCTTTGATTCTGTACAATTTCAACATTCCTTACTTCAGAAATATCTGAATTCCAAAATTTTGTAAATTCTTGTAAATTTGTTCGAATTTTTAAATAAATTTTAATATTAAAAAAAAATAGTTAAGCAGCCATTGAAGTTCACAAATTCGGGTAGTATTTAATTTTTTATATCAAAAATATTTACGAAATTTATAAGATAATATTTAAATTGTAGGTACAAATTTCAAAATACATAAAAATATGTACAGAATTTTAGAACAAATAGGTGTTACATAATGTGATATTGGAAGAAGAAACTAGAGTCAAAATTTTTAAGGAAAAAGTTTAGACATAATTTTGGAACACCTTAAATTTTATTTTTTATTTTACTATTTATTTATTTTATTCGAAAAATTTTAAACATGGAATTTTTGAGGACAGAATTATAGTTCGAAAATTTTAAATTACAGAATTGTGTCGAATTTTTGACATTCAATTTAGATTTATTAGCAAGAAGCACATCAAAATTTGTGTATGGAACTTTAAAAAAAAAGCTCTTCACCATCTAGTTTTGTAAGAATTTCTATCTTTTAAATATTTTACAAAATAAGGGGCTAAATATCCATGTTAATGAGTCTTAACCCAATTATTTAGAATTGAACATAGTTGTTTAACACGAAACAAAAATCGATACAAACTAAACAAATTTTTATAAAATAGAGCCCTTCAACATTTTTAGCTACCTACTTTACCCAACTCTAAATCCACTCCTGTCTGAGCAGCATCTATCTATCTCCTCTCGCCTGTAGTTGAAAGTTCGAATGAATGAAATTCAATTTTTTGTTGATGTTTTTTTTTTCATTTTTTCTTAAAAGACTTCAAGACTTTGTAAACTAAACACCCGTTGAATGACTATAAGGTTAAGGAATAGTATCAGATACTATAGTTTTGTGTACCTAGGTATATACTTTTTGTTCATCTTGCTATCATTTTTTGTTTTGTGCCCTGAAGCCTTCACCTAGATATTTTGGAGTAGGTCAGGCTTTTGGTGGGTGATGATTAATTGTGAGAATTCAATGGATCGAGAATGAGACTATCTTAACCTCGGAATTAAAGAAAATATTTAAAGAAAGATATCAGTGAAAGTGTTTGTAGCTGAGACTTTCATCGAATGTTGTTTGTTTGCTATCGATCAGCTTAATCTTTGTGAATTAAAATTAACGTATGTACTTGAATTGGTTGACATCATTTTTACTTCGAAGGAGTTGGAAATGCAGTTTGGAGAAGTTTGAGACCTTCATAAAATTTTTTTGTCCCTTAAAACTTAAACGCTTAACCGATTAACACCCAAATTTTCAATCAAAAGAAAACCTCAGACAATAAAAGATAACATAGGCCATAGAACTTAGAATTATGGTTCTTTCAAACTAACCAAGTTCCAACAGAACTGCAAAAAGAAGATGATTAAAAGTGTTTGCTGTACATACATAGTACTGTATCAGCTTATTCGCATATAAAACGATTATAGGGAACGAAGTAAGAAAAAGTGTGAAATATATTTTTGGGCGTTCCTTCTTTCAGGAAATAATTCTAAGCAAAATTATGTCTCCAATTTATGTCAAATATGGGTTCCAATTGTCGCATTTTATTTTACTCAAAAAATAATAGAATTTGACATAGACAATGTATAGGTCAGCCATTGTAAAAGTCCAAAGCGGAAACCTTCATTGGCTACATACATATGTATGTCTACAAATTTGAACTCCGCAAATCTATATCCACAAAGCCATGACTCAAATACTAGCCGCAACCACTAGCCAAGCCCCTTTCAATTCTTTCATACACTTTAGCACCTTTTTGCGAATGGTTTCATTGTTTTTTTTTTTTTTTTTCAAAGCAAATAAGACACTTTCTCTTTACTGGCCTTCTTAATTTCTTTGAGATTTTGGTCAATTTGTAATACTTAAATCTATTGATTCATTAGTTATTATCGATAAAAAAGACTCAACCAATTATTCGGTCCTGTTTAACTAGAAATAGCTATGACTTCAACTCTGAAATATTATTATTGTATGGAGGCGTGCTCTCACCGAAAGCTTCTGTTTAATTCATCTAAACTATTATACGTACATAGGTAGATAGAAATGGGAGCCACGAACATCTCTTGTTCAGTGACCCAATAGGCATTGCAGTGCTTTGTTTTGATACCATAAACCTCTGTAACTTATGGATTTAGTGAGATATGATGATGTATTAACGAGCTCCCTACTTAAAGTTTGCTAGTTGCGGTCTTAAGATCGAGGAGCTTCCGTTACAGAAGTCGTCAAAGTTTGTCTCAGAGCCAGTTCGTGCTAGACGATTCGCATAAGAGTTCAAATTTGAATATAAATTATTTCGACATCGATTGGCGATATAAAAAAAAGTCGTAAGATTTTTTAGAAAAATTTCTAAGGTACAAATTAGGCCTTAAAATCCACGATGGGATCGCTCGTACTTGCACTTATATTCAAGCAACTTGAAATTCCGAAGTGTTTCTAAAGGGTTTTTCAATTTGCGTTGACTTGACAATTCAAGATGACCGGTTCGGTAATCAATCAGCCAAGATTCGTACATCAAAGGAATACAAGATCTGCCGAGAAGATGCACAAGAACTGGGCATTTCACAGACTTCAACTTGGCGAATTTTGCGTCGGAACTTGGGTTTACATGCGTACAAAATACAACTGACCCAAAACCTCAAAGTTCATACCATAGACAACGTCGTTTGGTCATTGACTGTTCTTCGGAGCGTTTGGAAGGGGACCTCAAATTTTATCTACGGGGTGCATTTTTATATCAATGGCTGCGTTAATAAGTAAAATTTCAGTATATCGAACAACTCCAACCCACACAAGGTTCACCAGGTGACAATGCATCCTCAAAAAGTTTCGTTTGAAGAAGATTTTGGGCTAGCTGCGTCATTGATCCATACTTTTTCCTTAACGACGTCGGTGAGGTAGTCACCGTCAATTGCGAGCGCTAAGGAACGATGATAACCAATTTCTTATGGTCCATATTTAACATTACGTGCTACGTGCCAAACAGCAGAGATCACGATGGAAGTTTTGCATGAACGATCGGAGCGTAAGGTTATATCTGGCAGAGGTGATTTAAATTGGCCACCAAGGTCATGCGATTTGAACCCGATTAACTATTTCTCGTGGGACTTCCGGAAGTCGCAGATCTATGAGAATAAACCACACTTTACCGGGCGCCCTTCAGATGAACATAACACAGGCCATCGCTCAAATTTAGCCGGATATATGCGGAACAGTCATTAAAAATTGGACTACTCGGAACTCGGATCCGTTTCACACTAGAAATTAGAGGCGGGCATTTAAAACATATCATATCTTATACATAATTGCATATAGGTAAGCCTTTCATATAAAAAAAGAATCTTGTTAATATTCACACCACAGCTTGTCTTATTAAATTTCAACATTTACCCGCCATTATGCGGAAAAAAACTTTATTAGTGCTTGCAAATGCGGAGAAAATTGTTTTAAATATTCATAATTAAGCATTAATGACTTAAAATTATTCAATGTATTATATTTTATTAAATTGGTTTTAGCAATATACTCGAAGTACCAGACCTTATTTTGATAGAAATGAAATACAAAAAAACACAATTAACTTCATCTCACCAAAGAAACCTCCATTGCATTGGGATGCATTTGTAAGGTTTGAATAAAGTATCAACACACAAGTAATAAAAATAAATATTCTGAATTGATTCACCAATTTTACATAAAAAAATATTCGGCACTAATTGAAACTGATTTAAACCCAGCAAAATATTTCAATATACTGACTAACAAAATTCAACATCCTCGATAGTATAGTGGTCAGTATCCCCGCCTGTCACGCGGGAGACCGGGGTTCAATTCCCCGTCGGGGAGAAATCGATGATTTATTTTTTTTTTTTTTTTTTTAATTTTCTTGAAGAATTTATTATAGAATTGGTCATGAGAATTTTTTAAGGGTTCGTTGCCACTAGATTGTTTGTTATTGTTGTAGGTGTGAATTTGCGTCATTCACAATAAGTTTGATGTTGGCTGTAATATGGTTATGGTTATTGGTGAAGAAGTAAAAAATGAACAGAGAGAAGAGAAAGTGTGACAAGAACGTGTAAACGACTTTTTTTTTAGCAATAAGGTCATAGGTTGCGTGTTTTCTGAACATTAAACTTGGAGAATAATAATTTCATCCAGTGATAATCGGAAATTTATATACGACTATGACATTAATTAATGAAAATCTAAAAAAAAAACAGCACCCGCATTTAAATTTGTATAACATGATGTAATCAAAGTTAGAAAATGCGATAGATAAAAATAGAATGGAAGCAAAATATTTTGCAACTTTAAAGTTCCTTTATTGACCACAAAATTTTGTTCCAATTTTCCAAATTTTATTAGAATGGAAGCATTTGTACTTATTTAAAGTTAATGCATATAGCTTTTATGAACAAACCTTTTTTCAATAAGACACTGTTGCGCAAAAATGCCTAAAAGAATGTAAATATTTTTCCTATTTTATTTTATATTTTGAATGAGCCCATTGGGAAATAGTTGACATTTCAGCTTTCGAGTCTTGCACTTTGCAACGTTTCAAGCTACTTTTGCAAATTATTTTCACCAAAAACAAATTTGAAAAGGTGAAATCATTGTTTTTAACAGTTACAAAGTTCTGCTATTTTCAAAATTTGTTTCAGCAAACGAAAATTGTGATTGGTTAAATTTTGAAAATTAAGAAGCCTAATGAATGTTCAATTTATTTTATGAAACTAATAAGCTGTACCCTTTGCTTTTTTTATAATCAACGCGCACTCAAGGGATTATGACTATCCTTTAAATGTTGGTTGAACACAGTGGGAGCATTTAGGAAACAGTGGGAGGATTGAGTAGGAGAAACCGATGTACATTCGTCTTAAATTTCTGGACATTGAAATGGTGAGGAAAAACAGAATCGGTTAAGGAATTCCACATTCGAGTCGTACGGCAAAAGAAAGAATCTATGTACTTAACTGTACGTCCAAAGTTTGGCTCAAGGGTATATTGATTAGTATTCCCTGCGGCGCGAGTATTACGGTGAAATTTGTTTAGGGGGGGAATGCAACTCGCTATTTCAATAGAACATTGTTTATAGAAATAACGATAAAACAGTGATAGACAAGAGACATTTCGACGATGTTCCAACGAAACAATTGTTTCGGAAATTAATCTGTCACCTATCAGCCTAAAAAGCTCTATTCTGCATTCTAGTAATTGTAAAGATGTTTTTGATGCACCAGCCCAGATATGAGAATTCTATTCTAGTTTAGGACGTATAGAAGCCTTATAAATTGCTGTCACAATTGTTTTTAGCTCCAGCTCCAAAAGTTGAGGTCATCAGAATTCTTTTGCAGCGTGACTTCGACAAGATTCAGCGATATTGTGATGACTGGAAGTTGAAAGTCAACTTTCAGAAATCTTAAACGATTCTGTTTATGACTCCGCTGTAGGGAGCATTAAGGGATACGAGAAAGAACTGGCGCAAACTGGTGATCGTAGGACCACATGGACAGCCAGTGCCAAATAAAAGTGTAGTAAAGTAACTTTGGGTGGATCAGTATTTGTTTTTCGACAGACATATAAATTCTGCTCTGACTAGGGCTAGGGGAGTCTTTGCCCTGGCGAAACGGTTGTCTTATAGCAGCCGGCTTGATAGTAGGGTGAAGGTTATTTGCTATATGGCCCTCATCCGGCCGATGATTGTCTGTGCTTGCCCGGTGTGGTTGTGTTATTGAACTTTGCCTCATCTCAAATGGAATAGATTCGGATCTTTGAGAGGCAGTGTTTTAGCCGATGCCTAGGATTACACAGAACACCAGAGTCGGAGTACAAACACTATTATTCCAATCCTGTTCTAAACATCGGAACCAACATAAACAGAATTGATAATTTTTTGATGAAGCTCATTAAGGGTCACATTGCATGAGCGATGTCCTCGACCAATAGCCTAATTTTTTGGGGCTTAGTACCCTAACGACGATTTTTATGAGAGTGTACATCTTAGCGGCCTTATGCCGCTTGATGCATTTCTCTACTTAGACAGTCGTGGAATGATCCAGGATATAATGGCGATTCAGCTGATCTACCACGCCGCTTTATGACTGTGAATAGGCGGCTCCTTTATGGTGGAGACAGTTGGACTGTGTCCGATCAGGACCGGAGGGAAAGGATGAGACAGCAGAACCAGTTCTGGTGGTCGTCTGATGATAGGGAAAGTTGAAGAGGACTTGTATATCTTGGCTGACTTACAAAGGTTTAAGTGGGGACAGTAGTCAGGGTGGTACAAAAAAAAAATAATTTTTAGCTTCTTCTAAAAATCATTGTAGATTGTAGAAATGTATCGAAACATAAGCAAGGCCAATGAAAGAGAGATAGATAGAGAGAGAGAGAGAGAGAAATGGAACATTAAGAATTTGTTAACTATTACTTTGTTACAAAGTTTAAAATGCAAATTGGTGAAAACTTTTCAGCAAATAATATTTTTTGAAAAGTTTAAAGAGGAAAAATGATTGATTAAATAGGACCTTGATGTTTGTAAACACTAAAAAAATTATGGTGCGCTTAGACTTTGTCATTTAAGTATAATATAAAACGGTTTGAAATTCATACAAATTTGTTTTTTTAAAATACTTAAATAAATCAGCCAAGTAATAGTGTTTAGTTGAAATTGTTGAATTATGGATTCAAAATAACTTCAATGGTCTTTTGTCTACAAAAATTGGGCTTTCACCACTGCGTGGCAATCTAATTTCCACAAATCAGTTGAGAAGTGCGATCGTTGTCGAAATGCAATCTTAGTTTGTAGAAAATTTCAGGAAACCTTGTCAACCCTTATTTTACAATTTAACAATACAGTAATTTTGAGACAATAGATCAAGCCGATCTGAATAAGCTATTGCATATATGTCCTTAAATACCCCTCTTCTCCTTAATGCGTAAGGCCCTAAAAGTATTCATGGCAGAGCTTTACAGATTTGAGAATCAGTCAATCATATAGTCGCTCATTTTGTCTTACCCTAGGACATTGCTTGACGAAAGCCCCTACGTTTTCTGACACAATGTCCAAATCGGGCGAGGATTTGACATTAAGAAAAGGATTTGCTGGATATTTTGTATTCAATGAAGTTATTTCAATACTAAAATGATGTTAACTTCGATTAAAATCTTCAAAACAATCCTTTTTTAACCTTGTATCATACTCAAATAATTATATCTTCATACTTAATTGACTAAAATTTTGCGCCGTTGATATTTGAAATTTTTATAAAAAAATCTATACACCAATAAAAGCTTTCAACGTGCTTGTGATTTTTAAATTCAAAAGCTCGTCTTCTAACAGTTTTTTCTTCAAAAAAGTTGTTGTGAAACACCTATTGAAAGCTTTTTAAACAAAAAGTATTGCATACTTTTCCACACGTAGAAAAAAGCACAATATCCACCACTATCTACTTGAAGGAATTTCAATTTAAAATCAAAAATTCATTGCATATTTTTCAACAACTGTAAAACACAAAACTTACCTTATCATTGCTCTCTTCTAATTCTAATATCCTAAATTCTAAAAGTTCGTTTTGTTCACGCAATTCATGTGTCTCATCCTGAAGCTCGATTTCCTTTTGTTCGAGTTGTTTTATCCGTTCGAGTAGTTTTTGTTGGTTTTTAAGGCTTTTTGTTGCTTCAATTGCAGTCTTTTCCGATTCGAAAATTTGTTCTTTAGCTAAATTTAATTCCGTTTGCAGTGATTGATTTTCCTTTTGGATGGATTCCAAATCATTTTGTACTTTTTCAATATCTTTTGTGTAGTTTCTTATCTGAAAATGAAAACAAGAAAATAGAAAATATCAAACCATGAATCTGAGGAAGGGAAACTCAATTATTTAAGTTTAATGGTGTGACGTAAAATTTTTATGAAAATCTCTAAAAGGGCAAAGCATTAAAACCCACATACCTATATTTCCATAAAAGTCAAGCCCGATCTTTAAACTATGTTATTACCCACCGAATCGGACAAAGGAAACTTTGGATACATTATAGAGCACGAGAAAACATAACGTTTGTTGTTTTATTTTTTTCAAAGTCCTTAAAGAATCCGCGACATAGATGTGCAACCAATGGAATTTTTGTTTGCGTATCTATTTAGAATGCGGGAGATCAGGGACCGATCATAATGGACATCGTTTAGGATGACATCAACTGAAAAAAAAATGTATCTCCGCACGAGACAATGCACGAATCGTGTTGTCAAAGCAGGTCCAGGGGTTCAGGTCGGACATTTCTGATCCTCGCCATAAATGAAGATCTCTTCTTTTTCAAAGGAGCCTTTACCGACAAAGGGCAGCTGTAACTAACTTGTTTGTTTGCGGGAGGGACGATGCGCGAGGGAGAAAATGACTCCAGATCCACACGACTCTCTTTCAAGACTCATAAATTTACATAATCTTCCTTTTATAAGCCTTCGATTGTGTCTCCGAATCTACTCCTTTAAACCATACATATACATTTTTGTGCATATGTACCTCTTTCTATGTTTGCTTAGCACAACTAACATACGCGGGATCAATGTGCCAGACGAAGGTGACTTTCGGGATCAGCAACACTCCTTCGCCATGGGAATTCATATTCAAGAAAGGTACCTACGATATTGAGACGGGAAGGCTTACTCACCGTTTGCCATATATCTGCAGGTTCCATGCCATTCGCTGGTGGTTGTGGACTTATGGATGGTGGCGCTGATGAGAGCGCCGAATCTGAATCTGAATTCTGATGATGATCCTGTTGAGAGGGAGAGAGAACAAAATAATTAATTGTCTATTGTTGAATGATTGATGGGGTTAAGCCCAGACTTAGAATACAATTCTTACCTTCGACCTGTAGGCATGAACATCGTTATGAGCTTCCAAGATTCGTTCAGTGAATTCATGTGGCTTTGAAAAGAAACATTAAAAAAAGACCATGAAAATAAAAGTTAATAAAAAGAGGATTTTAATGGCTGAACTTGAAATTCAATTTTGTGAAAGAGAAAAAGTCGTAATTGGGGGGGGGGGAATTGGTGAAGTATTCAAATGAGCAGCGTTGTGCATACTTGAAAACCCAACGATGCAAATAATATGACAAATTGATGACGTGATTAAACTTCACCTTAAATTGATATTGATGTTTTCAAGGTTTAATTTTCGGATTACGAAGAACGAACAAAATGTGGCGGACAATTTTGTTTTGGGAGTGCCTCCGATTCGGTTGAGTTGAGATGACTTTTGTGTTTTTATTTTATGAAAGTTTTTTAATAATCATTTATAGAGATTTAGATGTGTAACTTTAATTGCAATCAAATTCGATTATAGAAAAAAAAATATTGGCAAGAACAGATCTGTGTCTTAGAAAGGATCATGTTCATAACCCATGATGCCTATTTTTTGAATGATTTGATATGTAAACCAAAGCGTTGATATTAGAAAATTGGCATCCCTAAGCAATTTTATTCAAAATAAAGTCACTTGTTCCATCACAGAAAATGTTCGTTCTTGTTGATTCTCAGTATTTTTAATATCTAGTCAAATTTCGTTGGTTAAGTTTTTGTTACTCTTTCTAAACTTTTACTCAGAGTTATAAAAAAAAATACAAAGGTCGATCTTTCAAAGGTATTCATTTTTGGAGAGTTTTCTTCGCACAAATATATATGTACATAAATTGAAGTGTTAAAAATTGGAAGTGAGTGGTATGGTGAGATAACCCAGTGGTGAAGGAGTATTTTTTGGAATCGATGAAAGGAAACTCCAATAGCATCAGGTTAAATTAACCGTAAAAAAAAGATTGGAAATATAATAGCGTGGGTATAATTTAACTGGTAGAACACATCTGTTCGCACGATCGGGATCAAAAGTAAAACTAAAAAGGATCAGTATTTTTCTATTCCATGTTATAGCTTGCCAGAATTATTTGTAAAATGCCCTTATTCTTACCAGTAGTTAATTTTCCAACAAATACGAGATGGCTTAAGACACAGTTGGAAAACTGCTCCGAACTGAAGAGTTTCTTCAAACTATAAGAGATGGCAAAATCTGGATATAAATCCTATTCAAAATATAAGGACAATAACTAATGGACTACTAGCTTGACCCCACATTTCATAGCTGAGGAAGTTCTAAAAATTTAGCAGACAAATTAGTAAAATCGTCAATTTGAGTGAAAAAGGGAACATTAATCGTTGCGTTCTAAGAATTTTTAAAAGAAGCTTATGTGTGTCAAGCAGTCATGACTTATTCAAAAAAGAATGTTAGCCGATTGCTTATGGTTAAAAGAGGTTTTTTAATTCGTCTTTAACATAGCCGGATAAGGGATGAAATATATCTTGATGTATGTATGCACAAAGAGTGTTTCGTTCCAGATGTCAACCGAAAGCCCTAGAATTACCCTTTATTGAGAATAGACAGAAGGTGTTGCGCATTGCAAAATCTTGGAAACATATCAGGCTCAAAGCCTCATAACTGCAATAACTAAAAATCTTAATTTCGGTTGTGGGTCTTCTGCATTTGTAAAATGCCACAGTTATTCTTCGGCCAATTGCTGTGTTGGGGGTGTGCCTTTGTCATATAATAACAGAATTGTCTGATTTTGCCAATTGCAAAAATAATCATGACAAATCCGGCGGTGTCAATATTTTTTTAACTCCAATTTTTTTTAGACGATTGCAACAAATTTTAGAACTAAAAAAAGGCATAACTCGTCCAGAAAAAGTTTGAGTTTATTCTTTCAGAACTATGAATTTGTGTTTTTGTTTTCGATCCTGTTGACCACAGATATGTGTTTAGAGTGATCATTTAGAATAGAACTTTTAAAGTGTACCCAGTTGAAATAAGTCTAGTCATGTCATCTACCACCAAATGAGATATCCGACTATGCATTATGGCAAGCGGTAAACCTCTGTCTAACTTAACCTGCTAATCAGAGCAGTTCCAACTCCGCCTGTGGTCAATTATAACCTCTTGCGACATTTGCGTGAATTTAAGTGACAGTCGCAGCAATGGAAGAGCAGGGAATCCCGCTGGTCTCCACACCTATGACAGTAAGTGTTGTGTGGAAGGCTGCATGCTCTCCTATTGACCAGTGTCCTCTACAGGTAGCTACGATTCTGGCTATGTCTTGCTTGGTTCTGCATATCAGATCAAGTGTTCGGGATTTATTATAGGTGGGCCAAATTTTTCTAGACATAATGCAGTTAGTTAGTTAGTTAGTTAGTTACTGATCCACCTACGATTTAATTATAAGGGTAATCGTACAAGAAAATGTCGCTTCTACTCTGGATATAGTATTCGGCTCTTTTATCCAAAGTAAGCGCATTTGAATTTAATGATGCTCTACTTCGATGGATTAGAAGGATTAGAAGTAACTTTCAGACCATTCAATACAAGTAGTATTGGATAGATTCAAGTCTGATATGCACAAAATAAATGCTGGTGTGCCACAGGGCTCTGTGTTATTTCCCAATCTTTTACTTATATACATTAATGATCTCTTAGATAAAACTTCCAATTCACTTCGTTGTTTTTCTGATGGCAGCACTCTAAGTTTTTCATATTCATTTCCAGACTCAACTTTCTTGGGATTGCGAGTTTGAACGTCAACATATTATAAGCTCACTAAATTCTGATCTTCGCAGCATTGTACAATGGGGAATCATTAATTGCGTGGAATTTAATGCCTCTAAAACCCAATGCTGCCTTCTGTTATTAAAGCGAAACTTATATCCGTTGCCTCTGCCTATGAGTAGCACTTGTACTAAAGAAGCCCAAAAACTTTTAAGTCTCGGTATGTGTTTTTCAGACCATTTGATATAGAATAACAACATAGTCAAAATCGCCAAAAATTCTGAAAAATGTTTGCGCTTCCTTTAGCTCTGCAAAAACATTTTTTCCCCATCCGATGTGGACTACAATATAAAAGTCATCTGTCCTAAGCTTGTATACAACTCTCAATCTGGGCTGGAGCTTCACAAAATTCTTTACATCTTTTTGATCGCATCTAAAATAAAACGTTAAATTTAGTGCGTAATAGCTCTATTAGTAAAATCATAGACAGTCTCCAACATCGTCGAAATGTTTCCTGCCAGTTTCATTTCACCTTGAAACAATTTTCATGCAACACACGTCATACCAGAAATGTTCATTAGTTTACTCTTGAGTCCAGTTTCGGACGGACTATAAAATAGACGAATTCGTTCTTCAGCCGCATGTGGAATACTTAACCAAACTCGATATTTCACACTCTCTAAATCTCCTCTCTAAGCCTATCCTAACTGTTTGCACTATCGTTAAACATTATAAGGTGGCCAAAAACCCCTTGAGTGCCTAATTATAAAAAGAAAATGATTCCTTGTTGGAAAATTCAGTTTTTCAAAATTATGATACGATATCGAATTTTAGGGTGTATCTACCAAGCAAACAAATTTTTTCAGTAATATTTTAGAATGCCTGATAATTTTAATTTTTTTTCAAAAGTTTTTTAATTTTATTAAGAAAAAAATAAAGAATGTATCAATTTCAAATTCAACTTACCATGGAATGAAATTCCTTTTCGCCACATGTCGTCGTTATAAAGCATTTATCATTGTTCGTTTTATTTTTGTTAGTTACATTGCAATTTAAGTTAATAATGTTTTTATTGCGCTCAATGTCCTTGAGTTTTTTCATCTGAAAATAAATTATAAAATTTCAATTTTTAGTACAATTTTAAATAAACAAAAAAAGAATATTTAAAATAAAATTTTATTTAATTTTCTTAAAATTCTTTTTCTTTCTAGGGGTAAGTCCACGATTGTTAAAGGAATAAAATCCAAAAACGGAATTATTTATGTAAGTGGATTTTTTTTATAATTGTATATTCAATATTTAATTTTAGTTTTATTTAATAGATAATATATACTTTTTGATTAAAATTATTGTTAGGAAAATTATGAGGAAAAAAAATATACAAATTCATTTATTGCTACATTTTAGAACTTAAAGTAAACTAGACTCTCCCAAATTAGCTAAATTTCTCACGAAAATATTCTTAGGTTAACAAAATTCTATTACTAAAAATTTCTCACATTAATTCTATGCCAAATTATCAAATAAATCAGCCAATTAATTACCGTGTCCAGCCAAATTATATAATGATTCAATTTGTGTGGACATTATTATCGCAAGCAATGAACCTGCCATAAATATAAATAATAATTAAATGGTTCGTCTAAATTATATTTCCATTCAAATAGATCGCATCTCTCCCATGACATAACAACGAGTCACATAAGGAATACACAAGAACATTTCAAAAAGTCTGCAAAAATAATTGTTCTTACAAGATTCAAGATATACAACATATAAATTAAAAATGTCTTAGCTAATAACCGTAGCAATTTGTTGCCAACTGACGTAACAATTAATTCTGACAGAAAAAATACCAAAGCATCTGAAAGCTTGAAGCAGACTAAATTCGCACTTACATACAAGTACAGTTAATAGTCTAGGGACAAATGTTTATTATTAGGAAGTGATTTAGAAATCCAAGTGGCAAAAAAATGACCGAGATGCATTTCTAGATCCTATCAAAATATTCATTAAATTTCATTCAATCTTCAATTTTTTTAAATATAAAAAATATCTTAAATAGAGAATTTAAATACATATTTAAGTTCAACTTCAAGTCTTATGTTCCATCTATTACTCCGCCTACACTCTAACTTAAGTAATTATGTTTAAATTTCACTTCATCTATAGACCTTAGTGACATAAACCATTGGATTTCCGTCTTACAAAATAGTGGAAGGTTTTCAGTTGGGCGCCATTTAATATTAATGTTTTTTTGTTTTATGAATATTTCAACTCCTGTATGTCCTAGAGAAAAAATCAAAATAAAAAATAATTGTAAATTAAATTTTCTCCAACTTTTGTCTATAAAGAGTTTTCATAGATCGTACAGGTCTTGAAATATTTTCAAAAACCTCTGATCTAATCTTCTATCTGTCAGGTTAAGTTTAGTATTTCCAACTTCAGTTTCTTGGACTATGCAGAGAAGCAAAAAAAAAACTAAACCTGTCACTGGAAAAACGTATATGAATGTAAAAATATTTTCTGTCCGTCCAGACTAAGTGTAGCACTGCAGAAAAAAAATTCCAGCACATTACAGTTAAAACATTTAACTAAAAATAAATACCATGAACCGTATGATGGCGCGTTGTGAATAAGTGGTAATTATGGAGAGTGGTTAGAGGCAGTTTTATATGTATACATTTTCAACTTTAAGAGCTTGAAGCAGCCAGAACATGTATTAAACTATTTTACAGTGTGGATAGTGGCTTTGTCTTTTTTTATTTATTTTTTTTTTTTTTTAAATGTAGATCGCTTTAAACAAGGCATGCTCTCTTAACAATTATTTTACATGGATGGATATAATGAAACGTTGATGGACACAAATTAAAAAACTTAATTAAGCTGTTATAAGTGCCACTTAAAAAAGACAAGCCGCAGATTTTGTTTACAGATACGCATTTTAAGTAAGGCACCTACACCATTAATCAAAGCGTTCCCGGCTAACCGGTCAGTGATCTGGGGATCTGGAGGCAAGATTTGATTGGTGTTATTGGATAATGATGCATTTAGAGTCATTTCGAGGCTTTAAGTTGTTGGATAAACGTTTGTATTCATATTCAGTAGCTGTGATTTGTGTTTGGGTAAAAAATTGAGAAGTTGATTCGGTCTTGCAAAAATTTTTTGAGGCCATTATTCTTTAAGCCATACACGTGTTAAATTTGCGCTTCCAAATGGAGGCTACCTAGGCTTACTAATATCAATCACAGTATATCAACAAAAAAAACTTCTTAATTCATTTAAGCTAAGATTACTTTATATCCCGCTTAAACCAGAATCACTGGACACTAATGTATGAATAATGTCAAACGTTACCCAAATCATTTTATGTGGCCAACAGCGAACCCATAAACTGTCAATTTTGACCGAAGCAAAACCATTTCGATGTGGATCATAAATTTTTATCGTCCATAACTCTCAACATGACCGCAACCAGCACCGCGCACGTAGGCAGATCTCTGAGTTTTGTTGATGTAAGATCACATTTATGCAACTGCAAATCCCTTGCTCAAGCTCTCTACAAAAGATCCATTGATCTGCATTGATCCATTCATGGCAGAAACAAACGAACAGACCAATGGAGATAATCCTCTTTGTCAGCTATTCAGCTATATTCCATCCAGTCAGCCAACCAGCCATCTAGAAAAACAGACAGACAGACAGACATTGCGTTTGTCTATAAGAAATACCATGTATCTGATGGATAGATGCGCCTTCATCTCCATATATCCATCTTGAAATCGAAAATCCTGTATGCAAGATTGGAAAATTGAAAATCCCAGAATTTATGGTAACAACATCATCGAAAACAATAAACGAATAACAAATCAACGTTTCGTTTGTTTCTATACTTTTTGTTTTGCAGTTTGACTTTGGTTACCTGATGCGCCTACCAGGGCACTAGAATTTATTTATGCCTCGATTACAAAACTGAATTCGTAATTATTATTCTTCTTTTTTTTTGAAATCGCAAATATAGTCTCAGTGAGACGAATATTTTTTTTAGGGTACGGCCCAAGCCAAAGCCGGTTAAGCTGAATTAATTTTCTTTGATTTTAGAGAAAATGAAAATCAAGAACTGAGATTTGCGATTCGAGCGATTTGTGGGCGGATGGATTGATGGCTGAAAGATTGTTTTTGCCGGTTATTGTTGTTGTAACTGGCGGAAATGATGTGTGATGTCTGATGTGATGGCGCTCCATCATAGATCAAATGTCAGTTCGGATGATTGAATGAAGTGATATAATTCAGTGTTGCTGTGTATGTGCAATGTTGCTTTGTTTAAATATTGGATTTATTTTTTTTTTCTTCAAAAATTCGTTTTGTTGAACATTCTTGAGAAATAGACAGAGTTCTTGTAACAGCGTAGATTAAAATGTCAGTATCTTAATGGAAGGTTTAAGAATTTGTTTATATTCGATTTGAATAATTTTCTGAAGGAATAACAAATATAAAGAGTTCGAATAACCAGTAAACAGGTTGAACGTGAAATATCGTCAAGGCCTGTACGTATCAAGACTGTACGTATGAAAGAAGTTCTGATATTAAGAGATGTCCGAAGTGCCTGATAGCTAGAGGTGGAGTCGCATTCTTAGACTTTGAAATGTTGAAAAATTTAAAATCGAAAGTATCGTCCACCAAGGCTGTATCCTATCACCGATATTGTTTCTTTTTTTTATTTGTTAAGTGATGTGTTCTTATTTGATGATGAAATATGGGGGAATTCAATGGACAGAACTCCTTAATTAGAATATATAAAATATGTTTTGATGAAGCAGATTCCTTTCTTATTTTTGGTTCAATAGTTTTTCTAATAAAATCTGGAGAAAAGAACAAGTTAGGAAACCATAGATGCTAGAAGCTTATTATTTCCATTTGTCCGCTGAAAATACATAAACTAACCATTTGATTCTCAAACACTGCGAAGTTTGCACCTAAATGATTTTTTTTTAAGATTTTCTAAAGTTGATGCTGATCAGTGATCACCAATATCTCAAAATAAGCTTCGTACGTTGAAGTTTACTCAGGTTTGATCCAGTTTTTTTTTGACTGCCCCATTACTTGTAAGATGAAACCAGGATTTATCGTTTATTTAATAAGTAGAACCCCTTGGCATAATGGTTAGTGCGTTTCACTATCATTCAGAGGTTCTTAGGTTTGATTCTCAGCCGCTTTCAGGTTTGTACTACCTATTGCTAGGAATTGACAAATCTTCCAAGAGTATCTCTTGCCATAAAAAGTGCGCATTAGCCGTTCAGAATCGGCAGAAAATTGTAGGTCCCCTTCATTTCTGCAAACCCGCACACATAAATGATTGAGAGTTGTAAATCATTATGCTTAGGCTCTCTGAGCTGTGATGGCCTCTAATTTATTATTTTAAACAATGCTTGAGTGAAATAGCCAGCTACATTTCTGCTTTTAAACAATTCAACCGCAATACTCAACTTTTATGGGATGCTTATCACTTTTCTCTGGAGCTCAATTTTGGACGTACTGTTAAGTACAGAGATTATTTCTTTATTCGTACAATACGAATGTTCAATTATTTACCCAGCTCTGTTTTTCCCAATCATTATGATCTGCAGTAGTTCAGAACCATTGTGCATCGGTAACCACTTTGAACTCCTCTCCACTTTTCCTAATGCACTATGTTGTCTTACATATAATGGGTATTCATTAGCCCTTTAGTGCTCGTCATTAACAAAAAAAAAGAGACAAGAACCGCTAGATTCAGTTTAAGAACATTATTAATAGTTTCAGATTTATTGTGCCCCAATAGACCTTCTGTATGATCTTATGGGATAAATCTTTCTTTCGGCCTAGTAGGTACAGTTGCAAGTATACTAAAAAATCTCAATATACACAAATCAGACTCGAATAGAATCTCTCCCATTGTTCTGAAGAGGTGTTTTTAGGTGTTTTAGGGTTTTTGCATAAGCTTTTCCATCTGTTCTACTCTGTTGGTCTATTTCCGAGTTGATAAATGCATTTGTCCAGGCTGTCCGCCTCTAACTATCGTTCAATTCCACTTACGTCGCTTCTTTACAAGGTCATGGAAACGCTGATAAATTATTGTTCAAAAATAATCTTGAAGAACGATCGGTAGTATAGCTTTCGTAGCTATATATTCATTGGTGATCTGATGGTATATCTCACATAAATCTTTAAATAGCTCTAGACAAAATGCATCGGTATCTCCTTTTAGATGCTCGCCAACTTTACTTAACGCTCGTACTGTGCTCAAACATTTTAAGGGTAGTCAAAATGATATTTCAAAAGCATTTCATAGAGTTTGGCATCAAGCTCTGTTATCAAAAATGAGGATTAGAAAGTTTGAAATTCATAAATTAAATACTGGTGTGCCACAAGGCTCCCTTTTGTTTCCGACTCTGTTCATCATTTCTATATATGATCTCTTGTCTAAAGTTTCTCTCGACTCTATCCTCAGGTTTTCATACTCGTTCTTAAATTCACATCCATCTGCTTCGGAAGTAGAATTACAACGATATCGTATGGTAAGCTCATTAAACTCCGATCTTCACAGAATTGTTAAATAGGGTATAAGAAATCATGTGAAGTTTAATGCTTCGAAAACTGAATGCTGTCTATTGTAGTTGAAGCAAATACCATTGTCTTTGAATGGCACTTGCATCGAAGAAACCGAAAAGCTCTCAGTTGTCGGTATTTGTGTCAATGCCGACTTTGGTTGGAATGATCACATTCTCGAGACCGGCAAAAACGCTGCTTAATGCTTAGAATTTCTCTATCGGTGTAAGAAATTCTTCACCACCTCTGATCTAGCTACCTATGAATTGCGTTTATGCGTCGAAAACTCGAATAGGCGTTAAGGGGAGAAAATCCTGGACACTCAAACGCACATAGTACCGATAATTCTTTAGAAGTGGTGGCTGCAAGTACCAGTTTTGGTTGGTTTTTTCTATAAATTGAATTTCAAATATTGCGTCCATCATCATTATTTTCACCCTTTTCAAGTTGTGCAGCATAAACTTCTATAGAATAGATCAAAACTGGCACGATTGGAGAAAATGCCCCTAAGCGAAGCAGTTTGTGAATATAAAAAATGTTTCTTATGACCAAAAAGTAACTTCAATTTCTCTCAGAGAATTAATTTTTTCGGGTTCGTTGGACTTTCTTGTCTTTTAAAACAAGTTCAAGTTTTTACGAAATAAATCTGTTCTCAATTTTAAGCCTTCTGCATTTAAGAGGTCTAATTTCATTAATACGGAGTCAAAAACAAAAGGCAACTACAATCAAAGACAATAAAATGTCAGTCCGACAACATAATCTGTAGCCAAAGGCCTACAAATAAAATATCTAAACTATCATACCTCTTGGCTACAAATCAATTGAACCGCTTCATATAGATTTATTAACTTCAAATCTATTTAAAAAAAAATCCAAATAACATCCGCTGAAGTATATACCTAAAAAGATTTATTGTATTTGCCATACTCATATACAACTCTATACTCACTACATCACTGGCATTATAACGGCTGCAACAATGTTGCAACTGCAATACAAATAGAGCCATTTGGATGTAGTTAAATTGTTTATCTCTCTTCATGCATATAAGAAAATAATTGTTTGATTTGGCGAAAGTTCAAAACTTGTAAATGATAAATCTTTTTCTTTTTCGAGTAAATTTGTTTGTTTAAAATAAAATACAAAAAAAATATAATTTTATTATTCTTAATTCATGTCAGGTTTAAAAAAAAAGAAGCTTAACATCATTAATCTATCAAAACTGTTTTTAATGCATAAATTACAAAATGACTTTCAAATTTATTTAGGAACGTTCCACTAGACTAGTTTATATAATAATACATCATCATTAGTCTCGGTATCACTTTGCACTCTAGTTACATTCTTCGTCTAATTATTCTCTACACCTTCACCGCAAGACCACCCGGTTAATAGTGCTTCACACATTTAATTAATCCACTTTATTCGGATGGTAATTAATTCTTCCGAATGTCACTAAGTCACGTCACTATAACGCTATCATCTGTCTGGTGGTAGGTATGAGACAGTGATGGAAATCGACTATTTTTTCGATTGAACTGAAATAAGTTCAAATAGTACTGAACTTCTTACAATTAAATTTTTAGCTTCAATTTTTTTTCAAAATTTTGAGTTTGAAAATTAATTTTTTAAAAACTTAGAACTAAAACAACTTTTTTTTTTAAATAAAACAAAAGAAGAGATTTTTGGCTTTACAAAAAGGTATTGCTTGGCATTGTCGTCGATGTAACCGATGTTTTTAAATAATTTCTTTTTTGTTTTAAATCATTTTTTTTTTTTTTTTAAATTGGCCGTCCCGGCTAAGCGGTGAGGAATAGACCTCGTCCCAGACGTTTTTTTTTTTATCTAAGCCCAAGATACACGCTCTAACTTTTTGTCACATCAATATTATAAGAAAGTGGCACGATTTTTAAAGTAGACAAACTGTAGACTCTACAGAGTGATAGTTAGCAAACTGTAGTATGTTCTATGAATTTATGTTAACTGTAGAAGATTCTGCAAACTGTGGGAGATTCTCATACTGTAGGTGATTTACAACTTCTGAAGGTTATGAAACACTTAAAAGATTATCAAACTAATGCATGGGTTATCAAACTGGAGATGGAGAGTTTTTCAAACTGTAGAAGATTTTCGAGTTAGTTCGGCGGGTTCTCATACTTTATTGGCCTTCTTAGACTTTGCGCGGATTCTAATGCTATTAGGAGCCTTAATTAAAGTCTACAATTGCCAAAAAACTGCAGGAGACTCTAAAGTGTAACAAGTTTGCCAAACTGTAGTAAGTTCTAAGAATTTAAGCTGAAAAAGTTCTCAAACTATACAAGATTTCCCAAACAGTGGGAGATATTGTAGCAGATTAACAAACTGCTGAAGATTAGGAAACTCTATATGGATATTTTCAAACTGATGCAGGGATTCTCAAACTGATGTAGGAGTTCTCAAACTTATGCACGAGTTCTCAAATTGGAGACGGTTCTTAAACTGAAAAAGATTTTAAAATTATGGCAGGTTCTCATACTGTATTGGCCTTCTCAGACTTTGCTCCGATTCTAATATTTTTAGTCTTCAAGTTCCAAAAAACTTCAGACTCTATAGTGTGAGTTGTTTGTCAAACTGTTGTATGTTATAAGAATTTAAGCTGTAGGAAGTTCTTTAACTCTAGAAGATTTCCCAAATTGTGACTGCTGAATTTTATGAAACTCTAAAGAAAATTCTCAAACTGATGCAGTGGTTCTCAAACTGGGGACGGTTTTCAAACCACAGAAGACTTTCAAATTATTGCATTGTAAAGGTCTTTGTGCAGATTCTAAACTTTGAGAAGCCTTAATTAAGTTTGCAAGTTCTTGCACCTGCAAACTATATTCCGAATCGTGAAGGTATGAGAATCCACATAGAAATTGAAAGGTTTAATGTTTGGAAAACAGGAATGTTTGAGGAGTTCAATGTAAAAACCGAAATTGAAAAATGCTACAAACGTACTTCGAAATAGTATTAAATTCACTACACTAGTAAGCCCATTTCCAACCGCGTATGAAAGGTTATCTGTATGCATGTGGTATAATAATAAACCACTTAGTTTGATTATAAAGCATCTCGCGGTAATGGGACATGCCTAAGCAAACCAGGCCCGCAATCATAATACCACCTTGACATTTTTGTGTTCGCTAATTTTTCACTCAAACTATACTTCATTAGTCTAATGTTTCAATTTTAAGACTCTTGTGGTGTACCTTTTTGACTTGTTTTGATGGAACGATATAATCTAACTATATGTGCGCCGCAAGAGTTGCATGATCATCAACGATGCACTTGCATCTATCAAAATTATTATCATAATCTACGCTATGATGGTGAAATGAAGTGCACTCTGAGTGCCGTGGATGATTGCGGAATTCAGAGGTCATTGTTATTCATTTGATGTTGAGATGAGAAAATGGTGAAAAAAAAAAATAAGAATGATTTGACAGAAGTACTTTGAGCGAACGGTTGACACTTTTCATAAATCAACTATTTGGAACGGGAGTAAAATTTGGACTACGAAATTAGGACGTAGATTTCGGTTTGCAATTTTGAATATTTGAAAATTCTCATTATTCTAAATTAGGTGACAGGTTCTTGGATCAAATAGCAGGAAAAAAACACTTAAGAGATGTTTTTTGGAAACCATCAAATCTTGCAGGCTTAAGGTTGTCAGACTGCTTTTTTTTTCATGGTGGATCCATCACTAAAACCACAAGCTTAGAGGTTTGGTTGTAGATTTTCAGACAGTCCTTTACATGGTCTATCTATGCATCACTCAAGCCACAACCTACGAGGTTTGACTCTGAAAACATCATCATCCAAAGATTTAAGTTTAGTTTATTTAGGTGGTTCTGTCGAAAACAAATTTGACAACCAATTCTCGAAGTAGCTTCCAGTGATAAAAAGATGCTGGATAAACCTTTATTTTGATGTGTTGACTTGATGAATTTCTGAGCAAAATTTAATGGATATGGGCAACTAATCGCTGCTATTATAATAGGAGACTTACGAGCTGTTATAGAAAATTGGTGATTATCATTAACAAATTGCTACTTTCCTTTCAAAATGCATTTCGTGACCATGAAGACGACATCATGCAATCCGTTTCTTCTTCCCTCCTTCAAGCTCTTAGCCAGCATAATTTCCATTTCTCTGGGATTTAATTGATTTAACGTGTTACGTTTGGAGTGTAGTACATATAGATATACATTTTGCTTAATTCACAAAATGAATAATTTTTCCCAGAAGAAAACAAAAATGCAAATCGTGGTTGGTATTGAATAAAACAAGAAACCCATTTGCAATTGTTGTTAGTGGTGCAGCGGCGGCGGCGGCAGTTGTATCTAAACATCTAACAATGTCCATCTTGTGGAGAGAAAGTGAATTAGCAAATTGTATGTGTAATCCTTTCCCTCATCACACCAACTGACAACTAACAACTAAATGCCACGCAATATTTATACAATGACACTCATTTATAACACACAAAATAAAAAAAAAACGCATCTATACGCATTTTTTGTTGCATTTAAAATGGAAAGAAAAAATTGAAGAAAAATAAAAACAACAATTAGTTTTCTTAATGATGTGGGAACACTGATGACGGTTAAATTGTTGAACTTTATTGGGGCGCCATTTAATTGAGTCGAGTTGAATGCTCTTTGCAAATTAACAATCACCTACTCATGGCGAATATCAACGGGGTTTCAGTTTGTCACTTCGACACATAAAAGACATTTTTCTCTCAACAATTATAATCTCCTGCACCGTTAATTGGATTACAAGCAGACATGATGAATTCAAAACATATTTCAGCCATTTTGTGGTATTTTATTTTCTAAGAACCGTTTTCTATGTCTTTTAAAGAAGTGTGTTTGTTTAGTTTACAAATCACAATGGAAGAGATCAAAATAGTGACTGTCCCCAATTCGGGTCAAGTTACAATAGACAGCAGAAATTTGCTATAAAACGATGATGGTAAATGGACTTCAATTAGCAAAGCAAAACAGACAAAACAAAAATGAAGAAATAATTCTCTCTCACAAATCAACAAATTACAGCACCATCATTTTGCGCAAAAATAAATAAAATAAACCAATATTCGAGTACCTATTGATTAATCTGCAAGATGAAATTTGAGTTAAGTTATCGATAGATTTTATGCCCCTGGTGATGAATTATTTAGTAGGTATCGATGGTGTTAAGTGTTAAGTTTTTTTTATGTTGTAATTTGTATGTTAAAATCATTAAAAACAGTATTGACTTAACCTACAACAACTTTGATGAGAGCCTTTAACATTATTGAATTAATGTAATTGACTTATTTGCATATTGTGAACTTTTGATAAAGTCATCTCGATTGTCTTAGCTATTCACTAAATTGCTGAAGGTTATTCAAGAAAAAGACAAATAAGATTGGCAATATGCGCGAAGCCTAAGGCTATCTGACAAAATTGAGTAACTGCTCTAAATAAATTCTTGTTATTCATTGAGTTTAGGTTAATGTAAAGACTAAAGAATTGACTTTGAGTACCTTTTAGAGTTTTTGGACTTTCGCTTTTGATTGAGTTGTACATAATGTATATCCCTGAGGCTTGTTTTTTGTTGTTGTATAATTGCTAGAAAAATTCAGGTGGCTAATGGGAATTTGGACATTTTGAATGATTTATTTATCGATCAATAGAAATAAATATCGATCAATAGGCAATTGTGTTTTTAACGCTTGATTGTGCAACATTTAAAAAAAAATATAATGGTTTGTAAAGAAAAACTTCACAATCGAGTTAAAGAAGTTTTTATATAATGAAGTGAACTATCTTAATTGTAATATCATAGTTATGTATTTTTGGCAAAATCAAAGACAGCAACTCGAAATTTTTCAAACTATGCAGATTAGAGGGAAAAGCATCCAGGAGCGCCTTCTTTAACTTTTAACTGAAAAAAAAACTATTATGTTCATTGAATGCATTTCGAATAAAAAAAATTTTCAGCTTTAAACTGAGTAGTACTGACGGACTGGAAAATTTCAATTTGCCGACCAATCAAGTGCAATTAATACTGGTGTACCACAGGGTTCCGTTTTGTTTCCGATTCTCTTTCACAAAATGTTTCAGCTTTAAGCTGAGAAGTGTTGATGGACTGGCAAATTTCTATTTGCCAGTCAATCAAATGCAATGAATACTGGTGTACCATAAGGTTCCTTTTGTCTCCTATTCTCTTTCACAAAATGTTTAGCTTTAAACTGAGAAGTGTTGACGGACTGACAAATTTCTATTTTCCGGTCAATCAAATGCAATAAATACTGGCGTACCACAGGGTTCCGTTTTGTCTCCGATTGTCTTCCTTTTATTCAAAAATGATCTTTTGTGATACTTTCAATTCATTGAGTACATATTTTGTCAGATGACAGCCCAACCAGCGTTGTGCTAAAGTGCCCAATTGGGCCATTTGGCCCCAAGATTCTTATTTTGGCCCTGTGCCCCGGGCCATCATGAAATGGCCCCAAAATTGTAAAATTTGCAAAATAAAGCAACCAATTTTGCACAGCATTAAAAAACAAAATTTTATTTTAGAAATCGATAATCCAAGAAGTCGATATTTACTCTCATTTATATTCTATATGCTAATTTGGCTGAACGCATTCATTAAAAAATTCAACACATCACATCGACTGACAGTAGTACATACCGGCTGTCTTTCTCTTTTTCTCTGTCTCATATTTAAGTTCTTCACTTTTTCAGAATTAAAATCGTTACAGTGCCTTTGCAGAACGTGTTTTTTCAGCTCTTAATAATAGGTGTGTTTTATTTATTGCTGCCAGGGCCGGACAAGCTATACGTGCAAGCTGTGCAAATGCGCAGGGCGCTGAACTCAAAAGGCGCCTTGGGCAAGCGTTAAAAAAGCCACTACTTCATAACCACTACCTACCATCTTTTTTAAGTTTCATTTCTTTTTATAGCTCACTCCAATATTGGTATTTATTATATAATTAACAGCTGATTCTGAATTTAAAGACAGATATACATATATATGTATATAGATACATATCAAGTTTTCCAAAAATAAGTCGATGTCCTATACACACCCCCATTCCCACAGTAAAAAAAAACTACATCACAAAATCTTTACAAAGTGCACAATTTTGTTCGCTTAACAACAGATACCTACATATTTGCTATTTTTCTCTTTATCAATCCACTGTTACGTTATTCTTCACATTCACCATCGCGTGTATGAGTGAAGGCATTTATTTTATTTTGTTATCCCTCCCCTATGCAGTGTAACATAAAACAGAATTTCAACAGCAAATACAGACAGTTACCAGTTTGCAAGTTGATAACATGAGCACGATGCCAATTCTTCTATATGAAATCGAAGTCAGCAATGTTACTCAAACAGAAATTCTGAGGTACAAAATTCATACTCAGTGCACAGAATTAAAAGTTGCGTCTAGGAATTTAAACTCTTCCGGTTGAGTGTTTCTTGTACTATGTTTTAGTTTGGCACTGGCCTCTGTTTATGAGTGAAATTTTATCACTGTCGTGTGTCGAGAATGAGACAAAGGGTTGAAATATGAAATACTTGAGTGATGATGATGCGATGATTAATGTTGAGGTTTGTCGTTAATGAGTGAATCTGTTTTATTCAATTTCTCCTTTTCTCTATTTTTTGTTCTTGCCAGTTATTGTTTACATTTAAAAAGGGATTTTTTGACTGGTCTAATTACTTTATTAACTTCCCATAGGGAGTTATTTGCCTATGTATTATAGTAAAAAAACTCAAAACAAAAGAAAGGATAGGGAATCTATATTTACAATAAAACTTGCTACGCTACTATTCCAGTAGTGTATACGAGTATGTATAAGGTTATGATAATGGTTCAAACATGAAAGGAAAAGAGGCTGGTGTTCAAAACAAAATTAAGTGTTTTGAACCAAGAGCTTATTTTGTTCAGGCTGCTTGCATTCCTTTTGGTTGTTGTTGGTTTTTAATGATTCAGCTTGCTGTTCATTGGAAGCTGTTAAGTTTTTTGACATTGCTAAATGCATATAAAACTTTGTATCAGGTTCAACAATGCGTTGGGACATACATATATACAAAAAATTTCGCTGGTTTGACCTTAAAACCCCTTTTTGAAACCAGATGGGAGTAGACTAAATGCTTTAAAACCATTCAAAATCTTATGTCGATTTCCTTTACACATGAGAAATCAATTTCTGTGTGAAGATTTCGATCCCTCGACAGATTTCACGTTCCTTTACACCAGGGGTCGGCAAGTAATTTTTTGAAGGGTCCAGGATTAGTTGAAACATTTTGTCGAGGTCCAGGAAAAAAAAAACTCATAATACTTACTAATTTTATTTGACTTCATTTAAGTAATTTTACAAAACACAATAGATAAAATTAATGTGAGAAATTACAACGACTGTCTTGAATAAGTTTTTAATAGTTTGGTTCACGCGTAGAGCAGCAAATACGAAGAGTATCCAGGTGGGTGTCCGATAGTCTCTAACGATATTTGTTTTTCAAGAAATTGATGTTTGAGAAATATGATTCGCATATATATGTCAAGCAAAACATAGAAACTAGGTTTATAGCTACTTTTTTGCAATTTTCATACTTTTCTGAAACATGTTTACCCCAAAATTCTTCAGCGGATGCAGTTTTAAACATTTGCAGGGAAATATCTTCTTGCAGCTCTATTTCCATTTGCAGCAAAGGCTTTCAAAAACTAAATAACTTCGCAGCGAAGCTAGTCCAATCTGTAGCTGCGTCAACTAAATAAGGCGATTTAAGGAATTGAGAGAGCTTACCCATCTCTACAAAGTCTTGGAATCTTGCAGCAAATTCGTTCCTAAGATCGAATAAAAAGCTTAAAAACAATGCAAGATCTTTTTCAGAGCCTTTCTTCTTACATTCAAGAATTATTGGAAAATGAATAAATTCTTTTTTTGAGATGTCTTTTTCAAAAAATATCCAGCTTGCGATGAAAAGCAGACAGGCTTTGTATGAGATCACATATTAATTTTCTTAATTTAGCTCGGTGTTAAGCCCTTCAAATATTTCAAAATATCTTCGACAAAAGCCACAGCTAGCACATTTCCCTCGTTAAACGTTCAATAACGTGACCTTTACTTAGCCAACGAACATTGTTGTGTTGTAGTAGGTCAGAATAAGCGGAATCACATTCAGAAAGAAACTCCTTGAACTGTCGGTGCTGATGAGCAGAACGATATCTTATAAAATTAATTAATCTGTCCAAGCTGTCCATTACTTCTTTCAATGTACCACTAAGTTTTCCACAAAGGGCTGCCTGGTGAATTATGCACTGATAAGCAATTAGACTGCATTCTTATCTTTGATTCTCTTTACTAATCCTTTTTCTTTGCCAATCATCGCTGGTGCCCCGTCAGATGAAAGCGATACCATTTTGTCATGATTAATATTGGTTTTTGTTACGAATTCATCAAAAGCATTGAGCTTTACCTTTCAACGTCAAAAAATCTCACAAAAGAGACAGTTGTTCATCATCAAATTAAATGAATAGTTTTGTAGGTACATTACATATTATGTATATCTAAAAAAATTAGCGGTCCAAGGTTCGACGTTCCGAGGTCCGCAAGCGGACCGCGGTCCGCCTGTTGCTGACCGTTGCTTTACACCAAAAAAATCGATTTTTTTGTGACAGAGATCAAATCCCTCGAATCCGTATTTGAAGAGGGATTTACATGTATACGAAATACGCACACCAAAAGAAAAAATTTGACAAGGGATCAAAATCCCTAGTGAGTAAAGGAAATCGACATTAGAAGCTATAATATGAAGCTCTTATTGAAATATCTGAGGCTGGAAACGTTGCGAATAGAAACCTGTTTAAAATTTTGCGCCAATATAACTAGTAAGTATTTACAAACTCCGCCTGCTAATTAATCTACTAAATATGCTACTAAAAACTCTTTAGTGGAAATGCGATCAGAAGAACAATTCACTAACGTGCAATCAGCTGAAGCCATAGCTCTAAATCTATAAATACCATCACAGTTTCCTCAAATAACAGTTTTTTGAAACTAAAATTAATAAAAAACTACTTCAGGACCCCAAAGACTCAGGAAAGATAAGTTGACTAGTCAATCATGGCTATAGAGAAAGAGCTTGTCAAGTCATTATATTATGATGATCTGGTAGGTGAGTTTGCTAAAACAGAAGCCAGAAAAGTTAATATAGCCGGTTCTATTTATTTTTATTAAAATAATAATCTTATTATTATTTCCTACATGAGCAACAATTAATGAGTTCATTATTTATTTGTATGTTGTTATGTCTTTGAATTAGTTTTTAAATATTTTTTACTTCAAAAAATACTTTTTTCAGTTCCTAAATTTTTGTTATATATTTTTTTACTATTATTTTTGTGATATATTTTTGATTTCTTAGTTTTTAATAAAAATCATATTTATTTTAATTAAATATAAGTATTATCTAGGAATATGCCTCTTGGGGATCCCTCGTTAAAAAAACGCATTGCAAAGGGTACCCCTTGGGTAATGAGGAAATGACTTTTTCCGCCAATCCAATCCAAATGAGAGGCGCCACTGATAAAGCTTGCGCAGGGCTCTAATTTAGCTCGGGCCGGTCCTGATTGCTGCATAGCCAGCGCAGCATTCAAGTGCGAATAAAACGATCAAACTCACTCCATATGTCAATTTCAATTTATGTATATTTCAATGTTGCCCATTATTATAGAAAATATCAAAATCTGATGTCAAAACATGTATGTATGTACATATGTTTAATTCTAAAATGTAATGCATAGCGCCATTTTCATTTCAATAATTTAAAGTTCTACCACCAGCACAACTGTCACTTTTTTACTGGCTTCTTTTTCTCCAGCAATCAAATTGTTGTTGTTTGTCGAGGGAAATTTTGCTGCGCTAGCTATGCAGCAGTAAATAAAACACACCTAATATTAAAACCGAAAATCGCAATAGACTTAGCTATGAAGTTATAAATTCGCTTATGAGCTTTAAGGGGTTTCTGAAAAATAATACTTGTGGTAATTTTATTCTGCCTCCAGAATTGGTAAAAAAATGTCTAACATAGATTTAAAGTTATTTAAAAAAATGGAATAAAATGCAAAAATACAAATAAAATAATGTCTTCTGTTCTATTATTTAATTATTTTATCGAATATGGAAAAACGAAGTGGCCCCAAAAAAGTTGAAATGGCCTCAAAAATGGCCCCAACATTTTGCTTCCCAGGAACAACGCTGAGAGTACTTATAGTGTGCTGGAGAGAATGGTGATATGTGAACGAACCAGAACCGAAAAATGTACATACGTCTTTCGAAGATCATTGTAATGTTTCTTGTCTCTTCTTATTTTATTGGTATTTTAACAAACAGTGTCCCAACGAAATAGCAAGTTACATTTTTTCTTCAAAAATAATTCCACAGTTATACCTACTAGCGTTTCTAGGAGAGCTCATAAGTTCACGACACGAATGGAGAATGCTTAACCCAGCTCTATTTTATTGCTTATTACAATGTCCAGAAAATTTTACCAATTTAACCCTTTTCTTCGCCTTGTTAATAATTATAAGGCTTCTCATAACCTCTTTAGTGAGCGAAAATTTAAAAAAAGATTTTTTCACAAGATTGGAGTAGTTTTTCAAAAAGTTCTAGTTACGAAGAAGCTTATAATTGTAAAATGTTAGTATTTTCTCAATGAGTTAATGTACAGGGTGTCTCAATATAATATGTACATAATGTCCTGCCTAAGGAAGATAACATATATTTTGCGAATGGTGCTAGCAGTCAATTTAGTTTCATTACTTGTGGAGTAAACAGAAGCAGAGCACATATCGACTAGCCATAGAACACTATACTCCTCATGATATTCTTGACTATTTTTTTAAGGGTATAATTCGTCCGTGATTTTTAAGGGAATGTCAAATTTGTTTCAGATTTTCAAGTCGTCCTTGCCAACTGGCTAAACACCAAAGGGTTTACCTACGCGCTGAAGAGATATCAAAGCTCTATCAAGGTAAGAAATGACTTATAAAATCGAAGAGTGCAGGGCCACCACTACATCCAAAGACCAATCCTTTTATGACCATGCCGACTTCTTAAACTCAATTAACTCGGCACATCTGTGGCGATCTTTTAAACCAAACCCAGTGGCGGCTTTCACTTGTAATTTTATTTTATCAAACAAGCCAACGACATTTTAAAGACAAAACGTAAATACATCCATGCGAGTACAAAATAAAAAGAGTCAAATTATCATCGAAGACCAAAGACGCGACGTAACGACGACAACGATGACGACGACTTATCGAAGGCCATATTCCTGCTTCTCGGTCCCGCAGTTTTAAATGTAGGTACGCATTTGGCATGCCAATTCGTAGAAACAAACAAACCACATTTTTTTCTATAAGTGTGGAGGCTATCTCCATGGCGCCCATGTCACCATCACCATCACCAGTCACCACCACTATAATTTAGTGCAAGACTCCTCTTTTCGTCTTCAGTCCTTAGGCCACCATCGATTTTTTCCCGGATTTTCATTTTTCTAGGAAAACCAATGTTATGTCAACAGCCCAACAGCCCAACAGAAGCATAGAAAAGAAGTCTGAATGGGTATTTTGTTTGGCCATTTTTATTTATTTTGTATACCTACATAGAGTCCACACAATGAAGAACAACTAAAAGATGCAAGCAATTGGGCGAGGTGGAAGTGGCCAAGCTATTTAGATTTTGCTGAATTTCATTACAATACCATTATTTGCAACAAAGTTGCTTCTAACAATGTGGAGGACTTATGTAGTTGAGCTTGAGATCAAACGTGTGGCCCCGATTAAAGAAAAACAAAACACTTAATTTCATAGCAATTTAATAGATTGGCGATAAGTTGGGAATACAATGAGGGTTTTTGTATAGTTAAATTCCACTTAAGGAACAAGGAAAAGAAATAAGGTTAAAGAGGGAGTAGGCTTACATATATAATTAGCCATAAGTCCTGAGGCCTATATAGGTCGTATGGGCCTCAATAAATCGTGCGTTGTTAAGTTTTGCCAAACAATTTTGTATACGAATTTATGATACCTAGGCTCTCGGAAAAGGTTTTAAAGAATTTTAATTAAAGACTGTTTTTTTTGGGTAAAGGAATAATTTTTACCAAATCAATTTTAAGGGTTGACATGTCCGACTAAGTGGAGTTGTATGCGACTTTTTGACAATTCTTTTTATCAGCTGAAGAAGAAATATCTTGAAGAACGAACGCTTCTCAATGACCGACAGTATGGCTTTCGTAGTCAAAGGTCCACTGGTGATCTAATTGTTACGAGTATATCTCCACGAACAGTTGCACAAGTCCTTATATCGTTTTGGGGAAAGTAAGATTATTGAAATTGATATTTCGAAAGCATTTCATAGAGTTTGGCATCAAGCTCTTTTATCTTGTATGTGTTTTTGGTGTAGATGAATCTCTTTTTCGATGGATTAGAACCTTTTTTGTGTTAAACGGTTTTAAGTTAACAAAATAAATGTTGGTGTGCCACAGGGCTTCGTTTTGTTTCCGACTCTCTTTCTCATATTATCAATATTGTCTGAAACTTGTAATCCACGCTGAGAACGGAACTCTCAGCTTCTCATATTCGTTTCCAGATATATGTCCTTTTTCTTCGGATGTGGATCTAGAACGGCACCGTATGATAAGCTCATAAAATTCAGATCTCGATAGCACTGTCAAATGGGGAACGAAAAACCGCGTAGAATTTAATTCTTCAAAAACTCAATGCTGTTTCCTGTCTTTAAAGAAAAAAATCAGAATGCGGCTCGTAGCGGGGTAAGAGAGGTCCCATTCCGACAGACATGGGTATTAAGTTTAGGTTTCCTTCCAATTCAGTCGCTATCTTGTGTTGGAACAGTGAAAAGGGTGCGTCTGCCGTTCAACCATACTCTGAAATAGGCCTACGCTTTAAAATAAACAAATTATGTTAATACACCCTGTTTCTACACATACTCTTATATCTGTGACTTCAGGCCTGCCAACAGTCTTACAATTTGTTGGGTATCTTTGATTTTTAAGTGTGAAATTGGTACACTGTTAGGTGTACCTGTGTCTGTGTCTGTTTTCCGAAGTTTTGTTTTTATTTACACACTCTCCAGACTTTCAGATTTTTTTTCTGTCATTCTATTACACTTTCAAAATGTCTAAGTCTCTGTCGCCTATTTTTGTCACTCCAACTGTCCCTGACGGCCCCTAGTTATATTGATAGTTCAGGTTTCTGATATCTCGGATACTTCAGAATTCTCAGAAATCTTCAATATTCCACACCTTTTCTCGCAAAAAGCTGTGACTGAGCTCGTCCAAAAGCTTGCCTTTGGTGTATTCATCTTTCTCCTCTGCTGCAACAAGCACGCAAATGAGGTTTCTGTTGGCGAATTTAGCCTTTATGTGGATCGTCTTGAGGTTCGACTTACCACGACATTTAGCACTGATGTAAAGACTTTTGATCGTAAGCCCTAATCTGTTGTCGCTGTGCTTACCAACCGCCAAAGGTTTTTTCACTCCGACTGTAAAATATTCATCCTTGATAGAGTTATTAGCTTCACCGGTATAGGAATGTGTACACTTGTAAGGGCCATGTTTTAGAAAGTAGCTTTGAAGTGGATCACAAGCAGATAATAACTTATTGGCTAATGATTAACAGCCTTAAGTCTAAGCCGATTCCCTACAGCAAACCTGTGCCCCAAAACTGTGAAATCTTGTTGGAATTGTCCAAAAGCCAACTTTCAGTGACACATAAAATATCAATGTGTACTTTGAGTACTTTAAAGATTTCTTCATTGTCATCGATTATATTTCTTACAGATCTGGCATTGATGTACAATACCTTAATAGAGCAATTTCTAGAGAATCTGATGTCATCTTACTTCCTCCTTTGAACCAGGCAATATCAACTCTACGTGGTGGTTGATAACGATCAAAATTTTTAATGTCTTTTTAAGCTAACACAATTCAATTTTATGTTCACTAACTAATTCTTCTTTTTACTTTTACAGAACTAGGACAAATTTTGTCCGTAGAGTTGTTTATTAGTCTCAATATTAAAATCCAAGTTTTAAGTTTTTTTTTCCAAAATTACGAACAAACATGTTTTGCCCTATAAATTTCTTCGATATTCATGTTTGCCTGAAAATCAAAGACTACGAATCTTAGGAGATTCATCATTTAGTCCAGGTTCAGGACGTTATGAGTTGCTTGATGATGTACAATTCCCCTTTATAAGGCTTGAAATTCTAGCTCACAAATACTTACAATTCCAACGACTTCATTTTAAACAAGTATCCATACCCAACGAAAAACCACATTCAGAAAGACGGAACATATTCGGTTATGGTTTTATAAGGCTCTTCAGAGGGTCGATTATAAGTTCAAGAAGGGTATTTTCACCAAATAAATTCAACTGTTTCTAGGTTTTGAATACATCAAGATGATCACTAGTCCAGAAAATTCCAAAAGTGACGCCAATTACGTGATAGTAAAAAAATTGTTTTTGGATGCCAAGATCGGCGTAACTTTTTGGCGATTCATTATCACCAGGTGAACCTTGTATGGATTGGCATTGTTCCATATACGGCAATCTTTCATGTTCATTTAAAAATGTGTCTCGTGGCTAAAGGAGATTTTAAAACAAAAATTGGGGTACTCTATCAAACGCTCCGAATTTCAATCAGGAAACAAAAGGCGTTGTCTATGATCTATGATCTTTGATCTATGGGTCACCAAGTTGAAGTCTGCGAAAGGCCGATTTCTTAAGAAAAGAGCTGCCTTGGGTTCTGATGTACAATTTCACGGACCGCGGCCATGTTTCCATCTTGCGTTTTCTTAACGTTCGAATGTTAGCTGAATGATTACCGAACCGATCGTCTCAAATTTGGTCACCAAACGTTGAAGAGTCGACTGAGAATGAGGGCCAATGCGTTATTTTTTAATGCCAAGAATTCGAAATCAATCTGAAGTTTCTTAATTGATAAATTTTGACATCTTGCTGTGCTTGCAAAACTTTCGTTAGCTTATTGCCGCCAACTTTCAAATTATACCATCATCACAAATTCCCAAGAAAAACTTCTCAGATGAGCCCCATGATACTCCTAAGTCCTAATGCAACACTAACTTCCTAACTATTAAACATTTTCCATTTTTTAATAAAAAAAAAAAAGAAAAATACCTACAAAAAATTGCGTTAATTCAACGATATAAATTTTCCAAACCATTTACTGGCCTAAATGCCGATTTCCTTTTCAATCTTACCAGTAGCTGGTTTTGTTTTTTTTTTTTTCTAATACACCTGAGATTTTTGTGACGAAGCTACCACCAAGGAATTTCTAATTGCTGTCCTGCTGCAATATGCTGCAATCACTTATGAAATCTATTGCATAATACGCACTCACAAAACGGCATAATCAACTCTTAAGCCTGCCTCTAACATCTTTGTAGTAAAAATAGAAAAAAAGAAAATCTGTCATTTACAGCTGAAGCTCAATGAAAAGTTGACAAAGTTAAAAAAAAAAAAATTAAAAGAAATAAAAAACATGTTTATAACTAGCTCGGCCCAAACAAAGACATCAAGTCCGCTAAATGAAACAAGATGCTCGATTCATAGACGACATTTTGACGAGCATTCCGTCATTTTGTTTTTTTTTTTTGTTTCCTCCATTTTCTTTAATTAGCTACTTCTCAAATAGATAAGACGACGAATAAAAAGCAAAGAGACACAAAAAAAATTCATTCATTCGCAATTAACTAATGACAGATCAGTTTGAATTAATGACTTCAATGTGATGATGAAATGTGCAAAAACGTTTATAGAAAAAAGAACGCATAACCAAGCGGTGTAGCAAGGAGATATTAGTCGAAGAGTAAACGACAAAAGAATTGAAAGTTTATGAAGCGATTTCTAAGATGGAACTTGAACGATATGTATCTACATACTTGCATCAATACAAAAATTCCCATATGAAGGGTCTTAAGCTTAAAGTAGCTTGTCATAGAATTTTCTAATAGGTAAAGCTTAACTTTTGTCTTATATGAACAGGAAACCCTTAAAAGTTTCAGTCAGAAAATTCTAGCTTATAAACTTCAGATTGTCTATTGACATTCGTTTAAGATATAGCTCAACCTAAAACTGATATTTTATAGACTGGTCTTAGGACTTTCTTTAACCCAAGCTTTGGCATGTTGCAACTCTCAATAACTGTGTCTTAAAAGTTCGAACTCGAGAATTCTAAAAAAATTAAGAACTATAGTCAAAGTTTTGCAGATTGGGATGTAAGAATCTTGATTTTTTGTAGTTTTTACTTAAATATTTTAGCTTAAGCTATTGCTAAATAAGACAAATTGAAGCTTATGCTGGAAAAAACAAGCAAAAGCTACATGAAATTAGGGTAAGTCATTTTAAGATACTGAAATTGATAGATGAAATTTTTCCCCTGCTTCTGTTAGCTTAATTTGAATTACCCAAAACCTAGCTTTTGCTTAAAAATACAACGTTTTTGCTTTAGATTTTTTTTTTTGAATGACTGACAAATGTTTGCCATCTTATCTTAACTAATCGCACAAGTGGAATATATGTATTTAAACGCCAACACTCTGAATAGAATTTTAAATAGTTTCCCCCTAAAACCTTGAAAGCTTGAAACTCATTAACTATCATTTATGTAACTTTAACTATTCGAAATGAATAAATGCTCCTAATAAATTTATAGCTGTCTAGTTAAAACAAAAATTATGTCACAATTTTTACCTAGAAACTTGTTAAGCCCTACTATCTATGGGACTTTGTTAAGTTAAAAAAAAATGTCTATTCCAAAATCCAAATAAATTATTTATATCTAAATTGGTGCAACAATGTGTAAACTTTGCTCTAGAATTCACGTCTCTGATCAAGTTACATGTGATTAAATATACGACCCTCATATATATGGTGAACTACATATTATATTAACCGCCCATAAAAACGCTTTTTCCCAAAAGACAAAACCCAATCCAAACCATGCACTTATGCCACATGCTTTACCATCAACCACAGCTTTCGATTCAATTAGATTTTTAAATCGTTGCAAGTTTGAGAAACGTGGGTATAGCCCACGATCATTTTGCCACTGCCACCACAATGCTGTTGGCCGCAAGGGAGATGAAAATAACTTAAATTGGACCTCCACCTGAGGCAACATCAATTTGGTGGTATCCACACGACACAAGCCACCATCAAGGAAACAACCAAACCAACTAACCACCTGCAGCTAACACAGGTTGAAGTTGGGATATTATACCGAGCCAAAACCACCAGCAAGACGCGTGCTCTCACGACCAGAAAGTCATTTCCCTCGATTTGATCGTGCTGATCGTTCCACGTCCCTCGCGCTGGAATAGAAAATATCATTTATGGGACATTGGAGTAAACGAAGGGGGAAAATCTTGTTCGTCTGTCCATTATGATGTCTCGAATGCCCTGAGGTGAATTTTTGAGGAAGCGAAGCGATCTTAGTTTTCATGTCACCAAATACTCTACTTCCCTAGATTCTTTTCGCAATGATCCAGTTGGCATTTCTAGTTCGTAAACACAAAATGCCAGTGTGTGCACACGCATTCTCTTCACAAAATAAGTGTCACCTGTCATTTCCTCATTTTATTTATGGGCAAGTGACAGCTCAAACATACTTCGGACATCATCAGTGTGATACTTGGAAGTCTAACTATTTAAATGGGCGGAAGATCTGAAAGTACGTGTGGCCCCAGAGGCGCATCGTGTTTTTGGAGGAAAGGCCAAGCAAATTATCCATCAACATTGCATCTTTAGTTTTCCCTCATCATCATCTGCATGTCATCGGAATGACATCGCGAAATAATGTTTTCCACCAGCTATGATGTACCACACGGTCAGACGGACGGACGGACAGTTGTTGATGTCTGTCTTCGGGTTTAATGGCATCTCTCTTCACTTTGCTCCAGATTCACAAAGTCTACATGCATGAAATGCTTATATGCGTGTGGCTTATGCAAACAGCCAGTGCCTTGCCAAAGACTTTGTTGCAAAATAAGAAGGTACACTGTCCGACGCTTCAAGAGCTCGCAGTACTCGCAGTTGCAGGTTGTTTTTGTGAGAAAGCCGACAGGCCGTTTCTATAATTCCTCGTGATTAATTAAAGTCTAAAACCCTCCAGCACAGAGACAAAATATACACTCCTCTTTAATGGAATAGGTTCAACTTGTTTAAAATCATGGACTAATTTTTAAGAACGAAAAGGTCGATAGGTATTGATCAGCTATGTGATCTCTGAAACTGTTAAAGTAACTTTCCTGGTTTCATGGGAGAGTTTTGATACTCCAGTTATCTTAGGAAATTGTTGGACCTATTCGATTGATCAGGAGTGTTAATCAAGTGATGTTAGATGATAGTTGCATGCAAATTACCATGGATAAATGGAAAAACAATTAAAGATCGCACCGCAATAGATTGGCGAGATATTTTATTTGGATTTAAACTCGCGAATCGCAACGATGAGAGAAGGCATTTAGCATCGGATCGGAAAAACAAAGACAAATTTGATGGATGATGGGGGATTGCACAATAAGCAAGAGCGTCTTTTTCTTAAGGCTTTTTTATTTATTGACGAAGGTTCCTATTATAAATATTTGATTTATTCCCTCGTTTGGCAAGTAGTTGGTGTCTTCCTCCTGTGTGAATGGGAGAAGATTTGCTCCGACGATGAACTTCATGTTCATATATTGTTTCAGCTATTTCTCTGTGGTGAAAGATGAACTCTTGCACGAAAAGGTTCAAGCCTTAGAAGAACGTGACAAATGAGAAAGAAAAAAAAAGAAGATCACCTGGAGGAACAACTTCTTCCGCTATCCAATTATTGAGAAATTTTAAGATTTTTGGAAGTAGGGAGAGGTGTCTAAGACGAGGTGATATTTTCACCCGGAAATAAAACGAGAAATGATTTAGATAATTTTATTCTGAAGACATCACTTTCATGAGTTCAATTAAAAAGCAATAAGTTGTTGTGAGACGAATCAATGAAAGAGTCTTTTTTGTTTTAGATTTTGGGAGCGGGAAAAAGACACCTGTCTAATATTATCTATAATTATAAATTATTCATAAATTCTTCCCTTTGACGAATTTGATCTTAAAGACTGACGAACGAAAAATAGACGATTAAATTCAGAGCCTTTGGGAAAACAAGTTAAAATAATAGTGTTGGACTCAATGAAATACGTAAAACTTAATTTTTAAATGTCAATTTGTAACTGAACCAACGATTAGCTTTCGAATTCAGAATGTTGAAAAGTCTGTCTTGAAAATAGAAATAGTAGAAAATATCCAAAATATAAAGAAGAGACCTTGACAACTGCTAAAAGTTGTAAACGTTGGGATAGTGCGATTGATCTCTGCTGGCTTTTGATATTGTCAAGTTAAATAAAATGCACGACTGGATCCCACGAACTTGCTCTTATGTAAAATAACTTTTAAAATACATTTTATAAATACAATGCATGAAATTGCCTGCCATCTGATTTCAGGAAAAGTATGAATTTACGCAAAGAAAATTTAAAAATCGTTTTATTAAAGTAATTTTTTATATAACAAATTTCTTTCAAATTTTTCAAGAACAAATTTGGGATTCCATTTTTAAGTGTTTAGTAATATAGATTTTAGGAAATAATTTCAAAAATAATCGTTCACATGTTTTTAAGAAATTGATTTTTCAAAAAAATAAATTGGAATTTATTTTTTTAAAAAACAAAATAAATATTTTTTTTTTTCGAATATTTTTATATACAATATTATTTTAAACTTCAGGGGGCTCCTGGTGAAAATTTTTGGTTAAAATCGTTAGAGCCGTTAATGAGAAAGTCAAAAATAAAAAAAAAAAAAAAAAAAACGGTTCTATGACAGGTACCATTAATAACATTTTACCGCAAAAAATTTGTTTATACAAATATGTAGTCCATGTCAAAGTATTTCTCTTTTATTTCAAAACTTAGGGCTTAGTTATCTTTCTAATCAGTGTTCTAGTGTAATAGCCAGTTGTATTCCTCCCCTTGATAAAAACTCAACCTTAATATAGAGCTGTGTCGATCGTGGCTGGTTTAATCTTTATGACAGTTTCTACAAAATAAACGATTGATTCCAATCAGAGTAAACCGATAAAACCGATCCCGATATCAATCGTTTCAGTTTTTCATATAAGTGAAATGTCTATGTTGCGTTCAGTCCACTCGTTGTCAATCAATTCACTTACAGATTAGATATATAAAATCACGAAAACAAAACTCAACCTTCAAGCTTCTGCACGATGACTTAAAAAAAATATTTTGTCCGATTAAATGATTAATAGAAAAGATCAAATCTTTGAACCAATCCTTGGTTAATTCGATCTTTCAAAATGAACAATTGGTACAACTCTTCCGTAATACTCGCGCTTCAGGTAACCCTTGAGGCCAGCATCGGACGTACTGTTTACTATAGTTGGGAGATTCTATCTTTAGCCACACTACACGAATGTGGACTGATTTACCCGCTCGATATTTCCTTCCCATTGCGGAATTCAAACTTTCACAGCCAATGTGCATCTGTATCTCCTTAGTCTTCTTGAAATTTTCTAAACGTTAAACTCAAAGAACTGACTTGTAACTTGAATAATTTGTTTTTGATGAAATTTGTTAAGGTTAAACTCGTTGTACTCACTTGGTTGAACTTTCTTAAAATAGATAGTTATAGGTTTTCAAAACAAAGCGTTATACATACCTGAAACGATAAAAATATAAAAATGTATAAATAAATTGGTCAGAATAAATATTTTTCAAAAAATTTTAAATTTATAAATTTTAACGTTAAAGTAATGGGCTTCTTAACTTTTCTTTAAATTTATTTTTAAATAAAGAATAATTTGTTTCCAAAATATTTGAGGTTATTTAAAAAAAAACCTTGAGTGCCAAAATTAAAAAAAATGTGGACTTCGATACATTGAGTTTTCAAAAATAAGTTTCAATTTTTTATTCCAAGAATCATACCAAAAATTTGAAAATTTAACATAAACAATTATTTTAGGATTGATAAAAATAAATAGAACCGTTTTTTAGAAAAAATAAAGATTCAAAGGGAAATACTTTTAAAACCCATTTTTCTAAAAAAAAATTCAACCATAAGTAAGCCGTTATTAAAAGAAATTTTTAGATTGTTTGTAGAAAAATCTGTGGAATAGTTTTCGAGAAAAAAATGGTAGTCTTAAATTCCTATAAAATGGATGACAGGTAGTGTTATTTTTGGTCTTTAAAAATAAAGAAAAAACGTGTGGTTCGAAAATTAAAAAAAATTGCTATCCACCAATTTTAAAGAAATTCTGCCGGGCGCCGTTAGAGCTATTGTCGAACAGACATAAAAACAGAACTGCAAGACCCTCTTTTTTTGTCTTACCCGTCTGACCAACATGTCTAGTTTGATCTCTTTTAGGAATGCATAACTTGTCACATATGTACATATGTATATGTTTGTAAATACCCTTATCGCAAGTAAAAATTATAAATATGTATGTATTTAAGTTCATAGGCACCTGCAGAACTTTTTTCCAATAGGAAGGTGGTGCCCTTTTGTTACCTACTTGCTGACGTCTTTGCTAATGTTGAGCAGAATCAAATTTACTTCCAGTTTTGGTTTAACCAATTTTTATAAAAGTGAACAATTTTTGTAAACTAATCCCTCGTTAAATCCAAGATGGTGGCTTAGGCCACAGCATAATTTTCTCAACTGTCAGTACAGGTATTCCCAATGACCTCGTCCAACGAATAGTAAAAGAAAAGTGTACATTACATTTTTTTCGATTTTAAATTTTTATTTCGACTGGGCTATATATTTTATCAAGCCGCAAACAAATGAAGACGGCCCGGCGCAGTGGTGGCTTTTAGAATAAGGCAAAACACACTATTAACGTTTTATATTAAAATACAAAAAAAATTTCAATTCAACATGAATACATATTTATCAGAACGAAAAACTCAAATTTTAAAAAGGAGAGCCAAGTTCTCATAACGTAAGTACAAAAACTCTGTGTATAACTAGTCAGTCTTGAAAAGTATTAAGATCTCAAAATATAGGAAGTTCTATGTTTATGAATTTTAATATCAAATTTCTTAAGTAAAGTAATATCGAAAAAACTTTAAATTATAAGGTCAAAATTTTGTTACTATTATTACTGACTAAAATTTGAAAGGTTCACTGGTCAAGCTTTCATAACCTTTTAAATTGTGTCTTATAAAAGCAAACTTGACATGTAAACCCTGCAAATTTTAGTCATCATTCAACATCAATCGGAAGTTCTTCATATAAATTTTAAGAATTTTTGAGAAAATGGGTGAATGTCACGCCTCCTAAATAGAAAATACCAAATTTTTACTTTTGTCTTTGTATGTACTTTAATGTATATATCGATCTACCAGTATTCATCATTATACAGCAATCGTAAGTGCTCCATATAATTTATAAGAATTTTTGAAAAAGTGGTGGATGCCACTCCCCGAGAGTGAAAAATTCCAAATTTTCGATTTTTTCCTTTGTAAGCATCACAAAATTACCAGATTCTATGGTGTAGGGAAGTGATCCAATTATTTTAATTATCTGTTAGACTGTGAGTTAGTGAGTGAGTCAGTCAGTTGCGGTTATAGAGATTTTTCAAGTCTTATATCTCAGAGAACACAAAAGCCAAAGGGTTGAAATTGGTTGAGGAGCTTGCGTTTGATCAGCTCAGCATGCACTGTGAATTTATGACTCTATTCATCCTGGGAGTCGAAAATCGTCGGAGCTTGTTCCTGTAAAAACGGTGTAGTGCCGCGAACTTGGCTTAACACTACCTTGCTCTTTGATTGTCTGCCTTTTTAAAAAACCTTAAGGGAAAAAATTAACTCGTGTGTTGGTAGAAATTTAAGGTACACCCTTTTCGGGGAAATTCATCTGGAAGGCTTCCATTTTCGAATTGAATCTGACAGGTAGTCATTATGTCTGAAATCTTAAGATAAATCTTGCAATTTAACCTCATAAGTACCTAAAGTTTCAAAAGCTAAATTTGCATGAATTCGACTGTTCGAAAGAAGAACCTCCATTTAGGAGCTTCGTTGGTAAAATCAGAGTTAGAAATTGCTTTCTGAATAGAGAACAACGCCTTTCACGCCTGAAGAGTGCTTTCTTATATGGTAAAAAGATGATAGCCTTTTCTTCTTTCTTTCTTTCGTACAGTTAGAAGCGTGGAAGATAATATTTTTCCTGATGGTGCAGAATAATTCACACATAATAGGCTTAATCAGGAATTCCAGGGAATGTTCTGTTTCCTTGGACTAAATTTTGTTTACATACAAAATATTCAGCCTCACGCACCTCTTAGGGAATACATTTCGCAAGAAAAAAAATTCCTTTGAAATGACAGCTATATGTATATGTATCTATATTCTCACTGAAAATATTGGTCAGGACGGAAATAAGTTTCGAATAGGGCTTTCTATCTGGACTGTCATGTAGAGGTTCTTTGGTTCTATTCTCAGCCTCTGGAAGACAAAACTTCCAAAAGTATCTCTTGTCATGAAAAGTACTTCTCATTAGCCGTTTGAGATCTGGAGAAAATTGTAGGTCCACTCTATTCCTGATAACGCGCACGCCAGGAATGGTTGATAATTGTAGCTCATACTGGGTTTTGGCTCTCTACGAGCCGTAATGACCTCTAATTTATTTTATGGCGTTCCACTATCATTCACTACAGTGATTTTTTGGAAGTCAGGACATTTATAGAATTTAACATAATACTCACTCAAAAAATATTCTCTGCCAACACAGATCTGTCAAACGTTAATAATTTGAAGCGCCATTTTGTTTATATTGTCATTTTGCCCGCAGTTGTTTTTGATTGGGATTTAAGTTTATGGTCTTAAAGTAATTTAAAGACACAAAACCAATTAGCACACATAATCCGACCCATTGACCACCTGCCACCAATTTGCACCTTGAAGAAGAACCCTATAATACAAAACAGAGCTACAGTCTAGTCTACTGCGCTGCTCCCTTTTGACAGTTGTCCAAATTTGCATGCAAAAATTTTCCCATCCCATAAGAGTTCGAATTGAAATTTGAAAAAAAAAAAAACAAAGTATCTCGTCACCTTTAAATTCCAAGCAACTGCACTTGAATTTCCATTGAATTGGCCATTAAAACAATATAAATAGTGACAGCCCCAATACAATATTGATCCGCCATACCAACTTGGTAGTGAACTTCTTTTGGTCAACGGCCGGGGAACCTATTCATCCAAGCAAGACACCATCGGAATATTTCATGAGATTTTTTTTTTTGTTTAGATTGGTTTTGTTTAAGGAATTCTGGTTGATGGCGATGGCGACATCAAAACTATTCAAACCAACGAACGGGAGCCGCAATTACAGAAAACATTCCAGCATAGTAATTATTGTAACTCATGTGAACGCCAACGCGCACGCGTAGCGCGTAGGTTGGTGCACTCACCTCTAGTAATGGTGCGGGAATAAAATTTAGGTATCACAATTTACAATCAGATCAATGAATAAGGTATTATGGTGACCAGCTTTCTTGTATCTTAAAAAACAGAACTGTTTTTGAAAGTTTTGTTTTGTATGTTTTCCTGTGAACATGTAAAATTGTCTTATATTTGTTTTGTTTTGTTTTCGTTATTAAAGTATTTTCTTATTTAATTTTAAATTTTGAAAAATTCAGGAGATATTTCGGATAAAACGGGAAAAAGCAATATTGTACGCATTAAATATCTTAGGAAGCTGTGAATATTTTATTGGAATTTAAGGGCTGTTTTCTTAAGTGGCTTTTAAGACACTTCTTAGAAATTTAAAAAAAAATCATACTTGCCATTCTACTAAGCTGTCAAGTAAGTAATTATTAAAAATAAAATATGGCCACCCTATTTACTAAAAGATAAAAATCGTTAGAAAATTCAGTGACTTGCATTGTTAATTTTATTAAATCACTCACTGATCATCACACTGATCCTGCCAGTTGTTTTATTTGATAAACAAAATACAATAAATTTTATTTATTTGTTAAAGGAGTTGGGGACATTAAGGCACAAAATGAGATTGATTCACATGACAAATTAGGAAATAGTGAGAGGAATTTTAAGTTTTTGTTGAATAAAAAAACTGAGAAACGAAGGTGATCAACCTGATGGCGAGGAGATTTCAGGGAATCCAACAACCACGTAAAGGTAGCTCTTGCGTTTGGTTGGGGAATTGTAAATGTTGTCTTTTAAGACGTGATGTGAATTTTAATAAAAATCAATTAATATGGAACAATTTAATATAAATTGTTATAAAATGTTATGTACTAGATTTTTTTTTATGATTTTTCTGTCTCATGTGGAATAATCATAAATATTTAAGTTGTTTATGAAATTCTAAGGAAGATCTTTTTTTCATAATAAAACTCAGGTCTTTGGGTTAAACCTAAATATTAAATTATTTTAGGAAACGGCCCTTAAATACACACAATTGTAGGTTTTAAACGAAACGCATTTGTAGTTTGCCTTTTAGATTTTTAAAGCAAAGTTTCCAAAAATCATTTTGTTTTCTTGTTTTGCCCCCAAAAGTAACTGAGAAATAGTATCTTTGCTGCTCTCTATATTTTTAGGAACTTTCTAATGACAGAGCGACTTGGCACAAGATAGGAACGTTTAGAAAATTAAATTATTAAATTCTTAATACCTTTTCCCGTGTACTAATATGATTCGAAAACATGAAGGTTGAAGAGGTTGGAGGTAGAATACGCCATATATTATATGTATATGGTTTATCCATTGAGGAACCATACAGTACAAATTCTAGCCTGTTACAAATTTTTATGAAGTTCCCTTCAATTTGTATACCCATTTTTTGACTGAAAGCTACAGTCCACCCTGCGGTGCAAACCTGTATTCTTGAAATTGTTTTTTTCTTACCAAGGAAACAGTTACTACACCATGACTGTAATCTATTAGGCCTATATTCAAATACAATTCCCATATTTGGGCAAGAGCTCCAATAACTCACTTGAGCTTTAAAAATGATAGTTGATCTCTCGAGCATCGTTGCAATATTAGGTAGGAAGAAATGGCGACCACCGACAGCCTAGCCCTGTGGCCCAATTAGCGCTGAAGTGCTTCATTTTGATACCATAAATCATATGAACCTGTGCATGGAATCGATATGGGAAATAGTGGACATTCTGACAGAGTCATCCTTTTCCGGCTGGTCCCCACAGCTATGAAAGTGAGTGTTGTTAGCCAGTATTCACTACAGGTAGCTACGATCCTGGCTATGTCTTGCCTGAGTCTGCATATCATATCAAGTGTTCGGAATTTATTATAGGCGGGCCACATTTTTCTAGACATAATGTAGTTAGTTAAACTGATCCACATACGGTTTGATTATAAGGGTAGTCATACAACAAAATCTTGCTTCTACTCTGGATATAATAATAGGTTTTTTTATCGAAAGGTCATATATCCACAAAATAAATGCTGGTGTGCCACAGGGCTCTGTCCTATCTCCGACTCTTTTTCTTTTATTCATTAATGATCTTTTAGATAAAACTTCTAATCGACTTCATTGTTTTGCTGATGGCAGCACTCTTGAGTCTTTCATATTAATTTCCAGACTCACCTCCACTTTTTTCAAATGTAAAATTTGAACGTCAACATATGATAAAGTCACTAAATTCTAATCTTGGCAGCATTGTACAATGGCTCAATATTTCCCTCCCATTACGGACATTTAAAATCAATGTTCATCGGTATATCTTTTAAAATCTTCTTCAACATTCCTAAAGAATTTCAGTGTGCTCAAACATTTTAAGGGTAATCATAGTTTGCTTAGTGCACGCAAAATAATAAAAAAAATTGTATCAGATCCACCCTGTCCAATCATTTCTTAGGGGTTCCCCAAGGCGACCACTTAGGTGCTCATCTTTTTATTCTTACTATTAACATACTTGAAATGTTAGTGAAATATTCCAGTACCTATCTCACTCTACACTGCCACTACATATTTTCTACCGAACATTTCTTCGATTCATAAATTATGTATTGAAGGTATTGCACTGCGACCTGCATATCTATTGTGCCCTTCTTCGATACATGATCTCGACAGTTTCTGAGTCCGGTGTCTCAAAAATTGCTTTGAGCTCAAATTTGTCAATGCCTTTCAATCACTTTTTCACTGAAACCCATCAAACCTCCTTCCCATATCCACCGAGAAGTCGATTCACAACCTTCGGGTTCCATATGTGATAGAGAGCTCAATTTTCATATTGACGAAATTTTTCTTTAAGAAAACTCCACATTCTGCTTTGTGAAACGGTGTTCTACACAATTCTCCAGCTGCTACTGGGCCTTCAGTAACTTTTGTTCGCCCCTTTTTTGAATACGCCTGTCCAGTGTAGTCCTCTTATCAATACATCCATATCTCCGAAAGCGGAAGTATTTAAAGTAATTTCCTAAATTTGCACCTCGTTGGCTGTCTTGGAACAACTCCTTGATTCTTCTTCCGTATCAAGGCCGCCTTTAACTAATTGAATTCTTATTCATTGATTCATGTTCTACTGCTCAACTCTTTACAACTCAATTTTTTTCAACGCTGATTCCCGTCATCTAAAAAATCTTCCTCCCTTGCAACTGCCCACCCACCGTACCTCTTATAGCTTCAACGAACCTATTACTCACATGGTGTCGAAGTTTAATTGAAACATTAACAGTTTCGACCCTGATCAAATCTCCATCTTCTTAATCATCCTTCAAATTCATCCCAATCCTAGTTTCTTAGTTTTATAGGTTAGCTAAAGAATTAGCTTGTATTTTAGCCGAATTAATGAAGGCATTGACCATTAATTCCCTACAAAATTATAAAAGTCGAATTGATGAATAATCAACACAAAGCGAATAAGCTAACATAGTCCCACAGAAAGACCATGATTATGACAGCCTTCATAGAAACAAGGAAGAGGCAATCGAAAACCATTTAAATCGATTTCAATAGAGTTTAAATGTTAAAACTGCTGTCTTGCACTCCATCGAAACTATATTTACAGATCTTAGCTGACCAATAAACATTTTCCTTATGATCCAATTTGCATTTGCATAAAAAGGAATACAATTTGCGCAATGTGGTTGCATAAAAGTCGATTAAGTTTTTGTTTACCTTATGGCTAAAGTTGGATTGCACAATATCTTTTATTTTCTTATCCTGATGTTAAAAATTCAACAAAAAAAAAATATCACAGTGAAAGTATGAGGTAGCATAAAAGTTAATAATTCTGCAAGTGCATTGATCTTGACAAGAGTCGTCTCTCTGCACTAACTATATACACAGCTCTGCAGCAGCAGATCATGTACCAAAATGCCATGCATTTTTTATTCTCTGCTCCGAAGAATTCGATGTCATGATCAATTTGGGGAATTTTTTTTTTCTTTTTTTTTATTCTTCATACATTTGCGCGTGCCTCTGGCTCTGAATCTGGAAATTTTTGTATATTTATACCTTTTTGCTGGAGGAGTTGAGTTCAATGTGCATGGTGTTTGGTGCTTGGTGCTTGGTGCATGGCCTAATGTTATGGTTCGCTTTCCGGTATTTCGTGTCATGGAACACGATTTTTTTTTCTTCAATTTTTACTTGATCAACGATAGTGATCAAGTTGGAGGATCATTTGCAGTTTTTTTTTTTTGTGGTTTTGTTGGTGAAAAAGTAAAAGTTATAGTTTGATACTCTGTGGCTAATGGCTCAAATGGCACAATGTCAATTTTTTCAGAGAAAAAGTTGTTTTTTTTTTCATCTTTTTTTTTTTTTTGGAGAAATGTCTTTGAACAGAATTTCGGTTCGATAATAATGCATGGTTACGTACACTGCTCGTTAGCTTCACCTTGACAGTGTTGATTTATGAACATTTGTATGTCAAGCTCGTTATGTTGTGTTTTTATTTCGGAGTCAATTAGAGTAAATGTTGTACGGTAGCTGCCGTTATTTTTGGATAAAAGATTACCTGTTATTGTTGTTGGGATCTTTTATTATTTTAATCTTTTGGATAGCGTTTGAAAAACCACTAAGTGCTAAGTTATAAAATATATAAATCAGTATTTACTATGTTAAGTTATGATGAACTATTTGATCTCAGTAATAATTGTAGTGCAAGTAATATAATTGTTGGTTTAAGTTATGAATCTTCCTCAAATAATCTGTTTATAATTCATCAAAATATTAGGAGTATGAGAAAAAATTTTGATAGCTTTTGCTTATACTTACATAACTCATTCAAATCATTACCTGATGTTATAGTTTTATCTGAAATATGGATTTTTAACCATGAAATATGCAACTTTTCGATTCCGGGCTATAATCTATACGCTGAATGTAATGAACAATATCCATCCGGTGGAATAGCAATTTTTATCAAAAATAGTTTGTACGTTTTGGAAGTTTCTACACCTGACTTGCAAAGTGCTGATTCAGTAGTTGTAAAATTAAAACTTCGTGGTGATGTATTTATTGATATTGTTTGTTTATATAGGCTGCAGTTTGTTCACAAAGATATGTTCCTAAAAGATATTGAAGACTTACTTTGCGGATTAAACGGTCATAATGTGTGTATGATTGGTGATATGAACATAGATATTTTAGGTTTACACTCTGGTTGCGATGAGTATCTTCTTCTTCTATCTTCACTGGGCTTTGAATCTTTGATAAATTTGCCAACAAGAGTAACTCCAGTTAGTAAAACATGTATTGACCATATTTTTATTCGGGCTAAAAACCTTGAAAATATCTGCCCAATCCTACTGGAATGGGACATAACCGACCATTATGCTACTGGACTATCCCTTTTGGATATATTTTGCAATTCTGATCGCACAAACGAACGATTAAATAAAGAAACTTTCGAAGAAATTGATTACTTCATGCTGAATGAGAGATTATTTTTTGAAAGTTGGAATGAAGTTTTTAGCTTAACCTGCCCTTCAAAGGCTTTTGATAAATTTATAAATACTCTATCCGCCCATGTTTCCAACAGCAAGTTCGTAAAACAAAAAAGTAGACTCAAAATGATTAAACCGTGGATGACCAAAACTCTGTGTGATAAAATAAATTCAAAAAATATTTACTATTCTAGGAACAAAAATAGCTTTCATATACCATGTATAAAAAACACTTATAAAAAAATGCAAAAGGATATTCATGATCTTATAAATAAACGAAAAGAAACATACTTTAATCAAAAGTTCCATGAAAATAGGCACAACCCTAAGCAGCAATGGAATATTATAAATAACCTCTTGGGCAAAAGAAACGAAGACAAACGCTTAAAAACTATTAATTTCTCCCAAAATATTATATCAGAAAACGAAGTTGAAATCGCAAATAACTTTAATAGTTTTTTTAAGAATATAGTAAAAAGCCAAGAGTCAAATTACTCTGGATACACTGAAAGCATTCAACAACCATCATTACTTGCTAATGAAACCTTATCGTCTTTCTTCTTTGGTGAGGTAACTGAAGCTGAATTATTTCAAGCAATATGTAATCTGAAATCTAAAAACTCTTCTGGCGTAGATGGTTTCAGTAGCTTTTTTATCAAAAAAGTTAGTAACCTTATTATCAACCCTTTGACATATCTTGTGAATATTAGCTTTCAAAAAGGTATTTTTCCAGAGTGTTTGAAAACTTCGGTAGTAATCCCCATACATAAAAAAGGTAACAAATGCGATCCAAACAATTATAGGCCGATTGCCTTATTATCAGTATTTTCCAAAATTTTCGAAAAAATTATTACTAAAAGAATGATGAAATTTTTTGATAAATACAAAATTCTTAGTAAATCGCAATTTGGCTTCGTAAAGGGAAAGTGTACTGAAGAAGCTATACTCTCTGTCTTGGAACATATACATCTGGAAATAGATAAAGGTAACAAAGCATCTGCTCTGTTCCTAGATCTAACAAAGGCTTTTGACTTAGTTAATCACAAACTGTTGTTAAAAATACTTTACAAATATGGCTTCAGAGACAATATTTTGAACTGGTTCGCATCCTATCTTCAAAATAGAAAGCAACTTGTTCGTGTTAATTCTTCAATGAGTAGTTCCATCTTTTGTTCAAATGTGGGGGTTCCTCAAGGCTCAGTCATCGGACCATTGTTCTTCCTTATTTACTTAAACTCCATCTTTAAGCTTAATCTTAATGGTAACATAATAGCCTTTGCTGATGATTTGGCCTTAACTTATGGTGCACCCCTTTCTGAAGACTTAAAGATCTTAATGAATGCTGACCTAACTGTTTTAGCATGCTGGTTTAGGTATCATAACTTGGTACTTAGCAGCAAATCGAAAGTAATGTGTTTCTCTCTTACAAACGAGTATTTTATCCATGGAGTTGTTCTACATGATTTAAATTGTGATCGTCATAGTTGCAATGTCTCTTGCTTGCAACTTGAAGCTGTTTCTGAGTTTAAGTACCTAGGAGTCACTATAGACAGTAAACTTAATTGGAAACCACATATACAAACTGTGAAACAAAATATTTACTATGCACTGAATAGAATATTTCACTTACGCCGGCTAGTACCACCAAACTTAATGACATCAATTTATTATGCGTTGGTCAATTCACGTTTGGAATATGGTATCTCTTGCTGGGGTAGTGCATTCATTAGTAATCTGAAACCTATTATCACAGCTCAGAAAAAGATAGTCAGAATAATGCTTTTCAAGCCCAGTTGGGAGCCATCATTTCCATTGTTTGAATCTATTAAGGTATTGCCACTCAGACAACTATACGTATATAAAGTACTCAGACTGTTTTACTTACGAAGTGGTTTTAACAATTTAACTAGTAATAATTTTACCCATTCATTAAGAGCCTCTAATACTGTGATAGTTCCTAGAGCTAGAACAGAACATGTTAGACGATTTGCAATTAATATAGCTCCTCATATCTTTAACAAACTTCCAGCCGATATATCAAATAGATCTACCCTTAACAAATTCTTAATTAACCTCAGAATCTGGCTATTGTCAAGATCAGGTGTAGAAGATTTAATTCAAATAGTTACTTAATTCAACGTTCATTACTTGCTTAATTCATGAATATTATATGTCTCAAAAACCCTCTTGCCTTCTGTTTCCAAATCTTCCAAATATCTCTAAGTTTCTTAAACACAAAATATTTTTGTAACAATTTTTTCATTTTTTCATTTCAAATTCACTTTCTCCAATATTTTACTCGGCGCGGCTTTACTTTAATTGATTATCTTTTGTATAATGCACTTAAAACTGGCGTTTGTACCACAAAGTGCATATTTAACTTCATTTCAATCCATAATTCTTAGTTTATAATATAAATATTTTAATTGTTTACTGATAACTACTTATTGTAAACTATGTATTGAAAATAATGTATTGAAATAAATAAATCTAAACACGTTTTTTAAAGAATTAACACAAAAAACAAGTTTTTGAAAAAAATACTGAAAAAGTATGTTATCTGTTGTTGTTAAAAATGTGGTAAAATTATTTTAAAACTCAATTTTGTATAATGGATGTTTGGGACACGGGCTCTAATTACTTCGTCGCACCGGGTTAACAATACGTCAATGCTGTCCTGAATATCCGACTGAGGGATATTGTGCCACTGCTCTACTGCGGCTGTCTTAAGCTCTCCTAGAGTGACAGGAGCATGTGTTCTCAATCGGAAACGTCTTTTGAGGTTATCCCAAATATGATCGATAGGGTTGAGATCTGAACTGGGAGATGGCATGGCAAAACTGGAATCCCGAACTCATTTATGTAGTTCGTTACAGAAATTGCGTTGTCATGTATTAACTGAAAGTTGTTACCAATAAATGGTGCGAAAGGCATAACATTTTCTTGCATAATGTTTCCCCCGTATATCTGGGCGTTCACACTGCCTCTATTGAACACAGCAAGGTCTGTGCTAGCTTCATAACTGATGCCTCTCCAAACCGTTATAAATCCTCCTTGGTAACCCACTGTTTTGGTTATCGTTCATGAAGCAAACGTTTCGGTTTTTCGCCTGTAGACATGCTGAGGTCCATCTAGACCTTAACCTCCTCGTGTATGAGCCAGTTTCCCGAAATCGTCCGATGGCTTCCCCAATCGCAGTTTAAGGTACACCAACGTACGAGAAAATCAACGTTGTCAGTACCTGGCATCAGTTTTTCCATTCTGGGCATCTAGTTAAAATTCCATTAATTCATCTAATTACTATAAGTTGTCAGTTCAGTTGTGATGTGATGTTACTGATGTATAATTAAGTTTCAGTTCAGTTGTTATTTTAATTCTAGCCAATTTGCATATATTAATAGTTTTTTATTTAAAACTACACTTAGATCTTAATATGCGAGGACTTACTTTAATATAATACCTAAGTACTTTAGTCATTGCCGTACAAGTTACAGGTATAATTGCACTTAGACTTTGTCAAGATACTACAGTAGGAAATTTAAGGCTTTGACAAGTATTGCCACTTGCTAGAAATCTGAGGGTTGCACTTAGTCTTTCGTGGGGTGATATGGCTCCTCTCATATTGGTATCTTGTTTTTTTTATTATTGGCATCACAATCCAAATACACGCTTTCACTCATTCCTATTTAACTTGACCAATCGCCATGTCAAATCTCAATTCCATCATTAAATTTACTTGCGATAGAGTTTGTCTCCTTAAATACCAATCTTTGCTCCTGTTGTTTGCGTCAAATTTTAGTTACTGCAATTAGGCTTTCATAGTCCATTACTAAACGTATGTCTTCTATATTTCGGCCGGAATGAATGAATCTAAATCTACTATTAGACTTCAGTTAAAGAAAAATAAATATTAATATTTATTTTTTAAGCATTTTAAGCAAAATACTGGCTTTTCATCGAATTTAAAAAATCGCAAAAAGTGCTCTTGATAAGTCGTCGTAGTAGTTCGAACAACGTTTTCCTCATTTCCAAATGCTTCGGTCTCTTGTTTTAAGTTCTTCTTATAGGCAAGCCATGTCCTCGTTAACGGATCTGACGTTTAAAAATTGTCAGTTGTCATAGTTATATAATTGTGGATGTAGCACTCCGCAAAGCCTAGCAAAATTTGGGTAGGTACTATGTGACACTGAGTCTGTTGCTAAACCTCTTTGATTGAAACCTATGATTTTTCCGACATTAACAGATCTTGTAAAGTTATATTGGGGTGATAAAGCTTGTAAATTATGTTCCTTATGGGACTATCCAGGATTGTATTGGCGGAAAAGAGTCTTCGACGCCAGGAAATTCTTGATTTTTCCACAGCTCGGATCTCACCAGGAGTTCGAAAATTCGTAAAATATTTTTCCAAAAGACAGCTGTCGGAAAAACGTATAATTCTCAATTAGTTTTGGGACATCATCAAGAAACTTTTTTATTTCGCAAATGTCCATATCAACGCATCATTTCACTCCTGAATTGCTGGTGATTGTTCTGCATAACAAAGTTTTTTAAGTGCTAAGATTTCAGTTCATTGATTTCTTAAGTTACCATGAGTAAAAAAAAAAAATCATAAGTATCCTTTGTAGGACTGAATTCTACACCAGATTTAATAGTTTTCTCGAGATCAAATTTTTTCAAAGATCTTCCATCAACAGATGTCCACATATCAGCAATAGAAACCCCTTTCTTCGCTGTATCCGATGTATTTCGATTGTTCCATTGCTGGATTGTTCATCAAAGTCTGAACCCTCAAAATTTACTTCACCACTCCTTCACTTCACTTACTCCTGGCATCCATTTTTAAAATTATTGATGAAAATCCTAAAAAAAAATCAAGTGACAACAATTTAAAACAGCATGACCACCGGTGGGTCAGTTGAAGTTGGAAAAAGAAAAAAAAAATTGAGAAATGTCTCTTCTAACGTATTTTTCAGAAGCTCAGTAGGACGACACAAACCGTATTACTTTTTGGGTCCCTAAATGTGATTCCTGAAACAAGTAACAAGTAACGTTGTTTTTTAGAGCTACACATTACTTCTAGCTTCACTAGTAAAGTACAACCAAATATAAAATCAGATGAATCCAATTCAGGCTCAAATTAATAGTCCATAATTTTTCTTACAACTTTTTTTTAACGAAACCTAGTTTAATAGTGATCTCACAGCTTCCGTTTCCTTTTTTATTAATCAAAATACGCGACCACTTCCGTATTAATGACGTACTCTTCAATTCACACTGTGGAATCAGCGAAGAAACTAAATTGACTTGTTCATTTTCCATCGATACCTACCCTGCCCGCGGTCATTTGCATTCAATCAGTCGCAGCGGAAACCAATAGTTAAATTGGGATCGGAGTTATTAGGAGTATCACCCAACAAACCACTTCGCCATAAGTTTTCGCTGCCATTTTTACCAGGAACATATAACTGATCAATTTATTAGACAACACACACTAAGATGCAAAAGATGTCTCCACCCTCGAAACAGAAACAATATCCACTACCAACCAGCATCTGCTATATGACTCTACCATCATCATCCTCGTCTGATTGTTGTTTTATCTCCCAAGCTTGATTTGCACATCAAAAACCGCATTTACATGAGCACGGCCGTCATGGCTCTTCAAGCGTCAACCCCTTTCGATCTATGTGAGCTGGATCTTCCGGCAATTAACAAACTTCAACAGTGGAACATGCTTTTCCTGGCTCGAGATGCATAGAAATTAATTGAAATTATTGTAGACCTTTTTTTTTTGTTTTTTTGTTGTCTTAAAGGAAACGTGATGATGGCGAAGTTTAATCCTGTGAAACAGCAGCTCGTGCGGGCCATTTCCGTTTCACATGAAACAGGGGCAGTGACGCGACGTGTGCCTATCTTTACCATCTGGCTGCTATTCTGTGAGTTAATGTGTATCTTATGGCAGTTTGACACCCAGAAGTGTGACACTCATGTTGCTTTGATGAAATAATTAGGGTTAGCGAGAAAGATGCAAATTATATGAGTACATAAATATCGCGGGACAAGTGCTTCGTTTTTTGATTTGATCTTTGCTTTTAATGATGAGTAACGTTAATTGTGTATTTACCTAATCAAATTAATTCCTAGAGGCAGAAAAATTCCCAAGAACTTTTCGCACAGACTTGATTAGATCGTCCATCAGGTATAACCGTAAACCGTAATAAAAATATGCGCAATTTCCCAGTCATACGAAACATTCCTAAACGACATCCTAGGTTCAGCCGGAAGTCTCGTAAGAAGTACCCGACAATCTAACAAAAGAAGGGAGGAAGTTTTGTAGACTCAAGTGGAATAAATATGGACCACTTAATGAATTAAGCCGAATTGCGAAGCGAGTATCGGATAGCACATAAGATGGTCTATCGTTGTGTAAGACTTGACAAGAGGGTGAGGTTAGACAGTCTCGCAGATAACTCGGACAATGCTACTAGAAGAGAAGATATCAGAGAATTGTAACAAATTTCCAAATAAGCTGTCGAAAAAAGAGCAACACCAATCATCCTGTAGTGAATGGCACACTTTGGTATCAATTGAGGATCAGCTACGCAGATGGAAGTATCACGTTTCTGCCACACTCAATCAATATTTCGCTGAGCAGAGTGCTGAATGTGTAGTTGCGTAGGTCCAGTAGAGGTGTTGACATCGAACCTCCTTGAGAAACGGAAATGCAATTTTCTATAAAGTTCCTGAAAATCAACCAAGCAGCTGGATTTATGGAGTACCAGATGAGTTCTTGAAAGCTGATCCCATCACAATGGCTAATATGCTACATCCATAGATACTATGAGCAAACGTAACCTATCCCAGGGACTGAGGGACTGAAAGGATGGATTAATTGCTAAGCTGCCAAAGAAAGGTGACCTGAAGAATCACAACAACAAGCGTGGTATTACAGTTTTGTCCGATTTCGCAAACCTAATGATTAAGAGACTATTCTTAGGCGGATAAAGCCTACAATCGAGTCTTCACTCAAGCTGTCTTTTGCAACGGTCGATCGTGTGTTGACCATATGTATATCAACATCGTCCTTGAGCAGTCTGGGAAATATCAATCACCGCCTTATCTCATGTCCATAGATTTTCAGAGGACCTTTGACCGAGTTAACCGTGAGTGTATTTGGAGATCACTTCGTGACGCAGAATAAGTCAATATTGGCTGGACGTCAACATTAGACATCGAAATTGGCAATGGATTGGTCAAACATTGAAGAAATCCAACGGTGATATTGAAAAGCAGTCTTTTGAATGGAATCCTCAGCAGAAGCTGATTCCCAGAGAAAGACGTGGCCACAATTAAAATATCTAGCTGTAAATCCTGAAGGATAGAGACGATTCGTTGGCGCCCTATGCTCCGAGAAAGTTCCAGAACATGATGATGATACGTATTAGGAACCAATTAAACCTAGCCTTACATTTGATTGAATTAGAGATATAGGGTACATATGGGGAAGAGAACTTAAGGATTGATGGAAAAGACCTTACATTATTTTTGCATTATTTCTTTTAGTCTTTTAGAGCAGTTTTTGGATATTTTAGCTTGTAGTATTTCTTGTCTACACTCTGCTATAAACTCAGACACAGACTAGCGCTGGGATCAAACGAAGGATAGCTTTTTCCAATGGCTACTTGGTTCGGCTAAGAAGGAAATTAAGTAAGAAAGTGATCTCTATAACTATGTGCCCTTCTATAAGAAACTTATCACTCCGGTTCTGATTTATGATGCATGGACATGTTTTTTCGTCCTGTCTGTATTGATTGGGAGAATCAAATAGAACAACTATCTGTACTGGTTGTTCAGCAACACCGACCTAATGAAAAAAGTAAAAAGCCAAAGATTGATGCAGCTAAATCGAATGCACCGGCCCGAAATATCTTTGAATCCAAGCCTTTTTTTTTTTTTTTTTTTATAATCTACCCGCGCTCAAGGGATTAGATTACCCTTTAAATGTTTCAACACAGCGCGGGCGTGAAGTTAAGAAGAGAAAGAACGATAGGAAAGATGTGTGGCACGATGTTCTGAGACTGTAGGTTGTTGTCTCAGATATTTTATCTCCAGGGATGGCGGCTGAACTAAAGCGGAGAATGCCGTGTCTTATTTCTATGTCGCTTATAATTCACATTATTTTATTCGTGTTCATCCTTGTTGGGCATACTAGTTTAACTCAATTACATTTTGTTAGTGTTATGCCTGAACAACATGTAATGAGTAAACCAGCAACCCAGTGATGACAAGTTCAGAAGGTTTTTTAATGGAATTAAAATGACATAGACGACGGCAGGGATCGAACCTGTGATCATGAGGTTCACAGGCGAGCACACATCCATCGCGCCACGGCCACCCCCAAGCCTGAGCAATAATGGCTACAAAAGATGCAGATCGCGACTCAGGTGGCTCAATGCTTCGGATCTAACATCTATAGCTTCGGATCTAACTGGCTGGAAGAATCTTGTCGGTTAAGGCGACATTTATAGCTTTGAATCCAACTGGTTGGAAGAATCTCGTTTGGTTAAGGCTCTAGTTCGCTTCGAGCTGAAGTACCACCTTAAGTAAAAAAATATGTACGAGTAGTTTTCTAATTTTTTAACCTGTAGAGTGTTCTTCGGTCTTGTGGAGTTTTAGAGTCTTTCCTAGCCCATGTTTCCATTTGTGTTTGAAAGACTTATTTTGACACAATAGATGGCGACTATTACCAACAGAGAACTGCCATGTTCTTTCTTCTTGATATCGGTCTTGTCAAAATGCGTCTTTCAAAGACAAGTTGGAACCTAACATTACGCTGGAATTCTTTGCAGGCTTTTGAAGACTTAAAATATTTTTATATTTTTTGGGAATCCTTAAGTATAGTTGAACATTTAGCCTTTGTTGTTATTTTTCTCAGATTTCCTAAAGGTCTTTTAGTCTTCTATTAAGGCTTTTGAGCCTGTAACCATTTTAAAGTATTTAAGGTATAGTTCTCAAGTTTTTTTACGGTATTGAAATTCCTTAAGGGGCGTTTATTTTGGTTTGTTTTAAGCCTTTGAAGTGCTTCAGAAAGACTATGTTTTAGATCACTTTAAATCTTTTTTTAAGGCTCATTGTATCGTCTTTTGAATTTTTAATTTTTTTTTAAGTTTTTTCGCGTCCTAAGGTTTGTTGAATTTTATTTTTAGAATCTTTTTTGAAGCCTTTTAGAGTTCTTTAGTGTCTTGGAAGAGAGGGAACAATCAGAACTCTCGCTCAGAACGTTTGTTGGCAATTCCAATCATTTCCCACCAAAATCAGTCCACACAAGGTGTACAACTTTTCTTCCTCGCTTTTCAACTTAAAACACCATTTACACCTTGTGATTTATCGAAGCAGTTGCCATTTTCAATTATTCCTACGTGCATGTATCCCGCTTTAAAGAAGTCCCATTTGTCGGCAAGTTGTATTATTTACAAAGACTGGAATTGCTTATTTTCTACACCAAAAACTTCTCCACTTGACTGAATTGGCAAGAGAAGCTACCAGTGATGCAGTTGTTGCGATAGTGTCTCTTGGAAAGAATCTTTGGTGCTTCTGTATGTCCGCAATGTCCCACATTAAACCAGCTGGTGTGCATTATAATGTTCGATTGGATGCTGGGGTCCAGGCTCTTTTGGCCTGTCGCTATCACCTCTCTCGATCTGTTTGCTGTTGGCCAAAAAAATAAAAGAGTGAAAGAGGAAACCTTTCTTTTAGCTGCAAAGTGGTTTCTATTTATTTTATTTTTTTTTTTCATGAACAATGTTTTTGCTTTCCACAAGAGGTTAATGATGATGGAAGCCTTTTTTTATTTTCACTTTAAAAAAAACCTGAGTTTGAGAAAAAAGTGAAAAATGGAAATTGAATCTTTTTTGGGGAATGCACTACGGAATGCATCTTTGTGAGTAAAAGAAAAAAATCATTTTGAAGGAGACCCGTGTGGATAACGATGAGTTTTTTCTTATTATTTTTTTGTTAAACAACAATGAGGGCGTACTCCGTCCGAGGCTCACAACCTGATTGATAGAGATAAATCAAATAGTCGTGCTGCCTGCCTATACCTATGCCTATGTACATCCACACAAATCAAGATCCATTTGGTATTTGGGTTTTTGGATCTTGAAAGAAAGATCACAAGAGTCAATTTTGGGGTAAGGAAACCATCAGGGGCAATCAATCGTACACTTGGTTGTTTCTTTTATGGAATTTGGGTCAGCTTCATTTGTTTGGTTTGGTCTTGATTGACCGACCGCAAGAGGGTCCCATGCTGGCATTGTGATTTGATGCAGGAATTTTGGATAGCTTTACAGATAATGTACCTTAAAGGTGTTTGCTTTGTTTACATTGATTTAAAGTAAGATTATCGAGAAATGGATACCCTGAAAGAAGTTGAAAGATGAAATGCTTGTAAGTTCGAAGAGGTGAAGAGATTTTTTTTCAGGAAAAAAAGGGTATGGGGTTTCTACGAGTGTAGGAAGTTTATAGAAATTATTGATAATCCAAATATGTGGGCGTGTAAGCCTTTGTAGGCGGGGGATACTACTACCCAATCCCATTATATATCCATGGATCCTGATTAGTAATGTTTGTCAGTTAATTTAACAAGAAATAAGCCGAAAGCTTTCTCGACGGGACGTATGGTTCCCTATTTCAAGGCATATGTATATCAAATCATGTGCATGAATCCAATAAATATCTCGATATCGAGGATTCCTTATCGTGAGTGGGGAAATGTAGAAATTGTCTTAGATATCCGATATAACTTATAAAAAAAATGCACGACTGGGTGGCACGAACTTGCTCCTATGTAAGAGACTAGGAAGTTTAAAAACGAATGTTATTAGAGAAAACTGTTCATAAGGATAAAATGAATTTTTTGAAATTCTTGAAGTAGTAAGAGATAAAAACAGAATGATATGGAAATATGAATTTATGCAGGAACAAAAATTATAAGTCGTTGTAGTGGTTCCTTAAAAAAATAGGCTTTTATGTACAAAATTTTTAAAACATTTTTAAGAAAAAATTTTGGTACGCCAAACTTAAGTTTTTATTATTGTATACGAATAAAAGTCTAATTTCCAAAAAAAAATACTAAGCCGTTCTTGAGATATCGAATTTTTCAAAAAAAAAAATTACTTTTTTTTTCTAAAAATTAAAAAAATATTTTTCCTTAAGTTTTTAAATACAATGTTTTTTAAACTTTTTAGGAGCTTTTTTATAAAAAATTTCATTAAAATCCGTTAAGTCGATAATGAGAAATTCAAAATTCGAAAAAATCGTTGAATGGTAGGTACAGTCAGTAATATCTAGATTTAAAATTTTTTTTTTATTAAATTATAAATCCTAAAGATTAATCAAAAGAAAAAAAATTTTAGCAAAATTCTCGGAACCGTTTTCGAGAAAAATGGGATTTTCGAAAACCATTTTTTAAAATTTGTATGGAAGGTACCGTTAGTTTTAGATAAAACAAAAGTTTTTTTCTCAAATCTTGTAGGTTATATTAAGAAACTTTTATTTGCCAAGCTTGAAAAAAATCGAGCATGGGGTTTTCGAAATATTGAGTTTCCAAAAAAAAATTTTGATATTTTTTTTAAAAATCCAAAAAATTAAAAATTGAAAATTTGAATATGTAATAATATTAAAACTTTGGAGGAGCTTTGGCATACAAAAAATTATTAAAATCGGCTGTACCGTTTTCGAGAAAATCAAAAACAAAAAAAATGGACCCATGGGGGCTACCGAAAATAACAATGTTTTGTAATATTTTTTATAACCATTACCTAGTTTTAACCAAATGAAATTTTTGGAATTTTTTTTAAAAAATTCTGTGGGACAGTTTTTGAGAAAAAAAAATATTTATAAAATTTCGAAAAGAAATCGTATGGCAGGTACCGTTATTTTTGGTCTTAAAAAAAAATAGAAAAAAACGTCCGGGGGTAAAAAATTAAAACCCATATCTACCAAGTTTGAAGAAAATCGGCCGAGCCGTTTAGGCTGTAGTCGAACCGACAGACAGACAGACAGACAGACAGACAGACAGACAGACAGACAGAATTGCGAGACCCACTTTTTTGGTCTTCGCTATCATCGTAATGTCAACTTTGATCAAAATCTCGAGTTCGATTTTTTTTACGAATGCATAACTTGCCTTATAGTACCTATAAGTCGCAAGTAAAAATTTAAGGCTTTGTTAAGGAAACTAATACTTCATGCATGTGGCATTTGGGTTAAAATTAAAACTCCTAAAGTTCTATGTTTGATGATCAAATGTCAGAACTGTTCTCCCCAAATCTAGGTAACGAACATTTATTTCCTCCCATTGATCTGAACTAAAGTTATTTCGGGATTGCACTGCCACCTAAAGATCTATTGTGCCCAAACATCCAAATACTATACTTCGATTTGTATTAGAGTTATTTTTCATAATCCTGCACTAGGGTATTATTGTTAGTGTGTTGGGCTGATATGCCGGAGGTTCGATTCCCAGCTACTAACACGTTAACAAGAAATACAAAAAAATGTTTTTTAACGGAGGTACTGGAGAAATCCTCCGAAATTATCGCTTGTCTTCTCATCTTAGCCCTTCGAACTCAGCTGAAAATTCCTTTACTTTTGATAACATCCTCATAGAGATGGTCATTATGTTCAGATTGTCTGCGAACCATTGTGCTTCTAATTTACTTCTAGGGCAGAAGAATTGATGGGATCACAGGAAAAACTTGATGCAGAACAATCATTATAAAATTTTGGAAGATGGACTAAAATTCGAGAGAGTATTTCTAGAAAAAAAAGAACAGTAGTTGAATATTTATGTCTTATGCTAGGGTCAAGAATTTAATTGAGTTAAGTGAAGCCATTATTATGATGTCAGGAATTCCGTCTAGAGAGTTCGTCAACTATGAGGTTTTAAATTTGACCTTATTTCTTAAAGTACTTGTTGGCTGGAAGATCAAGTGAAAACCTGCAATGATCCGTCAAACTTTTCCAATCTGCCATCCATATGAGTTTTGCATCCTTATTAGCATTATATTAATTTTCTTAAATAGCCTATTATCATCGAAGCTAAGCGTTTTTAGAACATAATCCACTTCCATTTTGAACGTCGAGGTAAAGAAAGAGAAAAGTACAGTTCCTAACAATAGGTTACAGTTTAGGGTTGTGCTTGGTATAGCTTAAACGTTCTTTTCAAAAAGTATCGCAAAAGTTGTTCCACTTGATCAAAAACCTTGTGATTCCATATTTTCGCCCAGTAGAACAATCATGTTCTTGTGAGGTTGGTTGAAAAATTCTGTACTTCGACTCCTCCTCCAGGTTGAATTTAGTGCATTTTTTGACTTAGCGATCTTGACAGCCACTTGGTTTCTCATATTTAAGTTTCTGATGATAACCATACCTCAGCAATTGATTTCATTTACAACTTCAATGTCCTGATTTGAAAATAAATTGGCATTTTTCGTTGATACAATTTCTATCTCTTGCCTTTCTAACGATCATGACTTATGTTTTGGTAAAGTTAACCTGAAACTTCCATTTGTCACAGTAAGCAGCCAGCCTGTTGATAATCAATTGAAGTCCAATTTTAGATTCAAAGAAGATGAAGAAAATACAAAAATCATTTCTTCATCAGATTGTTTGCTGTCCTACACTTCGAAGACCCAAATATCAGTATCTACTTGATGAGCTTATTGTCGAACTTGGGCAACACGCACTTTGGAGTTAAGGTGTCTTTAACTGTCAATTTCATGTGTTGTTTCTGCAAACGCGACAATATCATCCGCAAACATAAGATGGCATACTCTCACCGTGTCCATTACGTTCACACCTCCCTTAAAGTTAAATTCATCAATGTCATCGACATAAAGAGCAAACAGCAATGGCCCGAGGTTACAACCTTGTCGTGGGCCGATTTCTACGTCGAAGTACTGAGTATTTCCGTTGAAAATAACTGATGTTGTGTGTGCAGTGCAAGCAAACTTTCGATTAATTTTTCAAATTGCACTGTCATTTCTTTGTTATAGAACTTTAGCATTAGAGCAAGATGGCTTAACACTACTATTTGTATAGCGACCAAACAAATCTGGCCTAAACTGGATTTGAAACGGTTAAAATGTCTATTGTCCCTCAGTAGATCTCAGATCAGCTCCGTAATAGGTGTCATAACTGGACACTGCCTCATAGTAGTTCAAAAAACTGCAATGTTTGGGCTACACAGCACTCAGCTTGGAAATAAGTTATCAATATTTCCCAAGGCTGTTCAAGCGTAAAGCTATACTCATTTCTATTCCGCGGAGGTATGATACTGACTTTTTGTCAAGATTTTGAGCGGAGAAGAGCTATGAGTGTCAAGATATGATTTAAAAAAGAAAACACTAAACATACTCTACCGTCAAATAGCCCTTTCGAAATCCTGCTTGATTTTCACTTAAAAAGTTGTTAACTTGTACCCAGCTATAAAATCGATTTTAAAAAATTTTGGTAAGGACTTTCATTGATGCATTTAGAATCGTGATTCTTCAGTGATTTCTGGGATTGGTAATACATATCTCCTTTCTTATTAATCGGTTTTAAAATTTCCCTATTGAAAAATTCCGGAATGGATCCTGATTCTAAGATGAAATTAATCGCTAATGCGAGTTGTTCAATGGACTCCGCTGTACTTGTGAGATTTCTCGACCTGGTGCCTTGTTGATTTTTGACTCATCCAGTGCGAAGACTATTTCAGATGCACTAAATAAATTAAGAATCTAGTATTTTCGTTAATTTTTAAATTTTTTTCTTCCACTAAAAAATGATCCTCTTTTTAAGCAAACTCCCAAAAATTTATAGGTATACCAAAATATAGGCTATACTTTTTTAAAGGTTTGAATGCATTAACTTTGAAGATCCAATGATTAGAACTGAAGTTGTAGCCATCAAAGGAATCATATCCACTTTCTGCGAAGAGTTTTTTTTTCAGAAATTAGTGGGACTTTTTCTTATAGAGCTTTTCTTTGACAATCGACCAAGCAGGCATCTAGGTTAACAATTTTGATATTTTTTTTATAATTATAAGTAACGCCAATTTAGTAATGGTTCTTCAATCGCAAGGCCTTTTTTATATTTTTTACGAGCACTGTAGGGATTAAGGACTGAAAGTGTTTAAGCACATTGCGAGTTTTTAGAAAATTTAGATGATTTTTAAGCAAAACCGGCCTTAACACCGCAATGGGATATAAATATTGGGCCGAGTAAAGCGTTCTACATTCGTGTAGTGTAGCTAAAGAAGAAATCGCTGGAGATAACAGCACGTCCGAAGTTGTCCTCAAAGGTAAACTGAATGGCATTTTCTGTACCGGGAGTACTACAATTGAATTGTTTAAGTGGAAGAATGCTACTGGCTATTTATAAAAAAAGAACCATTGTTTAGTCAAATCTTTTGATAACAGATAAGGTCGTTTGTACCATCTGCGACTGAGTGTATTTCCAGATTCATCACACCAAACACGTCTGTTTAAATTCGTCAATATAGTTAAAAGCAAATATGCAACCCCTATTGTTAATCTCTGCTTATTTTGCTACTTAAAAAAGTATACAATGTTGTCAAGGGTCAACAAATATCCCATGACCATTACAATCGAAGTCTTTGAAAAATTCATGCAAATAAAGAAGTTCACACTTCTCAAAAAAAAAAAAGGTTTGCAAGTCTTGGTTGGCCCCTCACCGAGCTGTGTCCGTAAATATTATAGGTCACAAACAATCAATCAATTCATTCACCTCAAGTCATCTTCGATTTTTCTCCTAAGACTAGCCCATACGAATTCTTTACCAATTTTCATTTTGAACAACAAAAAAGATTGAAGACGACTCCATTCAAGTCTCGCTGATAGGTATGTACTAATTATTATGCAACATTTCATCTAGGCTTGACGTTTAGCCATTCAATTTGAAACCATTGTTTGTGCGGAGAAGAGTGCACTGTGTCACTCTATACGAATAGACGCCACTAACTCCAAGTTTGGAAGAAGATCTTTTGAATTCATCACGTACAAAAATGTTTAAGCTTACTATCGGTCTACAAGATAGTTTGAAGACAAGCGGTGTAAATGAGGTGAAATTGGCAAAAAACGACGCAGCGCATATAGTTATGGGAAATTTTGTTCCCATCCTCATCGCTTGCTTTAGAGGTGCGCCCGGCACAGCGACGATGACGAAGACAGTGCATGGAACGAATGGCTTGTGTTGGCGGCATTTACTTAGCCAACTAACGGCACAATGACTTGAAACGCCTGTCTTCTAATGATCGTTTATTTTGTTTCAAAAAAGCAAAGCATAAATAAAAATATCTTTTTGACGGTCATGACACATGACCAAGAAAAGCCGCTGTCATCACATTACACCGTGCACGCCGCCGCCGCAGCCGCAACTAGTTGCACTATACCATCATCGGTTAAGAGAGGTTGATGGGAATTTATTAGTTGCCAATGTGGGCCTTCGGGTCAAGATGATTGTCAAGTGGAGAGTCGGTTTTTGTTTGTCTATGTTGTTATCGTTTGCTCATCATCTTTAGTAACAATATATACAATTTGCAGAAATAGTCCTCCAAGCTAAGTGAAACGGAATTTAAAACGTGAAATTTTGAAAGTTTTCCACGAGAAATTGTTGATACTTCGTGACGAAATTTGTTATCATAATCCTGCAAAATGGTAAAGTTGAACTTGTCCAATGAAAGCCTCTTCAATTCGAGTTGATTTTGTGAGGAACTCACAGTTAATAAAGGTGATCCTGCTGTTAATTGCCGCTTAAGACAACAATTGAAAATCGGAAAAGCAACAAATTGACAAAGGTACCTTGTACTTTTCGTGCCATATGCACCTCTGGATGTTTAAACTTTTTTTGTTTTGAACATCTTCACTTTCAGTTGATTTGAGAGTGAACACAAACTTAGGGCATTTTTGTCAGCAATATAGTTTCCAGTCTTACAAAATTGGTTCCAACTAAGTTAGATCCAACTAGAACTGTCAATTTTTATGTAGTCTTTTCTTTTCCCAAAGACATGGTCAAGAACTATAGCTCAACAGCACCACCAGACCCTGACCATTTAAAGAGATACAAAATCCACACAAGATGACAATTTCAACGACATTGCCGCACGATCCCTTGGGATTCGCCAGCACATCTAGCAGCAGAATGTCTGTTATTTGAAACGTTCCAACATGTTTTTCCTTAACTGATCGCTCATTTACGGTCATAGCCATGATCATGATCTTGGCCAAGCAAGAACGAGATGATTGTTCTGTCAGACGCACTGCCATTTCCCCCCAATCGGAAAGTCTTCAAGAGACTTTATTGGCAGACGGATGCCACCGCGCGCCATGCAATGAAGAAAAAAAAAACAAACAAACAGTTCTAAGGCGTGTGTGGTTGACAGTTGGTTTTTTTCTAGTGTCGTGTTTCACCTAAGCTGAACTCGCCAGCATAGAACAGTTTTCATCTAGTTATGGATGTGTCATATCGATCTGAATGTCAGTCATCGTGGTTTTACTTGAGAGCGCTTTATATGGCTCGAAGCGATTATGTTCCTACAAACGAGTGGAGAGAATCGTATTGAATTTGTAAGAAGATTTTTATGAATGGAATTCTATCGAGGTCGTTTGTTGGCCATTTTCCAATTTTGGCATCATAAGCCAGCAGATAGGGTCAAACTTTTATAGAATGTCGTAGTCAGTCATATGAGAAGATTTATGAGACATTTACGGGCTGAAGATATGTATGATAGTTGATCTCCTATTTTGGGTAGATTGATATTGTTGTGGAGCAAGTTTAGAGAATCGCATGTGGAAGATAGTGAATGGAGGAAAGGAAGTTAATTTGGGACAACAACGGAGATGTATATCGGCTTAAGTAATAGTCAATTTTGTATTCGTTTTATGGGGAACTTTTGACAGATCAGATCAGATCCGAACATCTTTTTGAACAGATTTTCTTTCGCCAATGTGAATTTTGAGAATGCAAAATTACCTTGATCGTATAGTCGATTGAGATTGCATGATTTTAATCATAAAAACGGCGAAAGGCACGCAATTAGTTGCTTGCAACCTTCTGTTGGTCTTATTTACCAGGCAGAGGAGAACGTTCGATTTTATTTACCGGCTACACTTTGGTGCCAAAGTCAGAATGTAAAAATTGTATTGCTTATAGTAGTAGCTGAATTATAACTGCAGCAACTGAGTAATTAGCTGGGAGCAACTTTTATCTGTCAAAAGTATGCGGTATTGCAACACATATTTATTTTATTTTGTCTAACTTTATACTGAAACAAGTTGATTTAATTTAATTTATACAGACATTTTTGTCTATCAATTGCTTCGGTGCTAAACTAAATTTGAGTGATGACTTTAATGAAACTCCGATATAAAAAACACGTCGTCTGCAACTAGTTGCCTCCAACTTTTATGAGTTAAAATTTTTAATGTCTACATTCTTACTTTTTTGGTACTATAAAATTAATGGATTCGTAAAGATATATCTGCCCAGATTTTGTATATTGTATTGGTAAATGCCCAAAGGGCGAAATTGAATTTTCTTAGCTTCAAAAATGTATTTCGTTAACGTGATTTTGACTAAAATTTCTTTGTGTGGATGATCTACATTTGTAAAGGATTTCTTAGCATTAAGATGTCGAAAAAGGTTGTAATTTTCACCTTCTGGAAAATGCAGTCAAAATAGTTTCTCGCAACTTTCTCTTAGTAATCAAAAAAGTTGCTAGAAACTTTACTTCTATGGACTTGGTATTAGATTGAAATGATAATGCTGTTGCTATATTATTTTAAGAACATAGACGGAATATAAAACGATGAATGTTTTTCTCAAAGTTGACAAATCAAAGTAGACTGCAAGAAGTCGTATGTCTACTGGGTATGAATCATAGCATTCTTATGAGACTGTTTGACATAGCATACTCAATTCATTTGATAAAAACTGATCATTTTGATAACAAATACGATAAAGTTTCATTATGGATTATTTTTGAGATACGATGTTTTGCAGATCCAACATTATGGTCGGCTAAACGATTCAAACTGCTTTACATGTTTATGTGGATCCTAATAAAATAGTTGCATGATTTTAGGCTATCCCATTGGTTAATTGAAATATTTCAACTTTCAGAGCCAAATAAATACTTCCACTCTAAGTTGGTGTGGAAATGTTAAGACAGGCTAAACTTACTTGGTAAAAGAACAAGAGTGTCTCACTTACTTGGGTACCTGGACAGGTTGGTGTCAGGGAAATGAAGAGGCACACTATTTAGCAAAAATACGCGAGACTCCTTTAAAAAGGCCAGCGCCCTACAGCGGAATAAGAGAAATCATGATTAAAAACAAAATCGAGGAAAAGGCTTAAATATCCACAAACTGGAAAGAACTCCCCAAGATAATGAAGACTAAAATATTTCGTTGGAACTTTAACCAAGATCCTTTCATGAAATTTATCGGCTTATGTTGACAAAACCTAAGAATGGCAATGTGTCTCCTCACGAGCCACTGTGAACCAAGAAGACTCTTAAGAACTCTGGGTCTAGAAACAGTTCCTATGAAGATTCTGCAATACTCATGAGGAAACGCCAAACCACATACTAAACCGATGCGAAGCAGCACTTATGCATCAAAGAAATAAGTTTTTGAGACGCTACCAGCTAGAAGACAGTAACAGATTCTCTCCAAATTTCTTAAAGATTAGCAAACAAATAGAGAATGCCTTATTAATAGTAAATACATGGAGCTGCAAGAGAATGTTTGGTAAAACCTAGGGGCCAAGTCCAAAAATTATCAAAATAACGTACACGGCCATAGTCCGACCTGTACTGTCTGGTGCATTAGACAAACTTATCAATCTTAAAATCATGACCAAGGTACACAGAATGGCATGTATTGGAATCACTGGGTCAATGAGTTCCACCCCAACAGCGGGTCTGTGAGCTATATTCAACCTAAAATCCCTAGATCTATTTATACAAGAATCGGCAGCCAATAGCACACTTCGCCTCAGCCAAACTGGTAGCCGTAGACATAGTGCTATAGGTCATGCGCAGATTCTACAGAAATTCACGGGAAATAGGGTATGTACTTATCGACTACCCCCTTTTAAGATTTTTAAAAGCCGTTCAAGACCGCCTTTCCTAGCAGGGAGAACTGGCAAATCAACGAGCCAATAACCTGCAAGTCGATGATAGGAATATATGTATACCAACGAAGATGGAAACTGGTGTTGATGGTGGGTTCTTTTTAGAAACCCTTAGACTAGCCAGCTCATTCACACTTCCTGAGTACAGCAGTGTCTTTCAAGCTGAGGTCCTGGCAGTGACGAAAGCTGCTCGACAAGTCTCAATGATGGCAATACCACAAGCTGATATTACCTTTTTCATTGATAGTCAAGCAGCAATAAAAGCGATTTCTTTCAAATCAAATTGAAGCTTGTAACTTGCTGTCACGAAGAGCTAAGCATTTTTTCACAACATAAGGCTCTGCTGAGTTCCTGGTCCCAGGTAGTGAAAGCACTGACGAGCTAGAAAGAATAGGATCCACACTTGATCTTAACCAGGCAGATACAACAGTTCAAGTCCCAATCTGTAATCTAAGAGCAAAGTTCTAGCTATAACAATAAAGAGATGAAACTTGCTCGATTCTTGTCTTTTAACCAGAAAACTATGGCCTACGGACGCACGTTATCATCGACCTGAGTGAAAATTCTCTTTCTCTTCTCGTGAACATCATCACCGGTCACAAACAACTCGGTTACCACAAGAAATAGATGAAACTCTGTATGGACGACTTATGCAGAGGATGCGTGACGAGGAGATACATGAGGATAATCCTCACTACTGTGTCACTGCCTGCCATATATCATCTGAGAAACAGACACCTATGGAGACACTTCTTCAACGACTTGGAGGAGATTCCAATCAAAATCATATTGAAATTTATTAACTATACTAAATGGCTTAAAAATTCCTAAACGCTGAAAATCGCCTAAAAATGGTCAAGGACGATGGTGATAATACGAACGAAAAGGACTTGACGATGCACGTGTTTCTTGCAGGAGTGGATTATCATAGGTTTATCATAGGTTTCAATACATGGGGGTCACAGCCTCTAGGTTATCACAAAGGATCTTCATTGATCTAAGTGTGACGGTAACAAGATCCACTGTCATCCCATTAACCTTACCTAACCTAACCTAGAGAGGTGAATTTGGAAGAAGAGCTTTAGGTTTAAAATCTCATCTTGCTCTGGATGGGAGCATTATCTTTAGGTTGCAGTGCAATATCCTTTCATTCATTCCAACAGTTTTACTAAACAGTAAGCTATTTTCAACTAGAATAGAAGATTTAAACTGTTTCCCTGCTGGATTACATGAAAGAATTTGTGGAACGTATTTATTAACTTTTCATACTTTGGATTATTTTGATGAATTTTCTCCCTGAACCAAGTTTATCATAATGTTTCCAAGATGTCAATCTTGTTTTGCAATTGAATTAAATTATAAAGACAATTTTTATATTAAACAAAAAAAAAAAACACCCATTTATCACCGCTTACTGTCATAATTCACCTCATTTCTCAAACCAATCATCAATTCGAATCGATATAGCCATTGCAATTACCTGTTTGTTCAACTCTCCGACACCATTCGAACCACTGACCAACTTCTAAGTAAAAAATTAAAAAAAAAAAAAAAAAGTGTCATCGTGACATTCCATTGAGCAATATCACAATCTCAATAAGAAATATCTAGATTCTATATAGGCAATCTTTGCAGCCCATTTCCTGTTCAATCATCCATGGGTATTTCCAGTTCTTATAAGTTTTTTTTTTTTGTTGTTGGAGCATTTCTTGTTTCCTTTTTTTGGAGCCTGTATGAAACTTATAAAGGTGCGTCGTCTACTTCTTGTTCTTGGTTGATGTCGTCTTTCATGTCATCTTTCATTTTGACATCTGGAAACGACTGGACTAGACCAAACCGATCTATAGAGAGCAAGCAGCCCGTCGGAATGGCTATTACACGATTTATGTATTCTCAATGAAATTCTTTTTCATCTTCGATTGATTGCATTTGATGATCAAGATTGATATTAATTTCTAAAATGCGAAATGCTGTATTCCCGTGGAACTTGTAGGACAAGTTAATTTTATTGGCTAACTTGATTAATAATCTTTTGCAGGACAAAAATATGAACAGTTTTTTTTTTGTGAATTTTCTTTTTTGCTTCCGTATTTGATTTTTCTTGTGAGAAATTGTTTTCTTCTCTCTGTCATTCGTATGCACGACGAGCGGGTGGTCACTTGGTCACTATATATATTATACCAGCAGTGACGTGAATATGTGTTTCATTGATTTTCTGTCACCTACTTTCGTCGCTTGAATAACGATGACGATGAACGACTACGACGACGGTCGCCAGACGACACACGAACATGGCGGACATGGACAGAAAATTGAGTTCTTCAAGTGGATTTTCTTGAAGCTTAACGTCATTGGAAAATTATACCTACTTACCTGATGCCTTAGCTAGGTTAAGTTGTGAATAACTATTGGCAGTTGCATTCCAATAATATTCATAGACTGCTACATAAATATGTTAGTTCACTTGGGATATAACGTCGCTTACTAGATCTTGACCGTTTGTGAAATTTGTCACAGAAGAGTGGAAGTAGACACTTGATAGTGGAAATAATGATCGATTGATCATTGACTATGGAAATTTAATGAATCAGAATAGATCCCATAAACTTGTTCACGATCTACTTTTAGTTTCTTAAAATTCAGACGTTAGGAAAAAAAGTTGATGGATCATGAAAAATTAAAACAATTATGTGGAATGTAAATAATTTCTGTTAGATATCCTCATCTTCTCGGACAGCGAAGCAGCCATTATATCTCTTGATTCTGTCTCTACCACTTCAATAAGAGCCCTTAACTTCCGATTAACATTCACCTCCGCTAGATGTCGGGCCACGGGGACATTTTAGGAAGTTCTGAAGCTGACGATCTCACCAAAAGTAGAACAATTATTCTTTTAATGCCATATAAGGCAAATATTGGTGGAACAATATCTACGCCCGATTGGCGACAAAGCAGAGTTGGATCTGATGCGCTCCAAAGGTTTAATATCTTTAAGCAAATCGCACATAGGCACCGAAATAGCTCTTATAACAGGACACTGTTTAACAGGAGAGCACGCAACGCGGCTTGGAATTTATTGTAACGATTTTTGCAGAATCTACATGGACGAACACGTCCTGCTTTATCCCAAAGACGTAGACTCCATTGGGAGATTTCTACTAAAATGATCTCAGTGATCTTGCACATATATATAAAGGCAATCTCGCTAGCTTCATTAGGAGATCCAATTGGTTCAAACCTTAGAAAGAAAGTCTCCAAGATTCAATGTGGTTTCAAATAGAACACCTCATGGTCTAATTGTGTCGGCCCTCCTGGTGACAGCCATGTCAACCTAACCCAACCAAACATTGCAGAAGTATCAAATGTCAAACAATAATGGAATAAAACATTTTGACAGCTGTCAATTTAAAATTGCCTAGATCACTTGTTCAAAAGATACCAAGAGCAAAATAAAAAAATTAAATTCAAATAAACATAAAAGCCTTAAGTGGTTAATATCCCGTTTTACCAGTGGGCTTAAAAACAAGTCTTCATGCAAATTTAATTTATTCATCTCTGTCACTCAAAAATTTGTCAAAATGCAAATTTTGTATATTGAATTAGTTCCATTTTACCACTCAAAATTGACCAATTATGGTATTACCCCTGCACCAAATCAATTAAAACTCAGCTGTCAAAATTGTTACAGATAGATGGCAATAAAAACATTACTTCTGTCAAAATCAACTTCATTAACGTGGGTGAAGTGTTTTGTTGTTTAAAAATGACATAAGTGGCCCGCTCACGTGCTCATTCAATTAAGACCAAACCTGACTATTATAACCTGTGATGTTAGCCAACAGCCAAGAGCTACAGCAGCAGGTGAGCCCCCTATATCAATTTCAAAAAAATATCATACACCTACGAATAATATGCACGGTGGTAAGCCACCAACAGCCAACCTCTCGCATTCATTGCCACTCGTGCGTCGCAATGAAATACCTTGTGCCACCTGATTTATTCGAATTATCCGATCACTTTCGATTTTAACATCAGCCAGCACCAGACATTCAGCGACGAAAGGTATGCAGTTTTTGTTATTTTTAATGTGAGAGGAGCTTTAGTAGACTTGTTCGTTGTTTGATGATCGGGTTAACTAACTCATATGACGTGTAGGTAGGTACACTGAAAGAAAGTCTCCAAAGATTGAAACTGTAAAGCGAAACAAAAACATTTTAACCTTTAAAAACTAACAAAAAATGTCAAATTGAATCAGGTGTATTGACCAATAATAGTCTTACAGATTTGTCATGATGTAAAAACAATTCCGGTAGAGAATTTAGAAGAGAGAAACACGATTCTACTACATTTCTTTTGTTGACAAGATCTAATAGTAATCTAAAGGTTATAACAGATGTGAGGGCTTTGAGTTGTAATAATGCGCTAAAATATGCATGCACTTAAAAATTTGCCTTTTTGAAAATTGATATTTTCATATTTATAAACCCTGTTTAAATTATTTAAACAGCCTTTCAAATTAAGAAATGTATACATAAAAATTGTTCAACATTGTCTAAGAGCTGACTAACTTAGACTTACTTAGCCTTACCTCCGACTAAAGTGACATTTCTTCCAATTTAACAAGCCATTTTTCTAACTTGTTACACACAGTCTAACTAGACAAATGTTTAACTTCTTGACGACTGTTTAACTAGACAACTGTTTAATTAAACGACTGCATAACTAAACAATTGTCTCTTTAGACATTAACTAGACGACTCTATAACTCGTCAACTCTCTGCATAGACAACTGTTTATCTGGACAAGTGTTTAACTAGACAACTGTTTACCTAGACAAGCGTTTAACTAGACAACTGTTAAACTTGACCACTGTTATATTGACAACTGTTTAACTAGACAACTGTCTTACTAGGCAAGCGTTTAAATAGACAACTGTTAAACTTGACAACTGTTTAACTAGACAACAGTTTTACTAGACAAGTATTGATCTAGACGACTGTTGAACTAGACAACTGTTTAACTAGACAACTACATATTTATCTAGACGACTGTTAAATTAGACAATCGTCTGCCTAGACCACTGTCTAAAAAAAAAAGATTGTGTGTACTGACGTACGCGCGGTTGAAGTAAAACTTCTTTTTCCTCAAGCAAAGCTTCTGTAAGATTATAACCTACGAACAAACATTTTGTATTCTAAAAACATGTCGCTGTCTTTGACGGATAACGTGACATTTGACGTCACTGACACTGCATAGAAATTTTTTTACCCCCAACGCCAGAAAAGAAGTTTTACTTTAAAAAAACATCAAAAAGATATTTTTGTCTGTTTGTTTGTTTGTTTGTTTTTTTTTGTTTTTTTAAAGGATAGTGGTTTCTGCTTGTTAAATTGGTCGACCACATAATTCACAAACATTTTGTATTTTTAAAACATGTCGCTGTCTTTGACTGATAACCTGACGGTTTGACATGTCACTGACAGCTGCATAGAGAATTTTTTACCACCAACGCCGGAAAATAAGTTTTACTTCAAAAAATTGAATGTGCGCGCCTAGCCTTAAATGAAATCGAGAAGAAAAGTACAAAACTCCCATGCCACTTGACAAGCAAGTTGCCTCGCTTTGTTTGTATTACCCTAGGGCTGCACGTGCAAGTATTGGCAAGCATGTTGTAATCTTGTAATGTACACAAGCATTTTTTATTAACCCGTACAAACCCGAGCAACTTAGTAGTCACCTGGCATTAATTCAGTATCCAGGCAACTTGGAAAGCAAGTACACTGACAGCGGTACTCTTGTAAAATTAATAATTAAAGTATTTGATTGATTAGTCAGGTGACGTTCAAATTTATAAATACCAAAACAAATGTCGGTGGCGTGTGCGATTAAGCGAATAAATATTATTAAAAAGTATAATTTCAAAACTTTCAGGCAACCTGATGGTCATATGGCATGCTGCCTATGACAGCAAGAATACAAATGGTAGTGGATATACCCAACTTTTTGGCCAGTACTTTGTATGCGAGGGTTAGGTGTTGGTAAAATTTATTTGGATTGCAATATGCTTGTCAATAATTATTCGTGTTGCATAGCCATTGCGCGTCTGAACCTATAGTTTTATGTTTATCTTTGTTTTGTATTCGTTTCGTAAACTTAGTTAGCTTATTAAAAGAAAGACGACACAGCTTTTTTAGGTAGGTATTTAAATTTATTTTTCTTTCATCGCCGATGCGTTCGTGTTCAAATTCAAGATCAGACTAAAAACATAATGAGTAGAAAAATTATATACATAAAATGAATGTAACAAGGAAAATGATTAAAAGATTAAGATATGAGTTAGAAGAGTACAAACATAAAAATGATATTAGTAAAAAGATTTTTACTTGTCAGTTTGACTTTCTGTGCCTTTTATCTTCGACATACCGGCCTCCTCTGAAACACCCGTTTCTGAATTATCTTCTGCGAGCAGGATGCAGATTTTCTGAATTGGTCGCTGTCGATAAAATGTTCGACCTGTTACCTTATCATAGTGTTTCGTCGTAACAACTCGAACCAGTTCATCTTCGCCTGGATGGACAGCAGTTATCCGGCCAATACACCACTGTGTCGGTGGCAAATTTTCGTGTTTAATTGCCACAATATCACCAACTTTGACGTTTTCTTCTGCGTTGCGCCACTTACTTCTTTGCTGTAGTGTTGTTAGGTATTCCTGGTGCCAACGTTGCCATATTTCTTCAGTCCACCGCCGCACTAAATTCCATTCCTTGATGCGATTCAATGGTAAATTCATGTATGTGGGTTCAGGTAGCGCAATGATGGGACCACCCGTAAGAAAATCGGCTGGGGACAATGCTAATTTTTCGTCCGGATCGTCATATAAAGCCATTAATGGTCTGGAGTTTAAGCAAGCCTCAATACGTATTAGCAAGGTGTTGAATTGTTCGTAACTCATAGTTTGATTTCCAACCACTCGTACGATGTGCCTCTTCACTGACTTGACAGCAGCCTCCCAAATCCCACCTTGATGTGGTGCTGCTGGCGGTATAAAACACCATGTTGTTCCACGATGCGCCAATTGTTGCTTTACGTGCTCGTTCTGCCATGCTTCTAGGTCCTCTTGGAGTCGACGATTTGCACCCTGGAAATTTGTGCCGTTATCTGAATGAAGTTGCTCGCACGGTCCTCTTCTACTGGTGAATCGTGCAAATGCGTTTAGGAATGCTTCCGTTGATAAATCCGTCGCCAGTTCAATATGAACCGCTTTTGTCGCCAAGCATACAAAAATGGCCGCGTAGGTCTTGGTTGTTGTCTTCGATCGTTTTGCTCCTAATCGTAACAGGAATGGACCGCAATAATCTACGCCTGTTATGAGAAATGGACGATGTCGAGTAACACGATGCTTTGGTAAGTCACCCATTCGCTGCTTCGCTACCGTACCTCGTTGTAAGCGACATGGCACACATTTGTGTATGCATGATTTCACAAGTGCCCGGCCTCCTATTATCCAATGCGTTTGTCGAATGATCTGCAGCATCAATTGAACACCACCATGTAAAGTCTCACGATGTACTTCAGCAACAATCATAGAGGCTAGTCTGCCTTCTTTCGATAAGATGATTGGAAACTTTTGATTCGCGTCCAATGTTGCCCGTTTGATTCGGCCACCAACTCGCAAAATGTTATTTTCATCGAGAAATGGATTCAATGAACTGAGTGTGCTGGAGCCTGATAAGTTCTTCGCCTGATTGCATAACTCGATTTCACGTCTGTACCATTGCCTTTGATCTAAACGTGTCAATACTTGCATTGCATGATGTAATCTTTCCACGCTGCATATGTCGGAACCATATGTAATACGCTTCTTACTGCCAGCATAAAGAGCGTAAAGAATATACGCCATCATCCGTTTTATCTTCGTGAGGGAATTCGTTCGATCCAGGAAATTAATCGTCTGGCCATCTGGTCGTCTCGTCAAGAGCAAGCCTGTGCGTTCTATGCGTGTATGTGTCGAAACCGGTAGCCTTTCTTCTTTTCGTAAGTGTTGCAGATCATCTGGTGAGCATAATGGTTCGCCTGACGTACTGTATAGATCGCCTTGTTGGAGAAAGTCAGGGCCCGTCCACCAGAGTGTATGAGCCTGTAGCTGTGAAGGCGATAGTCCTCTACTAGCGCAATCCGCTGGATTATGTTTCGTGGGAATATGATGCCATGTTGAGGGTTCACTATGCTGTTGAACGTAACTCACCCTGTTCGCTACGTATGGCTTAAATCTGACCGGAAGTTGCCGTAGCCATGCTAGCACTATTGTTGAGTCGGTCCACAGAAAATATTCCAGATTCAACATCTCCATTGCCTCTCGTACCGTGTTCATTGTAGTCACTAATAATTGTGCTCCGCAAAGCTCGAGCCTTGGAATTGAGACCGTCTTCACCGGTGCTACTCTGGTCTTAGATGTGAGCAAATGAACGGTTGCCATTCCTGTCTCGTCTATGGTCCGAACATAAATCACGGCCGCATATGCGTGTAGTGATGCATCGCAGAAACCATGTAGGGTTGTTTGCTGGCCTGGATGAATTCCAATATGTCGTGGTATCGCCAGGTTTGATAGTTGGAACAAGCCTTGACGAAAAGTGAACCACTCGCTGAGTAGATCATCTGGCATTTCCTCATCCCAACCAATGCCTGCCAACCACAGCCTCTGCATAAATATTTTTGCTTTAATGACGACTGGTGCTAACAGTCCCGTTGGATCGTAAAGTTTCGCAATGTCGCTGAGACACTTACGTTTAGTGCGTGTTATTGCCTCATCCAAGGTGATTTCGAATGACAGCATGTCAAACTCATTGTCCCATTGTAAGCCTAAAATAGACGTTTCTTTTGGGTTTATTAGCAATGGGGGCTTACCTGAATTGCTTTCGCCATTTATTGCTTGTATAATTGCCTTGATGTTAGATTGCCACTTTCGTAGATGCATATGACCTTGCTGTAAGATACAATCAACATTCTTCGATCGACGGATGGCGATCGCTGGAGTGGGAGCGCTGGAAAGGTAGTCATCAACGTAAAAATCTTTCTCGATGCTGCGCCTCGCCGCAATTGCCTCCATTTCCGGTTTGATAATAGTGTAATTATCCCGAGCACATTGATGAAGTGTGCGCACTGCCAAGTATGGCCCAGAACGTGTGCCATAAGTCACCGTTGTTAGCCGATAAGTTTTTAGTTGATCGGTAGGATTCTCTCGCCATAATATTAGCTGCCACTTTTGATGATTTGGATTCACCAGTACCTGGCGAAACATTTTCTCAATGTCCGCCACAATTGCAACACGATAAAGCCTGAATCGTAGAATAATATTCGCCAATTTGTCCTGTATTACTGGACCAATATGTTGTGTGTCGTTGAGTGACACACCGTTGTCTGACTTCGCTGACGCGTTGAACACAACACGAAATTTGGTTGTGACTGCGTGGTGAGGAATGTAGTAGGCCTGGGCATCGTTACTCGCCTCTTCGTATAACATCATATGACCTAATGCCTCGTACTCTTTCATAAATGCGACGTATTTCGCCAATAGATCGGGATCAGAATGCAGTCGCTTCTCGTTTCTGTAAAACTGCTGCGTTGCCATTCGACGTGAGTCACCAAGCTTCGGTTCTTCTGTTAAAAAGGGTATGCTAACCACATACCGGCCATTTTCTTGTCGCTGCACTGTTTCTTTATATCGCTGTTCACATTCGTCAATCGCCTGGCCCTTGACTTCTGAAAAGGTTGGTTCTTCTAATTGCCAGAATCGTATAAGAGCCTCCTCTAAATTTTCGTTGCCTCGTGTGTGCATACTTTGTGCCAAATTACACTGTATCAAATTGACTGGGCCTGATACTACCCAACCCAGATGTGTATTCTGCGCATGGGGTTGGCCTGCTTCACCATTGATGAGTCCGTCTTTAACAATTAGACCCCAAACATCGCATCCAATCAATAGATCTATTTCGCCTGGATTACCGAAATTTGGGTCGGCCAGAGGTAAGCCTTGTAAATGGTGCCATTTATCCATGCATATACGATAAGCAGGCAAATCTGCTGTAATTTTAGTCAAGACGAAAGCATTTACCTGAATCGAAAAATCTGCTTCATATCGAGATCGTAGCTGTAATTTTGCTACACCTCGTGTTGTTGGCCCTTCTACATCACCTGCACCAGCGATGATCATGTCAAATTTCTGCCTTTTGATTCGCAGCTGCTGCATACATCGTTCTGTAATAAAAGTGATTTGCGAGCCTGTATCGCATAGCGCACGAGCCGTAATGGGATTGCCTTGACTATCGAGTAAAATTGTAGTGGCGGTTGCCAACAACGTAGTGTGACCATTGTATACGAATGATGTCACAGCTGGGGCCTTATTGAGTCATGCTGAAGTTTGTGGTTGCGATGGTGCCACCGAAGCAGCCGTTGTCGTAGTAGATGATGTCGTCTTCGTGCGACATAAAATTGTGTGGTGCATCCCTTGACATTGTCCACATCTACGTTTTGATAAGCAAGCTCGTGTTGCGTGACCAGGAGTCAGGCAATTATAGCATAAATTAGAATCTTTTATCTTACCGAATCTCTCCGATGGGGTTAATGATTCTAGAGCTGGACAGCGTCCAATGTAGTGGTCACCATTGCAGTAATAACAATGACCACGATCTGCTGTCGGCAAGTTGGATCGTGTCAGCCTCTGAGTTGTGCCTGCATTCGTACTCGTGTGTGCCTTTGGATTAGATGTAGATCGTTTATTGTAGCCTGCATTATTCATTCTTTCTGCCATCGCACCTCCCATGTGGTCAAGACCTCGTGCTCTACCCTCGATGAATGCTAGTAATTCTGCCAATTTTGGGAGCTCTGTTCCTTTCAACTGCATTTCCCAATGTATGATAGTTGTCCTTGGGAGTTTTGACACCAAAATGTGGACAAGGATGTCGTCCCACGTCTCAACTGGTCGTTTCATTGCCGCTAATGAGCGTGTAGTTTCATTGGTAATGTCGACTACTCGACGCAAGCCTGTATTGGTCTCCTTCTCAATAGAATCCATATTAAGGAAAATATTTAAATGGGCCGACACAATGAGACGGTCGTTGTCGTATCTCGCTTTTAATGTCTGCCATGCTGATTCGTAATTATCATCGGTTGGTAGAAAGCCAGCTACTACCTGAGCAGCTGAGCCTTTCAGTGCTCTCATAAGCCTGGTGTATTTGGCAGCTGTTGAAAGATGCTCTTTCGAATGCACCATTGCCTCATACATATCACGGAATGCAATCCATTTGTTGAATTCTCCATGAAATTCGGGAATAACAATTTTCTCGAGACGTAAATCGTTCAAATCGCTTTGTTGACCGTGTGCTGGTCGCCTCATACTTACATCCGACGCCTGCTGCTCCTGCATAGCCAAATCGATTGCACCCGCAAGCATGGCCTTCACCTTTGTGTATTTTTCCTCCACATCTTCGAACAAAGTTGTATGTGCATCCATCTCGCCATCCTGCGCACCACCGACCAAAATAAAGTGTGCATCCATAAACCGTGTGAAATGGCCTTCTAAATTGTCCAAAGTGGCACGTTTCAAAGCTAGGTCTAGCTCAGTCAATTGTCCATCCTTCAATTTTATCGCCAACTTCGAAATAGCCGTCACAGCACTCATCCGTAGATTTAATTCAGCCATATTCTCTTCAAATTATCTAAGTTTTTCTTTATTTAAGTTTAAACTTTACGCCAGCTCGCAAATTGAAGTCGAGGAGCCAAAAATAAAAAACTAACTAACAAGGAAACAACTATTGTCCCGCCTCTATGAGCGTTCTTAAAAAACAACCGTTTGCCTTATGTACTTCTTGTTCTCGTACGATTGATGGAAAAAAAAACTTCTATCGTTCTCCGTTATTTGATTCTGCAGGGGAATTGATCACTGTATTTGTTGCCTGTGTATGTATATATGTACATATGAACCGTATGAGCGCAACCGTTCGCCTACACAACATTCGATTGCTTTTTTATTTTGATATATAGGTAGAACTTCGTAAGTTTCGTAGTTTTTTATTCAACCACTGTTGAATTTTCCTCACAGGAGGCACCAAAAAATGTTTTGTATTCGTTTCGTAAACTTAGTTAGCTTATTAAAAGAAAGACGACACAGCTTTTTTAGGTAGGTATTTAAATTTATTTTTCTTTCATCGCCGATGCGTTCGTGTTCAAATTCAAGATCAGACTAAAAACATAATGAGTAGAAAAATTATATACATAAAATGAATGTAACAAGGAAAATGATTAAAAGATTAAGATATGAGTTAGAAGAGTACAAACATAAAAATGATATTAGTAAAAAGATTTTTACTTGTCAGTTTGACTTTCTGTGCCTTTTATCTTCGACAATCTTTGAATGCAGCCATTTGAAATATGTAAATTCTAAATCGTATCCAACTTCATGTTATAATTACTTTGTATTCTAAAAACATGTCGCTGTCTTTGACGGATGGCGTGACGGTTTGACATGTCACTGACAGCTGCATAGAAATTTTTCTACCCCCAACGCCGGAAAAGAAGTTTTACTTCAAAAATCTAATAAACTGTAATTGTTCAAATTGGAAAGTCTCCAGTCCAAAGACACTTACAATTTCAACCATTAAAATATTCTCCATTTGATTGCGAAAAAGATCAATGAGTTTAAAAATCTCTCCATTTTTTATTTATCTCAGTGTAGAAATCTGCTTCGTTAGTGCGACACTGATATTGCAACTTTTCTGTCTGCGATTGGAAAAGTGCTGGTGAGGTCTCCTTTAAGTTCAATAACTGCACAATAAATCTCCATATTGTAGTAAAAACGATCATAATAACGGTTTATAGAATAACGATGCTGTCCAATGTAGTTGATGCAACCAATAGACCGAACAAAAAGACACATAAATTTAAATCCTCTCGATTGGCCCCCGCCTGCCACCCGTCCCAAAAACAGAAGCCACATGTAGAGCTCTGTGATGCAAGTTTTATTTTTGTGTTTAAACTTGCAACTGCCCCAAGACCTCATGTGTGGTTTTGTTGGGAACGTGAGTGATGGTTAATGTGCGTTCTGTCCAAAATGGCAACAAATAATATTACTAGCAAAAGTGATTTAATGGCATGTGGCGTATCTTTTAAATGGCTTAGGAACCCTCTGAATGGATGTTGTATAAAAAGGATTAGTTGGTCCGGTCGTTTCGAATGTTTCTAAATTTGATGCGAAAAGAGCGAAAGTTGGCCAGCTTTGTGGTCTGAAAGTGTTTTTTGTTTTTTTTAGATTTTCCATCGGATAAGGTGAGTTAGGAAGGACTTTCACTTGTGCGCCAGTTAAATAAAAAAAAATAATAATAAAAAAGCATCTTCGAGAGGAACAAACTTTAACTGGGTAGCAGGTTTCATTTTGCTTTTGTACGCCAGCCTTCACTTGGCATAATATTATGTCCTATGGCCTTGCGATATTTGTGTTAGATGGAGTTCCTTGACCTGGCTGAGGAGGAGGATTATCTAATATGAATATAAAATTTTAAAATAGTTTTTGTTAGAATCTTCTTTATAAACTATAAAGGACCTAATAGAGAGACTTTCAAAAAAGGACCTCATGATGATTTGTTGGACTTCGAGTGAAAATGACATATTAAGATACAAATTTTAAGTAAAATTCACAATTTTACATTCCACCAGCTTCATTTTCAAAGGAAATGAATTTTCACAAAGTGAAAACACTCAGCATACTTTTTCAGTTTCTCTTGCAAATATGGCCTTAAAATGATTATGGAACGTAAATTAGAAAATTAGAAATTTTGTGCTTAGGATTTTTCACTTCATTACTCATCTTGGCCGTTCGGACACTGCCGAAAATTTTAGGTTCCAACTATTTTTTAGTGAAATTCACAATTTTGTATTTCACCAGCTTCTATTTCGAAAAAAATTCACAAAGTGAAAATACTTTGTTTACTTATTCTCAGTTTCGCTACATGATATTGCGTCCAAGAGCTTGTGGAATAATACGAATTTGGAAATTTGGCGCAAAAATGATTGTGGAACGTAAATTAGAGAATAAGAAATTTTGTGCTTGGGAGTTTTCACTTCATTTCTTAATTTAGCCGTTCGGACACTGCCGATAAATTCTAGATCCCCTTCATTTCTGCTAACATGCACCAATGAATGATTAAGAGTTCTAAGGGCAGTTTTGGCTCTCAACGAACCATTGGTCTCTAATTTGGTTATTAATTTTTAGTTTTCAAACAGTTTTCAAGGCATAGAAAAGAAGTTTAAATTTTCACAATCCACAACTTAAATTATGTAAGTAAACGAAATTTCTTTTCTAACAAATTTTAAAATTTTCAATGGCTTTTTATGGATTTCACACACTGGTTAAAGGCGGTGAAATTAAAGATTTCGCGTGAAAAGAGAAAAATTCACTTCTAACATGAAAATCAAAAATTTAAATCTAATTTTTAAAAGTTCTTCAATTTTTCTACCAAAAGAAGAAATAATGAAGAAAATAACCTCTGCCATTTAAGAACTAGATATGGGCTAGTTCAATGAAAAATAAAATATTAATAGGTGAACGTGAAATGTTCGACTTATTTACAAACTTCAACCTTTTCGGAATTACTTTTGTTTCTCATTTTACTAAACATGGTGAAATCAAAAAAAAAAAAATATTTGAAAAAATTGTAGAATGTATGTAGAATGCATTTCTGCCCAAAAGCGGGCAAATATTTCCATGTAGAACGAAAAGGTCTTAGACCTTGTTAGTTCATCGTCTTTTCTTCTCAAAACTTTTGAGCGCATTGACACTAGAAGTTTGTCTTCGGATCAGCACGGGAAATCGGTAGAAACAGTTCTTCTGGTAAAAATCATCCAATACTCCCTCCATCATAAACAGTATACTATGGTTGCCTTCCCTGATATACAGGGCGCTGTTAACAACGTTGATAGAACTGCAATCGCGTCTACACTATCCCCTCTGAATGTAGAAGGTTCGCTTGAAGAATTTATCAATCAAATGCTAACTAGCAGAACTATTAATTCAAAGCTGGGCGATTTTTCTGCAAGAAGACCTGTTAGTAGAAGGATGCCGCAAGGCGGTGTCCTATCTCCACTTCTTTGGAGTTAGTATCGAATGAGCTGCTGAGATATCTAGAAGCAAACAAACTGCTGCAAACATAGCTATTTATCTAAAATCGAAGTGGATCAATAATTAAATTGGCCACTCCATCATTCTGACCTCATTCGGTTCATTTTCAAGCAGCATCGATTGCACCATTCTTCAGATTAAATTTGATAAAAACTTCAGGTTATCATCCCTTCTAGAGAAATCTGACAGAACATGGCATTTCTAGAAGATAATTAATGACTAATGACGGGATTGTTGGAGAACTCTACTGTATCTACCCCCTAATATATATATACACCCTAAGACCCTTGAAAACGTATAAATTCAAAATTAGACAAAGATAGAGGTACAATTTATAGACATTCCTATCGATCAAGCTTGCAAAATCCTTTCATGAAGACTAATTTATGTACATTTTGATGGAACCGCAATAGTCATTCATTATTATTTCAGCCTCGATCAGTAATTAATAGTTTTTCAAACGCTTAAATAAAATCTATCCTTGAGGCAATCTAAAGCCTCTCTAATGAAAAGATTCAATCAATATGATGGCATAACATAAACTTTGCTGTAAGTTTAACTTAAATCACAAATGTTACAACTTACTGTCCAATATCCCAGCCCCTGAGGCGGGACAAGTTTTTGTATTTTGTCTATTATGTACTTATATCATAGTTCGTTAAATTTTTCATAGAACTGGAAATCAACTTAAGCGTAGGTAGACTGATTTTAAATTTCAAATGCACTCTTATGAGCTTAGTGCAGTGGCGTAGCGAGGCGGGGGCAAAGGGGGCACAGGCCCCGGGCGGCACTTGGCTTGGGGGCGGCATTTTGCTGCAATTTTTCTAAATACGTTAATGTAAATGGTTTTTATATGTTATGTTTTTATATTTTTTCTAAGCTAAGTGTAAGCTTACTTTTGTAACAAATTTTAATTGTGAAAAAATATACTGTCCTTTTCGGAAATATATTTTTTCCTTTTGAGCTGGAAGTTTCGTGTGTGTGCGTAGGACGTACATAGGTACATAATATAAAAGATTTTCGCGCCACGGTTTTGCTGTCGGCAATGATACACGTCTTTCTCTTGTTTTTTTTTTTGTTGTTGTTATTGTGTCATCGTCATGTTGTGTCTGAGATGTGTATTCCGCCATGGAATTGTGAAGTACAATGATCGACAACGACTCTGATTTGGAACAGTAAATGATTGTTTCGTTCTATGTGTGTCCTGGTGCAAAACTTGTTCGTTTGCCTTCTTTCGACTACCACTCATGAGCAGCGTTTGAATATAACTCCAATCGGAGTAAATAACTTCAATTTTACGAAATAAAATAGATCTACTTCGTTACTCTGTTTTTTAAGATTAAGGTAGGTATTAATTTTTTTCCACACTGAAAAATTCAAAATTTCTTTAGCCAAACCACATGAAAGGGAATGACCACTGCGTAAATAAATTTTGCAACCAACTCTGACCCTGAATTACTAAATCTAAATCTACTCCAGAAATTTTCAATTCCTTTTATTTTTTTATAAGTCTGCTCCAAAATTTTACTACTGCGCTGCGGTTCGAACTCTGCTCGTAAGGCTAGAAGTTGAGACAAAAACATTCGATGTGAGTTGGCTCATAAGAGTGCATGTATTCGTATATTGTTGTATCTTTTATCTAAGGTGTGTTAGTCAGTTGTAACAAAATTAGTTGCAGTTTAACATTTATCTTGTCTGTGTTTCGTGTGTTGTGAAATTTTTTTTAAAATTGTGTGTACGGGTATAGTATCTACCTACATAAGCGCAAGAGATTTTCATTTTACCCCTTTGGATTGATTACATAAAGTAAGTTAATTGATGAAACGAAATACCTAGCTGATGGCTCGGAAATAATCCATTGATTTTTCAGAGTTGAAACCCCCGTTTGGCTTTATTAATATTGTTTTCTGCATGTCTCAAGAACCATAAGTTCCATAAAAAACATTTTCTCACATTTTGGTAAAAAATTGAGTTCTCTATTTTTTACCGAGAAATCGAAAGTTAATAAGTTATTATTAAAAATAGAGAAACGATTTCAAGAAAAAATTTTTTAATAAATTAATCAATAAAAGTTAAATGATTTTTACTTGCGATATATACATAGGTAGGTACTATATTGCAAGTTATGGATTCGTAAAAAAATCAAACTCGACATTTTGATCAAAGTTGACATCGTAATCTCTATGATTACGATGATAGCGAAGTTGAAAAAAGTAGGTCTTGCAATTCTGTCTGTCTGTCCTTTCGGCTGCAGCCTAAACGACTCGGTCGATTTTCTTTAAACTTGGTACCTAGCGTTTTTTGGGCATTTTTATACCAAAAATAACGGTAGGTTCCTGTCGTACAATTTTTTTTAGCAAAAAATGAAAATCTTATTTTTTTCAAAAACGTTCCCACAACTTAAAAAAAAAAATCAGTAATTTTTTTACAAAAAGGCTACCATTTTATAAAAAAAATCCTAAAAATGGTTATAAATGTTACCTCATAGAACCATTTCTTTGACTTTCGATTTTCTCAAAAAATTTCTATCGTCTAATAAAAGTATCTCTCATGGAACCATTTTTTTTCGACTATCTCATTATCTGCTCAACCGATTTCAATGATTTTTTTTAAACAAGAGCTCCTGTTTGAATAATATTGCATATCAGAATTTTCAAAAAATCAAATTTTGGATTAAAAAAAATTCGATATTTCAAAAATGGGTGGATAGTTTTTTTCAAAATTAATCTTTAACTCCGCATTAATAAGTACTAAAAAATGGCGTACCATTTTATTTTTAATATTTTCAAAATTTTATATACATAAATGTACATACCTACATATACCTCATATAAAAACCGATTTTTAAATAATAAATCAGACGGTGTACATCGCGTTGGTGTCAAATCAATTTCAGATTTTAAAAGATAAATCCAGTTTTGAACACTTTAATTTTGATGGGCTGTTGTGAAATATGTTTAAGTTAAAAATAATCCTTGGCCAATATTTCTGTTTCTTCATTTCTTCATATAGGTATAATAATTATTACTATAAATATAAGAATAATAATAATTAAAAGCAGTGTGGGTTGATTTTTTTTTTAAGACCGGGTTTATTTTTTAGCAGTCATCACCCGATTAGACACCTCTATCTACATAATATAATATAAATAAATATAATAAATCTGTGAATAAAAAATTAAATTATAACAAGGTAAGTTAAGTAGCTGTTTCACTTTGATGCTAGGGGCGGCAAAATTGGCTCTGCCCCGGGCGGCAAAAACCCACGCTACGCCACTGGCTTAGTGATTAAATTTTAAGCATAAGAAATTGTAAGTGATATTTTGGTGGGACAAATGGAGTGAATTAAACTGCCATGTTTGTTTGAACAATGTACAAATCAATTCGCAATGGTTCCCTTTTATTAAATGACTTGTTCAAATATAAACTCATTAAAATTTTAATGGTTAAAATTTGTACTTAAGAAATCATTTGCTTCTTGAAGGAAATAGGGTAGGAGTCAAATTGCGAAAATCATTTTTGGCAATTTATCATTAACGCATTTGATGCCTACATTATCATTAAGCGTTTTTTTTCATTTAAATTATTTCACATCTAATGAAAGCTTAGATAATTTATTTTTAGCAAGTTTTCAATAAGCAGTATTACTCTATTTCGCAAAAATATATAATTTCGAAAGACGTCCGATTTGTGTTATGCTATTTAATCGAATCAATTTGCTTTCGGTTACCTTCAAATTATATTATTAGAGATATTCAAAATTGATTTTGTGGGGTTTTGTTGAAAAATCTAACATTCGCGTCATAACCCCTTGAGTGCGCGCTAATTATATAAACAGTGTTTTCTTTTCTAATTTCTATAAAAACCGAAGACGTTTGCGAAATGAATAATTGCGAAGTATTTTCGACCTGTGCTAAATAACAATTTCCTAACTTCCCAAAAACTGATTTACAGAATAGTGAGCTTGGACAACAACTGCAACCATGAATAAATGCTTCATCAATCAGATTGAGAATCGCTTGTGTAGGTACCTGTTTTTTTCATCAAAATTTATTTCAAACATCAAAGTTTGCAATTGCTGAAATTAATGTTTAAAAGTTTCGCAAATTTATTCAATCGCAAAATTATTCATAGTTGTTGAATAAATTTGCGAAATATTTAAATACTAATTTAAGCATTGCGAACTTTGATTTTTTAAATGAATTTTGATGAAATTGCAGTAAAAATTAAGTACACAAGCGAATTCACAATCTGATGAAGCATTTATTCATGGTTGCAGTTGTAGTTGTCTGATAAGGTTTCAATGTGGGTTGCGTGAAGAATAGTGAAGATAGTATTGGGGCCAATTCAATTCATTTTGTTGCTGCCAGTAGGAATTAGCCAGTATATAGGAATGTCTTTTTGGTAGGTTGATATTTCGAAATTTCTTGATTGATACTTCTAGAAACAGTTTTGACTTCTCTATCTGCAAATTCAATACCTTTGACACCCATTTGATCTGGTACCTTAAAGAATTGTAAACGGTTTCTTACTTTAAGAATTTTGTCACTTGTTTTGCTGATGGTATTTGATCGATTATTGCAGCCTGGGTTGAGAGACTGTCAGTGCAAATGACCATGTTGTTTCTGGATTTTAAAGCTATTCCCGTAGCTTTTAAATTTGATAAGGATTCAGCAAAAAAATTATGAGGGTAGTTTTTCTGTAGAAAATACATTAGTAGAGTAGTGGAGTCATTAATTGCGAAACGCGTGTCTTCATCGCTCTTGGAACCGTCAGTCTAGAGAACAACCCAATGGATTTCGATGTATGTATTTATCAATTCATAGAATTGTTGAAGATATTTTTTCTTGGGAATTGAGTCTTTCTTATATCTGAAGAGTTCTGTTTTGATTGAATCTCTTCAAAGTAACCAGGTTGGATGTGTCTAAATTTCTACTTTTCTAACCTTTAATGGGCCAAGGCCTTAGTTTCGAGCAAACATTAAAGCGGTATAGAGGACAGATGTGTTTTAAGAATTTTCGATCGACTAAGGGTTTTGTTTTCGTCGGAATGAATGGGGTAACTAAATTAATCGTAGATTTTGGCAAGAAATCATGATGTGTGGGGATTTTTGTTCTCTTCGATTAATGGAAAACCTCCTTCTGCAAGCAAATTTATCTATTGAGCTGGTTCTAAAAGCTTTAAGGTTGGTTTCTGTAGCTGTGTGGTAAGATGAATAAAGCAATTGAAGATTATATTTAACAGACTTTCCTTTATAATTTTAAACTAAGCTTCAGAAAACCAATTTCAAGATTGTACACTATTAATTACTGTACAGGGTGGGTCACTTCCTAATTCCTGATTTCCTAATTTAAAGTGATAATAACTTTTATAGATTTGGCTTAAGAATCACAAAGTATGATTAATAGAGTTTTTTTTGGGGCTCAGTATGGAATATAATGTCCACAGAGACGGACTCATTCTAGAGCGTTTTCCATAACACTTCGTAAGACACCATTTTCAAAAAAAAAAAAAGAAGAAACTTCCATTTACTATTCAATGGTCTAACTAATTTGTAGTCGAATTTTTTTTTAAACTCCATAGTTTCTTTTTAAGGTTTTAGTTTTTGAGAAAATTGGATATTTCAAAATCAAATTTTTTTCCTCAAAAATCTTCTTTATTTTTTTTACTCAATTCAAACTACAAGAGACTCCTCTAAGCTTTGTCATAAATCACCCGTATATCCTCCTGGGCCTATTTTTGTATTCTCTAATTTCTCGAAATTTCTGCAATCAGTGTTGCTAAAATAAAACCTGATTCGAACCACATTAATTAAAATGGATCTAAGAGATAAGATGGCCTCCCCTCTTTGCCTGAAATATGTAAGCTTTGTTTTGAAGGTTTATATTTTAGGTATATCTGCCAAATCCTCCTTGCCAATCTATGTTGTACGAGTACCTTTCAACCGATAACCGATAACCCATCAGTATTACCTTGATCACAACTTCGGACATTCTGTTAATTTCGGAAATTCTTTCCTTAGCCGCACTTCACGAATGTGGACTGCTTTACCCGACTCATTTTAATATTCAGTCATTCAAAAACAATTAGCATCGGTATCCCCACTTAGATCCTTTCCAACTTTCCTAAATCGTCCAACTGCCGACGTACTGCGAAGTTCGGAGATTTTTTCTTTAGCCGCACCTCACGAATGTGAACTGCTTTACCCGACTCATTATAATATTCAGTCAATCAAAAACAATGAGCATCGGTATACCGTATTTAGATCCTTTCCAACTTTCTTAAATCGTTAAACTTCGGACGTACTACTAAGTTCGAAAATTCTTTCTTTAGCCGCACTTCACGAATGTGGAATGTTTTACCCAACTTATTTTGATATTCAGTCATTCAAAAACAACGAGAATCGGTATCTTCTTTTAAATCCTCTCCAACTTTCCTAAAGGTTCGCACTATTCTCAAACATTTTAAGGGCAGTCATAATCCCTTTAGTGCGCCCAAAATTATAAAAAAAACTATAGTCAAACCAGGTTTTGAGTTTTCGTGACTTAATTTTGCAACTTAGGTTTCCAGCTCATTTAACTATGAAGGATACCTCGTATTCTCATTTTTTTCTAAGGGTGTTTATCTTCAGTTTTAGTTAAAATCCTATCCATCTTTCAAATGTGAAGGTTTACAGCCTGAGGAGCCTCGCACACTCAGCTGAATCTTGACAACAAGGTTGCCAAAACTCTAAAACAAACTCAATGATTTTGATCTCCAATTATTTATTATTACACTGAAATCATAACTTCCCAGGCCTATTGCTCATGCATAATTTGAGAAAATGAAAAATATTCAAAGGTCAAGTTGATTTCCAAAAAGTCAATAAATTTAAAGCTTCAAACAATCCCATCAAATCTTTCGTTTCAATTAAATTCAAAGGTACGAGTATAAACCTTTACCTAGCAGAACGTTCATGATGTGATATGCTCTTGACATAATTTTTCTCCTTTCAATTTATTTAAGTAGCTTGAAGCATAAAAATGAAAGTGACTTCGCACTACATGCATAACTCTACGCTCCCATATAATTATTATCCGACAGAACCTACATAATTTATCATCTCAATTTAAAAAAAAAAAATAAATAAAAAATCATATGAAATTCCTCTGTCATAAGCACGCAAGCAATAAATCACAAAAAATTAAGCTCGCGTCACATCAAACAACTTCAATATAAAACCGACATTTTTTTTAACCCCCTGTATTCACGACAAATTGTTTTTGAAACAAAAACAAAACATACGAGTATCATCCACGATTTGACTGTGAATATTTAAAAAAAAATATGAAAATAAAAATATTTATCGCTCACGCTCTCATTACGCAATAAAAACAACAAAAGTGAAATTTGCATAAATGAATGTGTTCAGTGCAGTAGGTATGTTGCACACGCAAGCATGCACAGCACATAATATATATATATTTTCTCGTATAACGGTAATCATTCTGTAGTAAGTGAAATTATTATTTCCATTCCAATGAACCAAAGTCAATTGGCCAGAGAGTATTTTTGAGAACATTTTTCATTCACATTTCACCCAAAATTATGATTGTCAAATAATTAATGACATTTGCAGACAATATTTACCTGTCAGCTGTCAAAAAATCGTGTAAACTTACATCAAATTTTCTGTCAATTTTTATAGTGATTGGCACTTTCGTTAAGGTTTTTGGTGTTAAATTGCGCCGCAAACTTTCACTTCAAGACAGACAAGTGGACATTTAACAACTTGACTGTCAAAACCCGAAAGGGATCAATTTAAATAAAAAAAAGATGAAATACTGCAGTTTGAAAGAGAAACCAGGCTGCGCCCGCCCTGGCCACGAGCCAAATTAAATTGACCAAGTGACGAGAAAAATAAGAAGCGGGATAAGAGGTGGCAGACGAAGCCAACTGACCAAGGGCAGGGCAAGGTTCGTTTATAGATATGACGGTCACTTGTCGAAGTTGTTTTTGTATAATGACTGAGTTTGCACTTTAAGGTACGTCCACAATTCCGGTCAAACTCGGGAGAAAGCTTAATTTTATTTTTTGCAGACATTTTTTCTACAAAGTCAACATTTCTCAAAGAAGGTGTATGTTTCCTACAGAATCTGAGAAATAATAATAATGTTTGGCTTGGTTGGAGGCGTGGCAGGGAAAATGTATTTATCGAATTGTTGGAAATGTGAGGTAAGGTATATAATATTGATTGAGAGTTGAACTATTTCGCAGAAACGGAAAACAAAATTATAGTGCATCTCGGGAATGTAGACATTTTGAATTCGATTTGGTTGGTTTGGTTTAGGTTATTTGTGGTTTTCTATGTTAAAATTACGGTAATTGGTATTTTGATAAATTTTAATTCAAAACTGATTTGCAGACAAAGGTGCCGATTTCAATTATGGTAGATACCGGTACCGGACATTGAACATTAGAATGAAGAAGACTTTTTTCAATTAAACAATTAACTTACTCTTTGTTTTATAGATATTTTGTTGGAAGTATTCAATTAAAATGAATATGGTTTGCTTACCTGAAATAAAAAAGAAGAAAAAATAAAGTTAACACATTTATAGTTTTTTTTTTGTTTTAAATATTAATGCAAATTTTTATAGATTTTCCAAGTTAAAAAAAAACATGTTAGTTAAAAAAAGAAATTCTTTGAATTTTTCGTATGAACAGAAACCATTGTTGAAACCATTTTAGATAGTGTGACATTATCAAATATTTTTGTTTAATTTTTGAACAAAATAAATTGATAAAGTTTTTAAAAACGTATTTTTGAGAGAGTTTCTTGATGTTAAAAACATTAACCTTTGCTTTTGATGTTTTAAGGTACTAGTACGGTCTAGAATTTTTTTTTTTTTTTATAATCAGCGCACACTCAAGGAGTTTTTGTATACCCTTAATATGCCAGAGATACAGTGTGAGCATTAACCAAAAAACCGTATGATTTTTGGGAATTTTTTTCTCGGAAACCTTATTAGGTAATTACATAATTTTTTTTTAAATAATGAATACATGCGTCAAGAGTACACAAAAAATTTATTTTTTTTAATTTTCGAATTTTGGCCGAATTATAGAGGGCGCAAACGTCGATTCATCAAAAAATACATGGTCCCATGGCGGACAGTTAATCTCAGAATTGGCTGAACTGAAACAAAAAAAAAAACAAAATGGGTTATTTAAAGGAAGGTATCTTACGAAACAATTTACCTCAATTTGCTTAAAAAGTCAAAACAAAAACAAGATATCGAGCTTTGAAAAAAAAATTTTTTTTTGGAAATTTTTTTGGCCATTTTTGGGTCGCCATTTTTTTTGTTCATAATTTTTTGGTCAAATTGTGGTAAATTGTTCTAGAAAACATAAAAACAATCAAGTTGCAATAAGTTTTTTGAAAATCAGAGTAGTAGATCCGGAGATTAACTGTCCGCCATGGGACCATGTATTTTTTGATGAGTCGACGTTTGCGCCCCCTATAATTCGGCCAAAATTCGAAAATTAAAAAAAAAATAAATTTTTTTTGTACTCTTGACGCATGTATTCATTATTTTAAAAAAAATTATGTAATTACCTAATAAGGTTTCCGAGAAAAAAATTCACAAAAATCGTACGTTTTTTGGCATTCTAGACCGTACTAGTACCTTAAATGATAATGATAAATTAAATCCAAAATTTTAAATGCCAACAAAACAAAAAAATCGTTTAAATAAATTTTAAAATATTGCTAGTTAAGAACGAAAGTGATAAAAGTATGAAGGTATGTATGTAAAAATGGCGACCACGAACAGTCTAGCCTTATGGCCAATTAGCGCCGAAGTGCGCCGATTTTTTTTTTAGCGATTTAACGATTTTTATTGAACATTTATGTACAATTTGTGTTGACGGCTGCTTCGTCGTTGTCTGTGAAAATAGTGTCGTCGTTGCTCGGTGGCCATCTTTCTTATTAGCTGATGAGGGTGATTGACGGCAGTATTGCCATGTCCTATTCTTAAGAGTAAAATATTGTAAAATTTGATTGAAAAAATAAAGAATATATCTATCTATCTATCTATCTATCTATCTATCTATCTATCTTGACGGTGTTCTGTACTGGCTAGTAGATATTTTTCCAGCGCTTTTATCTTTGCTTCTCTGTAGAGATCCTCGTTGCTGTAATGTCTTGCTTGCTGCCGCTCGAAGTGGGGTCCGGTGTAGATTATTGGCATCTTCCTCTTGGAGATTTGGAGCTCCTCATCGCTGTCTTTGAGATCGTGACCCAGACTGTGAAACAATAGCTGAAAACTGGTTTCAGGATTTTTGTGTACATGAGTACTTTCATCTGTTAGCTAAGTCCTTATTTTCTCTTCATCAAGGGGTCTTAGTCGGTGGAATGCCCAGTTGGCTTTTCTGAGTACACTTTTTAAGTTCAACCTAACCAACTTGTTGAAGTGGATACCCAGGTATTGGATGCTGAAGTGCGAAGTTCTGATAACATAACTCGTTTGAATACTGTGGATGGAATTGATATGGGGAATTGTGGACATATTCTCACGAAGTCGTTCGAATTGGAATAAGTTCAATATATGGAATATAGGTTTTGATGTGTCTTATTGTTACAGAATTAGAACACTCACTCAACCGAATCACCACCCGCATGCTAAACTGTGCCAAACAAGGCACCATTGCTGAAGTGGCAACTATTTCGCTTGAGTAATCCTCCGGTCACTGTGTACCCAGTCAAGTCTGCAGTCTATTAGCTTGTGGTCTAAGGAATTCTTCGAAGGGCACGGCCCAGAAGTAATCAAAGTTCCTCCTAGATCCATTTTGTTGCGTTGAGAAAAGTTTTCAAGTCTTTTACTTTCATTTCCGAAACTTCGGCAATGTCGTCCGAAAAATCCCTTCCGAATGATTGTGCTATAATTTGGACCAGATAAGGGCATTTGTAGAGGAAATGTATGACTGCTGGCTGTGAGGAATGCTTCGCTCTTGCATGTTCTCCTATTAGCAAATGTCCTCTTCAATTTGCAACTCCTCTGGCAGTGTCTTTCCTGGTGCTGCATAATTAGGTGGACCAAATCTTCCTAGATATATAATTCAGTAAGACAAACTGTTCCAATCTACGATTTTTAATTCATTAAGAAATATTGAGAAAATATTGCCCTTCAAAACTTCAAGTGAGCCATGAAGGACTTATCCCTGCCTGTACAGCTCGCTGTCTTCCCTTTCATTCCCATCAATGCTATTGTGGCCGGAATATTTGTTCTATGGTCGATCTGTCGGGCCCAAGCCACACTGGAACGGTTTAAGACGTTTACATTGCACTTTGGATAGGATCTTATATGCGACATTAAGTTAGTAGGGATATGTCTCAATAGTTCTTGCACGACATGATCACCTTTTTTTGGTAGATGAAGCATATGGATATGGAGTTGATGGTCCAGTCATGTTCTTTTCCACCAATATTTGGTTGATGGTTTGATGCATGCATCCTACAAAAACATAACCTCCGTATTTGAAGAGCTCTGCATGTAAGCCATCAGATTCTGCAGCCTTGTTCTTCCTAAGCCTATCAAAAGTTAGGCTAACCTCTTCTTTCCTGGGTGGTGGAACTGATTTTTCATTTGATTGGAAGCGGGTTGTCTTCTTGCCCTATGAAACGTTCTGCTTGATGTCCATTTAACAGCTGCTGATGGAAGCTTACCTTTGTTGTTCAGAAAGTCTGCGTTCCGGTCTTGAAACCAGTTGGCTTTTTAAAAATCTTCCGTGTTTTCTGTCTATCGCGAGACTCTTCGATCTTCTTGGGCTCTGACCTACGTAAACTCTGTTCTTTTAAGGGAAGATCCTCTTTTCTTCTCTCCTTTCTCCTCTCTCCTTTTTACTCGATACTCTTTCTCACTGCCATTGTTTTGCGCTGCAGCATATGCATCTTCCGTCACTCCTATACATATCCTGACATAACTCCTGCAGTTCTATGCTATGTAATCAATCTTCAGGAATATCTAATTTTTTTGAAGAAACTCTCACCTGAATCTAAAACAAACTCAAATACGAATTCGGTCAAAAACATATTAACTGATGAAATTACGCAAATATGCCAAAAAAGGTGAGAAGATGTCAAGTTTTTGTTTATTTTGTGTGCATTCATTTTGTTGACATCATTTAAGACTTTTTTTAGTCCAAATTATGCAAAAAAAAGTAACTTCTTTATTATAATGTGACTGATGTGAATGACCCTTAGAACTCATAGTGGGGCATGTAGCAATGAAAGTTGGATACATTTTTCTGTTGGGTAAAAAATCATCAAAGAATGAACTTCCAAAAATTAAGCTAAATATTATAAAAATGTGATACAGAGCCAAAAGACGAAAACTGGGTTTCCTACGTTTTGGCTGTACCTGTATTTTCCATCTTAATCCACAGAGTTTTAAATATGTTCGAACTAAATGGCTGATTCAATCACGTGAAGTCAACGAAGTCACGCTCATCAGAATAGAAATCAAAGAAAATTATCTGCTTAGTTGTTTGTCCAGGGCGAGTTTCAGTTAGAGTCCTATTAATGTAAGCAAACTCTCAGTAAAAATTCGTTATAGATAGAATCTTCTTTTCAAAGCGAAAATTTTTTTGTATGATAAATTTAACCAACATATTAACTGTATCTATACTTTCGATGTAATTTGTTAATTATATTTTTATTTTAAATTTGCAGTTTTGATTTCTTTTTAAACTTTTAAGCAAAATACAAAAGATATTTCCAAATTATTTGAACAACTATTCCACTGTGCAACTACAACTTCATGGTGTTTCGGCAACAAATTTAACCAGACGCATAAAATGGTGACAAAAACCTGCATTACAAAGTTGGGTAATTTGTAATTCCATATACTAGAAAACTCAACCTTTGATCTTTGGTGATCATAAAGACGGAAGACTTATAATACATTTAGCCTTTTTGAACTTTTTTTTTTTTCTAAAAACCCAAGTAGGTAGTGTAGGTATTTATTTTTATTGCATTTTCTTGGATTATAGCGCACCACACGCATGTGCATTGCGTTTGTCATAAACAAAAAAAAACAACAATCCTCCTGAAGTCTAAAACCGATTTATTGTCGGACTCACCTTTTTTTCTTCATCTTCTAAAGACAGACAGAGATGTTTACTCACAAAAATCTAACAAAAAATCCGGTTAAAGTAGTTTAAAGTGGCATAACATTCATATTAATGCCTCCCAGATACGTGTTGTGATTAAGAAGAAGTGAGGTTTTTTTTTTTTGTAAATTTTATTGCAGGCTCTAGGCTCTAAGTGCGGTGTGCGTTGGAAGACATTACACTCGATTGTATCTTCTATAAAAGATGCAATTAGATAAACAGTTTTATGATTTCACAGTATATCTATGGATATTTGGTCTGCATGATGTTTGTGTCCGTCGTCGTTGGCCAGGCCGCCACTTAAGCACTAAATGCATTTATTTATTATTTTATGATATAAAATGCAAATAGAAAGTCTGTTATATAAATAATTATATATCGATTAATGAAGATGAAAATGTTAAATACGATGGAATTCCTTGGAATTTTGTATAAGAACTTATGACGATAGATATACCAACATACCTACTTGACACGAAGTTAATGGATTAAAAACAAAAACAAACAAATGGAACCGGAAAGACCCGCTCAAGTTTATCAAAGGTACATAAATTTATAAAAGTATATTTTATAATCGAATTGCTTAACCAAAAATTCTTTCTGTATGTACGTGCTCGTTTCGAAATATGTATTTAAAAAAATAAAAATAAAAGTAATTAAAACAAGATTATATTTTGACAACCCTCGGTTCAATAATTTATTCAAAATAAAAGTTCATGTTTAGTATATAATGTCTGATTATTCAAGTGACTTATTATAAATATAAGTTGAAACGGTAGAACAGATATTTTGGGGTTCTTAAAGATTTTGAGTAAACCGACAAAACATATTATTTAATTTAAGAAAATTTTTGAAAACCTAAAGCTACGTTATTTCCCCCTAAATATTTGTGACCTTTGACTTCTTTACTTTGATAAGTACAAACCTTTTAGATCTGTGAAAAATCTCCGCAACCCTGGTGATGAATTTTTCCTTCTATTATTTTAAAGAACAATTTAATATCATACACTTTACATGCAATAAAGTCCAGTCATTCAGCAAAAATTTAAGTAGCCCCTGATTATTAAAAAGGAAATTTTTCTTAGTTTTGTATTTAAACTTTCTGTAAGAAAAATTCTGGAAAATTTTTATCTAGGGTTATAGCGAGTTCGGAGCACTTTATCGTTTGCTCTTCTAAATCCCATTCTTAAGACATTAAACCCTTGCATCTGTAAATACAAATCTTACCCTGGTCATTAATGGGTCATTATCCTTTCTTAGAAATACAAACTCTAATTTTAAATAAAAACTGAACTAAACAGTTCCCATTTAAGTATCTTCTGCACTTACTTTTTGCTAGAAATCTGGATAGCGTGATAAATATGCTCAAACAAGAACTTAAGTCAAAACAACTATCAAGAAGCTGTTAGGTTCGTTGCTTCAGCTACCTCGTTCTCTAAATCAGCCCAAACAAAGCCAAGATTAGCTCTGAGGTCTAAATATATAAACCTAAAGTTCTGTTTAATCAGGTTTTCGCGTCATATTGATATTGAGGGAAACAAACGAACAGTTCGCCGGCCAGATATAGGCCAACCTTTCTTAATTCATTTGCGAAAAAAGTTATGACTCAACTTGGAGCTATGAAGGGCAATCAAATTCTAATTTTATCAAACTGATTCTAATCTTACTGCATTATATCTGTAAAAGGTGTTAAGGATTGATGACTATATAAGATCTGTTTCTAGAAGTAACAAAGTGGCCGTACCATCAATAAATATTGAACTATTTGAACGTAACGATGACAATCTTAAGTACCATACCATTAAATTTATTTTGACAGTATTTCTAGTGGAATTTAATGCTTTGAAAAACCCAAAACTGTCTTTTGTCGGTCAAGTGAAATATTCCACCCCTGCCATCATCCATGGATGGCACTTGCATCGAGGAAACCGAAAAGCTTTCCCTTCTCGGTATATTTGAATGTTGCGAAAAATGCGCCGAAATGCTTAGGTTTTCTCAGAAGATCTGGCAACAATTTATAAGGCATACATTCGGCCTAAGCTTGAGTATAACTCCCATACCTGAGCAGGTGCTCCTAAAACTCACCTGCAACTCTTAGACAGAATCCAAAACATAGCCCTTAGACTAAAATCAATCTCGTATTTCGGAATCAACCTCATCGAGATATTTTTAGTGGTGCTTTGTATAGATATTGTAGAAACAAGATTCCTTCAACTTCGATTGTTCTTCAAACTAAGATCTTCAGAGATCAATGCCCTCTATATCATGTTACTAAAGCCCTGTCATCAGCTTTGTTCCAAATATACCAATGTACTCGCATGTCAGGAGGAAAAGTTAAAAGTCGTTCATTTTCTCTACCAATGTCCTACCTTTTCCAGACCGAGGGAAAATTCTTTAGGGAAGGACTTTATTTACAATCCGAAACTTTCTTTAGGAATTAAAAATTAAGAAATTGATCTTTTTCTCAGCGTCACTCCTATAAAAATAAACAGGGAAGTCTGAATGAGCACCTCGCCATTCCTACGGGGAACATTAGCGTCAGTAAGTTGGGGATGTGGCATCTTCTCCCCAAAATTGGTAAAATCCTCTTCCTTAATCAGCAATACTGACCAAACAAAAGGATATATACATCAACCACTATGGACCTACCAACAAGACCTTACATTGAGCCACATGCTCCTACGGGTCTAGTGGAGGGATGATTTCTCAAGTGGGTGTAAAGGAAAAAATCAAGCCCTTAAAAGACGTCTACTTCTCCTCAATCAGGTGATTATGTGATGACAGACATTTCTTCAATGACTTATTAGAAATGCCCTCCGACATTTCAAGCTATAGCTTGCTGAAACTCATCAACACGGGCTTGAATGATATAGGATTATCATAGGTTTCAATATACATGGGAGTCAAAACGGAACTACATTGATTTAAGTGTGATCCTTTAAATTGAAACTAGTCGACTTAAAATATGCAATTAAACTACTTCCCGGTTAGTTTTTTCCTAGTTTAAAGAAAGTAGCCGATGAAGTTAGTAAAATTGACTTATTAAATCGGTTGTTCAGATTAATGGATATATATATATATTGTCAGACTTACTTTGCTCGAGCAGCATCATTTGTCATAGTGATTCATCAATTGGAATAAATAATCTACACAGTAGTTGTAAATTAGCTGTACGGTTATTGTTACAAACTTTCAATTGGTGTAAGCGATTTAATCGGTTAGAGTAGCAAATGGTTCTATTTAACTATTACTCAGTTCGGAGTATTTTGATTGCTATAATGTACAATTTGAATAGATAATCCAGTAGGTTACGTTAACCAACATACTCAGTTGGAGTAGACAATTTACTCGGTTGCTTTAACCAACTGTTTCTACTGTATCACTTAATCAACGGAGTAAATAATTTACTCGTTTGCCTTAGCCAAGGAGGTAAGAATTGTCAAAGTGTAAACAAAACTCGTCCAACATATCATCACATCATATTCATAGGTAAGGCATCCACACTACGTTAGTTTTTAAACCATCCTACGCTATTGATAAAAATACAAAATGGGTCTGAGGTTAACTTCGGAAGCTTTTACAATGTGTTTTCGGACAAATTCTATACGAATTCGGACATTGGAAATAGAGCATAGTACACACAGTGGGTAAACGATAACACTAGGTGACTTTGACTGGTAAACTAGAAGGAAACCAAAGCACTTGGTTTTGCTCCAGTACATATGCCAAAAATAAAGGAGTCTCATTTGGCTTTTGTAGTTAAAATGGTTTCATGTGTGGATAACAGTCAAATTGAAGGTGTGAATATCTATGCATCCTTTCAATTCTAACTCTCACGTACAGCATAAACCAAATAATAGATATGTATTGATCGAATAAGGAAGGTCATAGCCAGATGAGGACCTCCACCAGAGACTTAACGTCATGAGTGGTACGCAGTCAGATATGCATTCATGTAACTGACCAGTCCCACTGGTGTAAGTGCAATTTTTTTAGCCCATCTAACAAAATATCCTTACTTAGTTTAAGACTTCAGCAATGATCATCTAATGGTTGTGCCTTCGGATTTTTGCTTCTAATAGATTATAATTTCAATTTCACCTTCAGTGAAAACGACCTTATGATAGCAAAATGATTCACTTACTAGGTCCCTAAAGACCTCCTATTTTTATCTACGTCCATTCCCTTAAAAGTCTTCTAACTTTTTTAGACTTTTGGTAAACTCCAAACCGGCGACTCTGGTCATAAATTGTTTCCTTTTTACTTGCGATATAGGTACTATAGGGCAAGTTCTGCATTTGGAAAAAAAATCGAACTCGAGATTTTGATCAAAGTTGACATTACGATGATAGCGAAGACGAAAAAAGTGGGTCTGACAATTCCGTCTGTCTGTCTGTATGTCTGTATGTCTGTATGTCTGTATCTCGAACTACAGCCTAAACTACCAGACGTATTTTCTTCAAACTCGGTAGTTAAGGGTCTTCGGTGATTCCCTAGAGGAAAAATTGAAATTTTTTTTTTAGCTCCAAAACTAAGGGTACCCCCCATACACCCGTAATGCAAAATCTTATTTATCTCGAAAACGGCTCTAACGATTTTGATAAAAAAAATTAGGTGTGATATTATGGACATGGACTATATTTTGGTGAAAAAAAAATTTGGGGGGAAATGTTATTAGGGGTACCTGTCATAGAACGGTTTTTTTGATTTTCGAATTTCTCACAAACGGCTCTAACGATTTTAACCAAAATTTTTATGCAGGAGCTGCTTTGCATTTGAAAAAATATAAACTAAAAATTTTTTCGAAAAAATAGTTTTTGGATTTTTAAAAAAATAATACGATTTTTTTTTTGAAAATTCAATATCTTAAAAACCGATACACGATTAAATTTTTAAATTACGTTTTAACATGTATTTTATTAAATACTAACAATTTGCATATCAATTTTTTTTTATAAAAATTTTAAGGAAAATTTAGTACACAAAAAACATGTTTCAGTGTGTCTGTATGTCTGTACCTCTCACTACAGCCTAAACCCTTGGACCTATTTCTTTCAATCTCGGTAGTTAAGGGTCTTCGGTGATTCCCTAGAGGAGAAATTGAAATTTTTTTTTTAGCTCCAAAACTAAGGGTACCCCCCATACACCCGTAATGCAAAATCTTATTTATCTCGAAAACGGCTCTAACGATTTTGATAAAAAAAAATTAAGTGTGATATTATGGACATGGACTATATTTTGGTGAAAAAAAAATTTGGGGGGAAATGTTATTAGGGGTACCTGTCATAGAACGGTTTTTTTGATTTTCGAATTTCTCACAAACGGCTCTAACGATTTTAACCAAAATTTTTATGCAGGAGCTGCTTTTCATTTGAAAAAATATAAACTAAAAATTTTTTCGAAAAAACAGTTTTTGGATTTTTAAAAAAATAATACAATTTTTTTTTTGAAAATTCAATATCTTGAAAACCGATACACGATTAAATTTTTAAATTAAGTTTTAAAATGTATTTTATTAAATACTAACAATTTGCATATCAATTTTTTTTATAAAAATTTTAAGGAAAATTTAGTACACAAAAAACATGTTTCAGTGTGTCTGTATGTCTGTACCTCTCACTACAGCCTAAACCCTTGGACCTATTTCTTTCAATCTCGGTAGTTAAGGGTCTTCGGTGATTCCCTAGAGGAAAAATTGAAATTTTTTTTTTAGCTCCAAAACTAAGGGTACCCCCCATACACCCGTAATGCAAAATCTTATTTATCTCGAAAACGGCTCTAACGATTTTGATAAAAAAAATTAAGTGTGATAGTATGGACATGGACTATATTTTGGTGAAAAAAAAATTTGGGGGGAAATGTTATTAGGGGTACCTGTCATAGAACGGTTTTTTTGATTTTCGAATTTCTCACCAACGGCTCTAACGATTTTAACCAAAATTTTTATGCAGGAGCTGCTTTGCATTTGAAAAAATATAAACTAAAAATTTTTTCGAAAAAATAGTTTTTGGATTTTTAAAAAAATAATACAATTTTTTTTTTGAAAATTCAATATCTTAAAAACCGATACACGATTAAATTTTTAAATTACGTTTTAACATGTATTTTATTAAATACTAACAATTTGCATATCAATTTTTTTTTATAAAAATTTTAAGGAAAATTTAGTACACAAAAAACATGTTTCAGTGTGTCTGTATGTCTGTACCTCTCACTACAGCCTAAACCCTTGGACCTATTTCTTTCAATCTCGGTAGTTAAGGGTCTTCGGTGATTCCCTAGAGGAGAAATTGAAATTTTTTTTTTAGCTCCAAAACTAAGGGTACCCCCCATACACCCGTAATGCAAAATCTTATTTATCTCGAAAACGGCTCTAACGATTTTGATAAAAAAAATTAAGTGTGATATTATGGGCATGGACTACATTTTGGTCAAAAAAAATTTTGGGACAAAATGTTATTAGGGGTACCTGCCATAGACCCGTTTTTTTGATTTTCGACTTTCTCATTAACGGCTCTAATGATTTCAACCCAAAATTTTCAGCAGGAGTCCCTTTAAGTTTAAAATAATATTGTATATAAAAATATTGGAAAAAATATTTGTTGAGTTTTTTTGAAAAAAAAAAAAATTTTTTTAAATCAATATCTTCAAAACCTATGAACGATTATTTTTTGAAATTATTTCCTAAAACCAATATTATTAAATACTTAAAATTCGCATCCCACATTTTTTTCTTGAAAAATATTAGAGAAATTTCTTATATAAAAAATTTATTTAATAATAAAACGATTTTTTAAGGTTTATTTGCATAAATTCATACTTTTCCGGAAACCAGAGGGCAATTTTATGCATTTGAACATTATTATCTCATTAAATCCATGTTTTATATTTATAAAATATATCTTAAATTCCAAAGTACTTTTACATAAGAGCAAGTTCGTGCGATCCAGTCGTGCATTTTATTTCTTCTTGCATCCAAAGGTGTTATCAGAAAGTGTTAGTGTTTTTTGTTTCCCCATTTACCTACTAGACGCACCAAGTAGTCTCACATGTGAAAGGTGTACACGGTTTCTTCTTCTTTTGAATCTTTAACAATAACAAAAAAGATAGAAATCACTTTCTTCATTGAACATTGAAATTATTGGAATTTTCTTTTTTTGTTGTATTTTTTTTTTTTTCATTTTCATCTGTAAATAACAATATGTTAGAATTCGTCACGGGCTTTTCCACATTCAAGAAACTTTTATGTGAGAGCTCAAATAGCTTAGTAACTAGGTATAAGCTAAACTATACGTATGTATCTTTGTATCTTAATTCTGTGATGAAGCAACCTTTCGATAAATTTCACTTGCTATCGCGAATTATTGTGCATGTTAAAACCGAGATAGTCATGTTCGAGTCTTTCTGTCTGTCTGTCTGTCTATTTATCTATTTATCTATCTATCTATCTGAGGTCCAACTGTGCATTTATGTACCATGAGTAACAAAGAAAAAAAAGAAAGAAAGACAATGCAACGAAGATAAATGCAGGAATTGTGCTTTGCTGTTGAAGATTTGATTTGATTTGGTTAGGTCTTGAGGTTTGATTATCATCACCATCAACATCATTATTATCGGAGACATAAAACATCGCCAGACATAAACTATCGACTAAACATATAAATCAAAAAGTGAATGTTTTAAATCAAGGCTTTCCAAGTTCGAGAAATTGAATGTTAAGGTGATGTCTATATTTTTTTTAGATTCGCAAAGCTGGTTTAATATATAGTTGAATGCATTTTTAATGGATTAAATTGGTAGCTTTTTCGGAAGCAGCTCAAGGGTTTCTTCTTTTATTTTTTTACGACTAAACGTTTATGAATATGAAAACAAATCAATTTAAATAATTCAATATAAAATTATGTGAACCACAAGTGGATTAATAATTTGAATAACATGGGCGAGCAAACGAGCATTTTTAGTGTAAATTGCCTCGGGGGCATTTGAATATTGTCACCAAGATAATTTTAAGAAATAGCTTACACGTGAATTAAGTTCTCACATGTTTTAAATACATTTACCTTCTATTACACAAAATGTCAAAAATTGTGCAAAGCTTACAAGGTGCAGTACTGCATGCAGTGGTTTTTTCTTACAAATTGGCATCAGGTATACATACATACATCGGACTCCTTCCAGGCAATTAAATGAGCTCTTCTCGAACTTTTTATGGAAAATTGCCGCAAACAGATATCATGGGGTTGTCATATAACACAACACACTCACTTAGTCCGAAAATAAGGCTGCATAGAAGAGGAATGCACCATAGCAGATCGAAAAGTTTAGTAGCTAATATAGAATCGATATGGAAAGTTTGGTTCTTGGCCTATGGATTCCTGCATCAGTCCCTTCGCTTGTTCACAATCCATCAGTGTACGACTTGATGGTATTTGTTTCTCGGGATGTCAAGAAGATTTATTATTTTGGACCTACCGATTAAGTCCCTTTCTCTGAGACCAATTAATTTGCCTGTCCCAGTTCTTTCCTTTGATAATCTCATGATACCTCCCACTCCCGCACTTCTGATGACCTCGTCTAGAAAAGATAGATGGAGGATAATCTCCAAAGCTGCAGTAGGGCAGGTTCTCATTGCTCCCATAATAGAGATACATGCGAGCCTTCTTTTTCAAGGGTTTTCCTAGTTGGTAATTCGGCTTTCTTGTGCCATGCAACCGCACCATAGGTAATGATGGATCTTACCACCATAGTGTACATCCACCTGAGGATGTTCGGTTTGCATCCCCATGACTTGCCTGCAAGTCTCTTGCAAATCATTAGGACTTTTGTGGCTTTCCCGACTATAGCTTTTAAGTGTTCGTTCCAGAATGGTGAATTGTGAATGTTATCAACCAATCCGACCCGTAATACCAAGCTTATCCAATTTTCTTCCAAATCTATTTTTGGCTCTTAGTAGAATCTCACATGCATGGTAAGATACATCCCTTAATGTGATACTAGCAGATTTCATAAAGGTTTCGATAAACTTTCGTTGCCGACCAAGCATAGTATGAATACGTCTAAGCTTAGCTTCAAAAAAAAATTGTTTCATGACAAACGATATCGGTTTCTTATTCAATGAGTCTGTCAAGACTGGAATTAAAAATCATATTATACTCTGCCGTTGCAAATTTACATTAGAAGATCGGGATTTCGAATCCCTAAACGAACATGAAAAACTGAGGTTGCTAACGTCTGTGAAACTCTTGACTGGATTATGAGTTTTGGAAATGAGATTATTAAAAAAAAAAGAAAAAGAGTAGGAGACAAAGCGAAGCCTTGTGGGACACCATCAACGATCCACTAAGTTATTTCTAAAACTATGTTATTTTCACGTCCGAATGTGACTATTGGAAGTTAATGAAGTTTTCGGAATATATTTTGGTTGAAATATTTGTATTCAAATAATAATTCGTCAAAATTTCCTTTCTTTCGAAACTTCATTTTATTGAAATTACCTGAAAAATAGCTCCTCCATTTCCAAAATGTATTACCTAAGGGAAAATTGTGACAATACTTTTTTTAAATAACGACCGCATTTACATATTTCTCATACAAAACAGTACATGCCATTCAGTTCGGCTCATTTTACTGCTATGCTTATAAAAGGCCCAATATTTGTCAAGGTCTAACTTCGGTCAACTTTTACGAATCTTATTATTTTACTTTTTTATAAATAAATCGTAAAAAATAGCTTTCAGACATACGATTTTGTGCTAACCTAACTTTAAGTTCTTACCTAACAACCTTTTAGCCGTTGCCTACATACTCAAAAAAGAAATATAATAATCCCTTGATCAAAACATAAAACACGGTTACATAAAATTTATCACAGCACTTATCAAAATCTAATCAATTGGATCAACACAACCTATAACGGAGTTATAATGAGGAACAACAAAAAAAAAAAAAACATCACATCCACAGCTAAATTATGCAACAATTTTCCCATCATAATATTTTCCAAGACCCTTTTGACAGAAATGTTAATGAATTTCGTAAACTCACCAACCCAAGTCGCCATGCCATGATGGATAGAGACCGGCCGACGACAAACCACATCCGCATCGATATTCAATCCATGATCTGATCAAGTTTTAATGATTTGCCGCGGTCTTAAGACCAGACCAGACAAGATGACGATGTCGATGATGACGACGACGACAAACGACGACGCGACAACGGGCCGGGCGGGCCCACCTATGTAGATATCGTGTGGTGGTTACATCGTGTGTCCGAATTTAATTAATCAAAATACCTTCCCACATTTTTTTGTGTGTCTTACATAAAGTGTTGAAGCCATTACCAATATAATCCGCCCTATTCCTTTTTAAATTGTGTTTAGGGTTCACCTAAAGATGCAATTTAATTAAGACTAGCTAATATTATTTATACTAAGCTGTCAGCTGTCGCAGAAGTAATAAATGTGAAGTTACGTAACTTTATTCGGTCAGTCGCTTTCAATTAGTGTCATTTTCTTGCACACTGACTGACCAAACCCAAGACAATCTCAGCCACAGACAATAAAATTGCATATCACAGGGCATGAAACGGTAGAAAGTCGAACTTGTAACTTGAAATAAATGCAAATTTTTCAATAAAAAAAAAAAAAAAACCAACAAGAAAATAATAATAAAAGATTGCGATGCACTCTTTGAAATGAAGAAATGCACAAATAGAAAGCAACAAAATAGTTTTCCGGATTTGGAAATCACAACTTGTGGTGAATTTTTTCATCATCGCCGCCGATAGTAATTTTCAAGGAAGAAATTTTACAAAGGTGTAATAGACTGCATTTCTATTTGGCCACGACTTTATGTTATTTGTAAAAATTATTTGGAGTGTTATTGAGACTTCCTGAAAGGATACCAATACTTGACAGTTCAAAAGCCCAAAATCCTTAAAGAAAATATGACAGTCCCAGGTATAGCACTAAATATCCCTTAAATAAAACTCCTACAGCTAAACAAATAAACAGATAGACATCACCCATCTGACACCTGGAGGCTTAAGAAAATAAACCTAAATTTGTTCAAGTGTTTGGCCAAGTTTAATACTGGTCTGAAAAAAGTACTTAACCATCAGCACAAAAATACAAAAAAAAAACACCATTTAGCCAGCTAGTTGGCGAAAGCGGGTGTTAGCTGTTGGGTAGATTTCAAGTATATCATACACCCGAAAGACACTTCAACAACAAATAATAAGTCTTAGGTACTTCAAGTTCTACAAAAATAGCAGCCACTTGATGTCACTTCATGAATTCAACATTCTGGCGACTTGAAAAAAAATTGACCGTGTGAACATGCCAAGGCAGTTTTGTCACTTTTTTTTCAACTGGATAAATATATTTTTATAATTCTTAGGGTAAATTTAGTATGAACCAAAGTTAAACGCGAAGAAAAGTCAAAAACAGATTACCGCTCTCTGTCGGTCTTTGAAGAAATTTTGCACTCAAAATTCTGTCAATCAAAATCATACACCCCAATGGCTATTAAAGGTCTCTCATAGCTTTCATCCGTCACGTCGTCGTCGTGAAAATTCAGAGTTCGACTATCCAATGAAAAGGAATTGCGAACCGCTTAGAATTAGAAGTTCGATGTTGGACATCTAAACGTGCTATACTTCAAATAGTGTAAAGAGAGCACTTGACCGAGAAGCTCTCCGCTGATGTGAGTTCGTCTAAAACAGACTTCAATAACAACTGGTATCAGTTCTGCGACTTCATCAAAGCAAGAGTAAAAACCGTTGTCAACTGACAAATTGGACAGAAGCAGCTAGGGAAGTGTATAGAAAGGAGAAGAAGAAGATCCTGGTTTAAAAAAGGTCCATATATAGCTTACCCAATTGAAGAAACCTCCAGAGGTTTTACAATAACGCCAAGCCACTGGCTGCTAAAGTTTAAAGAACGGAACTCAGGCTCTTCTAAACAATGTTTAGTAGTAGTTCCTGAACTACTGGAAATTGTTAGATGTGTTCAAGCAGCATTTTCAGCATCTGCTAAGAATCATTTTGGGTGATTGATAGAGCACGAAGAGAACCACTCTACAATCAGTGAACAACTAATTCGACTATCTTATTTAGAAGAAATAGCATTAGTTAAAGAAAACGCATACAAAAACAACAGGTTCTGTTGGATTTCTAGTGGAGTCCTTCAAATACAGAGGGGATGTTTTGATACGGCAAATACATGAAACCATCAACAAAGATAGTTGGAAGGAATAATGATTGACGACCTGACTATCAGCTTCATATGCCTCATCTTTAAAAAAGGGCAATCTTTTGACCTGCAAGAATCTTAGAGGGAGATCCCTAAACGTCGCCGATATAATCCTATCCAATCGACTGTGTGAGTGTCTTAAGCTGATGCATTGTGAACCAGTGTCGCCTCCGTGATGGCAGACAAACTATAAACTAAATCAAACAGATGCAAATCCTGGAAAAGACCAACGCATTTTAAGTCGAGACCCACCATCTTTCTTATCGACTCAAAATTTCAAAGCCACATAGTTATTAACTCAATAAAGATGGCCGATCTTGGAATCCCAAGAAAACAAATCAATTTATGTCGCATAATATTAGAAAACAGAGGGTGCAATGCGGAAATTGGAAAGAGCTCCTCTGAACTGTTCCAAATATGAACAGAGTTTTCGGCAAAACATGTAACTTCTTCAATCGTATTGTAGAAGGCACTGTCTTTAATAGATCCGTCTTACTAATAAGGTATATGTGATTGTGGATAATATCAGCATCATCGGTTGATCCAAACGTGTCATCATAGAGTTCTTGACGTGGATTAAATGAAGAAAATAGGAAACCCTATGGTATTCAAGTAAAGAAAGACAAGATCAGTTAGTTTCTTACAACAAACAGAGAAGCAACTTCTGTTTACTTAGGACAAACAGTCGCTATTGATAATAGTTCCTTCGAGGAAGTATAGGAATTCATCTACCTTGGGGTAATAACTAAAGTCAAGAAGAACATCGAAGTGAAGATCCGTCAAAGAATTAATTCTGTTTGACAAAGAAAGTTCAAAACTTCTTACGTATAAGACATAATGCCCGTTCTACAAAATCCTCATACTTCCACTCTTGCTTAATAGTACCGAGTGTTAAACGATTAACAAAAGCTCATACTGGGTTCTTTCCAAAGAAAAATTTGTCGACACATACTTGGTCCTTTGCGCGAAGAGGGCGATTGGAGAAGAAAGATGTGGGTGTCCAAAAAGGCAAAACACGTTAACTAGATTGGCTAGTCCACATCCATCGAAAGTACAACAATGCTCCAACTAAAACAGATTCTACGAATTCCATTCGAAAATAGAGCGGTTGGGATTCAACTAAAAAAAATAGATAATTTTTTTCATCAAGAATGAATAGGACATGCAATTTTCTGGTGAGTTCAAACGCTACTATGAGAACCACGTTTTGTGACAGGGAATATACTTTTTCGGGATTTGTGATTCCCTCGCAAGAGGACGCTGGAACAGTCAACTTGAAAAACATATCTTAACCAATATCTTGGCAACGACTCATAGTACGAAAAATTTGTTAAACTTCTTTTTATAGAAATTTAAATTACTTTTTTTTGTCAGCAACATTTTCTTAAAGAATCTATATTTCAAGAAGAAGAAGAGAACTTCTTATAATCTTCTAATAATTGTTGATGAATTGTGAACTTATTTCCCAGGGTCTAAAAAAGTGAAGATTTAACTTGACAGTTTTAATTTAATTATAATCCTGGTTAATTGACATTCATAAAAATAAATAGGGTACCACACAACTCGTTTGCCATTTTCTACATACTCTCCTTACTCTTTTGTCCAATTTTCAGACCTCGCAAAGGTTCTATGTGATACTATTTCAATTTCGTAATAAAATTGTGCTCATGTCATAAAATAGTCTACGTCCGAATTCGACACAGTGTTGTTTTGTTTTTTTATGTGAAAAAAAACTATGCCATGGAATGGAGCCCACCAACAGTACTCGTATAATGCAGGTTCTTTTACCCATGCATAGTTCAACGTAACCAAAACTGTTTGCGCTCTCTTATAACTGGGTATCATGTGTGCACATAATATAGAGGTGCGTGAATTTATAGAATTTGACATTTTTGTTGGCTAAGTTTATTCATGATATTATGCAATGATAATGTGTTGGTGATATATAAATGTAGGTTCTCCTGCTCTGCGGGAGCCATAAAGAATGTATAAAATATGAAAATGATCTAGATACATTAAGTGGAGACTAATTAGATCCAACCACCACCTAAGTGATGAAGTGGGTGCAATAGAATGATTTGGACTTGGTTATAAATTTGAATTTTAAATATGTACATACTTAATTTGTTTGCAGTTTAAAAAATCAACTTGATAAGTTAAGGTAGGGGTTTTTTTAATCGCTAAAGTATGTACAAGATTTTATGGCTGGAATTACATATTAGGTCGGTCTTTTCTGAGTATTCAAATAAGTAACAGCGTGGATGCAAGTATGTATAGTGGTTAAGAATTTTTTTTGGTTGAAAAATCTGCAAAACACTTTGAAACTTATAAAACGCGAGTTTCATTTTTTTCTATATTTTTTAAGACAAACATAATTTCTTCTTATATCTGAAACAATAAAATATATTAATTTTCTTGTAGATATTCCCTGTTTACACATGTTTACCCTTATACGTATTAACTATAGGATTATAAACCCTTTAAGCAAGCTATAAAAATCTATATTTATGAGCTTATTTATGACCTCTCTTATGTAAGTGATAGAGCTCTCCCGAAATACCTAATTGTTCAAAAACATACAAAATGTTTAAGTTATGTTACTCGTACGATGGCACGATAAATATCGCATTTTGGGTTCGAGAACTTGCAAAAATTCTGCAGTTTTTAACAACTAAACTGAACTAAGTGAAATTAACTAACAAGTTAGAATTTGTCGGTACTTTGAATCTGAAAATTCTTTGAAGAAATGTGATTTGATACATATCTGGGCAATTCTTGATTGGAAACGCTCCAAGGATTTGATATCCTTAAGTAGATTGTACATGAGCTCCATAGTTGGTAGACACTCTCTAATGGGCAAGCTCGCAAATAGGCTTGAAGGTTATTCAAACGATTTTTGCAGAAGCTCAAACATTCCTTATCTCCAATGTTCATTACATACCCTACCTTATTTCAAAAACCTATGTAGGCTCCATCTAGGAGAGTTTTTCTTCGTGAAACCTAGTTATCTACCTAATTAATATAGACATTTGCAGTCTTTCTTGCTACATAAGCACCGAATGGTTTAATGAGTAAGGAAACAGAAATTGAACTCGAGCTTTTGGTCAGACTTGATATTACGATTATAGAGAAGACGAGAAAAATGGATCTCGCAAATCTGTCTGCCTGGCTGTTCGAATACAGCCCAAACGACACGGCCGATTTTCTTTAACCTTCGTAGACAATATTTTTAAATTTTTCCCTTCCCCTTCTAAGACCAAAATTTTTTTTTAGAAAAGTAAAAATAGAAAATATATTTGTTCTCAATATAGGTTTCATTTGTGATCATCTGATTCAAAAAAAAATTCATTTAGCAAAAGCTGCTTTTCGAACTCAATATACAAAATATCGGTGCAAGAAAATTATATCAAGGGATTGGTAGAAAAAAATGTCTCGAAAATGGTTATTCACGTAATCTCTCAAAGAAGAACTATTTATTTTTGTTTTCGAGTTTCTAAAGAATGGTGATTTTGATCAATTGTTTTATGCTATAGTTTAGAAAATTTTCGAAAAACGTATTTTTCTCGAAAATGTCACCTAGAATTTTAATAAATTTGTTTCTGTTATGCTTAATTTTTACGATCTATATAGTAAAATAAAATAAAAGTGAAGACATTAAATTCCTAGGATAGAACCATATTAATTTCCAAATTTTAAGAAAACGGAGCATGTGGCTTTAGAAATATTGAGTTCCCAAAAAAAGTTTCTGTTTTTTTTTTAATTTGCAAACAAAAAACTATTTATACGTTTAAAGGGCTTTAGAATAATAAAAAAGTATAAAAATCCTTTTAATAGCTTTTTTTTTTATTAAAGTCCACAGAAATTGGCGTTTCATTCTGGCGATCTCACATGGACATATCGGTTGATGAGTGAGGGAGAGATGCATGTATGCAAGTATCTTTAATAACCATTTTTCGGGAAATGTTTTTCAAAATATAGTTTTTGAATTTTTTTTTTATTAAATGTGTAACAGTTTTTGAGAAAAAATATTTTCTTAAATTTCGAACAAAATTTATATAGTAAGTTCCTTTATTTTTGGTCCTAAAAACATTTAAAAATAATATCTACCAAGTGTGAAGAAAATTTGCCGAGCCTATTAAGACTGTAGTCGAACAGACAAGCAGAAATACAGACCCACTTTTTTCGTCTTCCCTATCATAGTAATGTCTGATCAAACTCTGGAGTTCGATTATTTTTAAGGAATGTATAACAACCCAAACAAGCCTTGTAGAACCAACTAATAACTCACAAGTAATAAAATTGATATTTTTTGAGAAGCTTGCCAGAAACTGCATTCTGCCTTAAATCAAAAACTCGTTAAAAGCCTCGACCAGAATTTAGTTTAATTAGACTTTTTTTAAATGAGACTCTAATTTTCGAAGCACTTTATATGATTCTTTGTGCACTATCTAAAAAATTCACAAATTACCGAAAAATATCAAAAACCATTATACCCCTGGCCCAACCACATGAGGCAAGAAAGACTTTGACCCATTATAAGTTAAAGGTAAATCAACATACCGAACATTTTTTTTTTTTTTAAATTATTTCGCACGAGTAATTAAATATCTAAAAATAAAATCAGCATCATTTTTCAAGATGGCGTCTTTTATCTAATCCCCTACACTCAAAAAAAACCAAAGTTATATACAAAAAGTTGTGTCCATCGACTAAAATTAATCTATCATAAAATTTCTGATTTTTTTTTCTCAAATATGTATGCTTTTTCAAAATTTCTAACAATCTTAGCCCCCTGTCAAATTTCGAGTAAAAAACGCTTTAGACATAAAAATTAGTATCTCCCAAAATTCAGCTTTTTCTGAATTTATTTGAATTTGGGCCGATTTTTGTCTAATTTCCGTGAGCTGGGTTGACTGGGTTTATTTTTTTCAAACCATCTTCTTAGCTACAATAATTTTTAGACTATTTATACTTAAAGTTTTCAAAAAGTTCTGTGCATTGTTTACCATTGGAATTTATTGCTAAAAATAAATTCGAGGATAGTCGCAATCAACAAAAATAAAGTATCTCAATTGAATGAGAATCAACAAGAACAACATTCTATTTTTATGGTTGGGTTTTTGTTTTTTAGAAACTAGTAATGTTTCTCAATGTTTTTTTTTTTTTGCAAAAAATGTTTAAGTTAAGCAATTTCTTCTTATAAATTTATCTGTCATAACTCAATATGCATAAGCTATAGAAGATATGTGGCGGCGGCAAGCGTGTCGTGCAACAATAATTTGTTTCTATAATTTAATCGCATATCATATTTGGTTAATTAACTGCAACAATTTATCAGTAATTAAGTGCAATGGTTCTCTTAAATTACACACTTCGAATTAAAAACAAATATTGTACGTAAATATTATAGCTAGCTACTCAATACAACTATATGTATATCTAAACAATAAAATAAATAAATATAATATAGTTTATTGCATTTTCATGGTTGGTTAAATGTTTTTTATACTTTTATTTAATTTTATTGCACAACCACAAATCGAATCGCACATGGTCAACCGGCTTAGCAAATTTTATTCAATCTCACTAATTATTAAAAAAAAAATGAAGAATAAAATATTTTCAGTCAACTTGGCGGTGGTAGATAACTAAAGTTAATAAAATTTAGCACAAACAGTGAAACGAACTCGAATAACAAACCCAAATCGTGTGTGAAGTGAATATATTTTGAACTCTTGGTGTGATAGAAATTTTTGCTAACTACGAAATAGTTGTTGTTGTTGTTGTTATATCACATTTTTTATTATTTTATTTTGATTTGTGATTATTTGCATCAATATTTATGATTTCACATAAAAGTCGCTGAATAATTGTTTCCTGATCGTGAAGGCTTACGAACTTATCGAGATTGATAGTTATGATTTGATGAATTATCACCAATAAAACTTTTATTGAAATTTCCAATAAATCATAACTTGGGGCTTGGTAGTATTATGTGGATGAGAAATAGCATTTCTTATACATTTCCTTTCTAATAGTTATAGTTAATTTTTCGTTTAACTATCAGAGAGATAAATTTATGCAATCGCGGATTAAGCTGTGAAAATTGGTTATTTGGAACTCCGAGAGTATTGGAGATACTTTCAAGGTTGTTTTTATGTTTATGGGAATAAGCGGCTTGGGAGAAAGTCTTTCTTTTATTGTTTTAACAAATTAAAGATCTTTTAATGGGAAAACTTGAATTATTGATATTATATATTTACTAAAATTTATTTCTATGAAAATGTGTTTGGTTTTACGAAGTTACTTTCCAATCAATGTTATAGACATAAGCACTCTAAGTTGTGCCATATTAACTTGATTTAACATTTTTTCGTTGGAAATAATTGATAAGTTTTCCATGCGGCTTATTCCAAGTGGGAATCAGCAGATTTATTTCCCTCTGTGCCATTTTCAAGCATTTAAAAACTTTTGCTCTTCTTTAGTCGTTAAAAAAATAAATAAATAGGAGCCCATAATGGTTCGTAGGGAGCCTAAACCTAGTGACTTACATTAAAACAGTAACAAAAACAACAAATGATTGTATTGATCGATTGAGACATCTGTTTTATCATATTCTGAGTATCTTCGTCTAGTTCAGGATAAACGAAAAAAATCAATGTAAGGTTCAAAAGCTTGTAGAGAATTAGGGACAAGCGAGAGAACAGGGCTTACCAGATTACAGTCTAAAAGCAGATATAGAAAACTAAATTAGAGTCCGAGATGAAGAGTTTCGTTGTCATTTCTGGTACCTAGGACCTAGGTTTTCAACAAATTAGAGGTCTCAACATTTATACTCTTTGCTTGGTACTTTTATACTTTTAGAAATCGATTTTCTGCGTATGACATAGTTAACGTCCAATATACTTAATTATTTTCCTAAATTTTTTTATGAATGATATTTTCGTAGATAAATATTTCACTCTTAATTTGACTAGTGAGACCTTCTGTGGAAAATACAGATACAGAGTAAGAAGTAGTGAAGGGCAATAGTTTGGATTTATAACGAACCATAGACTCCTTTATAGGACGAAGTAATAGTCAGACTTGAGGGATTGCTATCAATGCAATTTATACATATTTAATTGTGTCTATAGTTCATTATAAATTATAAAAAATTAGGGATAAAATAAAGTATTTTTCTTTTTCAAAAATAAACTTTGTTACACCGATATGTGAGAGGAATATTGAATGACGCTTAAGCTGCTAGTGTCAAGATTTTTTTTCTCGTCAATATTAAATGTACATATGTATACATATTAATCATAACGTCTTGGGTCATTTAGTATTGATTACTGATAAACCTTTTAAGTTACAAAAAACTACTTTATTATTAAGAGAAAACATTCCCATTATTTATAGAACATTTCTCCTCATGCTAGTGCTTGAAATGTTGAGCTGTTAAGATCGACGGTTGCGAGTTGATGCTCGTGAATTGAGTCTCTCGGCTACAGCAGCCGCATTCTCATCTGTACGCTACGTAAGACGACGACGGGGACCATGAGAGTTGTTCACTAGCATACCAGTCTCACGAACTTTTTGCATAAACTTGCGTACAGCAGGCGGGGTGGGTGCTTCATTTCGGCCAAAACTTCTTTTCAAAAAACGCACTGTGTGTGAAATAAGTTTTCAATATTTCCCAACTTTGTTGAAGCCTGAAGCGACTCATCCGGCGAAGTATGATACTGACTTTCTGTCATAAATTTGAGCGGGAAACAGCGGTCAGTGTCTAAATAACCTATGATTTAAAAAGAAATCACATGATGGCCCACCCTGTGAATATTCGATGATTTTAACTTTAATAAGAGGGTCGAGAAACTATGATGATTCGATAGAACTAAAATTTTGCGCTAAGCACTTTCTGCATACATAAGTATATTCCACATGTTCACCAAGGTATTTTATTTAAAAAGTGAAAACAATTTAAAATGACCTTGGTGTCCGAAGATCATGTCAGTTAAATGCGGAGCTTAAGGACAGCGATATGCAAAAGCAAAATTAAAAATCCCTATTGCTTCCGCATGCTGGCCTGGTAGTTCATTTTTTAATGTTTACTTTTCCATAGGTTCAGTTGTCACGTCACCACTGTCTAATTTTGAGATATCAGTCGTTTCAACCAAAAAAAAAAAAAAAAAACCGAATTAACAGGCGAGCATGCGAATGCAGAAGAGTTGTTAAAATAATGAAAAAGAGAGAAAATATGAAACGAAAGAACAAATAAACACTAACATCTCCATGATCACAGTCAACACCAACAACAATACTACTCAGTTTGCTTGCGCATGCATGTATGAGTGGTGGCAAAGGTGGCTTTGGTTGCAAACAGGGATGGAAAATTCGGTACAATTGTACCGAATTCGATACAATTGAGTTTGTGCAAGTACAAAAGTACAATTTGTCTCAATTCAGTACAATTTCAAAATTTCCAATTTTATGTATTTCACAAAAACAACTTAACAAAAGCACAAAAAAGGACATTGAAAGTTGAACACATCATCCTGGCCTGAATGCATTCATTTTCATTCCAGAACAATAGCTCTCAGCTGTAAGCCCTTATTATAACTCTTAATTACAATTTTCTTTTCAATTCATGATGGCCTTTTGCTTTTCTGTCTCTCTATCGATCAGCTTTTTTTTCAGACATCGCATCGTTTTGTTTACTAAAGCCTAGTACGCAGATCGAGACAAGATAAATTTTATCTCTACAATTTTAATCTCTACAAAACTTTTACAAATCTTGCGCAAAAGTTTGAAGTTGGAGAGATGAAATCTAATTTAGTGTAGCTCTGGAACGCGTTGTCTTACAAAAGTCGTTCATACCTTTTTGGAATCTCCTCGTCCCGCAAAATAATGCTTGTATCATTCTTTTTCCTGGCAAAATTTAGTGGAGACACTTTGTACAGCAATTTACAATAGTAGGAATTTTGCGCGCGAACTGCGTACTGCTCGGAAAAATATTCGAGAAAAAATTTGTTCCGGGAAAAAAAATGTATGGGAAACAAAATTTTTCCCGATCTGCGTACTAGGCTTAAACACTAAACTGTAAACTTGTGGCCCTAGCGAGGTATCCTTTCGGAGTGGAAATTTCAACGATTTTGTACGATTCGGAGGATTTTTGCTTCGAGGTATTTTTCCGAACAGCTGTTCGGAATTTTTCTCCGACATTATTTTAACGCACCCGGCGAACTGCGTTGAAGTGCGATCAAGTGCTTTATTTGTGAAATTTCTGGCAGCTTAATGAAATTATTGTTTTTCCAATTTCGTCCTACACAAATTCTTCGCAGAACAAATTGCGCCAACGCATTTGTGTATTATTATTCTTTCCGATAGGATACGTCGAAGGAAAGCAATTTGAACCTCCCACGAAGTATGCGTTGCGGACAATTATACGTTCCGAACTAATACCTCGCTAGGTCCGATTTAATTAGTGAATTCTAGTTTTATATTTAATTTTTTCTATATAAGCTGGTGCAACAAAAATGGACAAGTAAAAGATTTAGTTTCGTCATTACAATACAATACAATAGTTATGTACATACTTTTAAAATGAAGATAGTATTTTTTTCGGTGGAGCTATTTATATTTTTTATAAGAAGACAAACTGATCATTTCTGCTTTGATTTTTTTTATAGAATACTTTGGAAAATAGTTGAATTATTGATTTACAGTCCACTCCCTCTAAGTCGAACTTTCACGGGATATCAAAACTAGTTCGAGTTAGAGGGAGTTTTAGAAAAATTCGAGTTAGAGAGAGTTTTTTTTTTTAATGATTTATTGAATTTGATAACAAGTAAAATAAATAAATAAACCTAAGCTTCTACTTTTATCGCTCATTAATCTATAATTATGTATTATAAAAAAATATTTTTCAACTTAATTATTTAAAAAAAAATTGTAATTTTAGACATCACAGTCATCACAGTCGCCGTGTCATCAGTGATCGCCTTTTTAAAAAAAAGATTCTATTTTAAATAAGCAATTTTGAATTTCTTCTTTCATTTCAATTGCAGATTGCAATGTACCAATTGCATTTTCAATTTAATTTTTCTCTGGTATTTTAAAGTCTATTAATTCAGCTCCATCTTCTTCTTCAGCTCCATTTTCACCGTCATTAGTATCATCAGCATCTGCTTCCAAAATTGACTCGTTATCAGGTATTTTAGTCCTTCCAATATACTCCTTTAACATTGTAATGAGCTTCTGTTAGCGTTTCCCAGATTATCTCGATTTCTTGGGTGTCTTCCTTGTTACATCTAAGTAAGCAATGGAGTAATGTCCCATGCCTTTAGGATTTCGCGCACACAATCGAGAAGTGATATTTTATATTGCTCTTTTTTGGTTTCCCAAACTCTTAAGATCTTGGTGAGAAGACGGCGATTATAGTGTACTTTCAAATTTTGTATTATACCCATGTCCATTGGCTGAATTATTGAGGTCATATTGGGGGGGAAATACTCAAGCTTTATAAACTTAACTTGTTTTGGGTGAGTTGGGCAGTTATCGATAATGAATAGGTATAACTTTTTGCTTTGATCTTCCAAATTTAGAATCAAGTTTCAAAAGCCAACTTGTGAAAAGGTCTGATGTCATCCAAGAACGATGGTTTGCTACATAGTCCACCGGCAAAGTTTTAATTTTATTGTAACAACGAGGATTTTTGCTTTTCCCTATATAACCAGAAGCTTTAACTTTTCCGACGACCTCTGAGATCTGTTGTTTTACTGCTTTCAAATAAAGCACAAAATGTTTTGAAGTTGGAATGGAATGGATCCAACCAACAAATAATGCTTTTTTTATTGCCTTGCCATTTGACGGTGACGGCGCAGGCGATGCAACATATAGAGAATCAAAGAGTTCGAGTGTGTGCTTTTAATAAGAATTACAAACAATTACGATTTGCGATTTGAGAGATTTTTTCTGATTTTTTTTTCGGCAAAAGAAAAAAATTCGACTTAGAGGGAAAGAAAATAGGTCAATAATCAAGAGAATGTGTTCGAGTTAGAGGGAACTTCGACTTAGAGGGAGTTCGACTTAGAGGATAGTTTTTGTATGGAAAATTGAGGGGAATGCAAAAATACGGCTAAAAAGTTCGAGTTAGAGGGAAATTCGACTTAGAGGGAGTTCGACTTAGAGGGAGTCGACTGTAGTTTTTTTTTTCATACAAAATTCGTTTTCGGTACAATTGACATCATTTCAGTACAATTTTATTCCAGATTTCAGTACAATTGAAAAATTTCATATTCCATCCCTGTTGCAAAACCAAAAATATCCAAACGTTTACTCCCTAGTCCCTACTGCTTTCGCATGCTCGCCTGGTGATAAAGTTTTTAATTACGTAATTTTGTTTAGAATCTTTTCCCTTCCTTGTAATTTGGTGTTTTGTTGTAATTTTTTAACGTCTCCGTCACCGTGCGTCGCCTAACCAAGAAAGAAATGAAACCTTATTACCAGGCGAGCATGCAAAGGCAGAAAGCTATTTATGTGTTTTCTTTATTTCTTTATTTCGCAAACTTCCCCATTCAAACTCCCCGATTCGGTTTATCATCGCATTGACAAAATATGGCCGTGCCCCTAAAACAACGTTTTAGCCTGAGTATGTGTGAAGAAAGAAATGAAAAGTAAAGAAACGACAGAACAAGAAACAATACATATGCAAAACGAAATCTAGCTACCAGGCGAGCAGAGCATGCGAATGCAGAAAAGTTTTAACTCATCCCAACGCAGCTTATTTCTCGCACGCGCCCCCTAAATCCTAAAGCATCAACACATTTTAAGAATGATGTAGAAAAGAAATGAAAGAACAATGCACACAAACATTCTAAAGTTTCTCCATGGTCATTGAAAATTAAAACATGTTCATACACACTCGACACCAACACCAATGCAATTCAGTTTGCATGCGCAATCACTGTGTTGCGCACTCAGGCATGAGTGAAGAATCGCACAACCTGAAGTTGGAAAGAAATGGAAAGTGGGATAACAAAAAAACAATAAACACTAACATTTCCATGATCACTGAAAAATAAAACATATACGTACACAGTCATGACCAACACCACTGCGTGCTTGCATGAGTGAAGGAGGAAAGGAAACGAAAAAACGATGTTTTAAGGTGGAGCTTTACGAAAGTCTAAAAATATGCAAACAAAAAATCCCTACTGCTTCAGCATGCTCGCCTGGTGATTCACTTTTAAATTATTTTAAATTTAACTGATTTTTTAAGGGTTCAAGCGTCGACCACTAGATGCCATTTTGAGAATTATTTTTGTGTCTTATTTTCTTGATTTTATTATTTTGGGCTTTCCTTCTAGATGAAATCGAATTAGGTACCAGGCGAGCATCTAAATATAGCAGAGTTCTTTTGTGTTTGCTTGGTTTTTAAATTTCGCAAAACTTCCCCATTCTAACTCTGCCCAATACTGCTTTATTATCTCTTAGAAGAAAGTAGGACTCCCCACTGCAGCAAAAAAACCTATTTGTATTATACAGTCAATCCCATTCACACTCAGTTTGCTTGCGCAACCACTGTATTGCGCATGCATGCATATGCATGCATGAGTGGTGGTGAAGGTGGAGCTTAAAATCGAAAGTCTTACTGCAAAACCAAAAATATAAAAAAAAAATTAGTCCCTACTGCTTCCGCATGCTCGCCTGGTGATACAGTTTTAAATCACGTCATTTTGCTTGGAAATCTTTGTTTCGTCCTTGTTTACAAATTTTTGTTTTGTTGACATTTTAATTTTCTTAATTTTAAATGGAGTCGCCGTCTAACCAAGAAATTAAATCTTATTACCAGGCAAGCATGTGAAGGTAGAAAGCTATACCTATGTGTTTTCTTTATTTCTTTACTCTCGCAAACTTCCCCATTCAAATTCCCCAACTCGGCTTAAGTATCCCATTGAAAAAAAATATGGCTCTGCCCTCAAACAAAATTTTTGTCTGAGGATGTGTGAAGAAAGTAATGAAAGATAAAGAAACAAGTACAATAAACACTAATCTTTCTTCAGTTTCTCCATGATCACTGAAAAAAAAACCTATTCATACACAGTCAACACCAATGCCACTCAGTATGCGTGCGCAATCACTGTATTGCGCATGCTGGCATGAGTGAAGAAAATATAATCCCTACTGCTTCAGCATGCTCGCCTGGTGATCCAATTTTAAATTACGTCATTTTGTTTGAAATTTAACTGAATTTTCGAAGGTTCAAGCGTCGACCACTAGATGCCCTTAGTTACACCATTTTGAGAATATTTTATTTAATTTCATTACTTTGATGCGGGGTCTTCAACCAAGAAATAAAACCGAACTACCAGGCGAGCATGCGAATGGAGAAGAGTTGTTAAAATTTTGAATTTTGAATTTTAAATTTTGAATTTCGCAAACTTCCTAATGCGTCTTTAACTAAACATGACTAACTACATATCCTAGTCAGTTTTCTCCTTTCTTAAAGATCAAGGATCAATCTAACTTATGACGATTAGTAGGTTCATAATCTGAGGAGCTTAAAAGTAAAACAAAAATACTTCAATATTAAAATAAAACTATAGTTTATAGAATTTAAAAAAAAAATAAAGCATCTTTCCACTGGATCAATTAAAATTATTTTTTTTACTCAATTTTAAGTTTTAGTTAAGACTGCTATCTCACAGTTAAGATATCAATCCCGATTCAAATCTTTGTTCAAAACAAATCAAAATGAAGTTCAAAATTTCAAAAAAACTCACATGAAAACCAAGTAAGCAAACTCACCTGAAATGAAAAGAAAAACAAAATTATCAAATAATGCTTCTTAAACAGACAAACTTGTTTGTAAATGTTCTAATCTAAAAATATACGACTGGATACTTCTTTAAAAAAAACAAGAAGAACATCCATTTATGTTAAGAAAATTGTAGGTGATGCAACATCAACATTTTTCTGCATGCAAATTTTCCTGTCATTTATAATGATTCTGTTGAATCAATGGCCATAACAAAAATCAAATATAATGAGCACGTGCAACCAGACCCCGAGACATGATGCCTGTTTATTTCTTACATACAACATTGTAGCTGATTTCTTGCATTTTATTGCAACTGAAAACCATAATCACATATATCAGAATAAATAACCCCTTCGGTGGCATGCGCGTTAACAACAACTCACAGGTGTATCATGAAACTCATCTCGTTTTCAATTTCAATGAAATTATAAGAAATAATAAATTAAAAAAGGAAAAAAGAAAAAAAATTATGCCACCGCTTAAAGATCAAAGTAAAGATTTTTATTATTACATACTGCATTCTCAGGGTTGAATTTAGCAGTATGGAGGCCTTTTTTTTACTTTAATCTTAAAATTTTGAGTTCGAATAAATATTTTTCAAAAAAATATAAAATTTTTTTTATTTAAATAACTCGGTTAAAAAATAAATAGAAAAATTAGTTTCTGTTTTTAAAAAAGGTATAGCACACTCATAGTAATTTCGCTGTGTTTTGATAATTTTTTTGTTATTTAAGTAAATTTTCTATAATGAGAAGAAATAGAAATTTCGCTTAGCTTTTTGGATCAAGTAGTCAAGATCAGAAAGTAGTTCTCCTTATGGTTAGTGCATTCGACAGAGGGTCTTAAATTCGATTCTAAACTGCTGAAAACAAGTTTTTCAGGGGTAAGCTGAGTCTTGTGAGGTATTGATAAATCCTCCAAGAGTATCTCTTGTCATGAAAAACCCTGCTCATTCGGCAGAAAACTCTAGGTCACCTCCATTCCTAATAAGACGCACACAGGAATGGTTGAAAGTCGTAAATCTCTAGGTCCTGGTTCTCTACCAGCTGTTGGACCAAAAAATCTATTTATTTATTTTTATTGGGTCAAAAAATACCGATGGCGTGTAGTTCAAACTGTGAAAAGAATGGTACCTAGTGTTGAACTCGAACTCTTAATTTCAACAACTGATCAATTTATCGATTTTCTCATTGTCACCTAAAGATTTTTGCTTGCAACATTTTGCCAAATTTCAAAGTTTGAAAGTTTCTGCGACGTTTTCTAAAATAATTTTTTAAATTATCAATCACGCAAAGCTTTTTTTTTCAATTTCAAACTCTTTTGTACAATAAGGCCCCCTTTAAAACCACGAGCCCATTCGAATTACACTATTAAGCCTTGTTAATAATCCGGCCCGGTACGATCTGGCGCTATAATATGAAGAAGAGATACAAGCAATTATGGCTACCTAAAGATTCATATATGAAAACAAAATTTAATTCAAACCACGTCCTGCGTATTGTTTCATAATCATTCATTGCAAAATAAGAGATCGCTTATCTGGAGAGAGAGAAAAAAAAGAAGCATTTTTATTCAAATGAGCCGAGGACAATATCGGGAAGAGATATTTCCTTAGCTGACTAACTGCCGAAGGTCTTCATGTCTACATAGAGTCGTCGTTGCTGCAAATTCATCATAATTCAATAAAAATAGAAAAAAAAAATTCACAATTACATTTTCGCATTTTATTGTGATGCGTAAAGAAAGAACCTCCCACAAGAGTGTTATATATGCGCATCACATCATCATGCAGAGTATTTACTATGGGTGAGGTCTTGAAATGCTGCTTTACAGATAGGTATAGAGAATTCAATTTCAATGAACGATTCACATTTTATGCGTGCATATGGTGGTGCGCGAATTGCATGGATTATTCTAAGATGGCATCTACCTTTTGTCCTTGAAAAAGACAAAAATACAACCAGATTGTCTGGGCTCTAAGAATAAAAGACCCATACCTATACGAATGCTAAATAGAAAGAAGAGATTCAATTACATTCTGGAAAAGAGCAAGCAAAAAAAATAAATTAATTCTAGTTGCAGTTTGATGTGTTGTGTACAGTGTGTGTTGAGAGTATTCGGTGGAATTTTAGAAATTATTTATGAAATCAAACTAATTCTTTGATTATAAAAAAATTACCTTTTTTAAAAACACTAATTTTGACTAAAACATTTCGGATAGTGCACCTAGGACATAGCGCATAGTGGATAGTGCCTAATGTGTAGTGCCTAATGCATAGTACGAAACGCATGGCACAAAGTGCAAAGTGCATAGTGCGCAGTCCATAGTGCGTAGTTCATAATGCACATACACAGTGCCTAGTGCATAATAATTAGTAAAATTCTTTGATTATAAAAATGTATCTTTTTTAAAAACACTAATTTTGACTAAAATATTTCGGATAGTGCACCTAGGACATAGCGCATAGTGGATAGTGCCTAATGTGTAGTGCCTAATGCATAGTACGAAACGCATGGCACAAAGTGCAAAGTGCATAGTGCGCAGTCCATAGTGCGTAGTTCATAATGCACATACACAGTGCCTAGTGCATAATGGATAGTGGATAGTGCATAGTAAATAGTGCATAGTGCCTAGTGCGTAATGCATAGTGGATACTGCATTGTGCATACTGCATAGTTCACTAGAGCCAACAGATTTAAGTCTAAAAAATTAAGATGGATTATGAAACTTATTTATAATTCAATTTATGAAAAACTACTAATGGATTAATGGTGGGGGTGGGGGAAGTTTTCATTATTTTAAGGCATTTTCATCTGCAGATCAAGCAAAATATAAAAATATATCCATACCTCCAATGATCTTTTTATTTGATAATACTGTGGGTTCAGTCTTACACCAAGAATTTTCCTATACTGAAGGTCGAAAGAAAACCACAATTATGTGGCTTTCTTGAAAATGGAAGTACCTACCTATTTTTCAGTTCAGTTCAGCGAAACATAAAATTTGATATTAAATGACAGCTGATATGATATAATTTTATTCCGTTTGTGAAACATAAACGAATATGAGAGTAGAGTCATATTACAACGACAAAACAACTGTGGTAAAATTAAATAATATGACTTCTTGGAAACATAAATGTTTTAAAGTAATAATGTGGTTATAAGCTCAATAAAACACTGGAACTACTGTCTATTCTAATAGGAGAAAAAAAGTAGAGTAAAAGAAGAAGAAATTTAATTTAAAGTAGGCAGAATGGTTGTTAAATAAAAATGTTTCATTCATATTTCAACAACATGTTTCCTTTTCGAAAAATAATAATATGCAAATTGTGTATTATAACTGAAATTGTTAACACAGTTAACGGCGGGCTATTTATTGGAGTCTTTAGTTGCTCGCAAATTCCAGTAGCTCGCAGCAACATGTTTGATCCCATACCTTACCAATAAAAGGTTCAGAGCGATCTCATATAATTTCACAATCTACTAAAATAAAAAAATATTGTTGCAACATATTGCCACGGCCGCGCCTCAAATTGTCCATACGCTTAGTTCAATTTTGGCATACTCTTTCTATAACATTTCGGCCGGTATCTCACGAATAAATGATTCAATGTTGGCTTCCAGAGCGTCAATCGAAGCGAGCTTGTCGCTATAGACATTAGCCTTAACATACGAGTAGACCCATAAAAAATAGTCTTGAGGCGTTAAATCGCACGATCTAGGCGGCCAATTGACCGGCATCAAACGTGAAATAAACTGTTCACCGAACTCGCCTCTCAATTGGTCCATTGTTAAGCGTCCTGTGTGGCATGTGGCACCGTCTTGTTGAAACCACATATCATGCAAGTCAAGCTTTTTCATTTTGCGCAAAAAAAAAGTTTGTTACCATATAATCGTACGGTAGCGCTGACCATTCACAGTAACGTTGCGATTCGCATCATCTTTGAAGAAATACACCCCAATGATTCCGCCAGCCTATAATCCGCTTCAAACAGTGACTATTTCTGGATGCATTGGTAGCTCTTGCAATGCTTCTGGCTGCTCTTCACTCCAAATACGTCAGTTTTGCTTGTTGCACGTATCCATTCAACCAGAAATGAGCTTCGTTGCTGAACACAATTTTTCGATAAAAAAGTGGATCTACGGCCAACTTTTCAAGAGCCCCTTCACCAAAAATTAGGCGTTGTGGTAGGTCGTTCGGCTGCAATTATTGCACCAGCTGTATTTTGAAAGGCTTCATACCTAAATCCTTCCGCAAAATTTTTTACGTAGTGGAAAGTGGAGTAACAGAGGCCCAATTGCTGCGAACGGCACCGAATCGATAATTCACGGTCATCACTAAAACTGGCCGACACAGCGGCGATATTTTCCTCAGTTCCTACTCTACGTAAAAGTGTTGGTTGGTTTAATGTCCAACAATGTAAATTTGGTGCGAAATAGTCCGAATAGCCGCCTTAGTAGGTCGATTAAACTGACCATAAAATGGAAGAAGCGCGCGATGAACTTTCTTAACAGAGAACGCATTTTGATAATAAAATTCAATAATTTGCAAGCCTATTGCAAGACTATTCATGGTTAAATTATAGACCAAACTGAAGATGTTTGACAGTGACACAAAACGTGCCTGAGCTGTGGAAACCAGTGTTGCCAAAACGAAAATAGCAAAAAAAAATCACCCATTACAATTTCAATATTATTCTTCAAGTTAAATACGGTATTGGAAAACAACACAAAAATGCCCAAAAGTGCTCTTAAAATTTCATAAAAATGTTTCAATCAATGACGCACTAGCGACTTTCTACACTAAAATTTTTCCTCTTCTCCACCTTTGTATAACAAAAAAAACTTCGATCTGTTCGAAACCGAACAAATAAGTTTTGACAGAAATATTGGAAATCTAAATCTCCTTACGACAATCTAGCTTTCTCAATTGCTCCAACAGAATTTTCTATCCTTTGCGACCGCCTGTACAAACATAACATTACTCGTATACAATCCTATATCAAATCGAATCCTTAATGTTTCTTTGAATTCATTATTTTTTAAAAAAAAAATCCGATTGCTTCCCATTCTCCCTAACATATAATGGCAATTCTTCGTTTGATTTAACCAACTATTTCAAACAATCGTTTGCTGAATGCGAAATTGAACCAGATGCCCAATATTTCCGCTACTTAAAGAATTCTTTTCGAACCACATTTTCAGCTCCGAATATTCTACCAAATCTTTTACCATAGTTAAATTGAAAAGCTTAAAGATGGCTTCTTCACAGGACCAGATGGAATACCGGCAATCATTTTAACAAAATGCATAAATTTCTTTACTTTATTTAGCCGTTCACAGACCTATTTTCACTATCTTTTTTGCAAGGCACCTTTCCTCAATCATGGAAAGTTTTTTACATAGTTCCTATCCACAAAATTAAGTGTCAAATTATCGTCCTATAACTAGACTATCATGCATTAGAAAATTATTCGAAAGCATTATATATGAAACTCTCTTTAAACTGCAGATCAATTCATTCCCCCGTACAACATGGTTTTATATCGGGTAGATCAACAACAACGAACCTAGTTTCTATTCACAATGGTAGATGGGGATGAAGTCGTTGTGATTGCTACAAATTTTAGCAAAGCCTTCGACCAAATATCACATAATATCATCGTTTTTAAATTACATTTCATGGGTTTCCCTACACTCTTTTAATGCACCTTCAGGAGTACCAAAAGGCAGCCATCTTGGTCCAATGCTGTTCATCTTAGGTATCAACGATATTGCTCAAATTCTCGACTGTGGTTTATCAATATTTGTGGATGACACGAAAATCCTTAAACGCATTTCAACTGCTACTACTACTGACAAGTCTTTTCTATGGTGCCAAAAAACCTTCTTGAGCTCAATGTCAGCAAATGACACAGCATGACGTTTTCTCGTAAACGGCTCCTCCTCTAAGAAACCATCATATAAATGGTGATCTTGAAGCCTTAGTCAATTCTTATCGTGTTTAGAACTAATCCGTGATAAAAAGCTTAAATTTCGATGCCACATTGACAACATTATAAATAAAATTAACTCTACACTTCTTGGCTTTATCAAAAGCTGGTCAAAAGAGTTCTATGACCTGTATATATTGAAAAATCACTTCTCAGTCCGACCCATTCTAGAATATGCGTCTCAGTTTTGGTTCCCATATCAAATTACCCAAATTAAAAAGATCGAAGCCGTTCAGCGTAGGTTTATTCGACTATCGAATTCCTCCATATTCAAATCGCTTACTGCTAATTGACCTTCAGATCCTTGAAATACAACGTGAAACCACAGATGTCATGTGTATTTACGACATACTAACTGGCAATATTGACTGTCCCGGTATAATAAGCTAATAAGTCTGATTTCTTATTTATAATTAGCGCGCACTCAAGGGGTTATGAATACCCTTATAAGGATTTAAATACCACAGCGTGAGCAGTTAGGAAATGAATTAAAAGGATTATTATTGAAATCCGTGGAAGGTCACACAAGACCACTGAGGTTCACAGTATGGATACGAACCTGCTTGTTTTTCAAACGAATAACTTTTATTTCATAAAATTTTAAACTTGAAAACATTATTTTCTAGTTAAGTTTAGTTTTTCTCGACACACACCTTTCCCCCGAAAGAAGAAAAACCACTCAGGAATTTTCTTTTCTATTTTCATCACAGAATGATAAATTAAAACAATTTAACTCTTTCGCACAATAAAATCAAACCGTAACTGATTTGTTATGAAATTTTGTTCAATAATTCTACCCGATTTTCTGATGATTTTATTCGAGTATTTGCCCAAAGCGGAACTAAAAGCTTTACCCATCACAATGCCAATCCTCAAGTTTGTTCTTGTTAAGAAATCATATATTTTCTCAATTTGAATTAAATAATTATTCACACACTTTTATTATTTTTTTTTTTGTTTAATTTTTCTTTAATAAATCACAATCGACATTTATTTGTGTTTACCAACAGAGAAGTACTTTCGATATTGATCGAATACAAAAAAAATCAATATCTGCATTTCTATGGCATCTCCGTATAGCTAAATAATTGCATGGCTGATTGCGTGGGTGACTTTTTAATTAAAGAAAAGGCTTAAGGCCATACATATACATACATATATGTATGTATAAATAAACTTTATTTTCTTAAATAGAATTCGAAGAAAAACGAATAAACAAAACGAAAGAGGCGCGTCAAAGAGCTGAAGATAATATCTTTTGACAGACGTCACATTGAAAATGACATAATGGCGTATAATGAGAAACGACCGGCAACGACGACGCACGTTGAGATTAGAATAACATAGTAGAGGTTTAAGAATCGTCATAGGGAATCAATTAGGGCTTGGCTTTGAGCATTTGACCCTGAATTAGTTGCTTAATGAACCATTTGAAAATTAAGGGAATTAAGATTACGGGATTTCTAAAGATTTGAATATAGGAAAAAAAATAGAAAAAATTACAAGATGCCTTTTTCCAATTCAAAGCTTTTAGATAAAGCAGATTAGTCTTAGACTGTTGATAAAGGAATTCTAGGTTAAGTAAGGGATTTCTTAAATGTTTGGAGCTTGAGATACTCATGGTTGTATTAATACTAGCAACATAAACAGTCACAGGGATTATGCTCCGATTCGATGCACTTCAAGTTGAAAACTTATTCAAGATCTTTATGGGAGGATATGAATTTCTTGAAAAATCCATTTCTAGTGGGTTACACAGATATATATGTCTCTCTTTCTGTTCTAATAATCCAAGCCGGACTTATGGCCACTGAAAAAGTCCTGTCTTGGCTCAAAGAAAACATATTATCAACTACTGATAACCGCATCTTCTCGGATAGTCAAGTGGTTATTAAGTCTCTGAACTCGTTCTATACTATCTCTATAATCTCAGCTGCCGTTCATCTCTTATAAAGATGGCGCAGCAGTTTAGTATTCACCTCTGTTGGGTGGAATTTAAGTCTCTCCGGCTTCATAAAGAGCTCCAAATAATTCAACGAGTAGAGAGAAAATCTTTAGATTCATGTGGTATCACAATGCACCAACTCTGGTCTAAATGTATCAGCTGCGATGCTGACAGCCACTTCAACCTAATCTAACATAACTATAAGGCAAGTTATGCATTCGGAAAAAAAATTGAATTCTAGATTTTTACACTTATATTATATTTGTTACTATTGTTTTATTTATTAAGTTTAAGTTTAATTTTATTGCAACAATTTGAATATTATAAATTAGCGACGCGTTTCGGATTTAATAATCCATCATCGGGCTAATGAATAATAAAACAATAATTTTTTCTTTTATAAAAACTAATTTTATTTGTTTTAATTTTATATTTAAATCAATATTTATCAATATTCTCGACACTACGGGCACTTCTTTGTCTCACTGGCACGGGAACATTTTGTACTGTGCCTGTGGATTCAAATTTTTCCACTAGACGCTCAATTGTTGATCTGCTCGGACGATTATGACGACCATAAATTGGACGTAGCGCTCTTAACGTTGAGGCCACTTACTCCGAATTTCGGTAGTAAATTTTAATAATTTCGACTCGTTGTTGGCTCGTATATCTTTCCATCATGAAATGGCAAACCTTACTGAAGAGAAATGTCAGAAGAGCGGCAAGAAATATGGCGTCGTTTGCTGTCCCTGTCGCTCTACTTTTGTAGCGTCCCTGTTGAAAACCCTTATATTACCCTTTATATTACAGGATATTTCACTCAAAGTTAAGGTACCGAATAACTTGTGATGCTGTTGAATAAACTCCAGCAGTTAATTGTATATCAAAAATGTGCCATAAGAAGGATGCATTTTGCTACACGTCTAGAGCCTTCAATAGAGTTGTTCAGACCTAAAAATGTTCTTCCGGTAAGACACAGAATGCAATCTATGCGATGCCAATCACTTACGTATCTTGTCAGGGACTCCGAAAGGTCTTCTTTAACCATAATCGGTTTTACTTCCAAAACTTCGATGTATCAAATGTCAGGTCTTATTCGTCATATTATCCGAACCGATTTTTACATCATCTAAAGACTATAAGACAAGTATTGATTTAGTGCCAAAAAAATAATAGGTTTTAATCAAAATGCCTTGCGCGTTAGAGTGCCTTTTCAGACGTCTCAATTCGATTCACAACTTGCAATGATGTGATAAATCGTCCAAGAGTTATCTCTTCACTTATCGTACAGAAAAACTCTGGATAGACGCAGATTTTGTTGAACATTTTTTAAGCAAGATTTTTCAAATTTAAAAGTCTGCAAATGCAAAATTTTTTGGACAAACAATCAAGGTATCTGACTATTTCAGATAAAATAAATATTGATTTGAAAGGAATATGTTAATTTGCTTCTAACCCTGTTGTGTTGTTTCTTGTTAATTCAAATATTTCTTTATTACCCTAACTTCCTATTGACATTTATGTATTTATGTCAAAATGCAACTTGCACAGACAAAATGAAATATGGCTGAAGATGTTTTTTTTAAAGAAATACAGCTCAATCTTAAAAGCAACATTTTTGTTTAAATAATTTGTTTGCTAGATTCGATGAACTTTCGAAAAAAAATCTCCATACATTCTGTAGATCAAAAGGTCAATATTTGGGTATTGAAATTGAAATTTAAAGATTTTTACGATGAAAACATTACATGAAATCAATCTTAAATAAGTACCCATTATTATATCTATTTCTTCACAAACTGTTTCTTATGTTAATAAATTCGGACTCATTTTGTTGGATACACGTAATTACCTTGGGCTTTTATACTACTGATTTGACCATTTGAATATACATAAATACGTTTAAGTACTAAAACAGAAATAAAACTTTCATTTTTTTCCGAAATTAAAATAGATCTAAGGTCAAAAGGTAATCTTGATGATTTTACTTATTCATAAAACCATTGTGTTCCTCTTAACAATGAGTCGTCTTCTATGAAAAATTTGATTAATTCACGAGCTTTTCACAAATCCGATTACATTTCCATCGAAAGTGATTTCCATGTTTTTTTTTTTTAATTTTTTTTTAAAGAATTCAATATTATGACTGACCCCTTTATTAAGAGTTTATCAACCGATTTCGTCTTTGAAGTTTGACTCTCAACCCATCCCAAAATTGCATTCAAATTTTTATTGACTTCAATAATAAATAATTAAGTCGTAGTCGGCAGTTATAGTGAAATCAATGAAACCAACACAAAGTGTGGTGTGAAATGAATATAAATGTCTGAATTACTAGCCGCCCCATCAACAGAGTATGGTATTGACCACGCGAAGCAGAAATTCATCAAACAAATATTAATTTGTGAGGCATTAATTTTATGGTTTGTTAAAATGGTCAAAGAGGTCTATAGGAAGTGCACCAGGGAGTTGAGAACCGAAGAGCACGATTATTTTTATCGATTCATTTGGTAACAACAAATGACTTTGCCATTCCATATGAGTCTGATTAAATGGGGGTTTTTCAAAATTGCAAAGCAATATTCGGAAAGATATTTAAGGCCTCGGATAGACAGCCTAGTGGAAGATATATTGGGAAACAATTAAGTTAGTTAAAAATGTTTAATCGGTTTGGTATGAAATACCTGTTGGAACGTGTAAAATTTTTGGAATGGAATACAAATTGAAATTTATTGGAAAACTGTTTTCAGGAACCCAAAATAATTTTCAAAAAATTATTAACTAAAGTTTGAAGTTTCTGCGGGTAAAATAGTGCAAAAAGTACATCGAAATAAATTGGCCCATACTTAAAACTACTTGGCAAAAAAACGTTCCACTTGCCATAACAAATATTAAGGGTATTTTTTGTAATGTGGTCTATCGGTTATGACCCGCAGCCAGAATTCCACAAGAGTTAAACGCTCTCATATTTCATCCTTAAACAAAAAATGATGTAGGCATTCGTCGAAACTAAATTTTTAAATGACTAAAAATTAAGGCAAAAAATAAAAATAGTAAGAATTTTTGCTATTTTGTAAGAAAATATTAGAAACTGCACCTCGTCCTCGGTTCCAACGCTCGTCGTCAATGACACTCTCTTCGTAAGCTCTGTATAGGATATTCAGAAAAACTCTACCCCACTGCATCAATCTTTTCCGACGTACGTTTCCTTATTTGTCGCCCAGTCTTTAATTGATCTTCTTCCTGGGTATCCAAATTTTCAAAATTAAAAATTATACGCTGAATAGTTGACTTGCTCGGCACACGATTAACACAGGAAAGGTCACGTGATTTTCTCCGTGTATTGACAATAGACAAATTATTTTAAAAAATGCTGCGTTAGATGAACCATAATAACATGGCAACATGACAATCGACCTGAAGCTATCAACGCCTTCTGTACAAGAACTTGGGTTCTAACCAAATTTATTTTGAATTTGATTCTTTTTCTTCGACTTATTTACTTGATTTCTAATAACCATAAAATATAAATCTTAATATTGACTTGATTATTTCCATGATCCCTTCGGTTTATCGAGGGTTATAACAACTAAGGACCTCGCAAGATTCGAAAATCGTTTTCTGATTATTAAAATTTGTCACAAGAACCTGATCTCATCTCTTTGGGCATTTTCAGGTTTTCTTTGTTGATCTGTAAATTTGGCACAATCATCCGTGAAACTTGACATGAATTATTGATTTTCATGGGATAAATCTGGGTTATTTGTTGTGATTTGTGCAAAACACTTTCGAGAACCTGAAGTTATTTTGTTTCAACAATTAAACTCCATCTCTGTCGAAATATTTTTCTAAAATTTGATTGACCACTCACGAAAACCCAAACAAATGAAATCTAATTAAACAACAATAGACAACAATTTGTTATAAAATCAAATTTCATATTCTTGCTTTTGCAAAAGCATTAAAAAAATTAACATTATAGATTTTATTAACAACGGGAAAAAGCTATGCGTGCGAGATATTCTTTTATTACAAAAAAAAAAAACACATTAAAGAATTCGTTAACACTCGCACTATTCATCATTCCGGGTCAATGTTCTTTTCGCTAATAACAATAAAGAAAGATAAACTTTATCGATAGATTAATGCCTGGTTACGGCCTTAAAACCAGTCTTTGAATAATGGGGGTTTCATTTTGATAATTTTATGCTCACATTATGATGTTTGTCCTAATTTTTCTTTTAATGCGAAATATTTTTTTATTTTAACCGATTTCGCAAATTTTAAATTTCATATTTTTTTTTTAAATTTGAATTCACAAGATGTCTTTTGAAAATGTGCTTTGGGGTTTCTTTTCTTTGCAAAATTTGTATTTATCTAAAATTGACGCTTCTTATTTATTTATTTATTTATTTATTTAACTATATTTACACAATTTCAAGGAGGATGGATAGAAAGTGATCATTTTGACAATAAAATATACAAATCAATATCTAAGAATGGTCTCCGGCCAAGCTAAGAGCATATACCTACCAACATATTTTTAATCTTTGTTTAAGAAAGAAATTAAGTACATACATTTCAGCAAATCAACCATTCAAACGTTTTTAGTGTTTTTTTTTTTTTTAATTATGAAGCCATTAAGGGTTGAATGAGAAAAACTGAAGACATAAAAAAAATGTTCAGGTGCCTAAATTTTAAGCTATAAACTGAACGGTAAACCTTGAACAACATTGAGAAATATTGACAACTTATTCCCAAAGTGAGTGCTGTGTAGCCCAAACAGTGCGTTTTTTGAAAAGAAGTTTTGGCCGAAATAAAGCATCCACTGGGCCTGATGTACGCAAAAAGTTCGTGAGACTGATATGCTAGTGGACAACACTCTTGGTTCCCGCCGTGTCGTACGGTGCGCACAGGCGAGAATGTGACTGATGTAGCCGAGAGTGTGAGACTCAATTCACGAACATCAACTCGCCATCGATATCAACAGCTCAACATTTCACTATTGCCTGAAGAGAAGTCTGCACAAAGATCTCGGTAATCGCTTATAGGTCCAATTGACTCAGCAATTGAAGGCGCACGACCATCCGCTTCGTAATCGCCTCGCAGTTTGGGGCTTAGAGCAGCTTCAATTGGACAACGATTTTGGGCGAAAATTCATCTCTTTGACGAGGTGCATTTTTTTCTCGGCGGCTACGTTTCCAGAAGCCAATGCATTCACAATCTATCCACAGATCTGTGAGTTTGGTGCGGATTGTGGAGTTGTGGCATCATTGAACCATTTTTCTTCAAAAGTGAGGCTGAAAACAACGTTTCGGTCAACGGTTGGCGTTGCAGAGCCATGTCAACCGACGTTTTTTTTAACGAAATTCAAGACATAAATTAGGACGACCTCTGGTTCATGTATGATGTCGCGCCATGCCACACAGCCCATACCACAATCGATCTTTTGCGCACTAAATTCCCAAATTGTGTTATCAGCCGTCTTGTCGATGTCACTTGGCCGCCTCGGAGCTGCGATTTGACCCCTTCGGACCTTTTTTTTTGAAGGATGTTATGCCAACAATCCGGAAACGATTAAGGCTAATATCATCCAAGCAATCCGTTGGGTACAGCCCGAAACTATCAACAAGGTCTTGGAAAATTGGAGTGACAGAATGCACTACTGCGCTGCCAGCGGAGGCAGCCACTCTATCTTTCGGTTCAGCTAGAGCCGATTTTCTTTAAATTTTGTTGCTACACCAGAAACAACTTTTTTACAAACTGTTACACAGATGTTTGTTAACACTTTCAAAAAATTTCTTTTAGTAAAAGCTAGTTATTATTTGAAAATAAAATTCAAAACATTGTTAAAGGACCATATTTTTTATTAATGATATTCTCAAACTTGGATCATTAGACCGATCCTTACATATGGACTAACAGTATGGTGGACTGCACTGAAAACAGCAACAAACCGCGATAAGCTCAGCAAAGTCCAATGAACAACCTGCTTAATCATAGGTGGAGCACTCCGCTGCACTTGATGTTCTGTTTCATCTTATACCGCTAGATATCTTTAGGAAACAATCGGCCGCTAGCACTGCCATTCGGTTTAAAGCCTCCTCACAGTGGATGATATTGGGCACTGCATTATACTGAACTCGTTCGGATCTCTATCTAGTAACGTCGATTACACCACCCTCATCCAGAATTCAATAAAAACTTCCAAGTGTCCATCCTTTCTAGGTCTACCTGGGAGAATGTGTCATTTTTGGCAGACGAAGCGATTCACTTCTATACAGATGTATATAAAACCGATGACGGGGTCGGTGGAGGCGTATGCTCCGAAAGATTAAATCTATGTCTCTCATTTCGTCTACCCAATCACTGTAGCGTGTTCTAGTCAGAACTTCTGGCAATCAAAGAAATCCTCTCTTGGCGGAAAGAAAACGTGATATCCACTAATGATATACGCATCTTCTCGGACAGTCAAGCTGTCAACAGCCCAAAATTGTCGATCATCTCGGTGGAGATGGCAAAACAGTTCAACATTCACCTTATTTAGGTGCCGGGTCATAGAGACATTCCAGGTAACTGTAAAGCTGACGAACTTGCAAAAAATGGAACAATTTTACCTTTGTCGGCTAAAAAATCTAACATCGGTATACCTTTAGCTATTTGTAAACTTATGCTAAAGCATGATACCATAAAGAAAGCGAACCACAGATCGACCAACACCTTGCCAGTCAACAAAAGAAAAAATTTGGCCATTGGTTGATGCTAAACGCTGAAAGCAACTCATTTCTATTGGTGGATTGCACATTAGCTCCGTTATACATAGGTGTCCTTACTGGACACTGCCTAATAGGTAGACATGCTTTTCGACTTGGAGTTCCTGCAAATGATTTTTGCAGAAGCTGCATGGATGAAGAGGAAGAGGAGACAGTTTCTCACCTTCTATGTTCTTGTCCTACCCTATCACAAAGACGTAGACTCCACTTGGGAGACTTCTACTATAATGATCCTAGTGATCTAAAAATTCCGACATTAATTGTCTCAAACGCTTCATTGCTAGCTCCAAATGGTTTGACGAGTAAGGGATATCTTTAGAACCCTGAGGTATCACAACAGACCAACTATTGGTCTAAGTGTATTGGCTTTTCCGACCAGCAGCCACCTTAACATAACCTAACCTATTTTGTACCAATGTTTTTTTTAAATGTTATTTATTCAAATATTTTTTTTTTTGAAAACTCAATATTTATTTTGAGAACCGAATTGTTTTTTTTTTTTTAAACTTGACTGGTAAAAGTTTTTGACACTATCTACGAGATTTCAAGGAGAAAAATATTTTTGTCATAAAATAAGGACCATAAAATTATTATAAACGCATTAGCAAAATCTTATTCATTTCGAAAAGAAGCTGAAGAATTTTGAAAAAAATTTGTTCCTTTTTATTTAAATTTTTTTTCTTTCGGATTACTCATGTCAGAGTTGACCACATGCCACAGCAAATCGCTTAAGCAATGATTAGCTCCAGATATTACCGGGAAACTTTTGTTTCTATACAAATGAATACAATGGACTAGCACCGATTAAAGGAGTCTAAGGATTGGGTTGGCCCTCGTAAAAAGGCCTTGACTCCAGCTTCAGTCTTTACAAAATGTCAATATATTGTTGTTTTATTCAACCCTACAAAACTAATCGATGAATGCGTCCAAGTTAAAAGGCTAAACCACTTTAAATTACTACCTTTCTTCTTGTAATCGATAAATACTGGTTCCATTAAAATCCTATTATTTATTATTAAATTCAGTCTGCCTGTAACTAAGACTGCGCCGCCGCCGATAGAAAACACGTCATAAAACAAATCGTTTAGTTGTTGCAGAAAATTATAAAATAATTAATAGAGACGGCAAGTTTTTACATACCTACACCAACCATCAGCAAGGCAAGCACAACCTGCATCTTTTCTTAATTAATTATTATTGTAAAATAATTTTCTTTTTTTAAGTTGCACTGAATATTATGATGGAGTTGTTAATTGCAGGTTTCGAACTTAAAATTGGCTTTAAATTTTAATTTGTTTAACAGTTAGTCTCTAACAAATGTTTCTTGGACATTGCGTTTTTAAAAACTCGCAAGGCGCAGATAGATAATAATTTATCATAATCGCTTTACATGAGGTTTATTTTTCCGGTGATCAGTGAGATGGTTCAGTTTTGAAATTGTTTTCCGTTTTCTGCACTAATCTGCAGTTTACTTTCATTTTTTTTTTTAATTTTGTTATTTGAAACAAAATATTTTGTTAATGATTGCGTGCAATCACGAGATTTATAAATTGTAAGTTTGATGATGGAGTTTCAAGATTAATGATCAGAAGTTCACATCAATAGCGGATGGACTTCCTTCCGTGCATGGCGTTCGGTCTGCGTTTTAAAAAATGAAAACTCCATTAAACTATTTCATTATTTTTAAGAAATCAAACAAACCTACATAGATTGTTGGCACTATATTTTTTACAGAAATGTCAGCTTTATAAAAAAAAGATAAATCGTGTTCACCCATGAATCATTTTGATTTTTAATTGTCATTTCTCATTTACTCATTAATATACCATTGCCAAATTTAGTTAACTAAATATCAAATTTAACCCAAACGGAAATCCATTTAAACTAAAGGGTTTTTCAATTGGCGTGGTTAGATTTTGGTGCTCTATGGCGGCCATGTTGTTACTGATGCCAAATCACCATGGCAAGTTATCCTATTGAACAGCAAGTCTAAAAGATAAAACCTTATTATCAAAATGAATGTTCGTTAATGTAAAAGTTGCGCACGTTGCGGCTATTTTACGGTAGCTGTGGGGGCCCCTTATACAGTCGACTCTTCAACGTTTGGTGGCCAAATTTGAGACGGCAGGTTCGATATCAATCAGCCAACAACCGCCGCCGTCGTGCTCCGTGAAAAGTGTACAGCAGAATACGACGAGGCAATTGAGTCCTCGCCGTGCACAAGAATTTAGCCCTTCGCAGACTTGAACTAGGGAAATTTTACGTTGTGTCTACACCCCTATAAAATCCAACTGAAACAGGAGCTTAAAGTGCATGCCTATAGACAACGCCGCCGTTTATTCAGGGCTTCAGAGCGTTTGGTAGTGATCCTCAACTTTGGTCGAAAAATTACCTTTAGTGAAATTTTTTTCTACTAAAAAATCCACAACAACCCAGACGACGAAATATGTATTTATTTGTGGACATAACAATACAATACTATATGTGCGCGTGTCAAAAGTACTTATTTTCTTAGGAAGTCATAGTCAATTTTATACCAGCCAATCTCACGTTCAAAACGTATTTATTTTTGACTTCTCTTGTGGCGCAAGAAAGCAGACTGTTTTTTTTTCGGAAATATCAGACACGCGAAATTTTCGCAATTTCAAAAAAATCACAATTTGGCGTCTTTTTGTAGAGCCGAATGGGTTAACCACGCCATTAACCCACAAAAACAAATAAAATTAAAACACGCAAACTTTTTTGTCTGTTTTATTTTTTTTATTTCGGATGTCAACAAGAGAGTTCATTCAATTATCGTGTCGTGTCGTGATCGTTGTCGCATCAACAAAAGGTCTTAAGTCAAAAATAAATTAATTCAGTCGTCAGCTCTTGAAAAAAAAACGAAAAATTCCATTTAGATGATCAACAACTTCCATGTAATGTTTGCCGCTTGTCAAGCCATGCAGAAAATTTACCGACTTTACATATATGGTTGATGGTATTTTTGAAGATACTACTTTGCTCTTGAACACTCAACATGTCAACTTGACATCTGTTTAGCTATAAATAATCATGCCTGATGAGCTTGCCATTTTGTTTTGGTAAAAGATTATTTTTGGAAGAATTTGTTAGGGTTCCACACTCTGGAGATTTAAAAGCAAGACGGATTATGTTGAGTTCTTCTTTTAGAAGTTAGAAGAGAGATTTCTTGTTTTTTTTATCGGAGGAGATAAAAAGAATTGAGTGGTTACATGCACCATGGGATTATTAAAATGCCTATGTTAATCTTCTAAAAATACGGTTTATACCATTTGTTTTGTGGTTAACCGATCATATACAGGGTCAAATAATTTTCAATTTTTTTGTTAATACATCTGCACTGGGAGAAACGATTTTCTTTTGCAATTTAAACCAATTTTTTCATTTTTATTGATTTATTTGCTGATTGGTATAAACTGGTCTAATGTGATTGCGAATTCAAAATGATTGAAATCATATACATATCTTAGCCAAATTGCGTTCGATACAATCTTTTTATGTGTGTTAGACCAACTTAGCATGAGATGGATGTATATTTAATATTTATTTTTAAGCAAGTCATGAGCACGCATTGATATGCGAACATTTTTCAAACCAATGCCTCCCAAGCACAAGAAATTATAATTATCTTCTACTCCAACTGTGAGAACAATCATAATCGTTTTTTTTTTTTTTTCATTTTCCATAAATAAATATCTATATATATGACTTGCTTTTTTAAATTAAATTTAAACCATGAGAACCACAGACAATACAAAGGTTTATCTAAATTTCATACCTATAGTTTGCCATTGAATATCTCACGCAGAGCTCATCTTTTTTAACTTGCACCAACATCACTGGTTATCTTGAAGATACTTCATAGACATACATAAATAGATAGACTCATGTTCAATTTATGGATTACACGATGTCTGATTTTGAATAATGAAGCACTTAACTCACGTTAGAGCAATTATAGTTCGACATCTCTCTGAATAGTTTTTAAATTATTTGAATTTTGAATGGATGAACAATCACACTTGGTTTTTCTCTTTTTTTCTCAGAAATTATTGTGATACATTGTAAAATATGGGTTACTAAGGCTTTAGGTAGATAGAGCTTTACAATTACTATTCATTAATGGAAAATTATTTGTATCACGACCTTTCAGTTCTTAATTTATTAATCGGTTTCTATTTATGAATTCTCGTTAATTTTCAAAAAATTACAAATAAAAATAAGACACGGCATTTCTCCGCTTTAGCTCAGCCACCATCCCTGGAGATAAAAATATCTGAGACAACCACCAACAGTCTCAGAACATCGTGCCACACATCTTTCCTATCCTTCTTTCTCTTCATTAACTTCACGCCCGCGCTGTGTTGAAACATTTAAAGGGTAATCATAATCCCTTGAGCGCGGGTAGATTATAAAAAAAAAAAAATAATTAAAAAATGATGAAACTATAATATAGTAGGTACCTACAGCAGAAACCTTCGGATTTTTCGACTACAGTGCTAATGGTTCAAATCTGTCATTATTTTATAGCAACTTTTATAACCAGGGTTCTAGGGATTCTAGGGATATATAAAAATAAAAGTTTAAATTTCCCAAAAATTAGATAGGAGAAGCAGGGGCAAATCCGTATTTGTTTTATTAAGAAAAAATTAAACATTTTTTTTTTGAAAATAAAATGTTTTTTTAAAAACTTGTAACTCTTAAAAACAAAGCACATATGTAATTAAAAAAATATTTTGCCTCCATTAAATTTAACACCCTGCTACATTTTACTACCAGTAAAACTTTTTGACTTACAGCCCGATTCTCCCCAAAGTCAGTGATGACTCACAAGTCACAAGAAGAGGTGAAATTGACTTTGTGACTTTTTCGAATTCTGCCGCTCAGTCACAACTTGTGAGAGTCACAAAAACAATCGAAACTGTGATCTCCTTAAGAGCAGGTCACAACTCATAATTTTCAAAGTTTCTTGGATTGGCATTCAGTATACTTTGTAAGAAAATTTAACTAGTGAAAGTAGACTATGTTCTAGTGAATATTATTGCTGATTTTTCCCACAAAAATGAAAAGTAACATTTTTAAACAAACAACATTTTTTTAAGAAACTAATCGTATCAAGAAATTAGCAGCGTCGACGGCTTTTAAAAACTTTGTGAGATACAAATGATCCATTCGCTCTCCAAAACAATATATTTATAAAGTTTTTTCGCTTTCTGTAAACTTTATGCTTGGATAATAAAATAATAAAATATAATTATGTTTCCTTGCATTTTGTAATTTCTTCGTTTTGAATAGTCAGCTGTTCAAATATTGACACTTAAAAAGTTCACCATTCTGTGGTGAGTTTTGTTGTGAGTTTTGTTGTGACGATTAGGGGGAGAATACCAAAATGTTATCGAGTCACAACAATCCTCACAAGGAATAGTCACAAGAGCTTGTGACTTGTGACTCCTCACAAGGGGAGAATCGGGCTGTTAAAAATGGTACTTTTAAGTTATTCTTTCAGTAAGCTCAAATGCGCTTCAACATAGACTTATAATCCACCAATTTTAACACTTTATTTTGAATGCGATCAAGAACATGTAAAGAAGTTTCTGAAGCTCCACCTCATATGTGAGAGTTGTATTCAACCTTAAGCTGTTATATGAATCGGTTTTTGTATCAAGATCGGATAGGGTAAGAAATGTCTTGCAAGGACCAGAGAAACTCAAGCATCTTGCAGAATTTTTGCCATTTTCAAGTATGTGGTCATGGTACATAGCAAGTGGTCAGAGATACACAAGCCGAGAACTGAACGTTTTTGGGCTTCTTCAATGCAAGTGCCAGTAAAATTTCACATTCAAAGAAAGTGGAGGTAAGTCTGGAAATGAGTGCTGTAAGCAATAAAACAATGAAATGGATTAGTAGTTTTAGCTGAACGATCATTATTGAAAATAAGAATAATATTCGAATATAAAACAGAGCCCTACGGCACACCATGATTTATTTTGTGTTTGCCAGACTTGAATCCACCCAATACTACTTGTTTTGAATGGTCCAAAAGATAACCTTTTATCGAGATGCACTTAATTGCGATAAAAGAGCTTCGTGCGAAACTGTATCAAATGTTTTGGAAAAATCAAGAGCAATAATTTTGCTTTCATCAAAGCAATGTAAAAATTGGTACCATCTTTCGGTCAGATAAGCCATCAGATCACTAATGGACCTTTTGTTACGAAATCCAAACTGCCGGTCATTAAAAAGTTTTCGTTCGTCAAGATATTTCTTGAGCTGAAAACTGATCAGAGTTTCCATGACCTAGGAAAGACGGAATGTAAGTGGAATCGGTCGATAGTTTGTAAAGGAAGAAAAGTTTAAGCAGTGGTTTTGCCAACGTGTAAGAACACCTCTTCAGAATAATGGCGGACATACTATCCGGGCCAGCGGATATATGCCAATTCATTTTAAAACTCTTGCAACAGCACAAATGCGAAAGAAGATTGATCCCATTGAGTCATTAATGCCCTCGAGTACGCAAGGAGTCATGACACTCTCTTGGAGCGTAGAATTTTTAGCGAATTGTACCTTTCGCTATCCATCTATTGTTAATGTCTCCGTCATGTTTGCTACCTGCATTTATGCAGGTATAAAATTCAATTGACACAAAAGATGCAGGGAAGTGACCATCAACGTCAGCGAGATTGGAGTGATCGAGTTTTATAGCTCACTAAAGATGACATCCATTTTTGGGAAAAAAAATCGAGCCACGAAGCACATATCGACTTGGCTGACTTTGTAAATAAACTGAATAGCTGCTATTGGGGTACTGAAAACTCTCGATTGATACATCAAAGACCCCTTCACCCTCGTAGAGCAACCGAAAGGTGCTCCATTTGAGCCGGGAGTTACTAGCGACCGGCCGAATAATGTCAAAAAGTGGTGATAGACTGGCGACCTTAACAATTTTTGTTTTATTAATTTTTCACCTTAAACTAGAATATGCAGGTACTATACGAAGGTGATTAGGATAATTGAATATATTTCTGAAAATAAAGATGGCCACCATAGACTTAGACATTAAGTAGGATGCCCTAATGATGTAAAACAAATTTGTCTTTCCTCCTCATGAATAGGAATATTAACTTTAGAAATGTGTGTAACAGTGTTTATAGAATACTTCTTTTCTTTATCAAAATTAATTTTGAAAAATGGTTAATCCTCAAAAAACTGATTCAATTCAATCGATTCTATTAAAAAAACTTACCTTGAATAATTTTGTATATAATCCTTTTCAACTTGTGTAGACAAATTTTTCAACTTCAATATTAAATCCTTTCAACAAACGAGTCAAACTCTTTCATCCTCTTCGACTTCCACAAAATGCATAGCTCCAATGTTCCATAAAAAAAAAAACAAACAAATCCTCTACACCTGTCTGTCCACTTTAAACACTGCAGAACAGTCTTTTTACTTCCATTCCATGGCTCAACATGTTTATGGTTAAATGCAACATAAAAATGTCTCTCTTTTTTTTTGCTAAAAATCCGTGCAAAAACATAAAATATGTAAAATGTATCTTTTACACGTTTTCCACAAGAATCATCAAAAACTTATTTTTTAAAACAACAACAATAACACTACGACAACATCATCCTCGTCCAGCATGGTTTACCTTTTTAGAAGACGACGAAACCAAGAAGAAGAAAGCGATGTTATCTTCAATATTTTTTTTTGAAGTAAAGAAGTGTCTTTTGAAGAAAAAAGCTTCTTATCTTTAACGCGCACCAAAAACAAGATCGACGACGACGATGGTCCACGAAAGTACTTGAAGAAAGAAGTATATTTATAGTGAGTACTGTGCTGGACTATTTTCACTGACCCCAATCATAGAGGCGTTATAAATTATTTTAAACTCACTTTTGTTTCGATTTGACGAGAAAAGGGCTTTTTTGCGGCAAGCACCTTAAATGGTAAAATTTATCTCAAACACTTGTACTTTTTTTTCTAATAACACTCCATCCACAGATAGAAAAAGTGCAAAGATAAAGTTATTGCAGATTAGGTACTCCGGACGGCAGCGGTAAGAATTATTATTTCCCGTAACTTAAGAATATGATTTCACGCACTAGTGAGTTGGGAGTAGATACTTTGTTTTAATTTTTTTTAAAAATATGAATGATGGACGTGAACTTTCAATGATGTCAACTTTAAGCGTCTCTGGCGTGTGTATCTAATATCTAACTAAAAGTACATGTATCTAGATGGAAAAATTTAAATAAATTCCCACAGCTAGAAGAGCATTCGGACAAACAAAATCCAACGACACACCTTTTCATAGGTACCCGAGTTGTAATAAAGAACTATCTATGAAAGTATCTTAGGAAGTTAGCTCATCATCGCACTCCCGCATCTGAGAAATTGTATATTACTGTTTACCTGCGTGATAGATACTTTTTATGACAAAACTGCATGCAATGAGCGTGATTTCATGGGAAATATACTATACACACCACAAACTAATTCATTAAGGATGTTGATGATGATGGTAATGGTGATGATGAAGGTGGTGACAACATCCGTTTAATCCTTTCTGAGAATTTTTGTTTTTTTTTTTTGTCACTGAAAATGCACTTCTTGAATTTTAATGAGTTTGTTTTTGAAATAAAAATGCCGGGTTGGTGGAATGTGCAGGTAATCAAATCCGTACCGTGTGGAACACCAAAACAAAATTCCCTCACGCGATGATGCACAATCAAGCAGAAGAATATTGTGTGCTGTGCATTGGTGAATTCAAAATATATCTAACCGAGAAGGAACCGCAGATTCAGGACCGAAAAAAGACATGGGGAGGTTTGTTGTCCTGTTTTTTTTTTTTTTTTTTGTTGTCACGAAACGTGTGACAATTTTTTTTCTTATTCTAGTGAATTCTTCTTTTTCCTTTTTTCTTACGAAAAGTATCCGATGTCACTTGAAAACAAGTAAATTTCATTTATTTTTAGAGATTATAGGCAATTTTTTTCAAAAGTATCTTTTGTTGGTGTTGATAGAAAATACGGGTATTTTTAAATTTAATTTTCATGCAAAATATCACTAAATGCACCTGTACACGCGCGCGGGTTTATTTAATAACAAAGTTTAATAAGATTAAGATATGGATTGAAAATCGCATGCGCACCTGAGTGTATCTTAAATTAAACTGAATGAATCAGTGAGGTAGTTTCATTCAAAACCACAAGATCTCTTTTAAAATAAAATACAAAACAAAAATGAAACTGAAGCATGGTTGCCAAAGGAGGAGGAATTTTTACTTGAAAAAAAAAAAAACATTTTTAGTTATCAGGGAAAAATAAATAAATAAATAAGTTTCTAAGGTGTGAAAATCATTCCAAGGCGAACATTCCATTCTTCGTATCACATTGTGATTTCTGTGCAACATGCGAATTTTATCGCATTTAAATGTATTTTTTCCTGTTTTTGTGACCGAATAATCGTGCGACCAAAATGAAATGTGTGAACCCTCATGCGACTGAAAATCATCTGTCGCAAGATTTTCTTATCGCAAGAAATATGAGTCTTAAATGTGAATGCTAACATTTGATTTTTATAAATGGCTGAGTTATTTCAAAGTGAAGCAACAGTACACCACTTATAAATCGCAGCGATTAAGTTGATGCATAAACATGTTTTCAATTCTAAAATCTACATGATTTATTTTTGCGATTTAATGATCGTGCTACAAAAATCCACTAATGTGTCCAAGTTGTTCTTTACCCAAATCAAATGATCAACAAAATACCACTTAAAAATCGCAGCGATTAATTCGAAGCATAAACATGCTTTCAATTTTAAAAGCTTATTGTTTTATTTTTGCGATTTGTAAATCGCGCTACAGAAATCCACTAGTTAAAAAGTTAAAATTTTCAGCGACCAATTTAGTTTACAATCGTTACTATACGATATCGCATGCTTTTGAAACCTTATCAAACCAAAGAGAAGCAAGACTATACCTTTTGATTAGATCACAATTTAATTTAATTTTTATAATAATAATGAATTAAATCTTGTTATCTGTTTCGAGTTTATATGATACATTTCAACTTGCGACCTTGCGACAGTTGAGTGACAAAGCAGGAAGAAAAATTATACGATTCCTATAAGGAAAAAATGGTCGCGCGTTTTTGTGGTCTTCTTTTAATGACCATGCGATGAAAATTCCATGTGTGTGCCTAGCCAAAAATAATGATTTGTGTTATTTTATATGTAAATATTGTTCAGTATTATGACAGTTAAAAATCGAAAAACCTTTAAGCCCACACATTGGATTGGAGAACACATAAGGTATAAAAGCGGTAACAATAGCTTTTTCCTTTAATGTGTCAAAAAAAATAGACAAAAACCTCAGCGACAGCTTTTTTTTAAATTGCTCAATAATCTTCACAGGGAAGACTATGTCTAATATTCGCCATGACATTTTGGGTACTCACACGTTTTATAGTCGTAACGGATAAAATAAAACGCGTCTGCTTATAAGAACCTATAATTTCTAAGGCTATACACGCACTTCGTTGCGAATAAAAATCTGTAGTTTTAGTAAATGTTTGGCCATCCAAACGTTAACCATTTTTAGTTTTAGCCATTTAAATCGCTAATTTGAGCTTAAACCGTGTTTTATCTTGCGACAATCGAATTGTCAAAATAAAAAAAAATCGCAGCCTTTGAAACGATCAGATTTCTTGATATCATGTATGTTTAAGGGCATAATATACAAAGTCATAAAATCGTCGCAAATGATTTAAACATTCGAAAATTAACAACGTCGAAAACCAAAAGTCTACAATACATTTTTAAAGGAAAACTTTCACGATAAGTCGTAAACTTCACGACACTAATCTCCCAAATCGCGTTATGAAGTCTTAAATTGCTTTAATTTGTCAATAACCACAAAACCCATTTCAGATGAAAAATATATCCGAAAATGATCAAAACCTGAAGAGGTATGTGTGTCGTAAACTTTACAATTTTACGACGAATGTTGAAAACTTAACAACATTGAGTGAATACAATAATTAAATTTCTTATTTGTGTTCTATTTGTTGCAATTGAATTATTTTGAGACCCAAATCACCTAGCCTTCGGCGTAAAATCTCTCTGTCGTAATAATAATCACTCTTGTGATATTTGAAATTTCATTTACAATTTCAATTTTAAAAAATTTCTACAAATATTATAAAGACAAATCAGAAAGACAAAATTGTGGTAACCATGGATCCCACTTCAAAGAGAAAAAAAAATTCTCTTTTGAATTCTCATAGTGATCGTTGTTTTACCGGTTTAATTTGAAAAAGTAGATTCTCTTTAGTTTGATTCCATAAGCAGGTGTAAAAGTATCTACTATTTTTTTTTCGAATATGTGCACTTTGCAACCATCTCTGGATTTTGTCATATCGAACATGTTTGATTCGTTGGAGGTAGAAAAAAAAAATACCTATTCTGATGGTGGGAAATGCTGATTAGGAGTTTAAACAGTGAGAGTGGCGGGCGTTAGATACTTTTTGTTTTCTTCTAATTTGCTTTTTTGTTGTTGGTTTATTTATCTTGCTGTGGGTCAGTGTTTGATCTTTTGTTTACTTTTGTATCTTAAGTTTTTTGTTTTTGGTTTTATTTAAATAAATCAATGAGGGGGAGATATTTGACGATAAAATTTTGAATTTGTGTCGCAAAAAACATTAAATATAGTAAAAAAAAAGAAGATAGAATATATACATATGTTTTTTAATAGATTTTTTATATGCTATGCAAGATAATCGCAGATTTTTGGTTTCTAGTTTCAGAGGATTAAGTTTCTTTTTATTTTGTCAATTTATAAATTTAGTAAGTTTAGCATTTTTGAGTGTTTGCATTGTGAGAATAAAAAACTATGAAAGATTTCTAAAGCGTTAATTTTTTTTTCTTAAAATCTGTGGCTAATATTGACAGATGTTGTATATGAATAGATATTTCATGGGCTGCTAATGATAATAAATTATTAAATATTTTTTGAAGTATTTGAATAGAAAATTTATTATGCATGCAAAAACTGTATTTTTAACTAATTGTATGATTTGACCTTTCCTGTCACAATGAATAGTGGTGTATTCAAAATGTTTTTGAATTGGTATGAATATACCAAATAGTTGGACACTTTGAGAAACTTATTTTTAATATTATGAACCAATGATTGTTAACTCAAACATATCGTTTCGTTGCAGTCTTCGGAAAAATATACATCACACAGCATACAATATGAATCACCCGCACTTTAATTGTGCTTTCACGTCTAAGATTTTCTATTTTTTTATTTGACAAATTACAGAAATGTACTTTAGCTACGAAATGTGATCACTGATCTGTGACGCATTCATAAAATATTAACTTAGAAATTATTGCTGTGAACATCATGGAAGCATCACGACAGGAAATTCCAATCTGTTGAGTAGGAAGGTAACCCATCTTAAGAAAAATTAACTTAAGTATTCTACCGTTAGAAAATCTTATTAGTTTAAAATTTATGTTCCTGCGACAGAAATGATCTTTTGATCTTCTTAGTGGTAGATCGAAAGAAGTCCATAAAGAAGGCTTTTATGCAAACTCGGGTTGTAATGGTTTGATAAAGGAGGTATAAAACGTATGTTTTTGTGAGTCATATTTCTAAGTGGAAATTGGGTTAATTTTAGTATATTTTTCTGTCGTAACTTTAGCTTAAAAGAACCAATCGATAAGAGTGACGTTGAGAACGTCAAAAGGATAAAAGAATCTGTCTAGATATTTATTTAGACAATGATGTGAATAGAAGAAGATAAATACATCATGAATACAACAAATGATCAACATAAATAAAGCTTCAACATGGTTATTTTTTAAGACATTAAATTCATAAAACCTTAGAAGGGAATCTAAACAAAAATTACATAATAAATTTGGAAACAAAAATTAGAATTTTGTTTTTAGACAAGCAGGGGCCTATTGCACCAACTACAAATTACAAAGTACAAATTTGTGATTAAAAAAAATTACATATGAAAAAAACTCGATTTTTACAAATTTGTTAAAAAAATGCTTGAAATAACAATTTTGTAAGATGGTGCAATAGGCCCCAGGACTCAAAAATATTTAAGAAGAATTGAAGGAAGGTAGTGCACAACAAGAACATGTCTTTCGCAGATTCTTTGGGTATTCAAAATTATCACAAAATCCATATAAACCTTTTAGAACTTAGCACTATATTTAATTGGGCTTGAATCAAAATAGCTTTATTTTCTTTGGCTTATTGCTAAGTCTTCTGCGTGGTTGATTTATTTCAGTTGAATATAAAGTTTGTATAGTAAAAAACTTCATAGAGAAGGCAGGGCAAATCTTCCAGCGTTAGCTATTAGGAATTTTAATCTTGGCTGGATATAGTTCAAATTGAATTTTTACAAAACATCGATGTAAGCTGAACTGAATTTAACAAAAATTTCCTATTGCCAAGGTCTTCACTAGTCAACTGAAGAGTCCATGTGAGATCGCCGGGCCGGTATGAAACGCCAATTTTTGGGAACGAAAAGAAAAAAACCTATGTTGAACTATTAAGGGGAGGTTCTCCTTTTTCGGCGACCAAAAATGCATTTTTTTTCCATTTTCATTTTCTAGTAAAATATGTGTAGAGTATGTAGCTAAAACCGTCTGTCCGAATACTTTTTTTTTAAATTTATAGAACAAAAACGAGACCTATACATACCTTTCTGTCTCGAAAATTGAAATTTAGCGGTATTTTGAGCGTAGCATGACTTACATAAATATTCTTGAATTTGGCGCCTATATATCCATACCATGGTAAGCAGAGGTACCATATGTGCCACCAGGTGTCGACACATGTCGACACTTAGACACATGAGACATGAACCACCAGGTGTCGGCACATGAGCCATGACGCGAAAAAACTTTAAACGCGTTTTTCTCGAAACAACGTTTTTCCAACTGTTGGCCACGATTACTTTACAACTATTTGATGGATCGTCATAATTTTTGTTTTGTTTTAAAGCTTATTAAATTTATTGGAGTCCGGACCAAAATCAGGCTGATATAGGTATGTATACCTATCAAAAACTTTTTTTCGTACAGCGCTCAGAAGAGCGAAAAAAAGTGGAAAAAACGAACAGTAAAATTCAAGCGTCCGCTATTTTTAATTAATTTTTGACTTTTGTACAATTATTTTGGTCCAGACTCCAACTACACTCTTCTATTTTATAAAAAACTTTGATTTTTTTTTAATTTTCGATCATTTTTGCAGGAGCTAGAGTGGCCAACAGCGAACAACTTTTTTTGGAGGTGGTCTCGTTCCGAGGCGCATTGTTTTTTAACGGCCCGGTATTTTTTGATGAAAAAAATATTTTTGCACTTAATATGATAATAAGTAAGTAAAAAAAAAATTTGAATTGATTATATCATCTATTCCATGAAAAAAAATTCATGAAAAAGTGTCATTTTTGAAACTACAAAGGAGAACCTCCCCTTAAAAATGTATTTTTTTAGATTTAAATGTTATATAGGTATATTCCGAGAGTACACATAACTTTATTTATTCTTTGACAATTTTTGAACTTCAAGAAAAAAAACCAGAACCCATATTTTCTGGATTTGTAAATTGAATTGAATTTAATTTAATAACCTATTCAGGTCAAAATGCATAAACTTTATTCATTTCCAGTTTTCCACCATCACAGAAGGCAACTTATTTTACAATTTTTGCAACTCATAACGCTTATGTGATACGATGGAGCAAAGTACATAGTTGTACAGATCAGAAAACAAAAATTGTTTAAATATGCCTGAGTTGCACTTGTCATTCATTTAATTTAAGTTAATTTACAGCTTCAAGGGAAATAAAGAAATTTATAATTTTTTTTTTCACATACATATTTCAAAACAACAAGTCTTACTTCGAAAGTAAAATCCTCCTTTTTGAAATATTAATCTAAAACTTAATTTGTATATACCTAACATACCTAGATATTTTTTTTAACTTTTATTATGTTTTTAGCAATAAAATAAAAACTGCAATCGTTTCTGTTTTGAAATTAAAATTCTACCATGGAAAATCTTGATTGACCCATTTTTATTTAGCTAAATGTAGGCACCTCGTTTTATTTATTATAAGTAAAGAATGAGACTACCTACTGCTGGAAAGAATTGCAAAGTGGGGAAACGAAAGAACAACAAGACACTAACTTTTCTTGAGGAACTCACAAGAAGCACATTGACAAATTTTGCTACGTAAAGCCAAAAATATGAAAAAAAAAAAAATAACACTACTGCTTGCGAATGCTCGCCTGGTGATCTACTTTTAAAATAATTTGGTCTGAGACTTTTTTTCTCTTTTTGGTTTCAGTCAGTCCTCTTCTACTAAAAAAAAAAATGAAACCTAGCTACCAGGCGAGCATGCGAATGTAGTAGGTTATTAACATTTTGAATTTTGCAAACGTCCCCATTTAAATCCCCCCCTCAAACCGTCTTAATACACCTAAGCGTGTGTTAGAAAGAAATGTAAAAGGAAGGAAATATAAAACAAAAAACAATAAACACTAACATTTCTAAAGGCTCTCGATCGCCACTGAAAAATAAAACCTGTTCGTACACAGTCGACACCAACACCAATAACACTCAGTTTGCTTGCGCAATCACTGGTTTGCGCATGCAAGCATGTGTTGGTAAGGTAAGTAAAGGAAAGAACGATATATGGATGGAATTGGTAAAGGAGGATAGCCAAAGATTCATAGCCAAAACTTTCTGGCATTCAATCCCTATTGCTTGCGCATGCTCGCCTAGTGGCATAGTTTTTAATTACATAATTTTGCCCTAGTTCATTGTCAATTTTTGTTTTTTTTTATGCGCACATTAATTTTCGTTGTCGTCGTCGTCTTCGTCTGCCTCGTTGTCTTTAGTCTTCCAGAAATAAAATCTCATTACCAGGCGAGCATACGAATTTAGCAGAGATCTTAGGAAATTACTTGATTGTTAAACTTCACAAGTTTCCCCTTTCTTACTCTGATCAATACGGCTTTCTTAACACAATGAATAAAGTAAGACCACCTACTTAAGCAAAGAAAAAACTATTTGAGTACCTATACAGTCTACATCAGACACACACACCCTGACACTCAGTGATCATCGCTGAAAAATAAAAGATGGTCCTACACGGTCGACACCAACACCACTCAGTTTGCATGAAAGAAGTCTAAGGAAAGCAAAGAAACATTTACATATGTAGTTGGTAAAGGTGGAGCTTACCAACGAAAGTCAATTTGCAAGACAAAAATATACAAGATCCCTACTTCGTCAGCATGCTCGCCTGGTGATTCACTTTGAAATTACGTAATTTTGCGTCCTTGTCTCCACAGTTTTTTTTCTCCTCGTCCTCCAAAAAATGAAATCATATTACAAGGCGATGGCGAACATGCGAAAGAAGAGGACTTTTTGTGTTTGCTTAATTTCGCAAATTCCCCTTCTATCTCTGCTCAACGCCGCATTATTCTATCAATGAAGAACGTAAGACTCCACTATAAAGCAAAAATAGCAAACACCATGCATACACACTCAGTTTGCGTGCGCAATCACTGTATTGCGCATGCAGGAGTGAGTGATACGAAGAATTGGAAAACTTAATGGAAGGAAAGAAAAGAACAATAAACACCAATATTTCTTAAGGTTCTCCATGATCACTGATCACCCAGTGAACACCAATCCAGTTTGCTTGAAAGGAGATAAGGAAACGAAAGAATCATATATGTTGTTGGTATAAGTGGAGCTTAAAGTCAATTTGCAGAACAAAAATATTCAATCACCTACTTCTTGAGCATGCTCGCCTGGTGTTTCATTTTAAAATTACGTCATTTTATTTGAAATTTAACTGATTTTTTAAGGGTTCAAGCGTCCACCACTAGATGCCCTTAGTTACACCATTTTGAGAATTTTGTGTCTTCTTTAAATTTTTATTTTCTTGATTTTTGGTTTGGGGTCTTCAAGCAAGAAATTAAATCTTGCTACCAGGCGAGCATGCGAAGGTAGAGCGTTCTTTTGTTTTTGCTTCAATTATTGAATTTCGCATACTACTTACATTCATTTAAACTTCCCAATGAGGCTTGATTGCTTAAGGAGAAAAGGAGACAAAAAGTACGTCTAAGCATGTGTGAAGAAATTAGTGCAAACTAAGGAAACAATAGAAATAAAAACAAAATTACTGAAAAATAAAACCTGGTTATGCCGCTATTTGAAGGCGGGCCCTAACACGCAAAGTTTCGCAATTTACAACCACTAGATGTCCTTAGTTAAACCATTTTGAGAATTTTTTGGTTTGTCTAAAATTTTAATTTTCGATCACGAGGCTCCTGTTTATGAAAAAAAGTGTTTTCTATCTTAGGCGCTTTTAGCAGCTAATTCTAAGTCACTAGGTTTAGGTTAAATTTAATTACCTATTTAATGAGAAAATGGAGTAGGTATGTTACCCATAAGAGCATTGAGCTTGAAAACCGTGAGATTGCACCTAGGAGTTAACATGGGCTATAAGAATGGAGCAGCAGTTGCAGTCTTTAGCGCAAGAATTTTTAACTAGTAGATTCAACACGAAATCTATGGGGTGATAGGTCGGGTTAGGTAAGGTTAGGTTGACGTGGCTGTTAGCAGGAGAGCCGAACCACATTGAACCTTCGAGACTTTCTCCATAATCGTTATACCAATTGGAGCTCCTTATTTTTAGCCTTTATCTATGTATATATGCCAAATCACTAGGATCATTGTAATAAAAATCTCCTAATAGAAGTCTTCGTCTTTGGGATAAGGCCATGCAACTTCGGCAGAAATCATTAGAATAAACTCGTTGCTGGCCTATAAAATAGTGTCATGTTAACACCTACTACAGAGCCTATGTGCGATGTGCTTAAAGATATTAAATATGTGAAGCGCCTTAGATACAGCATTCGCCAAATTAGTGATTGGAATACCTGTTTCCCTCATCTGGCAACAAAGGTATCATTGTTCCCCGTTTGGCGAGCTGCATCATCTCCATCAGAGGCGATCGGCAGTTAAGGGTTGATACTGAGTTGATAGAGATCTATAATGGCTGTTCAAGAAGCACTTCCTGACTGTATCTATGGATGGCCATGGATCAAGCTACTAGCTTGTTCGTTGGACTGTCATGGCGGAAGTCTCTTTTTACTCCCTAGGCACACTCACAAATAAAATTCAGATGTTATTATTATTATTATTATTATTTATTAATCATCACATAAATGTAACAATTTAATTCTTAAAACTAAGCAGCACTAGCAAAGAAGCTTTTGGCTCGGAACTATAATTTAGACGTAACGATTCTTTGACCATCAAATGAAAATAAATAAGGACCCTCTATTAGCATTGAATCTAGAAATGCCATAATTGTTTTCAAACAGACGAATTTCTCAACAAACTCAGAAAATCTTCCTAAATCTTCATTCAACAGAATATTGCGTGCAAGCCTTAAACCTGCCTTAAGCTAGACCCGTAAAAGTCTGACTAAACCTCCTATACGATAGATCTCTCTAATAAGTCTTTAAGTTTACATATTAACATGTTTTTAAAATGACTCACACAAGTCGCCTAATCATGTACTTTTACATAATTTGAGGTTCTTTTATACATATTTTTTTATTTTAGTTGTTATATATTTTTTCTTTGTGCAACCCTGACTATCCCTAATTAAAACTAAAACCGACTACAACATGAAATCGGGTCGTCTTTAATCGTCGAGTAAATCGGAATCAAGCCACCAAAATTGGTTCACTTGCTTCCTGCTAATCTCTTCGGTCCCGATCGGACACAGTCCTAATGAACCGAATTCGCTCAGCGCCATCTTGTGTGAGCACGTCCCTATCATAAAGAAGTCGCCTATCCACAGTTCTACGGCCAACGTGGTAAATAAGCGGAACCTAATCTCTATCCTGGATCAGCCCTCGACTGTCTAAATAGAGGCTGAGGCCATCGCTCTGGCAATGTGACCCCAATCAGCTAAAACAAGAAATTATCTATTCTGTTTATGTTAGAACCGTTGTATACAGCCCTGTTGGATAATAATTTGTTGTACTCGGACTCTGGTGTTCTGTGTCATCAAAGGCAGCGACTCAAGCACTGTCATGCCAAACACTCGAAACTTTTCCATTTGAGATGGGGCAACGCTCAAGCATACCGGGCGTCCATAAACAATCATTGGCCTGATGAGAGCCATGTAGCAGATCACCTTTACCCTGGTGTAAAGCCGGCTGCTATAAAACAACCGTTTCGTCAGAGCAAAAGCTCTTCTAGCCCTGGTTAGAGCAGCATTTATATGTTTGTCGAATTACAAATACTGATCCAACCAGATGCCAAGGTTCTTTACTTCATTTTTAGTCGCCAGTGTATGCCCATATGGCCCTACGATCACCAGCTTGGGCCAGTTCTTTCTCGTATCCCTTGGGGCTCCAGCCAACTGAGTCTTGGACAGAATCGTTTCAGATTTCTGAAAGTTGATTTTCAACTTCCATTCATCAAAATATCGCTGAATCTTGTCGAAGTCGCACTGCAAGAGAATTCTGATTCTGATGACTTTAACATTAGAAGCCGTTCTGTATGCAATAAGATCGTCGGTATATGCAATTGATTGAAATAGACTACCTATAAGATCGCTGGTGTAAATACTGAATAGAGTCGATGAGTTAACCGGTCCCTGCTAAATACGCGGAAATATGGTATTTACATTGAACTCTATGTTTTGTATGGTTGTAAATTCTGTAAAGTCAATACTACAAGTCTCTAACTTGTTAGAGTTTATAAGATAAAAATCCTTTGCAAAGCCCAACAAAATCACCAGCATCAAAGCAGATAATTTTCGTTGTATAACACTCTCAAATTACATCGAAGTGATAACTTAGCTGAGCATTGATAAAATTATTGACACATATTCTCACCATCGTCGGGTCATTCGCCTTAAATGACTTTCCTTTAAAACAAATTACGAGTCATTATGTCGAATTCTTTAAAAATCTCTACAAAAAAAAAACAAAAAGTAAAAGTGAAATAATGTTTCCTCCAGTCCCGAAGAATATAATTAATTGCTTAAGCTTACATTATATGTGCAAAAATCATGATCTTAACCCTTTTAAATACCTTTTATAGCACCAAAGCATATACATACATACATATGTATATTTTCAATTTCACACAGCTTAATTTAATTTAACTCTCTTAACCTCAAGTAAAATAGAAAGCTCAGTCAATTAATCAAATAAGATCCCACCAATTAAATGCCATTGGAGTTCCCTGAGGGGGCAAATTCTCTCTTGGGCGACATTTTATCTCCTCTATTAGACGCGAATTCTTTATATCACTTTCAGTTTTGCCAAAACTTTTTTTTATAAATTAATTTGTACCTTACAATTATTTTTGAAGAAAATGAAAAAAAAAAAAATGTTTAAATTTAAGCAAAAAAGGTACCAATTTATGCAAATTTATCTGAGCAAACAAATATACCTACAACAAAATCAGCATAATACTCGTATAATGAAAAACTTTCATTCACCTAAATCCACCGACCGATGGTCAATGGCAATAAAATATTTGACGAGTGCCACTAATAACCTATTGCCGATCAAATTTATTTAAATTACTTTTGATGAATGTTTTTTGATTAATTACTTGCTTTTGTTTTGTTTTTGTTTTGTTCGTATATTTTAGTGTCTGTGTCGCCAACTACAGTTGAGAGTGAAAGTATATTTATTTGTGTATGGTATTTTTTTTTAATCACTGACTCATGGCTTATTGAATGGAAAAAGAATACATTGTTCAAGTATTAAGTATTGAGGTAGATAAATTAGACAGTAACAGATGTCATAGTTTTGTGCAAAATCTATAAATTATCTCGTCGTTACTGAAATCGATGCCATTGTATTTCATTACATTTGGCATCAGTAGCTGAATAATAAACAATAGATGTGACAGATGTCACAAACCAACATGGCTGCTGCCAGCCGGAAAAATCTACCCGCGACCATTGAAAAAGCCTTTTTTTTTTTATAATTTACTCGCGCTCAAGGGATTATGATTACCCTTTAAATGTTTCAACACAGCGCAGGCGTGAAGTTACGGAAGAGAAAGAGAGATAGGAAAGATGTGTGGCACGATGTTGAGACTGAAGGTGGTTGTCTCAAATTTTTTATCTCCAGGGATGGCGGCTGAACTAAAGCGGAGAACTGCCGTGTCTTATTTCTATGTCCCTTATAATTCGCATTATTTTTTTATTCGTATTCATTCTTGTTGGGCATACTAGTTTAGCTCAATCACATGTTGTTAGTGTTATGCCTAAACAACATGTAATGACTAAACCAGCAACCCATTGATGACAATTTTATAAAGGTTTTAATGGAATTAAAGAAGACATAGACGACGGCAGGGATCGAACCTGTGATAATGAGGTTGACAGGCGAGCACACAACCATCGCGCCACGGCCACCCCCCTTTCCTTAAACTTACAAGTACTCTTCGTATTAATAAATTGATTTACTTTGTGAAGTTTACATTAAGTTTTACATACATATGCATTATTAATTGTTTATTTAAGGAACACTCAACAAAAACTACAAAAAACTAAGAAAATCTCAAAAACAAGTTCGAAGACCAACTCTTTCGTTTCGCAGAATAACTTTTTTTTTAATTTTTTTCTCTTGAAAATGTCTAGCTTGCTTGTTCCAGTTAATCGGTTTCTATTGAAAAAACAGTAACGTTTCGGAATCAATTTCATTTTTATCATTTTATCATAGCACCGAACGGGTCCCTCAAAATGAATGAAGTGTTTGCACATTCAAGGTTCAGATTCTGTTTATCTGCATTGTGAGTAGAAGACGAGTAGTTTCGGCTGTCCGATCCCTGAAACTACACCATAAATGATGGTTGTGTATGATCAATAATCTCATGAAATCTAGAAGTCAACAAAAATATGGGCCTTATCTTAACTTTAAGGCTTAAAAATTTAAGAAAATAATGAAAATGATATAGCCTTGATAGTTTTCATACAAGATAGATTATTAAAATCAAATAACTGAGGCCACAGATAAGTATATGAATCCAAATATCAAAATAACGATTATTTAGTCTAAAACCTTAATCAATGAGACTCCTTCCTAATCCCCTGAGGCCATGTAGTTTAATCAACTGAAAAGAAAATCACTGGCATTTTGCAAATCATCAGACTTTATAGTGCAATTTATGAGCGCGAAGCCATTACTTTAGAGCTTCTTAGCCTTAACTATCTATCAATTTATCGAATTTCCCACCGAGTCTGTAAGCCTCCACCAAAGAGATAGCATCGCACATAATAATCTACCACAGCAGCAGCAATTTAGCTTCCTCCATTTAGCTTCAACGTCAGCCAGATTACAAGATCAATGCCCGTGAGGAGAATCAAAACATGAAATTGACATCAATGCCACACAACATGCAAATCCTCAACCGTAGCTAAAATCCCATCAGGAGTCAGAGGTACGACCGCGATGATGACTTCGTCTAGATAGAGCTAATGCTATAAAACTCCAGGGTCTTTTCTTCTCCGGCAATCGATGAAAATAGTTCGAAGATCGTGTCCTTCCTATGCATAGCGCGAGCGTACATCCATAAGATGTTCAATCTGAATTTAATGGCAAAACGAGGTGTTGCCGAAGCAATTACCATGTTAGATGAGATGATCTTCAAGATTGTCTATGAATTCGAACATTGCGTCGAGCGTTGAGCAGATGGATTTTTAGTGGAAGACATTTTTATGGGCCTCTCCAGAGAGTGGATGGATATTTTTAATAAAGACATTTATTACAGAGATGCTGCATAAAAGGACACTCCCTTTATAATCATGACTGACGATGAATCTCTGGGCGTCTAGACATTATTTTTCATTATTTCTAAGAAATTTCTTCTTTTTTTTTTGGAATTTTCATTAAAGGATATTATAATAATGTTGTCAATAAAACTTACCTCGGATGGATGTTGAGCTGCATTCTTTGGGTTTATATCCTTTTTAGTATTATTGTTATGGTTCGTGGTTTTATTCGTTTTTTGTTTTTGTAACGTAAGTGTCTCCTTTTTAAGTTGCCCGATGTTACGTTCTTTGGTTTTTATTTCCTCCAGCTGTAAGAGAGGCATTAAAAAAAAATAATTGATACTTAAAAGATTTTAACTGACATGCTTAAATAATGTTTAGATGAAAGATCAAAGACCTAAGAAATAAGTCCAATTTAAGGAAATTCCTTTATAAAATATTATGTGACCATTTGTTACGTATGTGACTCTTAAAATCATGTATCTAAAATAAGAGATCACATTTTTTGTGTCACATATAAATACGGTTTTACTTAATGTTTGCATGAAAAAATAATAAATTAGCTGCCAATCTTCTAATCTATGATTGGTCGAATACCACAAAACTTTCTCAATATGTAATGAAAGACCTGAAAGTTGACACGTTTTTGCATATACAGGTATTCATGTCACAAATATTTTGACACTTTACAATTCACTGCTTTAATAATATCATAACGTCGATTTTGAATTATAACCTTCAATTCATTAGACTGAACAGTCACATATTTCCCTTATAAAATTGTGATAGTTGTGTTAAAGCAACACATATCGTAGCCGTAGGTAGAAGGTAGAAATGGCGACCACCGGTCTTTGTATGTTACGTTTTTGATAATAAAAGTGACTTCGATTTTGTCAGTGAATATGATGAAATTTGATCTGTGTGTCACAAAAATTGTTAATTAATGTAACGTTTAATTGAGTTGTGACGTTCGAAGCTAACTAAAATATGAATTTTAAAAAAACCTTAACAATTTGGTCAATTTTAAAAAAACCTTCATATAAAATACAAATTATAATTCATTTATGTGGAGCAGTTCAACTACTTGTATTATACTCGTATCTAGAAAGATTTCACCCATAATAAATCCCGAACACTTGACCTGATATCCGGACCCAGGCGATACATAGCTGGGATCGTAGTTACCTGCAGCAGATACTAGCCAATAGGAGAGCTTGTAGCGAAGCAAGGCATTCTTCACAAAACTAACTCTCATAGCTGTGGGGACTATCGGGAAATAGAAACAGACCTCCATTTCCTCTGTAAATGCCCTGCTCTGGCTAAATTAAGAGTACAATAATTAGGAAGGGAATTTTTGACAACATTGACAAACTTTCAGAAATAAAGATCAAACACTTGATCTCTCTTCTCAACGCGGTAAAATAACTCTAGGAAGAACCTCGGTTCTATTCTGAGCCTGGCCCTTCGTTTGACTCATTAGATCCCGAGCTAGCGGACTTACGGTGGCTTACGGTGTGAGGTGACAAAAGATCACTCAATCAGATTTTTTTAGCAGCAGCCACCAAGCTGTCTAGCTTGACAGAGAGTAGATGAATGAGTGTGGTGGGACGGTTGAGTGAGTGATCTAATTTCCGGATGATAATGCAAAAGCAAACACAAAATAAAAGACACCAAAACTTTTGAGATTCTTTCATATTTTTGAACTTAATCCAAACTAGATGAATACATGAGAATGTCCCCAATTTCCCATATTAATTCCATTACCAGGTTCATAAGAGTTCTGGTATCAAAATGGTGCACTTCAGCGCTTATTGGGTCACAGGGTTAAAAGTTGTCCTAAATTTTGGATATTTTTGGGTGAATATCTCACACAAACATGGACAAATGTTCCTCTTCTTAGCTTCAACACAATCCCTCTATATCCAGTTTGACATATCTCAAAACATCAAACATCCTTTTCTATCCAAATTTTGTCGCTTATCTTTTCAAAATTTCTCCCTCCCAACTGTCAAACTAAACATCAATCATTTTTAAAATGATGTGACGAACTCACTGAATTTTATCATAAATTATAAAACCGTCTCAGAAAATAAAGGTTCAAGTTCAGCATTTCAAACATCTGGTAAATGATCTCATAAATGTACCGATTGCGGCTTTCAGGGGCAATCGGTATTGTTTTACCAAAATGACAATGGACACCAAATGTATCACAATGAAGCCTGTGGTCAAAGAATTCAATTCTCATCTTGGGATATGGTATGTCACGTTGTGGCTTGAACTGAACGTCTTACTCCGAAAGTTTCCAATAAATTCTTAAGGCTTTGATAGTACCTACAACAACTCGTTCTTCCGTTCACAACTACTAATACAGCTTTCTGTCAATTATTCATGGGAGACCGTAAAGGACCGGTTAGACTATATGACAGCTGATGTGATGTGATCTACGGCGAAAATTTACTTCTCGTTGAATTGTTCCATCCTATAAGCCGTCATTAGTCTGAATTCATGAGTGAGGTGGAGAGATCGATGAGTCCATATAGGGCCTAATACCTGCTAAGCTCACAAGACCCTGTTAAAATTGAAAATTTGAAGGCCCTTTATGAGCCATAAAAATCGTCCTCATGACTATCGTTTCATCCCCAAAATGTTGAAGTGTTGTTGTTTTATCATTCGCTCCTTGATTCACATAGTACTTTAAAATTTAAATACTATGGAAGTCACCAAACGTCCAAAATTAAACAGGATGCAAGGAGATGTTTTTAAAGTTACAGGCCAGTAGCCAAGCATTGGTACGACAAAACATAGTCAAAAGCATTTGACAGCAGCTCTCCTAGCTCTCCTTAAGATCCTATTTACATCAGATCCACTATTTAAAGCTCTATGTGGATTTTCGAGAAGGACCGAAAATTATGTCTCCCTAAAGACTTATCAAAACAGGACGTCAAAGCCCAACGCAAACATAGACAATATTGACATGATTCTAGTTGTTGTTGACTCAATATACCGAACCAATTTTAATGAATAATGACACAGTTTCCAAAGGGCGAGTTCTGTGGCACTCAAAGTGGCAAACCTGTTATCGATAGACGATAGCACATGAATAGAACTTATGTTCAAAAAGGTTTCAATCGAATTATCTAAGATTTTCCATCTTTTTCCAGTCTTGTGTTGCCATATACTTCCTTAGAAGTCGTCCATTTGTTTATCAAGTCCAACACGACTTAATGTTTTCTCCTAAACAGGCAGCATCCGAGATGATGCCGATGACGAAAGAGACGAACCAAAAGCAGCTCACACGTATCTTGATTTATGATCCATGAATGCAGTCTGGTCGGACTCGGGAACTTCTTAGGATTTCGATGTGTCTGTGTTTTCAGCCGATGCAATGCTGCGGTTTTAAACATAAGCACAAATCAACTAATGGACTTTTATTAGTCATCCAATGGCCACAGGGCACGAATTTACGTGTAGTGAGAGGAGAAACCGATAGACTGGCCACTGACCCCTTTCGGTTTCATTTTTCTGTTTTCAATTTTTTAGTTTTTGTATTTTTTTTTTTTAAACTAAGCCTCAAGAGGTATGAAAACGTTTCAGTCTTTTTTTTTTCCTCAAATTTTAATGACAATAACAAACAAAAAACCACCACAATATACTCGTACGTCCAGCATCTCTTTGACTCTCAAGGAGTCAAGTGATTGGCAATCAATTTAATTTATATACGCAAGCCCGCAATTAGGTTCACATGGATAGGTACTTTATTGCAGCAGTATTTTTTTTTACGATGTCGGCGGTGGTTGTGGCGGTGGAGGTCTTTTACGCTTCAGGCTCTATACAAAGCTTGTACGAGTGAAAAAGGAATTTTGTTCGCAGGTACTCCTTCATTCGGAGACTAAGTCCGGCCAGCCAGCATCTGACCATAACATGCGTAGTCTGATTAAAGTGGGCACACTTAAATTGGTTGGAGTTGAATTTAGTTTTTTTGTATCGATTGTTGGTTCAGAAGGTATTTCCATTCATTAGGCTGAAGAATGCGAACATTCAGATTACTGGGGCTTGGCTATTTTAGCTTCCCACGATTTTTGAGACTTCATTGACTAAAAAAACTGCCCCAAGGCGTGACAAGGTAGTGCTTGACTATCAGTTTTGAAAATTATGACCTGTTGGCATGTGTGCTGATACAGTAAGGCCGTAGGGATGCACAATACTACAAACTTATTGATAGGCGTTTTGTTTTCTCTCGAGCCATAGAGAGAGCCATATAATCACTGTTAAGAAGTTTCAGAGATGTGATTTTCGAAGTCCAAAAAATTAGTAGTATTATTTTGGAATTGGATTTTAGGTGTGAATAGGTAGATATATTAGAACTTACCAATCGTGATATTTCAGTTTTGGCAGATTTAGATAACTGAGTCAATCGGATTTCATATGAATCTTTGAGCTCACGTAAATCTGCTATTTTACGTCGCTCAGCATCATTGCTCATCTGTAATCGGATATTATATAGAAATTAGATATTGTTTTATATTTCAACAGGGATTATCGACTTAAGGAACGCATTTTTTGATGATAAACACATTTTAGGATTTTTACTAAGCATTCCATGGGCAAGCAGGTTTAGGTTAGACAGCGAACACACAAACTCATATTTTAAAATTATTAGAGCGATGTTAAAAGAGGTCAAAATAATTAAAAGTCATGCTAAATTATAAAATACAAACACAGATAGTAAAATATGTCTGAATAAAAACAGCAGGGAAATTAGATATTTAGGATTTTTTATATTATTTTTTATTTTTAGGAGTAAAGCTCAGCTTGCGGGCAATACAAAACTGTAATTGCCATTTGTGAATCGCGAATTTTAATAAGTAAAAAAAATTGTTTCTTGTTCTAAAAAGATGCTACCCTAGGTAAATGAATATTTACACAAGTTGATAATAAAGTTTTTTTTTTTTGAAATCCTTGTCTGCTCATTCAGATTCTCCAAGCAACTTCTTCAAAAGTATTGACATAAGATAATAAGAATTAATATGTTATTGTCAAAAAGTTAAAAGGAAAAAATCTTATAATCAAGATTCTTCGTTAAGTCTAATTTAATAACTTAAGTAGACCCTATGAAAGAAATTTTTAACACAAAAATGATCGCCGTCTATCTTAAATTACTTGTCGAAAGTAAAATTTCATAAAAAAATAAGAATTAGATAGAAGGTAGTGCTTATATGTGAGCGCAAAAAAACTTAACTTAGAGCAAAAAAAATTCTTTTTTAATTGCAAAACTATAATAATCATTCAGTTTGAGTTGAATATCATAGGAATATTTGTGAAGTTACATAGTTTCGTTAGTTTTTTTTTTCACTCTCAAATGCTGTTAGTATTTTTTAGAAGCACATAGTAAGAAAATGTGAACGAAGAACAAACAAATAGCTTTATAGCCTTACAAGTTCTATTTACCTACACAAATTAAAATTTCACATGTTGAGAAGGGTGCAAGCGACTGAAACTTAACGAAACTCAGTCTAATGTTTTGTTTGTCTCTAGCGATCATCCGAGTCAAACTTTCAGTATTTTAAAAATAAGAACTACGACTTAGTTTAAAGTCACCATTGTCGAACGATGATTTTTTGAACGACATTTCATATGGATATCTTAGGCCAATGTTATTCAGACGAGTACATGGCAAAATTCACATTCGTCAAATGTTTCATTGTGAGTCGGGAATCGTTAAAGAGCTTTAAGCAGCGTCTTTAAATTAAAATTGAAGAAAAAATGGATGAAACCTAGCAATTCGCAATTTTGGATACATCAAATAATTTTGTTGTATTAATTTGGGACCATAAGACCTTTTAAATACCCTTGCAACTTCTAAAATTATACTTAAACTTGCGCAAAATATATGGAAAAGATATTCAGAAAGTTATTGAATTCATCATTGGCAACGATTGATTTTGAAATTTTGCAGAAATCAATTATACAAGCATTCCCTAGATTATGTAGATGCAAAAATGGGATATTCACTCCATTGATCAATTCAATAACTGTATTCATATGAAAATCAAAACATCGATCCCAAAGCAGAATTTCAGAAGTTAAGGCATTCTGATTTAAAAAAAATTGGGTATTTAAATAATATTTCATTAATTGAAGCAAAAAATGGGTTATTGGCTTCAGTGGCTTAAGCAAGGGGCTCACCATAATTCCACCAATAACAAATAAACAAAATAGGCTCTTCGTTTCAAAGATCAAGTTGAGATAGATCTGCCCTTATGAATATCAAAGCTAGAATAGCTTCATTAGCTTAATAATAATAAACTTATGATATTCAACTGCAAGTCTTTTAGCACATGCAAATGAAAAAAAAAATGGGTTATTCGCACTACCAGTGAGTCTTAGTACGTTCAATGGTGTTATGTATGGAATGAATCGATCAATGGGTATCTCCAATAACTTCCTCACTCCCAATTAATAAATATGTATTATACAAGATATGTAATTAGAAGATATGTATATATGGGCTTTTCAATTGTTCGGACAGTTAAAGACTTCTAACATAATATTAAAAAAAAATGTCTAGGCTTGAACAGGCGAAGAAGAAAACCTAAAAGCTGGGTAGCAAAAAAGGTATAAATAATTGAAAGTGCCCTACCGAGCGACAGTATTCCGCCTATTCCTTAATTAAAAATGGGACATTAGTTCTAGTGGACAATCCAAGGAAACATAAGTTTTAATAATTAGAAAAATCAATCGAAATAACCCATACACACACATCGTAGGACTTAAGAACTTCAATCGAACACTCTGCTCCGTCTACCTTATCCATTTATCGTTCCTGCCAGTTGTCCCCCAATCCAATCAAACAAGAATTAATTCCTCTTCAAAACTTTGACAAGGCGATATTTTTAGTCAAAAGTAATCTAACCAAAAGTCTACAAATGAAGTAAGCTCAATCAGCTTGCCTTAACCGAAAACCAAGCATGTACTAAGTAAATTACTTAATTCAAAAGCAAACATATAAAGTCCAATTAATTGTGCTGCTGTCTATATTCTTCTGATGTCTGTTCCATTAGATAAATTAAAACAACCAAGAAAATAACTATAAAAGCTTGAATATTTAACAAAAATAATGACAGTATATCCTTTGGCAATCAAGTGTGGTCTTCATTTAGCTTCTAGAGAGCAGGCTTAGCTAAGAAGTTCAATTAAAAATAATAATTATGGTTAAATTTAATCGTTTTCTTGCTATAAATTGTATTTATTGCTTTATCGTTGGTGCAACAATTGATTTGAGACATTTTAACTTAGAGAGAACAAACCATAGTGATTCAGCAATTTCACTGATAAATCGTTCAGCGGAAATATTATGCAATTTTAACGCAACTGCGATTTATGTGTATTTTGAAAATTTTACCTCAAATGGATACGCGGCAACTATTATGAAGCAACTAGCAGATTGTGGAGGTTCTTACATAGTTCTAAGGTGATTTTTGTTTGTATTTTCTATGATTTTTTTCCTCGATTGGTATAAACTGGTATAAACTTAAGCCGAACTGCAGCTATGGATTTAGGATTCCATCTACTCGTATGTATAACATGATTGGTATAAACCAATCGATATCATATAATGAAGACATTTTCTTTTAAATGTCATATTTATATACAACAGCCCGTTTATACCAATCAGCGAATAATTAAAAAAATGTGTTTGCTTGTAAAAATTTAGTGAAAATACTTAAATAATTTGTAAAAGAATTATTTATTATCGACCAGTTGGCAGTGTTTGATTATACAAGTCAACAATTTATAGCAAATTTTTTAGGGATAACATCATACTCTCTAATGATCTCACATCACTTTATACCTTTTCAGAAATAAATATAAAACTGAGCCCCTAGAAGCAGTTGATGACGGAGTCATAATGTACCTCGTGCTAATGGTCAAAAATGCCTCCCAACAAATCGACTTGAGTATTGTTAAGAAAAAATCAGCAACCAAATATCGTTCATACTTCATAGTCATCGTCGAAGACAGCATCGATCTCAATAAGAAATGGTTAAATCAGTCCTTTAAGAAATTTTGGAATATTTGGGTTCTGAATGCTGTGATTTTCTTTTGGCGCCAAAATTCCATTCAAATTTACACCTTTTCACCGTTTTCGAGAAAATTTCTTTGGAAAATCGACTCAAATGCAACTGGAAAAAATGATTTATTCTTTCGCACAACACCTGATATGAATGGTCGAAAATTGAGAATATGCCTGTATCCGGATGAGACTCGAGCACTTTTCGAACCATCGGGAAAAATTCTGGGAGCTGATGGCTTTATGTCATCTTTTGTGGCTGATCGGCTGAATGCCACAAGAGTAGTGAAATTGCCGAATGATTTTAAATGGTCTAATGCCTATCAAAGTGATATCAATAACACAGCTGACTTCTGTCTTAACGAAATGCGATTGGCGAAGAGTGATATGGCCTTGAATACTAGATTCTTATCGTATGATAATTTCAAAAAAACAGTTGAGCACACCGTGGTTTATGGTCGTGATGATTTGTGTGTTCTTGTACCGAAAGCCAAACCGGCTTCGTTGTTTTGGAATCTATTTCGACCATTCCAGATTCCAGTTTGGGTAGTGATATTTGTCATGTTCTTTGTCACTTATGGCTTTTGTCATATTCTCCTGCCACGCACTAGCCATATGTGCTTGAAGCTCTATTCAACCATGCTTACTCATCCACTTAACGAAACTGCTCCGGCCGTTTCTATGAGGGTATTTCTGATATTTTGGTTCAGCTATTGCCTTCTGATCACAGGTGCCTACAAATGCAATCTCATGAGTAACTTGGTTTTTCGAATATCTCTGCCGGAAATCGATACTCTTCAAGATCTGGCGAATTCTCCATACGGGTTGCTGATACATGCCCGGCACCAGCAGTTCATTGATAAATACGTAGATTCATCGGCTGCTTATGTGAAAAAACTAAAAAAGAACATCATTCCAGTGTCCGATGAATTCCTCATAAATAAGCTCAACGCCAATGACCTGGACTATGCCTATTTGGAAAAGTTTCACGTTATCAACTTTCGAGTTAATTCTAGAAAGCACTACTATCGCGGAAGGCCACTTTTTCACATTATGGATACCTGCCCAATACCTTTTCAGACCGTCTACATCGTGCCCTATGGATCCCCCTATCTAGGTATCTTGGACACTTTGGTTAGACGAGCGCAGGAACACGGATTCGTAGAGCATTGGGCAAAACTCATGGATACACAGTTCAAGAACTCTGGAAAGAGCGTTGTTCGAAATAGCCAAAACGATGACGACCTTGTAGTCTTGCGATTAAACCACCTTCAGGCAGCTTTTTATATCCTTAGCTTAGGTCTAATTCTGGCGACTTTTGTTCTATTTGTGGAAATTTATCAAGCTTATGGAATTGGATTGTTTATATATCATCGCAAGAGGTGGAATGAGGAGCATTTTGAGATATCAGGACGTTGTATAACACAAAACGGGACATGCAGAGGTCACATTTAAATCCAAACAAAACATCAACAATAAATAAAATAAAAAAAAAAAGTTAAATAAAAATGTATATTTCTTAATATTACCTGTAGTTTCTCTTCTAGATTCTTATTTGCATCCTTCAAGGATGTAATCTCATTTGTCAGTCTTTGAAGTTCATGATTTGTTAGGGTCACATCTTTGGCACTGCTTGTAGCTGATGAACATGCATTCGGGTGATTGCTACTAGTCCAATTAGCACAAGCTTCATCTTTGGATTTTTTAACTTTGCGCATGAGTTCCATGGCGTTTTGAAGCTTTTTCACTTCGTTTTTCCATTTACGGGACTCGGATTCGTTTTGAGCTCTGGAGAAATAGAAACAAGATTTAAAGTGAATAAGTTTGCGTTTGTTCAAAAAAAGAAAACATAGAGGGCATTTTACGCCTTAGTCTTTACGTAAGGTAAGTAGGTTCTCTCCATTCCTGCCGACACAATGCACTCAGGAATGGTGGAGAGTTGTTAGTCCCTTAACCCAGATACCTTGCGAGATGTTGTGACTCTTATTTTTTTCCTTTTTATTTGATCCCAAGTAAAATCATAAACCTGTGGTCTTAAAACTTTGACCCACAGTATAATTTTTCAAAAATATTTTCCCCAATACCCATTGTTAAAAATGTATACCTCCTAGGTTTTGTGACCAAGTCGTGTTTGCCGCAGTAAATTTTGAGAGCTTTTTAGAAAAAAAAATAAACTAAAATTACCTCAAAACTCTCACAGCGCCCTTTTCCGTGCCTAGATGCGCCTTCAGTTCTGCAATCTCCAGCCTCATCTGTTCAGTTTGAGCGTTCAACTTTTGTATCGTCAAGACGTTCTCTTCTAATTTGCGTTTTAATCTTGGAGGTGGAACTTTCTGTTGTTGTTGTTGCTGTTGGGGCGTTGGTGATTGTTGCTGCCTCTGTTGCAGCATTATAATCTTTTCCGCCACCCTAGGTGATGGCGCTGGTGTCCGTGAATGGGCACGTTCCGCCCTAATTTGTATTGAAGATGGCTGCTGTGTAGGTGTTGTTGGTGCAGATTTAGCTGCTGCAATCAAATCACTATTCAACTTGCCACGACAATTCAAGTGAATTCCCTCGATACGTGTTCGTTTCTCTTGATTCACTGTATCGCCCACAGATGTCAGGCTCGTCGAGAGCTTCTTTTTTCGTTTCAATTTATTTTGTATCATTTTCGTTATATTCAATGGTAGATTCATTGTGTTCGTTGATGTGGCTGACATTTGTTCTTCTGGTTTTATATTTGTTGGTTCCTCTGTATCCGTTGATGTATATTCATCAATTTCTGAGTATTTATTATTTATTATTGCTTGATCAATAATATTCAATTGATTACAATCGGGCTTGCACGATTGTCTGGAGGTCGTAATGGAATTATCTGCCATTTTTTGTTTATATAAATAATATTTATTTTTTAATGCAATTTTGTTTTATATCGGTATTAATTAAGTCCGACCTTATTCGAGACTCTTTTTTTTTTGTATTTTGTTTCTTATATTTTTGTTCTTTACTTTCTTTTTGCCTTTAATTATATTTTATTCGGTTTTATATTTTATTTTGCGTATACTTAATGTTTTTATTAATTGGTAAATAGTTGAAAAAAAAAAATCATAGCATTTGATCTCTGCTTTCCTTTCGTTTTGGCAATGAGTATTTTAATATGGCACTTCGATTCAAACTCCTGGCACTTCCTATTAAATCTGAAAAGAAATAAAACAAAATAAAGTTTTTGTAAATTGGAACAAATTAAAACTTAGCAAAAATTTTAAGATTTTTTAAGAATTATAATCAATAAATTTTATTAACATTGTGTACTTTAAGGATTTATTCAGATTGAAAAATAATTTTAGTCGATAGTTCACTTTTTAACACTACTGTGTATGTGCAATGTAATCTATAAGTTCTCCTGAAAGTATGCAATCTTTAACAGTTTCCGGAACTGAAATTTCAAAGCCCAAAAGTGCAGCATAACAAAGTAAGGTATTTTTGTATTCGTTAGGAATTTCGCTTTGGTCTGTTTTAAATTCTGCTTAGTTTGACATCAAAATAGTCCAAAATTTTGTTAGAAAATGTCTCAAGAATGAGTTTCAATTTAACCTATGCTATGATCCCTTAAAAATTCAACTACGAAAAATCGATAATAAGGGTTGGTTGAACTCAATTGTTCGTTCAACTTTGGTCGATTAAAAATTTCGATTCATGCATTAATTATTATGCCCCTAATTCGACTCTATAAATACTCAGCCAAGTTAAGTCATTTGAGCTTAGTGGGTTATAAGAAGCAACAGGGACCACGTTTCTATTAGTCTTCCGTTCCGTTAGTGTCCCAACAAATATGTCTGTATATGACTGTACTTTCTTTCTATAAACCAACTTGTACAAGGGTGAAATTAGTTTTTCCATATAATTTCGTGATTGACCGAATGACGTTAGAAACAAGGGTGGGTAACATCCAAATGATCCCCTTTTTCTCCAAAGTGTTGTGTGGATATTATATTTCATACTTGTACCCTTACCCTCGCCCTCACCATTGCACGGTTGGCATTTCACTTTCAACACTTTTTTCAGTGTGATATTTGTCAGTGTTGGGTGATAGATAGATATAGTAGGAGTAAGTTAGGTTAGCTTTATGGTCAGTCTATTTATGTAGGCAATGTAAAAAGATACCTTGCACTTTTAGACTTTTAGATTTATTTGTATGGAGGAACATTGTTGACTTCTTTTTAAAGCAGATATGTTGGTGCTCTAGAGCGGAATAAGTCTCATTTTCAAATTGAATAACTACAAGTACTGTAGGGGGCACATAGTAGATAATTAATTTTTTTTTTTTGAAAACAAAACAACAACAATATATGTCATTGCATTATATTGATTTGGTGGAAGCCAATTATTCTAAATTGATGTACATATACACAAACTCAGAGGTGTAGATGAAACATTTGATCTTTGAGGGCAAAACATATCCTCTTAAATGAGTTTTTTGATTATCTTTTTAGCTGATATCCTTCGATTACCATTTAATTTGATTAGGTTCAAAAAGATTTTCAATTCAAAAAGATACCATAAATTATCAACAATTTTAGATTTAATTTGTGTGACCAACGCTTGAAGAATGTACAGTACAAATTATCAAATCTATTATTAAGAATATTAAATTTTATTCAAAAGAGAAAATCGTTCATAATTCGTACGTTAGTTTGAAATAAGTGTTCAATCAGACAAATTTTTCAAACTTCTTTAGGAAAAGTCAAAGATAATAAGAGACAAGAGGTGTAAAGAATCTTTATTACCCTTTAAAAGTTTTACAACGAAGACAAAAGATAAATACGATCGTCTGATCTCAAGGCTAGGCATGTCGATAAGTTTAAGTCTTCTGTTGTAATGAGGGAGTTCATGGGGATATTCCGAACCTAAATCTCAAAAATCTTTTTTGCACTTTTCTAATCTGGCTTTATGACAGTCATAATAGAGTGACCAGACCTAAAGAGTATATACCACAATTGGTTAAACAAATGATACAAAATGCTGTTAAATAACGAAAGGATCAGAAAACTGTCTTAACTCCCTTTTAATCCAACCTAGAACCGAATTGGCTTTACTATCTATGGGGTTCATCTGTTGTATGAATTCAAGTTTTCGATCAAATAATACACAAAGGACAGTTTTGTATGTGACCTACACGTGACAAGAGGAAACTCGTAAAACTTATAATTCTACATTTATTAATATTGAAAAAGAAACAATTACAAATACACCAGTCAAAACAAGAATTAAGGTCATACTGAAACTCTTCAAAATCTCGAGTATTCGAAATATGTTTAAAGATTGTTACATCGTCCTCATAAATCAGATAGTTTGAGTACTTTAACAGACAATAGATGGTTAAAAACAAATTGAATAGGACTGGACCCAAATGAATAGCCTGTGGGGTTCCAGATTTAACTTTAAAGTTATTTGATTCGTAGTCGTTAAAAAGTACCGAGCATGATTTATCAAATAATGTTCACTGAATCATAGTTTTCTTAAGGGGAGGTTCTCTTTTTTCGGCGACCAAAAATGCATTTTTTCCATTTTTTTCTAGTAAAATAGGTGTACAATATGTAGCTAAAACCGTTTGTCCGAATACTTTTTTGTTTGTTTTTAATTTAAAGAACAAAAACGAGACCTACACCTTTTTGTCTCGAAAATTGTTTTGTTTGCTTTACATAAATATTTTTGAATTTGGCGCATATATAGCCATACCATGCTAAGCAGAGGTACCATATGGGCCCCCAGGTGTCGACACATGTCGACACTTAGACACATGAGACATGAACCACCAGGTGTCGAAACATGAGCCATGACTCGAAAAAAACTTTAAACGCGTTTTTCTCAAAACCACGTTTTTCCAAGTGTTGGCCACGATTACTTTAAAACTACTAGACGGATCGTCATAATTTTTTTTGTTGTTTTAAAGCTTATTAAATTTATTGAAGTTTAGACCAAAATCAGGCTGATATATCAAAAACTTGTTTTTGTACAGCACTCAGAAGAGCCAAAAATGTAGAAAAAATGAACACTAAAATTCAAGCGTCCGCCATTTTTTAATTTTTGACTTTGGGCAATTATTTTGATTCAGACTCCAACTACACTCTTCTATTTTATAAAAAAAAACTTTGACTTTTTAATTTTCGATAATTTTTGCAGGAGCCAGAGTATTTTTTGATGAAAAAAATATTTTTTTTGTACTTAATATGATAATAAACAAATAATAAATTCCTTCAGTGAAAAAAAAATCACGAAAAAGTTTCATTTTTGACACTGAAAAAGGAGAACCTCCCCTTAATTTAAATAGCTAAGCTCGATTGGAGAGTTTGTCGAACACCTTACTGAAAATCTGTAAAGACTCAATCTACTTGCCTTTTATTCCTAAATGAGCAAATACACAATTCAGCCAATTCCAGGAAAAAAGTTACAGTTTAGCTCCCTTTTGTAAGATCATATTGATTTGGAACTATAAATTATTTAAATAGCCTCGAAAAGTTTTGGAATAACCGGTAATCTAGCAACAGGTCTATACTTTTTGATTTAATCTCTTTTAACTTTCTTTCTTAGCTTATATAATTGAAAATTTAAATTATCGTGATTGAGAATAAATGCTTAATTTAAAAATCAAGCCATGCACTGAATTGGCCTGAATTTAAAAAAAATATTTCGAATCTAGAAAAAATCGAGTAAGAACAATTCAAAATTGGAAAACTTGGAAAACCAGCCATTTTATCAAACATTTTCTTATAAATTTTGCTTAACTTTTTGAGTTTTAACATGACAAAAGGGTACATCTTTCAGTGAATATTCGTCTTTTAATGTAACTTGAGTATGAGTATTTTTAACTTTTGTTTTTGTTTGAAATAAAAACAATAAGCGACAATATCAAATAGGCATTAGCTCTTTTTAACATTATTAGTGAATTATAGAAAAAAAAATATATTTCAATCATCTAAACTTGCTTACATAAATAACACAATTTGAAAATCTAGTGATATATTGTTTGATGTACAGGATGTGTCAAGGTGCTGTTTTTTTTAAATTAGTTTTTTTTTTTTTAATTCATAAACAAATATTAAATTCTAATGGTTTTATATTTTACAACATTTTTTTTTTAATTTGCAAAAATTTATTTGCTTTAACTAATTTTTTGATGACTATAAATAATTTTTTTCTATTTTTTCCAATTTTTTTTTAGCATGGCCTTAATTTTTATATTTTTTTTATTTCAGATCTATGCATTCAAGTGGTAATTTAAATATAACTTTATGGGGTAAGCTTAAAACCTTCTTCATTATTTAATAATTTTCTTGTCACTATAAGTTTTTTGATAAATCTTTATAAGCGCATTTCAATTAAGCGGAGTAGGCTGTATCTATGTAGAGCTTTCCGCACATAGTATTTTTTTGTGAAATTACCGCTATTTCCCCTATATCAAACTTTTTACACAATTTGAATTTACTGAATATTTTTTACAAAAAGAAACCACACTAACATAAGTCTTGAAATGTTTTGTATTGTGCTTCTTCTTCCCCCCTGAAGGACCTGCAACACGAATTTTTAAAGAAAGCAGGATAATGCTTTTTTTCCGATCTTAGTTTTTTCTTATTGGTTTTTTTTTTTTTTGCGGTTACACATTTATTGAAACTTTTTCACTTAAACAAAAAATGTTTAAAAACGCCATATTGTCCGCAAAAAACTTTTATTACAAAAATACGCAATACAAAAAAAAAAAAACAAAAATAATTAAAAAACGGTCTCTACACTGTGCACTTGAATATTTTTCATCCAACTGAAATTCAGTATGCCAAAACACTTTTGAAGAAAATCCAGACTATAAGAATATGGAGAAGAATAACAAAAATCCGCGAAAAATTTAAAAAAACAAAATAAAATTCAAAAAACCTTGAATGTTCATTAAGATATTAAAACAATTGAGACAAAAATTATGTTCTTAGTTTTTTTGAAATACTGCGCAATCGGGTTGGACGCCTGTGGCCAAACGGCACAAATCTGTTTCAAAAAAAAAATAAGCATTAAATAAATACAAAAACCAATTCAAGTTGAAGATCTTTTGTTTCAAATGCTGATTTGCGCTGAGAATGTAGGCGTTGAACTTTTATTCATATGCAAGTAAAACGAAGAAAAATATTTCATCACGTCATTTTATTGGGTTTTTAATTTAACTTTTTCAAAGGGGCAAGCATTGGGTTAGTGAAAAAAATTTGGAAAAATTTAAAACCCAAATTACATACTTAAAATGTGAAGCGGAAAAACTGAAATATTATAAGAAACTATAGCTGTTTGTGTCCAGCCTTCCCCGGGGAAATTTAAGGTTTCTATCTCCAGTGTGGATTATCTTTCCGAAAATTTGTGTGAATAAAGACAAAGTTCTTTAGAATCATTAATTTATTGTGTTGAAATAAATCGACCTTCTTGGTGTTTTTAATGTGTTCCGCGCATTCCCAAGTGAACAGATACATCCCCTACGTAATCAACTGTTGGATCTTATCTGAACGCTGAATGTCAATGTTTTCTCAAGAAAACGTCAAACTAAACGTCAGATTTTGTATTAAGATTTTCATAGAAAAATACCATCTGAACTTCTTACTTTTCTGGCGGATTTTCCAAAAACCTTGTCAGGAAAATTGATCTCCAAAATGATGATTTTTCATATACTCGTAGTATCAATATATTTTTTTTAGTTTTATGGTGCCTAATTTACTAAGAGCAACATCAAAATCATGCGGCCCTGTGGTGCACTTAAGATATCTTGTTTTAAATTGCATACATTTTAATTTGATTTGTTAAAGAATAAAATCTTCGTCCCAGTTTCAGAATGGAAAATCTTTGGCACATCTTTTCGAGAATATATTGATATTGGTGTTTATTCGATCTATTAGGAGAATTTAATGATCTTCGTTGATGGACGATCAATTTTAATAAACAAAAAAACTCTTTCATTAATTAATGACTTGGAATTTTATTTAATTAATTTTAATTAAATCTGCATTAGACAAAGACATGCTACACGAGTGTAAACAACTTTTAAAGTTTAATTCAGAAACTTTATAAACAAATGGGGTTTATTCTGTGTGGTGTGGGTAAATCTAAGTTGTGTTCCCGTGTCTCACGGAGCTTTGAATATCCCCATCCGCATTTGTTGAAATTGCATACTCTTGGGCGAGAAAGTGAGGTTGTATATTTGAAGAAAGAAAACGCCAGTTAAAATTTTAATACAATTAATTTCTTACATCAGATTGTTTGTTGTTTTGGTATCACTTAATTTAGAATTCAGAAGATACAATTTTGTAAAGTGATAAAAAATTACAAATGACTTTTATTTCTCCTCAAGCCGGACCACAATTTTATTTTATTTATTTTGGGAGAAATCTGTTTTAAATGGAACTTTCCGTCAGTAATTAAGGACGATAGGATTTTTCTAACTTTCCTGTAAGTGTAAGAAGGTATTGACTTTAAACAAACATGACCTCCTGCTTCCAAATACATATACATGTGTATTAAATATATTTTGTATTTTGCCTAATTTTACTTTTTTTGGCGTAATTGCCTTCTATTGCCTTTTTGGCATTATATTCCGTGAACAAAGAAGTCGAAGTTTTGATCAAACTTGATTAACGATAATAGGGAAGACGAGTCTTGAAATTCGGTTTCTATGTTAAGCTATAGCCTTAGACAGGGTAAATTTTCCTTAAACTTGGTAACTATTTTTTTTTTGGTTATTGTATTGCCCCGACATTTGTTTTTTTTTTTTTTTTGAAAAACAAAAAATTATGGTACTTGCTACAAATATTTAGGGTATTCAATAATGTCGAAATGGAGTAAAACAAGCTGTATATGAGGTACTAAGAATATTCTTTTTTTATTTGAAAGGCCCATGTTTGCCATTATTTATGGAATATGACACCTTTCAAAGCTCTCCTCAGCTTTAACGGTGCCACGCATCCGAGTCGTGCACCTTTCAATGACTATTCCGCATAGATCTGAATATGAACAATGGCCTGCAAATAGACTTGCAAATTGAGAAAATCCCACAAGAAAAATCGTAGCGGAGTAAAATTGCAAGACCTTGGTGGCCAATTCAAGTCACCTCTGCGAGAGATAACAATTGGTTATCATCATTCTGTAGCGCTTGCCATTTACCACCTCACAAATGTCGTTTTCGAAACCACATTAAATAGTAACTTCAATTAAAAAGTTCAAGTGACCTCAACTCCAAGGTGCGTTTCGCCCAGGTACGACAGTGGGCTCATCAGTTAGATGCTGTCGTACCCTTCTAAGACGCAAATATTGGTCGATGTTTACCGACTCTAATAAAATTTACAGCTTTAATAGACTGTGAATTTTATCGTTCTAGGGGAATTTGATTAAATTCAGACACCTAGAACAATATTGTCCGTGGTCAGACTATTAAATCAATACATAGAGAAATGAAAATTATTTCTGTTTAAGTGGAGTGATTGAATTAAATTCAATTAAAAAGTTCAAGTGACCTCAACTCCAAGGTGCGTTTCGCCCAGGTACGACAGTGGGCTCATCAGTTAGATGCTGTCGTACCCTTCTAAGACGCATCTAACTGATGAGCCCACTGTCGTACCTGGGCGAAACGCACCTTGGAGTTGAGGTCACTTGAACTTTTTAATTGAATTTAATTCAATCACTCCACTTAAACAGAAATAATTTTCATTTCTCTATGTATTGATTAAATAGTAACTTTCTAAAGATGTATTGTCACCCAGTGAACCTCGTGTGGGTTAGTGTCGTACTATATACTGCAATTTTGCAATGTTAAGACAGCCATTCATCCAAAAATGCGTCTCGTCTAAAGATGATTTTTAGGCCAAAATTGGAATCCTCTTCCAAACGCTCCGAAGCCCAGTTAGCGAACAAACATCTTTATCTATTTTCATGAACTTTGAGCTCCTGGAACAGTTAGATTTTTTTACGGGTGTAAGCCCAAGTCCCAAGGCGAAATTCGCCAATTTGAATACTGCGAGGGGCCGAGTTCTTGTGCACGTGTGATTGCATTGGGTTCTGTTGTACACTTTCACCGAATGTGGCGATGTTCTCAGCCGATCTTACGTTGTTGATTGATAACCGTACCGGTCGCCTCAAATTTGGCCACAAAATTTCGAAGAGTCGACTGTGAAGGGCCACCACGTCTACCGTAAAATGGGCGCAACGCAACGCAAAGAACACTAATTTTGATAATAAAGTTTTACCATTTGGACTTGCTGCTCAATCGTGTTATTTGCGAGGTGATTTGGCATCATTATTTAAACAATAGACGATAGATTTGACAGATGTTTCCAAAACAATATGGCTGCCACATGTCGCCAAAATCTACCTGCGCAAATTAAAAAAAAATCTTCATATATTTTTTTCGAAATTAAGAAAATATCATTCTTTTATTCTCAGAACTGTTCGTCAAATTTTTAGAGTTAGACAACCCAGGTATTTTCTATTTCTATCGACAATCAAGTTTTGGGCCAATAGCATCTAAAACTTCTGGTCCAATTTTTCGAGAATGACGCAGTAAATAGCTGAAAATAATCCCAAACTATAAAGCTTGACGAGATAGAACGAGATGTTTAGTGGTGCCTAGTAAGAAATAGGCCGAAGGTGTCGGCACCCCTATTTTGAACACCACGCTTTTCGTCAATGATTTAGATCCTGGCTGCTAAAATGCATAAACAAATATTTTTAAAAGTCAATTGTCGATTAGTACAGGAAAATTAGACTTTCACTCCTAAAAAGTTCCGAATGGATGTTGGTGGAGAGCTTTATTGGTATGTCTACAATACTTAAAAAAAAATAGAACCCTAAGTTTTTGCGCGTACACATGTATTCCATACATTTATTTAGTTAAATTTTATCATATGTTTCAATTTTGATGAAAATTTTGAATAACTCGAAATCTTGATATGTCGAACTTTTCTTGTGGATGATAGCAAGTCGAGCTATGGAAGTTTGGCTGCATTTCAAGGGTTTTCCAATATTTGACATACGATTGCGGCCATATTGTTCAAGCTACATCTGTCAAGATTGCCTGTTATTTTTTTAGGCTGTCTTCCTTAATCAATATGGAGGACTATAGCGTTCAACAAATTGTGGAAATGACAAAAATTGTTTTATGAAAGTGGATCTTCTGTTCTGGTCAAGGATTTCCTAAAAATTTCACGTCTCTTTCATTAAAGCTCAAAAGTGTTATAAATTTCGAAGATTTAGGAAGAAATCCGATTTAAAATAAACAAATTGAAAACCCTGGTAGCTGGCAGCTGGTAGGACTACGGGTATCTAAAACATATTCGGTTTTGAGGAACTTGTTTTACGAGTTTTATCTTTAATATTTTCATCTCAAAAATTGGAAAAACATTCTTTTTTATTCACCCTAATATATAAGAATGAAAGGTAATTGTCCAGGTTAGGTAAGATAAGGTAAGGCCAGCGTCGCAGCTGACATAGACCAGAGTTGGTCCCCATTATGATACCACATGAATCTAAAGATTTTTTCTCTTCTCGTTGAATAGTTTGGAACTCCTTATAAACCGGGAAAGACTATAAACTTTGACTTGAAAAGATTCAAACATAAGCCATTAGATCGCGATAAGCACAGAATTCTTCGTTAACCTCATGTATTTCATTTTTCACAAGACCTAATGGAACAAAATTTTGTCTAAAAAACATAAAAATTACAAAGAATTAATAGAAAATTTTCCACATTACTGTTTAAATCCGATTTCAATATTAATTCAACACAAAGCTCAAAGATAAGAATTAATTTATATTTTTTTTGCACTGGGACCCCATCGTGCTATCTATCTGTCTATGAAGTCATCTCTAAAGTTCATAATATTTTTGCAGGAAGAACAATATTGCCTTGCAATGAAACAAGTCAATCTGGCAAAATAAACAAATTTACCAATTTTTCAAAAACTCAACTGAAACACACAGAAAAAAATGTATTTCACAGTGTAAACACGAAATTCAAATTTGTATACATAATCTCGAAATATCTTAAAAAGAGGAAATCATATATTAATTGGTCGAAAATAGCCCAATGAAGATTATTTGCTTTCACAATGAGCGCAGGTAATAAATTGTTGCAAGGTTTTCGAGGCAGGAAATATAAAAGATTCAAGCAAAAATACAAACTATAGAAAAATTTAAAAATAAAGAAGGTTGCTTTTAAATGAGTCCTAGGAAAGTTGATGGCTAGATAGGTTTTTGACATCTAAACTGCTCAAACTTCTTACAATTTCCACCAGATTTATTGTATGAAATAAAATTATTTTATGTTTCAACCGAAAAAGAGTGAAAAGAGAGAGACGAGAATCATGCAAAACAATAATTGATATTTAAGAGTAGAGCTCTAGAGGGGAAAACTGGAACTAAACTTATAGGCGCAAAATTTTAAACAGTTCTCGTTTAAGGAATTAAACCGGCTCTACTTAACGCAGTCGTTTAGCTTGGAGACTTCGTCTAACTTTTGCATAATTTTAAACACGTTAGACAACTCTTCTAACTGATGTGGGTTTTACAACAGAACCTAAGCGAATTTGCGTTGAACAACCCTTAATTTGACAGATACATAACTCACACAACTACAAAAACACAAAAAAAAAGTAAAAAGAACAGACAACTTTAAACCAAATAATTTTTCGCCGAAAAAAGTACATTTTATATGCTACCTCGGTACAGATTTTGATTGTTTATAAGTTATTTACATTATTTTAGATGGAAATAAAGTATAAATCGCAAATTCACAGCATAAAAACTTAATTTGTTGTTGCAAGGTGCAGATTCATTTAGCTATAGGTACTCGTCTCGGCCGGCGGCGGCGGCGGCGGCGCGCGTGCATACATAAGATATGTATGGAGCTACATACATTTGTATTTACAGATTTGTTCATCGTAGAACACTTTCGTACGATTATTTCGAATTTATAATATTCAGTTATTCAGTCTATTTACAAAAACATCTTTAAAACATCGAATAAAACATCAGTAAACATTTTTTCTTCGATTTGCTTTTGTATGAAATGATCACTGTCAATATGGATAAAGTATACTTTTAAAAGATAAACTAGCTATTTGCTGCTGTTAAAGTAAGACGAGCTCTTTAACGTTAAAGTATAGTTTATGTCCTTTAAAATTAACAAAAACTCGGTTCTCGTTTTATACTCAATATTTAGAGTCGACTCCCATTCTAAAATTGATTTAGAGTAGGTTTTAAATGTTTAAAATTTTGCGCCATAGGCTTTTCACACCGAATTAAAATCTCGGATTTCAGCAACAAGATTACGAAATCTCATTGAAGCGTTCACACTGAACAGAACCAGGATTTCATTTGACGTTTCTGTCCATTTGTCCTGCTTTCTCGTATATAATTTATCTTCTCTCCTTGTCTCCCCACAATTCAAATTTCAAATAGTCACTCGAGACTCGACTCCATTATCTGCTTTTCATCTACCTCTTCTCTTGCTGACAATTTGCTGACAAAGCAGAACATTTCTAAAGGTTTGTTTGTTTTGACAATCTTGTGTTTGAAAGTAGATTTTGAGGAGATTTTGTCGTAATCTAGTAGATTTGGAAATCCGAAAATGTATTAGGCTTTTCACACCGAATTGAAATCTCGGATTTCAGCAACAAGATTACGAAATCTCATTGAAGCGTTCACACTGAACAGAACCAGGATTTCATTTGACGTTTCTGTCCATTTATCCTGCTTTCTCGGATATAATTTATCTTCTCTCCTTCTCTCCCCACAATTCAAATTTCAAATAGTCACTCGAGACTCGACTCCATTATCTGCTTTTTATCTACCTCTTCTCTTGCTGACAATTTGCTGACAAAGCAGAACATTTCTAAAGGTTTGTTTGTTTTGACAATATTGTGTTTGAAAGTAGATTTTGAGGAGATTTTGTCGTAATCTAGTAGATTTGGAAATCTGAAAATGTATGGGAAATCTAGTAGATTTGGATGAGATTTTGAGAATTTTGCTCGAAATCCAGATTTTGATTTGGTGTGAATAGCGTATATGGGAAATCTAGTAGATTTGGATGAGATTTTGAGAATTTTGCTCGAAATCTAGATTTTGATTTGGTGTGAATAGCGTATTAGCTTCAGTTTTTTGTCTTTATTTAGGAAATTATTGATTTAACAGATATAAAATATTTGATAGAAAATAAGTTTTCAAACTTTTCTCTAAAATTCATTTGTAGAATTTGGTCTATCAAATGCAGTTTTTGAGTTTTATAACTATCAGCTGATTTACGATTACTTCTGGACTACCAAGCAATTTGCTAATTCAAATCGATTTCTTAGGTTTTTATAAACATTTTCAAACAATCTCGCCTCAGTTAAAGAGATTAATATTGCCTTATTTAGTTATGGGTCGTTGGCTAATAAATATTCAATCAGTCATATTAAGACCTTTTTTTAACTTAAGACAGCTGTCCAGTAACAGTAAATTATTTTATTATTAATGAACATATTCCATCGCTGTTAAAGAGTTATTATAAATAGACATCAAAATCGGTTGTCTAATTAATTAATTGCATTTAATTATTTAATTTAATAAAGCATAATGTTAAAATATTTAGACCCTGTCTAACTAAAATCCATTCCAGGAAATCTAACAAATAAATAAAAATATTTTAAAATCGTTTTAGACTTCTGCTAAATTGATATTCCGAAAGTAAGGCAAACTGATTCATAGAAGCCCATAAGCCGTTAATTTATTTTCACATGTTGAATGTTGTGAACTGACATTATAATTTAAAGATTCAACAATTCAAAATATATCCCAAAATAACCATTAAAAAAGAAAATCTATATAAATTATTTTTGTTTTTTATGAAAACTCATCACTTTTTATTGAAATATTAATATTTCAAACTTAATTCTAATCTCAAAATCAAGAATTAATTATTTATTTTCATTTTAAGTTACTGTCAAACATCATGTTGCAACGTCAATCAATATGTCTGTTTTTGATCTCAAAAAGATTTAATTTTTTTTTGTGTCCAAAAAGCTTTTTGTTTAAAAACAAATTCTCAATGCTACTTAAGAAAGATAAATGAGATGTTTTTGAAGAACCTAAACCATTCGTTTGAAAATTAACACATCTGACTTCTGACCATGAGACGCTTCTTTCAAGTTTACAAAATAAAAATTATAAATGGTGTTAAGTTCTTGTTTTTTTTGTAATTTATTATTTTGGGAAATGATAAAATTCGTCTTGTTTTTATATAAAAATGATTCATTTCTCATAATTGAGTGGCGGCATCCAAAATGAAGAAAGTTAATATACATAGGTATTTAAAAATTCTATTTTTAAGGAAAAGCATGTGCTTTTATTTAATTTGATAAAAAAAAAAGAAAATGTTTAACTATAATTTGGATCAAATCCAAAAATTTAAACATGAGGGAAGTTTAAATTTCTACTAATTGAAAAATTGAATTTGGATCGGAACTTTTAAATTTATAAAGAAAAAAAAATGGAAATGGAATTGAAAAACATTATTTGTTTAAAGTTTTTTTTTAAATAAAAAATGTCGGAAAATGTATATAGTAATGTACTTTTAAGAAAAACACTCTTTTTATAAAGTTCTTTTATTTAGGTTTTCTTTTATTACATTAATTCTAGGTTTTATTTATAATCATATTTATTTTTAAATAGTTCTCAACTTCTTGAGACACGTCTTGACAAAAACACATTTTACAACAGACTGACTTCCAACGAAAAACAAAGTACGACTTCAGATTAACTTTACTTACAACAATAACAATAAAATAAAAAAGAGCTTATAATCCATTGGCGTCGCTTTGTTGCTAGGCCAATTCTAAGAAGCTATGCTCTCTATCTCCAGCTTTATCTTCAGAGAAGATAAGGTTGGAGAACATTTAATCTTAATAAGCAAACTAGGTTTTTGCTGGGTAAAAACCTATTGTTATAAAAGTTAAGTTATGCTTACACTTTAACTATATAACAATATATTCAAACAAAAAAACACGAGCTACGTAAACACAAGTGATTTTTTGATTATGTTCCCATCTCAAGTGGCAATAAATCGAAAAAAATCAGAAAAAACCTTCTTTTTCATCTAAGCCGTTCGGATCCTGCAGACAATTGCAGAGACTCTGAGATCTTGGCACCCCATATATCCATATATGGGATATTCGTTAAAAAAAATATGCCATCTAATTGGTTGGTAATTAGTCAAAAAAGTTTAAAATTCTTATGAATTGGTGAGCCATAGAAAATTTATAAGCAAGGCAAGGAAAGATCACTAAACCCTAATAAAAGGTCAAATATTTTCAATAATTGGTCAGCCATACATTTTTACTTGCGATATAGGTACTATAGGGTAAGTTCTGCATTTGGAAAAAAAATCGAACTCGAGATTTTGATCAAAGTTGACATTACGATAATAGCGAAGACGTAAAAAGTGGGTCTGGCAATTCCGTCTGGTCTGTCTGTATCTGTATGTCTGTACCTCGAACTAGCGCCTTAACTACTGGAGGTATTTTCTTCAAACTCGGTACTTAAGGGTCTTCGGTGATTCCCTAGAGGAAAAATTGAATTTTTTTTAGCTCCTAAAGTAATGGTAACCCCCATACACCCGTAATGCAAAATCCTATTTATCTTGAAAACGGGTCTAACGATTTTGATGAAAAAAATTAGGTGTGGTATTATGGGCATGAACTACATTTGGGTCAAAAAATTTTGGGGCATAATGCTATTAACGGTACCTGTCATAGAACCGTTTTTTTTGATTTTCGACTTTCTCATTAACGGCTCTGGCGATTTTGACCAAACATTTTTACCAGGAGCCCCCTTAAGTTTAAAATAATATTGTGTATAAAAATATTCGAAAAATATATTTTGGATTTTTTGAAAAATCAATATCTTTAAAACGTGTGAACGATTATTTTTTGAAACTATTTCTAAAATCTATACTACTAAATACTTAAAATTTGGCATCCCAAATTTTTTTCTCGAAAAATGTTAAGGAAATTTGTTATATAAAAAATTACTTTAATATTAAAAAGATTAATCAGACGGCAATTCCATACTTTTTAACATTTTTATCTTATTAAATCCATGTTTTATATTTATAAAATGTATTTTAAATTCCAAAATACTTTTACAAGTTCGTGCGATCCAATCGTGCATTTTATTGCTTATGAACTTATACATTTTCTTCAAAAGCATAAAAGAGTTCTTAAAACCCCTTAAAATGTCGCCAAAAACCACAATAAAAACAATTCGCATTGAAATGCATGCAAATACATATCTACATACAGAATGTCTCCTGTTTGGGGTGGATGTTTTCTACTGAAAACTTTTTAACATAGTTTTTCGGTTTCTAAATCAGGTAAACAAACAAAATGGTTAATTTTTTCAGCGCTGCAGGTAGTTTAACGACAAAAGTCTCCAAATAGGTGGTTGATTACTTGGGCAGGCAAACAATTTTCTGTAAAGTACTGGACTTGCCACTATAAATAAAGAGTTAATTTTTTCGTAGTCGATCGTGTATGTTTTATACACGTTCTAGATAGTTTTGATACTCTATATGGGCTTGATAGTCAGGATAGTTTAGATAAACTGGATAGTCTGGTTAAAATAGTTAAAATAATCTAGATGGTAGAACCCCTTAGCATAATGGCTTGAATGTGAATATTCGACTGCCATGCATAAGGTCTTTGCTTCGCTGCAAAAAAAGTTTTTCAGGGGTGTACAGCCTCTTGCAATTGAATAATCCTCAAAGACTATTTTTTGTCATAAGCCGTTCTGAATCGGCAGAAAATTGTGGGTCCCCTACATTTCTGGTAACACATACGCAGGAATGGTTGAGAGTTGTAAGTCGCTAGGCTTAGGCTCTCTACGAGCCGTAATGGACTCTTATTTATTCTTAATCTAGACAGTCCAAATGGTCTAGATAGACTAGACCGTGTAGATAGTCTAGATGATCTAGAAATCCTAGATAGTACAGATTATCTCGACACTCTTATTGGTCCAGATTCTCAAGATAGACTTGATCCTGCACAATGCCTAGTTAGTCTAGACTAACCTAGGTCTAGATAGTCTAGGTGAGCTAGATAGACTAGATGGTCTCAATAGTATCGATGATCTGAATATAATCTTAATGGTACAAATAATTAAGATGGCCTTGATGGTTTAAATGACCCGTATAGATAGTCAAGATGTTAACTTATGTTAACCTAAATAGGTTTACTAATTTGCTTGTGATTCTCTAGAGGAGCAATAAGATTTTTTGTTTTAGGTCATCTGTGCTGTTTCTAAATAATAATTTTGGTCTTTTTCAAATGTTTTTGCAAAACATATTTTGCGATTGTGATTAAACTATATGCCTATTTGTAATGTCTAAAGTAGTTAAAGTTTTTAGATTTTGGCAGAAAATGCAGATAATTGAAATTAAATTTTCGCCATTTTTGTGTCTTTGACTTTTAGTGCCTTTCACTTCATGCACACTTCCCCGTATTAGTACGATTAAACTTATAAACCTTATGTTTTAAATATTTTTCCACATTTTATTTAGTTTTGATTCGCAAGAGCAGGTTTGTGCGATCTGTTCTTGCATATTTTTGTTCAACCAACAACAGACCTTCTTTAAATTGAACTATTAAGTAGTTTGAAGATAGAATTAAAACAAACAGTAAATACCTATTTCTTCCACGTACTTGTTAATTAAAATGTAAATAACCACCGCCGACCTAAGTAAAGAAAAAGATATTGAATTCTGTAGTGTAGGCGTAGGTAAATATAATTTGTTCAATACATTTTTGTTCTTCCCATTAAAAGCGTGCGAAAGAAGGTTATTATGATTATGACTATACAACATACGTGTATGATCACAAAACCACCTTCACACCACCTACAACTACAATCAGAAATATTTATCTCGGCGGTGCCATTTACAGAACAATCTTCAATAGAAAACCACTAAATAGCAGTTCATCTTGAACATTATTATTGTAACGCAAATTTTACAATAATTGATGCAAATGATAAGATAGGATGACATCTGTTCCTTTTGTCGATGAAGACTGTTCGAGGTAGAAAAATTATTTCAAAGTAAAGGTTAAAAATTTTCGATTTTCTTGAAGAAATTCTTCAATTGCAATCTTTTTTTCCATAAGTGAATGTTTGACTTTTACTAACGAGAAAATACTTCAGCAACTATTGAAGAACATGGAGGACAATAGTCATATGAGATCCAGTAAAACAGTTCTTCTTTTAAACACTCCTCCAGCAGAAAAAAATGATATAAAGCGACTAGTTTCATGTTTGGTGGAAGAATGACATGTTAAATGTGTAAGAAGGATTTCCAAGTTTGCCAATTATTCAACTTAATTCAGCGTCACTAATCTGTCCAAAGTTGTCTTAACGGAAACTCATTTGGCAAACTAATCAACCTTTTCTTACAAAACCAACGAGATATAGAAGACTTTTCTTACTACTGATTTTTTTAGAAGGCGGTGATTCTGTCTTGATAGTGTCAAATAAAAAAGATGGTCAAATAAAAATTGGAGGTTACATGTGAAACTTCTTCCATCTCTTGGCAAGGTTATGTTGCTCAGCCGGAGAGCCAACGCTCTAAGACCATGAGTTGGTCCATTGTGATACCACATTGAATCTTGGAGACTTTCTTCCTAATCGTTAAACCAATTGGAGCTCCTTATTTAGCGACCACGATTGCCTATATCTATATTTGGCGGATCACTAAGACCTGACGGAGTCTACGTCCTTTGTGATAAAGTAGAACATATACAGAGCAGGGGGTCAATTCTCTATTTGTGAAACTGTGAAGTGATAAGTTTTTTCACAACTTCACACACTATCCGATTCGCAATTTATGAAAAAATTAATAAAATGTCAAAATATTTTCAAATATTAAATTTGTTTTCATACTCAAATGATTTCGTGAAAAGTCTTGATAAAATATGAAAATTACAAAAACAAAATTATACTCAAAATGAGTATCGTGTATCAAAAATGAGAGCGTTTCTCATTTTAGTACTGTTTAGTACGGTGCCGTGAAATAAGGCCAAGTGAAATAAGGCCAACTTTCAAAAACTGGCCTTATTGCACTTTGATAAAGTGAAATAAGGCCAATTTTCAGTAGTTGGTCTTATTTCACTTTGACAAAGTGAAATAAGGCCAAATGATTTTCAGAAATAAGACCAAATTGGTCTTATTTCACTTTTTGAAAGCGTAATAAGAGCAACTGAATGTATTTAACGGTGCCGTGACATAAGAACAAGTGACAAAAGGTCAAATTTGTTTGTGACTTAAGGCCAAACATAAAATGTTTTGTCTTGAGCAACAGTACCTTGGGTGGCCCGCTTCGCGGGTTTTCAGGATTTTAACTCCCTTTTCGGGGCCCACACCCGCTCACGCAACTCCGTTGCTCCGCTTAGGGTATGTTCAGTCCCCAGGCAGGCGCCTGTAGCAACAGTTTTGTATTTTACATTAATTGGAGTAAACAATTAACAGTTATGTACTGCTGCTCAAGAAAACTGTTGCTACAGGCGCCTGCCTGGCGACTGAACATACCCTAAGCGGAGCAACGGAGTTGCGTGAGCGGGTGTGAGCGCCGAAAAGGGAGTTAAAATCCTGAAAACCCGCGAAGCGGGCCACACAAGGTACTGTTACTCACTGTTACTCAAGAAAACCCAGAACATCGGCCCCCAATAAACAATAAATCATGTATTATGCGAATATATAATACTTCTAAATGAAATGAAATAAATATAAAAATGCAGTTCGGCCTTATTTCGCTTAGTCAAAGTGCAATAAAACCAACTGTTGAAAGTGAAATAAGACCAATTTGGCCTTACTTCGCTTTGTAAAAGTGCAATAAGACCAACTGCTAAAAATTGGCCTAATTTCACTTTGTAAAAGTGCAATAAGGCCAATTTTTTAAATTTGGCCTTATTTCACTTGGCCTTATTTCACGGCACCGTTTAGTACATGTTTTGACAAACATTTATCAGAATGAGTTCCAGAATCGCATTATGTGAGTTAATGAAGTGTAAAAATGAAAAATGGCTGTGAAAACTGAAATGATAACTTTTTTATCACTTCACAGTTTCACAGATAGAGAATTGACCCCCAGGTAAGGGATCGGTTCCTTCTCTTCTGCTTCCATGCAGCATCTGTAGAAATCGTTAGAATAAATTCGAAGCCACGTTGCGTGCTTGCCTATCAAAAAGTGTCTTGTTTTAATACCTACTAGCCGACCCAGCTCTCGAAATTCGAGTGCCAATTTATTTATTACTAGCCGACCCAGCTCTCGAAATTCGAGTGCCAATTTATTTATTTTTTATTATTTATATTATTGGCAGTGTTTTCAAGCAAATTTATTATTATTAAATTTTATTTTATGTAATATGCAAAGTGTTCGACAGTGCAAAAACAAAAATGACCCACAGTGTGTAAATGCGTGTCTCAAGTATATTCTGCACATCTCCGTAACTGTGGCTTTCCAACCATATAAAATTTATCGAAATCGGTTAAATACTTTTGGAGAAAAGTGTACCACAAAAAACATGTTTGCCGTTTTATTATATGATGATTACGGAGCCTATGTGCGATCTATACGTAAAGATATTAAACCTTTGGAGCGCTTCAGATCCAGCAGTGGACTAATCTGTTTTATTGCCAAGCAGCTTGTGATATTGTTCTATGTTTGTATAGCATCTTAAGCTTACACGTAGCGATGGGGATACATGTATTTGCCTTATCTGGTAATAAAGGTATCATTGTTCTACTTTTAGCAAGTTTTTCAGCTTTACAATTTCCAAAAATGTCCATGTGGCCAGGCACCATACATAAGTGAATTTTAAACAACTAGACCATCTTCATTTGAGACGATCGGAAGTTAAACACTGCTATTGAGCTAGGTAGAGAAAGAATTAAAATATTTAATGGGTGCTTGGCTGTCCCAGAAGATGCGGATTTGCGGATATCTTTGATTGATATCACATTTTCTTTAAGTCAAGAATGGACTTCTTTAATCGAAGACGAAAAGAGAGACTTAAATTTAGTCTGTCTGTCTGTCTACCAACCTCGTCATTATTTTTTGATCAATCGGTTAAAAAATGATGTTTTGTCTTAATTCAATATCGAAATTAACCCCCATATGATTTAGACAAAAGAGCATTCTATGATAAAAGTATTCAAATATAAGCTGATCAATTATTTATTAACGACTCTATGAACTTGTGGTACTCATATCCGAGCCGAATGCTCCAAAATCTTAAATCTTTATTATAATATTCTTCATAATAAAAGTTTTGTTGAAACAGTTTTTAACATTGCAATTTCGTCAGGTGCTTAAGTATCAGCAAGATGGTTGGCAGAAGGCAAAAAATTTGTTATGGAATATTGCTAGCCTGATGCAGGCATACGAAAAATTCTTGGGCAAACTTTTACCTTATACAAAGGTACTCGCCTAATGTCTTCGGCGAAATATGTGCACGAAGAGAAATCCTATACCTGATTAATTTAAATATTTAGATGATTCTTGAAGCCCATTTCATGATTTTATGAAATTTCGTAAAATTCGGTTCAGCAGTTAAGATTTTATTGAATTGAGACCATCCTTAGAAACAACCTTAAAATCAACCCAACAAAGGGAATCGGTGCTGACAATTTTTTTTCTAGATTCCAGTCATTGACTTGCTCAAATAAGTATCAGCCTGGCTTCAGAGATTTAATGGTTAAAGTCGTGGTCTATCCTGGACCGAATATAACAGGCCTGTTCAATTTAATATTTTAGTTATATTTCAAAGTTTCTCGTAAACGATTGTAATGATTTCGATTAAATTTTTACATTTCCTTTCAGGATTTTGAGCAAAAAATTAAATCTAGTATATGTAGTCAAATTAATTTATTATCTTCCGTGGATTTTCGAAGTTCGAAAAGTTTTTAATTATCAAAAATAGCTATATTGATAAAAAGCTCAAAGTTAATTGCATAACTTTGTTATCTAAGAAGACTTTTTTAGATTTTCTACTGCCTAGTAGATTTGCCCTTTCAATTGAAATAAATTGATCTAAAATGATTAATTTTTCACACCACCGTTACTGAACTTTAAAGTCATACTTCAACGCCAATGCAACTTTAATAAAATAATTGTATATCAATCAGACAAAGCCACGAATGACACTCATCACACACATACTCGTGCATACATCAATGTAAAATTAAATTAAAAAAAAAGAAAAGAAATAAAATTCACTTCAAAAGTCCATTTATCTGGATGTTTGCGAAGTGACCAAAGAGGTCATCGCTTATTATTATTACGTATAGCTTCATGAGATAAGATTGTATGTGTTTTTTTATATTTTCTAGGCACAGCGCAGAGATGAACCAAAGAAATTTAATTAAAAAGAATAAATTTAATAAAAAATAGAAGACAAAATCTAGAAGTAGAACAAAAAAAATTAAACATCAGCTATGACTGTGCAAAAAAAAAACTTCCACGCCCACACAATACATAATTAATACCTTTGGTGTTCCCTAATTTGCGTGCAATTTCAAGGACATAAAAAGAATTATGACAGACAAAAAAAATTAGCTACATTTATGAAAAAAAAAAAATGTTAATTAAAGTAAAAGCAGCAAAATTGAATGTGCACGATAGCGATGTGTCGAAAATGAAATTACATCACCATCTAAAGATATAAACACACAGTGCTGTATGAAAATTTGAAAACCAAACTCTTTTAAAATTATTTTTCGACTCGGTTAGCAGTTCTTGGAATTAAAATTTTTTAAATTTAGAATTAAAAAATGGTAATATTTTTGTGGGCGGATTATATTGTCAAATGATCATTTTCGACGAACGAAATTGTTACAGGGCCAACAATTAAGGCAAAAAATAGTACAATGTCTCAAAGGTAGACAAAATGTACGAAATACTTCTTCGTCATCGGGTCTAACGCTCGTCTTTAATGACACTCCTTATATCAGCTCATGCCCATCTGTTTGCCCATGAACCCAACTTACGATTTCTGTTCAGAAATTCTTTCTTAAGGAGCACTAGACGAATTTGGAATGTTTAACATTACATCATCAACAAAATTTCTTTACAAACCTTTGTAAATACTTTTATTAATTTTGATAACTTCCATTAAGTTGAATTATCTCAAACAACTCGAAAGTATTGATTAGGACAATATCTTAAGTTCACGAAATAAATTCTGGTGTGACTCAAGGTACTAACTAGTCGCCATACCATATCTCACTTGCTGGCAGGAAATCTTTGAAATCGAATAAAATTTCGTTCGAATATTTAAAAAAAAAAACTAACATAGTTAAAAAAAATTGGTGAAAATATTTAAGATCAGCTTCATCTTCACAAAAGTTTTCGTATAGTTAAGAATTAAATATTTTCTTTCGCACAGCACAGTATGAATTTCTAGAAACCATTCAATACTAATGTGGCAACTGTATTTCAAAACATATAAACAATCAGCTCTGAGGAAATATCACGCTGGCTGCCCAAATCGATAAACAAAATCAACTAAAACCCACAAAAAAGAAAAATCCCTCTTTAGGAGAAAAGTTATGGTAAACATCTTGCCTTTAATGGCAGCATGAGTTGAAATACATTTACGAAATTTCAGCTGATTATATAAAGGAATTTTTTTGTCTGTTTCCAATTGAATAATCGTCCGAAGAGATTCCACTTTGTCCAATGAACATAAACAGAGTAACATCTGTGATTTGATCTGTCATCATCCCATAAAATAGAAGAATGCCCTTCATTTCGTGCCAACGCACAAGGAATGTACATTATTCCATATTCTAACAATCGCAGACAGAAAAAACAAGACACATACTTTGGATTCTATATTAATTATAGATTGACCCAAATTAAAAGAATTGTTGAACGTTGAACCAACAACCAAGACATAAAATTTAAATATATGAACCACATTCATGCGTTTTGGGTTATTATTTTATTCGGTGACACATGGAAATGACGACAGTGAACACCCTGCTATACTAAGCAACAGTCGAATATTTGACCACAAAACATGTCCAAAACTTCAAACAGTGATATTAGAATGCCCAATAGTTGCACAATCTAAAAACATAAATAAATAAATATGCTGCCATAACGGCTCGTAGAGAGCCTAAAACCTAGTGACTTATAACTCCTAACCAGTAAAGGAGAGGACCTACAATTTTCTGCCGATTTCGAACGCTTATGAGCAGCAATTTTCAAATTAAGAAATACTCTGGGAAGATTTGTCAATTCATCTTAAGAGCCAGTACACCCCTGAAAAACTTTGTTCAGTGACTTATAATCGAATCCAAGACCTTCTGCACGACAGTCCATCACACTAACCATTATGCCAAGGTTGCAGAATCTAAAACCGATACCTTAAACGCACCATCAGCACATTCAATTATTTGCTTGATCTGAGTGGTATAAACAATGGCCGACTAAACTAAGCTGCATGTCGTGTCAGATACAAATAGCTTTCTGTTGATTTGTTGAAATATTTTCACATTTTAAGTTAAGCACTCTATGCGGAGTTATATAGATGAAAACACTACGCATATCTTAACTATTTATTGTTTTTTATTAACTATTGGTATAAACTGGTATAATTCACAAAGAAAACTGATGGCAAAAATTACTTTTAAAAGAAGCGATTTTTAATCTTCTGTTAGTTTCCTTTCGGTTGCAAGGGCGCATCTTAAGGCTGCGATTTTCAATGTTAAATTTACTCAAGTGAAGATCAAACATCTCTGGGATCTTTTTATTACGCCAAGTTTGAGCGAAGTGTGCTGAGTTGAAAATAACCATATTCGTACAATAAGGAAATGGCACCACAAAGAAGAAAGAACGCTAAGTCTTACAAATTTTTGCCAAAATCAGAAATTTTGTTTAATTCCTCCAACATACACACACGTCACTCTCTACCGTGCTTAAAAATCACTGTTAAATTGTGCCATGTGAAAGCAAGCCCAGGAAATAAATTTTGAAGATTTCGTCTAATTTTGTAGTTTCTTCAAAATTGTGTAAATTTAATAATTGTACATATTCCAGAAAAAAGTTCAAATATAGTTGGAAATATGCTGAATTCAATTAAACAAAATGTAACTCTTTAATCAGGGTTTAGCCAACCGAATTAAGAGTTAAATAAGTGTAAAAATTTGTATTCATATAGGTGAATTATTGGACTTGGACTTCTTACGATTCAAAGCAAACGATGCTATGTACCAACCTTAAAATTACGCACATATCTGCTTCTTTTCAAAAGAAAGTATTTTGGTCTGATTTTCCCTTGTGGTCTTGACTTAAATAAAAAAAAAATAAAATACCAGACAAAAAAAATTACACACATCCTATGTTTTGTTGAAAAATAATTTTAAAAAACCCGAATTCGATTGAAATTATTGCTACCCAACATTATTCGAAGTAAAACGTTTTTGTGTTCATCTATGAAAATCCATTAAATATCCCACTGTTTGACTGACCAGTTAAAGCAGTAGCACTGCACCACAAAACAAATTAGATTGTTTCAAGTGGGCGGGTGGGTGTTTTGTCGCCATAATCATAACTCAGATGAATGTGATATTACAGAACTTGATTTTGTATTTTCAAAAATGTGTGAACAATTTGTTTGAATGTGACGATTCATTTTTGATTAGTCATCTTCTCTGACATGTGGTTAAACATAGTTTTTTATTTTAATTTATTTATTAAATTTGAAAAGTTATACGAATTTTAATTTTTTTTCTCTCACAAATTGAGCTTTTATAGTTGAGAGGGAGCTTAGACATCCAATGTCGGAATGAGTTTTCTTCATGTATGTAGGCATGTGGATGTGCTAAATTTACTTGTGCTGATTTCGTTAGACTTTTAAGGATTCTTAAAGAGTCATTTAAATGGGGTTGATTTTTTTGTTTGCACAACGTAGATTTAACTGGCTAAAGTCTTAAAGAAAAATATGTATTTAGTTTCTAGTCATCATGTGGAACTAAAAACTATGGGGATTAAGTTCATTTTTGATTTTTATATTGAAACCAAAACAATGGTTAGGTGTTTTTAAATATATCAAAATCATAAAAATCAATTAACCTGAGAAAAAATAGGATGATGAAGTAGATTTATTTGCAGCAATAGATATTATTAAAAAGTTTTTGACTTGACAAAAATGACCTTAAAATTCAGCTTTCTGAATTTTCTACAATTCTGATTGGTCAGCTGTCATAAAAATTTACATGACACATTCATATGCTCTTTTGATTGAGCAACTGTCGAACTAAATTTAATGATATCTGAGCATGGAACGCTGGGGATTTACTTGAACTTAATTATATCATTTTGTATAAAAAGTTATTTTTTCCAAATTTATTCAAAACTCAATGCGTTTGAAATTTCAAATCTATTTTTTTAGAGTAAACAAGATTTATGTTAAAATCAGTTAATACGTTTTTTAATAGTAAATTCGAAAAAAAACGAAATTTTTGGACAGGGAGTGTTGAATATTTTGGGACAAAAGTTTTAAGCACAGAATTATAGTTATGTACCGACAAAATTTTGAATGTACCAAATTTTAACATAAGCCCAATATTTCAAGGTAGGCTAAATATACAAGTGTTTTTTTAGTAAGAGCAAATATTTCCATTAATTATGGAGCACAACGTGGTTCGAGTAGCGTATTTGGGTGCTTTATTTCGGCCAAAAACTTAGGAATTTATAGTGAAGATTATTGAATTTTTGGCAAAAACACAAATTCTTTCACAAAGTCTAAGTTAAGTTGTGATTGTGAGGTAAGGTCTTCAAATACCGAAAAATGTCATAAAAATCAACATATCACTCACAATCTCAAGACAGAATGTATGTCAAAGAGTCCAATTAAAATGACGTAGATATTACCGAAATAAAATGTCCAATGTCATATCGTCAAAATTTAAAAATGTGTGTTGGAGATTTGTAATAATATCTGTCGGGGTATAAAAATGCTTTCTCTCTTAAAATTTTGGCCCAGTTTTTATACTTTAAGACATTTTTTCGATTGGGCATTAGATATGACATTCGACTAATTTTGTATGGTATTTCACAAAACCAATTACACATCACCCAAATTAAAAAAAAAATTGTTCAAAATTTTTGTTGAGATTTGTAAAATTAAAATTAAAATTAGGTCATAATGGTTATGGACGATAAGACCTTTAGCCATTCTGTTAAGTTATACAGGTCAAATTTTTACAATTGTATTTAATATGGTTATTATACTAGGTACTCTTGATAAGTAGACTTATAAACCTGCACCAAAATATATGTGTAGGCTAACTAAACAGAACTTAGCTTTGAGACAATCTTAACCCTTAGAATTCTAAATTCGAAAAATGTATGGGTCTAAGAAAGCGCACCAAGAATATTAAACATTTTTGAACAAAAATCTAAAAATAAATTTCCCATGCATATTACATTATATGTGTTTGACGTCCTTCAAACGCTCGATTCGGTTTCTTACGGTTGCACGGATTTGTCTTATATTCAATGTCGTCTATCCCGAATAGATACAGCTGACTTTGAGCGACAGCCTATGTTCTTTTCACATTAAGGGCACTTTTGAGGCGGTCAAGTCGCATGCCTTGATGGCCAATTCACGTCACCTCTGCGAAAGAAAACCTTACCCTTAAATCGTTCATGCAAAATGGAAAAAGTTCCGTTCATCCTATTGGACCAACATGTCGCTTAGGTGGATAATGGTTCAATTCGGGCCATGAGCAATTGGTTGTCATCGTTCTATAGTGCTTGCCATCGACGGTGACAGCCTCACCAACACGTCGTTTTCGGAAAAGCACGTATCAATGACGCCATCGGCCCAACATCCATACCAAGCGCTAACTTTTTGAGGATGCCTTATTGTTATTGTCACCTGGTGAACCTCCTGTGGGTTGTTGTAGTCCCAACTTGGCAATTTGGCTTGTCAGCCATTCATCCAAAAATGAGTCTAGTCGCTAAAGATGTTTTTTCGCTCAAAATTGGGGTTCTCTTCCAAACGCTCCTAAGGCCCGTAAGTGGCGTTATCTATGGTCATGAGCTTTGAGCTCTTGGGTCAAATGGATCTTGTATGGATGAAGGACCAAGTCCTGACGCAAAATTCTCCAAGTTAAAGTCTAGGAAATGCCGAGTTCTTTTGCACGTGGAGGAATCACTAGTCTTAAAACGTATATATGTATGTACATATGTATGTTTATTTTTATATTAAATAAATTGAAAATTGAAAATGAATCGGCTACCTCGAGTTCTGTCGTATACCTTCAAGAATGCGTTGATGTTCTCGACAGATCTTGCGTTCCTTTGACGAACGAACGTTGGCTCATTCATTAGCGAACCGGTCGGTCGGTCGTCTCAAACTGTGTAGGGCCATCACGTCTACCGTAAAACGTTTGCACTAACTAACCACTCATTTCGGTGATAAAGTTTTATCATTTGGACGTGCTATGGTGATTTGGCATCAGTAATTGAATAATAAACAACATATTTGACATATGTCACCAACCAACAAGGCCACCACAGGCCGCCAAAATCAAAATATTCCCGCGCCAATCAAAAAACCCTTTATGAAAAATAGTAATACCTCTAGGCAAAATGGTTAGTGCGTTGAACTCCCAAGCAGAAGGTCTAAGGTTCGATATTTAGCAGCTGCAAAATGGTCCTCCGGGGTCGGCTCAGGGGTGTACTACCTCTTGCGAGAAATTGACAGATCCTCTAAGAGTATGTCTAGTCATGAAAAGTGCGTCTCATTAGCCGTTCGGAATCGGCCGAAAATTGTATGTCCCTTCCATTCCTGGAAAACCTGCACACAGGAATGGTTGAGAGTTGCTTGTCACTAGGTCCTGGTGCTCTGCGTGCTGTTTTTCCACCAAATTTAATTTAAAAAAAATAGTAAAAATGTTGTTTTGGTCAAAATTCTCGTTTTAAGGGACTGTATTTCAAAACAAAACTAGAACTTTTCAACATTTTCGACACTTTTCCGAAAAATCAAATGGTGCTTTTTCTTATCTATGGATCTATAGGGATCTGGAGCTAAATTAATTTTTAACACATACTACACAAAAAAAATGTGTGATCCTGCTCCCTATCTTGATCTATTTCATGATCAAAAAAATTATTTCTACCCGTAAGATGGCTTTTATATGATAAGGTAGTGTAAACTACAGTGCAAATACGAGTAAAAAACAAGAAACATTTAAACATCAACAAACTTAAGAAAAAGAGAAATGAGCATGCAACGCTGCTGTCCCGACGTATCGATTCGTATCGTTTTATTTTCAAGGGTTTATCTGTATAGATCATTGTTGTTAATAAAACACGGCCTAAAGTTCCATTTTTTGGTTCAAAAAAGGAAAAGATACAAAAACCGATCGCCATTGAATTTTGGAGGAAACAATTTTTCAAACAAAAAATTATAATACAAAATTCGAAATAAAAAGGAATCTTGGAAAACAGAATATTGGAAAAAATACTTGTAGTTACTTTCTTCTTAAATCGAAATATACATAAATAATTTTTTTACAGACGTTAAATAAGGTACCAAAATTTTGTCCATACGGAATTCAACAGCTCAAAATACTGGAAGATTTTGAAAGTCAAACAGAACATTTCCAAATAGTTTCAACTACAAACTGTTTGGTTTTTGGAATTTTCGAGACCTAAATACAAGTTTTTAGTTTCCAACTTAATAGCATAGTAGTTCACAATAAATTTTTGACTATTTCAAATTTAAAGTGAAAAGCAATCACTTTCTTAAAAAACTAATTCTGAAGCTCCTCCATAGCTAGAACATACCTAAACTTTTTAGATCCTTTGACATATAATCCTTTCCTTTCGCTTATATTCGACAGTGTTGCTAGTCACTCATTGGTTTCTTGTTTCAAGTTTCAAGTACTATGACTTATTTCCTTAATGGACGTTGAGTAATGGTATTAATGTTCACACATAATTCGCAATTTCCGCTAACGAATTCAAACAAAATTTTGCACAATTTTTCTTAATTTCCTTCACGCGCTCAATGTTCCCAATAATAACCGCAAATTTATTTCCGAAATATGACGTCACAATTATTTTTTTCTTCGACACAAAGTTTATATTATTTTTTCGAAAAATTCTTTTATTTTTGATTCAATTAGTAATTTTTTGATAGTTGAAATTTTTTTAAATTTTTCTCTTAATATAATATAATTGAATTATTTATTTATTCGATGAAAAAGGTCAATTTAGGTTAACTTTAAATTTTATATAAATTTTTAATCGGCTTAGTGTGTATGCAAATTTCTTGTATTTGTATGTTTCAACTGTGTTTCGTTTTCGTAGTCGTTTTTTTTTTAATGGTGTCTATGGGACTTGTGTTTAGGCTATTTCGTTGAGTTCTTTTCTTAAATTCAAAAAATAGGAATTTGATGAATTTTTGTCTTATGTTCTTTTTTGTCGACACTAAACATGTACTTAATTTAAATCTCGTTAAGTATAGCAGAGTTTTGTCTCTCTCTCTCTCTTTAATTTTTTACTTTGTAATTTCTTCGAAATTTTTAATCAATTTCTTTTGTTGGGCTTAACTCTCGCGCTTTATTTTTTGTTCGATGTATTTCAATAGGTTTGTTTCAATAAGAATTAAATGAAATAAACTCTGAAATTAGCGGTTTGTTATTTTTTTTTATATAAACACTTAAATATGAATATTAATTGAAAATCGATAAGAACCAAGCAATTAAAGGAAATCTTTTTTTTTTTGAGACAAAAAAAAACTAAAACGAAACCGAAAATAAAACTAAAAGACAAGAACAAAATTTAATATTTTTTTCCTAAGTGAGATCTTTCGTTTCGGCCGGACACCGATTGACTAATTTCACATTGAAAGCTTTTTACATTTGATATTATTGAAATAGTTGAAATGAAATAATTACCGTATACTGCATATAGCTATAGAATATAGGAATGTGAAGCTTTTTTATTCATACTTGCGTGGGGGTTGATTTAGATTTTTGTGTTTTTTTTTGTTTTTTTTTTGATTTTAAGGGAGCTTTTCTAGTTTGTGTTGTGTTGCATTTGTCGTTAGGGAAATGAAAAAGGAATGAAATGCCGGTTCATTATTGTTGTTGTTTCATAAGTTTCGCCTTAAAATATACAAATATTCAAAAAGAGCGGGAAAGTTGTGTCTTTAAATAATAAGGGATGGTGTTTGGTGTGCGATAGTGTCGGTTGAGTGGAACACTTGGGCGTATGAGTGATTTTATGAAATTGAAATAAAATGGGTTACTTCTACTGTGAAATTTAACCAAGTTAAGTCTTAATACAAAACGATGCCTAGAAATAAGACTCCAACAATAGGTTTTTCCCCTTTGTTTAGTAACCTTTTCGATTTTGCTTTTAATCACCTGTAGTTCTGATTGTTGTTTTTCTCGTAAAAATGTGCGTCATACGACTAGTTACGGATTAAAATTTTGTTTTGTGGTGCAACATTTCGAAGAAAAACAGGATCCAGTGACATATTACAACTCTTAACTATTCCAATGTGCTGGTTACCAGAAATGGAGGGAATCTACCGTTTTCTGCCGATTCCGAACGGCTAATTAGAAGCACTTTTCATGACAAGAGAATTTGCTGAGAATCGAACCCAAGACCTTCTGCATGACAGTCCAATGCACTAACCATTATGCCAAGAGGTACTTATGAATGATTTCTTCAAATTGATCGTCAGTGATGGCTCGGGCATATAAATACCTGTCACTAGGATCTAGTTCATGCTGGAGGAGTGGTTTCACTTCTGAGTTAGGATGATCATCCATGTATCTGATGATATTTTCAGAGGTCTGCAACAAATACTGGTCCAGTGATATTAAATTCGCTTCCTCGTATAGCCTTTTATATATGTAGGCAGAAATGGTGACCACTGGTCGTCTAGCCCTGTGATCCAATTAACGCTGAAGTGCGCCATTTTGACCTCCGCCAAAGCCCACAGTCCACTATTTCTAAGGAGAGCACGGCACAGAAGTAACCGAAGGTCGTTCTAGAGCCATTTCGTCTTTGATATTCATTTCGGAAAGTTCGTTAATGTCGACACAAGATGCTCTTCCAAAAGATTGTGCTCTAAATTTTTCAAGAGTATGTTGTGAATGTTGTAAGGAATACCTAGCTTCGCTGCTTGTTTTCCTATTAGCCAGTGTCCGCTACAGGCAGCTATGATCCTGGCTTATAAAGGGCTTGTCTGACTAGCACATCCACTAGTTCATTCCCATCAATGCCAAAAAGACCCGGAACACAGAGAGTGACTTTGTAGTTAAAATTGAGGCTAGCAACTTCATCCCGGCATTGCTGGACCAATTTGGAGGATGATGCACTAGAAGGAATGGCTTTCCGGATTGTCTGTGATAGTAAACGTATTCAGGTTCTGGTTTGGATCTTGTATGAGTACCTTCAATGCTTCCCTTATAGCCTGACAGCTTTTTAGTTGGTAAATATTTCTTCGTCAGTGGGTTATGGTGTAGTTGTTTGCAAATGCGTCATCTTCTTAATTTATTGCTGTAGATGATATGGTAGACCAGATGGAAATGGTGTAGGCCAGAATGGTTCAAATTAGTGTATGCAAGCGACTTGGTCTTCTTACTGAGTCCATTTCACTTACTGAGCAGTGAATAAACCAAGTGGATATAGAAAAATCTCTGGTGAAATATTCAGTAGCGTATGTAATGGAGTGATGGTCCAAGGAATTCACTGATTCATTCGAGACTCAATCTCTATACATATCCTTTATTCGTCCCCTTCTTGAATAAGCCAGTCAATTATGGACGCCTTATCAGCAAATTCATGTATCCAGCATCGAAAGCATTCAACAACACTAATTCCAGTAGCCTATACTGAATCCTCGACTCTTCTACCTGCCCAACCACCGAACTTCGTATGGCTCCAACGAACCTATTGCTCGCATCTTTGGATGATTAATTGTAACATTATATGTTTCGACTTTAATCTCGATTTACCCCGTCGTCTTTATCATCCTTCCAAGACCCTCCAATCATAGATTTAAATTATTAGGTTTATTCTCACTAAACCTTTCATGTTTCGTAATTTATGAATGCCCCCTTATGACATACTCATGCTTAACGAAACTCAAACTTATCTTTGATAGATTGCTATTTTCTGCAAATTTCTATTTTTTTTTCAGCTTTTATAGGATTTTTTCCAGCTTTTTCAGTTCTTTGAATAATTCACAAATGAATTTCACTCAAGACTTGATGACAATCAAGATTTCAGGAGCTATTTCTTTTGAAAATACATGATCCCGAAACTCAAATTGTTGCAAAAATTTGCTTAGACTGTATGTAGTTACAATATCAAAAAACGATCTCCTAAAATCCTGAAAATCCGAAATCTCAAAATCCAAAGGCTCTTTAACTCTAAATTCCCAAAAACTCAAAATCAAAAAAATCCCAAATTCAATATTCCGACCTACGAACTAAAAATATTAAAATCATGTATTTCCAACCATCTCTAATGAGCTATCCTAAGCCTTACATCGTATTCGTTTGAAAATTGTAAGCCTGGCATGTGTGAAATGTCTATATCGGAGGCGATAGTACTAACTATAAACTGGCAATAATAAAGCTAACTAGACTCCATGAAACCGGAAAACAATTTGGTGCACAATTTATTGTTCACAACAGCATAGGAGAGCCCGCTTACACTGTTGAGGTTGAGGTAGACTAGGGCAGGGCGCTTGAAAGATTGGGGTAGTCTAATTAACTATGGTATTGTAGGTACCATTTATATTGCTCATCCCAATCAATTATAGGTTTAAACAAATGCATTCTCATAAAAAAGGTTAATTGTCTTATTTTAAACTACGCAAACACCATAACCTACACTTTTGTGTTCATTGATCATTTCATTGATATCTCACAAAACAATAGAGTTTTTCTTTTTTTTGTTAAAACCCTTTAATCTCTTCCAATCAAAACTACAATTAATTAATTAAGCAATCACAAAAAAGAATAAATGGTGGTTAATAAAATGATATATAAGCTATGGTGGGTAGTACTATAATCAAAATTGAAGAAAATTCAAGTTTAATAATAAAATGAATAAGTTTATAATTTTGACAACCTTGTTTGTAGGTTTGATCCTTACAATGGTAATTATTAATATATTTTCATACAAACTTTTTTTCATTTTTTAATGTAATTAACAATTTATTAGGAATTGGCTCTTGCTCAGAATCAGCCTCCACCTCCACCAGCTGGAATGCCAAAACCATCACTTGTAAGTCTTCATGGTGGAAGTTCGTCTATTCAAAAGATAATGAAATTGAGAAATGCTTTTGACAAGGCGGAAATGCCTCACAATTTTCCACATCTTAAACGAAATTCAAACGCCACTGAAGGGGACGACAAGAAAAAAGAAAAACATTAAACATTTTTTTTGTAAAAAAACAATTACAAAATATGTAAAATATCATATAATCTTATAATATAAACATTTTAAATGGCGCATATATTTTCTGTTTTTTTTGTTTTTTTTTTTTAAGTGAATTTATACAAATTACGATATTGTAAAATATTGTTGTATTTTTGGTATCAGCTTATATGGCAAGTCGTAGAGTTATAAATTGATAAAATGTCTAAGGGAAGAACTTGAATTCGTGGTGAGATATTGAAGATGTTTGATAATGGTTCAATAATGTTGCGAAATTGTTAACAGAAAAAAAAAGTTTAAATAAGTCAAATCAAGTATTAAACAAATTGATTATACCTTTGATTTTTTTTTTTCAAATAATTCATAACAAAATCAATCAAGTCTACATCGAGACATATCTAAGGAAGTAATCCCTTCGTATTTTATATAATCTACTATGCGACTTTGTATGCAAAATTTTACTAACTACTTTTATTGCAGTTGTTTTTAACATCAAAATTACAAGATTTTGACAAAATCAGTCATTCTCGAGAAAATTTGAAAAAATCGAAATCGTTGTATGGCAGCAGTACTCTTTTTGGATAGACTTAGGCTAGTCGTTTCAGACTTGGTAGAGAATTTTCACTCTTCCAGTTTTGAAACGTATTCGCCCAACCTATTTGGCTCTGGGTCGATGTACGCCTCAACCCTAAGACGCACAGAACAACAAATAACCTATACCAATCGACCACTTTTTATAACTTCTTCAGCATGTAAAGCTTATTAACACATTAAAATTTTCGTTTACACAAATTGATATTTATTTATTTGTCAGCTAACTCTGTACCGTCCACACTGTTATAATTTTGAAAATCTTAAAAACAGGAAAAAAAATAATTTCTTCCTATTAACAATTTTTGCCACATATATTAAATTTGAGGAGGAGTATATTCAGAAAAACGGTTATGGAAAATATGACTTCGAAATTTGAGATATGCTTGGAATTTCGTTCCAAAATTTAAGTCACTGTTAGGTGAGGTTAAATTATACCAAATTTCAAATTTGGTCTTATTTACCTCTGAAAATTAGCTTTATTGTCATTTTCCAAAGCAAAATAAGGCCAAATTTGGTGTATTTGGTTAATGGTATCTGGCTGGCCCGCTTCCAGGGTTCAATGGATTTGAACTCTCTATTTGGGCACTTCGTACTCACGTCGTTTTTCCAAGTCAGTGTGTGAAAAGTGAAAATTTTGATAGAGAATTAAATAAATAAATTCACAAAGATAGATATACATATGTATGTACATATATTTATATAAACTATAAATGATATAAATACATACTCGTATGTATATTCAAACTTGCTGCGCAAATTGTATTTAAATATTTATTATATCTCAGTTAAAGGTCAAGCAAGTCAAAACTTTCATTGAAAATTCCGTGCGGAAGATGGTGGAACATAATGATTCTTCAGTACAAACAAATACCAATGAAGATACAGACAGATGAAAAAAATGATCAAAATGGGCGTGGCAGTTAGTAGATTTTAATAAAAGCACTTTAGCACCCATGTTCTGTATTCCGAGTGAAAGTGAATTGAAAACGAATTTCAATTTCGCTTTAAATAAAAAAGCATGTTCTACATTCCGAGTGAATTCAATTCACTCCGAATTTATTTTCGAAATGTCAAAATCAACTGAAAGATAATTTCCATCATTTATTCAAACATTGTTTCTTGTGTAAAACGAAAATAGATTCACTATTATTATTAATAAGTGGTAGAATGGACGAAAATCAATGGAATGAGAGTTCGTAGTAAAGCCAAATTTTTAGATCTTCCAGAAGCAGCGTAAGTTGAAATGGGGAAGGAATTAAAATGGTCATATTTGAATTGTTTGTAGTTTCAAAAGAAGCTTCAGACTAAACGAAGAAGCATTTGTTTACATTTTGGAAATAAATCCCTTAATAAAATCGACTTATATTCCCTTAAAACAAAACTTCTTCCTTCACTTATTTCATAAATTGTATCAAAACTTTTTCTTGTCGGACGCTCTTTCGTATTTCCGTGTAAACAACAATTTATTTTAATAAAATCTATGCAACATTTCACATCTTTATTTACATGTTTGTCAATTGTCGCGCAAATGTAAAGTTTCACCGAACAAAACAAAGTGAATTGAATTCACCTGAAAAGGCTATGTGTTCGAAATGTAGAATACGAATTTTCATCTCCAAAAACTCAACTCACAATCTTCATTTCGGGTGGAATCCAGAACACCAACATTTCACATTCGGAATGAATAAATCACAAGTCATTTTATGCAGAATGCAGAACATCAAATTTCACTTTTGTTGCTCGAATTCTCTCTCAATAAGTGAAAAAGAACATCGGTGTAGAAATCAAATTAGAACAATATCTGAAAATTGCAGCGAAATCACTTCACAGAGCCCCATCATTTATATATTTCATACTTCACATGTTAAGTCGAATTTATCGGGGGCTTAACAGCTGACAGATTACACACAAAATTCTTTTCAATTTCACCTTTATTTCTAGAACAATTTTCAAACAACATCCATTCTACATACGAGTACATACATATGTATATTCTAGTCTTGCATTTTTTTTCAAGCCAAAATTTGGCATTTTGCAGATCTTTGAATATAGTTGGGAGTCTCCAAACAATCCAAATGAGGCTGTTTTTGAATTATGTATGTTTGTATAGTTTTCGTTTTTCGACTTTTGGTGTCTTCTTTTGAAAATCTTTTTTAAAATTCTTGAAAATGGCGCTGCCATTCAATGAAAACAACTTCACTGTGGATATTTTCTTCTAGAGCCTGAATTGATTGGAGATAATTACTATAAAGCATCGACTTAAGATAACCAACCTATTTAAAAAGTCGAACAGTGTAAGCTCCTGTGACCGGGTATTGGTAAATTCATATCTAATAACGTGAATTTTCTATTATTTCGAAAAAAAATTCTCATTTTTATCTATTTTCAGTAGAGAAATGTGAGCTCTATAATTTACCTATTTTTGTTGAAACGCATCCATTTTTTACTAGAAACAGTCTTCTTCATCATTCATCACGAATGATTTTAAATCATAAAATTAATCAATTCTTTTTGCCAAATGAAATTGAGATTTGGAAAATCAGCATTCTGACGGTTCCAAATCAGAAATTTTAAAAACAAAATTTAAAAATTTGGGATGCAGCAGCTCATAATAATCTATGTATGCAGAAGTAGGGACAACTCTAACAAATAAAATTACTTTAAGTAATGCTCAATCGCGAATTCGCGGTGTGCTGCCGCTCCAGATAAATGATTATTATGACTGGTAAATTCGCAAATTAACAGCTTCGAACAATCTTGCTTTCTTTTATCTTACCCCATTAGCGTTAGTTTAAAAGCAAAACCACCTAAAATAGAAAAATTCCCGCTAAATATAATATCCTCCCAAACTCTATTTTGTATAAATAAAGCATTAAAATACCTTCTTCTATTTTTATTTAATAATAAACTTAAAAGTTCCCGCTAAACACACTTTAAAAATTTAAGTGTCAATGATTGCTAAATCAAGTACTTAAATCAAAAGTAATAGCGCTAGTTGTCGTTTAGTTATAAATGGAACCTGCGTGAAGTTGACTTCCGCGGAAGAAGCTATCTTCTGTAATGTGGCATAAACGACGATATTTTGCTTTGACAATAACCTAAGAAGAAGCCCTTTGCATTTATGTATCTACGTTATCATTGAAGAAACAGTTTTAAAACTTTGGTCAAAAGTTTGCAGAAAAATTTGTTGGAAATTTTCTTAAAATTTTAACTCAAATCGAAATTTATCGATGTTACTCTATAAAGTATGCGTGTACAGATCTGTGGCTCCACTTAGAGACACCATTTTTCTCGCATGTATTTCGGGCAAACATCAGGTGTTCCTTTAATACTTCAAATTCAAAATTCCGCTCAATTAGCATCAAAACACACATCTTCTTATGAACTGAGCGGATATAAAACAGAATAACATACAAACCTATTATAACTGTTATACAAAAGGAAAGCGGTGATAGTATTTTCAATACAATTTTAGTTATTATCGCTGCTAAATAAGTGAATTTTTATTGAACTTTATATGAAAAATATAACTTTAGAGCAGGTACCTACATACCCTCCTAAAACCATCATGCATTTACATCATATTCTGTTATACTTAGTAATTTTAAAACTACTTTGATTAGGTATTCCTGAGATATTTCAAAACCGAATTCTGCTTATTTTTATTAAGATTTGTTTCAATAATGGATTGACACCGCATTAGAATAGAATAATTACAGTCACACCACGTAACGCAACGTACAGTTACCTTCCTGATATTCAATTTGCTTCTACCAGGAACGCATTCATGGGAGATGTCATCAATCAGCTGCTTTGAAAACACAAAACAAAATTAAAAATTATTTTAAACCACCCGCAATCGATGTTGCTCCCTGTATTTTATTTTGTATTCCTATTATTTCTCTTATTAATATCCACTTAAAGTTCTTGAAATTGCATCTTTCGTAGTTTTATATTTTGTTTTCAAAAAAATATCTGGAGCTTATTCAAACACTAACGACAGAGTACGTTGGCTGTAGAAGTTCCCTTAGTAGATCCTTCGCCCTTTTAATAGATTTGAGTGTTTGACCTTTAGCGATTTAGCGTTGGCCTCTTCATCAAAAAAGTCTACTACTTCTAAATTGTGTCTGGAGCGTTTGACCGCTGTCCTGGAGCTGAGGAAGATCCACACATACATCTTTTGATGGTCTTCGAATGCAAATTCTTCATCTTTGTATCAAACCCATCCTTTCTCATTACACACATAATAATTATTTCCTACTGCAGCACCATTTTCGAGCTTATTGATGTAATCCTGAAATAAATTGTAAATAGTATATCTACATACGGCCTCCATTTGCAATAAATTCATAGCTATGGCAGCAAATACGAAAACCGAAAGAAGATGTAAGAAAGTGTTATGGGTTTATCTCCAATGGAGGAAATTCTGTTTCGAATTTTTAGAAAAAATCACCGTAAAACAAAGAAGTGCCAAATTTCTTCAAACTTTGTGCAGACTGAAACTAGTGTTGAAAGAAATTGAAGAGGTTAAGAAAAGATACAAACTAAATATTTTCCCATAAAAAATCTTTTATTAAAACAAATTCTTTTTCCTTTCGATAGTTTCTTCAAAATGGAATCTTCGACTGAGATCTTTGAATACACGAACTTTGCTTCGAATTTAAGCAAAAAAATGGTCTAATTTAGTGAGAATGAGAAGTTTTGGAATATTTGTATCCTTGCTTCCGAAAATGTGACATCTAGGCCCTCAAGTGTGTCCTATCGGCTTTCGGCGATTACCTCTTGAAGATGCTTGTAGGAAATCTAAAGGGGAAAACAGCCAGCGAAGTTCGAATTCACGAAGTAAATTGCAGAGTTTTTAACCCAATATTTTACATTGGACGAATTGAATTTCAAAATGACACAATCGAGGATATTTTGCAAATTTAAACTTTAATGTTATAGTCGAAAACTGTTTGAGAAAAGCAATTTTTGCATTCGAAAATGTATGCAGCTTCAAGGAGTTTAAAGGCAGCTCGATGAGAATCAATTGAGTGCAATCTTTGGAGTAAAGATTTGTGCGTAATTTCTCATGACAAACTGAATCGACAAAAAAGTGCCATCATCTGGTTTTCCAAATTTCAATATTGGCTTTTAAAGAGGAAATTTATCAAGCTAGCTTATCAAGTATAATACCTTGAAATGCTTTGCACTTGGCTTGAATGGCACTTTCAGTCGATAACCGACGTGAAGTAAAAACTTAAAAGACACACTTTTGACCCAGAACTAAACATTTGGTCTCTAGAATATGTTCCAGAACTTTTTGTATTCCATAAGATAATCGTGCTTAAAATTAAGCTAGTTTTTTCGTACCACAAAAAAATCTTTGAAACGCTTCGATCTTGACACACGAAAAATCATAATCTTGGCTATGAATATGAAATAAATAAGTCGATATGATATGGTCGTACTGAATGATGATTTGCATTATATCGGAGCTTTAACTGATGGCAAAAAATTTAAAACTTAGTCACGTTTTGTAGACAAATATACCTACATAAGTATTCCACCGGCAAATTGAACTACATATGTAGCTACATTGAATAAAGTATTTTTCTCACCCAAAGTTGCTGTTGCCAATGGTCAGATGTGTGTCATCATCATCATCATCGGCTCGACAACCGGGTTCCGGTCCTGGCCTCTTTCAGCAAGTCTCTCCACCTATCCCGGTCTCTAGCCGACGCCATCCAGTTGCGCACCCCAAGGCTTCGGGCGTCCTGGTCTACGCCATCTCTCCAGCGCAAGCATGGTCTACCACGCTGTCGTCTACCATAGAATGTACCACAAAGAACTTTCCGAGCAGGTTCCTCTTCGCTCATGCGAGCTAGGTGCCCTGCCCACCGGAGTCTACCGAGCTTAATTTTTGTCACGATATCTGCTTCTAGGTAGATTGCGTACAATTCATGATTGTACCGTCTCCGGAATCGTCCTTCCTCACATATGGGGCCAACAATTCTCCTTAAGACTTTTCTCTCGAACGCAGCTAAGAGGTCGGAGTGCCTTTTGCTAAGCACCCAAGTCTCGGATCCATATGTGAGTACTGTGAGTCAGATGTGTGTAGTCGGTGATAAATTCCATAAATCCTTTTATCCTGTGACCACTGAATGGACATTGAAACGTGAACTATATAAATCAAATTCGGCCTCTGTATTCGCTGAAGTTAATAGAAATTTGTACAAAATTGGGAGACAACGGAACTTGGTTGTGGAGTTTATTCTAAATTCGTTGAAATCTATGAACCCTGTAAAAATGTAAAAATATTAGGATGAAGCTGAGCCATGCCATTTGATATCTTGTGGCGACTACAACGAAACATACGAGTATAAGTTTCAAAATAGGTATGCCCCAAGAATCCGATGCGAAGTCAAAAAAATGGAGAACAATGCATAAAATGATTGAATACGGAAGTTACAAAGGATTATGGCCTTAAAGCATTTAAATGAATGAATTGAATTCAAATTTCTAAAGGAGTCAAAGCGGTATGAAAGAAGTATGGGTTATGGCAAATGCTGGAAATCGGCTTATCAGTGTATGGGCAGTTGTGAGCGACACCTATCTGATATAAATTCAATTTGCACTGTAGCGAGATTTAAAGAATTAAAAACCTTTTCAAAATTATAATGCCGTACAGGCACAACCGAAACGTTTTTTTTTTCATTAAGGGTCAAAAATTAAGGATTTTTTAAAATTTAAAATTGTTCCCATAGTTTCCTTATAGTTTTATTAATTCTACAAATATAAAATAATGAGTTTAGCGGTATTTCTTTTGTAGATGGCTGTGGAACAAGCTCCAGAGAACCTATTGAAATTCGTTATCGTAAAACGAAAATCGTGTTGGTTTAACGATATTCGTTTTTTTCTTATGACTGACTTTTGGTAGCTTTTGTTTTAGCTGCCTACTGGTGACTTGTTTTCAGGGTTTCGTTTAGCAACATCGTTTCTGAAGTCTAAATATGTGTCAATATTGTTGTTTCTTTTGTGTTTTTAGTTTGGCAAAGATACCACCATTTTTTTTGTAGATAATATTTCCTAAGAAACCATACCAACAATTGAAAAATTTAACGTGTAAGGTTTTTTGTAGATTTGTAGATACACATATTGATAATGAACTTTTCGTACGAATTAATGGATTATTTTTTTTTGTTCACAAAAACTGCAAACCAAGATAAGATAGAATCTAAAACACCGTTCCAAATCGATCAAAAAACGATCTCTCCATAATGCAACGCTACCTTGCAAACTATATAGCAGTGGGAAACCCTTGTTGATCTTTTACCTTTAATTCATACATAATAGAAGGGATTTTGGTTTTGAGGATCATTTACGATATACAAAGGTTCAGAAATAAATAAAAAGGTCGCTAGCGTCGCAACGGCTGGCAGTTACCACTCTTCTGTCTCATCTTTGTCAGGTAGATGTATCATGTGTGTAAAATAGAATGCAGGTTTATCCTTAGAGATAATTTAAAAATATTAATGTATTTGTAAAAAGCCACGCAAACAAACATAGATAAGATCCAAAGGCAGGTTTACAAAACTGTCAATATTGTAATTTTTGAATAGTTAGTTAAGAGAAGTATTTTCCAAACGAAAGTTGTGCAAAATTTGTTCATTCGAGAATAATGTGCCTAGTCATTATCGGTTTCGAATAATTAAATTCTTGTTGGCCTTAATATTTAGATTTTTTTTATCCAAAATATATCTGTAAGTCAATTTTTTAATTCTGGCCCACAGATAAATATTTAAAAAAATCTTGCCCTTATTGCGAGTATCGTTTATTTATTTATTTTTTTTTAATTTGTAAATTTCTCGAATTAATCTGTATTTTCGAGCAAATGTCGACATTCTCGTTAACGGTTGAAATGTTTTCGATGAAATTTTTTACATAGTACGAGTAACTTGAACATTTCAATCCAATTTCATATTCAATATACATACTCTGTAGCTCTGGATATTTTGTGAAACAAGGTTCTAAGTGGCAGTTAGAACCTTATTGATTAAATCTCAAATGGAAAATATGCAGATAGAACTCTGTAGCCCTGTCTATCATGGAAATGGAAAGAGATAGAGCAAAATGGATTGCGGGAATCGAAAGAGCACCCTAAATTTACCCAGATTTGATATAAAACTCAGTTTTTTTTAAATTGTCGGTTAGAACCTTGTTGTTCTAAGGTCGCGATATATTCAAAAAAATAAATTTTTTTTGGATTTGAAAAAGAAAAATGTTTTTATTTTGAAAATTAAATATTTTAAAATGGGCTAGGTAATGTTTTTTTTTTAATTTAATAAACAAATCTTCTAACGCAGCAAATAAGTATTTATTCAAAAGCAATTTCATTATCTAATTGATAGCTTCATCAAAATGCAAGTTCAGCAATCTTGGACTTTGATCTTCAAATGCAGAAACTTTATTTCGAAATTATTTGAAAAACTCTGGCCGTATAGTGAGAAGGAAAAAATTTCGGATATTTGTATCATTGCTTCGGATGACGTTCAATTCCATGTCAACAAGTCTGTATTAACAGCTTTCAGCAATTATTTCATGATGATGTTCGTTAACGGCTTAAAACAGGAAGAAGTTAAAATCCACGAGTTTGACGGAGAAGTCTTGCAACCGATTGTGAGTTTTCTCTACACAGAACAAATTGACCTTAAAACCGAAACAGTTCAGGATATTATGAGAGCGGCAAAATTTTTCCAAATTCGAATCTTAATCAATAAATGTAAACGTTTTATGGAAGAAATGTTAGAAGTTAAAAACTGCTTGGCCCTAGCAAAGTTTGCTGATCAAAATGGATTGATTAAACTTTTCAAGGAAGCATCAAATTTTGCAAGTGAAAATTTTGAAAAAGTCTGCAACTGCAGCGAGTTTCTTGAGCTCGAGGAGAATCAGTTAAGTGCAATTGTTTCGAACAAAAACTTGTGTGAGACTATGGAGGAGAAAGTCTTTTTCAGCATCATTGAATGGATCAATTATGATAAAACGAACCGGGAAAAAAGTGCAGCCAATTTGTTTTCTAAAGTCCGCTATAAGCTGTTGACTCTGGACTTCATCAGGCAACATAGAACTAAGTTACCTTATCGAGTCGAATGTCTTGCAATCGTCTGCACTTGGCTTGAATGGCACTCATCACCAGATAACCAAAGACAAATGACCAAAATCCTATTATATTTTCTTACATTAATAAAATACACTTTTTGCGCCATGATTTTGCTATACATAATTCTTAGAATGTTAACATTGTTTGAGCTTATACGTTTGGTATTCTTTAAAAGGGATTTATATTTAAATTTTCGTTATAATTTACCTTTAATTTAATTGTGCAAAATATATAAAGTAAAAGATCCTAAAGTATAATTTTTACATCCATATTTTTGATGTCATCTTTTAGAATGTTTTTGGGTTGCAATTGCAATCAAAGAAATCAATCAATAAATAAATTTTATTAAAAGCTACCATTTGCTCATATTTTTTTTTTCGAAAAATTGGTTATTAATTGTGCTTTCCATAGAATGATTTTTTTTTCGACTTTCGTTCGAAAACGATAACTGAATTTATTTTTCTAGAAAGTAGGTAGGTATACAATGAACATAGTGTTTTCTGCATTTTTAAACTAACTTTAGTTTCTTTTTAAACTGAAAGCTCGGAAAACGTCTGCCACCTGACATGGAACTATTAGAACCGTAGAGGAAATTCTTTTTTTCTCGATAACGACTTTTACGATTTTGATAAAAAAAAATGCGTGCACAAGAACGATTTGCCATTGGATAGAAGAAAACTAAATTGCCAAAGGCAGTTATCAACAATACTCCCCTATTCCTATTTTATATTTTCGACTTTCGAATTATTGGATAAAGCTTTTCAAAAGTGCCTCCATAAAATCGTTTATGTTAAAATTTATTTGCGACTTTCTCTTCAGAATTTACCGATGTGGATTACTTATTTTTCTATTAGGAGACATGTAGATATATATAATTATTTAAATATTTTTTTTCCAGCCTGGATAATTGCTGTAAGATCAATCGTTTTCAAGATATTAACTTTTCAAAAATCCAAAAAATATAAAACATACAATATTTTATTCGAATTCAAAGATACTCCTGTATAAAAATGTTGGTCAGAATCGTTAGATCCGTTAATGAGAACTTCGATAGTAAACAAACAGATTCTATGACAGTTGCAATTTTTCTTAAAATCGTTTTAGACCAAAATGAAGTTCATGCCTATAATAACACACTTATTTTTTTATATCAACATCGTTAGTGCCGTTTTCGAAATAAATAAGATTTTGCATACTGACTTGTATGGCAGGTATCGTTAGTTTTGGACCTAAAACAAAAAAAATCAATTTTTTAATTGTTTGAAATAATCACTTCAGCGGCTTAGGCTGTAGATCGAGGTAGAGTCAAACAAATCGACGAACGGAATTGCGGGACCAACTTTTTTCGTGTTGTAATATCGTAATGTCAACTTTGATCAAAATCTCGAGTTCGATTTTATTTACAAAATTTGGCTTATAGTATACATACCTATATCGCAAGTAAAAAAGTAAAGGAGTTATTTTTTTTTAATTCATTTCATTTCATATATGTATGTATATCTTTTTTTTTGTTGTTTAAATCGTAAAATTGTTGTTATATTCGCCATTTTGTTTTGAAGCATTGTTTTTCAAATTTTCACACGTAATCACACGTCTTGCAACGTTGCACACTGCGGACTTCGTTGAACAAACATTTGAAAAAACATGTTCAATGTTGATAAAAATGAATGGCTTATGGCTTTTGAAAAAAAAAAATACCACAGATGTCACAATATTTCTAGTGTTATTGTTTCAAGTTTGTCTTGTATAAAATATAAAATCATAAGAATTAAGATATCAGGGTGCAAACGAGCCTTTGTGCGTTTAATTATATAATTTCTGTATTTAAGAAAATGCAACGCTATCTCTCAAACTATAAGAGCATGTTCGTACAATACGGAAAAACCCATTTTGATCTTTTTCTAACATCTATAAGAAATCCCGCAAATGAAGGTCGTTTACGATAGTTACCTCAATTTATGTGTGTGTTAGAAATATCAAGGGCTCTATAGCTCCGCATTGACATTTTGTTTCTCATCTTTGCTAAGCAGCAGGTACCTAAATTTTTTTGGAATATACATAATAATGTAGAAATATCGTTTGGGAAAACTTCACTGTATTTGTAAATGTAAACACCAACACGATCCAAGGAACAAAGTCTTAAGATTGATTGCAAAACTGTAAGTAGGTAGAACTTGGAACTGTTAGTTAAGAAGAATATTTCCCAAATCTATGTTGTGCAGAAAATGGTCGGGCAAACCAACATAACCTAATAGTTCGGTTTAAATTTTGAATTCATGTAATCATAAAGTATTTGGGTCTTAAAAATTAAAATTTCTTTTCTTAAATACTGAGCGGTTCAAACATTTTGATAGCTCTGAATAAAATTGGCTCGCACTTGAAACATTGATGTTGAGATATCAAAAATTAGAAAAATGCAGTATTCCTGAAGAACTCTTTCTTCAAGTTCAAAATCGGATTCTATTCGAAAAATTATAGCAAGCAAAAAGGTAAGAATTAAAAATATCAAAGCCATTATTGCGAAATTATCGTTCATTTATCGATAAATATTTTTTCGATTTTCAAAATTGAAATTTGTAAAATTGTTGAAATTGTAAAACATGCACAATTTTTTGAACCAAAATGGAACAGAACTAATTTTGAAATCTCATCAAATACCGAACAAGCTGAAATTTTCCATTTGCTTTTGAATTTAGAGCGTCAAAATACGAATTGATTCTGTCTTCAAAGTATATTTATACCATTGGGTTTAATTTTCAAATCGAAAACTGTCCCAAGTTTAGAACTCATTCACAATAACAACGCTCATAATTCATATTGATCGATATCTTTGTTAAATGACGAAAACATAAATTGGTCGATTAGATCGACTTTTTTCGCATCGAACATTCAACGACAATCGCAATAAAAACAATGGCTTCTTCCACAGGAAAAAATTAAATTTAAATAATTTCTTTTTCTACTCGATATAGTTTCATCAAAATGAAAGGCCAACAATCGTCGCCTTCGATCTTCGAATCTAGCAACATTCCTTCGTTCAGTGAAAACGACAAATTTTTGGATATTTGCATTTTCTTCGGATGACGTGCCATTTCATGTCCACAAGTCTGTCATTGCCGCTAACAGCGATTATTTCATGACTATGTTTGCAAGTGGCCTAAAAGAGTCATCGGCCAAAGAAGTTCAAATCCAGGAGTTCGACCAAAAAATTTTGAAACCAATTCTCAATTTTCTTTACACAGAACAAATTGACCTTAAAACCGAAACAGTTCAGGATATTATGAGAGCCGCGAACTTTTTCCAAATTCAACTTTTAATCAATAAATGTACTAATTTTATGGAAGAAATGTTAGATGTCAAGAACTGTTTGAGCGTAGCAATGTTTGCTGGTCAAAATGGTTTGTTTGAACTTTTCAAGAAAGCAACAAATTTTGCAAGTGCGAATTTCGGAAAAGTCTGCAGCTGCCGAGAGTTTCTCAAACTCGAGGAGAATCAATTGAGTGAAATTATTTCCAACGAAAACCTGTGTGAGGCTTTGGAGGAGAAAATCTTTTTCAATATCATCAAATGGATAAAGCATGATCAAAAGAACCGGGAAAAAAGTGCAGCCAATTTGTTTTCTAAAGTCCGCTATAGACTGTTGACTCTGGACTTCATCAAGCAACATAGATCAAAGCTACCCTATCAAGTTGAATGTCTTGAAATTATCTGCACTTGGCTTGATTGGCACTCATCACCCGATAACCAACGATTAATGAAGCCAAAAAAATCTACCAAGCTTGGGATGCTATTAAGTTTCCTTTACACAATATTAAAATACACGTTTTGGACCCATGTATTCTTATGTATAATTGTTGGTACGTTACCATTTTCAGACTTTATACAAGTTTTAAATTACGTGACAGACTATCACTTTACATTTTAAACTTTTATTGTCATTTATCTTTAATTTAATTTGTGCAAAATAAAATCAAAAATAATTTTTTGTTTTTTTTCAAAATTTATTATCTCGTTTTTTAAAGCCCAAGAAGTTTCTGTACTCAGTTCTGAAAAAACATTTACTTCATATCTACCGGTGTTAAAGATGCTTCCATGAAAACGTTTGTATTTTTTTTAAGACTTCAAAATGATGTGGGCCAATTTTACTATACGTAGGTATGTTTTGGAGGAGGAATGCAAGTGGATATTTCGAAAACATACACAGAGAAATTGTTAAGAGTTGTTACTCAATAGGTTCAGTTTAACTATTAACTACCTGCTATTGTGCTTCTAGATTACATTTTTTGAATAAGTTCTCTTTAAGAATTCAACGCGGTCCCGCAGACTATATATGGAGAACCTATGTTTATCTCTTTGCATACACACATTTTTAACGAGTCCCGCTAATGAAGGTCGTTTTTGATAGGTACCTCAATTTATATTTGTCTTAGAAATATAAAGGCCGCATTGACATTATCTACTTTGTCCATCATCTTTGCTAGGCAGGTACCTACATCTATTTGAAATATAAAATTTAGGACTATATTTTGAGAAAACATCAATGTATTTGTTAATGTAAACACCAACACGATCCATGGAACAAAGTCTTACGATTGATTCACAAAACTGTAAGTAGATAGGATCTTGGAACACTTAGTTAAGAAGAACATTTTCCAAATCAATTTTGTCCCGAACAACGTGTGCCTTGCGATTCGGTTTAATTTTTGAATTCGTGTAAACGTCATTTATAAATACCGAGTGCTTTAAATATTTTGATAGCTCTGAATAAAATTGTGCTCGATTTTAAGAAATATCAAAAACTAAGAAAAATCAATTCAAAATCGGAATCTATTCGAAAAATAATAGCAAGTAAAAAGGTAAGAACTTAAAATATCAAATCCCTTATTGCGAGCCTTTAAATAATTTCCTTTCTACTCGATATACCTATGTAGTTTCATAAAAATGCAAAGCCAACAATCCTCGACGACTTCGATCTCCGAATCTAGCAACTTTGCTTCGAAATTAAGCGAAAAACTGCTTTCGTTTAGTGAGAACGAAACATTTTCGGATATTTGTATCGTTGCTTCTGATGATGTGCCATTCCATGCGCACAAGTGTGTCCTATCGGCATTCAGCGATTATTTCATGGCAATGTTCGCAAGTGGTCTTAAGGAGGCATCAGCTAACAAAGTTAAAATCCACGAGGTCGATGGAAAGGTCTTGAAGCCGATTCTCACTTTTCTCTACACAGGACGAATTGAACTTAAAAATGAATCAATTGAGAATATTTTGAGAATGGCAAACTTTTTCCAAATTCAACTTTTAATCAATGAATGCTATAATTTTATGGCCGAGAAGTTGGATGTCAAAAACTGTCTGGGAATAGCAATGTTTGCTGACCAAAATGGCTTAATTGAACTATTCAACAAAGCGTCAAAGTTTGCAAGTGCGAATTTTGAAAAAGTCTGCAGAAGCAAGGAGTTTCTCAAGCTCGATGAGGCGCAATTGAGTGCAATAGTTTCGAGTGAAGAACTGTGTGTGACTTCGGAGGAGAAAGTCTTTTTCAACCTAATTAAATGGATCGATCATGATAAAACGAATAGGGAAAAAAATGCCTTCAATTTGATATCAAAAATTCGTTATTGGCTGTTGAGTTTGGACTTCATCAAGCTGCATAGATCAAAGCTACCCCATCAAGTTGAATGTCTTGACATAGTCTGCAATTGGCTTGAATGGCACTCATCACCCGATGGTCGACGTGCACCGAAGCCAATGGAATTTTTGAAACCCAACAAGCCATATGGACTTATGGTAGTTGGTAACGGAGGAATACAAACATACGATGCAGAATTGAATATTTGGTCATGTGAGTCCATTCCAAAACTGCCAAATCAATTTGATAAGGTTGTTGCTCTTAAGAATAAGCTAATTTTTGTGTGGCTTGAAACACCTTTCGTATGCTTTGATTTTTGCACGCGGCGAATGACAAGCTTACCAAAAATGCATATACAGCGTCGTAGTTATGGATTGGCTGTGCTGAATGATGAACTGTATGCCATTGGCGGTCAGAAGTATTTATCACCTTGGAAACGTGTTGTGGAAAAATATAGCTTTTCAACTGGCAAATGGCACGATGTGGCTCCCATGAATTCAATATTTTCTTCACCCAAAGTCGCTGTTTCCAATGGGTTGTTGTATGTAGTTGGCGATAGATCTCCCACCATGGAATGCCTCAATCCTGCAACAAATGAATGGTTATCGATTCCCATTACAGATTTGACAAAATCAGCGTTTGGATTCGCTGAAATCGGTGGAGATTTATATGTAATCGGTGGCGCACAATACAGCGAGACAAGATATGGAAAAGATACTTATTTTAAAACCGTTCATAGCTTTGACCCGTTTACTAGCACCTGGACACAGAAAGCACAAATGAAAATAGCATTAGCTGATGCGGATTGTATATCATGGAATAATCGATTGATTACTTGTGGGGGTCGCGATGAAACAGGAACATCCCTCAATTTGGTCCAAGAATACAATCCGAAATCAAACGAATGGAGAACATTGGCTCAATTGAATGAATACAATTATTCAACTGATTATGCTCTTGTGGCGTATGAATGACAAAATGGAGATACATTTCCTTAAGTGCCGTTTATTATACATGAATTTATTTAGAAATATATGTATTTTTAAGCATTATATTCGAGTTTTTAAATTATTTTTTTTTATAAATAAGAGAAGACTATTTTGAGAAATAAATTGTTTTTATTTTTTTATAATTGTAGAAATGTGGTGTTTTATTTTCACGTGGTCATTAGCATCATCAATTTTTGTTGCCAAAATTGTACGTTAGGGCAAACAATCCGGATTTTTGTAATTGGCTGTTAGACTTTTCAATACCTTGTCCACAAGCCACAACGGCTCGAATATTCAGTTGCATTTGACAGAAATTTGGCGGTATCGAAATCTTATTCGGAGATCAATTAAAATTTGGCCATTTCCGATTGCCAAAAGTTATTTCGAGAATTCTTGGGCTTCATATTTTGCTATTTCCTATGTCCCAAAGTTGCTTTTAGAATGGGCAGACGGGTCTTGCAGCAATACAACACTCATGTTCGTCAATAACTTCTTTTTCTAGGCTCGATCTCAACAACAGGCAAATTTTGATAGAAATCAACAGCAACAAGAATAAGACCGCCTTCCCATCGGTTGGTTGTTTCCTCGATAAATAATCAGAAAGAGTACAGGCAAGGGCTTCGAGCCATTTCTAATGGAGCATTGTGCATTCTTCCCACATGATAATCTTTGCACGTTTTACGGATTGTTGCCATGTCTGAGTTTTAGCTGATATTTCAAGTTGGTGTTGAATCTTAAGTTCGCAGTGCATCGGCCACCTTCTAACCGTGTTGTTTTGAGCTTACGTATATCGTTGTTGCTGGTTCACATCTAAGTGCTGTTCTCGTATCAGGTCTCTGTCATGGACAGTATCTGCCTTGAAGCTGATATTCCAAGTTGGGTAAGGACTTTGTTGTTAATGGATACAGTCATCTTCTCAATCACTATTTTTGGTTTAGTCAGACTAAACGATAGAAATGTGGCGGGCTTCACTTATGTCATTCAACAGAGTAAATATGCGTTCATTCTGTTCATACTTCAATGAATATCGTTTGAAAAGATTAATTTCATGTAATTAATGAAATTTTAGTTCAAAAGTTAATGCATAAATTACTACCTAGTTAGATTATAAAATATTTCATAGTTAAACTAATAAATATTAAAATATGTAGTAAAAACTAGGCCTTCTGTAATCTAACATCGTTTGGATTGGATGTTATTGTTTTCCCTGTTAAAAACAACACATATTTCAATGAGGAAGTAATAGTAGAATAAAACCCTTCATTATTCATTACTCAAAGAAATCCAAATAAAAAATTAAATTTTAAGATTTTTATCAATTTAATCAAATCAACAACTAATTAATTATTTCGTTGTCGTATGGTTTGGAAAAGTGTATAAAATGTGATGATTTTCATTTTAGAAATATTATATTTTTGAATTTCATATTTAAAATACAAGATTGACTATCCTGAAAATTAATTATGAATAATTTGATTATTTTAACAATTTTATTCGTTGGAATTTTCTATGTTGTGGTAAATATTGATCTAACATTCTTTAAACAAATAAATTTACTTAAAAAAAATTTCGACGATAGGACATAGCTAAGGCTGACGAACCACCTAGCCCACAACATGGTCGGATCCCATCTCCACCAAAAGCTTTTTCTGGAAATCATGGTGGATTTTTATCATTTGGCCATAATGTGAGACTTGGAGCAATGAATAAGGCAAATCAAAATGAAACCGAACAAAATAAGCATTCGCTTAAGGCAATTTTCCCGAAATTTCAATTAAAGAGATCCAAGAATGAAGAAAATGCAAATGAAGGAGAAAAAAAGGAAAATAATTAAAAATATTTTGTTAATTCAAAAAAAGTAAGTTATAAAGAAATTATATGCATATAAATAAATTGATAGCATTCAATTAGAGTATTTTTCTTAAACCACTATGCAGTAAGACAATTTTATTCTTAAATTATACCAGTCAGATAGGGAGGTAAATAAATTCAAATATTTTTATTTTAAGCCTTCTCTTTGTTCTATTTCTACTTTTAATCTTTATTTTGACTTTTCACATCATTTAATATTCAAATGAAAAAGACTCATGTCTTAAAACTCTTTAATCAGTTTCATTCAAAACTAAGGAAGAATTCATAAGAAAATATGCTTGAAACACCTAAAAGCAATAAACCGTTTAACCTTTGCCGTTTTGTGTATTAGCTAAAGCAAACATCTCGCTCTCTTTGTCTTTAAAATCATTCGATCAGATTGCATCCTTTAGTTAATAGGCGTTAAACATTTTTAAATCAGGAAGTGGGTGATTTATAATTAAAAACCTAATTATTTCAATTCAGGTAGCCAATAGACAGGTAGACCAAGGTCGCTCCAAGAAGCTTGTAGGTTTAGGTCCTGGTTCACTACGGACTGTAGAGTCTCTTTAAGTAGGTAGGTAACAATTTGTACGAGGAGTAAGAAAACAGGCAATTTTGTATAACTCTTTATACCAGTTAGAAATTTCACGAAAAAAAGTCTAGTAGTATTTTCTGATGCATGTGTTATGTGTGGATATTGAATGCAATCAGATAAATATCAAAAGGAAATATTAGATAATTCCATTATCCAATTTAATAATTTTTTATATTAGTTATATCACTTTATACCAATCACACAAATAATATAAAGCTTTGTAAAATTATACCATTAAACAGGCGAATAAATATAAATCTAATAATTGTTTGTCTTATATTCGTTTTTGGAATAAAACCAGTTTATACCAACCAGATAAATAAACAGCAAGCTAGAAAACGTGTCTCGATATTTCCGTGTATTTATCAACTAACACATTTAAACGTTTATAGGTTTGTCAGCTATAAGTCTAACGCTCATAACTTCTTCAGCGTGTGTATGATTGGCCAGTCAGATAATTCTTTTATTCTATTTTATCTAGTTGTAGTTGTTGGATTATTGTACCATTTCCTGTAGTTGTTTTAGTGTTTTTATTTTTTATACCATTCATTACAACAAACTTAAGCACAGTTTAAAGTGTCAAATATATTCAAATCTAAAATATTTATGGAAGAACATGTCTTAAGGTTGGTTTACTAAACTTCAGGTCACAAATATTTCAGATATTTAAATCACTTCGAATTATTGTCAGCATCTTCTACAGACCGTATTCTGTACCTTTAAAAGCGAAGCTAACAATTGAAATTGAACTCAAGTCCTTTTGACTCCTTTTAGAAAAAAAACTACGGCAGTTAAAAAAATCGTTTATATTAATTGATGAATATCGACAATATCAAGGTGTAAATTAATGGTTTGCAAATTCAAAAGTTAAAATAGGTTTTCATAGAGCTTATTATTATTGATTAAAATTTTGAAGGTTTACTGGTCAGTTTTTAATAACCTTTTAGATTGTGTTTAATACTCGTAAACCCTTCAAATCTTGGTCAGTAATCATAACAAAATTTTCTTTTATAGTTTGGAGATACTACACTACTTATAAAATTTGATATTAAACTTCATAAACTTAGAACTTGGCGTACTTTAAGGTCTCATTACTTTTCAGGACTGTCTTGTTCCACACAGGGTTTCTTGTACAAATAAGAAATTGGCTCTATTTTTTTTACATTAAATGGTGAACATATCGAAAGGCATCAGTGATGCTAGTTGTTTGGCGTATTCTAAATACGAGCAAAGACCACATATCAAGATCATTTTTACTTCCGATATACAAAGGTACTATAGGGCAAATTCTGCATTTGAAAGAAATAGAGCCCGAGATTTTGATCGAAGCTGACATTACGATGATAGCGAAGACGAAAAAGTTTGTCCGGTAATTCCGTCTGTCTGTCTGTATGTCTGTACCTATATCTACTTCTGGAGGTATTTTGTTCAAAATCCGTACTTAAGTTTCTTCGGTGATTCCATAGAGGGGAAATTGAAATATTTTGTTTAGCTCCAAAACTAACGGTACCCCCATACACCCGTAATGCAAAATCTTATTTATCTCGAAAACGGCTGTAAAGATTTTGATAACAACAAAATTAGGTGTGCTATATTATGAGCACGGACCAGGGTTCGAACTTTACTTCGATCGAAGTAGATCTACTTCGATTTTGAGAAAAAAAATTTAATCTACTTCCCTACTTCTCCTTTGTATGATCTACTTCTCTTTGAAATTCTTGACCAACATATTTGAGGACAGCGCTGATCACTAGATATTAATAAAAAAACAAGTTTAGGAATCTTTTAAACGTAAGCACCGTGAAAAAATTAATGTTTTCGAGATAACTTACAGAAAAACGTAAAGATATTTAAGAGCCACCTTTTGAATCGATAAAACTCATACCAAAATACAAGTTTTTTAATGAAAAACTTACTTTAAAATAGTTATATTTAATTACTATTTTTTTACAAGTCTAATTCTGAATTAACTTTTATATGTTATGTTTATATAATTTAATTTCCTAAAACTACTTCGAAAATTTTGGGTCTACCTCAGTTTTTTTTCGTATTTACTTCTAAAATTTAAGACCTAAGTCTGAACCCTGGCACGGACTACATTTCGGGCAAACATTTTTTGGGAAAAAATGTTATTAACGATACCTGTCATAGAACCTTTTTTTTGATTTTTGACTTTCTCATCAACGGTTCTAACGATTTTAACCAAATTTTTTAAGCAGCAGTCCCCAAAAATATTTGTTGTGTTTTTTCAAAAAAAAAAAAAAAACTCCATTTTTTTTTTGAAAAATCAATATCTTCAAAACTTGTGAACGATTATATTTTGAAATTATTTCCTAAGATCTATACTACTAGATTCTTAAAATTGAAATCCTAAATTTTGTTCTTGAAAAATCTTAAAGAAATTTCTTATATAAAACATTAGATACTTTAATTAAACTTTAATAAAACGATTTTTGAACTTTGTTTGCATAAATTCATACTTTTCTAAAAATCAGACGACAATTTTACCATGTTTTTTAACATAAGTACTTTTACATAAGAGCAAGTTAATGCGATCCTGTTCTGCATTTTATTTAAAGAAATGTTTGTATATCTATAGAATATAGAAAAGCAATGAACAACGTAGAAAGAAGTCCCACCGTTTTACAAAATTTTAAAATTCATCAACTTTTGAAAGTGATACATATAATTGGTTAGAATTTCGAGAAAGTAGGAAGTGGTCCATTACATTTATAAGAATTTTTGAGAAAGTGGGTGAATAGCATGGAATTCTAAATAGAAAATCTAAAATTTTAGATTTTTTCCTTTATATAGGAATACCAAGACAAAATCGAAATGGTTCTACCATATCGTGATGACCTTTCAGTGAGTGAATGAGTCAGTCAGTTCAAATCCTATATCTCAGAAACTACTAACGAAATTTGGTGGGGCACCTTTGTTTGATCAGCTTAGAACATACAGTGAATTTGAAGCTTCTGACTAAATTGGTACCGAAGTTAGAAGTCGAAAATCGTCTGAGTTTGTTCCTGTAAAAAGAGTGTAGTGCGAACTTGGCTCTTTGATTAGAATAAATCCTTCCATTAATTGGACTCCAAGGGCCTATTGCACCAACTTACAAAATTGTGATTACAAGCATTTTTTTTAACAAATTTGTAAAAAATCGAGTTTTTTTCATATGTAATTTTTTTTAATCACAAATTTGTACTTGTAATTTGTAGTTGGTGCAATAGGCCCATGATGATGTACTTTGATGTACTTTGACAATTTTTCATTTAATTTGCTTTGGGACTCTATGAAATCCATTAAATTATGCAGATGAACAAGTAAAAATATCCTTAACCCTAAAAAGAACTAAATAGATAACCTCAAAAAATGTACCGGTAGTTAGATATGTAGCTATCAGCATACCGACCTTATAGTTTCAATCATCTTCAAACCATCATAGCATGAATCTATATTTCTTTAAAATATAATTTTCTGGTGGTTTTCTTTAGTTTAAAGTTCTTTCAGTCCTTAGAAAAATGTTTTCAAAATGAACGAACATTTCCGCCAACACCATAAATATGAAATTTGTCTTAGCTTTGTACTTTAATATACATAATAAACTACAAATATTTCATTTCTTAGCCTTACAATTCCTGTTATTCGAGCTTTAGAAATAATGGAATCCTTAAATTAGGGGCCTTGTTCTTCAGTAGGTACTGAGCTAATTCAGAAGTTGGCTTACTCTACAAACTAATTAATGCTGTTAATTACTATTAATCAGCAATTTAGATGAATATCTCTTCAGTTGATTCATAGTTAAATCACATTAATTTGATTAATTTTAAAGTTAATCCGGGACCAATTTTCAAGAATTAGATCATTTTAGTTTAAGCCAGAAATTCGGATGACCTCTCACTGAAAAACTCCCCGCAAGAGTCTAAGATCTGATTTCATGCAATATATTAAAGAAAATGGATAGCTATGTATGTTTTTTTGCTTGAGAATAATTAACAACAAGTATACCAACACGTGTTGTAGTAAACAAATAGCTAGTTTACAATTAAAACAGCTTTTTAAACTAACCCTTTATTATGTTCTTTTGTTGAATTTTACAAAAGACTCCAAAGCAATCAGAAAACTATAATCTCGAGATTATCATAAAATTCAATTATTCAAACAATACATTTTTTTTTTAAGTTTGCTGTTTTTTTTTTTTTTGTCTAAACAATTTAAAACAAAGGCAATTGAAATTGATCAAAGTTATAATTTGCTTGCTATTTAGCAAAGGGTAACCAGATACTATATAAATGACACAAATCACCAAAACTATAGACACAAAGAGTATCAAATTCAGAATGAATAAGTTGATTGCTTTAATTATTGGCCTTGTCCTTTTAATGGTAAATTTTACTACAAATTCAGTCAAATAGTTGTTTTAACTTGTATATTTCAGGACATAGCAACCGGAGACGATAAGTTTCCCCAGAAGCATCTAAATAAAAATCCATCAGGTTCTAGTTTTGCTGGTGAACAAGTTAAACTTCCAATTCCAATGCCTTCTGTCGATAAGTCTGGAATGAGTATTCCAGTACCGAAATTTGAAATTCCTAAAATTGAATTTAAAATACCTACAATTTCTGTTGGTGGTAATAATGGCAATAAATAGGAAAGTTGTTGAATATTGTAAATATTAAAATCATGTTATTATAATTTACTATGAATTTCATCCATACTTAATAAAAAGTTTAGAGTGAGTTTTGAAAGAAATAAGACTATTTGTCTGGCTTATATTAAACAGGCACAAATACTAAAAAAGGATATACAAAACTTAAGCAAATTACAAACAAATTACATAGAGATGTTTTTGCCTAAAACGACGATAGAGTCCTATGCTAAAACCCCCTTTATCTGAGACACGCACAAATTTTTTGTTTGGGGTGAATAAGAGATCGGCATCTTTCCAGCCTCGTTACAATAGGATAAAGAAAATCTTATCTCGTTCGCATACTGCTAAGGAAATCTTCATTTCCAAAATTTTGAAAAATGATACAACACTTTCAAATTCTTTCAAGCAGTTTTAATAAATAGAGGCCTCTCGATGTACGCCCACATACCTACGGTGCCCGTAGATCTACAGAAACCGCCCTGTTTGAGTTACTAATATCATATAACAAACAATGGAAACAGGTTTGTGTCCTTTCCTATAGACGTAAAAGGAGCCTTCGACAATACCTCCTACGTCGCTGTTAATAAAGTCATTAGTTGAGTAATTGTGTACCTATTACCATTACTAGATGAATTGGTCAAATACTGTCCACTAGAACAGAAGGGCCAAATATATTAAGCATCATCATAACAAGAGGATGTCCGCAGGGAGGGGTACTATCACAATTGCTGTGGAGCCTAATAGTGGATGAACTGCTAGAAAATCTCTATCGGTTTCGATAATGCTTTCGGTATTACAGCCTTAATGAAGTTTCAAGAAACTCTCTGTGATATGATCCAGAGAGGACTAATAATCACAAGGAAATGGTGTCTATCTGTAGGATGATTATCCGCAATCAACTCTACAAACTTTACTAAGAAAAGACTTCTTCCACCTATCCGGATAGATGTCGAAGAAATACTCGTAGTAACAGAGGAATTAGACTAGATAGTAAACTCCTCTGGAATAAACACGTGGAATATACAGTGGGGAAAGCCACAAAATGCCCTTATTATATGCAAAGGACTTGCAGTCGAGTTATTGGGTTACAAACCATATATCATCAGATGGATGTACACCATGATAATACGGCATTTCATTTCCTATGTGCGCAGTTGCATACAAAAAAAAAAGAACCGAATTCTAACAAACTAGGAAAGCACTAGAAAAAGTCCAAAGGATCGAATTGTATACGTATTAATGGGGCAATGACAACTTGCCCTTCAGCTGGAATGGAGGTTATCCTTCAAATGTCCCCATTACAAAAAAAAAAGTTGGAAGTGCTGCTAGGCAGCCATTATGAGATTTGCAAGGGAGAGAGGACTGGGTCTGTCAAATGTATAAGTCATAGAAAAAGGAACTGCCTTTTAAAGTCAGCAGTAACAAACCTTATCAACATTCCCAAGTATGGCATGTTTACAAAACGACGAACAGAAAACTACACACTCAAATCCAATTGAAAGGCACACGGACGGTCTTAACCAAACTTTTCATACCGATGGGACAATCATCGATATCATCGATAACTCCCTTTCAAGTTCTATTACATTTACTTCTGGCGTCCCACAGGGTGGGTAGTCATCTGGGCCCTCTTCTTTTTAACATGCCCCTTGGTACATAAGAAATCGCAATCTACATCGTGACCTTCAAATACAAATAGAAATGGTCACAGAAGAGGTTAAGCGCTGTATCACACAATCAGCAATTTCGAAGTCATACTTATTCCGAGATGGAAAACGTCTTAAATGTAAAAAGCAATGTTCGGTGACTTTTAGAAGAACCAAACCTTATGAGCTGATGGTCTAAAAGTATTAAAAGTTTAAACTTCCCCAATGTTATTTTTGAATTAAGAAAAAAAATCATTTTTCCGATCTTTCATAGATTGGTTCCGATCCCGGTGGTTTTCGTGCGGTAAGAGTCCAACACTACATGGTACCGAATATTACCAAGTGTCTTGTGAAGATATCCAGCGACAAAACAAAAATAATAACACAGCTCCTCCATAGTTTTTAGCAAGATTTGCTTAAAACTCCTTGGTATGCAGATTGCGTTTTATGAAAGCTCCCATACAAAATTCTCTCCAAAGTTTAGGTAAGCATTTAAGCAAAGCAGTACGCCATTCTAGTCAAAAAATCAAATTTTTGTTTCTCACTGAACGGCACTGTCTGTCAATATTCAGCGTATGAAATAATTCTCGAGCTAGTTTTTGGCACATTCTGTTTTTTCTCTTTAACTTTGCTTTGTCAAAATGAAAATCGAAAACGAGAAATAAAATCGATTTTATTTTATCACCTTCAACTTAAATTTTGAAGAGAAGTTTTTTGAGATAGTTCAATAAAATTGCTTTTCAAAAACCAATTGTTTTATGTGATATATTCTCCTCAAGTATCTTATATCAACTTTTCGCTAGGTTTTAGCTGATTTTTGGAGAGCAATTTGGGAAATACAATTTATCTCCATCTTCGTACTATAGGGTTCTGAAAAACAAGACAATCTGTTTAAAAACTTGCTAAAAGTTTTTACGTAATTTTTAGATAGTATATGTTTTTCAGTTTTTTTTTTAATCAATTCTATGTTATTCTATGTTTGTTTCTAAGATTCTTACCAAACTGTAATTAAAAACCAATCCACTCACCGTTTCCTTAAATATTAAAAATAATTTTCGTATAAATACAAATTACGCACTTTTCATTATTTTTTCACTTTTCATTTCTTTTACACTTTGACTTGCATACAAATTATTCTGCACAAATTCTAGGACTTATTCATTCTTAAATGCACTTTTTTCTTTAAACTCATCTAGAGTTTATCATTTGCACTTTCTCCACTCTTTGAAAATAGGAATTTCTTTAAATTTAAATCGATTTTTTTTGTATTCGTTATTTTTTAATTTTAAATTTATTTTTAATTAAATTTTATTAGAATATAGATTTTGCGTTTGAATTAACTCCGATCTCTTCGTTGGTTTTATCGTTACTAATTTAAATAAGACCAGAAAGTGATTTAATTCTTTTAATTTTTTTTCCGCACTCCGCGAAAATGGAATTAGAAACAAAATAGAAAATATCTTACACCAAAAAACTTGCAAGAAATTCCTTTTAAATTTAATTCTATTTTTTTTTTTTTCAATTGTATTTACTCTTCATAGTCGAAGTTGTACCGAACTACTAAATTCTTATCGCTGACGATATTAGCCATCCGCATAAAAAAAAATATACATATGTACATATACACACTCCCGAAAATTCTAGTGTCTATGATGCTGAACATAATAAAATTGACAAAAAGGGTCGGATCTCGGACGTCTTGGTGGGATCTAAAAATAGGATCGGCCTCTATGTTTCTATATTGCAGCCAGCCAAGCCAAGCCAAGCCAGTATACTCGATGCAATAGAAATTCATTTTTGGAACCGAAACTTAGAAAACAAATTCTAATTTTAATTTCAAAACATGAACAAAAAAAATATACAACTAAAACATAACACGCACATAGATTTTTTTCGATGCGACCGATGGTGTTTTTTGGGGATCTCCAAGATGCTAATGGCCTAATGGCCAACGAGATGATATCGTCCCAGATAGAAATATGCGGAGGCTTGAGGTTAGTCTGCCGGCTATGTTTGTTTAGCAGGTATAGGCGAATGGCTTCATCTCCTGACGCAGGTTTATGTTGTGATTTTTCAACAACAATAACGAAATTTATGCAATTCTTAAAATAATTTAATAAAAACATGATTTTTATAACAATTTTTGGATTACTTCTTGGGATGCCAGGTTTCTGAAAACGGACTTGGGTTAATTTAAGAAAATCCATTTTTGAACTTTTTGTTGAATATTGTTTTCGAGCTTGATTCAAAAATTGTCTTTTATCATTTTGGACTTGTTAGTGTCTAAAAAAAAAATGGTAATTGGCCATTTGACAGATGTTATAATAAGGCATGTCTTCCTTTTATAAAAGCATAAGGTTTCTTGAGTAAAAATGTCACAAAACATGTCGGAAAGATAGCTTTTTGGATGGGGAGAGAACTATGTGCATGCGCCATATCACAGAGGTGATTTGCAGATTTATGTTTTTTTTTTTGTTTCGTCGTCATGTTTCTATGATGACAAATTGGCAAGGGAATTGCCTCATCGTTTTTTTTATGGCCGAACATGCTTGATAACTAGCCGCAGGAATTTTCTGGTGCCACACAAATCTTACCTCAACACAAATTCTGTTTGTTTTTGGTATGTGTGTGTATTTTTTTAATTTTCCTAAGAAGAGGTTTTGAAATCATTTAAAAAATTTAAATTAAATCTTCTAACAGTTGCTAGGGAAATTTGTCATTTTCGAGTTCTTAGTTCCTATGCAGAGGGTGATGTTGGGTCAATAGAAAACAGTTTGTGATATTGAGTTCTTCGACGTGTCTAGAAAATTGAAACAAAATATTTGTTTTCAGAATTTTGAGTTTGAAACTTTATTTGAAAATAAAAATAACATATCTCTGTCATAATATTGTAAGAGTTGCATTTTTCTTAAATAAGTTTTAAGTTGTTTTTTCTTCAGAAAACGGCCCTCTCTGATTACACGCGAAGTTTCAAACTCTACAAATTTATATCCCTTGCAAAATAATAAATGTATTTTTGCAATTATTCAGAATAATAAAACAGAAGAGTAGATAGAAAAAAGAATATCCAGCATACAAATAAGAGGGCGAACACAGCCTCCCAGCTATCCAGATCTGCCAATTGAAAAAAATACCTGGAGATTTTATAAAACAAAAACCAAACAACTGTGACTGCTTACCGGGACCGAGATTCTTTGAAAAGTTAACCAAACACGGAGAAAATGACTTCAAGCAGTATTTCCAACAGCTGCTAGATAAGTTTGCATATGGAAACAGTATTAATATACTTTGAGACAATAAAGAGCCACTTTCGGCACCGAGGATAGAAGATATAGGCTTGGTTTAATATCTGATGGATTATCGATCGAAACTTATCCTTGCTAGAAGTCGTAGAAATCATATATATAAGATTCTATTCAACGTATTGTTCAATTGTCTTAAGCCCTTTTGTAACGCTATAATCTCAGCAAGTAATAGTTTTGACTTCCAGCCCGGCAGATCGACTAAATACCAATTCCTCACACTGAGGCAAATCATGAGAAAAACAACGAAAAACTGAGTCTCGCATGACATTGAAAATTATGTGGTGCAATATGCAACTAGAAAATAGCTACTTCGAACTACTCCAAACTGCTAGACACGGATATGCATCATGTGATTCCTTCCTTCTGAAGCCAAAAAGTCCAAAAAGTCAAAACACGTTGGCAACTTTAAGCGAATGGACAGCAATGCGTTTACCAAGAAAATCTTTGAGTGTCAGCCCTGAGATTCCAGACGGCAAGACAAATTAAACATCCACTTAAAAGGGTCTCTGACTGGGATACGGCAACTTTCCATCCTCTGCGATCCCGATATCCAATAGGCTTGGTCCTTAAACCGGAGGTTCAGTCTTCCTTGTAGCCACGAATCTTGGGGCTGGGATTCAAAGACTATCTTACCTGGAGCATTGGAATTTTCCTTTTTAGAGAGCCCAGTATCATCTACTCTCTCTCTTTCATATAGTCAGGCACTAAAAGAAGCAGGAAAGAAAGCAGGACTGGTTGTTAAAGGGTTTTGTAGAAAGACCAATAAGGACTCTATTCAAGAACTGTGGGAACGGCTGATGAAGTCTATATCGTCCGCATACCCCAACAGTTGGACACATTTGTTGAATATAGTGTTTTCCGTGTTAACGCCTGCCCTGCGCACAATCTGCGCAAATCACTGAAATCTGTGAACCAAACCCTCTTGGTTAAATGTTATATATATAGTTAGAATACAGGATGTTAATAACATGAAAATAACAGAAATAATATAACTACTAAATTCCCAAAAGAATTTCGTAGTACTAAGATTTTGACCTTTGGTACTTTTCTAGATTTTCAATTAATAACTTTTCCATCAAAACTTAGAATTTCTAACAAAAACAACTTTTCACTTGAATTTTAGAAAAAAATCTGAGAAAAATTTGAAAATGTTTTCGAAATATTTGTGACTTAAAATTCAAAATTCAATCCGAAAATATGTAATCACAAAAATGACAGAACAACAAATAATTAAAAATATGTAGAAATTAAATTAAAAAATTAAAAAACAAAAAACGTGGAATGGAATCTTCTGAAATCTTCCAAGAAAAAAACCCAATTGATCAAAAGAAACATGTATTTTTATTCTATTTTATTCACATATGTACATAATGTTCATACATATTTCAAGCACAAACTACCCGATTCTATGTCAGGGATCTCTTCTCAATACGACGTTTGGAAGCCAAATTCAATAACAGTTTCTGTATATTTTTATGCAAATCTACCAACTTCGAGGTAAAATGCAATTGTAAATCACAAAAAAGTTCTTTAAGTTCTTGAAATTCTTTGACAAAATCGTCTTTCGCCAAATTGAAATCTCTTTTGGAAACATATTTCGAAAGATAATTATAGTTGACCTTATTTTCGATAATTTTATCAACTTCACATTTGGAAATCTTGATCGTTTTAACATGTTCATACCTTTCGGTCATTACTTCGATATCTTCTCTTAATGAAGCTCGCCAATCTAGCAGTTTATGGACTTTTTCTTCCAACTCCGGAATACAACTTGTGCTTATTATTTTTTCTTGTATAATTTTTATTTCATTTTCCACAACATTGGATTGTACCACAAGTTCTTGAAGCTGGTTTTGAACTTCGTAGAATTTTCTTTTTAGAATACACACCTCAGAATTCATTGAATCATTCTGAAAATGTTCAATTTTGTCTTGAAATGTAGAAGTTTTTCTGCCTTCGAGATTGATAATTTTGCCCAGAGCTTTTGTGTTTTTATCAATTTGAGTCTGAAGAAGACAGTAAGCGCTTTTCAAATTATCAATTGATTCGATTATTGACTCAAGCTTAAGACTTTCATTGCGAATTACAACTGCAGCTTTGGGAGTTTCAATATCGTTCAATTTTGTAAGACGGTCTTCACATTTAGCTATGAGCTCAATTAAATTATTTGCTTGTTGTTCTTGGTTTGATGGTCTGACTTCAGTTTCTGAGTGAAGGTTTGTTCTGGAGCCAATTTGATTTAAAAGAAGTTTTAAGAAGTTCTTCAAATTAACAGGGTCAATTTGATCGTTGATAAAAATATTATCAACCAAGTCCGAAAGGTTCTCAGAAGATGTCATTTTTTTCAAAATAAACAATATTCAAAACTGTCAAATATTGGCAGACTATGCATAAGTTCTCTGATTTTTTTTTTCGTTTAACTAGTTTTGTCACAGTGCACATATGAAGATTTTATTCGGTGTATGAACTTGAAGGGTTTAAAGTTGGAAAAAGATATTTCCTATGCCACAAGTCTGGTGCATATACCTTCCTATGTCAACCTAGAGGCTACCTAGGCTACCTGACTTTGCTAGTGTTTTTCAAGCTGAATAACTGGTTATCAGGGAAGCATGAAAGGTACTCAAACAAGATCCAAACTAGTCCCGGAATACGGCTATTATCACAGGCAGTCAGGCGGCTGTTAAAGCCATCAATTCTAGTACCGGAATGAATATTAACTACAATATCATTCATATCTGGGTTACGGGTCATTGTGGTATTGATGGGAAGGAACGGGCCGATGAGCTGGCCAGACAAGGATCACCTCTTCATAACTCACTTGTGATGGAAAGAGCTAACATTCCGCTTGGAGGTTCATAACTCCAATTGAGGCAATATTCCCTCAATTTTTTTTAACCAATCAAACCGTTGAAATATTTGGCCCGCCTAAAATAAATCCCGAACGCTTGATCTGATATCAAGAACCAGGCAAGACATAGCAACGATCGCAGCTACCTGTAGCGGACACTGGACAATAGAAGAGCATGCAGCATCGAAGTTAGTGATTCCTCCGGAAAAGAAAAAAGACCCCAATTTTCTCTGCAAATGCCCTGGTCTTGCCAAGTTTAGGGCAAAATCATAATGAAGGCCTTTTTTTGACGAACGACATTGACGAACTTTTGGAAATGAAGATCAAAAACTTGATCACTTTTTTCAGCGCCCTCGGTTTGATTCTTTAGATCTCGAGCTATCGAACTGAGGGCTTTGACGGAGATTTACACTGTGTGTGCCAGATGATCACTCAATCGAATTAATGCTCTAGCACCAGTCCACAAGCTGCCCAGTGTAGATGGTTTCGAATGAGAAGTACCCCCTTTGAGTGAGTAATCGAAGTTCTGGATGATTGTGTACTAAGAGACATCAAAACCTACTAGATTCTTTCCTTTTTTTGAACTCAATTCAAACTGGATGACTCCGTCCGTGAGCAATCCCATATCAATTCCATCCAGGGGAACTTCAGAACTACTGGTATAAAAGGTAGAGTATAGGAAGAAGTAAAGTAAAGTTCACAAGTTTAGCGAAGCTGAATTTCTCTTCAAAACATTGCGAAAAAGTCTCAACGAGAACGTCCGGAATCGCAAACCTACACAAATTCATTATATTCTCCATAGGCGGAAGAAGGAGGGGCAGTCGTCCTTTTTTTTTAGATCGATGTACAACTTTTACAATTTATTTAAGTGTATTAACTTAATGAATTGTTTTAATTGAAAAAATAGTTTTTTTTAGGAACTTTTGTCTTTCTCTTTAGTCACTTCTAGCACTCCTATTCCACTCTCAACACTCCAAAAACCTTGACTGATGTGTTAAACCAGAACCACATTTATCTCGTATGGTGTGTTGTGGAGTGATATGTGATATATATGGAGTGATATGGCCTTAACGTATTTTATATGCGTGGAATCATATTGGTCTGATATGATGTGTTTTGGATGGAGTGGTGCATTTCGTAAAGATTGTTTTACGCCAAACCAGCTTGTGTCGCAGACATTTTCTTTTGTTTCTGTGAAACAGACTATATTATTCTGAAAAAGAAAAAAAAACTCAGTTCAAAGCATTTTGATCTTTAAGCAAACAATGACAGATTGTGACACAGCAAACTTGATAAAGTATGAACAGATTACGACACAACACACCACTCTACACCACAACAGACAGTATAAAGTGAAGTTCGGGTGCTTTTTGAATATTTTTTCTTTCCCTATCGGGTTTTTTCATTGGTTCTCCTCGAAATGGCAGTTTTGGAGAATGCGTGTTTGTTTCGTAATCGAAACCCGAAGACTTCATCTTCATGCAGCTTACGATTGTTGTCGATAAAAGCTTTTCGTTTATTTATATTATAATAATAATATTATAAAAGAAATAAACCTACATAACTTAACTTAAAATATAAATTTTTTTTTATTGAATACAAAAATACATAGATATCGTCATCAATTACAACTCGAACTCAGTAGGTACATTTAATTATACTTTGGTAACATTGAAACGTCCAATTTGTACAGCTTCTCCCTTAAATTAAAATATTTAAAATTGAATTATTTAAATGATTTAAGTTAAAAAAAGTATATATATAAGAAAAAACTTACTAATTGAAGAACAGCAGCAGCGAAAAAGACTGCAAATAAAATAAAACCTTTCATTATTAACTAAACGTTTTGAATTGTATTTTCGGAATTGAATTCTTTAGTTTTTATAACTTTTATAATATATGCACTGCACGTGTTACATTTTGTTGTTGTATTCTAAAATAAAGTAATTTGCTCATTAAAGTAATTAAAATATAAATATTTTCAGTTGTAATTTGATTTGTTCCACAAGCTTATTTTGATATATGTACATATTTCAATGTTGCCATCTTTCAAATCTGAAATCGAACTAAAATGAAACTTAGAAAGTTACGATATTTCAATTGACAACTTCTAAGCACTCTTTGATAAAAGTTGTGTTCAATAGAACAACAACCATAAACTTCGACATCATTGCATAAGGGCATGCTATTCTTTTAATGAAATTGATAGATAAACTGTCATTGTCAAAATAGTACTAGGAAAAGTGTAATCACTTGTTCTTTTCAAATGGAATGTTATTAGAATTATGGAAATCTGTCAATTTTCATAAAATATGATTGAAATTAACTTTTGCTCACCTGCAAGGTCATTTTATTTTGAGTTCTCAGAGCATGCTCGAAGCAAGCTCCGAATGAAAAACCTAATACTAGTTTTGTACTGGAATTTAGCAAAAACAGCAATTTTAACATTATGCTGAAATGGCAATACTGTTAATTATTTAAACTTCAAACCGACACGGAACTAACGAAATTGGAAACCAATTAAAAGCAAAATGAAATAAATTATAGATACAATTAAAATAATATTATAGATATATACTCACTCAATTATGCACAGAACAAAATTGAAATTTTACAATACTTATATAAAACTAGCAGGTTTTCGCATTCAAGTTGTTTATTTTGTTGAACACTTTTGACTATGAATAAGTTCCTTAAATTTTTTGCAATTGCTGTTAGTGTTATAATGGCGATGGTTTGTTTTATACTTAAATTTTCTTAAAGCAAATATTTTTTTTTAAAAAAACTTTTTTTTTAGGGACGACCACCACACCTTAAACCTGATTTTCAACCTATGAAACGTCCTTAAGGTATTGATACTTCACTCAATCGAAGCTCAGCAAATTCTTTAAAACATCTAAGAATAATAAAGATATTTTAATTCTTAAGGCATTGCTTGTTTTTTTTTTATTATTTGGGCCTTCTATTTTTTTCTGTAAAGATACCCAAAATTTCTTGGTTATAACGATCACTCTAGGATCATCCGTTCCGGAATTCGAAACACTCCAACCCGCATCCTCCAAAATTTCTATAGCAATGCTTAAAATACTGTATGAAAACTTTAGAAAAAGGCTAAGGCAGTGTTTGCAGTATGAAGGCCCCATTTTGCCGATACAATATTTTTAACTGCTTAAAATAAAATGTCCCATGTATGTTTGTATATCAGAATAAAATAAAAAAGATTGGTTATTTTTAATTCCATCCGTCTGCCGGGCGACACCCTGCACAAAGAATGTCTCCGAAAATTGCTAATATTCTCCCTCTCTAACAATCGTCCAATTTCACTTAAGTGCCTTCTTGCCAAGGTCATGAAAACGCTGATAAATTATCAGCCCAAGAAAAACTAAAAGAACAAAACCTTCTTCAATAAACGGCAGTAGCAATAGGTCTGCTACTGATCCGAACAGTGGCACAAATCTTTGGAGAAAGTAAGATTATTGAAATTGATAGAGTTTGGCATCAAGCTGTCTTATCGAAAATGCGTGCATTTGGTATTAATATATCTCTTTTTCGTTAGATTAGAAACTACCTTTTGAACCGTTCAATACAAGTTGTGTTGAACGGTCTTAAGTCTGTAATTCATAAAAAAAAAATACTGGTATGCCACAGGGCTGCGTTTTGTCTCCGACGCTCTTTCTCATATTAATCAATGATCTTTTGTATGAAACTTTTTATCCGTTCAATTGTTTTGCTGACAACAGTACTTCCAAATTCTCTTATTCGTTTTCAAATGCATGTTCTTATTATTTCGGATGTGGATTAAGAACGGCAGCGTATGATAAGGCCATTAAATTCTGATCTCAAAATGGGGGGGGAATCATAAACCGCATCAAATTTAATGCTTCAAAAAATCAATGCTGTATTCTGTTGTTAAAGATAACACCCAGTTGCATTCCTCCTATTAACCATAGTACTCCAATTTAACCATAGTACTCGCGCTTCAGGGAGTGACTATCTGTTTAGTTTACCCGTGAACCCAACTTCGGACAAAGTTAAGAGATTCTTTCTTAAGCCACACTACACGAATGTGGAATGCTTTAACCAACTCAATGTTTACCTCCCACAAAAAATGTGCATCGGTATCTCCTTTTAAATCTTCTATACCTTTCCTAAATGCTTGCCTTGTGTTCAAACATTTTAAAGGTAGTCAAAATCCCTTTAGTGGGGGCTAAAATTATTAACGATGAAACAAGAATTTGGTGATACAAAAATCCAGACATGACATCAATGAGTATCATCAAAATATTTATTTAATATGGAAGTATGACATGCATGAAAGTAATATAAAATGTTATATACTAAAATACTACATCGTGACAACCCTATCAATTCAAACAGTGTTATTCTAAGGCAAATATCTGCAAAACTGCTTTGCTGAAATTGATGACACAACAAGACCTACAAAATAAGTAAATTAGAAACAAAATTCTAATATTTCTGGCAATTATCCTAATTGAAATTTTCTTGCATTTAGTGAGTTTGTAAATTCTTCGACTTTTCTTAAAAACAAAACTAATAAACAATTTCAAAATTTTAAGGCAGAAGCTGGTAAATTCGATCCTCCTCCGTTTTGGGTTTCCGATTGAACATTCGGTTCACATTTTACTTGACTCTTTTGTACCCGATATTCAAAGTTCGTAGAAAATAGATATCAGCTATGTACATAGAATAATGTTAACCAAAAATAAAGAAATACATTCGAAGTAATTTACTTTATTTATTTTTTTTTTCATTTAATTTTTAGAAGTAAATAAAACGAACTGATGATTTACGATCGTTCTGAAAATAAAATGCACGACTGGGTCGCACTTGCTTCCTCAAATGTTGGAAATGACTAAGAATTTTAATAATAATTTAATTGTAACCAGACAAAACATGTCTGTTATTCATTTTTTTCAATTGCAAAATCAACTTCATTAATAGTTTGAGCTTAAGAGAATTGTTTCATTTGATTTTTTGATTCAAGACACTCTTTTTGATAGTTTGTCTCCAGTTCATTCAACTTATGTAATATCCTGCAAAAAAAGGCCCAATCCTTTAACTTTGGATATATTTTAAACAAATTTGAGAAATGTTATAAATGATATTTTCAATGCAGCTATCGACAAATTTCAAATCGATCAAACAGTTGCATCATTTACATCAGCTGTTATTGATAGTGTTGAACACTTCGTTCCTAAAAAGGCTTCAGCTTAACAGCTCAAATATCCTACCTGCTAATGTGGTTGAACTAATCAAGAAAAGGAATAGTTACAGAATTTTGAATTTTAGAAATAATTTCTGGAACCAAAAAATGTTGAGAATGGAGAAGGCAAGCAAACCCTTTTGGAATATAGTAAAATCAATTTAAAAAATAAAAAAACGTAATTCCCGAATTCTTGCACTGAAAGTAGGAGATCAATTTATGATGACAGACTCTGAAATGGCAAATAAATTTCCGAAACTTTCTTTGAAAACAAAATACTAGCTAGCAGTGCAACAAGCAATATCAATATTGAACCTATAGTTTCCAATTCCATAAATTTAACCAACACCAGTACCTATCTACGAAATAGGTTTCGTTGCAGCTGAAGACATAAAAGACGTTCTGCTTACTTTAAAATCTCGAAAAAATCCAAAGTTGGGCTTTAGACTTTTACGTTCATTGTTCAATTATTTTTTTCTTGAGTTTCAGTTAGGGTATTTTTTTTTCAAGTGAATGGAAGGAAAATGTCTAAAGTTATCCTTATTTTAAAATCTGACAAAATGTCTAGGAATCCCGCTCACTAGAGGCCAATAAGTTTGCAGGGTTCACTAGGCAAGTGCAAATAATTATAATAAAGGAAATATCCCAAGAACAGTTTGTTTTTGGGCCATTTCATAGAACTGTTCATCAAGTTCACCATATTAGTAAATGTATTATGTTTAAATTGTAAAAGGCACGAGTATGATATTGCTTGACGTAGAAAAAGGCTTTGATTCTGTTTGGCACAATAGACTTCTGCATAAAATGGTTAATGTTTAATTTTCCCTTGTACAGGATAAAAGTTGTTAAGTCTTCAAGATATTATGTATTGTATCTGTTAACAAGTTCGTATGTGAAATGTTCACTTGTTTTGCATGTGTTCCATAGAGTTCAGTTCTTTGCCCGATCCAAGGTAAGGTGTCGATGCTTTCGAACAAAAGTTTCTGAATTTAGGCACTTTTGCATGAGTTCTTTCTTTTGAAGATGAGTAATTGTTTTTTTTTGCTGCAAAAGTTGGACATCATTCAGGATATTCAACGATTAGGAATCTTATACTACGTTTTCACCAAAGGTAAATCCGGGATTTAAGTGGATTTACCATAAATCTCCTTTAAATCTCGTAGATATACTCGTACCATACAAATATAAATCACCTCAAATGAAGATTTAAAATAAATCTCCTTGAAATCTTCTTGCAATCAGAAGATTTGCAAAACAAACAAACCTTATTTTGTAGAACGCACCTATGTAAACCCACTTTCTTCATTGACAATCAACACAAAATAGAAATATCTGTTTTTTTCCTATTTACTATCCAATTGCATTTTTTTTGTCTTGTCCAAATTGACAATTGAATGACAAGACAGAGTGAAAACGTCAAATAAATCTCAGTTTCTTTGGTGAAAACGTAGTATTACCATCTTTAATAGGACAACCTCTACGAACACATCCCTCGCGGACATTTCGTCAAATCGAGCAGATGTATCAGACATGCAAACATTACTCTCTCACACCTTTAAGTTCGGTCCATCTTCATCTCTTTCAAACTCCGAAAGGTTATCTACTAACGGCCCACAAATCACAATACCATCTTGTATTTTAAGTTTTAAAATGCAATCTTTTTCAAACTTTTAAGAAGCTTCTGTGCAAAAAATTTCATTAAAATCCGTTATGCCCATAATGAGAAATTCAAAATTAAAAAATGGTTATATGGTAAAGTATGGTACAGTCAGTTATATCTTAATTATTTTTTTTTTGAATAATAGATCGTTAAAATTAATTGAGAGAAAAAAAATTATCACAATTCTAGGCGCAGTTTTTGAGAAAAATACGATTTTCGAAAACTATTTTTTAAGATTTGTATGGAAAGTACCGTTATTTTTAGGTAAAATAAAAAAAAAGAAATCTCATATCTTGTAAAATGCATTATGAAACATTTATTTGTCAAGTTTAAAAAAAATTTAAATTTATTTAAAAATCCAATTTTTTTTTAATTTGAATATACAATAGACTGCTTTTACACGAAAGCGATTTTTAATCTTTGATTCTCTTTTAACTTCCCTTCGATTGCATGAATGCTTTTAAACACAGCGATTTTTAATGAAAGTTAACTTTTCTTCTCTTGAAAAGGAGTCATCTCTCCGCACTCTTTACTCTAGTGAGTAGATCGAAGTTCACTGAGCGAACACCAAATAGAAATGACACATACCTGACAAGTAAAGAAAACCACAAAGAAGAAAGAACGATAACTCTGCAATTTTTCCAACCCTAGCAATTTTGTGTACCCCCGCCTCCACACACGTCCCTCTCCTACGGGCTTAAAAATCGCAAGGTAATATTGCTTCGTTTAAAAGCAGTCATACTATTCAAATGGGGAGCTTTAGCACAAAAAAATGATCAAAATCGGTTGAACCGTTTTTGAAAAAATCATAAACAAAAAAAGCTTTACCTAAATGAAATCTTAAGATTTTTTTTTAATTAGAAATGATATCTACCAAACTTAAAGCAAATCGGCCGAGCCGTTTAGGTTGTAGTCCAACAGATAGATAGACAGAATTGCGAGACCCATTTCTTTCGTGTTTTCTATTGTCGTAATGGCAACTTCGAGTTCTATTTTTTTTAACGAATGCATAAATTGCCATATATGTAGTATAAATATTTATATGCATATAAATTTCTAAATGAAGTACTGCTTCGACCTTGCAGATGGCCTTGGATTCGATTTTCTGCGAAAATGTCTCTTCCTATGAAGTGACACATCCTGCTAGGTTAAGTTTGCTACAAGCAGTTGCACCACGAATTAAATTTTGTTTATTTATACCCTTTTACATTTAATTAACATTGGGCCTGCACACACGAGATGAACAATTTTTGGACTAAAACCTGTTTTAGTCTATAGTCCAAGCACATACGAGATGATTTCAGACTGGGGGAAGAAATGTATACATGAATCTCTTTCATATGTGTTAGTATTTCTATGTGTATGTTGTTGTTTTTGTATGTTGTGTATGTGTTAGTTTCAGTCTTCGTTCATCCACGAAATTTCGGGTTGAAATTTTAGTCCGTTTCATACTGCACACTTCGGTTCCCTTGCCAACAAAACTGTTCTTAGTCCGGATGAAATAGTCTCGTGTGTGCAGGCCCATTGTCTAATATTGAACGAAAATCACACTGCCATCTTTTGGGAATATTTAAAGGACAACTTCTACGAACACATCCCGCGCGACATTTCGTCAAATCGAATACATGTATTGGGCTGTCAACAATTTCTCTCTCACACCACAAAGTTCGTTTCATCTCTTTCATTCGCGAAAAGTCATTCATCAACGGCGCACCACACCATCTCGTTTTGCGTTTTCTTTTCCTTTGATTGTCAGTTTCCTCGAGAAAGAAAAAACCGCTGTTACATTTTTTCATTAAATTTCGTGATAATTTAATTAAATTTTATACAAAAATCTAATAAAATGGTAAGTATTCATATAAATTATTGAAATTGAATTGCGATGTGCGTGAAAGTCGAATAAGTTCGAAGTAAAAAAAACATGTGAAGCATGATTGATAGTGAGTCAGTCGGTGATGAGTGTGGGTGGGTTTGGTTTATTTGAAGACATTTCCATGAATTTAAAGAAAGTTTATTAGAAAATAGAGGAATGGAATTAAAAGTTTAATTAAATGTGTGCGAAATTATAAGAAAAGTATTTTTTCTTTCAAAAAAAAAAAAATTGTTTGAGAACCTAACCTCAAAATCGCCGCAACTGCGTGTGGAACCTTCTCGTCCATTTGGTGATGTACATTGTTGTCTCTCACAAAAACCAACACATTCCATGCCGCCTCCTTCCTTTGGGAGGATTACTCATGCCGGCTGTTTGCATTAAGTTTCTTTTAAATTAGGGTAATCCAATGTTTTCAAATTGCCTCTACCCAATACGTTGCTGGGAATTTAATGGACAGTTCCAATGAGGTATTAGTACATGAACCCAAAGAATCTGTTTTGTATTTGAAGAAGAACTAGAACCTTCTGGTATAGGTATATAGTCCATCAAGGCGTGATGAATATAGATTCTTGATTTAGGTGAATCAGGAAAGAGATTAGGTTTATAATTTGCCTAGGACAATCTTGGGATTCAAATAAGCTTTTCTTGAATATGATTATGTCACAAATGTTGAAACGCTTAGTAGGAAATCCATAAGACTTCTCCAGACGAATAATAACTGCTTTCGACGGGCTAATCTTTGAGTTAAGGTAGTTGTGAAGTATGTCTGAGAACTGCCAAGCGCACTTTTAAGGTGTTAAGTAAACTGCAAAAAGATTTCGGTTTTATCAATTTCCAAGAATCAAACTTTTTGATATATGTACATAATACCTCATCGCACTTTAGAAAATTATGCATATCATTCTAACCATCCTCTTCTCTCGTCCTTACAGCAACCACAAATTGTTCTATTGAAGGAAGGTACAGACACCTCGCAGGGCAAACCTCAATTGATTTCAAACATCAATGCCTGCCAGTCGATTGTCGATGCCGTCCGCACCACACTGGGACCTCGTGGCATGGACAAACTCATCGTAAGTGGTGAGGGCAAAGCCACAATTTCCAACGATGGAGCAACAATCATGAAATTATTGGAAATCATCCATCCAGCAGCAAAAACATTGGTTGACATCGCCAAGTCGCAGGACGCTGAGGTGAGTTTAAAAAAACGCTCTTAAGCTTTGTTTTTGTTTTATAAAAAATGATTTTTTTTCGGGCATTTTTTAGGTTGGTGACGGCACCACCAGTGTTGTTCTACTCGCCGGCGAGTTTTTGAAACAAATTAAACCCTTCGTCGAAGAGGGTGTGCATCCGCGCATTATCATCAAAGCCATGCGAAAGGCTTTGACTCTATGCATCGAAAAGATCAACCAAATGGCTGTGCGCATCGAGAAACAATCAAAGGAGGAGCAACGTGCGTTATTGCAAAAATGCGCAGCAACTGCAATGAGCTCAAAACTCATCCATCAACAGAAAGACTTTTTCTCGAAGATGGTAGTAGACGCCGTCCTTACCCTTGATGAACTTCTGCCACTGAACATGATTGGTGTGAAGAAAGTGACAGGCGGTTCGTTGGAGGAGTCCCAGATCATTTCAGGTGTAGCCTTCAAAAAGACATTCTCATATGCTGGTTTTGAAATGCAGCCGAAATCCTACAAGGGCTGCAAAATCGCCTTGTTGAACATCGAATTGGAATTGAAAGCTGAACGCGATAATGCCGAGGTTCGTGTGGACAACGTCAAGGAATACCAAAAAGTTGTCGATGCCGAATGGCAGATTTTGTACAACAAATTACAAAAGATCGCTGACTCGGGAGCAAATGTGGTGTTGTCCAAGTTGCCAATTGGTGATGTTGCTACTCAGTGGTTCGCTGATCGTGATATGTTCTGTGCGGGTCGCGTGGCCGAGGAAGATCTTAAACGTACGCTGAAAGCTTGTGGTGGTGCTGTTATGACCACAGCCAATGATATCGGTCCCAAAGTCTTGGGTAATTGTGATACTTTCGAGGAGAAGCAGATCGGTGGAGAGAGATTCAACATTTTTAAGGGTTTGTTGTTAATTTTGTTTTTCTGTGAAAAATTTTGACTTTGTTCGTTTTTGTCTTTAAGGATGCATCAACGCCAAGACATGTACTCTCATCTTGCGCGGTGGTTCGGAACAGTTCCTGGAAGAGACTGAACGTTCTCTGCATGATGCCATTATGATTGTTCGTAGGACAATTCAGAATGATTCTGTTGTTGCTGGTGAGTAGTTTTGTTTTTATTTTATTTAAATTTTTTTACTAAATGACTTTAAAACGTTTAATATTTTGTATGTCTATTCGTTTCGTTTCAAAAATAGAGACTTTATCAAATCAGAATCATGATGGTGCAAAGCTTAAAAGTTGATTTTGTCATATCGTTTTTTGATCCGTGCATTTTAGGTCCAATTTCCCTGTTTAAACTTAATTTTTGTTTTGTCTTAAATAATCATGGAGCTATAAACTTCTAGTACAGTGGATTTGAACTACCAATTTTATTTTTCAAGTGAGAAATTTGGCTTTATATAAAATTTTTGAAAAAAAAAAATATAGAGGTCCAAGAGATCGAACAAAAAAATATTCTTAATAGGTTTTTAGCTTCATCGGTTGGGGCGAACTTACATAATAGGGCTATGTTTTGAAAAAGTGGATCTGATATGGAACAGCACCAGTCTATCACTTATAATTCATAATTTTGCTTCTCCGATTTTCCAAGAAATTTTGTATCGTTGCTGTAATTGATATCAGTTTTTTTTTCTCATCATAGCAGATGCTTTGCTTATTACCTTATAATGCGAGGGGACACAGTCCATCAGTAGCTCGTGGGATGTCTGTAGTTTTCGCACTTTCCATCACTTACTCAGATCTATATAGTCTGACGGTTCTTGTTGTCATTTGAATAACCCGACGACAAGTCCCTTAATCGACAAATCCGTAAGAATACAGTTGTGAGTTGAGTGGTACCATCTTGCTTAAATTGTGTTTGTTGTTGAACCCGGGACACTGTTGCAGTTGCGGTAGTAAAAACTTATCAATCATTCAGAAATACATGTCAATAGTGTCTGTCTCTTCCTAGTTGAGGAATAAAAACTGGCAAAAATAGCTGTGGCTAGGGTATCTCATATTCTATTTACTTTCGTAGCCATCGATATAATGTGGTTCGTCTGTCAATAGTCTGTTTCCAGGGATTCCTGCTGTTCGTAAACTTTTTAGCATTGTTTTCGCTAAGGTTTCTTAATGTTTCTTGTAAAGAATAGTTATTGCCATCTGCTTCCGACCAATGACTCATTGTGGCTGGCACTTTCTTAAAAAAAAAAATCGACAGCTCAGTCGTAGATATCCACGCCACCATAGGTCTACCAGACCTCACAGTAGATCTTTAGGGATATAGCGACTCTCTTAGCTAAAATATTGTTTTCTATTCGCCTAATGAGGTCGAGTCAATGTAGGCGACGTGTTTTGGCTTTCCGGACTATATACACATCCTGGTAGATCTGTAAGAGTTCGCAATAAAATATTCCCTTCTATTCGCCCTCTTCGAATACTGGACCAAATATCCGTCGAAGAATTTTTCTTTCGAAAGAGTCCAGTATCAACTATCCCCTTCTGCTTATAGTCCAGCACTCGGTGCCGTCAAGCAGGACTGGTCGTATAAGATTTTTATAGAACGTGTACTTCGTTTTACGAGTGAGGAGTTTTGAACCCATTTGTTTTGCTAAACCGAAGTAGCAGCGGTTTCCTAGAGTAATTCTTCGTCGGATCTCCACCAAGGTGTAGTTGATGGAGTTAATATTAACTCGGAGGTACATGAACTCCTAACCTACCTCGACATTTTTGTTATCAAGAGTTACGTTTTTCCCTAATTGGTGGACAGATGCTTATTTGTTTGTTGGTACCATATACTTGGTCTTGTCCTTATTTACTTCAACACTGAAATAATTCATGATTTTCACTAACCGTTAAGAACTCTATTACAGAGCTTTGGGAACGGCAGATGATTTCAATATCATCCGCATACCCCAACAGTTGGACAGATTTTTTGAATATAGTGCCCTCCTTGAGCAAATCACATGATACCGCATCTCGTTGCTGAAACCCTGTGCATATTTGGAATACTTCAGAAGAGTTTCCCCTAGTTTTCCCGGGATCCCGATTTAGGCCATCGCCATATTGAGCTCCTGACGATGAATACTATCATATGTGGCTTTGAAGTCGATAATTATATGGTAAGTCTAGACTTGAAATTGGTTGGTCATTTGCAGTATTTGCCTCAATGAGAATAGTCCATCTTTTTTTTTTTTTTTTTTTATAATCTACCCGCGCTCAAGGGATTATGATTACCCTTTAAATGTTTCAACACAGCGCGGGCGTGAAGTTACGGAAGAGAAAGAAGGATAGGAAAGATGTGTGGCACGATGTTCGTAGACTGAAGGTTGTTGTCTCAGATATTTTATCTCCAGGGATGGCGGCTGAACTAAAGCGGAGAATGTCGTGTCTTATTTCTATGTCGCTTATAATTCACATTATTTTATTCGTGTTCATCCTTGTTGGGCATACTAGTTTAACTCAATTACATGTTGTTAGTGTTATGCCTGAACAATATGTAATGAGTAAACCAGCAACCCATTGATGACAATTTTTAGAAGGTTTTTAATGTAATTAAAACGACATAAACGACGGCAGGGATCGAACCTGTGATCATGAGGTTCACAGGCGAGCACACATCCATCGCGCCACGGCTACCCCCTGCCAGGCTGGAAGCCACACTGCACAAAAATATTACAGAACGTTGGATAGGATCTTATATGCGACATTTAGTAGGGATATACCTCGATACTTTTGTGGTGCTGATGGTTCAGTCATCGGGCATGTTCTATTCCATCCATATTTGGTTCTGTACATTGTATATATATTTTAAAGATATATACAATGTTCTGTATTGATTGGAAGCGCGTTGTCTCCTTGACCTATTAAATGATCTTCAACTGCTGGAAATGATGCTTTGGTAAATATGTTACCTTCTTTATTTCGAAAAGCCTGCTTCGAAAATACTCTATCTATCCCACACTAAGATCGTTTTAATTTTATGAAATCTTGGTTCAATGGTCTCCAGCTGCTCTATCATAACATTTCCTAATTCAAATTTTCTATCATTGTTGGCTTTTTTGAAAAGTTTAAAAAAAAAATCCCCGGAATCATCGATAAGCAAAATATTAATATTCTTGTCATCAAGATAGTTAAATGTATTATCGTGATTAATATTAATTGTTCACGTTTTTATCGAGTTATGTTAATTCAATGCTGTGTGCTTTTTTTAAATACATCTTTCTCATCGAACTTGTTTCATTAAAAATAACTCGAGGAATATAAACTGGCTGAGAATTCCAGAAAATTAAAAAAAAATATAATGTAAAATTGGGTCGCACGAACTACTTTAAATAGTTCCAAGTTGCTTAGGAATTTGATATTGTAAAAAGTTTTCGATAGAGTTAACCATTAAAATTTAATGCAAAAGTGGGAAGATTTAGGTTTTCATTAAAATCTATTGAAATTATTTCAATCTTATTTTTGTACAATCGTATTCAATATTTTATTCTCATTAAATTAATGATATAAACCTCTTACTAGGAAAGAAAAGAAGAAACATCTTGGCATTTTGTTTGATCTTAAACTTAAATTTAATCTTCACATAGACTTAATAGTAGCTTAAGTTAATTCCATGTTAGTATGTTTTTATTGAGAGGACTTCGAAGAAGTTTGAATACCCTAAATTCTATTTAGAATTTAGTTCACAACTCATGTTTCTAGCTCAAATAAAAAGCCTTTGTGCAAAACTTTTATAGAATATTGTTCCGTTATATGCAGCCCATTCAATAACATAGATTCAAATATTCCAACACATTTGTACCCCAAAAATGGAGAGAATGAGAGTTATTTTTCATTTGATCTTTCGTTATGTGAAGATGCATTTTCTGGCCTGAAAAAAATTAAGGTAACTAACCCGGTCACACAACACGGCGAATAAAGATTTTGTTCTTGTTGAAATTGGGACTAGAGACATTTTTATATAAATTCCTTCTAATTTTCAAATACTTATCAATAAAAAAAAATCATAACGAATACAAAAATGTCTCAAAACATAAAAATTCACTTAGAAAGTGAAATATTCGATGCCTTCGTATCAATAGATTTAAGCTTTTCGTGTTCTATATCATCGTTATTTGAAGTATGATTAAAATCTCGAATTGATTTTTTACGAATCCAAAACATGTCCTATAGTATCCACAGCTGAGGTCAAAAAATAGCACCGCAGTACATCATCAACTTTATGAAAACTGAATTCGTACTTCGAATATGGTTGCCTCCTGTTAAATCAATTAGCTTTTAAGCCTTTAAATAATTAAACAAAAAATAGATTTCAAATTCAGTCCATTTCTTTAGATACATATGTATGTATGTATGTTAAATTTTCAAGGCATTTTCAAAATTTTGCCAGTCAAAAAAATAGCACCGTATCGAAATCACATCTAACAAAATGAAAATTGCAGCTTTTTTTATTAATTGGGTATTTATTTTTTAATTAGTTAAATTCGTGGTTCAAATAAATTTTTGGTAGCATGTCGTTTATTTTCTATAATAGCTGTACAGCGGCTTTTCATAGAGTTTTGAAGCCGTTGACATCTTTCAAAAGGAATCGATTCCAAGCAGCTCTTAACGGTAGACCAGAGTTCTTTATTGTTACGTGGCCTGCACCGAGACACTTCCGCCTTTACGTTAGCCCAAAGATTTTCAATCGGGTTTAAGTCTAGCGACTGTGCAGGCCATTCCATGTCATCTACTTTGTTATCCAGAAACCATTTCTTGGCTAGTTTGCTCTCCTCAAAGGCATAAGGCAACATCTCATTCTCCAGTATTTTGTACTTTTGATCCAGTAAATGGGTTCTGCACCATAATTAACATTTCAGTGCTACTTTTTTGACCGCAACTGTATATTGCAAGTTAAAAAAAGAACAAGAATGACGATAAAAAAAACTGGCTTAGAGCACTAAGGGGCAACAGAGTGATTTAAGATTTAAGATTAAATTTTATTGCCATCTGCCTCATTGACAACTTACATATATGAAAAATACAAAAATTTATAAATGTAACAAATCAATTTCGTTTAAAAATGCAAAATAAAAATCAAAAATTTTCGCTTAAGATTCTACTTCGATACATAATTCGTTGAGATTTTTATAGAAAACTCTTCAGATAAAAAATCACTTCCAAATACGTGTCTTGTTGTTTCTCTGAGTACGGGACATCTCCCAAGAAAATGAAAACTATATTCTCTTTCTGCCATATTACACATTCCGCAAAATATGGGTAGATCATCACGGTGCGGTATAAAGTTAAGATTCAAAAGTTTGATTTATTTATTTTGGTTTATCGTGCAGTCACCCCGAAAATAGTTGTAATTGTTAAGGTTGTGATTCAGCTTACTGTAAATTATCCCGTGTATGGATTTTTTTGCTTCTTCAGCATATTGCAATCTAAAACGATCATCTAAGGTTGAAATCAGTTGATACAATAAGGGCTTCCAAGTAATGTAGTCATCAAGGTTTAACTATACCAGTTTCCTGTGTTAGTTGCATCCAATCCTTGAACCATCCAGGTCTGCTTCTTATCGCTTGAAGAGCTGCTTTTTTTTGGAAGACGATAATCGGGCATGTTCAGAGCATTAATTATGAAATCAACTTGCAGTTTAAGTGTTTTGGTAAATAATGGGGAAATTTGTGTTTCTAACATGATCATATAATTAGGGGTATTTGAAGGAAGCCGAGTGTAGTACTTTATTAAGTAGGCAAGCAATATATACATATTTTGACCCAGAATGAAAGGAATTATATGATGCAAAATTTCCCTTTGTAGATTCACTTCAAAGTAGGTTTGATCTCGTGCAAGAGCTTATCTAGAAATAACGTAAATTAAGCTGAATTTTACAAAATACAAAAATCCTAGAAGACATTTAAGATTAAAGGTTTGCGAAGCTGAGTCTCTTGCAAATGTTGACCGGTTCATGACTTGCATTGCTTTAGATTTTTGTAAATACCTCCAACATGGAAGTGAAACGAAAAACTCTAATCCGTATGTACATCTTTCAAAGGCTTGAAATTTTCGTCCAAACTGCATTCGCATAAAATAATTTGTGAATTGTTTGCCGACAGCACTTTTAATGTCATTTTTGTCGCAATTAATTCGATTTATATGATTGATTTCCCTATACTCTGTCAGGTATTACAGAATATAAATGCCTCCAAAAAAATTGCATCACAATAACTTTGCGATCAATATAAATTTAAGTTCCAGTACAAAGTCAAGAATGTACTTGTACATACCTACCTGACAACCACAACAATCAGCAATGATGACAACGTTTGTCACCTCGTTTCAAGTCACCTACCGCGTCAGCTTTACCTTAAAAAATGTTTGTTATACACGCGAGATATAATTACTCTTTCGTCTGGAACATTCAGCAATACGCCAATACCTACATACATATAATGTGAGTCGGCGGTTTTACAAAAGAAAAGCTTTTAACAGAATTGCAGTTGAAAAAAAAAAAAAAAAGTAGGTATATGAGAAACTCAAAAACTCATTCGAAAATCAATGACGCAGGTTTACGATGCGGAAACCATCAAACTTACCAAATGCTTTACGACTTTGACTATATCTATTCAATTTTATACATCGAGGCTTAGTTTAGTGATGATGATGATGTTTGATGTTGTTGTTGATGAGTCATTAAATTTCTTACGCGATCTAATTCTGAGCGTTTGATCAGCCAAATGGAAATACCAAGGCTCACTTTGGTCGTTCGTCGGCTTCTGTTATTGTACATTATAGTAGTATGAAGCTATCTATCGTATCTTTTTTGTTATTCAAATAAATTTTCATACTGAAATGCGATTTGCAAATCTATTCTGAAGGTCTGCAACTTAATTCCACACATCTCGTGGCTGGCTATGAGTTTCTGCTATTCCCTGGCTCGTTAGAAGCTTGTTTAGTGTTTTGAGTATGAAATGTTTGAAGACGAAAAAAAAAAACTACATTTTATAATGTTTGTACGTGCGTGCTAATGAACGCAGAGTGCCATGAACTCAATGGTTAGCTTTAGTTTGTGTTTTGCTTGTTCTTTCTGATGATGATGAAAAACTCGGCATATATTATATTTTTGCAATTGAGGTTTTCTAACTCAACTAAGCAAGCACACACATCACACAATTAATTGTGTGTGTGTTTTTTTTAATTTTAGTTTAGGTTTTTTTTTTTAACACGCAACAATGCTTTTCCAGCAAAAACAAATATGATACGTTACTCAATGACGATTAAGACCATAAGACGTTTGGTTATCATTATTTATTTTTCTTAATGTTCAACTGCCAGTAGGTAATTTGGAAGGTTGAAGAACTCTTAATTGGGATTTGAGGTGTTGGTTCGTTGTTTGCTTTTGTTAAGTTGTGTACGTATTTATATTAGTCGGAAACTGAAACAAGTTTTGATCTTAAAACGAATTTTGTAAATTTGATTTTTCCTTCTTAATCAGTAAGGGTAGTATTCATTTGCTTCACTGTATCAAATTAATAAATCCTCTTTTGTCATATACTCAGTTATCGGTGCCCCAACAAAAAAAAAAAAAAAAAAAAAAAAAACACTAAAAACCAATATTCTTGTGGGTTTACATTTTATTTTTAAAATAATCTAATTTAACGACACTTTTTTTTATATCAAATTTCACATTAGATATCTAGAATGCCTTATAGCTTTTTAAGTTTTATCTAGTAATTTGTAATTGTAATGCAATATCAAAGTACCTAGTGTAAATGAAACTATTTCATTTCGAGATCGGGGTGCCGTATTCTCAAGGGTATGACACCACACTAATGGAACTAGATGTTTTCAAAATGGTTGGGGGATTGCTGTTGTTTTGTTTATTTTTCTATTTTACTCTAATTACAACTTGATATTTGTGAGAAATGAAATTGTGTTTTTTATTTTGTTGTTGTGGGGTAGATGTGAAGTGAAAAGTTGACGCTTTTCTTTTTAAATTCTTAAATTTAAGTTTGCTATTCAGGTCTCTCGTGTTCCTAGTGGTGTGGTAGAAGCTTATAAACTCTCAGAAATACGTATTCCAGAATTTTTCTTTAAAAATAGCTGTAAGGCGTCGATTAATTACGTCACCAGCAAAGAAAACGGTATGGTGGCGTTTTCATTTCTATTTGCGTATCGTGGCTTGAATGCATGAATTATGTATTGGGGGTATTGCACTGCGACCTGGAGATCTATTTGTGCCCTCACTTGAATATTGATGAGCTTGCTCATCTTATAGTTCTTCCTCTAAATCTATTCCTGTTAGGAATCTTAGTATTTGGGGCACCTTCCGAAAGGATAGGTCGCTCTCTTTCACCTGGTATTGTCCCATATGGTTTTTCATTTGGTGCATGAGTGGACAACATTTTCTTAGTATGTGGTCCGGTGTTTCTTCATGCATGTTGCATGTGATACTGCTTACCATACCAAGTAAATCTAGGTGTCTTCTAAGTTTGCAGTGTCCAGTAAGGATACATGTTATTATTCTTAGGTTGTTCCTACTTAAGTTTATGCAGTTTTCGAAACGTTCCAATTGTAATTGACCAATTGTAGTTTCGCCTGCCTCAACTTGCCTCCTCTTCTTGTTTGATTTTGTTTTTGATGACATTTTCTCCTATTCTTCAAAAGAGCTCAGGCCCTGTTAAAGTGGTTGAAGGGCCTAAGGAGTGTCTTTTTATTTCCATGAACACCCACGTGACCAGGTACCCAGGGAAGTGTGACCCTGCCAAATTCATTTAGCCTACTCCCACACAATCCTAGAGCTGATGGTATATGAGCTAAGTGACATGATAGCAATGTTTTTGTTACAATAGATCTTTTTTCCACACATTTCCGTGTACTTCCGTTTGGAAGATGCTGCTGGACTGTCCGATCGGAATGGAAAGATTCCTGCACCAGTCCCTTCGCTTGTTCGCGATCCATCAGTGTACCACTTGATGGTATTTGCTCGGTCCCTAGCTAGCTGTCTTCAGTTTCGCTCGCCAACTTCTTGAGGTAATCTCCCACTTGTGTTTGCCACCTGAATCGTAGTATTTCTTTACTGCTTTAATTTGTTTTACTAAGTCCGGTGCGCTGTTCAGTCTGTACAGTTCATGGTTATATCTGCTACTTCAGTCACCTTGTTCAGTCGACTTGTTCTTCTAATTATTCACATAATACTGCAGAAATGATCTTGTATGCGCTGCTCAGGAGACTTTTGCCTCTGCAGTTTAGAGGGTCTTCTTTCTTGACAATAAATAGCCTGGGAAAAATTCGCATCTTTCTGGAAATTGCTACAGATCTTTATGTCATAATATCTTCATACATTTGTATCTCAGTTGAGTTGAACGGGAAATAGGATATCGTGTTTAAATTTTACACGCAAATTATTTTAGGCTAAAAAGCCATGCATAACAACACTGCTAGCCATCCATAACACTGAAAATATAAAATTATTTTTGAATTTGTTTCCCGATCCATCAAATACCTTTATCTTTTAATAATTGGGTACAGAATTCACTGACCTTAGACTCGTTTCAAATCTTTTTCTCAGTTTTCATCAAGCCAGACTCTTTCAATCAAATTAGATAAATTAGGGCCAGCCGTTTGTTGTTCGTAAACTAGATTCAACCCAATTATTCGTGAAAACTTTAAGTCACGGAAGTGACCTTACCACAAAAATAATTTGACGAAAAATTAACTTCCATCTCCGAACTCAAAAAGTCCATTACACAAACTATACGATTTGTTACAAAAAGTGATCAACAAATCTATTTATCTACATCTACTAATAACGATGAAGCATTATAAAACTAAATTTTTATAATGGAGGGAGTCTAAATCGTGCTTCACAGTGCCATTCACTTCATTAAACTCTTGATTGTGCTAACTACTCACACTCGGGGAAACTTGCAAGCTATTAAAATCAAACGGAGCCCACGAAGTAAAGAAAATTACACCTTTTGATTCTAAAGGGTGTCTCTTTTAGTTTAAGTTTGTCTAATGGAAATATGATTCTGAAGAAAGTCTTGAATGGAAATGGAAAGGTTAGATTGAAACTTACAACTTTATTTACACTTTATATTTTCTATTTAGAACAATATAAACTACTTAAGGCATATCCGTCTTTTAAACGATTCTGTTGTGGGTTTACACGCTGCGATATTTAGACAATGACGCTTACAACATTGTGTATTCGTGTTTTTCATTTTTGATTCAATTGTTCAATTATTTCTTATCACAAGGGAAATAGTTGTATATCAGCGTGAAAAACGTTGACATTATTTGTCAATTAAATTGTTTTATTTTGAAATAGTTATGTTGTCACTGTCACGCTAACAATTTCGAAGTTGTCAAAGTTTTGAATTCTTCGTGTAAAGTACTGATTGTCTGCAAATTTGAAGCTTTGACTTTAAGTTCTCTGATTTGTTGACCAAATGACAAACGACATTTGTACCTATTGCTAAAAAACACCCTCAATAGATATACATACATACAGAAAAATAAATATGAAAAGAATTACGATAGAGATCAACCTAAATGCTGGACTGCTGGCTTGACCGGTTACACACCATCAGAGAAGTCACCTTTCCACATCAATTTACTTCTTTGTCCAATTTCTTTGAAAAATCAGCAACAACACCACAACCTACGTTGAGTTTTTCTTTTTTTCTACATCCATCTGTCTGTCTGTCCGCCTGCATTGGTCGCCAATAGTTGCAGTTGGTAGTTTGTATCCATTGCCCAACTATAGATAGAGAGTTAGAGAGTTGTTGAGAGCACCGAACTGGAACTTATTGAGGTCTTAAGGCTTATATTGATGTCGTTAGTGGAATAAATTGCTACACTGCAATTTCATGTCATTTTTGTAGGTAGACAAAACAAAATATAAATTTCAATTTTTCGAAAAATGGAAATTTTGCGTTGGCGTTTTTGTGTCTGTTGACGTTGGTGTTGGATGAATGTATTCGAAAAGGAAATTCAACCACCCAGAGCGATATGTAAAGAGAGAGTGCGTTAAATTATTTCAATTCAATTGTGTGAAGAAGTCATGGGAAATATATATGTTGGAGGGATTTCACTTGTTCTTGATATTTTTTCACTTACGTCTACAACTCACCTCCTGTGAAATGGAAGTAACAAATAAGTTGCACAGTTTTTTTCGAACTTTATTTGTCTGTTTTTTTTTTTATTCAGGTAGGTATTCGTTCTCTGTGAAGTATAAATGAATATGTTCCACAATCTTTTCCACATAGGACAACTGTGAATCAGTGGGAAAAAGCATATATTTTATTTACTGATTTATCTGTTTTTTGAAAAAAAAAATTAAATTAAAGGATTACAATTGTAAAATTTTATGACTTTGACAAATAACATGTTAAAGTGAAATTCCCCTGAATTGCCCAGACATGAGGAAGCAGGCACGTATGTAAGTACCTTCTTTTCAGCAAAAACAAAAAATACCGGAAGATGCAAAAAAAAAGAAATAATAATAAAATAAATCCACAACTCATTGTGTGCTGCTGTGCTCTGTATACTCTGTGCTGTTGTGTTGCTAAAGCTTGTTCAATTTAAGTGTTATGAATGTGCTCCTCTATTTTGTTTCCGCAATCGCAAGTCAGCAGTTCGTATTATTTTTTTTTGCAAACGCACGCGAAAAATATTCACTTATAATAAAAAATAAATGTTTAGATTCAAATCGCACGCAAATCAATTAAGTTTTTTGGCACATTAACTTCCTTCTTCCTGCGAAGTTTGATAATTTTGACTTCTTAAGTAGTCCTATACAGTACTCGACGACGGCGGTGGCGAGGTGGCAGATTGAGGAGCTTAATTGTTTATGTTTGAGATTTCATGCTGCCTTTTTATAGATTGGCATGAATATGAAAAAAAACTTGAACCACCAATGCAGTAGTGTGAATAATTAAGGAATGGACTCCAATCGATTTCCTGATGGATGGAACGAAAAAAAAGTAAACATGACATTTTAATATTATGCGCTCATAGGTCGTCGAGAATAATTAGGTTTCAAAGAAAATAATTTGTCTCTAGGGGGAACTTGGAAAAAGGGTATAGGTAAGTCAGACTTTCTTTTAAAGAATGTTATGCACATGTCTATTCAGCTCGTCGGAAGTTTATTTTATTAAAAAAAAAACGTTAAAGCGACTTGTGGGCTAAAGGTTAGAAAATTTCTTCTTCAATAACAAAGGTTAAAGAAAGAAAAGAGCTTTGTATTGGATTGAAGAAATAGAGTTGTAAAATATTCATCTTATAAAATGGGTAAATGGTCTAGCTAGGTGTTTGCTTGTGGGAAAAATAGAAATCGTACAATATCTCAAGTTAAGTCAATATTTGTATTTTTTTTTAATATTTGGTTATTGTTTATATATTTTCCAATTATCAATTGAAAACTGACAACGTCTATATTTAGTTAGAAAAAATTGTCCAAGTGGTTTAAAATTTGACTTGAACAAGAAATTCTACCAATGACTAAGCTTGTACAAAAAAATAAGTTTTCGGTAAATCATGCATGTGTGGATTGTGCATCCAAATATTCTTTTGAAAAACAGTAACGTGATCACGCGTCTTGAGATTATACAGGTATCTTACAGTGTTGTTATAAGTCATTTCTAATTAACGGTTAGTTTCAGCACTATGATAACAAAAAATCTCGCAACCATAATTTATTATAGGAATAATTAGTGTTTTTACCAGCAAACCAAGAGGTGTAGAGTGTTAATTTATATTTTGCCGATAATTTGTTGAATTTGGTCATCCCATTTTATAAACTCAGATTTTTGACTCTTTTTAACATAGTTGATCTCACTATTCCCAAGAAGAATTGGAGGGAAACAGCTCGTTTTTGTAGATAGCAAGGTAGCTTGATTTAGAAGGATTCATTTTGAGATCATTTTCTACAGACCACTTGTTTATATTGCATATTCCATCTTCGATCCGCCCCAGGTTGCAACTTAAGTATAACTGGTAGACGTCAGCATATACATGTATAGTAGAATTATTTGTGCAAAGAGGAAGATCATTGATGAAAAGTGTAGATAAAAGGGGGCCCAAAATTGATCCCTATGGAACACCTCTTTGTATAGGCAAGTACTTCAAAGTCTTGTTATTTATGAAATGTTGAAGGATTTAGCGAATTTCCGTTATCGCGGTATTATAGCTCGCAAGCTTCCACATTCCTCTTCCTCTTACACCCCGACTCCACAGGAGATAAATTCTCTCAGGATGCTCATCATGATATGAAATCTCCAATGGAGACGCGATATTTCCTCTTATGATGTGATGTCAGCGATCTCTGTCAGCGGTTTTGTCTTGATATAGATGTCTGATATGAAATTTGACAGATGGTTTTTTTTCGTACTTTTGTCTCATTATTTCGTGTCTTCTCATTTGGTTGGTTCTTCTCAAGTACTCCGTCGGCAAATATTTTTTTTTTTTATTTTGTAAGTAAATACATTAATGTGTCATGTTATTCATTTGTTCGTGCGTTAAGTTATGTTTGGTGTTATTTATTTATACTTTAGGTAGATGCGCATTCTTTTCTTTGCAAATATATATAATTTTTGTTAGTTTTACGTTTTGCTAATTTCTGTTGTCCGCATAAAACACATCCCGTGCAGTAGGGATAGAAATGAAAAATCATGACATAATTTGCCCAGCGAAGCAATAAGAAAATGTAGAGATAGAGATATCAGACATTGAGTTGGAGAGACAGATATCTTGTGGAGTCGGGGTGTTAAAAGAGCTAAACACTATCAGCCGTATTATAGCTATCAACTATCAACTAGATACTTGATAAATATCGCACAAAGAATTTACGTTTTCGTGGCCGACAAAAAACAAATAAATATTTCAATCCCGAAGCGTCGAACAAAATAAATAAAACTCATTCACAATGAACTTTTTGATAAGTAGATATTCACAATCGGTCTAAAATTACTAGTTGATACACATATTACCAAATTATCAACTAATTGATAGAAATTATCGACTATCAAATTGATACTCATAATAGGCCTGTATCCTGTATGCTTAAATGGCATTCTACAGGAGTACATTCTCTGACCGAACTTATTTTCTTTTTGTTTATTTTAAAGTCTTCTGTAGTGTACCTTTCACTTAATGAGAGAAAACAAAAATGAAGCGACAGCTTTCTTAAAAAAAATCTCATTACATTTTATGAATTTTATAAATTTAAGTAACAAAATAAAATCTCACTTTTTTTGTGTTAAAGGAACTTGTTTTGTCCATATAGAAAAAAATATCCTCGTGAAACTTAAAAATACCATAAATATTGCACTACGCTGTGCATGTGCTGGAGAATTTTCTTGTAATTACATTTTACCAGATGGCAAAAACAAAAAAAAGCAGTCATACAACGTACAAAGTATCGAGAGTTTTTGATTATTTGTAATTGCGATATATAGGTTATGTTGTAAGGGTTATTTAGAGATTCGTAAAATAAATTGCACCAAAAGGGTTTGACTTCATGAATTCTCTAAATGCTTCACAACTATGCAGTGACTGAGTAAATAGTGTATACATTTGTTTAGTATAAGAAGCTAAAAGCCGAAATCGGAGACAAATTACAGTGAACTGTCGTGGTTAATGATGATGATCTCGGCAATCGTGTGTTTTGTTACATTTCGTGATTCTTCTGAATAAGTTTTCAAATTAGAAAGAAAAATAATTCTTTTGATTTTGAAAAACGTTTTACTTTTTATTTTTTGAATCGGCAACTCTGCACAAATTCTATCATAAGAGCAGGTACATGCGACCCAGTAATGTACTTCATTATTTTTCATTTAATTTTTTTTTTTTGTAATTTTTACTGTGTGCTCATTTAAGTCGCGTTGACGTACAAAATCGTACGTAAAATGCCTTTTTCCAATCGCTTCGACTTGGTGGACACCAAATCGAGAAAACCCACGCAATTAATTATTTTGGACGTCTGAGCCAATGGATGCCGACGCCAACGGCTGCGACGACTGTGGCGCTATCAAGCCTGTTGTAAATGAAACGAGTTGTTGATTTTACTACTTGTTGCCTGTGGTTTCTGTAGAGCAAAAAAAAAAAATAAATAAAAATAAAAAACTACCATCATGATTTGAAATGCAATTGAATTAATTTATGATTAAAAAAAGCATTGTAATGGAATTGGGAAATGTTTATTTAAAAAAAAAAAAAAAACAAAAAAAAAAACAGTGGGTGAGTTGAAAGATATTAATGGGAGATCGAGTTCGTTTCTACAAACTTGCCTGTTGGTTATTAATCGTTTGTTATAATTTTAGAAGGTGTGACAATGCGCAAGAGATTTTAGATATGCCAGGGAATGAAATATCTGTTGCTTTAAAAAACAAGTCATGTTCAATTTTATTGCAATAATAAAGTTTAAATGAAAGCAACTTCGAAATAATGGAGATAATTGAAGTCGTCGATGAAGGGGACAAACAAGTATGTAGTTTTTAAGAAAAGGTTTAAACAAGAAGCCAGCTACAACGAGATTTGTGAGTGGTAAACTGGTAGAAAATTTTTAATTGGTTAGGAAATACTCAATTGTTTGTTAAGTGGATTTTGCTTTAAAGTTTTCATCGACAAAAAAAATATGAATGATAGTGACTCCGAATCTTTCAGTTGCAAAAGGTGAAAAAAAAAGCAGAATAGTGACTCAGGTTTATAGACTTCTATTATTTTGTTTCAATATTTTCATAACTCTCTGCACTTATTTCAATCCTTCTGACGAAAAGCGAAAAAGAATTACGAATCAAAGAATTCTTATTTAAAAAAAAAAGAACTCAGCAGGTTGTTAAAATGTTTATCCGAAAATATGCAGACTTGGTCTACAAATATCGTTCTCCGAATATTTCGGAGTTTAAAACATCTTGAAAATATAATGTTTACAAAACATTTCGTGAAAATGATTTTTCAGTATGTCTTTCCATTTTTTTATTAAATATCTCTTACAAAATTGTTGAAATTGGGACTCCGAATTTAGGTATTTTAAAACTGACTCAAGACAAATATCTGACTGACTCTTTAAAAAATGGTATAGAGTAGTTTTGTTTGGAATTAAATTTGAAAATAACACAGTAGATCTTTATACAAATTTTGAACATGAACATGGTTTTAGGAAATGTTAAAAAATGCGAGTCGGAATAAATTTTTAAATGAATGGTTAAGTTTTTGTTAAGTTGGTCTAAATACTCGTAAGTAAAGCTGTTTCGAATTTGTTTATCGTTTCGTTGCAATATAATCAAGTCAACCTTCAATGCATCAAATTTTCAAATGTTTTGCAGAATAAGGAAGAAAATTTCTGACTCCGAATTTTTATTCAAAGAAAAAAGATTTAAAAGGAGGTTTTGTGATTTAATAGAAAAGAGTTTCATATGTAAAAATGTGTTCCTTGAAACAAATTGTATGGAACATTTTCATGGTAAAACCGATAAAAATTGATTCCGATTTTTCGGATTAAAAATGAATAACCTTTCTCGGTGCTAACACTTCTGTATACATTTTTTTAAAAACAGATCAGATTTCTTCGGTCATTTTTATTGATTGATGTTTTGTCCGTCAAAAGATAAAAAAATTAGACTTTTTTTATATTAATTATGTTTTATATTAAAATTATGTAAAGAACAAAAATTTCTTTTTCAATAGACCAAATAATGAAAAATGTGAAAATTAATCTCAATTTAAAAATTTTGTCTATGAAAAAATTAACCAGATTTTTTTTTCTTAAACGTTTTAATTTTATTAGTATTTTGCCCAGCAACAGATTATCGATGACATTTTAGCAGGTGTATTCTTGCACTCATTTGTCAAACAAATCTTGTGAGTTTGGGTTTTTTCCCCAACTCGCCTTTTTAAAATCGTCGTTATTTGCCGAAAATGTTTTGGACCGTTGTCCTGCTGAAACAACCAACGCAAGGGCATGGGCATAGAAGCATGACTGATTCCAAAATATCCCTATATTGGAAACGGTCCATTTTTCCCGGTAATTTGTCTGTGCCTGCATCAGAGACTGTAGAGATCGCTTTGAGTGCCAAACTGTTCCCTCGCCATCGGATTAAAACAAGTTGAATTTGCTTTCATCACTGAATGGACCTGGTTTTTGACCAATTGACATAATTTTTCGTAAATTATAGATGTTTACAGTCCGAAATAAATATCAATCCGACACACAGTTTATAGCTTACCTTTTCTCTGATGATTCACAGTAATATGTGGCTTTTTGCTGGTCGAAACAAAATGCGTAAAGACAAAAGTCTCTTAATAGCTTTCTAACGATACTCGGTGCTATGGGAAGATTAAGCTCGTTGCAAATTGTTTTCGAAACCGCAAATGGATCTTTGAGCACAAAATTCTTTATGCGCCTATCAGTTTTGGATGATGTTTTTCAAGGGCGTCCACCAAAATGTCATAAACGTTAAAATTTTTTTCCATTTTTTAAGATTTCAATCTGTCTTTAATAGCTTGAAACTATTGCAATATTTCGCTTATCGGAAAACTTATATCTTTCTATTTATCCGATAGAATGCAAACAGTTGAAATAGGTAACAAATTATCCAATTTTCTCCCTACCACTAGTGGAGTTCCACAAGAAGTCGTTTTTGGGCCATTACTTTTTTCGCTTTACATCAATGATATTTCCTTCAGCATTGATAACTGCTCGTTACATATGTATGCTAACGATGTACAAATGTACTTCGGTTGCGGTCTTGATCTCATTGAAGTTGGTGTTTGCTGCGTGAATGAGAACCTCGAAAATCTAACACTTTGGGCTTTGCCCTTAAACCCATCAAAACCTAAGCGCTTGGTTATATCTAAAAAATTTAGATTAAACCTATTTCCCTCAAGTAACTTTAAATAATACAACTCGAAATCTCGGAATAACCTTTGCGCGCAATCTAACAAAGGGAACGTTATGCATGCTCTGGGTCTCCCAGTCATACACGACGAATAAACATATTTTGGTAACTGCAAATTTAAATAGAACTGTGGAAAGTGACCAAGAGTAAAACTCTGAATTGTTCATTTTTTTCCGTAAATAACGTTAGGACTTCAAATTTGAATTCTGATTGTTCGTCTTAAAATTAAATTTAAAATACAATAACTGAGAGTTTTTGCCTAAAAATGACACAACTTGAACTCGAATTTATGGAACCAAAATGATTAATTGTTTTTTTTTAAGCACGTTTCGTTTTTTTTCAACATTGTTCATGTTAAAAATTTAATTGCTAAAAATGTTTTACAAAAGCGGATTAGTCGGTGATTTGCAGATGATATAAGTTTGAGTTTAAATACATTTAAAAATAGAATGGCAGAGTCCAATTTACGAGTATTATCATTATCTTGAGTAGGTACTTTAAACGAATAGATACGAATACAAAAACAAGTATAAACCTAAAATTATCTACAGATACTACAAATAATGTAAACATGGTATTAAAATTGCAACGCTAATAGTGTTCTTTTTTGTATCCAATAACATTGGTAGCAATATAGTGGGAGCACCTTTTTATCTTTATAATGAATATTCCTATAGCAATAAAAGAAAAAATAACCAAGTGCTATAGCCGTTGCTATTAACGATTTCCAATTAATTTTTTTTTATTTGTATATCTATTGTTTGCCCATAAATGTGAGATACAAAATCCAAGGACTATTGTTGTATGGTTTGTAGGTACCTACGGTGTTGTACCTCTGGCATGTTGATTGTTGTGCTATGTGATACAAGTATTTTTTTTTTATTTCTATTCTCTATTTGCTTCGTCGTATTCACCTAAAGGGGCACTATAGGCCATGCACCTTTCTATACGCTTTCTGTTTGAGAGGAGGGCATTCCATTTTGTCCCAATCTCAACTAACAACAACAACTACTCCTAAGACTAGGTACTGTACCTCTGCTCAACAATAATTGCATTCGACTGAAAGTAGGGGAGAATGGGTCTGAATGTTCTCTAGATTTCATGGGATATTCTCAAATCATCTAAATCTGGCTTGAGTGTAAAACAAGCTTTGCATCAATCAAATCAATGGGTCATCATATACTAGAGCAATTTTTACCCAGATAAAACTTCAGAGTAACTTTTGTTTCAATCACAAACTTGACTAATAGGCTAGTTGAAGATTGTGTATATATGATTTTGTTGCCAATCCAATAGTTGACAAATATAGTAACAATCGTTTTGTTTCCTAGTTACAAAGAACTTGTATGTGTATAAGTATTTCCACTTTATTATACTACTCATTTTATTCCTCCTACAAACTACGTTTTCAACTCTCTAAATTGCTCTAGCGTATGAGGTCAAGTATCATTTCTCACTTTTCGAAGTTATGCTTTTATTTTTTCAATAATTCTTTCATTTAAAGAATTTTTTTTTAAAAAAATGTAGCAAAAAAATATCTTCTGTCCAATTTCAGTCCACTCTCCCCTATGTTAATACTCATATGATTGTATAAAGAGAACATTTATCTGCAACTACATAAAATTGTATCTTTCTATCTTCAATGTATATCTGCATAATTTCAAATGAAGTGCATTATTTATTTTTAAGCTCTTTTAAGTTGTTGTTGTTTTTTTGTATGTTCATTATTTTTTGCACGATGTCGCCACTCTATACACTTTGTGATTTTCTTATTTTACTCGTATCTTGCGTTCTATGTGTACGATGTGTAGTGTGTGTCCCATCAGCCTTCATTGTTTGTCATTAGTTCAGTGCACTATGCTAACACTTATAAAAAGAGAGATACATACATATATATATGTAGAGACACATAAGATATTATTGCCGGATGCATAGTTCTAAAGAACAAAACAAAATCTAAAAGAAGAATGCACACCGTACCGGTTAAGGGGAGGCAGGCTTGAATGAAGGGAATTTTATTGTTTCCCAAAGATAATAATGAAAAAAAAAAAAAAAAACGAATATAATATAAAATGTTTTATTTTTATATATATTTTTTTATATCATCAAAACGTTGATGACAGAGTATAAAAATAAAAATACAATTAAAATATATTAACAGTGCTAAGGGCTGAGATAGATGAGGGTAACATAGGTAGAATGAAAAGATTTATTAGAGCAGAAGATTAAAGTAACTAAATATGTGTTGTCCCTGATGGGAAAATGTATAGTTATTTAAAGACTCCGAGTAATTTATCCTAACAAAGTTCAGTCAAAAATAGAATTTAAGTTGATAAATATTTGAAACAGTCTTTGTGGGTCTAGTATTGTATAGTTCCTTGGTGGTTTAATCACACTCAAAACGATTTTTTTAAAAAGCAGTTTTTCATGTATATCTAACACCTTGAACAAAACTGAAAAACTTGCAAAACTCTTATCTTTTTGGGCAATAATACCACATAGTTTGACTAAATTATTCCAACCGATATACCCGAAATCCGATCTGAAAACTTCATCCCGACTACGCATTCGTCACATCGAATTCACCAATCAACACCTGCCCAAAAAAGAACTTACCCCAACTGCCTCCATAATCATGAATCACTTGCTTAGTTCATGTTTCCTATCAGGATAATCACTTCAAAAGAACAACAATTACATCAATCTTTTGGATCTTCTCAAACAAACAAAGAAAGGCAATATTTTAAAATTTAAAAAAAACATTCAATAACCTTAAAATTTCTATATAACACACTTTTAAAACTAGAGCCGAAAGCCCTCGATGCTGTTTGATTTTAGCCTTGATTTACAATTATTGCATATTGAATAAATAAAAAAAAAATAATTGAATCCTGAAGTCCACATAGGATTCAAATATTAAAAGTTCGACTAAAGACAAAATATGTGTATTCGAGTGTTGTGGGCAAGGATGGAGTGGACCTTCAATTTTCTACCCAGTCCGAATGACTAATTATATAAGCACTTTTATCTTCCAAGATAATATTGGTAGAGGATTTTGCACTTTCTCACAACAGGCAGAACCACTAAAAAAGACATTTTTTTTTTAGCGGACCTGACATCAATAGCCGGACGCGACGGTCCATTGTACTGTCCAATAGGGACTTTCCATTTTAGCTCCATTCCTGTCGACAACACGTACTCAGAAATAGTTGACAGTTGTAACTTATTATGCTGTGGATCTCCAGAGGTATTGCGCCACCAAATGTGTTGAATTAAAGATCTTGAAAAGCTCGTTATCACAATTCCAAGCTTCAAACTTTTTTTTGGCTTAATAGTAAGCGGCAGTTATTCAAGGGGTCAATTCTCTGTATCTTTTATTTTATGTATACAAAAGCCTTTAATGGAAAAAGAAGTGGAAAAGACATAAGAAACGTCCCCTACTTGATCTGTTTATAACATTTCACATTCTTAGCTCTTTTGAAATAGAATCACCCAAATAATCCAACAGTTCCATTTATTTTAAGACCCAAATGTCAACTTCGGTAGACCGAATTTCGCACAACAATATTTTTATCTCCGAAGAGGACAAACAATTTATTTCTATGATTTTGCTCATGGCTTAACCCAGGAACTATCAAGACATTTTTAGAAGCTCCATCCTAAGACTGGGTGGTAGAATTTACTTAAAAACCAATTTCCCCAAAAAAAATTAAATGAAATAAATCATGGAATTTGCCCCACAAATTTGCAATTTTTTACGAAAAATTTTCCTAAGAGATGGCATCAGCATGTTTTCCATCACGACCATCAGAAATTAACAATTTTCCCACTCCGTCCGCAGCCATGCAATCCTAGATCATAACGCTTCCTGCTCCGTGTTTGAATGTTAGTACTATGCATTCTAGATTGTAATCTTCACCATCTTTTCGCCTCTCAAAGGTTACACCAGAATTACCTAACAACTGTACTCTATAAGAATAAGTAACCTGACGACTTTAAACAACTTTTAATGTTTACAAATGTTTACAAGTTTGATTCATCTGACCTCAAGACGTTAGGCCAATCCTCTTCGGTAACCTGTTGGTATGTTTTTACTAATTCTAGTCGAAACCTTTTGTTTTGTCTGAGTGCCATGGCTTTTTCCTTGCCTTGCAACCTTTAAGCAAATCTTCTACGAGTATTCTTACAACGGTTGTTGTGGAGGTTTTTGTTCCTAAGTGTTACGTAAAGTCAGCAGCCAGTTAAATCCACGTTTTCTTACCATTTTCTAAGAAAGTTCGTATTATAAACCGATGTTCCTTATGCGTAGTTTATTTTTGTCTGCAGGTTCCTTTTTCGGTTTTGATGTTTTCCAGTCTATATTTGTACTGCACATCGCGAAATCATTTCAATTTTTCACTATTTCACTTTTTGTCGGAATCAAATAAATGTTCAGCCTTATTTTGAGATTCGAACGAATAGCTAATTCGATAGAATAGATACTTTCATTCGAATGAACTATGCATATTTTGACATTCGAACGAAAAATGTTCATTGTCGAATGATTGCATAAAATGAACCTCAATTAAATTCATTTTCGAAATCAGCTGTTTGAAATTTACTGACATTTCTATCTGATTTAGTATGACCAAGCTGTTTTTTTTTTGATAATTTTTATTTCAAAAAAAAATATGGTCTAAAAATAAAACTTTATTATTTAAGAAAAATAAAGTAAAGATAAGTGATGCTAACGGTCCGGTAAAGTTTGAATTTGAATACATCAATAAAAACTGACATTTTCAAATTTTGGAGCATTTAGAAAACAGTATGGTAAGTTTATTGATATCAAAAAGATGTTAAATAAGGGTAAAACTTCCCTGAATAAAAAAATGCTTGATTTATGTTTTAATTTTCATGTAAACTAATTTTGTTTTCCAAATTGATAAACAAAAAAAGAAGGCAACTTCAAAGCCACTTAATTTACACAAATCTGGTCACACTTGAGTTTTGAACTACCATTTGTAAATTGTTTTATGAAAATAATTGATAAATTGAAGCCAGACGTTAAAAAATCAAAATGGCATTTGTTTTATGTATGAAAAGAGAAAACGGTGAGGAGCAGTTGTATAGGAGAAGGATAATGGATGCATCACATCCATTTTATGCATCCAATACTACTAACATTATACTAAACTTACATATTTTATGAATCTATTCGCCAGAAAAAATTGAACGAGAATGAAATGACATTTCTTTCGAACGATTCGAAAGTCAAAATTTGCTTAGTTTTCGAAAGATAAATGAACTTTCCATTGATAAGGTGAACTTTCGAATCGTTCGAATCTCAAAATACAAATTATTCGAATTCGACATACTTTCTAATGAAACCGAATGTCAAAATAAGGCTGGTTGAATTTCAATGCGTTTTCACATATTGATCTCACTTTTGTGGCATATTCGATAGGCTTTACAATCGGTAATAAAAAAAAATAACTTATACCTTCATAATACACCTCTTTACTCTTGGAGTAACAATCAATTACTGATTATGAGCTGTAAAATTATATAACATCAATAATTTTTTTCATAATTGGATATAGCGGGGAACCCCAACAAATTATTGACTCTTGCAAACCTAATTAGTAACTTCCAAATCCAGTACAAGAAAAAAAAAAGTTAAAACAAGTGTTTAAGAGAATAGAGCGAAAAATTAAGGCGGCCTTATACTTTTGGCCAAGGCTATATTTATCTCCTCTAAAACATTTCCACTTTAAATACTCCATTCCTTGAAAATGCTCATCTAGTAATTGTTAAAAAGAATTTAGAACGTAATGTCGAATATAGAGGTTGTTTGTTTAACTGCACCACACGCATAAGTAATCCTTAACTTAGCTCTTGTTTCCCTCCCATCATTTTAATTTCACCAAAAATTCAAATCCAGTTTCACCTTTTAAATCAATTTTCATTTGCTAAAGGATTTGCGGTCACATAGTAAAACAAAATTCCAATTTGACCCCGAGTCCTATCCCTTAATCAAGTTGTTTTCATGTTCTTAACTCCTTTGTTGTATGTACGAATTATTATTTTAACGAACTTATAGAATAACAGTCTATAAGTTGGTCTCGCATTAAATTAGTTTTCTTTATTGGTTGAATGATGTATATATGTATAAGGTACCTAACAAAAATATTTCAAAAACAATTTAACAACAACATAACACAAGTAGCATAAAATTAAAAATGATATTAATTTAAATCTTTGTTTCCAAGACTCATAAATTTATTTCTCTTTTTTTTATATTTTCAGGTAAGTCAAGAAGAAAAATTAATTAACCAATATAAACTTTAGGTAGTTTTATTGTAAGTATTCATGTATAAAATAAGAAGTGATAACTTTTTGAAATATCAGCTTTGGCAAAATGACTTAAGTCGTATTATAATCCTTTCCTAAAAAATATGCGGCTCTTATTTGTTAAAGCTTCAAGTATCCCAATTCGACCATTTTTTTTTGTGGCGCCAAGACAATTTTGTTCATGAAATGATTTTCAATGTTTCTGAATTTACTGTTAATCGGTTCGATTTCAAAAAACTTTCAAAACCCAAACTCGCCAGAATCTAGATAGTTTAGGATATCTCCAATGAAAAAATTTTATAAAAATCTAAATTCATATTTGAAGAATTTAGATTTTTATAAAATGTGAAAACAAAAATGCAAACACACATATACATACATATATACACGTATTTGCTCCAGGAACGAGTGAAATTAATCTTACAATCGGATTGCGGGTTGATTTCAGCACATCTTGTTCCATAAAAATGGCATACACTTACGAAGCTCTTAGTTTCCATTTAAATAAAAAAAAATCTTTCATCCAAGACCGATGGCACTCATAAAACAAAATACAAAAGAAAAAACAACCAAAACTAGCAAACCTTCATGGAACGACTTCAGTTCCATGACACTTAAAATTGTTTACATTGTTTTCAAAAACAGCAAACAATAAAAATTAAAAGTAAATTCCAAATGCCATAGCTTGAAGGTGGTACACTGAAAAAAAAACTAAATAACTCTTAATCTTTTTGGATGTTAGTACAGTTTATTTACTTAAAAGGGCGGTAGCAAGGTAGCATTCTTTTTTAAACAGGTCAACACCTCTTAATATGTGTATAATGACATAATAGCTGCCTGGTATTCAATATACTCGTATATTCGTACACTTTAGATGTGGAGTTGCAACTTCTCATAACCATTGAATTCAGGAATTGAACTCCTGTGTAGAATTTAATGCTAAACCTACCAATCGAGCCGAATGTTACACGCCATGATTTACTTACTACTTACTTAGGTGGCGCTACATTCCGGATTGGACCAGGGCCTCAAGGAACAAACTTCTCCAGCTAGCTGTCTCCAGTTTCACACGTCAAGTTGATTGATGTACTTTCTCACCACTTGAGTCGCGGTCTTCCTCTACTTTGAATTCCCACTGGGTTGGATTAGAATAGTTTCTGGCCGGAGCATTCGGGTCCATTCGTTCTACATGACCTAGCTATCTCAGTCGTTGGACTTTGATTTGTTTGATTAGGTCAGTTTCGCTATATAGCCCGTACAGTTCATGGCTATATCTGCTCCTTCACTCCAATGGCTCTAATCCACTTTCGACAAAGTCCATGCCTCTGCCCCATTGACAAGCACCGGGATGATGAGAATGAATTACAGTGCAAAATTTAGATAAACGACACTCGTGACGCATGTTTTACCAGCTATGGTTTCGTCCGAAAATTCTAAAATGGTACCCTTTTTCTCTCTAAAAAACCTCGCTTCTTTTATAATCAATTTTTAAAGAGAATATGAAGTTCCATTCCCCATTAAAACAATTCCATCGTAATACATTCTTCATCAAAATATTTGTCTGCATATGCTTCAGTCAAACCGCTAACGGACCTTGTTAGTTTTTAGTAACTATTAAACTGTTACTACTGCAGAATTGAGTCTCCTGTAAATCTCACGCGAAAATAAATTAGAGACCATATGACGGCTTATAAAGAGCCTAAACCTAGTGACTTACAACTCTCAACCATTTATGTGTGCGTGTTTGAAGAAATTGAGAGACCTACAATTTTCTGCCGATTCCCAACGGCTGACTAATGAACAGCTCTTTTCATGACAAGAGATATTCTTAGAGGAGAAGAGGTAGTACACTCCTGAGAAAAAAAAACTTTGCAGCGTCTGAGAAACGAACCCAAGACCCTCTGCATGATTGTCCAACACACTGGCCATTATGTCAATTGGAACTTCGCCAAAACTTATTAAGATTACTTTAACCCAATCTCAATTCGAACCTTCTTCACCAAATTATCTTGGAAGTTCTACTAAATCCACAGAAAATCAATTTTCATCGCTGCTCCTCTAAATTCAAATATTGGATTTGTTTAATTTTAACTGATCAATATTTGAATTAAAGAAATAGGGTCAGGAATACAAACTCCATAAATCATCTCTCTAAATAAACAGATACCCTTTAAATTCCAAATCCTGTCCCAAAAATAAATCCATATTAATGTTCAGAATAACACTGTTGTCTTTTTTCTGGACGATCCAACGCTACGATCGGCCATGCATCCTTCATAGTGCAAGTAACAGACATTAGAATGGAATATTAATCATCGGAAACTAGAAGAAATATAAGAACCAAAATACAAAAATTAGAAGAAAGAAACAGAAGAAAGAAAATACAAAAATAAGAAAAAATAGAAGAAAGAAAATACAGAAATAAGAAGAAATAGAAGAAGAAGAACACAAATAGAAGAAGACTCATTCCAATTCCGGTATAAAAGGTTTTGTCTTTTATTTCAATATGAACTTTTACTTAAATTGTTTTGTTTTTTTCAGTGTATAGTTACCATGGAACTCATTTCGTAGATATATCGAATTTACAATCCATGCAAAGCCTCAAAGCCTTCCCTTTTTCTTCGGCCCAGTGGAGCGTATGCATATGAGGTACGAAAGTACAAAAAGTACCTTGGTTATACGAGTATTATGAATGCATATTACATATACATACATATACATATAGAAAAAATCACTACACAAGATTTTGCATCTATCCTATTATTGTATTCAACTAGCAATCTATCGATATATCGATTGTTATCGCTTCCAAACACAATGTGTTGACGGGAGGTAGGTTATTGTTTGATGAAGCAATTCATCGTTTTAAAACAAAAGAGATATTCATCTCTTTGCCGCAAACTACTACGAAAAACTATACCTACAATGGGGAATAAAAATTCTTTGTTGAATTGATTTGGGTTAAAGATACTTTTTTCAAAAACAAAAAGAAAATATCTCCATATCGTGTTGACGCGTGGAAATGAGATTAAAAGTTCAAGACCTATTTTAAAGTTTTTAAATGAAATGAACTTCTGGAGGTTCCGTACATATTTGCATACGAACAGAAATAGACTGATAGTATATTGAATGGTGGAGGGTGGTTGTTTCGTCTTAAACCGGACATAACGACTTAAAAAAAGCGAATAATTCTGCATTTATTTATGGCATTTATTATCAAAAATGACTAAAAATTCGTATACAATGCCAGAAGGTATGACGATTTGTCAGTCCGGCTAAAGGATTTTCGTGGTTTTGTTCTTGACAGCCATTTTGATTTGATGTCATTATTTGTATGTGTTAAAGATTTGATAACCATAATGCTGAATTTTAATGAATGCCTTTCATTATTATTTTGCTAGATGTCTGAATTTGACCGAATTCCCATAGAAAAATATAATTTACAAGCTATAACGTCCTCAAACTGATAAACCCAATTGTCGTGCCTGGGCGAAACTCATTTTTGCCGCAAAAATCTTTCAATTGATTTATTCAATATATTCCATGAAAACGAAACCTATAATTAGTTTTTATATTTTCCTTCTTCCTCTTAATAACTTATATAAATATGTCAGCTATTTTTTATTTAGCCGCACTGCACGAATGTGGAATGCTTTATCGAACTCTATATCTCCGTCCCATTATAACATTCACACATTCAAAACCAAAGTACCAATCGGTATCTACTTTTAAATCCTCCAACTTTCTTAAAATGCTCAAACAATTTAAGGGTAGTCATAATCCCTGAATGTGTCGAAATGATATTCCTTTTTTCTTAATGTGAATTGATTTATAACAATGTTTAAGCCCTAAAGTATGTGCTTATAAGGAGATGTACATTCATATGTGCGATCAAGTCGTGTACTCTCTTTTTCCCCATTTTTGTCTTCATGATTTTTAAAATCATGACTTATTTCGTATTAAATATTTGACTATTACAATTTTCAAGATTTAAAAATTAAACTAAAATACCATATACAAAAAAAAAAACTATTTGACTGAAATCACCTTAATGGACAAATAAATACTCATTCATTGTGGTTGGTCTGATAAGAAAGAAATTGCCTACGAGACATGTTTACTTCTCTTTATCATTGCATAGTGAGAATCTATTTTTGAATTTAGCTGATAACTTATCTTGGTCTAGTTTCTGCTGGTGAAAATTGCGGTGTAGGAAGAACCTCAAAGCGATAAGGATTTTGCAAAACAAGACACCCAAAAAAACAACTATTTTGTTTATGCGTTGAATAGTCTTTGAAATTTTGTCTTATTTTGATACAAAAGACTTTTCGACGTAGCAATGTACCACTGGAGTACGAATCAGTTATTAAAAATTGCTTGCGATAAAAGGTTTTATCTATATGACTGTTTCATCGCATTCCAACTCTTAAGCTCAGTAAAGGTGAAAGGAATTGGGAAAATGAGTCTTGTTGAGAGTCTTCGACACAACTATTTTTCTTCCTGATTCTAAGATGGAGTGTGAGTCGATGTAGGAGACCTCACTTTCTCATTACACTAACTGTAGAATTTGTGGAGTCCAGAAGTAAGTATCTCTTGGCATGATGGTTAGTGCGTTGAACTGTCATGCAGCAGGTCTTGAGTTCGATTCGAATCTCAGCAAAAAAGTTTTTGAAGGTTGTGCTGCCTCTTGCGAGGAATTGACGAATCGTCTAAGTGTATCTCGTCATGAAAAGTGCCGCTCAAATTGTAGGTAACTACTATTTCTGGTAACACGCACACGGAAATGGTTTAGAGTTGTAAGTCACTAGGTCGTGGTTCTCTTCGAGTCGTTGCACCACCAAATTTTTAGAAGGACAAAAAATAAATGATTGTCAATTTTCTCTGTCACTACTCTACTTTAGCTAGATATAGACCACAATCATTTGGTAAAACATTTCTTGCCGATGTAAACGAACTTTTAGAATCGAAATTTAAAGGCTTGATATCTTTTCTCAACGCCCTGAGGCAATATTTTTACCAACTCTTAGGACTATAAGAATGTAATACATGGTACTCTGTAGTCGGGCATCTACAAGAGAGGATTGAATTCGTGACATTATCAGTCAAAAACTGCGTAGTCTATATATCTATATTGTATAAGGTTCCAAGTATGGAAAGCAATTCCAATTGATTGAGCTTCCATTTAGCTTCAGAAGATTTCCCAATCCTAACTTCCCCGGAAGAAGCATATAATGTACCAATAACCATTAAATTGATCCGAAGGAAGATCGATATCAGGTCTGTAGGCAGTCAGGAACTCCATGTTAACTGTGATAGGCAGACGGGTGCCAGTTACAGTGTCCATTGTTGCTTGACAAAGCGCCAACTGTCGTCTCATTTTTTATAAAGGACTCTTGATTCTTCATTTTAATAATAAATGAAACGCTTTTACCAAGTTTATCCATTATTTTTAGTTGATCTTATTATATTTCCTGTACTAAAATATTAATTATTATTAAGGAATTTTGCCTTTGTTACAGTTTTATATTGATCTTTTTTCTGAAAATAGCAGACACGCTTTTTTCTTTTGTTGTTTTTTGAGACTATAGTTTCTACTTATTTCTAAATTTTGGCACTGGGTTCAAAACATTTTTTGAAGATCAGATCAGTTCTGTATTTATTGAGTTCTGAACTACCAAAAAGCGGTTAGATCAAGTTTTTCATAAATGGATACCACCTCTCAAGAAACTTACAGTAGCACAAAATAGGATCTAATAAGTAAACAGAAGGTGTTACTTTTCACAGGGGGCTAATCGTTAAATAGAAAGGAATTGCTTTTGACATTTTTCAAACGATAAGAACTCCCTTCAGCTGCCTTCTATATGCTTTCAATAAGAATTTATCTACACAGAAGAAAAAACTCCAAACTACATACATATGTATGCACTTATATGTACATACATATAGTGTAACGTATTTCAACTGACAAGATTTTCATTAAACTGCCCACAGATAAGGTTATCTAATAATAATAAATCTCTTGACACTATTTTTGTTTATTTTACTGCTTAAATCAATAAAATAACAAAACAGAATAAAAAAAAATATCCCAACCCTCATAGAGCTAGGTGGTTGATGGATGCAGGTTAGTTGGAGAGGGAGAGAAGGAGGAGTGCACTCTAGAGTCACAAAGCCAGCGCCAACATTTAATTTTTTTTTACCTTGTACAATCGACTGACATCAGAGTCAGTGCATTGCACTTTGTCTATTTCAGATACTTATTCAACATTAGATGCACGTTTGCCATTTTAAAGGAGGCGGCACAGCGGTGTGGCATATACATATATATAGATAAAACATATATAAGTTGTATGTATAAGTTGAACTATGTTTTTAGTAAACGCTGATAGCTGTGCAAGTTGCAATCTCATTTCATGCACCTCGTCTCTGTCCTATGTAGTCAGGGCAGGATTTATTGATAAACTGCAATGCCAGGGGAACATCCCAAAAATAATTAAATCTTTTCGAAATTTATCGGAAATGTTTTGCCAAATGTAGTATGAGTTGATTCTGCAACATTTGTGTACTTTTACCAAACATTTTCAGATTTATTTTGTATCTTTCTGAAAATGTTCAATGTTGTTTACAAAATGATGTTGCAATGACTGCAATATTTCTGTATATTAACAGTGAAAATGTAAAATGTTTTTGAAATTGATCTTACATTTTCTAAAGATTTTCCTAAATTTTTTTGTAGTCATTTTGTAGAGTTTCTAAAATATTATTGAAATATTTGTGAAACCTTTATAAAATATTTCTTAAATGTTCTTGGAACATGAAATGTGTCTTAAATTATCATAGAAATATTTGAAACATTTTCTTTAATCTTTTGAAATCCTTTTTAATTCTTTTGTAAATATTTTTAAAATTATGTGGTTCTGAAACATGAAATGTGTGTAAATAAGAATATGTTTCTAAACCCTTCCTGAATTGATTCTTAAAAATGGTTCAACATTTTTTCAGATCTTTCTTTGTAGACCACTTCAACATGCAAAGTTTCTAATTTTTTTTTCAAATAGATATGTATGTGGCTACGTACTTTAGTCTTACTATAAGGTTTAACGTTAACCAAATCCAGCACTGTTTGAACGCCGCCGTTCGTAGATACGTTGAATGCATATACAAAAAGCCACACTATCTGCGCTCTTAGCAACAAATATCAATCTTATTTATTCGTATTTTGTGTATAGTTTTATGCAATTTTCAAACATTTTCGTTGTAGGTATATAATGTAGTTGCGGAAGAGGGGGTGCTTTGCTCGTTGCCACCGACCAACTATTCGTCCGTCGTCATTAGAGTTGCATTTGGTTAAAAGTATAGAAATGTGCAACAACATTTGTTTTCGTATCTCTATGACAAGTTTATTGACCCAACCAACTGCTTAAGCAAGTACTTACCTATCTACTAATAGTTGTAGTGGCAGCTCCACCAATGTGGCCATATTTAAAGATTTTAATTTAAATTGATTTTTTAAAAATAAAAATATGAATTTTCAAATTTATATTTCCCGTGAGAATTTTCATTTTTTTTTTTAATGTTTGAAGAAGTATCTCAATCAGAATAGAAGAATATCAGTTCTAGATGAAAATAGCTCAGTTTTTCTTCAAGAAAAATCTTATTATCAAAAACCGACTTTATAGTTCGTTGATGAAATTTTGGAAAATACTTTATCCTTCAATGTATAAATAGACCGACTAGGTTAGGTTAATGGGCTGGCAGTTGATCTTGTTATCGTCACGGATCTACAGATCCGTTGCGATACCCTAGGGATTGTGACTCCATAGAAATTTATGATGATCTTATGTTATTCAAGCCCGTTAAGGGTGTTGATTAGTTTTAGCAAGCTTTAGCCTGAAATGTCGGAGGGTACTTTAAAGTCATTGAAGAAATGTCTGTTGTTACATAATAAACTAGGTGAAGAGAAGTAGATGCTTTTTAAGGGCGTGGTCCTTTCCTTTACCTACACTTGAGAAATCTCCTTGGGAAAATTAACTTAATTCTTCTTAAGTTTTGCCAACGGGAAGGTATAATCAAATGTTTGGAGTCTTAAAAAGACTTTTATACCTTTTTTTATTTGCAAGAAAACAATGATTAGAATTAAAAGAATTCAAGTTACAGTTAAATTTCTTGCTTCTAAAAAATTTCATTAAAATCCCTCTTGTAAAGGGTTTTCCAATAAGAGGTGTTATTTTGAATAGCCAGCTATTTCGGTAGCTGTCACTTTTGAAGCTGTTATTTTTTGACATTTGACAAGTAGAAACTACGCTATTAATAAAAATGGAACGATACACGCTTCAACAACGCATTGAAATTATTAAAATTCACTATAAAAATGGTGAAAATTTGGCAGAGACAGTTCGTAAAACTAAAACATTTTTGGGCCGTCGTGAAGCACCTTGTCGGACCGCAATACAGAAATTGGTGGACAAATTCGAGCTGTTGGGACAAGTTAGTGATGTGAAGAATAAAACCCGTGCACGTCGCTCAAGAACAACTGAGAATATTGCTGTTGTAGCCCAAAGTGTTGAAGAAAACCCAGGTTTGTCCATTCCTCGTCGTTCTTTGGAAATAGGCATTCCACAAACGTCATTACACCGTATTTTGCATAAAGACTTGGGTCTTAAGGCTTATAAAGTTCAGTTAACACAAGAACTCAAGCCGGCTGATCATCAACAACGTCGTGTCTTTGCTGATTGGGTCCTTGAAATGCATGAAAATGAACCGGAATTTCATCGAAAAATCATCTTGACTGATGAGGCCCATTTCCACCGCGGAGGCTACGTCAACAAGCAAAACTGTCGCATCTGGGGCTCGGAAAACCCAAGAGTTATTGTTGAAAAGCCTCTCCATCCTCAACGCGTGACTGTTTGGTGCGGTTTATGGTCCCGCGGGGTCATTGGACCTTACTTTTTCGAAAATGAGGCTGGAGCAACAGTTACGGTCAATGGATTGCGCTATCGAGAGATGATTAATGATTTTTTATGGCCTGAATTGGATGGTATTGATCTGGACAACGTTTACTTTCAACAAGACGGCGCTACGTGCCACACAAGCAATGAAACCATCGATCTTTTACGGGAAAAGTTTCCGGACCGTGTTATCTCTCGAAGAGGTGATCACAATTGGCCACCGAGATCTTGTGATTTAACACCTTGCGACTTCTTCCTTTGGGGCCACGTGAAAGATAAGGTCTACGCCAACAGCCCAGCGTCGATTCAAGACCTCAAAGATGAAATTCGTGAGGCTATCGAGGACATAGGGCAGCCACTTTGCGATTTGGTTATGGAAAATTTCATGAAAAGGATATGGTCCTGTAAGCGTGGTCTTGGCGGCCATTTGGCTGATGTTGTTCCATTATTAACGGCATATTTTTCTCTTTATAATGAAATAAACATCCGATCATTTATCTCCAAAAATGCCATTTTTCTTTGAATATCAAAATAACACCTCTTATTGGAAAACCCTTTAGTTCTATCTCTTTAATCGTTTAAAACATTAAATTTAGATGGTCACACTGCTTTTATTATGCCTAAATGTTTTGTTCGCCTTGAGTTTTTTCTTGCTTCTCATTTTCAAAGGCTTTTGAAGTATGCATTCTATATATAGGCAAGAAAAATGAATTTTTATTTTTTTCGTTGCATTCAGAGGAACAACAAACATTTAGATGCAATAATTTTGCATAATTGCTCGGCGACTACGACAAATGTTTTTATTTTGTTGTTGTTTAAAGTTGAATCGCCTTAGGCATGATTGTTGATTGTAGTTGGTGGAAAAGTGCAATGGCCAGAAATAATGCCAAGGGGTATTAGACTGGGGGTTTTTATATTGGTACAAAAAATAAAAAAAAAAAACAAACGATAGCAACACTTGTTAAATGGGTGGTTTGTTGGGTGGCTTGATCTGCCGGAAGGTCGGTTTAAGCTCAGTTGTTTGTAGTTCACATTTAACCTTTCCAAATAGATTACTTACACGAATCTAATTATTCTTATTTATATCTTTTTTTTTTAACTTCTAACAAAAGCCTTTGAATAAGTACAGCTTTTGATTACGTATTTTTAAAACTTTGAAGGAATATTTTACAAGACTTGACGTTCAGTAAGGTATAGAGAAGTTTGAGATAAGGAACTTTTGTTAGGTTGCATGCAAACTGCACATGAAGTTTCGTGTGAAAATTTAATTTATTTGAATTTTATGAAAGAAAATGGAAATTTGTACTGGCAGGTGAAAGTTTGGAACTTACAACTCAGGATAAGCATTAAGTTTAATACTACTAAGTACATGCACATATATGTATGTTTAACATCAGATTTGTAGGGCTTTATATTTAGCATGTCGTATGAATCACGAGATTCATAAATGTAAGTTGTTAGTTTTTGCGAAGAGATTTCAAATTTTTAATGTTTGTTGTTTGCTTTCATTTTAAAATATAGCGTTAAGCATGATTGAAAGGATGAAGCATATTATGCCAAATCGTCAGATCATTCCCTTGTTGATATGAAGGGCACGGCGAACTTTGGGACCTATTGGGGCGTCAGGGTAGATAGAGTCTAAGTATATACATAGTTGGAAAATAGGTCTATCTATCGATTTCATTTTGTCTTGTCTTGTTTCTTTCTGACAATGCTTCCTTTGCTTGCATGAAGCTTACGACGCATTTTTCGCGATTCTAGAAATAATGATTTGGGATTGATTGAATAATAACACTCTCAGAAGACTAAGGCAAATGATAGTAGTTGATCAAGCATGGGAGTGCCATTAGGCTTAACTAAACAATTTGCTTTCTTTCCGTTCTCTTTTTTGAACTTGCCCCAAGGCCTTTTAAGATTTCGCTTTATGTTACAACACTAATTAGTCTCTTCAACTATCAAAGATATTTGCTCAATAATAAAAATTTACATTTACTCGTAAAACCTTTCACATTTTGTGTACAATTTCCTGAAGAAATGAAGAAATCCTTGAGCTTAGTCAATTTAGAAGTTCTTCTCATGCACAACAAGATTATAACACGCAATTGTACAACATTCAGCAATTCACTTATTTTCACACTCTCTTCAATTTGCCATCCAAGCCATCCCCTTGGGGCAATTAATATAATTTTACATTCAGTTCAAGATAACCAAACAGTTTTCCAGCACCATCACCAGCACGAGGCTAAGTGAATGTAAATTTCTTTAGAAAATTCCTCCTTCTTCTTCTTGATGTTGATGATGATGATGGAACTCGGTAGCAGCAGTAGCTTTCTCGTGATGGTGGTTTAATGCTGATGGTGGTGGTTCCAAAAATGTGTCATCTCCTAGAGCACGATATTTGCATCTCACACTGAGAATAAGCCCGATCTTGCATGATGGTGTTATGGAAAAGTAGCTGGTTTCGAATATATGTACATATTTTCCACATCATATTCATCATCCCATCCTAGCTCGGGCACACACGCGGTTTTGATTCTCAAGAGTTATGTGCATATATTTTGTCGTCATTATTCGTCTCCGAATTACATATTTTGTGATGGTATTCTGCTCCTTCTTAAGATCTACAATTTTATTATCCTGAATAGGAGATGATGATGCTGGGAGGTCGTTCTATTTGAAATAGGCAGCTCGTGTGGTGGCACGTTGCAGTGCACTCGAGTCACGTTTGAATATTATATTTAGTATATAGAAATATTAAGTCAAGAAAATATGAATCCCTACAGAGAAAGTGGGAAGAAAAGTGCTTTTTGCCTGGGAAGAAGTTCAGTTCAGACGAAGAATCTCTGTTTTTATCTGTTTTTTTTTTTCTAAAGAAAAACTGGGTGGTAATATTAGCTTAGCTCTGGGAGGTTAGATTTTTCAAACACATTTTATAGAAGTGAAATAAATTTCAGACTTTCTGTTGGGTGTTTTTCACGTTTTTTTTTTTTTTTGCCAAGAAGAGTGAATGGACTTTATTTTGAATTCAATTAGATGACTGTTGTGTGTTTTATCCTCGTGCGATGATTTTTTTTTCGAACAAACCACTTAGTAGGAAAAAAAGGAGAAGTTTTAGGTCATGGAATGAAAAATCCTCGGTTTTGTGGTTCTAAAACTAAATTCAATGGACGTGGACCAATTTTATTCCCAAACAAACAAAACCAAGAAAAAAAATAAATCAAATAAAAAAGCATTAGAAAAATAAATGACGTTTGCTGAGTGTCAGCATTTCAGTATTTCGGGTCGTGGCGAAAATTGGGTTCTAATCCAACCAACTAGAATGATTTTTTTTGATAAAATCAATTGAATTTTTTTTTTGTAGGAAATGTTCTTTACAGATTTAAAGAATTTTAAAAATAAAATTTGCTTTTTTAGATGAGATAATTTACTAAAAATCTCATTTTATTTGAAATTCCAATATTTCAAGTCTGTGTGGGACTGTCCGTCTATAAAAATCGTCAACCCTCTGAACTTATACTGCATGGATAAATTATTTTGATCTATTGTTTTGTCGTCATCAGCTAAGAAGTAAAAAAATAAAATGCTGATTTTCCCCACTAAGGTGACACAAATTTTTGAGAAAATAGTTTAAAAAAAATAAAATTGTATGTTATGAAATTCTTTTCTAACAATGCATGTAGCTTTTAATTTATATTTTGAGATAGATTGCGAATAATTTTTGGTTAATTATGTTCATCGTACTTCTGCAGTACGTTAAAGTAGCAATTTTGTTTGGTAAATAAATTGTATTTTTTTTTTCTACAGAAAATGAGATTTGAGTTTGCCTTCTGCTCCATGAACAATCCAACAACTTACTACTTAATTAAAAAGTTAATTTCTGTAACTTCACATGCAAAAAATTCTACTTCTTGTTGTCTAAATGTCTTAAAATGTAGTTTTGAAGTTCCTTTTTTTCAGTTAGACGTCTGTTGGTCCTTTTAGGTTTATTTTAAACAAGAGTTACATGGTGTCAGAAGTGGAATACAAATTTTAATTTGTTTGTATTTTTGTAAATTATTTACTTCGTTTTCAGTGAAAAAGCTGACAACCAACATCAAAACCTTAGATCTCTTAATGAAAAGCAAGTACGTACTTGTGATTTCCCTCATCCCATGAAAATTTATTCGAATAATTTCGGATGTTTCCTTAGTTTTTTTTTTTTGGGATATGCATTCCAAAGGAGGGTCTATAGACACAAACTTTGTTATCCATGCTTCTATTGGTGTATAATTTTTCAATATTAAAAAAGTTGTTTTTGATTAAATCCACCTAGTTTTAAAAAAAACAAGGGTTAAATTCAACTAAGTTTAATGTATTTTGCAAAAACTGGAAGTTGAAACCGATAGAAATATACAAAAGTGAACAGTTCGGTTCTTTTTAATTTTAAGCAGATAGACAACTCCCACATACTAGTGTTTAAATACAACCAACGAAACAGGAATCCAGAAAATGCAATGCAAATTCAATGTTCTCAATTTAATGAAAACAAAAAAAAGGATAAATATTTTTGTACATAAGTTCACAAAAACGAAAATTGAACTGCAAGTCACAAGCAATTGCAAATATGCAAACGAGAAATATTTTTTACACTTAATCGATTGAGTCTGTGATTGCGTTGGTTGAATTTGCTCTTATGGCTTTTATTTATTTAAGATTAAATATTCATGATATCACAATAAATTTTAAAATTAAATAAAAAATGAATGAAATAAGATACGATATACAAAAAATATAACATAGAATAAAATTAAAAATAAACAATAGAATTTCAAAAAATTAAAATTAAATAATTTAAAAATAAATAAATGTAATATAGTATATGAATTATGTATATGTAAATTAAATAATGTAGCTTAATAAGAATAACAATACAAAAATTAAAATACAGCAAAATGAATGACACAATAAATACATTATTTTAAAAGTTAAACTTAACTTAAGAAAAGTTGCTTCAAAAATTAAAAGAAATCCAAATGAAAGAAACTATTTTTTCTTAAATCGAATAAAAAAATAAACAAAATAAATTAATAACAATAAATCGTCATCGTTCTATGAAAACTCCCTAAGTCCATTTTTTGTGTTTTGAGATATTTGCATTTAAAGTTGGAAATTAATATAAAAAAAAATCCAAAAATTATCAGAATAGCACGGTCTTAGGCTTCAATTGTAAAATGGGTTTGGCGTAGCCATTGTCCAATGAATTTTTTTGCAAATAGTTTATCCGGAATGAATTAAATAAGAATTAAATCACAATTTTTGTAAAAATGGACTTAGGGAGTTTTCATTGAACTACGACGAAATGAATAAAATAAAAAAAATAGATGAATGAAATAAATATTATATTAGAAATTAACAATTAAATTGTTAATAAAAATGAAATTAAAAAAAAAATTAAAACAAAATGAATATTAAATATAAGAAAAATTTGCGAATAGAGAAATATTAAAAAATAAAATGAAAGAAAATATAATATTAAAAATATTTTAGAATTATAAAAACGTTAAATTCGATACAAAATATTATATTAATATTATTATTATTATTAATTTATATTTAATTTTAAGTTACAAGTAAATATTTTTAAAAGAGAGGGCATAGCAAAACTAAGGCTTTCAGCCCTAACTTATTTAAAGAAAAACGTTCGTATCAGAAGGTTGGGTGTTGTGAAATAATTGTAAATGTTTGTAATGATATCATGGTCAAATGTGTTGAGAATCTCGTAGACTGTGTGATTGTTGAGTAGGATGGTATTGAATTATGCGAAAGCACTTCATGTGATTTCGCCAAGTAGATGAGATAGGTTTAAAGTGCTGTTGCATATTGAACAAGTCGGTGGGTTCTCCTTTTTAATTAGGTGCTGATAAGTGGTTATGGTGTTTCCTAGAACGGAGGCTTGTAAAGGTGGTGTTGAAATTTTTCGCAGTTGATGTTTGGTATAGTTGGGCTTTTACAATTTATATTTATTCTGGAGAATAATGAGATCGGTTGCAACTCCAGTATTCACATCGCATTTTGAGGATAAGGCTTGCAATATGTCTTTAAAGATCCAGCTTAGAGAAGATATTAACGAGGTAGACAGGTGATTTTTCTAGCTATAATGGTTTCGTAGTCAGCAAATTCATTTCCTTCGATCACGATATAGCTAGGAAATCACATAATTTTCAGTGTGTATTGTTTTTTCTTTTAATTTTCTCTTATATTATTTATAAGAATCGAACTGTGCTTTTGGTGGGCTATTGCGTGGAGTGCTGAAGACTATCAGAGCATATAATATTTTTTTTTCGTGATTCAAGCGAAGTTTTGATGGCTTCTTGTATTGCGAGTGCTTCGGCGGTGAAAATTAATGCAATATCTGGTAAACCTCCATTACTTGACAAAGTTCCATTCTCGAAAGTAACTGCAAAGGCGGTACTAGATTCTGATTTTGAACCATAAAAATAAAACTCTATCTCTGAGATTTAAGATTTGATGTAATTTCAAAGTAGGTCTTATGATATACTACCCTGCTTGTCTTGTTTTTCGGGTACTTAGATAGATACTGTAGAATTGAAGTTAATTTTATGTTCCACGGTGGAGAAGTTTGTTTCTTTTGTTTCATGATTACCTTGGCGATGGTAGAAGGTATGCGTTTGCTTTTCTTGGAATTAATTGTAGAGGTAATGTCACAGTTTATGATTGAGTTGTTTCTAAATTAAAGTTTGGGTATAAGTTTAATGACTACTTATTATTGTCTTTGTTCAAGAGAAGCGAGTCCAGCTTCGGTCATAATGTTTTGAATGCAAGTTGTACGATATGCATTAATGCTTTGGTTGTATAAATAAATAACGAATGTACACACCTATGCAGTTCCGTTTTTCCCCTGGTATAAGTCTGGGGTTAACTTTCAAGCAGGCTCTATATATCTCTGACCATAAAATTAGACGCACATACAAAACTAACATTAACTACCCTTTTGTACATTTAATTGATTTTATAAACATATTTGGGAAAAATGAAAATTATACCACAGAAGCCTCATATTTAGTTGAGCCTGCTCTTGTCGCTATGAGATCTTCTATTACCCTTGGCAGACTGACAATGCAAGGCTGAACTGTTTGTCAGCATTTGAAGATGCAGATTCGATTTATGTATGATTTTACAAGGATTTTTGTGATCAGCTCTTTAGTCACTACATCAGTTCCCACACATTTTTAACATCACTACGTCAGATCCCACCCATTTTCAATAGGTTTCATGTCAGGACAGTTACCCGGCCAAGCCAACAAATGGTATTTACTTCTTGTATATAGGTTTTTAAAGAACCGGCTGTATGGTAGGGAGATCCATCTCGCATTAAAACAAAAAGTTTCACCATTTCAACAACCGATTCCTTAAGACTTCTTTATACTGGTTCTGTTACATTATGCCTTTTAGCATGAACAGTAGGGTGTTTAACTTAGTACGGCGAAAAAAATTTCAAAAGTTGTATTAGGATCAAGAATACATATGTACAAAAAAAAGTTCCAAAAATTGTCGGTCTTGACTCGCTCAAAAATAGTTGAAGTTTCGAAAAATATATATATGTATTAGCAGTTCATTTTCTTTAATATTCAAGACATGGTTAAAATAATCGTGTATAGCCATGTGGATTAATGATTCAAACTGAATTTTGTCTTACAAATCAATACACATACCCTTAGAGTTTCTATATTGGAGGTTTAACAAAATATTTGTATTTCACTAGAGATATAAAATCCTCTGTTCAAACTATTTTTCCATATCGAAACCATCTACTCCAAGCAACATTGTACCTAGATACATTTTAATTTCGAAAAAAAAGAAAAACGAATAAAAACTGAGAGGTTAGTGTTGGGGAAGTCTTTGTTTCGGTTCTTTTTTTTTTGTCGTGGTGTGCTGGCGCGATATCGGATCGGTTCACTGAATTTGGGTCAATAGAAAACAGCTCTCTGAATATATGCATTTTTGCTTTGCTTATACGAACAAAACTCCAGGCTTTCACTAAATAAATTAAAACAAAAACCAAATAATATAGTAAAACCTCAGCAAACATGCAAAATGTGCAAAAAATTGGTGTTTTTTTTGTCATTGTGCAAAGATACAAATAAAAATTGTTAAAAAAAAACTTCAAAGGAATAAGTTGGATGGGAAAAAGTGCTCAAAAATGTGTGTGTTTGCATTTTTTTTTCATTTTTCATTGTAAATTGAGATAACAAAAACTTAGTTCAAATAGCACAAGCAGCAACACACAAAGTTGGAAATTATATTTGTTTGAGAAGAGACAATTGTTTTGCAAAGTTTGTATCATTTATCTTGGAAGAACAAACGAAATAAATTGAACAAAGCATCGTGGTAGGTTGTGTGCGTCGTCGTCGTGGGACTTTGCAATTTCGATTTAGACCATTAGAGCTCTCGCACGGTTTTGGAAGTGGAAATGGTGGTCTGCCCTAGGTTTGAATCATTTTTGAAAAAAAAAAATATAATTCATAATTTGTCAAGAGTGTTGCTAGAATTTTAAAAACTTTCTAAATTATGTTCCTACCTAGGTAGTGCAGCAATGCCCCTATTCAAAGTCTTTATTTCTATGACAAATCTGACCATGTTCTGTACTTATACATTTCAAATGCTTAAATCCTAACATAATAAAATAAAGTTTTCACTTATGTGTCACGCTTAGACTAAATGCAACTATGACGACTAGTGGGCTCCCAATATCGAGCCCCACACTTTTCACCCAGATAGACATAAAACCTCAACTCATAGACGAGTGTAAGAAGCTTATACAAATCAACTTTCGAAATATAGCCACAAGTGAAAAATATGTACATATTTCTGCGTGTAACTTCGTCTTTCTTTCATATCGGGTCGTTAATTAATTTCTTCGTCTTATGTATAGTTATAGATAAATCTTTCTCAAGACATTATCAGCTACATCAATAGAAACACCAAACAAAAAACAGCAACAGCAACAGTGTGCATAAAACATAAAAAATGTCTGACTAAGTAAAAGGTTTTCTTGTTTCTTGTTTTTGTTGTTGTTCTCGCCTCATTTCGCTATTAATTTTCATCTACATACATCCATTCGACTAACCGATGTATCTCTTAATCTTCAAGGCATCACGCATCTCGATAACTCATTTCATGAAGGCAGCTACTTATGTGATAGATGCGTTTAGCTTGAAGCATGTTTTTCTAGTTTTATAACCAACAACGTTGAAGTGGTTGAGTTGTTGATTGCGCGGCATAGTTTCCTTCTTTGAAATCTTTAGGTTTAAGAAAAAATAAAAGAATAATTATAAAAGTAGTATAGTCAAATCTCTGTAAGTTGATTTTCAAGTCACAAAAAATTTGATTTTTTAGGAATAGGGATACAGGGCCTTTCAATTGGCATATCAATTTCTTCCAGCTCCTAAATAAAGAAAAACCCCCTTATTTCTATAAACATGCGACTTTTTTAGCAATAGGTCCAATGGTGATCTGAAGGTATATTTCACCGAACAGTTGCAAAAATCTTTACTCAAATCTTTACTTCAAAAGCATTTGATAGAGCTAAGCTCGCTTAGCGAAAATAAGTGTTCTTGGCATCGATGAATCTCTTCTTCATTGGATTAGAAACTACCTTTCGAACCGCTGAGTAAAAGTTGTGTTGGACGATCTGAAATTTATAAAATGAATGCTGGTATGCCACAGGGTTCCATTTTGTCTCCGACACTCTTTTTTTAATATTCATAAATAATCTTTTATCTGGAACTTCTCATCCATTGAATTATTTTGTTGTTGTATTCCTAGTACTGATCACGACAGCATTGTACAACTTATAACAGCTTGCACAAATAGATGAAATTTGAAGTGTCCCGCAGATCTCGGCTCCTCGTGGTTATTGGATTTTGGGTTAACCACATCACATTGAAGTTTACAACTTCAACTTTGTACGGCTGTAGTGACTTCTCTTAGCTTAGCATTGTCCAATGAGGGAATCAAAACCTGCTTAGAATTTAATGCTTCAAAAATTCAATGCCGTATTCTGTCGTTGAAGCGGGACCCACCTTCAATGAAATAGCCAGCCGCATTCCTCGTCTAAAACAATAAAATCGTAATACTCGCGCTTCAGGGAATTCCCATTAGTTTACCCTTGAGCCCAACTTCGGACGTACAGTTAAATTCAGAGATTCTTTCTTTAGCCGCACTACACGAATGCGTAATATTTTACTAAGCTCTGTTTTTCCGTTCCATTTCGATTTCAAAAACTTCGAAACGCCGCTAAGTGTTTAGGTTCCCTTAACAAATGCAAGAAATTTGTATAATCGTAATATTCGCGCTTCAGGGAATGCCCATCAGTTTACCCTTGAGCAAAATTCCAGAGGTACTCCTAAGAGTTAAAGAGATTCCTTAGCAACACGAATGTGGAATGCTTTATCTAGCTCTGTTTTTCGTCCCATTTCGATTTCAAAAACATCAACTTTCCTAATTGCTCGCACTGTGTTTAACATTATAAGGGTATTCATAACCCCTTGAGTGCGCGTATAATATAAAAAAAAAACCAATGTGCATCTTAAATCCTAACTTTCGCACTATGTAACACTTTAAGGGTAGTCAAAACCCATTAAGTGCTCGTACATTGTATATAAATCAAAGTTTTGACATTTAAGACACCCTGTATTTTCGACTTAGAGGACTTTGACTGTATCTGAGTGCGTACTAGTTTGTATATCTAACTTAACCTCCTACTCGCGACGCGTTGTTGTAGTTTGTCCGTCCTTTTGTCCCCGCAACTAAAGTCGGATTTCTGTGTATCTTGTTAATGACTGTGTCGATTAGTACGCTGCTGCTGCGGTTAAATTACAACTTATATGTGGGTTTCAGTCGTGAGCATATAACAGTCATAGATACTTTTACCCAGTTGAGGTCTAGTTTTTTTTTTTTTTTTTTCTGTATCTTGTCTCGTTTTATAATTACTTAAAATTAACATCTTTCTCTGACAGTACAGACAAAAAAAACCCACACACGCATCTACAGCTGGAGGGAGAAATGGAACATTTTGTATCAGATTTGCTTTGGGTTGATGGAAGTATCTTTTGAGGTTACACTGCATACCTACTACAGAACAGACACCAAAGATACTTTATCTGTTTTCCATTGATTGGCATGTCCAACAATGTGGCTACACCAGTTGGTTTGGTATGGTATAGCAGCAGCAGCAACATATGGTTTCTTTTCTACACAAACATTTATGTACTCGTATATAGGAATGGTGATGTCTTATTAACAAACGCAATATTGAGTTCAAAAGAAATTGTTTTAATTTGTGTGCGCTACTTTATTGAAACTTAAGAAGCATTCAAATCGATATGCGAAGAGGATAAGTGCAACAGATGATATTATATCTTCGAAAGGACACTTGACTTGTTTTTTTTTTTATTTTACTGAAGAAGAAAAGTGGCATGCGTTTCAGATCAAAACATATACTCTCTCATATGATACTTTGTTTTTATTTTAATAAATGTTGAACGAAAGAAAATTGATTAAACCTTTAAAAACTAAATTTACTCGTAGTAGAATCACCGTATAAAGGGCTGCTGTTTTGCTTGTTTGTTGAGTTTATGGCCCTTTATTTTGTCGGTTCCGAGGAACTCAATCGTAACTTTTCGAAATACTTACATCTTAATGATAAGCACTGCTTCATAATCTAATATTTATAGTGCATTAAGTCGAGACAAAATAAAAAGGCACACAAAAGATAACAGAGTTGTTAACAAAGCAACGTTTACAATAAAATTGTGTTTTAAGGAAAAATTCAACCCATTATGTTTAAGAGTCTTTTGAGTCATTCAATATACATAAATGTATTTATTTTTAATTTTTCGGTTAACTGTTCCAACACATTTTGTTGAAATGTTGAATCTTATACTTCTAGGATACAATTTTTATAAAAAAAAATGAGAATAATTATTTCAAAACAAACTTTCCAATAGGCAAATAGGGGTATTTGCATCTTACTTTAACTGTAATAGCTTTCAGTAAGCTATCTCTCTTTTGTAAGCTCTCTCAGGGTTGCCGTACTGAGCACTATGAATCGGCACAAATTTGTGAGTTAAAATAAATAAATTTGGTGGTGCAAAAGCTCGGAGTGAACCAGGACTTAGTGACTTACAACTCTCAACCATTCCTGTGTGCGTGTTACCAGTAACAGAGGGGACCTACAATTTTCTACCGATTCCGAACGGCTAATGAGCAGCACTTTCCATGATAAGAGTTACTCTTGGAAAATTTGTCAATTTCTCGCAAGAGGCAGTACGCCCCTTAAAAAAAACTTTCAGCGGCTGAGAAATTTGTGAGTTGCTATCCGTTAATTTAGAAAAAAAAATAAATATATACGACACTTTCACTTGTGAAGATGATTTATTTGTTCTCAAAAGCTCTAAAAAAGCATACCATCTGAAAGCTCTTTAACAAAAAACCTTAGGAAAAGTAGTGGCAATTCGTATCAATAGGGGTATAGTATCTCTGATTGAATGTGCTTAGTTCTTCATCGTTCATGATGATAAACCAATCCAGTCTGCCCTAGAGCTGTGCCAATCGTTCATTTGGAAGATCGAATCAATCAATTTATTATCAAAATCATTTTGTATCCAGCTGTTTCGTTTCGAACAAGACTAAGACCGTTACGAATTTTTTTCAATCGTTCATTCAACAACTGACCGACATCGAAACAATGTGTAAATGAACGAAAGTTTAGCTCTATCTACTTCTTTTCGACTACCTTCACGCCATCTCTTGTTGTACATAAAATGAAGAATAAACATTCCGATTCATTTCCATTATGTAATTTGGTATTATGAAATGACTGATAACAAGTTGATTTCGTTCACTTTATGTTCGTGGGTTTCAGTGGCAAGAGATTGACACAAGGATTGATTGATTTGATCTATTGTGATTGCAATCAATTAATTTTTTTGTTGAACGGGTCACAAAGATCGAATCAATCACGATTGACACAACTCTAGTCTGCCCTTGGAATTGTGACAAATTTTTGCAATATTTTACGAAGGGTTTATTTTAATTCGATATGGGAAAATATGTACTAGCGCTACTGAATTAAAAAAAAACTGTCCCATAATAAGCCAAAAAGCTCTCAGTACTCGGCATGTGTGTCAACGACGATCTTTGTTGCAATGAGCAAATTCTCGAGACCGCTAGAAACGCTTCTAAGAATTTCTATAAGAAATTGGTCACCTCCTCTGGTCTTATTACAATTTAAAAAGCGTTCAAACGCTAACTCTTATTTTGGGCCGGGTACATTGCAAACTTCTCTTCATTTATTAGATAGAATCCAGAAAAGAGCGTGAACACTGAAGAACAGAACTATCGTAGTATCATTGCAATCATCATGTCTTTCCTTTCTTTATCGCTTCTTTCACAGACAATGCCTAATGCTCGAGGTTGAATTCCTCCACTCAATTTGTTCACCCATGATACTCGTTTGGCTAGCAATGCTCATCAGTTCACTCTTGATTCTAATTTTACAACACGATTATAGAAAAATCTACCCCGGACGGTTTTGCCTTGCCATTTCAATAGCAATGTTCATCATCGACACTCTTTCTCTTCTCTCGCCTCTTATTTTCCCATTGCCCGTGCCCCGTGCTATGTTTCTGTTCAACATTATAAGGGACTCTCAATAAATCCTTAACCGGGTGTGAATTATAAAAAAAATCACAAAAAAGGAAAAAAAATATGAAAAATAAGTTTAGATAGCTCATTGTTTATGATAGAACGTACGCTGAAAAACAAGATATTTTCTTAAATGACTCAACCGATTTTGTTCCAATGTTTGTAGTTCTAATATCTTTGTAAAATAACTTCAAAAGAAGAAATCAACTTGTCGGTGTTTATGGCGTTCTTAGTACTTTTTCAAATGTTATCAAAAACGACTCTAATGATTTTCATTAAACTTCGTTTCTGTAACGTTCAAAGTAATTTCAAGAACTTTTTTTTTTTTTTACTAAAAATTAACATCGCGAAACTGTGGTATTTTCGTTTTATGGGCAGGAATCGTTTCGTATTATTCCGGGCAAATTATTTCAATTTTAAAAATTAAAAAAAAATAGTTTTTCATTACCAGGGTTTATACAAAAAAATACGTTAAAAAGATGTGAAATTTAGGTTTCGAAAACTTCCCATTGTATTTAACGGAATCTCTTAACACCTTCTGCAAAACTTTTCAATTTTAATTAAATGCGCAACATCAATATCCAGTACCTTACCCATTGTACGAGTATGTATAACCAAAGGTTGGTTCTTGGAAATACAATGTTCTTACATTCCCGTGCCATCATAATATGTAGCTATTGTAAAAAAATACAATATCTTTTCTGAATAAACACATTCCCAAGTCAAAGTGAAACCTTTCTGAAAACTTTCTCACATTGAATGAACCTATAAACCCACATCATCCCAAGATCCAAACATCAAGGAAACTAAATGAATACATAAGACTTTCTTTCAAGCAAACAAATTCTCAAATTGGACTGCGTGCTGTTCTTGCAAACTGTGTGTGTTTTTTTGTCGTATCCCTTGGAATATAAATGGGTTTATGGTTATTTGCAAAAAAAAAAAATAAAAAAAGGGAATAAAAAGTTTCCCATACGCAAATAGGAATTATTTGTTTTTGTATTTTTTTATGAAAAGACGTCAGCTTACGTGTGACTTTGCCAAAGGACATTATTGTGAAACGTGGAACAAAAGCAGACTGCTTATGAAAAAGGGGGAAAAGGAAACTATTAGCTCGAAATGAGTGAACCCTTGAACAAAAAACAAAAAAAAAAAAAACAGTAGCTACTAGTTCTTGAAGGGACATAAGTTTTAGTCAAAGACGTTGTGTAACGAAAAGTTATGAGGGTTCGGAAGAAGAAAGGTCACATAATGACAGTTTTTTTTTTTTGCTTTCGTCGTCGCCGTAACGAAAACTAATGTAGAACGTAATGAATGGTTGTTTCGAATGTGTGACTCTTAAGGACTTGAGAATTCCGTCATCATGCAAATAAATGGAACTTGCTTGGTTGCGTAATTAAACTAAGGACGTATTACAGTAATTTTACTGCTTTTTTGAGTTGAAAGGGAAAATAAATTAAAGACGAATAAAATCGAGATCATGATAAGCCTCGCTCTTCTGGTGATATATTAATGTAGTTCAGTGGCCTCATTACCAAGATTGATCCAACGAGAGTATTCCGACGATACTTTTCTCTCTGAAATATCGTTGAATTTATACGGATTTTTCAGAGGGCTTTTTGATGTCAAACTCTGCTTGTTTTTTATCTGTGTTATCTTTGTTGTGCATTTCGACTATGTCTTAACTTTATTAAAAAATGCTATGAGGTTCTTTGATAGAAGCAGTAATATTATTTGAAAAGTTAGTGTCTTCTCGAGTCTGATACCTAGGTATCTTATATAAATAGATCATTAGAGCTACCAAACTTTTGAGGTGCTTTCCAAGCGGAAGTGCTTGCAGCTTGCGAGGCCATAAAATATCTTTCACCATGTGAACTGTCGAACAAGAACATTGATATCTTCAGCTGGTTGCTAGTTGCCGTATTTCGATGGGTCCTGGGAAACAGTGACATTTATGGAAATGAAATGGCTGATCAACTGACCAAAAACTATACATCACTTGAACCGAATCAAATTTTACCCTGGGTACTTATGCTACTGGTGCAGGAAAAGTATAGAATTAACCAAAGTTTCCTCAAGACCGCAAATGACAGATGGTCAACAATTGACACCAGTCGGGTTTCGAGGAATCTATGGCCGAATACAAGTATATCAAAAATAAAAGAAAAGAGTAGATAGATAAATTCTTTTTTTTTTTTTATAAAATGGCCTCACAACATTTCTAACTTAAGAATAAGACATGGCAATTCTGCCGTCTGCCTAACGGCCCCCTTATTTCGAAACATGAGTTGTGCTTAGTATCTACTGAGACTTAGCAGACCCCAATTGTCTCTCTTGGTTGGAATCTTTACGGGTCACAACTCAATGTGAACCCACATGAGCAGATTAGGTATCAGCACATCTGACTTATGCAGAGGGGTCAGGATTAAGATGTGGAAGACGGCTCAACTCACTTCCCCAGTCTAATCAGAACTAGAAAAGATGCCCTCGGAGAATACTTTTTCGACGAACTGGGCGACGTCTCATTTTTGCCAAAAAGGATCATTAACTTCATTCACAAATCAGGGCGGCACCCCATGCCTAAGACTTTCAATAAATTCTTGCTCTTATGTGATTGAGTGATATTTGTGATTCTCTTCAGTTGGTGGGACGTCGAGTTTTCCTTTCTGAAACCGTTCAATTGGAACAAGATTATTTGATTCTACAAAGTCACTCATCTTTAGGAATATATTGTTTTCAAAAATGTTATCTGAACAGCTGAGTAAGCTTATAACTCGATGCCAGGATTAATGGTTGAATTGGTATATAGCTATTGGGATGAACTCAGTAATTTTCCATCTTCTTAGAAAATAGTCGCTTCGCAGACAATTTTCAAGCAGGGAACTTAAATAGTGAACAGCATTCTTTGGGATTTTTTTGACTACCCTGTTTGAAATGTTATCATTTATCAGCTGCTTTTTTGTATGTAAATAGAAGAAATAGTGTCTTTAACAAGTGATACTGATAGTATGGTGTATACTTTTTTTATTGAAAATGACATAATACAGTTAATATTGTTTTGCACTAATTGTTTCGTTTGTCACTTAATCCCTCTTTTATGGAATGGAATGACTAGACAGAAAATATATAACAAATTTGGTGGCTTTCTCTTTATTAGTATGAAGAATTTTTTAAAGTATGAAATTCCATTATTTTTTTTTAATCTTCGAAAATTTCCAAATTTCCTGGTCGGGTTTGTCAATTTGAAATATAATTCGATGTCAGTTTTGTTTAAAGATATTACCTGGGGTGTAATCGGCTAAGGTGATAGTTGATTATCAATTTTTTGATTGTCATTTTGACTATAGCTGTCTCTATCATATCAATAAAGAAACGACAATAATTAAGTGATCACTTTATTTGATACTGTTACCTGATACGGACCCTGAATTTTTTTTTTGAATAAGTACTTGAATTGAATTTTATTGTAGCCGAAATTATTTACATTTTTTTCCTTAAAAAAAACTATATTGCATAATTAACTGAGAAATGGTGTAATGTATGGTATATTTTTTTTATAAATATCACAGTTTAATTAATGGAAAAAGCTACAAGAAAAAACTTTATTTAAATTGTCAAGCAAAGTCAATTAATATTTCAGAAATAAGTGCCTTGATCATTGAAAACGTCTGCGAATTAAATTCCTTGATGTAATCGTCCTTCTTCCGTCAATTGTGAGCAAAGAAATTTCTTTAAAAAGTTATTGAAAAAAAAACGACCTGGAACATGAAACGAACCCTGAACTGACCTAAGATCCCATTTATAAAATTTCATGCTTGTATTATCAAATATTTTGCTGACTATCTTCAATTTTTTAATGATGAACAGAACCACCCCGAACTGTGCTTAAACTTAATTTTAAAGGTCTTTGGTGTTTTTTAGATTTTTTTTTGAATTTCTGTTCTCAGTCTTACAATTCGGGAAATCTTCAAAATGATATACATCAATATGTATATTTTTAACAACGTGACTGTCAAAGATAGGCATCGAGAGCAGAAGCAGTTCATAGCCTTTCATAGCTTTTTTATTAATAATTTAAATTATGTGCCTGCCAGCCCTATAGTCTTTTAAATACAACCTTATTATTGCACGTTACCAGTTTAGAAGAGTAGAAGAGAATTTATGTTGTCAAAATTTTCCCTTTTTCCCATCCACAATAATTTTGACTCATAAAAAAGCCCCTCGTTCACAATTTCCTGCTTCTTAAACATGAATTCGTAATAAATCTTTATCTTAAATGCTCGACTTAACAGCAGACAATAAGTAGGAAATGATAAAAGTAATTTTCATTGCATAATTACTTCAAACCCACTACTCGTATAATACCATCTCGTTCATTTGAAAATTTGTTTGTAAAACATCGAGTTACAGAATTTACATTTCTGTTTATGTAAACAAAAAAAATTCCATTTCATTTTTCCTTCTTATCTTAATTGCTACATCTCATTTGTGCTACATAATATCTTGTGCTAGATGAGCAACATGAATTAAATCTTGCATGAAAGCAAAAAATCCAGATTCAATCTTTAACAGAAAAAAATAAATAAAATAAACAAAGAATTTCTCGAATGGAGGCCGACCTTGACATCTCCGAGTTAAAATTCTTTTCTTCAATTATTTATTGATGTACGTAAAAATAGTTCGAAATTACGTTCCACCTGACCTTGTTGCCACGATGAATCAATCCCCCAAATGATTACCCACATTCGTAATGAATTTATTTTAATAGTTTTAAACTTATTTCACCGCGCCAAAATGACGATTTTCTTTATTTGTACAAGTTAATGGAATTTTGAAAAATTTAATTTCCGAAAACTGAAATTTAGAATACGAATATTTTCACACAAGCAACAGTGACTTTGTGTCAAGTTGATGGCATGTAGTGCGGACAGGAGGAGGAGTAAAGTAACACCTTGAAGAATGCGTTTACCAGCTCTTAGCTTATACTCGTAAGTTCTTTCCTCTCAATAGCGTTTTTTTTATAGCTCCAATTATTCCGGGAAGTTTCTTTCAAGTTAATATGGTATTTTTTGCAAATCCTTTTAAATTATTATTTTATTTTTTTTTTTTATAAAATTTCCATTGAACAATGATGCAAGAGCTTTAACTTGATCTAACTTTTGCCGCTGCAGTAATATCGATCTAACTTTGTCTATTTACTTTGGAAGAATGAAAAGTTTTTCCATTCCCTTATTATATATCCTTACACTCAGAAATGTGAAATTACTTCACTATAAAAGAGCATTGCCAGATTGTTTGTTTGGCAATGTAGATAGTGTTAAGAGGGCGCATTTGTTTCGAAATCTTTTTATGTATTTATTTTTGGTTTGCTAAAATTTTGTCTCAATATTTATTCTGATATTAATAATTTTTCATGACTGCTTAGATGTGCCCATTATTTGAATTAAATTTCCCGAAAATTAATAACAAAATGTAATAGTTTCCAAAAAGTTATAGTTATAAAAACAAATCCTAAATATTTAACTCCTGCAAAATTCAAATTAAAACCAAAACTAATATATTGAAATATTAAAACATTGCAAGAGCCATATTTTTAAATATAAGGTCATCCAACTATTTCGCGCCATTTATTAAACTGTCATTTGACCACATTTTCAGTGAATGGTATGCTTTGCTTTTACTTTTTATACATTATGGGTGATGGTATTAACGTAGGCTACTCTTATCTCTTCAGTGTCCCAAATACCACAAAGATCATGAAAAAATGGCTTTATTGGTAAATCTAAGATAAAAACTCTTATTAGATGGCCCTATATAATTTTTGCATTTTTAAATTGAATTATGATATTTTTCAATCACAACGGACCAAATATTGGTCTAAGTGTGTTGACCTTTTTCTGGTCAGCAGCCACTTTAACCTATGATATTTTTCAAGATTTATTACAGGGGATTTCCTAAAATTTAAAATGTCGAAAAATAAAAATCCCAATAATTTAAAATCCCAAAAATATCAATATCCCAATTTTCAAAAAGGCAAAATCTAAAATCTCAAAAAAAACAATATGTTTCTCAATTTTCAAAACGCCTAAATTCAAAATCCCAAAAATACTCATTTTGCCAAATACCAATATGTCTCAAAGACACTCTAGCAGCTTAAAATTGTAACAATTATTTCTAAGTTAGGGATTTAGAAATTTTGAGGACTGAACGATAATTATTAATTTAATCTTTTTCGCGCAGAATGACATTGGAATGGTAATTTGTTGATACTCATAGTTGAAGAAAAAAAACAACTAAAAATCAAAATTACCTTTATAGGATTTACGTTCCAACATGTCAAAATCCCACAAATTAAGAACGCAGTAAAATTAAAAAAAAATCAAATCCAATCTAATATTTAAATCTGAAAAAATATTCCTCATCAATCAAAATTTAAAAAAAAAAATTATAAAGTCGAATAAGTACTTCAAATAATAGCTGTGTTTTATTTTCCCCCAGATCTGATCCGGATTGGATTTCGTTTTCAAAATAACATGTAAAACAACAAATACAAACAAAACTGGGCCTTGTGTTGTTTTTGTTATGCATGTAGTTTTGAATGAAGATCCAATCTGGATCAGATCTGGGGGAAAATAAAACACAGCTAATAAAAAACGAAAATAACACTTGATGAAAAAAATAAACTTTTATTTCTTTCACGTTGTACAACTCAAGGCATTGAAAATCCAGATGCTATTGCATCATTATTAAATAGAGTACAAATTATCATAAAAATGAACTTCACAAAAAAATAAAACTAAAAAGCCCAACAACGAAATGAATGTAACAAAGAACTCAAAACCCAAACGACCCAAAATTTGATTAAATTTAAAATCTTCAAGAACCTTAAAATCCCAAAACAAAGAAGCAGCACAAATTCTATTTTTATAATGTCCAAAATGTCGAAAAATCAATGTTTTTTTTAGAATGAGTCACAAAAAACTCAAAACCCCCAAAAAAAAAAAAAAACTTAAAAATAAATTCCAAAATCCCATAAATCCAAAACAGTTCACATTCCGCCTTTTATAATATAAAAACTTCTGAAAGTCAAAAAATATCTTTAAATCAAATTTCCGAACATATGCAATAAAAAACATAAAAATATCTGACATTCTTCTAACCAATTTGAAAATGAAAATCACATATCAAGAGAAATCCCACATTCTGTCTGGCGTGGAATAAAATTTTTAAAGTGCCAAAATACAAAACCTAGAAAAAAAAGACATTCTGTCTTATATAAAATAAATAATCCTGGCCTTGTAGAACCTTTGGGCAAGTCCATCCCTGAATTCCGTCGCAGAATTATAGATAAAAAATCCAGAAAAAAAGACTTATCTATTAATTTGCACTTAGTTGGCGGAAATAAGAACAAAAATAAAAGTCAATTTGAAAAACTTTATTTTTTTTTTCGTTCTTTTATTCCCCAAAACAGTTTGTGTGGGAAAATATATTGAAAAGTCCTTAACTCATCCTTTTCTTCCTTAATTTAAAACTCCGACTGTGTGTCTGTTTAGTTTTTACTTATTTTATTTTTTTTTTCGTTCATTTATAGTTTTGTTCGAAAACAACTTGATTTATGCCAAGAAATATCTAGGATAAAAAAAAAGATCAAAGATAAATCTTTCTATTTTTCGTTTATTCCAAATATGAAGGAATATTTTTTGTTTGTTTGTTCATTTAAAACTTTTCTCATTTTATTTTTTTTTGTTTCAAAAAAAAAGATGAAAAATATTTAATTTTTTTTTTCATTTTTTTTCTCTTTGTTAAGGTGGAGGCGCCATCGAAATGGAATTGTCAAAAATGTTGCGTGACTACTCGCGTACAATTGCTGGCAAGGAACAACTTCTGATTTCAGCTATTGCCAAAGCATTGGAAATCATTCCACGTCAATTGTGCGACAATGCTGGATTTGATGCAACAAATATTCTGAACAAATTGCGCCAGAAACATGCACAGGGTAAGTTTAATGTTTATTTAATACATTTATTACATTTATAACATATAACAACTAAATTGGTTAAAAAAATACTCCTATTCGTTATATTGTTCGTATTGTACAATTCCTAATGTCTGTTCGGTCTAGGTGATTTAGAAGTGCGGTTAGAGTTCATTGAAAGCGTCCACTTAAAGTCTTCCATTAATCAAAGAGTATTGAAAACAATACGGGTTACATGATGCAACCTTACCTGATACCACTTTTGAATTTAAATTCGTCTTACAAACTTGTATTGCACAATAGGTGATATTTGTCGCTAGTAAATGATGAGGGGACAATTGTCCCATTAATTTACAGAAAATTTTGAACACGAATGGGAGGACCTTTCAACTTTGTTCGACAATGAAAATTTTCAAAGGATAAAACCAGATATGATTGAAATTTCTCCAAGGTTCTTCGGGTGTTAAATTTGGATGCCCAAAAAGTGATTTGCAATCCGTGTTTGTTCGCCGTTACACAGGAATTCTTTGAACTAGATCTTGAAGTGGTTTTTGGGAAAATATCCTCCTCGTCCTCATTCAAAAAACTTTTCTATGTTAAAACGCATCGTCGCCCGAGGATTTTTCCGTTTAACTTTTCCTCCTTCAAAATGACATCAATGAAGCTTTAAAAACTCCCACAGTTGTTGTTTCACTTGTTCAACCGCTTCAAGGTTAAGGAATCAATCCAAAAGCAAATATTTCAAAAATCCGGAACATTGTTTTTCTGGGAAGCTTCAATTATTATTTGTAATTTTGGATGTTGGACTCAGGAATTTAGTGAGTCGAGAAATGATGTTCTGAAAAATGCACTTCTGTCATATGAATTAACCCTGTACAATTTGCCAAACGAAACTTCAAAATTCCTACAAAAAATACTTGATAAATTAATTAAATTTTAAAAAATTGAGTAATTTTTTTCCATTTTACATCTTTTAACTTTTTGTTTTTAGATTTGCGGCAGTTTTTGACATTTTCACGTTTTCGAATTTCGAAATTTAAGATTTTGATATAGTTTTATTTTTTGATAATGTATCCTCGAATAATTTTCTTATAAGTTTTTCAAGTAAGAATTGTATCCCAAAACAAAATCTCCAACAAAAAAATTAGAACTTTTTGTTAACACTTTTTTTTTTTTGGTTTAGCAGAATTAAGGTATTTGATTTTTTGGTTCTGTAAATCTATAGACAAATGTACTCTTGTAGGGTTATTGAGTTATTATTGAGAAAAAAAAACGATTCATATCTTCCATGTAGTTCTAATACCTCCTAAGCTAATTTTTGTTTGGGCATCAAAATTGAGCAATTTATAATTTAACCTATTTTATACATACTTGATCACTCATTGTTAGCTGCGATTAAGTGCAATTTTATATACATAAATATAGTAATGGCAACGAAGATTTAGACTTGTATTATTCTTTAGTTAATTTAAAGAGGTATTTATCGAATTTTCTTTGCATAATTTCCGAGGTTAAGAGATATTTCAGCCACAATCTTTACCCTCCTCCGTTATTATTTTTAACTTTTGTTGTTGTTTAGTGAAATTTAAAGAGGTTTTTGAGGTATTTCTTTGTCATAATTTTCCCGAGATATTTTGATTTGATATTGTAGTACCCCTTTTGGGATAATGGTTAGTGCGTTGGACTGTCATGCAGAAGGTCTTGTATTCGAATATGCAAAAAGTTTTCAGGGGTTCACTGTCTCTTGCGAGAAATTTACAAATCCTCTAAGAATATCTCGTGTAATGAAAAGTGCTACTCATTAGCCGTTCGAAATCGGCACAAAAATTGTAGTTCCCCATATTCCTGGTAACACGCACACAGAAATAGTTGAGAGTTGTAAGTCACTAGGTCCTGGTTTTTCTCTTCGAGATATTGCACCACCAATTTTATTTAGTTACGAGATATTTTGGCAAAAAAAAAACATATTTTTCCTAGCAGTTCAATACTTTTGTTGCTGCTTAGGTTAAGTTAAGAGGTATTGTTTTTATTGACTTGAGACGTATTATTATGGCTAAGCTTACGAGTTATTTCGCCAAAAAATTTGCTTAATTAGCTATGAATATGTATTGGGTATTATTATTTATCGACTTACGATGTATTGGGCTGCGTTACCCCAGGCGTTTATATTGTAAGGAAAAATATGACCTTGCACTATGAGATTTTTCAGAAAGAAAAAAATTTGCCCTGGGATGAGAAATATTACATTTGTGGCTTCAGCTATAAACATAATTTATTGGAACTTACCAAACTATGTCCATCCATGAGTCGGAAGATATTTTACCATAAACCTGTATGAAAATACAACAAAATTCCTGGGCCACGAGGTATTAAAACTAAAGCAACCAAAATGAACAAGTTGAGGAGGTATTTATCGACTTTTAAAGTATTTTCTTGACATAACTAAAGATAAATAAGGAGATATTTCAGCAAAAATACCCTCCAAAGTTATAATTTTTAACTTCTGTTGTTCTTTAGTAAAATTTAAAAAAGGTGTTGTATTCACCGAGGTGTTAGGTATTTTCTTTGCATAACTTACTCCGTTACGAGTTATTTAAACAAAATACAAATATTTTGTTAAGTTATTAGCTCAAGAATTGTTTTTGTTTAAATAAAGTTTAAGAATTATAATTTTATTTACTTGTGAGGTATAACGATGGCATAGCTTAAGAAATATATCGCAAACAAAATATATCTTACTTACGAGTAGTTATATGTTCAGAGGTATTGCTATTTATTAACGAGGTATTCGTCTGCGTTACGAGGTATAATATTGGGGTGATTTACATTTTAAAGAAGAATAGAAGAATAGAACCCTACGATTTGTTTTTTGCAAAAAATATCGTTTATGGATGAGATATTTTACATTTATGGTTCCGGCTATAAAAATATTTTATAGGAACTTACCAGACTATGTCCATTAGATCCCGAACATATTTTTTTTAAGCGTGCATCAAAATACATAAATAAAATCTTTTCCCTGAGCTACGGGGTATAGATCTTAAGCGACCAAATAAAACTCCTTCATCTGAGCTACGAGGTATTAACACTGCAGCTACTAAATCTCAAAATTTGATTGACATGTTTCTTTAGCTATCTGCATTTTTGTTGGTAAGTCAGCATTATTAAGATTGTTCTGCATTTTACGTAAATAGTAGTGGGTACCTAGTTTAGACATAAATAAATTTCACTTTCTTCAAATTTTACCATAACTGTTTTTAAATGAAAAACAAATTTAGTTTGAAGATCAAAATGGCGTAATCTGATTGGAACTAATTTCACAAATTATTCAATGGCACTCATCATTGATTGGCATAAAAAGAAATGGTATACAATCCGTTTTTCATTTCAAATTTAATTGAATGTATTCCGGCAGGCCTATAATATAATTTCATCAATAGAAATAGAAAGTTCATTCAATATAAGCTTTATACTGCTCTCATTGTATCCATTCCAATCATAATACTAAGCTACTCTATTCGCAATGGTTAAGTACAATAATTGCGAACAATAGCTTCAACCTCAATATTTGCCAAGTATATTGTTTTTCAAATTATAGGTAATCCTCCTCATATCATTGTTAAGCTCTGAAGGCAAACAAAATAAAATAAAAAAAAAGAAGACATAATAAAATATAATTGGCTCTTAAGATAATCATACACCGCAAACGAAAAACAATGGCCTCTGGAATACAATAAATTTGTAAACAGAATCATCCATTTCATAGCAAGCTAGTTGCCGCAAATCTGCTTCTGGCATTGTCGCAAATCGCAATTATAATAATTTTGTTATCACAATCAAAACCTCGAGTTAAATTATTGCGACTTGGTCTTTTGTGTTTTTTGTTGAGAAATCTCCATCGAAGCAGAAGAATAAATCCTTACCATAATTTATTATTTTCTCTCTTCTCATTAAATCAATAAAAAATAAAAATATTTATTCCGCACAGTAAATATGCAGATTTTGTTCCATTGGGGAACAAACCTCCCCGTAAATCAATCGAAAGTGTTTAGTCTCGAAATTTATTACCAAATCCTTGACTTTGCTTAGCTGGTGCAAAAGGGAACTATGGGAAAAGGGGAGGTCATAAATTTATACAGTTTCCTCAATTTTCTATGACCAATAATTTAGCTATAGGAAGACTTAAGGGATTGGTTCCGGGGAAGCAATAATTCAGTTGACCGGATAACCGATCACCCACTTTGCCTAATTGCTCAACGAAACGTTTGGTCCGGAGCCGGACTGTACTTAATTATATCCTTCACGTTTTCAGCAAAAAGGAAAAAAAACTTTTGAAATAATGATATTTGCATTCAAAAAAGGAAAACATTTTCGCTTTTTGAGACTAGAACACACGTGCATGCGTTGCTTCGTTAAATTTTCACTATAAAATTTGTAAAGAAAAAATCAAAATGATTAAAATTCGGTTTGCTCAAACCAGTGAGGAATATTTAAGATATGCGTTAAGTTCGACTAAGGACCTGTAGTAAATTTAAATTTAGATTTAACTCAGAATTAATCCAACAAGTTTGACCAATTTTAATGTTTAACCATGGGCCAGTTGTACAGATTTTCATCTGGGGCTCAAGTATTAAATCAACCGATATCGATGGATACTTTGATTTCTAAGTTTCAACCAGGGCCCAGCACCTAATATTATCCATTTAAATCCTTAAACCGTTGTTAAACCTCTGCAAATCCGTCGTGCTCCGAGGTTTCCAAACATAAAGCTAAATCACTTTTGTGAAAATCAAGAATATTATAAAAAAATATTTCATCTAAATCAGTTGGACTTTTTTTGAGATTATGGCGGACTACGAGTAAGTTCAAAAACTTGAATGATTTTAATATAAAATTGAATTCCCATAATTGTATGCCTTAGACCAAGTATTTGTTACCGGGTCTTAAGGTGGCGTAACTGAGTCGCTTACTTAATTTGTTTTTGTATGTAATTCCCGATAAAAATAGTAAAGAGAAAAATATATATGCTTCATGCATACACATTGCACATACATACATAGTTGGTACATTTCTTGAATACATTTTTAGAATGTACCGTATCTTCCTGGTGGAGGAATCATGATCATAGATTCAATTCACGTTGCACCCTGGCTGAGGAGAACGTTGTTTTCTTCGTCATCGTCGTTATCGTTTCGATGGAAATATAAAATAAAATTAGAAAAAAAAACGTGACAGAGCGAACAGCACTTCGCTTGCTGCTTCTTGGTGAGGGCAACGATTATACGACTACGGACTGTGCTCCGCTCCAGATGCAGTAAAATAATTCTTATTTTTTTTTCTACTTTATTTTTCTTAAAGCGAGATACGTGAATGACGAATTTAAAATATACATCTACGATTGTATTTGAATGCTAGTGTGAGTGAGTAGGGGTCTTGCGATTAACTTTGACCCCCATAATCATTCAATTTGCTTCAAATTGGTTTCTATTTGGATTTCTCCAGATGAATCTGCACTGAACTGAGGGAGAAATTAAATAAATCAAATGATAGGGGTGATAAATAAATTTAAAACAAAAATGTTGATTAGATAATGTTGCATTTTGAATGCTTTTGAATTGGTTTTTTAAACTGTTTAATGATATGAGATTAAAGATGATGATGACATCTAGACGGTGGAGAAGATACTCTCAGTAAATTTAACTTAAGTGGGCGGATTGAAAGCTTTGATTTTCGAAAGAGTTGATGTTGGATATAGTCTGAGAGGTTGTGTTTTGGATTTTTTTTTCTAAAAAAAAAGTAAACTTATTGAAAAGGAGGAAAATTAGGGGGATTCGGTTAGTACCCAGCCATTTCGGATTAACTTCTTATTCTCCTAGAAAAACAAACTTTTTACAAAACCTACTCTAGCCATGTCGACTACACACTTTTTATAGAAAGGTTTTCAAAAGAAGGAAAATAATTGGGATTCTATTAGTAGGTACGAATGGAAGCGTTGGGCGCCATTTTAAATTAACTTCTTTTAATCCTAAGAACTAACAAAACTGTTTTTGTCATTTCAGCTACACGTTCTTTATAGGCTGGTTTTCAAAAGAAGGAAAATAAGAGGCATTCTATTAGAAGAAACCGATGGTGCTGTTGGGCGCCATTTTATATTAATTTCTATTAATTTTAAGAACACAACTTTTCAACAAAAACTATTTCAGCTACACGTTCTTTATAGACTGGTTTTTCAAAAGAAGGCAAATAAGAGGCATTCTATTAGAAGGTACCAATGGTACTGTTGGGCGCCATTTTATATTAATTTTCATTAATTCTAAGAACACAACTTTTCTACAGAACTATTTTAGTCATTTCGGCTACACGTTTTTTATATGCAAGTTTTCAAATAAAGGAAAATAAGTGGGATTCGATTAGTAGGTGATACTGGTAGTGTTGGGCGCAATTTTGGGTTAACTTCTATCTATTAATACTTAAAGAACAACTTTTCAACAAAAACTGTTCCAGTCATTTCGGCTACACGTTTTTTTTTGTAGACAAGTTTTCAAAAGAAGAAAAATAACTGAGATTCGTTATTATCCATGGAAGTGTTGGGCGCCATTCTGATCTTTTTTAATCCAAGAATCATAGATAGATTAGATAGATAGATATTTTTTCTTTATTTCTTATAAAAAGTGATACAATTTTTTTAATGATATAGAATACGGACGTGGCAATTTTGCCGTCTGCCGGATATGATATTTTGTAAGCAAAAAGAATAAAAAAAAAGAAAAGAAGTGTAATAGTTATAAATTAATTAGTTAAAACTGTATAGACACAAAAAAAAAAATATTTTATCAAAGTTTAGAAAAAAGAAGATAGTAAAGCTAATAATTTTAAATAAAATGGTTAAGCGGATGGATTGAATAATTATAATTCATTGCGACATGATAGGTAATAATTTTGGATGATTTAAAACATAAAAAAAAAACAATTTTAGATGATTTGAAACATAAAAAGGTGATATTAACGCAATAACTTGCAGAAATTCTGATGACTGATTAGAAGCTATTTCGGTATGCCATTGCATGGTTGCAAAAATTGTATAAATTCAGCCAGCCCCACTGGCCGTTTAGTACTTCATAAAGGTTATTTAATGATAACGTACTTTCTTGAAAGTACAATCTCCTTAACTCTTGTAAAATAGGGCAAACGGCGATGAAATGATAAACATCTTCGTGTTCTCTTCTATTACAAAGATTGCAAGTTATCTGTAAGTCTGGTCTGTGAGGTATGGAATTGAGATTCAAAATTTCAACCCTTGCTCTGAATATAGTGCTTATTGCCTTAGCAGAATATTGAGTATTGAAATAATTTTCTTCTGTACACAATTGGTGGTTTAGGTTTTTATAGAATATCCTGGAACTTGACGTTAAAGCCTTTGTTAAATGTTGATCGTATATTTTTTCATCGACTTTAGAGATAATCCTTGCAAATATATCCTTCCAATCATTTACATTTGTTTCTAAAAGCCTTTCAGAAATATCGTGAGATGAGGCCAACTGATTCCACTCTCTGAAGGGATAAGAATTATTATTCAATAACCGAACCATAATTGATTTATGTAGACTGTTGTCACTTTTTTTCATAACTCTAAGTAAATAATCAGAATGCCATTTCAAGTTTTGTATGTAGATAGGAGGCAGACCAGACTCCACATGAATAGCATATGTCGGTGTTGAGTTGGGTAATCGGAATAGTCGCTTAAAGAAATACCTTTGAACCGCTTCAAATTCATCGAAAGGGCCAACTCCAAATGCTTGCACTCCATAGCAAAGACAGGTATTGACAGTAGCATTGAAAACTTTGTACTTAGACCTGAGGTCAATATTTTGATTGGCGAAGAATTTTGGCCACATCATGTTGAGAGCCAACTTAGCTTCGCTGCACTTTTCTTTAGCATGCTTGTTGAAGCTCAAGTTAGATGACAATAATACACCCAGATACTTAAAGTCACGCACCACTTCAATCCGCATGTTATTCAGACGCCAGCATTCTTCCGGTAGCCTTCTCCTCTGTCGCTTCTCAAAAATCATAATCTTCGTTTTGCTTATGTTAATAGTAAGATCCCAGGAGTTACAATAAGCCTGTAACTTATTGATCTGCAATTGAAGTGTGAGAGGATTATCCGCAAGCAAAACTAAATCATCGGCGTAGAGAAGGACCTTGATGAGCTTCCCAGCAAACGATATTCCTCCAGGTAGAATTTCGCATACATCATCGATGAATAAAGCAAATAGAATCGGACTTAAAATGCATCCTTGTGGTACTCCTGCAGATGTTTCAAACCAACCGGACAATTTTATTCCATCCCAAACCGTGGCTCCAAGAATCATAATCTGTTGCCCTAATATCATATCGTTTCCTTTGATCAATCCTTAGTCCTAAAACTCTGTTTGCACTTTTAATACTCCAAAAAGTCTTCTAAGTATTTGTTTCGGAGCTATTAGGGACGAACATAGCGGGCTAAATATTTTCACATTCGTGTAGTACGGCTAAAGAAAGAATCTCTGTACTTATCAGTGCGTCCGAAATCGGGCTGAATAATTTCGTGAAGCCCGAGTGAATTATATGTATATAAAATAATATTCTAAATTGCAAATAATGTCTTTATGAATTCTTATTGAAACTGGCAATAGGTTATATGAGACTTTTTTAAGCTCAAACTAATAGGTGTTTAGTCATTTCCGTCAGACAACTTCTTGAAAAAAATACTTATTTTGTTAAAATGTCAACATGGTGTTTCATAGTTTGTTTGTTAACTTGTAAGACGAACTCCATTCTAAACAATCTCTAGTTGGGAAGAAACCTGGTGCTCAAACAAATCGCAACTTCAGAAAGCCCCATTCCTGCTTTTATCAAAATCATCCTCTAAACCCTTATTCCTCCAGGTAATTTATACGAAAGATCTTTGGTCAAAACATTGGTGGAAAATTACCTTAAACATGTCTTAGCCATCGAAACCACTCGATATTTTAGAACTATTACTTTAAAAAAGGAAAGAAAATTCTCTTCAAGCCTCGAAATTATAGTTGTTCTTCGTTGTGATTTTCCCTTCCCTTTTATTTATATTTTGCGCTCACGAAAATGTGCTTAAAATGTTTAAGCAGAGCGCGAGCGTTAGGAAATTTGAAGATTTGTCGATGTTAGGTGTCCTTGTAGATTGCTGGCCCCAGCTATTTCGGTCTCTCTACCGCAGATTAATAAGACAGCTTGCTGTGTTCTGCCAATGATATCAATATTATCCCCATATTCAAGACTTAAGGAAGATTGAACAACTAGTGTTGGGAAGTGTGTTCTTGAGAGTCTACCAAGGTACTAGAGCTGTTTAAAACTATACCAAACCTTTGGAGGATTGGAATGCTCCAGAACACACAACTGTGTTGTTTTACGTTCCAAAACTTCTTCTCTTGTTAAGGTCGCTAACGATGTAATTCGAATGATTTAAAAAAATAAACACGACAAAAAGTAGTACATTTAGTTAGAAGTAATTTAAGGAAATTTCTTAAAGCAAAGTTTCGTTTGAGTCGAATAAAGGAAAATACGTCTAAATCGCAAAACATCGGTAAAAAGAAGACCCCAAAACTTGAGAAACAATAATAATTAATTACTCAAGCGACTTGTCAGGGAAAATGTATAAGTAACTATGTCTCAATGTTCAACCCGATTTGCGCGAAAGTGAACTTGCGATTTATAACTACTAGCTCTAGAAATAGCTATAACATCAGCCTTAGCTTGGCGATAGCTCTCTCAAACTCTTATTGCTTCATTCAAAATATTCAAAAAAAAGTTCTACTACTTTGCTGTTGTCTGATAGAATTGATTGCTAAATTTGTTTTTAATTATAACAAAGAATGCAAAAAAAAAAATCTTATAAAAAAACATGTGCATACGAGTATGCAAATGGAATTGCAAATCTCTCCACAACTAATTCCCACATATTACGTGACTGTTGGCACTGTTTTGTATTTAACAAAAAAAAAAACTCATAACAAAAATAAATTGTATTTTAAAATTCTAGACAGACAGGCGAGCCCCGTCGAACTTATAAAATACAAAAAAAAAAGAAATGATATTTACTTTTCGCTCCTTAAATAAACAGCAAGTCAGCATTAGGGAAAATATAGAAAATCTAAAAATAATATTGGATTAAAGAACTAGCTTTTTTTCTATCAATAAATTTAAATTAGGTATACTAATAATAAAAAAAAAAAACTAATAACAAATTAGTTAATTTTTCAGATTGCCATAAATTCTCAACTAATTAGCTCTTTAAAAATGCGCCCAACTTCAATTTAAAATAGATTTTTAAATTAAAACAAAAATCTTCAATTTAAATTAAAACTAGACTATTAATAACTTGAAAACCAAAAGAAATAAATCATTAGAATGTCTTCCTTAAATTGTGATTTAAATAAAATTGTCTAAACGTTCTCCAAAGACAATCTAATATGAATTGCAAATTTAGGAACTTTTCGATTAACTTATATTTTTTAAAATTTTGGTTTCTTTTCTTGTCCAGATTTCTCTCATTCCCTTTAAAACTCACCTTAGGTGCTTCCATCATAAAAATTGTAGAGCATAGGATTGCCATAATTTTGATAAATTTTGGACGATAGTGAAATATCGCAATGTAAATGTAAAAAGTCTTGGAAAGATTAATTGGGTAGATAGCTTTTACAAATCCTCATCTGCAGAAATTTCAGAAGCAAACATTTTCAGTCCTTCTTGCTGATTCTTTTCTAAAGGGGCTAAGATCGTTGTCCAATTCAAGTTTCTCTTAGGCCCAAACTGCGAAACGTTATTTTCTTTTTTTTTAAGACAAAAAATAACGGTACCTGCCATACGATTTTTTTTCGAAATTTTATAACAATTTTTTTTCTCAAAAACTGTCCCCCAGATAAAAAAAATCAAAAAATTTCATTTAGTTTAAAACCATTAGCTAGTAATGGTTCAAAATTTTTTTTCAAAAACCATTTTTTTTTTGTTTTCGATTTTCTCAAAAACAGTACGACCGATTTTGATCATTTTTTTCCGCTAAAGGTCCCCAATAGTTTTAATATTATTGTGAATTAAAATTTTCAATATTCGAAAACCCCAGGCTCGATTTTTTTAAAACTTTTATAAATAAAAGTTTCTTAATATAATCTACAAGAAATGAGAAAAGAAAAAAATATTTTAACTAAAAATAACGGTACCCTCCATACAAAAGTTAAAAGATGGTTTTCGAAAATCGTATTTTTCTCGAAAACGGTTCCGAGAATTTTGCTAAAATTTTTTTTCGTTTGATTAATTTTTACGATCTATAATCAAATAAAAAAAAATTGAAATTAAGATATTACTAACTGTATCTACCATAGAACGATTTTTTCGAAGTTTGAATTTCTCATTATCGGCATAACGGATTTTAATGAGATTTTTTATAGACAACCTTCTAAAAAGTTTAAAAACATTGAATTTCAAAACTAAAAGAAAAAATATTTTTTTTGAATTTTGTAAAAAAAACTAGTTTTTTTTGGAAAATTCGATATCTCAAAAATAGATGAAATTTTTTTTTGCAAATTTAATTTTTATTCGTACATTAATAAACACTTTAAATTGGTATTCCAAAATTTTTTATTAAAAATGTTTTAAAAATTTTGTATAGAAAAGCTTATTTTTTTTAACAAACCACTACAACGAATAAATTATAATTTTGTTCTTGCATAAACTAATTTTTGCTTAAAACACATGGCATCCTGTGCTTAGCTCCAACTGCTTAGGGAGTTGTTTTAGTTATTTAAAAAATTAATTTTATCCTTAAAAACAGTTTTCTCTAATAACATTCATTTTTGAAATTCTTAGTCGTTTACTTAGGAGCAAGTTCGTGCGACCCAGTCGTGCATTTTATTTTTTTTTAAAGAGTAGATGTCAATAACAATCTATTTTAAAACATCTTTGTTTTATAATCCTTTACAATTTCTAGCAAACTTTAAGCCGAACTGCCTGAAATACTTATTACGGGTTTCTAATGAAAATGCTTTAATCGGCAATAGTGCGTTTCCGATCCATGAATTAAAATTTTGTGCAGCGTTGGTGTCTCAGGAAGGCGTGACTAATATTTTCATAATCACTTTACTAGTAATTAATGTGATCATCTTTCTAATCTTAGTCTGTTAAGCTACTAGAAATCACTTCCAGTAGCAACGTCAACTTATAAATAAATTTCAGGTCAACACCCGCCATTTCAGCAGCAAGTTGTGAATCATTGAATATTTAATCTTCTACTTTGTCATCGTTAGTGCTACTAAACGCTGGTTCTAGTACACTATTAGGCCCCTTCACTACACTGCCAAGTTAGCTACCAAGTTGACTAGCATATTTTTAACAAAGAAACAAGTCCAACAGTTTTTTCATTTTTCGACAGTTCACATATTCATTTTACTTTTTTGAGTTCATTTTACCCTTTTTCGAAGGGTGGCAACGCTAACCTGATTGTCAAGTTCGCATTAAGACTTGAGTATGTGGAGGGAAGAAGATTTGTCCCATAGAGCCATTAACGATCTGATAACACTGGTGTAGCAAAGTTGGATTTGCAAGAAACTGCGATTCAAGCAAATTAAGTTTTTCTTGCGAGTTAGTGACATTGCACTTGTGTGTGAACGGGTCTTGAAACCGAGATGACGTAGAAGAATTTCTAATATTTCTTACAAATGAACAAAGGTTTTTTTTCCATTCAATTAAAAGTTTAAGTGACCTCAACTCCAAAGTACGTTTCGCCCAGGTACGACAGTGGGCTCATCAGTTCGATGCTATCGATTTTTTACCTTTGGGACATTGAAATATTTTATTTCCGTAGATTTTGGTTATTTTAGTACTAAGTTTTGTCTGTACTTTTTCCTCAATCCTCTCTCCTCTCATCCTGATAAACCTTCTTACAATCATAGTGGCACCTAATTAAATTCCCTATTTCAAAAAGTAGTTTATGGTTTCGGTGTCTTCATCGTCAGTTGATCTGGCCAAAATGACCGAAAGAAAAACTCCTTCGTTTCCTCTTTTATACTTCTATTTTGGGTAAACGGTGCAATTTAGGACGTTTAAATAGAAAATGAGATGACTTGTGTCCCAAGAAGTTTGTGGGGAAATCGCCATTTATACGTTTTTGCCTTTTCAGTGTAGTTCTGATTCGTTAAGAATTCGAAGCTTAAGGTAGGCTCTGCAACTAGGAATGGTACCATTTTAAACATAGCTCCAAACTATTGTGTAAAGTACTTGTGAAAATTAATTGATCAGGGTGAAACGAGATTAATTTTCGTGCTTAGCTAAAAGCTTTCCTTTCCTCAGCCGGAAAAAAAGTGAAGACTTTCTGAAATTTTGTTGGTTTCGCCAACATTTGTGAATGACAGCCTTTAGTTCAAAATATAAAACCTAAACCTTTATCAATTGTCAATTTGAATTCCTCTGATAGACACATGCATCAATCAAAGCTCGATGGCACTTTTTGGTAAAATATTTGCGAGCTTGATTTGATGTGATTATTTATCGCTGCCTGCATCCTAATGTCGAGATAGCAACGGAAGCCCACTCTACCTATGTTATCGGAAATATATTTCCCAGCCACGCCCGAATCGGTAAACACTTATAACCAAATTCTAAAATCCTACTCGCCTATACATAAATCGAACCGAATTCTCCCAAAAATGGTCCGGCCAATTTTCTCTATTTAAGTTCGGCTAATGCTAGCTTGAAAATATAGCATTAATATTCATTGGATGTCAGCGCTAGCTACTTGCATTCGGGGAGGGGTTGTGTTAAGTGAGTGTGTTGTTATACTTAACCCAAAAACAATTTAAGCTCTGTTCTGGGCATATGGAAAATATGGGACCGATGAGGAAGAGGAGGAGGCATCTTTATGGGTACGTTGAGTTGTACCTACCTATTGCTCGCATCAGAGAACCAAATACAAATATCGACCTCCCTGATAATATGCATGGTCAGTTACGTCTGCCCGTTGTTGCTGTTGTTGTTTTTGTTACAGTCATCTCAGTGGTATTGTGTATACCTTCGGAATTATTTCTATTATACCCTTTTACACAAGCACACAGCAGCGCAGCAGGAGAACATATAGAAGCAACTCATCTGCAAAGTAACCCTCATTATGGACAAATTACATACATAACGCTCTGGAAATAATGTCTGGCACTGAACGTGAATGCTAAAAGACCGCCCTCATCCATGTCGTCACCGTTACCGTCGTCGTCGTCGCCTTCGTCGTTGTTGTTCATCTATTTTTCGAAGTAGGAAAACATTTCGAAACTTCTCCCGCTTACATAAAATGACAACAAAGTAAATGAAATCCAAGTACTCTAGAGTTGCATAGTGAACTTCCATCCATAGTTTTTGGTTGCAGTGCTAAAATCTGTGTGTATTACACCCCACTCTCTATCTAGCTAATAACTTTAAGTATCTCAAAGTGTATGTACTCACGGGATAGATACATTTTCCCTGTCGGGAGCTGTTATTGAAGTTATTTCTTGTTTTGGTGGAGGTGTGATTGCGTAAAATTCAACTTCCACGCAATCTAAACCCGCCAGCACCGAATTCCAAAAAAGCTGCAACACACAACTTGGTATATCGATCGAATGGGTGGTTGGTGCTGATAGGGTCATTCACACCACACAAAAAAAAAAGCTTGAAAACAATCTGGAGAAATATAAAAAAAAATGTAAAAAAAAATAAACACGAAAGATACTTCGTGGTTGACTACAAAGTTCATTTTTGTATGTTTTTGCGGTTCGGTAGTATAATAGTTAGTAGCTTGGTTCAATGGATAAAGTTTTTTTTTCAGAGAGGAACTTTGGAAAATCGTTTGGCCATGCGACCTTTTTTTTCAAAAAAAAAAAAAAAAAAATAATAATAAAAATTGAGGGATCAGCCGCCGGATGTAATACACATTTTGTTGCTTTTCAACTCCAAGCTCCCATGAGACAAAAGGTATAGGAAGTTGCAAAAACAAAAAAAGAAGTTAAGGAAATTGTATGTGAATTTATCTTTAGTCAAACGTAGGCGGATTTTATTTTCATGTTTTTTTTTAGTATGTAGTTTTATATTTGCATTTCATGCTTGGGTTGGTTTTTACTTGATGGCATGACAGTCATATAAAATGGATCTACAAAAAGGAGACTTTTTTAAAACTTTTGTTTAAAAAAAATGTTTTTTTTTTTTAATTCTTGGCAATAACTTGTACATTCTAATAGGACCTTTAATATCACCTTTAATAAAAATGGTATCTAACTAGCTATATTTAAATGTTTTCAAGGTGCAGTCCTGCATGCATTTCATGCTTAAAGATTTCAAATAAATCACTTATAATTTTTGTTTAATGTCGATTTTGTTTGGAATATTTAGTTTTAAAACGTTAAACCTCTTGAAAAACTGCTTCCAACAAGGCACTTTTTAGTTGATGTCTCCAATTCCAAATATGCGGAACTTCTTTTTGAACACCTTATTCGAGTGACTTGAACAAAATTGGAGCACACTAAAAATAAAAAATAAAAAATAAAAAAAAAACAAGTTTTTCGGCAGACGGAGGACATCTACAATACTTTTTAAAAATTCATAAAATTATCAATTCAAAATTGATTAATATTAAATTTTGATATTTTTGCAAAGTTAATTTATTTAAAAAAAAACTGACCAATTTTTGATTACATATAATTATGCATTTCCTTTTCAAATGAACTAAATTGTTTTTAATTGTGCTATTCAATTTATTTTATTTATCAATTGATAATTGACAGTAAAAGAGGCGTTGAACTATCACGCTAGAAATGTGTATTATAAATTTACCAAGTATTTAATAAAATGAAAGAAAAATGTGGTAGCGATCAAAAATTGTTCTGATCCGCTTTTCGTAATGATGTCGAAAGTCTGACCAAAAATTTAATCGAACATGCTACGGCAAGTTGTCACAACGATACCGAGACACCATTTTCCATTGCCAGAATGAATTAAGAATACCAATTTTCAGACCAAAATTTTAAGTGCAATAAGTCAGCTAGGCCTGAAAGCTTACCTTCCTCTGTCAAGCTGTAGCATCTAAAAATTATTTCATAGAGATTGTGTCCGTTTTCAAAAACGTCAAACCAACGTCAATTTATCGTTGAATTATGTATTGTTGGTATTGCACTGCGACCTGGAGATCTATTGATCGTTAAATGATAATCATTTGTAACACATGTTTATCTGCAGATATTACTATCGTCAAATATACAATAGTCCTGCTTATACAAAATCTGTTTGATCAACGTAAGTCAAGTTTCTCGCAAACGCATTTGACATTATTTACGAAAACGCCCTCTAGCTTATCAATATTTTTATCATTAACTCAATTTTTGTACTGCAAAGTGCGCCGCAAATGATGTTATCGAAATTATGACTAGCAAACTCCGTTATCGAAAATAATATTTTTGCATATAAATTTCATTTTCGACCAGTTGACTTTTGCTGTTGAGAACATTTGGCGATTGCATTTTTGACGTTTTCGAATTTCTATAATTTGGCCAGCTGATTGTAGGCTTATGCCTGACGAATGAAGAAAAAAAGTGATCCACTGAACTTTGTCTTTTGAATTTTAAATTTCGCCATATTATAAATGTCAGAATCCGTCTTGTAAATGGATCCATATTAGCGTGGTTTTGACCAAGAAATAAACCCGTCATGACGGGTCAATCATGTTTTCGAGCAAATTCTGGAGAAAATCAAAAATGTCCAAATCGAATGTTGTACTTCAACTTAGCGAAACACTTTCTAAATTTGGTTGGGAATTGATTGATAACCCTTGGCAACCCAGTTTAGGTACCTTAAAGGCCATAATTCTTCGCCAAGTAGGTTCAAGATTTTGAGATTTTCTAACCGAAGCAATAAATTTCAAAAAAAAAAACATTTTTTCGTTATTTTTGAAATGAAGAATTCTTAAAGTCCCAATATTCCTATCAAAAATTATACTTTAATGTATTTAATTCATTGTTGTAGACAGTCTTCGTCAGAACCTTACTAATTTCTGATTCGTTTTGGAGTGTAAAAGTAGTATTCTTATATGCTGTAACTCTTAACGAGATTTTCGACAACTAATTATTTCACGATGTACCATAATCTCAGTTATATCGAACTTCACTGTTTTTTTTTTTTAATAACATTAGAAAAGGTTAGAATACCTCGAGAACATGTTGTTATTGAGGAATTTTAAGCTCGAATTCGAGTTTAGAACATCCAAAATCTCGAAAATCAAAATTTTGGTTTCGCTTACAAAAAATCTGCTAAGTTTTGTTAATCGGTATTAATTTTGTGACAAAATTAATAAATCATTTTCTCAGAAAACGTAAAATAATTTTATTTCTTTCTCACTTTCTAAATCAGCGCATCGAAACTTAAATATGTTCGAACTAAGAATAAGAAATCTATAAAAAAAAAATTCTTCGAATTAAGAATACCATCTCAAAGGCAAAATGTATTCCCTGGTGTAATTAGTTGAACATACAAATAATAAATTGATCCCTTCTTTTTACAAAGAAAAGGTGTTTTGCTAGATTAAAATCCATTTATTATTATTATTATTATATACTTCATTGTTCCCTTTTCCGCAAAAAAAAAGTCCTTTCGTTAAGTTGACATAAACACGAATTTTTACCCGGCTCAATATTTTCCTCCCATTCTCATCTATCTCATTTTTAATCCTCTTCAACTTTCCTAAACACTCGCACTGTATACTCAAACATATGCGCTGAAAATATATAAAAAAAAACTCAGCGAAAATCCAATTTTATGTGGAAAAATAGGACAATTGATATAATTTTTGAGGAAACTTATTTGCAACTTATTTCAGTTTCTTTCGCTAAGTTGACATGAAATGAGCAAAACTTCAATTTCTGTTTCAACAAATACGAAATAATTGTCGAAGGAGGTATTAATTACCAAACAAGAATGTCTGAATTTTATGATCGTTTATCTACACGTATATATTGTTTTATTATTTTATATTTTAGGGATTTTTTTTTCGCTAAAATGCCTTCAAAGAAAAGAGCAATTTATTATTTGTGTTCAATTTCTCAAAAGTGTTTCGATAGCTCGATATAATAGTACTCGTATGTATAATACATGCAATCAAATTGAAACCTGACATATTTGTTATAGATCTTAAAGCAACCTAAGCAAGCATTTTGACATCCCTGCTTAACTCGTCTGTCTGCGCAAAGCCTGCCAATTCAGAATACCTAAACGTTCAAGTTAATTTTCTATCTTTTTTTAATCAATATCTTGTTGATTTAAAAAAAAAAACAAAAAGCCAACTCGTCTGAATTACTTTCTCAAAATTGAACTTGATATCGAATACACGTATACAATATTTTTCCCTACTCGTAAATTATCTTCAAATACAAAAGACACAAAATTAATGAATTGAAATTTACTACCAAAACTGATGGCATTATACTCGTCGCCTCGTTTTACAACCCCTCTTATTTCAACACGTTTTCTTATCCATAAATGTATTTTGTTTTTATTAATAATTATTATTTATTTATTCTTTTTCTTGAAAGTCACGTAGGCTCTTCAGTTACTCGATGTCATCATTGTCGATAAATATGTACAATAAAAAAAAAAAACAAAGAAATACAAAAAAAAAATAAAGATAAAAACGAATCTTTGAGAACTAAAATAAAAACAAGAAAAAAATTAATTTACTAACTTAGTTATCAAATTAAAAAAAAAAAATTGTGTGAGGTCTTTTGTTGTATAACGATAATTTATTGTTACCTATCAACTTTTTTATTGTTTTTGTTGCGATATCATTTGTTAGTAATACATTTTTTTTTTAAATATTTTTTCTGCTGCATTCTGCAGTGCTTTTTCGATAATAATTCTTGGACGAATACTTAGAGATTAAATGCAATCATATTGTGTTCTTGAAGTATCTATATCAAGTTTTTATTGTTTTTAATGTTAAATGATGATTAAATAAATCCAAACAAGCTTTAATGATAAATTTAGTTTTAATGTGTATAAACTTGATATAAGAATTACCACCGACTTTGGTGCCTCTTCTCTTCTCTTATCTTGTTTTTTTTTTTATTAAAATTGTGGCCTTGTTTTGTTTCTTTGAATAAAATAATAATATTTTGTGGGATATTTTTTATTACAATTTTTGGTTTAATAAGAAAATTTGAGACACGTTAGAAAAAGGTCACTTGGTTTCGGTTAGGTTTTTAATAAATTAAAATATGCCTCTTTTTCCACATGAAACTATCTACAGTCGACTCCCTCTAAGTCGAACTCCCTCTAAGTCGAAGTTCCCTCTAACTCGAACACATTCTCTTGATTATTGACCTATTTGCTTTCCCTCTAAGTCGAATTTTTTTCTTTTGCCGAAAAAAAAAATCAAAAAACATCTCTCAAATCGCAACTCGTTGTTTGTAATTCTTATAAAAAGCACACACTGGAACTCTTTGATTCTCTATGTTGCTTCGCCTGCGCCGTCACCGTCATGTCAGTGTGCTGCGCTGCTATACCTACAATTTACAATATTATCAAACACAAAAATCTCTTCCTAAAAAGATATTCATAAAAAAAATTGCAAGGCAATAAAAAAAAGCATTTGTTGGTTGGATCGATTCCATTCCAACTTCAAAACATTTTGTGCTTTATTTGAAAGCAGTAAAACAACAGATCTTAGAGGTCGTCGGAAAAGCTAAAGCTTCTGGTTATAGGGAAAAGCAAGAATCCTCGTTGTTTCAATAAAATTAAAACTTTGCCGGTGGACTATGTAGCAAACCATCGTTCTTGGATGACATCAGACCTTTTCACAAGTTGGCTTTTGAAACTTGATTCTAAATTTGGAAGATCAAAGCGCAAAGTATTATTATCGATAACTGCCCAGCTCACCCAAAACAAGTTAAGGATAAATTAAAGTTTATAAAGCTTGAGTATTTCCCCCCAATATGACCGCAATAGTTCAGCCAATGGACATGGGTATAATACAAAATTTGAAAGTACACTATAATCGCCGTCTTCCCACCAAGATCTTAAGGGTTTGGGAAACCAAAAAAGAGCAATATAAAATATCACTTCTCGATTGTGTGCGCGAAATCCTAAGACATGGGAACAAGGCCGAATTTATGTAAGTCTGAGACGTGCGATGACGAAGATGATATTCCGCTTAACTTACTTAGATGTAACAACGAAGACACTCAAGAAATCGAGATAATCTGGGAAAGGCTATAACAGAAACTGAAGAAGAAGATGGAGCTGAAATAATAGACTTTGAAATACCAGAGAAAAATTAAATTAAAAATGCAATTGGTACATTGCAATCTGCAATTTAAATGAAAGATGAAATTCAAAATTGCTTATTTAAAATAGAATCTTTTTTTAAAAAGGCGATCACTGATGACACGGCGACTGTGATAATTGTGATGTCTAAAATTACATTATTTTTTAAATAATTAAGTTGAAAAAATATTTCTTTGTAATACATAATTATAGATTAATGAGCGATAAAAGCAAGAAACTTAGGTTTATTTATTTATTTTACTTGTTATTTAATTCAATAAATCATTAAAAAAAACTCTCTCTAACTCGAATTTTTCTAAAACTCCCTCTAGCTCGAACTAGTTTTGATATCCCGTGAAAGTTCGACTTAGAGGGAGTCGACTGTATTTCTAAAAAAAAAATATAATTTTTATATAAATGCACATACGAGTAGTATTTATAGCAAATATGGTGACAAAGTTTTGTCTTTGATGTGGTTTCACCTATGGCAAACGAAAATAAGTAAATTTATACATAAAAATTATATTTTATAGGCTTTTTTTTTTTGGTCTTGTCTGTTTTCTTTTTTTTTGCCTGTTCCATTTTGAATCGGATTTTTCTTATTATGTATTGCGGACGTTATAATGAGCTATTGACGGATTTATTTAAGAAGATTAAATCAGAAGTCAAACTTTGATCTCTGGCCATGGATGCATTTGTGTTTTGATGCAAACTAAACGATTGCTCAACTAAATAGTTGAGTTTTTTTCTATTAGCCCAAAAGAGAATATTTTGGTTTCACTAAAAATCCCAACAGAAGAGAAGACCCATACATTTATGTATATTGAATTAGTTTTCTCTTTCATATGTTGCTTGATTTCTTGCGAAGTATTGCATGTACGCGCTGTTCTATCAACTCGTGATTAAACTATTTGATTACCAATCACAGTTGTCAGTGTCAACCTGGCCTAAGACAAGTTAGATATTGTAACTAGCTTAACTTTGGCCTAGTTCGCAGTCCCACCTAATGAACATTAGTCAGAACATTAACATTACTTTTTCAGAATTGTGTAGAGTATTAGTATAATTTCGTTCCACCTAAGACCCCTTGATATTTTCGGCAAATAAACAGCTGCAATGCCAATTTTCTTAAGCTTCTCTGGAGTGGACGACAAATAACGAAATTATTTGATCCAGCAATTGCAATTCATTGGGATCAATACGAAGCAATATAAACTACACCATTCCACAGTTACAGTTCGAAAAAAAAACTTACAATTCTCTAATCCTTCAAGATCTGTTTTGGAGGATATGAGCTTCTTGGAAGATGGTTCTATCCATTTTGACACCCACGGATCGAAAACCGATGATGGAGTTGAAGCAGGTGTGTACTCAGACAGAGTAAACTTAAGTCTTTCCTTTCCTCTTCCTTATCACTGTAGCGTATTCCACATAGAACTTTTGAAGATACATATACCTAAACAGTGTTCCAGTGAAATAGGCAGTTACATTCCAATCTTTAAACAATTCAATAGTAATACTCGCGTTTCAGACAATGCCCATCAGTTTACCCTTGACGGTTACTTCCGGCGTAGAGATTGTTCTCTTAGCCGCACTACACAAATGTGGAATGCTTTATCTGAATCTATATTTCCCTCCCATTATACTATTCAAAACCAATGTGCATTGGTATTTCTTTTTAAATCCTCTGCAACTTTCTTAAATGCTCGCACTGTGCTCAAAAATTTTAAGGGTAGTCAAAATCCATTTAGTGCGCGAAAAATATAATTTTAAAAAATATAAAAAGTTTTGATTCGGGAAAAAACGTAATATCCGCATCCTCAGATACCCAAGTCGCTGTTAAATCTCTGGACTCTGTCTCTTCAAACTCTATAAAGGCCCTTAACTTCCGATCTCTCTCAAGAAGATGGCCGAAACTATTGAAAATACTGAAAAAACAAACCTTAGATGGAAAAGCATCAACACTGGTCTAGCCACAAAACAAATCTGGCCACAGCTGGATCTGAAGCGCTTTAAGTGTTTGTCATATCTTAGCAGATTACACATCGGCTCTGTTATATAGGTTCCATAACCGGACACTATCTAATTGCATTTTTGCAACGAGGCTCAGAGTATTCTCAAACGATTTTTGCAGAAGCTCTATGGGCGAGGAAGAATCGATTACTCATCTTCTCTGTAGATGTTATGTTCTTTTTTAAAGACGTGGCTCCACCTAGGATCCTAGTGCCCTGGAAATACATATAAACAGATTCGTAAAAAATTATACAAGTCAAACTTTCTAGTTCAAGAAGAATTTCACCATTCTGTTGTTGTTAAATAAAAAGAGACAAATGAAATACAATGAAAGTGGGCGTGTCATTTTCCAACCTTCTGATAAGAATAAGCTGTAAAAATTTCAGTGAAATCGGTACATTAGTTTTTGATTTTATAAGTCGTATACAAACTGACATTAATTTTGATGTTATACCATCTGAACCCTGTCCGCCTTAGAGCGCCACCAATAGATAATTTCTTAGAAAACTTACCAAACTTTTGTGGTAATGCATAAATTTTCTATAGATGCATAATAAGGATAATATTTAAAAATTAAAAAAAAAGTGGGCGTGGTAGTGTGCGAATTCTTAAAAAAGTTACCAAAATACACAATATCAAAACAACATAATGTCTTTCCAAAGGCCTATTCACATGAGAGCGGCCGACTAACAGAAGACTTAAAACAATTATGTATAAGCCTAAATTTTTCACAAAAATAGTAAAAATAATAAAAAAAAACTTATTGAAATAAATGTAAAGATATTAAAATTAAGGAAAATTTGAGAAAATAAATTGTTTTTCACGAATTGCAATCTGATTGTTGCGAACTGTCAAACTCTATTCTCGTTCCACATGGCATCCACATTCCACACCACAACGAATGAATGAATGAATTGTTCGTGCGCAACTTACCTCGATATCATTTTTGTTTGCTTTGTTTGTTTTAATTGTCATTTGCGACAAATAAAAAATGCTATGTGAAGGAAATGTCAAAATGGACGAATTTTCGTTCATTCGACGGTGGTTGGTCGCGTGAATAGTCCTTAAGGGTCAAATTTTGAACTATAGAAAATTTTGCTTTCAGCAGATAATCGTTCTTTTTTTTAATATACATGTAACTCTTACCACACATTTTTACTTCCTACACATGTACAAATAGGAACTATAGGGCAAGTTTTGCATTTCGAGAAAAATCGAACAAAATTTTCAACAAAAACTTTTACCAACGATTTATTTTTTTGCTCTCGACATTCTCACTTCAGTTTCCACGATTTCGATCAAAATTTGTATGCACGAGCATAAAGTCGGTGATATTTATGTTTGGATGTATTAACATTGTCGGCACTCTCTTGCTGTTGTTGTTCTTTACCGAGGATTATTTTGCTGTTCTAGCTATAATACTTTCCAATAAAACACTACTAATGAATTCTTTCGTTCAACTTTTCAAACCAGTAGTTTTTTTTTATCAAACAATGAAAGATTACAGAAAAAATGTATTTTACGTTTTACTGGGTTCCCTTCATTTAATTTAAACTTAATTGCTGCCCACCGTTTATGTGGATATGCTTGTTCCACCCCATAACATAACATAACCCCATCTGCCTGTTAACAGAACGCTCATTAACGTGAAAAATTTCATATACGAGTATGTCTCCAAGCTTAAAACTCGCAAATTGTAAACCTTAGGGCGTTGAACCCTTAAAGCGCATCCGGTAAAAGAGAAATAAAAAAAAAACTTGTATGAAACCAAGGTGATTTTCTTGCCACACAACCCTTAGTTCTACCCCTTACTTCCTTATTATTAATATGGTCCGGCCATAAGCCCATCCCGATGGAAGCTTTTTCTCTTGCGCTAATGTGCGGGCATATAAAACATTTTAGCTCCACAACACCCAAACCTCGGGTTCGAGCCTTCATCAGGTAAAGGTACGAGTAGACCAAGCAATCCTTCATCTATACACCTACCACTAACTAAAGGTAATGCAATTTTATTCTTCATAATCTCTCGCTGGTTAAATTTCGGAATTCGCCACGGTTACGTAAAAAGCCTGTAGGTGGTGGTTGGTGCTTGGTGCATTGCAAGCAATCCAGAGACTGAGTAAAAGAAGAAAACAGAGGGAGACAGAGATATAGAGAGGGAGCTTTTAACCACCCATATTATCTTCAACGAACTTTAAATACCAGACACCGGAAAATCGATGAAGCTATTTTGCAAAACAAAAAAGCACATCTCATATTAAAGGTTTCTTCTTGAGCCCCTTTAAAAATTCCAAAAAGCAACAGTTTTTTTTATGCTAAATCAAATCCAACCGCTAGATGTCGCTATGGTTATTGAAAAATAAATTTGAAAACAAAAATAAAGTTCATTTTTCGAGTCCCCACATATTAGGGTTAGAATGGTTTACTCTATATCAGAGGATGGTCTTCTGAATTGAACATAAAGAGGGCCATATGAATACCCTGGACATGAAGTGGAACTCACCACTTATTGTACCTACGTATCTATATCCAAGGTACTATATCGTGAGACGCAATAAGAACCTTTATATGAAGTTCCATGTTCAGCACATCGACTGCAACAATCTCCTCCCGAACATGCTACCATCGAATCTCAGATTATGCTATGCAGGTTTTACCACCGAAAGACCCCTCGCCCATCAGATAGATCCCCAGGAACAAAAATATCCAAGCACAAAATGTAGGTACACATAGCACGCAATGGAGAGAAAATAATTTTCCTGATGCGCAAAAACCACTCATACCAACACAAAATCTCGTCCCAATACAATCTCATGAATTTGCGGGTTCTATAGATTCATATGGATATGGATATGGAATTATGCTTGCCGGTTAAAGCAGCCAGCATAGCTTGTTTTTGTTTATTAGTTAGTTCTAGATACGTCGATACACTCTCTCAAAGTCCCATACACATATATTTATGGGCACTTTTGCAGGAAAAAAAATGTCCCGAGAATGAAAAGCGTCAGAGGGAAAGAGAGAAGAACATCGATGCAGAATATCGGAGTTGAGATTTTATATATAGGAAGGTCTCCTCCTCAAGCCCGCTCAAGTTTCTCCAAACCTACAAGCAAAATGTATGTTATTTGTTCAGTTTTTTTTGTGCTATGTGAAGTATTTTTATCTGGGATTTGCAAAAAGATACAAATGTATCTATCTATACACATAGTGTAGATGTGGATTGTTTTTATTTTTTGTTTGCAAACAAACACGTTTTTGACAGAATGAAATATTTTTAAAACGCAGTTTGTGTCTATATCTCTACTCAGATTTAGGTGAAAACATTACTCAATTGTCTGCTGGAACTTTTAACGGAGTCTGGGTAAAAAAATAGTGATTTCTTGTATAGGATCCCATTCTTCAAAACAAAAGACTTGAAGGTATATCTGGCCGCCATTTTGAAAATTGTTTTTTAGGTTAGTCATTCTGTTGACGGAAAGAGTGTATTTTTGGTTAAAACCTTTGCAAAACTATAAACAGCTTCAATACCAAAATCTGGATTTCAGATGTTGTTCAAGAGACCAAATATCTGTCAGACGTTTGAATGAATTATAAAATTCAATTTGAATATCATATTTTGAGTGCATTTGGCATTACAACATATAAAATATATCTACCAATTTGTTGAAAATTCTTTTGGTTAGGCTGCCAGACGTAGGTGCCAAATCTTTTACTTACGCCTTAGATTTTTCAAATCTTGGACCTTTAAAAACTTCTGAGTTATTTATCTTCTTTTTTGATAGTTTTTACTTCTCTTACTAACACCGAATAGTCTTGAGAAATTTGTTCCCTTTTGAAAGCGGGTCCTACAGAAAAGGTATCTATTTTTTTTAACTAAGGAAACTTTTACTAAAACAAATGTACAATTCCATAAAACGCTATGTGAATATGAACCTATAGTCTTAACTGCGTCTGGCAGTAATTTGGTCTTGTGAAAGTCAGAAATAACACCGTTTGTTTGTACTTCCTTAAGATCATCTGGAAGGTATTTAGGTATTGGCTCATTGAAGTTTGGGTTAGGGACCTTAATTTTTGGATTCAAAGAATTCAAATTCGGTAAAAGAGCATGTACATTCTTGAGTGCTTCTGGAACGCAATCTGCTCTAAAATCGGGTCTGACATTATAACAAAATGTAAAACTTAAGTGAAAGTACACAAATCCTTTCGTGCAATCTTGATAACAACTGGCAGGTATCCAGCTTCTTAAAAAATCGGTTTTTAAACCCAGCCGTTCTTAATTTTTTTTTTTTTTGACTTCAATTGACCAATTTTAGTAATACTTTCATTTTAACAATCGCTTAAAGGCTTTAACTTCTGCCCCATCCACATCCACAGGTATTTATTTGGCCTTTAAAAATAGATCTGAGGCTTTTCACTTTTGCGTTAGAGACAATGGAAAACTTAAGCTTGATTCCATTGAATCGAATTCTACAGTAATTGTATGCATTTGGCATGTATTGTGGTTTTGAAAACCAGGTCTAATGCCATTTTACTTTATTTTAAGACAAGTAAGATATTTTTTTATAAAAATTGTTATTTATTTACGTGACCTTTTTGTATATTTTTAAATCGACATTTTGTATAGGTATTCGAAAAAAAATGTATTTTAAATAAAGTGAATCATTTAAGCCAGTTGTCTCAGGTATTATTCACATATGTATTTGAAAATATGTCAGAAAGCCAAAGTCAATTTTCCTCTTCAAGTACGAATCTGAGCTATTTGCGTCTATTCCGTTCGCCTGGCAGGTATCTGTACGCTTATAAACCGGAATTTAGAATTATTTTATTACTATTTTAATTCACTCATATTTGGGAAAGAAACATTAAACTCAGTTTCATTAAACGAAAATTAAGGTTGTCTGGCAGACTTTGTTCCCTCGAACATCCATCGAGGCCTTGATATATAGCAAATAAAAAGACTGTTTGCCTTCAAAACTGAAAACTTTAAATCCTAATGAAAATCTTTTTGAAAGCATCCAACAAGGTTGACTACGAATAAAATAATTTGAATTATAAGTGACATAGAAATAAGACACGGCATTTCTCCGCTTTAGTTCAGCCGCCATCCCTGGAGATAAAAAATCTGAGACAACCACCTTTAGTCTCAGAACATCGTGCCACACATCTTCCCTATCCTTCTTTCTCTTCATTAACTTCACGCCCGTGCTGTGTTGAAACATTTAAAGGGTAATCATAATCCCTTGAGCGCGGGTAGATTATAAAAAAAAAAATCTAGCAGACTTCTGGACCTTTTGAAATCGGATTTGAGACTTTTTTCCGGAATCAGGTTGTAGAAGCCTGATTTTGATTCAACAAATATATACTTATTTTTTAAACTTTATCTTTGAAATAGGAACAAAAATGTAAACCAAATTTAATAAAACCGCATTCAATAACACCGCGATTTGAGAGCATCTGGCATGCTGTGGTCCCTAGTGCATCGAATCCGGACCTATTATTTTCGAAATCATAAGATTTCATCATTTCACTAAGAAATAAGAATCTTTTACTCAAAATTTAAATTCAAGTTGATAACTGAAGCCAGAAGTCCGTCAAAAGGGTCTGACAGGCTTTTGGCTTTTTCGACCTCAGGTATGAGACTTCACTTTTTTTAAATCATAAAGACTCACTCTTTCTTTAATGGATGATAGATAATAAAAAATGGTGGAAGAAATTGTTTATTTTGCATAGTTTAAACGCAACTGGTAAAAAATAGACGAATTACAAAAAAGTATAGGGACATTCATACCTACAACATGGTTCGAAAAAAGATTTACCTAAAACGAAAATAAAATTTAAAATATCATTCGTAGGCTTTTTTAATCTGTCGTAGCCTTCGTTCGATAGCGATTGAACGGACACTTTATTCTGCAGAAAATTATTAAAACCTTACGTCTTAAAATATTCACAAAAGATCAGCCGAGGAATATAATTTTTGTTAAAATACTTTGTAATATAAACAATCAAAACAATTTACTAAATTTGAATAGCCCATTAAATTAATCTTCTTAACATCCAAGTCATGCGAATAATGATTCACCTCGCATATATTCCAAGAGGACTGCTTAACATGCGCAGTTTTTTCATTATCTGCAAAAAAACACCCCCATTACATCCCACTAAACTAAATTACCAACTTAAAAGTTGTTCTTTATTTTATTTTTATTTTTTGTACAATTCGACTAAAATCCAAATATAGACATACGAGTATGTATCTACAATTTTATGTTATTATTTTGAGACGGCATCACGGACGAGACGAGCGTTATAATTGACAAGAAGATTCATACATACATTCATGTTTGTATTTTTGTATCTATAGATACAATATATTCATATGTATGTATATTTTATAACAATCTTACGTTATACAAAACATGACGATTTCTGGTTTCTGTTTATATCCACCACATCCAGGAGAGGGAAGCAGTAGAAGCAGACCAAAATAAAAACATTGCCCAACGCAACAGTCAATAAAAAAAATTGTTTTTATTTATATTTCTTTTTGTCTTATTTTTTTTTTTTTGTATTTGCTTTAGATACACAACCATCCATTTACTTCGAACGGAAAGTATCTGAGGCCCTGTATATTGTATATGGTACTTTGTATATACCACAAATCGGTTTTGTTAAGGGCCGGACTTTTTTTTATTAATACATGAGATCAAACGAAGAGTAACTTTTGTTAATCGTTGATAATTTTGACTAAGAAGGCAGTTTAGTTGACAAAAAAATACTTTACAAGACCAACTTGAGTTTATCTTCTTAAGCAGTCCTTCTGTATGGTGCAGGAAGGGATGCATTTTGTGAAAAATAGATGAGGACGATTAAAGTTGTTTTAAGCGAATAATTCGTCCGATGATTTTTGATTATATCTCCATAAATATGGACTTGGTAAAGACCCAATAAGTTATACAGCGATTGAAAATTTTATTAAAACTTAGCGTTTTCAAAATTTGTTTTCTTCAATAAAAATTTCGAAAAAATATTACATTTTTCTCAAATAAAAAAATATTCAATGAATTTATGGACTTGCTCAATTTCGTACATTAAGGAATAAATTTTATGTTTCAATACCTAGTCCATAATCCTTTGTTTTTAGTACTTTAAGCAACGCCTTGGCAATTTTTCTACTAAATTGTGAAGAAATTTCTCAGGAATTCGACGCCATTATAATCAATTCGGTCCCAAGGTCATCAGTGTTGGATGAGTGATTTTTGTATTACCCTAACCGTCGTCGCTTCAAAATTGCCGACAGATTCTCAATTGAATTGAGAGCAGGGTTTTGTTCTGGGCATATCTTCGTCTGAAATTCCCGATTTCCAATTAACAATTTTAGAAGTTTGTTTTGAGTCCCCATCTTGTTGAAAAGTTATTTCAGCCTTCCTGAAGACAGTTGTTACCAAAAATGTTAGTAAATTATGCCTTAATATGTAAAGGTATTTTTCAATGTTCATTATTCCTTCAATTTTTGCAAATATGTTTTCTGCTGCTGTCTTTAGTGTTTTGGAGTCGCAACTTCTAATTCTTTTAACTTCTTATCTCTTTCCAGCCTTCTTGCGACCAAGTTCAAAAAGTAACTGATTTCGTTTTTTTTTTTAACGTTAAGCGCTGCAGCTTTTAAAATATTTAAAATTATTGATATTTCCCGCGATTATTCATCACTTATTAATAAAAGAAATTACACCGTCAACAACTTTTTTTTACAAAATGTCTTCATTTTTATAATAACCAAGTTTAAAAACACATAAAACAAACAATCCTCAGTACTAAGTGGTCCACAAATGTAATTATGTAAACTGTTACTTGTTAAATTACAGATAATGGAATAAATTAGAGCGCAAAATAAACGTTGTTTTGTTCCCTAAAACTAAAACGTGGAAAATCGGGAAAGTCCAAAAATTCATTGAATTTTTTTTAGTTTTAGTTTAGAACACAAAATAAAAATGATTTCCTGTCTACTTAAATTTTCATATGAGTTAAGACATTTGTCCACTCATTGTAGCTGGCTAATGTAGAAAACATCGACAGCAATTCTCCGGCCAAAATATCCTGACCCAGAGACTGAGACTAAACCACTTTCAAAATTTCGTTTTGATCACGTTTAAATCTTATAATTTCAAAAAACTCTCAAAACCTATTTTGGTCTTGTAGATGGCTCGTTCTGAAGTCTTTGCCCACGGTAAATTTTCACTATTAAAAACGTGAAATCGAAAACTAAAAAAAATACACTTAGCGAGGTCAAGACTGACACACCTATTAGGATTTTGAATTTCAAAGGCGTAATGGTTGCTGCGTGTAACTCCGCCGGAGGTCGATTTCCAGCCGCTGCCACTTAAAAAAAAGAAAAACAAAATATTGTACTGCCCCTTGGGAGGATGTGACAACTCAAACAAGAGTATCTCATGGCATGAAAAGTGCTTATCAACTTAATCGTTTGAAATCGCTCGAAAATTGTAAGCCCCCACTATTCCTGCCGACAAGATGATTCCTTAAATGATTGAGAGTTGATAAGTCTGTCAGCCTTTATTCTCTGCGAGGTTTTATGCTCCCAATTTATTTTTTTTTTATTAAAAACTGGTATTTTCAAACTAAATTTACTAAAAAATTGATCATCGATGATTCTCAGTTTTCTTGTAAAACACACAACTGTCATTATCACATAAATTTAACAATGTCAAATTTGAACAATTATCACTTTTCAATTGGAAATTGACAATCGCAATAGTGTGAGACAAGTTCTGAAATTCTACGGTTTTGACGACACACTGTCAATAGAAGTCTCGTCTGAATCTCTCATTCTTATAGGTAGCCCTACAACCTACACCCAAGTGGAAGAGCATATCAATCAAATTAGCGTAAGAAACTATAAGCGGTTATTTTAAGGACAAAATGGTCCGAGAAACTCACTTGAATAATATAAAATAAACTACTTGTTTTTAATTTGTTTTTCTTAATCTTTCAGTCAAAGTATTGTACTTTATATATCTACTCCCTATCATTAATGTAAAATACGTCTCCTTAAAAAAACATTTTTTACAAGGCTAATTCGGAGAGACCTGAGAATCCTGAGAATTTTCCAAAATGGGCCCTAGGCATATGCCTATTTGGCCATGACAATAATTCGGCCATGTGTAAATTTTATTTTTCGTATTTACAATTATTCGCTTTTTATAGCCTCTTTTTGGCTTAGGCTTTTGGCGCTGTTTATGTATAATTTTTTTTTTGATTTTTTTGTGCACATAAGAAATATTCGTATGTACATATTTTCTTATATATTTATGTACGTTCAATCGTGTATATATATCTTCTTTTTTTGAAATATACAAAATATGAGTTGAGTTGAGGAAAACAAAAATTTTAAACTTTCGAGCAGCTGTCAATGTTTATTCGGTTATCTAAAACGGCGCAAAAAAAAAAGTACTTTTGTTTTTTTCTTGTTCGTTTTTGGCAATCTCATCGTCTTACGTAGTTAGGTAAACATTTAAAAGAAATTAAAATTTACGACTCGAAAGAAATATACTAAGTCGTAAAAATAAATGCCGGGGCAAAAATGACTTTTTATCACACCGAAGGGAATAAGCCAACACCATGTTTGGCTTGGCATATTTGAAAAAAAAAAAAAAAATCTATTGGCTGACTGCACCTATTTAGACAATTTGGCGTGGTGTCCTAATGTTTATGTTTTGTTTGTTATTTTCTTTTTTAAGATACATATATCGACAGTGAAACCCACATAATTGTATTAATTATATCCCCTAACAACCCATGAAACTGGAAAGAGTTGGTTTTTTATATGTAATCAGATATTTGTTTCGCTAATTTGAGTCTTAAGAGGAAAACTGATTCTTGGTAATTTTAATCAAAATAATTTCATCTACCAACATGTCTGTAAGACAAAGTCTTTAAATAAAATTTTGACTGCAAGGAAATAGTAAGAAATAATAATAAGTTGGATAGTAATGAATTTTTGTTGACATCAGGAAATTTGTTGTTTTCCCTTATAGTATTGATTAGCTTGATTTTTAACAACCATTCTCTGAAATAGGTATAGTCTCATACTTAGATTCGGCTAAAGAATGCAGCTTTCATTTACATGTGCTTGCAAAATGTGTTTTTTACAAACCTAACTTCGTTTAGACTCAAGAACATTCCTAATCAAAGTACCTTATGGCTTTTGGGTCTTTTTTATCCAATCTGAGCACGGCGGATTCACTGATGTTCTAGCAGGATTCATGGTTCAAGTATGGGATAATAGCATATCACATACTTGAACCATGTCGAAACCTCAGCTTATCCGCCGAAATCAGGGGCTAAAATAGTGATCAGAGAGTTTTTACATATTGCCTCTAATAAACATACTCTTAAACCAAACACATTCCGAATCATACTCGTACATTTTAGAAATGACATAACAAGGAAAATGTTAGTTCTTGTTGATTCTCATTTTCTTAAAAGCTAACATTGATACCAACACAGCTATTACCTACGAATAATAAACTCAAATGAAACAGGATTTATCTCCTTTGATGTGACTTTATCCGGTTGCAACTGTAGCCTCTTTCAAGTTCCTGACAAAATATATAATTTTCTCTTATTTATCTCGTGATAATAGGAAACTGGGAAAACTTCAGAAAATCAACAGAAATTAGTGTGTCCTTATGAATTTGCATTTATGTATCGATTTTTTTTGTTGGGTATAAATGAGATTTGGAAACATTTCAAAAAGTTTGATTGCGCAATTTGAATAAATAAATTAGCATCATAGACTTTGGAAACCAAAATAATTGGCCTTATGGGGGAATTAAAATTAAACAAAACAAAACAAATCAAAAATAAATTGATCAATGTCAGCGGAATAAGAAATTTATACATTGTTACATTGTTTATTTTATTTTAATAATAATTTCTCAATTAATATTTCCAATGTATGAAATGATGATGCGGGTTTCAATTAGTATGGATGTCCTCTAAATGAATTAGTATAGTAAAATAAAGAAAAAAAATATTTAAAGGGGTCCATTTTAGTTGCAATACAAGTGTGAACTTAAAAAAAATTTGAGATTTTAGAATGCACCAGTTATTGCTATTGTCCTATTTGTAAGAAATCTGTTTGATCAACTTTAGTCAAATTTTTGTCGTTAACCCGATTTTTTTGATTGCAGATTTGCACCGCAAATGATGTTATCGAACATTATGGCTTTAGAAAACTGCGTTATCGAAAATAATGTTTTTGCATACAAATTTCGTTTTCGGTTTTGGAATAGTCGAATTTTGCAGCTTGCGTTTGAGAACATTTTTCAATTGCATTTTTGACGGAAATGACGATTTAGAAAAGGTTCACGTCAACTTTATTAATTCAAAACTGTCTGCCTTTAAATGTTTGAACACAGTGCTAGCGTTTAGGAAAGTTGAAGGTGATTTGATGATTTAGAAGGAGATGCTGATGCAGATTGGGTTTGAATGTCTGAATATCATAGTGGGAGGGAAATATTGAGTTGGGTAAAACATTCCACATTCTTGTAGTGCGGCTAAATAAAGAATCTCTGAATTTAACTCTCCATCCGAAGTTGGGCTCAATGGTAAACTGATAAGGAACCCTTGAAACGCCAATATTTCGGTTAAATTGTTTCAAGAGGAGGAATGCAACTGGCTATCTCACTGTTTATAAAAATAGCGGTAAAATAATGAAAGACAGAAAACATTGTCTTTGAGAAATTCAAATGTTTCTGTTATATTTTCATTACCCATCATTTGTAAAGCTTTTTTTTTTAATTTTTTACAAGAGGCTTAAATTAGTTATTGGGACACCATGGTTGCCAATCCAATCATCAGGGGTGTATGTCTGGATTTTATTTCAAATATTTACTTAAAAGTTAATCTTCACTTCTAGTTTAGAAAAATAAGAAGCAAATTTATAAAGAACTGTCCAAAATGTTAGTTTAAAAGTGTGACAAATGTGAAAGGTTAATGTTACGATTATGACAAGTTAATATTATTAGTGTGACTTACTATGATTTTCTCGCATTAATATAATACGAGTATAATAAAACAAATTCTAAGGCCAAATTATTGTCTTATCTTATTCTTATCTCTTATCATTTCTCATACGAGGTCGAGAATATCTCGCCTTTGGAAATTAAAATTTTTCTTACTCAAAAATTTAAATAAACTTGTCACTCAAATGATAATATATTCCTTGTTTTGAAGTGGGGAAAATAATTATTACAAGTGGATTACATATGGAGGAGATTTCTGTGAAAATCGTTTTCACAGTTCCACACATTTATTAAAAAAGTTGAAAAACAAATTGATCAAGTTTTCAAATGAAACCCTGTTACGGGTGTGACACATGCTTCATACTTTAAATCCGAGTTCAGTTAAAATTTCAAATTCAAAGAATATGCATTTGCCTGGGAGTTGATCACAATATTCTTCATATATTGTCCAATTTTAACTAGTTAATAAGAAATAAGTTATTTTTTTTATGAAAAAGAAGACATTTTTGAAAACTCTTACGAATATGTCAAGCAAAATTTTGAGCGACAGCACCGATAATGTTGACTTAAAGGGAACCGGTCATTTGCGGCTTAAAAGCATAGACCTGCGAAGGAAACTCCACAAGAAAAAATTCCATCGGAGTCAAATCGCACGATCTCCATGGATAGTAAAAGTCTTTATGCAAAGCCATTCCCACAAATCGCTTGTGCAAAATGTTCGTTTCGACATTAGCTGTGTGGCACGAAGCTCATTTCTTCCACATCCATATCATGCGATTTGAACCAAAACAAAAATTGGTTATCATCGTCGTGTGATAAGAAGTACATAAATGTACGTGTCCATAATTACGCCGGCTCAAACCACCAAACAGTGATCTTCTATTGTCACTTGGTGGTCCTTTTCTGAATTGGTATCATCACAAACCAAAAAATAAAATGTAACTTGTTAACGTACCCGTTCAACCAAATGGGCCTTGTTGCTCAAAACTCAAGCGTCTTCTTAGCCTAGAAATATTTTAAGTAAAAAGATGTCAATTTGAGGTTCTATTCTGCAAACAAATTCCAAAATAATATATGCTATAAATATTAATAGATACCGTCTGTCATTATTTTCATCATTTTATTTACAGAAATTGTATTTGTTTTTTTCTTTTTTTGTCGAAATAATTTATTTTATTTACCATTATCAATAGGAATGTGTGTATATGAACTCTTATACTCACTTATAATTTATAAGCTTTTTAAATTCAATTTATTTCAAAAATTACAGTCATAGATACATATTTGAATTGTGTGTATTTATCAGAGAACGTGTGTTCTCATTTAGCCTTGAGCTGGCACTTTATCCTAGATATAAATTCGAATTAATTTGGTCCTTCAGTTTTTTTTTTTGTTATTGTTGATAGAATGTCGACACGTGTTGCCTCTTCCTTTTTTTATTAAATTCATATTTGTTTTTCTCTCAAATTCATTTAATTTTTTTTTGGTGTGGTACTTATATGTCACAGTCGTATTCGTATGTCAAACACCCAAAGGCTGATCAGTTGGACGTTTATTTTTCATATTTTGGAAGCGGTTAAACTGAAATACCAACCAACATTTTAGTTTGAAATATGTTACGGATCTGACAAATTAATGTTACGTCTGTGACAGCGCTTAAAAATAATAAAATTTATACAATTCTAATGCAAAAGTATTGCTATAATTTCTCACATGACTAGTAGTATTAGTAGGGAAATTGAAGTTTTTTCTCAGTTTAAACTTAAAGTAAAATAATCGTTAAGTCAGTAAGATGCTCACTAAAAGTGAGATTAAAATTCCACATGGATGAAAGTTCAGCGAAATTATATAAATACACCTATAGACTATACATCTATAGATGACAAAACTCAAAAAATGTTACAAGACAGAGACAAAGTTTTGAAATGCGAACCTTTTACGGGTGTGACACAGACTTTTAATCATAAATTCGGACTTGTTTTTTACTAACATTAAAAATTTCTGAGCTCTTAATGTTCTTTTTACTTCTCCAAATTGTAAGTTTGCTGAAAATTTAGTTTTTGATGCAGTTTAACATATGCGGAGCTTGTAAACATTTTGGCCTTCATTACTGCCGAATAACCTTTGACTGTTACATTATATTCCTTTTTTTACGTCTAGGATAATTTTTTTGGAAAATATTGATTGTGAGGAGAAAGAAATTCACTTAGAGTTTTTTTTCTTGTTTTTGAGTAGGAGTGATGTGAATAAATGTTAGCTTAATTGTAAGGGTATCCAAGGTGGGGTTTCAAATATGCCAGCGCTGACTCATGTTAACTTAATAATTTGATCTGAATGAGAAAGGAATGAGGCAAGGAAATTCTTCTAATTAATTCGATTTTATCGATATTGTTTCATTTCGAAATATTAGATGTAAACGTTGGTTGAAAGATAAGAAGTTAAATTTGAAGTGGAACAGAGAGAAGAAAAAGAAAAAGAGGCAGAACTAGAAGCAGAAGTTGAATTAGAAGTAAAACTAGAAAAAAATTTAGATTTAGAAGCAGAAGTATTAAGTACTAGAAGTAGAAAAAGATTTAGAAATAGCAAAAGAAGTAGAAGGAAAGTGGAAGTAGAATTGAAAGTAGAAGAAGAAATGGAAGCGGGAGTAGTAGTATACGCAGTAGGCGTAGAAGAAAAAGCAGTATTAGAAGTAGCAGCCGAAGTAAAAGTAGAACTTGAAATAATAGCAAAGGAAGAAGTGAAAGTAGAAGTAGAAGAAGAACCAGAAGTAGAAATATAAAAGTAGAATTATTTGTAGAAGAAGAAAGAGCAAGAGTAGAAGAAGAATCAGATGCAGAATACAAGTAGGTATCTATCAGATGCAATACTGGAATTAAGGAAACCAAAATGAAGGAAATAGAAATATTTTAGTAAAGTTTATGAACTAAAAAAATTCAAAGAAAACAAAGGCATCCAAAAACGAAGTCTGATAGCTATGACCCTATTCGACTATGCTGCTTGAAAACTTGAATCAAACTGAATCTGATACTACGAAGTGTAGGTATATGCTGGAGTTATTTCTTTTTTAGCAGGAACACCCCAACCATCAATTTCAGTTAAAAAGAAAAACAAACTGGCTTCAACTGGGCATCAAAAACTGTACCCTATGCATAAAACTTTTAATATTTTATAAGTTCCGCCCAAAATGTCAGTTTCAATTAAAGCCTATATTTATCTACGCAATACAACTCCTCCATAATCAAATGATGTATAAATAAAATTAAACGAACCGTCGCGTCGTCGACGGATTCGAGACTTAATTATATATAACTTCACTACCCTTCGCTAAAAATTCCCAAAAGAAAAAAAATATATTACTTTTGTCTGTGGTGGTGGTGGTGGTGGTGGGTGGGTGATATCATCATCATCCCGTCAACCATCGCAGTTTTCCTATCGAGTTCCTCTGTCATTACCATCCGCCAGTCGGTCGTTTCGCTTGAAGTTAGGGGAATATGAACAATTAAATTGAAAATCACGATGAAGGCAAACATAACACAAGGAACGAAAAAAAAAAAAAAAAAAAAAAGCGGCTGGTGAAAATTTGAGCCCCGGGAAATTCCTATTCCAACCCAACCCCATTTTGCCGGGCTTCGAAAAATAGACGCATCAAAAGAAGGACATCAGTGAGTGTGTACAGTTGTTTGGTTTAGAAAGGCTTCTGCTGCGCATGATCCCTAAATTTCACATCCTCTGTGCTACATACATATGTATATGTACATAGAATCCCTGCTATGGTCGGTGCTCGCCCTCATCCTTATCCTCATCGGTTCGGTTGTATTCCTTGTACGCAGGATATTTACCCGAGCTATGTTTTCAATTCATGTTTCTATGTGCACAGGATGTGCGGTATGATGAATGAAAAAAGGGTGCCTTTTGCCTCGTGTCGTCCCCTGTCTCCGACACTCGTCATCGTGGGATGTCTGTGGTGGTGGTGTTTTTTTTTAACTCAGATAGATGTTGGGTTTGTGTCCAGGATCGGGTGGAGTATGGTGATGGAAAAATGATAAAACTGCTGATGTTGTTCGAACTGTCATGTCGGTGGTGTGGTGTTGTTGTTGTTGGAAAACAAACTCCTCCGGGGCTGAGGATATTGCGTTTCAAGTTTTATTTTTGTGTGAAACACATTTTTGCTTTTTTTTCAAGGGCATGACCTTGAACGTCAGTAAGTACGAGCAAAGCACTAACACTATTTTTGTTTTTTTTTGTGTGTAGAGTCTCTAGGGAATTATAACTTTCATTTGGTAGAAAAAAGGCTCATGTAGTTGTGAGGATAAAAATATATATGCGTAGACAAATAAAAATGTGTGTGTGTGTGTGGATATGGAATATACGAAGTTAGATTTGATTTTTAATTGAAAGTTTAAACAGCCAGGCAAAACTGTTACAAATATAGGTATGTACTGTACATAGATGCGTAGTGTCGGGGTCTACGCAGAGTTTGAAGGAAACTCTTGTTTTTGAATGAAAAAGAAATAATTGTGCCGATGGAGTTGTAAAAGCTTTTTCTTTTTTGTAGGAAGGAAGAATATGGAATTTGGTCATTGGGATACAGTGCGTGCTTGGGTGGCTTTTTTGTCTTCAAAAAATGAGCTTAAATTTTTAAATTTAAGGGAAAGGTTTTTCTTCTGTAGGGATGGTAGAACAAAATTTGAAATTGTCTTCTTTCAAAAATAGTTTTGAAAATTGTATTTGATAATTTGTATGGCTTAAGTGGTGGTCTATTTTGTGATTTTCAAATTCTATTGTGTTGCAGCCACGATGTTGAATATAATCCTAATAAATTATAATTATCACATTTGTTTCTTTGGAAAATATACCGATTTGAAGTAAAAAAAAAGATATTTTTTTAATTTAAATTAATGTATGGTGGTGTTTTTTTTTTGTTATGTACGTTAGACCAGTTTATACCAATTATCAAATATACAAAAGCATTTTCGTATCAATTGATATTACATATTTAGTCATTTATTGAGTATGCTTATAATATTGCGACGAGTTTAGGTAAAATAATTGGTACATAACTAATTACATAATCCGCTAGACCAATTATTTATACCAATACTTGAACAAGTACACACCGATGCTTGATTGTATATTCGTAATATCTTTTCTGATAGGATCTTGTACCGACTTGAAATCTAATAAATGGCTCAGTAAATGTTTGTGGGTTTGATAGCATTATACCATTCAGTAAATACATATACAAATTTATTAGTTTTTCATTTGCAGCAGAAAGCTAATGTCATCCAAAATGTATTTGTAAAAATATCACTATATTATATACATATTTGGTTGTGAAATAAAATCTAATGGCGCATTGAAGCCAAATCTATGCCAAAAAAAAAACTACATATGTATGTACGTGTGCGTTTGAGTAGCATAGTTTATACCATTTAGCCAATACTTATCTGGCAACTTGTTCAATTGTCTGTACCTATATATAATTTTTTGTGGCTCTTTGCCCATGTAACGACCGAGAATTAACTTCTTATTCGTTATATGATTTTTAGATACATTTCTACCAATCAAGGAATAAGTAAATGAAGTTTAATATTTCGCCCATTATTCAACATCATCTTGACATATGTATATATTAAAATAATAATGATTACATAATTGGTTCGTGTAAATAATATTTTTTTTTTTTTGACAAACCCAATTTTTATACCAATCAGGTGTGGGAACTAGTATTCAGCCCTACCAAGGCATATATTCAAGGGAAATATATTAAGACAAATCGTATAGATATCTTCCAATCAAATGTAACGCACATCAGCGCAGTGTGACGCTATTTATAAAATTTCTTCCAAAATTCTTGATTTTTGATCCGTAACTGATAACTCAAAGGCAATCTGAATTCCGATTTGACTATCGTTTCAGAATTGATTCCAACGGATATCTTGATTACGCTGATTTTCTATAAATTACTCTCCCTGTTGTTTAACAAAATAACTATATATTTATTTTGTTTGCAATTTTCCTATACACTGTTAAACATCATACGGAAAATTATTATAAATTTACTGATTTATTCCTACATCTATTGATCGCTCATTCAGTACAGGCAATCATGTATAGCGTATAATTTAATATAACGTTTTTCCAGTTTTATTAAAAACAACATTGTTATTGCATTTTCATCAAGTAATTTCCATACAATTTTCTACATCGAATCCAATTAGAAATGTGTGCACCCAAAATGAATTACACACTGACTGGTACCGTATAATAGGCATTGAGTACTATCTAAACCTGTACGGAGGTACTTGTACTTTGAATACATCACTTTACACATTTACTACCTCTTCAAACTAGCTTTTTCTCTTTAGACTAACGTACAGTGAACTAAAAAAAATAAAAGAAGAATTGACTTTACGTTGGCAACTTCTAATTGCTTTTAATAACATACCACCTGAATTAAAATTACGAACTGATTGGATGCGTGCTTGTCACTCAATGTCAACGATTTGCTCTAAATAATTACAGTACACGAAACAAACTACTTTGGTAAAGTTGTTATACATACATATCTAGTGGATGTCACAAAACGCGAAAAACCAGTATAAATTTCAATCGTAGTTTGAGACTTAGTGTTGTAGTATTTTGCTGATCAAAATGATAACAAGTCTTAAAATCAGCTGTGAGTGTGAATTTAGGAGATGGTCTTATCTTTTTATTTTATTAGAAAAAAGAAGTTTTTGTAATATCGCAATATTGTAAAAAGAATTCCTCGACGTTTTCTTCATATTGACTTTCCAAAAGCAAAAGTCCTGATTGGTATAAAAACGACTAGACTATTTTCGCACGAATATAATTTTTACATTACTTCATACATACATATGATTTCATTTACCAAATTATTATTGTAAAATAGTCAATCTGTTTTCTTCAGATTGACTATTCAAAAGCAATTAAGCCTGATTGGTATAAAAGGTCAGTGGACTTTTTCCTCTCTAAGATAATTGGTACTTGACTTGATTTCGTTCAAATGCTAATATTGCTCAAATTTAAAATATGTATCTTAAAATTTGTTAACAGAAATGAATACTTTAATAAATTTATCTGCGTTATACCAGTCGGCGACAAAGGAAGTGTTGAATCCTTATTCCAAAATTCCCGTCAGATTTCTGCGAAAATTTCAATATGTGTTTGTATTTACTCGATGATTGGTATAAGCATAAATCTCAATAGAAATATTGTTAATTCAAAAATAAATGAGTTTACAAAAATACTCTGACGCAATGCAACACTTGCATCGCAACTATAAATTACTATCATCTGCCTATCAACGGTAGTAAATGAAATCGTGGGGTGCTACATACATAATGTACTCGTATGAATGTCTTTTTTTGGATTTGCCTTTCACGGAACGTAGTAAATTTTAACGAACACAAAATAGCAAATTGAGGGAAATAGTTCCTAGTGTTGTGACAAAACATGTGTTTCTTCTGTGCTTCTTTCTGTTGTATCTTCGAATGGTACCTAGGAAGAAAGCTTTTTGTTTTAGCTGATTTGTGGCAAAAGGTTTTCCTGCAAACTTTGTATTCAACGGGTTGTAAGCTACAATGTCAACTATGGGTCTTGGTTCTTGGGTAATTGGAAAGAAATTCAATGGAGAAAACTTTGAGCAATAATTTACATATTTAGAAATAATTAATAGGTAAATGTAGGGAAAGCGTAAATGGCTTTTTTGACCTGTAAATATGAAATTTATTAAAACCAAGAAATATTTATAAGTATTTGAAGTGGGTGCATTTTCAACCCAAAAGTTCTCAAACAGGTGATTTAAATTTCCCAAAAATAATATTTGAATAGCTTTGGGTATTTTTGTTAGGTGAATAGTATATCTACCTACACATTTCGTTCAATCCAATATTTTTGTTTTCTGTAAAGTTTAATTTTTCATTCAGCACCACTTTTAACTTTGAAGCCATTGAGCTAAATTTTGGTCGAAAAAAAAAGCAGTGTGTTTCAAATAATGGGGTTGCAATATGCGACGAATTAAATTTTTGATCTATTTCGGAGAGCTCAGCAGTTTTAGTGTGATTTTAATCATGAATCCACTATCTGATTTCTAGTCTAAAAAAACGCTCAAGCAACCTCAAGTTAATTTTCTTTCTCTATTGATCGAGCGGCTTGAGAATACTTAACTTCGTTACCTAGTTGATTTGACCGAAGTTCGGCACTTCGCTTTATTCAGCAATGCGTAGCATGAATGATTTCGCTGGTCGTAGAACATAAAGCCTAAATTCCCTTAACACCCTTCGTTATAGTACTGATCTTATAATCATATTGAGTTAGTCACTAATTGTTTTCAAAGTCGGCAAATGATATTCAAAAACAAAATAGATACTGTATGCGTTTCTTAGCTTCTAATTTTTTGTTTTGTCAAGGGTTAAAACGTTCCATAATTTGTCTTCCGCCATATTTGATATATCACAATGTGAAACCTCAGGTCAAGGGATATAGCTGTATATTGTTTTGAAGGTACAAATTGTCATTCTTTTTAACCAAACTTTTTCCAGGCTTAGGTACTGGTAATATTTTCGACTTACGACATGGAAAGTGTTTAGAATGAAAAAAAAATGGAACATAACCGAGTTAATATTTCACGAAATAAAGAATCTGTGGATTGTGAATTTTGGATTTCACGGTAAAAATTTTATCAATAAATTTTCTTTTTTGTCTACAATTTTGCAGTCATATCAGATCATTAACTTTCACTACTGTATCTAGATTTCCTTGGATTTCATGACATCTTGCTAGATTACAAATTCTAGTACTCATCTTTCGTGAAATGAAAAGTGAATGCATTCCACAATCTCTTAATGTCCTTATATTTTAGGTAGGTAGGTCTCATTCTAAGGGAAAAAGTTTTGTGATTCAAGAATTTTTCACATACATGACATTCGTTTATTTTTTGTCAAAAATTGAAGCCGTGGAATGTTAAGTTTCACTCGAACTGTGTACAAGCCAATCAGACAGTTCGATGGTTTAATTTTTAAAATTACTATTAATTTATATTTTAAAAAAATTAGTACACATTTCCGTGAAATGTTATTTTTGTTTTCTTTATAAAAAATTTCGAGCAAGCTTAACTACTCCTAATTTAGTATTTAACGTGAAATCAAAATGCACACTTCTACTTGCCCAACAGGTTATACATAAATCTCAACCCACATGTTATTTTTTTTTCTTCAGATAGACCCAACTGACAGCCGCCGCCGCACCGGAAGGCTATAACTATGTAGGAAATCAGAAAATCATTTTTTTTAATTTAATATTCCATCAAACACGTAAATGGTATAAATTTAAATAATTCCCAATTCTATAACATTAAAGCAGGCTCTTCTTAAAACCTTAAGCCATATTTCCAAAACCCATGAGCTTCTTTCGGCTCCGACGACGACCCAACTGCTGTTGCTGGTAGGTACATATATAGATGTTGTTAATAAATTTCAAAGTGACTGGCACGTTTTATGTGGGCGAGCAGGAGATGATGATAAGGTTTTATGTTACGGGCTGAGTTTTCGTTTTTGCCGAAGCCGAAAACTCTAATAATAAACAATTGTTTTTCCAAGAACATTTTTACTAAGGAATATTTTATATATTATTTTGTTTGTCCCTTAATTTCATTCCTGTGTGCGTGGAAGAGGCCAAAAAAATGTCGTCGTCGGTTGTCAGGGATGTTTTATTATAAAACCCTGACAACACGAAATCATTGTTTTTCGTCGGTGTTTTCTTTTTTTTTTTTTGTTTTTTTTGACAAGTATTGTCGTCCTCTGGGAGATGGTTTTCTTTGACAAGAATTTATACAAGTTCTTAAAGAGACCGAAACTTAATTAAAACTCAAACGTACGGTGTGTTTTTTCGTCACAAAAAAAAGTAAACTTTAACCACTCATCTTCTTGTTAACAGGGTTGTTCTAACCACAAGATTAAAACTCCCAACAGGGCAATATGGTTATGGTGTTGGTTTTGCTTTTACCGTGTTTTCATATCGGTTGAATGAATTTTATCAGAGAATTTTTGCCCAGACAAAACGATATCGAATAATGTCTGTGTCTGTCGAAAAATGAAATTGGGGTTTTCGGAAGAAAAAAACTTAAACTAAAAGAGCTTCAATTACACTTGTTGTTATCTGGGTATGTGGTTTCCCAGACACAAACAAAAAAAATCTTTCACAAAAAAAAAAACTCGTTCAAAGGAAAATATCAATGAAAAATCCAACAAGGAATAACGCTTGAAGGAGCATTACAGGACCTGGGGCTGGGAAACGATAGCGCACAGTGAAGCAAGACGAATTGGAAGTTGGCAAAAAAAAACAACATATAAAAATACATCTCTGTGGTGTTTGTTAGAAACATGATGACTTCATAAAATATAATTAGCGTCCTTAAGTTCACTATTCATCAAGTTAAAACATAAACAGGAAAGTCGTTTTTTTTTTTAAATTTTCAACATAATTTTTCAAAAAAGAAAATCAGTCATCCCATTTAAGACCTAGTTCCATGTAAAGTACAAGTAAAAACGGAAATTATTTTATGGACTTATAAGGTTTCTACCAAACACCACATATAGGTATATTAATTCCACAATATTTTTCACTTTCTCAACAAATAGTATATTTACACAGTTCGAATGAAAAATAAATTTTGAAACGAAAGCTTTTTCGTGAATTCAGCATCGTAACATTCCACAGCGATAGTATTATTGACAAAACAACGTCCGTATTGACAAAAAATGCCAACCTTTTGCGTACTATCTCAGCTTTTTCCTCAGTTAGAAGTGACATATGTACTTATTGGCCCTTGTTGGGAATTCCAAGAGGAAATTTTTGTCCACCTAAAAATTTTATTCAAAAAAAATTTTCTCCTATCTTGTACTTCTGGAATAAATTTCTCCCAAACAAATAATCTAATGAAATCAAATTTCCCCCTGGAAAATGTGTTTACAATGCCAAATAATTCCGTGACAAAATATCTGTCATTATTGACTTCTCAATTTATCGAGTCTGGGAAGGAATTTCACAAAAAAATTGTTCATGATTTTGTGCAGTGCATTTACATACATATATTATATTTCATGTCCCGAGAGTTGAGTTCTATTTTTTTTTTCACTCTACAATTTCACACGAGAACAAAATGTAATATGATGAAAAATTTGATAGTTATCTATCTATCAATCAATAGTTTTGATTTTGACTTAAAAGCTGTGGAATGTAAAGATTTATAACTGTCAATTGGACAGTAAAATAAAAATTTCTAGGCATCATTTTCTTTAAGAATTTAGTTCCTCTCGTGAAAGAAACGCGAATACCTTCCACAAACTTTGTCGCGGCATATTTACAGTCTGTCGATATTTCTCGATGTACTCCATTTCTGTCAGAAAACGGCTGTGACCAGTAAAAAACAAATTTCACGCAATTATTTTCTTTGATTTTTTTTTTATAATTCACAAGCGCTGAAGGGTTTATTGAAAAACTCTTATAGTGTTAAACACTCTTCCTTCGTGAAAACAAACGTGAATACCTTCCACAATTTTTGTTGCGACATATTTTCAATCTGTCCCTCATGATGCAATGTTTGACATGTGTCAAATAAATGTTACGATAAAATTAAATCTATGGAATGTAAAGTTTTAAATTTCACACGTGCCTTTCGTGTAAATCCTAGAACGTTTGCATGAAGTGTCTAAAACTTTATATTCCACAAATCTATCTTAGATCCACTTGCATTCTATGGATAATTTTAGGAATAAATTAACAATTTCAGCTCCTTACTTAATCGCTCCACCACAAACCAGGCTGATCCTTAGCTAGTTACCTCAGATTATCCCCACTAAATTGGTTGAGTTCGCTTTCCACATGTACCCTCCACCAAAGATTAAGTCTTCGTCTGTCTTTTTGGCTTTTATTCATCCACTTATATTTGCAATTCTCAACTTATAAATTTCGTTCCTTGTAAAAACTTGAAATTTTATAGTCTTTGATAATTACCTCTTTCACTGTAAAACAATGAGTGTGACGCATGGATGAAAATACATCTGTCTCATTATTCATTACAAGTACATAAATTCCCACTCTGCATTTAGTAAATATTTTCAACTGAAAAATTTCCAAGAAGACCAACAAGATCATTGAAACCACCGCCATCATTACGTATCTATCCATTAGCAAGCACCGGCTTCAATACTTTGTGTGGGTATTCCATCATGAAACAATAAACATCCCCCTAAATCAAAAGGAAGCACGCATAAATCCCTTAGATTCATTTTATGCTGCGTAGTTTATACTTCAAAGGATCCATTCTAGGTACATTTATGTACTAACTTGCTTTGTATACATTTGTTTTTCTGCTGACTTGGATACATTTACACTCGGCGTCGATTGATGATGTCAGCATTGTTAGATATATATTTTTTGAAGATTTTTAGAAATTAAATGTGTATAAAAAATCGATCGGCTTATTTTCTAGTAGTCGTAGTTTTTTTTTTTCTTAAGCAAAAATATTATTTTACGGCACATATCCGATATTTGAATCTAGAAAAAATCGTAAAACTCAGTTTTGTATTTTTTGGAACAAATCCGTCTAAGTTTCTGGTAGTTGTCTGGTTGGAAGCACATGCTCACAGATACAGGACAATGAATATAAATAATAAAAAATTAGTGGCATGACAGTTCCTCGAAAACCATTAATAGCAAGTGTCAACATACTCGTAATTTAATGTCAACTGTCAAAAATTCGAATTGTCGTGTATGCGTTAGCGACGTTATCTCTTAGAATAGCAATATCTCTAGCCATATTGGGAGTTTCACACGTGAAATCAAACATATAATGGAAGAGAAGTAAAATGTAAAATTTTTCGACAGAAAAATTATTCGGCTAAGAACAAGATTTCCGAAATCAAATTCGAGCTAAGTTCTGAAGCATGCTTTTTTTCTTCAATTCTACTGATAATAACTCATCAAATTTTTTAATATTTCTGTGCTGAAAAAGTAGTCAAAATTAATGTGTATAAGCTAAATCTGGCTAACTCAGAGTTAACTCAATACTAAAAAAAATACCCACAATAAAAATGATTTCTTCTTCAATCCATTGACATGGAGTGTATGTAAGGAATATTGATGATTGGCGGATGTTGTTTTGTTACTTTGGGAATATATATCATTTAAGCCATTGCTGCGCTGCCACGACATATGGAATCGCCCTCATCTCTAGTGGAAATAATTGAAAATTTATTAACGGAGCGCCCAGCTTGCCCTCTCTCGCAAGCCATATTATGAAATGATGGTTGTGTTTATTACGAATATAAGTAATACATGGAGGATAATATTGATTCTTTTACAAAGTTGCGCACATTAGCAGTTTAGTGTAGATGGAAGCAGTGATGTGGTATAGTCTGGTGTGGTGTAAATTTATCCAGACACTCACGTTGGCTATCTGATCCTTAATTGAAGAATTTGTAGTTCAGAAGGATAAAAATCTGTTACCTGCTGTTCAATCTGCGTGTCAGGATTTTTATTGCGGGATTTTTTTTTCTGTTGAGATTCTTGAAAATGATTAAGTTTCATTTGTGTGTTACAAAATGGTTTTTAGGGCAGTGCCGTTGAAGGGCTGAGCTCATTGCTGAAAAGAAATTAAAGTTGATCAATGAATAGTGGATTTATTTCAGCCCGATTTCGTCTTGGTACTTTTTTGGTATTCGTTCTGTTCTATAGTTTGTTATATTACCCCTTTCTCGAAGTAAAAATCATATATAGAAACATTTTCTTGCAACCAATTTCACTATTTTGCTTCATCGATAAATTGAAATAAAAATGAATTGTTTTCCTATTATATACATATTTTCGAATACAAAATTGTAAGTGATTTTGAAAAATTCGAACAATCTTGAACCTTTCTCTTAATTCTCTGATTCGATTAACTCACTGAAAGTTGTTGCACAATCAAACCTTTTTAGTCATTTGAAAATAAATAAATAAGAGGCCATGACGGCTCATAGAGAGCCTTATTAGTGACTTACAACTCTCAACCACTCCTGTGTGCGTGTTACCAGAAATGAAGGCGTTCTACAATTTTCTGATAAGAGATATTCTTGTAGGATTTGTCAATTGTAGTACACCCCTGAAAAGCTTTTTGCTGCGGCTGAGAATTCAAGCCAAGACCCTACCCTCTGCATGACAGTCCAACGCACTAACCATTATGGCAAGGTGTACTATATTTGACGGATTACCTTACGCTTTTATATGCATAACAAAATCAAGGCGCAGTTCTGCATGCAGTGAAACATTTATTTTCCCTCAACATCGATGCCAGGTTGACTTACTAACACTTTTTAAAACTCACTTGTATAGAAGTGTTTTAAGATAAGTCGAGGAGAAACGGACTTAATTTTCAAAAAAAAAATTATACTTTTAAAGTGAAAGAAGTCAAACCATCGATAAGTTATCTTGCTTTTGACACCACATTTCTTACCAATTAGAAGGCATTCGGTAAAGCCGTTAAAAAAGTCCAAAGAAAGAAAAAAAAGTGTTCTGTTGAGAACCATAAAGAGATAGTTTTTAATCAAGAACGAAAGGGATAGAAGTATAACAGAGACATTTGTATCTCTCGAACAGCTTCGCTATGTTTAATGTTGCTCATTACTTTACGCTATTTTTATAAACAGTGTTGTAGTGAAATAACTTTTTGCATGCCTTCCTTTAAACAATTCAACCGTAATACTCGCGCTTTTAGGAATGCTCATCAGTTTACCCTTGAGCCCAACTTTGGACCTACTGTGAAGTACAGAGATTCTTTTTTTAGCCGGACTTCACGAATCTGGAACACTCCAACTAGCTCTATTTTTCCTTCCAATTTAAACTACTGAACATCGGAAATTGTATTTACATTCTTTTTCGGCTGATGGTTGCCAAATGAAACCACCAAATACAATCGAAAATTTGTCGTGTCTCGGACGTGTCGTCTGAAATACTTCAGAAAAACCGAGCAAAAATTAATCGCTTATCATGAAACCCTACATCATTAACCACAAAATGACAAAAACTAACTCAGTGGTTTCTATGCGAAACCACCGTATAAATTGTTATTCTACTTAATAAGATGTACAAATTTTGGAAAAAAATAGAGAAGAATTAAAACGGATAAAGTGTGGGGGAAAACTAGAGTCATGGAAACAATTCCACATTCGTGGAGTGGGTCTTAAGAAAAAATCTCTATAATTTTATTGTATGTCCAAAACCAAATGTTGAAATTTAGAAGCTGTTTTAGAAGTCTTAAGCGCTTAAAAAAAGAAATAAAGTTTCTTATTTTTTAAAAATAGTTTTTTATAACACCTAATTTAAATCAAAACAAGCCCTTTAATTAATTTAAAAGAGGAGATCTTTCAAACGACAGTACTCGTATATGTAGTTCTACCTTGCAACTATCGGTTTATTTGGCAGTTAGCACTTGATTCATCCTATAATGCCCGTGACACACATCTAGTATAGACAACATAGTATTCTCAATACCATGCTACGTGACACACAGAATGTCCAAATATTCAATATTTCAAAATTTCTAAAAAATGTTTATTTCTATACCTTCTGCTGTTAATCTTCATTTCTATTGTTTTCGTGATTTAAAAAACAAAAATCATCTCAAGATTCATTTTTCTATAATCTTACTTTGAAATTATTACAAAACAAATCATCAAAAAAAAAAAATACAAAAACAGCTGGCTCTAGACCAAAAACACTTAACCTCATCCATTTAAAAAAAAAAAAAAACAATACCAACAGCATTTTCAAGTGCAAAAAAAAATAACCAGAAAAGTACTTGGCTACTTCAAAAACCATTAAAATAAATTATTCACAATTTTTATTCGAGTGTCTCGGCTTCCGTCGTTTATTTAGTTAAAAAAAAATAATTAAAAAAATAAAAATTACACACGTCTGAGACTTTAATATGTGTGACAATCTTTTAAAAAAAGAGTAGTCCTTTTGTTTGCATACTTATGTAGGTATGTATTTCTAAAATAAAACAAGAAAACCGCATCACTATAAACATACTTTGGCATTTACGTGCAATGAATAGATACAAATATATCTCTTCGCATTTCTGCTAAACTTATCACTGTCGTCAATCCTCATCGCATTCCGTGATTCCGTGTCATTTTGACTTATTTTCGTGAGAATCTTTTTTCGTCTTCTAAACAACACCTTAACACACCTTCAGTAATAAACACGCAATATTTTCTTAGACAGCCAGCAAACCAGCTACGAGTATAACTGCCAAACCCCAGGAGCTGCTCTCCCTGCCTTAAAAGCAATTAAATTTATGTACTATTATTTAATGTGTATTTTTTTTTATTGTCGAATTTTATTTGACAAAAATAGCTCTCATAATAAATTTGATAACGAAGACTACAAATGAAAGCACGCGAATCCCCCAACGCGCCATCATCGTCAATGATCAAAATATGACGTTTCTGTGAGCTGTCATTGTCACAGTCACAAAATCCAGCAGTAGGAGGTATTAGGTACTTTAGATGGATTTTGAATATTTTTTCCATTGAAATGTGTTGGAAATTGTGTGCGTTGTCACTTTGCAGTTTTCAAAGAGTAAAAGCGTCAGATGTGTCAAGTAGAATATGTCAGAAATTTAATTGACATGTAACATGGGTAGAGAGAATCCTTAAGGTACTTCATACCGGGAGCAAAAATAAATAATAATTTTCTTTATTAATGGATTTGGATAATTTGACATTTGTCAATGGGAGACATAATATTTCATTCCTCACACTCCATACACTGGTATACGAGTATATCCTATGGATGATGAAATCCGTTTTAAATTGTCTATAGAAGTGAAGTGAAAACTCGGCCCAGAGTATGGAAACTTAAAACTCAGCCAAAGTCGACACGAAAGTTTTTAAAATGTAAATCTGACCAATTAGCATCTTTTGGCTAATTATTCCCTCTGGACTCTGAACCAAGCATCCCACTCTTACTTTGTAAACTTAGGTTTTAGGTATACCTACCTAATTTCAAAAACTTCAGAGAAGCATCACTCAACTTGTGTGTTGGGCTTAATTGAAACGAAACTAATTGATTCTCCCTAATTTGGTTCGTAGTTTTCCCTTGTCAAATATCAAAAACTCTACCGAAAGTACTCTTAGATACTGTAGACTGATGTAGGGTAGGGTTTTAAGTACCTACATATACTGGTGTAAATGTAGTGTGTAGGTTGATATACGAATTTGCAATTAGAGGGAAATGTCTGGCTCTGTGTAGTCGAAGCGACGCGTAGCAACGTGGGAGTTAGTGATGCTGTAAGTACGAGTACCATCAGCTATCATTTGGTATCCGCTATAAAACAACTATACACCTAACTGGTTCTATAGAGCTGGAGTAATTGCCGTAAACATTTTCCCTCAATTAATTCAAATGCGCCGTTGTCGTCGCCGCCTGTATTTCTTCGTCGTGTCCCTTCATTTGGAATTCAGCCAGACAAAACGAGCGACAAAAAAAAACACAAAAGTATCCCACAGAACAACAGCAGAACCAGTATCACCAACAACTACAGTCGTTTGCAATACGGATCAACATTTACTTCGGCCCAGATAGAAAAAAAAGCACAAAACGCTTGGAATACAAAAAAAAAAGAAAACTATCGAACAGAATATCCAACTTTTGTACGGTTCTCTGGTGCTGTTTGTTTGTAATTCTGTTTCGAACGCCATCGCCACACGCCACCTCTCTTTGATTTTCACCTCTTGTTTAGTGAACAATTTTAGAGTGACCAGCTGTTGGAAAAAAAAACTACGTATTGAGAGTTGGAGATACTCCCACCGAAAATAAAAGAAGAACAGCCCAAAAGTGGTATCAATCCCGCAATTCTGAACAAAATTCTTTACAAATCATCTTTGTAAATATATTTGGAGCCATATCCAGGATTGAAAGTAGCTTGAAACTTAGCCCCTTCGCTTTCCTGAAGAGAAAGGAACGATTTTCTATCTTTGAACAGCTTAAAGATGTTTGACGAGCCCGAAAAAGAATCAGTACTAAGTCTGTTGGATGGACATAGACATACTAAGGAAACTTATTCATTTGTTGAATACTCGTTATTGCCATAATAAATTTTGCTGATGACATCTCATCTTTAGAATTGGTATATGGGGTTTCCTTCAGTATCTAAAAAAAATTGTGCGCCAACCTTCATTATGAATATTCCAAAAATTCCTTACGACCCAAAATCAGCAATTGCAAAAATTATTTTAGTTTGTTAAATTAAAAAAAATGTATTCTGGTCACCCTATTCAATATTGTTTTCTCCTAAAACAGCCGCCACGCCAACCGTTGTCATCATTGTCCCAGTTGGCGATGCTATTGGGTTTGTTTTTGCCATGGCAGCACCAGAACCAACACTAACACCAAAAGCAGAAAAAGATACTCAGATACCACGAGAAGATAGCAGTTTACCCAGAAAACCGCTCTCTTCCAGCGAAACGCTGCTGCAGCGCAACAACAACCAACACAGAACGTTAAGCATTTTCGCTCGAGTTGCATTTTGTAAAAGTTCATTGTACTCGAGTAACCAAGTTTTGCGCAATTCTATCTATCTCAACGATTATGGTTGTTGTTATTCGGTGGTGTTGTTCCGAACACCAAGTTGTTGTTCCAACACATAACATCACATCACAGTACAGATTTTAGATACAAAAAAAAATCCACAGCAAATGATTTAGCTGAAACAACAGACACGGGACGACCAAGGCAAAGATGACGGGACAGAAAGATGGATAGCTCTTGTTTTAGATACTTTATATGAAATCTAGAGCTTCGTGTTGTGCAGAAGACGAAGAAGTATCTATCAATCTTTTTTTTCTCAATACAAATGGTGTTAGACAACAAATCGTGATCGTCATCGTTGTTGCGAACGGGCAAGCAAAAAAATGTAGAATTTCCCATAAATTTAATTATTTCTCCTTTAAAAGAGACTGGAGGCTCTTCGAATGGGCCACAGCAGCAAAAAAAAAAAAAACAGAAAAAGATAGTAACTACATCTATTTTTTAGAAACGTACGTGAAAGGCAACTATTTTCCGAATTGAGAAGATTTGGAACGTGAGTGTCGTCATAAGATACACATGAAAACCTATTTCACAAGTTATTTGTCATTTTAGGAGTTAATTAAGCTCACTTTTGGTCTTAACTACTTAAAGGAGGTGGATTACATTCGTTATTTTTTTTTTTTACTTTTAAAAGGCTGGATTGATGTCTACATTTTCGAACCCTTGTTTAGCAAGTCAGATACTTTGTATGCATTGATGGAGGGATCTACATTCAGTACATAGTTCGGAATGGTTGATTGTCGAAAAAATTTGAATCTTATGAAATTGTATAAATATGTCAAACTTCCTTTCACTGAGAATCCCCTAGTTTGTTCAGCTTCTGATGCCCCCATAGAGGAATTGTCTTGCCTTGATAAATTAGTCACCCATGTTCGAGAAAGGTTTCGGTGTCAGATGTGATTTTTTTTGAAGTATTGATATCAAAGGGTCAATTCTCTATCTGTGAAACTGTGACCCCCAGCTTCGATGTTCGCTAGCTTGGCGAAAACAATCGACGAGAATGTCAGGCGGAACTTCCTTAAATTAGAGAATTCTTCATTTTGCGTTTCGGTCTTGTGATAGGGGGAAAATTTGATGCCGATAAATTTATTAAATCAACTTAGAAATAAAAGTGTGCTGTATGACGATAGGTCAGTAGTTGGCCAATACCCATGAAAGGTCACTGAATTTCAGCAATTGGTCAGCCATAATTTTTGAATGTTTTTTTTAGATCACTTCAAAAAACTTTATTGAAAGTAATTTTTGACTGAACTAGTTGACATTTTGGAATAAATTAGTGACCTTTTAGATGGCATTCTTTTGGTCGATAATTCCACACATGGTGAACTAAGATCTCTGAGCGCAGAAACCTATTCTTTTATAGTATTAAATCAAGTTATTTGGTAGTATCCCTTGGCGTAGTATCACTTACAATTGGTGCATTAGACTATCATTCAGATGCTCGTGGGGTCGATTCTCAATCGATGCCAAACTGTTCTACAGATGTGTACTGCCCTTGCGAGGAAGTGACGACCTATCCTCATGAAAAGGGCTGCTCATTAGCCGTTCGTAATTGGCAGAAAATTGTAAATTTAATATTCCTGCTAATGGAATGGTTGAGAGCTGTAAGTTGTGATTAACTAAGTTCAGGCTCTACGAACCTTATTTATTTAGTTAATTTTTATTTGTCTAGGAAATCTTCAAAAGACACTTGCATACATATATTCGGTGCCAAGTAGTGTGGGACTCTTACTGCACAAAAACCACCGTGATCAGAACGAAGCTATGAAAGATCGATAAATGGTTTTTCTTTCTTTACTTAAAATCACATTGGGGGAGTTTAAACTTTTAATAGCTTTAAGACCATCATGTCATGAGGCTTGGTTCTTCTAAGTCTCCAAACATTGTTTCCTACATTTAAGACGGTTTCCATCTAGGAGTTGGTATGACTTCGCAGTCGCTGATACAGTGTGTTTTTTTAACCACAGAAACCATTTCCATTTCAATGTCACGATGTAGATCGCTATTTCTTATGTACCAAGGGGCATTTATTACTCCACGAAGGACTTCGCTTTTGAATTTTTGGACGGGTTCAGAATTTGTTTTCTTTGTACAGCCCCATAGCTGGATACCATAGGTCCAAACAGTTTTCAGCACTTGCTTGTATAACTTTATTTCGTTCTGGTTAGATAGATCAGTGTTCTGTCCAGTATAGTTTTCTGTACTTTAAGTTCAGTTCTTCTCTTTTCTTTTTGATGTGGTCTTTCCATTTTGGCCTTGCATCCAAAGTTATTTCAAAAGTATTTGGCAGGATGGCTTTACCGTTGATAAAAATTGAATAAAGGGTTTTCCAATAAGAGGTGTTATTTTGAATAGCCCGCTATTTCGGTAGCTGTCACTTTTGAAGCTGTCATTTTTTGACATTTGACAAGTAGAAACTACGCTATTAATAAAAATGGAACGATACACGCTTCAACAACGCATTGAAATTATTAAAATTCACTATAAAAATGGTGAAAATTTGGCAGAGACGGTTCGTAAAACTAAAACATTTTTGGGTCGTCGTGAAGCACCTTGTCGGACCGCAATACAGAAATTGGTGGACAAATTCGAGCTGTTGGGACAAGTTAGTGATGTGAAGAATAAAACCCGTGCACGTCGCTCAAGAACAACTGAGAATATTGCTGTTGTAGCCCAAAGTGTTGAAGAAAACCCAGGTTTGTCCATTCCTCGTCGTTCTTTGGAATTAGGCATTCCACAAACGTCATTACACCGTATTTTGCATAAAGACTTGGGTCTTAAGGCTTATAAAGTTCAGTTAACACAAGAACTCAAGCCGGCTGATCATCAACAACGTCGTGTCTTTGCTGATTGGGTCCTTGAAATGCATGAAAATGAACCGGAATTTCATCGAAAAATCATCTTGACTGATGAGGCCCATTTCCACCTCGGAGGCTACGTCAACAAGCAAAACTGTCGCATCTGGGGCTCGGAAAACCCAAGAGTTATTGTTGAAAAGCCTCTCCATCCTCAACGCGTGACTGTTTGGTGCGGTTTATGGTCCCGCGGGGTCATTGGACCTTACTTTTTCGAAAATGAGGCTGGAGCAACAGTTACGGTCAATGGATTGCGCTATCGAGAGATGATTAATGATTTTTTATGGCCTGAATTGGATGGTATTGATCTGGACAACGTTTACTTTCAACAAGACGGCGCTACGTGCCACACAACCAATGAAACCATCGATCTTTTACGGGAAAAGTTTCCGGACCGTGTTATCTCTCGAAGAGGTGATCACAATTGGCCACCGAGATCTTGTGATTTAACACCTTGCGACTTCTTCCTTTGGGGCCACGTGAAAGATAAGGTCTACGCCAACAGCCCAGCGTCGATTCAAGACCTCAAAGATGAAATTCGTGAGGCTATCGAGGACATAGGGCAGCCACTTTGCGATTTGGTTATGGAAAATTTCATGAAAAGGATATGGTCCTGTAAGCGTGGTCTTGGCGGCCATTTGGCTGATGTTGTGTTCCATTATTAACGGCATACCTTCCTCTTTATAATGAAATAAACATCCGATCATTTATCTCCAAAAATGCCATTTTTCTTTGAATATCAAAATAACACCTCTTATTGGAAAACCCTTTATTATTTAGTTTTTGTTCATAAAGCTTACGATTTTTTTTCGTTTAATTTGATAAACCATCGTTGCATCCAATCTCCAACTTTATCGACTGCATTTTGCAGTTTTTCTATAGCCTTTGTAACGAATTTATTAGGCGCCAATATGGCAGTATCGTAAGCAAAGGCAGCGTTGATGTCCACTGGACTATCTCTATGTAACAAATAAAGTGTTGGTCCTAGGAGACTTCCTTGGGTTACACCGGCTTCAATTTTCTTCAGTTCCGACTCAGACTCAGTTCGTAACGCAGGATTTAAATATTTCGTAGTACTGCATGGAAAGGTCCCTATGCAGTTTGTACTTAAGTCCCAAATGCCAAACCTTATCAAAGGCTTGAGCAGCAGCTAAGAATAGAGCTGAACATACTTGTTTTTCTTCAAGTGCTTTTTCTACAACATCCATAATTCGATGCCCTTGGTCTATCGTGGAACGTTTATTTTCTTCTATTCTATTATTTTGCTAAGCCTTTTCAGAAGCGGCTTCTTGAAAACCTGCCATGATTGGTATAAGCGAAATAGTTCTGTAAGATGTTACTTCTGTTGCTGGCTTACCTTGCTTAGGTATAACAATGACTTCTGCAATTCTGATGCGGCACATATCTTAGCTTAAGGTATATGGGCTTATAATAAATTGGAGTTTTTTATGCCCAAATTTTGCGAACCCTCCTCCAACGACTATCTACCCCTATTTGGACCATTTTTATACAAACAAAAAAGTGTTTAATTCAATACATGTTTGTACTTTGCGCGCACTAAGAGGGTTTTGACTACCCTTTAAATGTTTGATCACAGTGTTTAGGAAAGTTAGAGAGGATTTAAAAGGAAATACCGATGCACATTGGTTTTAAATGTTTGAACATCGTAATGAGAGGGAAATATTGGGTCATGTAAAAAATTCCACATTCGTGTAGTGTGGCTAAAGAATGATTCTCTGAACAGTACGTCCGAAGTTGGGCTCAAGGGTAAAGTGATTAGTATTCTATGAAGCGCGATTATTACGTTCGAAATTTTTAGGGTAGTTATGGAGCAACTTCTGAAGACATTTAAAATATGTAAGAGTCTCCTTTGGTCTTTAGATTCTCCTTTCTAAGCTACATACATATTAAAATATTCAAAGCTTCAATGCTTTTTTCCGATTAAATGATTTGATATTTGTTGTTTTGTTCAAGTTATCCCTGGGGATGGGGAGCCAGTAAATTATAACTCAAAGGTGAAGTCAAAAGAAATAAACTCAAAACCAAAATTTTCTAAATATTTCGATACAAATATTTCAACACCCAAACTACATCTTTTAATGTGCTGATTTTCAGGAATGAAAAGCATTTGAAGATATTTCTTTTGGCATACATTTTTGCTTATTATACTATTTTTGTGTTATAAGGCAAGTTTGTCTAAAAATAAAACTAGATGTTTCAAAATGTTCGTAAGCTCCATCAATTTAACCATAAAAAAACGGAGGTCTATTTGTGTTAGAAATAAGAAAACCCAAAGACTTTTGACAGATTCCTTTATCCGAATATTTCTGCCAAAAGCTTATTACTGTATCTACACGTAAATATTTGTTTCAAAAGTGAGTTTTGTTATGCCTTTCCGTACCCCATTTTCCCCTTTGCTAACTCTTTGAAAAGTTTTCTTTTCAGTTTTTGTTTTCTTGATGAAAAGAATCCTCTTAAAACTTAAATGTTAGTTGGCGTCAAGAATTCTTAGAAATTTTGTGATAAAATTGAATATGTCATTGAGGGTCTTGTTGAATTGTATGCCCTCATGTTCAGCTTCTACTACTTCAAGTACTCGGTGTATGAATTTATTTATATTGGCTCGAGACCAAATCTATCTTTTTTTTTCTCTTTGCAAATGTACCTAACCTTCAAGTTGGTTGGGTTGACATAAAGTTTAGTCATGCGGGCAATAACTCTTTGTTTTCGGGAATTGCAAGTGACGCTAATAGTTTTGTGGTTTTCTTCTTATTTTTTTTTTTTGGTTTTGAGGAATTTACATTTCAATTGGCAAATATTTTTGACAAAAAAAAGATTTATTGCTTGTAAACAAATAATATATCATTCGTAGTTTTTGTGCTGGGGAACTTTTCTCTGAGGATTTATTTTATTTTGAAAGTTTGACATGTTGGTATAATTTCTGACAAAGTATAAAAAATGTTCTTGTAATGCTTGATAATTGAGTCTTTAAATTCTTGATTTGTGGTGCAAAATCTATCCCAGCTTGGAGGAGTTTAAATTTGTTGAAATATAGCAACCATTAAATTTCATCTTATTTTTATTTCAAAAATCCACTTCAATCAATATTAATGCTTCTTCTATTTCTATCTATTTCCAGGCAGCTGCTGGTACGGTGTCGACATCATGAAGGAACACATCGCCGACAATTTTGAGGCCTGCGTCTGGGAACCATCCATAATTAAAATTAACGCTCTAAGTGCTGCCAGCGAAGCTGCCTGCATGATACTCTCCGTCGACGAGACAATCAAGAGTCCTAAGTCTGGAGATGGCAAACCGCCAGGCCGGGGCATGGGTAGACCCATGTAAACAGCAAAACAACAAAAAAAATATCTTTTTACTATTTCTTCATCCGTTGTCATCGTCATCTTCGTCGGACTCAGCATCACAGAATCCTCTCATTGGAACCACAAATAACTTAAGTTGTGATGCTGGCCCAGAGGCGGAAGTATAGGATAGCGATGTATCGTGTTAATTATTTTAATTTGTATTAATTAATTTACCATTAATTTCTATCTTTTATGATTAACTTTATTATTGCATAAAATCACACACACAGCATTAATTCAACTCAACACAACCAAAATAAAAAAAAAAAACAAAATTCTTAAAGAAACAAAAGAATTATTTCTGAAAATGCATTTCTATATTTTTGTTTTTCACTTTTAACTGTTTAATTTCGATTTTATTAAATTTGTTTTGTTTTCTTAGCTTTTGTAAAAGAAGAAAATTTCATATGTGAAAACAACAAGAACCGCAAAAAATCATTCGAAAATATATTAATCATTGGAAAAACTATATAAAATGGCTTTTTTTTAAACATTTTTGAAAATTTCAGATTTCTTCTTGGGGGAGGGGCATTTTTCAGAAAAAAATTCAAAATTTCAAAAAAAAAATATTTAACGGTTTTTTTTTTTAATAAAGTCCTAAATTGGCTTTTCATGTTCACTGCCCCTTTTATAAACGTCATTGCTGACGATCTAGAAGGAAAAGCCAAAGTTCTGGACAGTTTTCAGAATTTTTTTTGAAATTTTTCAAATTACGAATTTTAACGACCAACAGGCTGCATTTTTCTTCGACTTCCCATTCAAACACCGATATTGCAGCTTATGGCCTACGTACGCAAATGTTTTAGATACCAAAATGACCGCTGATTGGCCAGCTTCATAATGAAATACAAATTTTGAAAATCGGTTGGAAAATAGAAAAGCAATTTTCCATTTTCTCAAAATTGTGTTTTTTTATCTTCCCAAGCCTCTGGACCGTTAAAATTGTATCGACCGCTATAATTATTTTACCTAATAATCATTCGGGGGAGTATAACCTTTCCATAGACATACCAATTTTTAAGATTGAAGCAGTATTTACGAAGTTATAGCCGATTTTGTGCACCTGAACTGCCAATTTTTCAAATTTTCTTACACTTACCTTGAAATTTTTTCTTTAATATGATTATTTCGGAACTGAAAAAAAATAACGGATTTTTGTAGAGGAACAACGTACAAACATTTTTCACTATGGGAAGGGGGGTCTATCTACCCCCCTTCAAGGGGGAGGGGCATTTTTCAGAAAAAAATGCAAAATTTCAAAAAAAAAAAAATGTAACGGTTTTTTTTAAAATAAGGTCCTAAATTGGCTTTTTATGTTAACTGCCCCCGTTATAAATGTCATTGCTGACGATTTAGAAGGAAAAGCCAAAGTTTTGGACCGTTTTCAGAAATCCTTTTTGAAATTTTTCAAATTACGAATTTTAACGACCAATAGGCTGCATTTTTCCTTGACTTTTCATTCAAGCAGCGATATTGAAGCTTGTGGGCTATATACAGAAATGATTTAGATACCAAAATGACCGCTAATTGGTCAGCTTCATAACGAAATACAAATTTTGAAAATCGGTTGGAAAATAGAAAAGCTATTTTCCATTTTCTCAAAATTGTGCTTTTTTATCTTCCGAAGCCTCTGTACCGTTAAAATTGTATGGACCGTTACAATTATTTTGCCTAATATCATTCCGGAGAAAATAACCTTTCCATAGACATACCAACTTTGAAGATTGAAGCAGTATTTCCGGAGTTATAGCAGATTTTGTGCGCCTGAACTGGCAATTTTTCAAATTTTCTTACACTTACCTTGAAAATTTTTCTTAAATATGATTATTTCGGAACTGAAAAAGAATAACGGATTCTTGTAGAGGAACAACGTACAAACATTTTTTACTATGGGAAGGGGGGTCTATCTACCCCCCTTCAAGGGGGAGGGGCATTTTTCAGAAAAAAATGCAAAATTTCAAAAAAAAAAAATGGAACGGTTTTTCAAAATAAGGTCCTAAATTGGCTTTTTATGTTCACTGCCCCCGTTATAAACGTCATTGTTGACGATCTAGAAGTAACGGCTGAAGTTCTGAACCGTTTTTAGACTACTTTTTATAATTTTTCAAATTACGAATTTTAACGACCAACAGGCTGCTTTTTTCCCCTACTTTTCATTCAAGCAGCGATATTGAAGCTTGTGGTCTAGCTACCCAAATGTTTTAAATACCAAAATGACCGCTGATTGGTCAGCTTCATAACGAAATACAAATTTTGAAAATCGGTTGGAAAATAGAAAAGCTATTTTCCATTTTGTCAAAATTGTGCTTTTTTATCTTCCGAAGCCTCTGTACCGTTAAAATTGTATGGACCGTTACAATTATTTTGCCTAATATCATTCCGGAGAAAATAACCTTTCCATAGGCATACAAACTTTGAAGGTTGAAGCAGTATTTCCGGAGTTATAGCCGATTTTGTGCGCCTGAACTGGCAATTTTTCAAATTTTCTTACACTTACCTTGAAAATTTTCCTTAAATATGATTATTTTGGAACTGAAAAAGAATAACGGATTCTTGTAGAGGAACAACGTACAAACATTTTTTACTATGGGGAGTGGGGGTCTATCTACCCCCCTTCAAGGGGGAGGGGCATTTTTCTGAAAAAAATGCAAAATTTCAAAAAAAAAAAATGCAACGGTTTTTCAAAATAAGGTCCTAAATTGGCTTTTTATGTTCACTGCCCCCGTTATAAACGTCATTGTTGACGATCTAGAAGGAACGGCCAAAGTTCTGGACCGTTTTTAGACTACTTTTTATAATTTTTCAAATTACGAATTTTAACGACCAACAGGCTGCTTTTTTCCCCGACTTTTCATTTAAGCAGCGATATTGAAGCTTGTGGTCTAGCTACCCAAATGTTTTAGATACCAAAATGACCGCTGATTGGTCAGCTTCATATTGAAATACAAATTTTGAAAATAGGTTGGAAAATAGAAAAGTAATTTTCCATTTTCTCAAAATTATGCTTTTTTATCTTCCCCAGCCTCTGGACCGTTAAAATTGTATGGACCGCTATAATTATTTTGCCTAATAATCATTCGGGGGAGTATAACCTTTTCATAGACATACCAACTTTGAAGATTGAAGTAGTATTTCCGGAGTTATTCCCGATTTTGTGCACCTGAACTACCAATTTTTCAAATTTTCTTACACTTACCTTGAAAATTTTTCTTAAATATGATTATTTCGGAACTGAAAAACAATAACGGATTCTTGTAGAGGAAGAACGTACAAACATTTTTCACTATGTGAATGGGGGGTCTATCTACCCCCCTGAAGGGAGAGGGGCATTTTTCAGAAAAAATTGCAAAAATTCAAAAAAAAAAATGTAACGGTTTTTTTTTCAAAATAAGGTCCTAAATTGGCTTTTTATGTTTACTACCCCTGATATAAACGTCATTGTTGACGATCTAGAAGGAAAAACCGAAGTTCTGGACCGTTTTCAGACTGCTTTTTATAATTTTTCAAATTACGAATTTTTTAGGCTGCATTTTTCCTCGATTTTTCATTCAAGCAGCGATATTGCAGCTTATGGCCTACGTACGCCAATGTTTTAAATACCAAAATGACCGCTGATTGGTCAGCTTCATAATGAAATATAAATTTTGAAAATCGGTTGGAAAATAGAAAAGCAATTTTCCATTTCTCAAAATTGTGTTTTTTTTTATCTTCCCAAGCCTCTGGACTTATCATTAGGGAGAGTATAACCACCTTTCTTTAGACATACCAAATTCGAAGATTGAAGGAATATTTCCGGAGTTGTAGCTGATTTTGTGCACCTGTACTGCCAAATTTTCCATTTTTCTTACACTTACCTTGGAAATATGTACTACTAATTAGGGCGCTCAAAAATAATAACAGATTCTTGTAGAGCAAATACACATAAACGTTCCTTTACTCGAGAAGAGGGGTTTATATCCCCCCCGTTTAGACGTTAGTTGGAATTTCCTAAAAAGAATTACTTAGGATGAAATTAAAAACTGACACATAAACAATATTTTTTTTATTTCAACAAATTTAAAATACTTCAAAAATTGTATTTTTGGATACATAATTTAATATTTTTTTTTTAAAGAATCTTTATTGTAGCTGTATTCATTTTTCTTTTCTTAAAAACTAGATTGCACAATTTACAGAGAAACTGTAGTTTTCTACCCTACTACTGAAAACTTATATAACATTTATTCAATATAATATCACAGATTTGAGTATTTTTGAAGGAAAAGCTACTATAAAACCTTCATTTAATTGGGAAAAAAAATACATTTTTAATGTAGAGAGAAAGAAGTGGCGGCGATTGGTCGACAACTTAAGATGGTGATTACATTTTCATTTTAATACATAATAAAGAGAAATAAATAATAACTATAATTTGTCCTATCACAGAATGTATATAAATATTAATAAATTAACTAAATAAATAAACAAACAAATAATAATTACAATTGTAATTACTAAATAAATAATAGAATAAGAATACAAAATATAACATATAATAAATAAATAATGAAATAAATAAATAAATAATTAAATAAATAAATAAACAAACAAATAAATAACTAAATAAATAAATATTAATAATTAAACAAATAAATAAATAATAGATAAATAACAATAAAATAAATACATAAATAAATAAGCATACAAATAATTACAAAAACAAATAAATAAATAAAAACAAGTATGTAATTCAATATATTATACAAAACAATATAAATATAGCATAAATACAAAGTTAAATAAATAATCACATTTTCAACAGCTTAAGTTGTTAAGTTTAATATTAAGTTGTTATCGGAACAACTGCATGATACAATGTAACGTTCATATAATTTTGAGATACGAGTTGAAACTTTCTCGATTTTCGCTTTTGCGTGAAGATCTTCAGTAGAATAGTGCCAAGGGAGATTAAGCATCATTTTTAAGATTTTATTTTGCCCTATTTGCAACCTCCGAATATGGCTTTTAGGGCATATTCCCCAGGCAGGTGAACCATATAGCATTATGCTTTGGAATATTGTTTTAAATATTGTTAATTTGTTTGCATCACTTAATTTTGATTTACGATTAATAAAAGGATAGGTATAGATTTTTTATCGTCACATTTAATTTATTTAATGTCTCCTGAATATGCTCACCAAATGTCAATGTTTTGTCCAGGTGTACCCCAAGATACCCGACACTTGATTTCCATTCCACCTGAACCCCATTCAACTGAAGCTGATTACTTGGCAAGAAACAGGCTTTTCTTTTTCTAGTAAAAAAGAGAGCCTTGAGTCTTAGAAGCGTTTAGTTTTATTTTCCAGTCGTCGCAATACGATTGAACCAAATTCAGAGCAGATTGCAAATTTGTTTCAATGAAGAAGCCATTTGAATCTGATGAGTAAATACACGTATCATCCGCGAAAATTGCAGTTTTACAGCTATGAGGTTTAGGAAAATCATGTGTGTATATAATATACAAAAAAGGGCCAAGTACAGATCCTTGGGGTACACCTGCAACAATTTCAATTAAATCAGAATACCAATTATTAACCGCAACTTTGAAAGTTCGCTTTGTAAGGAAGGATGAAATTATTTTAACTAGGTATTGTGGAAAATTCAAAACAACGAGTTTGTGAATCAGCCCTTCGTGCCAAACAGAGTCGAATGCTTTTTCAACATCAAGACACACTATCCCCGTACTTCTACCTGCAATAAAATTCCTCTTAATGTCTTTGGTTATCCTATCCACTAGGTGAACATAATTTAATAATTTTCGAAGGTGGTATTATATTTGCAGTTCTCTCTTCTTTTAATTTAATATTCGTCTTCAGTGGTCTCAAAATATTAAACTGATTGTTCAGCGAAGTTCCTTTCGTCAGCTTCAAGTTTGGTTTCTAAAACTTCTTCTTTTACCCATGAATCCTCCGTTTCAAATCATGTTCTTGTAATTTGTGTACCTTTCTTTCCGGAGACCAAATTTGTTTTTCTCTTTTTACCTCGGAATCTCAGCATCTCCATAATGATATTCTTTTATTTATTTATCTTTCTTGGGAAGATACCGGCTACATTGTACACCTGCCAAATTAGTATCATAGATAGTCTAGAACGATTCTTCCAGGTGAACTTAATAACTTTACAATCGTCGTTCTGGATGTCCGCTTGAATATTTTGAGCTTTGTGGAATAGACACAGGTGCTCCTGTGATTTTAGATTTTGTTTAAATTCTTCTTAATGAAACGGCCCATTCCGTGCCATTCCCTTAATTTCTTCTATATGTGGAACTGGCTCGTAGACAGCCAGCCTTTTGTTTCTGGGTGTGGGTTTGCTTCAAGATCTTACGCGCAATTCTGCAAGTAAAAAAATAAGAAAATCTAAATTAGATACACTTCTTTCAATTTTTACTATTTTTTTTTTTAAATGAGTGCCACATTAAAATATGTACAATAAAATTTTAAAGAAATATTATTTCTAGCATTTTTTTATAGTATCCCCATGCCATTCATTTCTCCTCTGAAACAAATCACCATATATTTAGAAGGTGTAAAAGCACCCCATGTTTTTGTCTGAACAGTTCAATCGAAACAAGCAGCTCTTTTAACGTAAGTCGTCAAGTTAATTGAATGGAAATCCTATCGAAATATCTACATTCATTCAAAACGATTTGTTAAACGTCGTTTTGATCTACGAACACAGCCATCTTAATAAATTAAAGTATTAATCCCACCAATATTTAACAAAAATCATAACCAAAAGTCCATTTGATACTCGAATAAACCTCAAAATACTATCCGCAGTAGGATTCTTCTTCTGCTTTCATTAAAAGTAATCCTACTGGGATAACAGTTCAGGTCTCACCCTGTAATCTTAAATTGCACCCCTATTATGGTTGTCAATTATCAATTTATATTTGATAAATATTGAAATTTTGTACTCTAAAACTCAATTTTATTTAAGAAAGTATCAACAATCTGAAAATAGTAGTCAATTTTCGTTCTGTTCACAACGGTAAGCATCATTATCAATAACCAAAACTTTTCAAAAACCAATGTTCATCGACACATCCTTTCTCTCGCCATTGTATCTGCAATGTTCTCATTCTCATCCTCACTCACTCTCTCCGTCTTCAGCGATTTCAAGTAATTTTCAAAATAATCCAATGATCCCTGATTGTCGGCGGCTTCGAGTTTGATTTTTAAAAATCTATCTTCTTTTATAAACTCCTGCAAATCCTCTTCAGCCATCGGAATTATGAAGAATTTTAGATTTTGAACCGAACGTGGCTTCGAAGGAAGTGCAATCAATTGCCTTGTGAGTGCATTTGTTCTTCATGAATTGAACATAATGCAGACACTTTGACAATTTGTTTATTCGATTCTTTTTCAACCACATCTCAATCAATTCCTGGATGTCCTTATTGAGCGAACTAACTTGGGACTTTCCGTGGACCATTCTGATTTGATTCCATTGGGTAGCGAGCTCCCGGATAATTTCGCTAGCGCCCATTATCGCTGTGCATAATAGTAGGTGTCCCGAAAATGGTGAAAATCTTTAAGAGGTTTTCAGCAATCTCTTTGGTGGTGCAAGTCTTGAGTGGACGCAGTTGAACGAATTTCGTCCGATGATCCTCAAGTCATAAACAAGAATATATTTATAAGGGTCACCCTGATTTTCCTCCATGTCCATGACATTGACTTGACATCTCGGGAAACTCCTGTCCAAATTGCTGCAATGAGGGTTTACAACTTTTGTAATTTGGGGAACAGGTCTCTTTTGATCGCAGATGAAACAAATGGCCAAAAAGTTCCTCACCATCTCTCGTGTGATATTTTTGTATTTACTGTTGATTTCCTTCTCCATCCGATTCCGGCCACAATGTCCATTTGCCAAATGCGTATCGTAGAGAATCTGGAACATTTCTTCCATGTGAACGTAATACTTGGGATTGTCCTGTGTGTTACAAACGATAAGCCTATCAACTCCGTCCAGGTGTAAGACATCAAACCCTTGACCACGATAATGCTGATGTGAGTCCGGTAAGGTAGAGACGTTATTGGCTTTGGATGATTTGATAGCTTCAACTTTTTCAAAGTAGAGCTCTTTGGTAAACATTCTAGTAGGTATTTGTATTGGTCCTGTTACATATTTCTTGGATACTAGCATCGAATCTCTTCTTCATCTTCTTAATTTTGTCCCTTGTTGCTTCCATAGTTTTTTGTTCTTGTTTTTTATGTTTGTATTTGTTTGTTTGTTTGAAAAAGCCTACAAGTCCAACTTCACCGAAAAACTTACGATTCAAAACCGAGATAGAATAAGAAATCGTTCTCCTTCGGAATAGATAGGTACGCATAACAGAAATTAATATCGGCAACGGAATTAACACCCCGACTCCACAAGATATCTGTCTCTCCAACTCAATGTCTGACATCTCTATCTCTACATTTTCTTATTGCTTCGCTGGGCAAATTATGTCATGATTTTTCATTTCTATCCCTACCGCATGGGATGTGTTTTGTGCGGACAATAGTCCGGTCAATATAGACATTTAAAATAACAAAAATTCCCGGAAAGCCAAATATTAAGAATTAGCCCTTTACCCCTTATCACTTTTCGATGCAGCTGGAATGCGTAAAACAACAAAGTCAGCAATTTACGATTGCTTTCAATCAGTCAATACTGAGGTTGATCGTACAAACGCTACTTACATTATTGATGGAGGATACCTACTACATCACGTTGTGTGGGATCGAGAAGAAACCTTTAGCGTTATTTTTGATAAATATGTTCAGTATTTACGCAGACATTTTGGGCTTACAGTGACGGTAGTATTTAACGGCTACAGACGGCTACAGTGACTCGACAAAGAATATTAAATCTGCAGAACAACATCTTTGATGAATTTATGACAGTTCCAGCGAATCAGCAACAATTTTTCGCTAACATTAATAATAAATCTCGTTTCATTTCCATGTTAAGTGACAAATTAACAGCTGCGAATATTGCAATGAAACAAGCTCAAAATGACGCAGATGTCCTCATAATCGAAACAGCAATAGAAAAATTTAATGCAAGAAACACAACAATTGTAGTTGGTGAAGATGTTGATTTGTTAGTACTACTTACTGTAAGGGCTCCAATGGATACAATTATTTTTTTTCTGAAACCTGGAAGGGCTCAGAAGCGAACAGAAATATATTCTTCAAAAAGTTTAGCTGCTTATCCCAAATGCCAAAACCATATTTTATTTTTACATGCGATAACCGGCTGCGACACTTCGTCAGCAATGTACAGAAGGGCTAAAACATCAGTATTAAAATTATTCGAAAACAAAGATTTGACTGACTGCGCTAAAGTATTTACAGAAATTGATTCCAGACCTCAAACAATAATTACGGAAGGAATTCGCTTGCTTCTTGCGGTTTATGGAGCTCCAAAAAAAAAATACTTCCATTAATAAATACCGATACTCAACTTTTGTAAAAAAATACGCGAAACAAGAAACAAGTACAACTATTATGTCTTCCTGCAACATCGGCATCTGCTATTCAACACTTGTATCGAGTATACTATCAAGTTTAAACATGGCTAGGCAATCAACTGAACCCAGAAGACTGGGGTTGGAAATTGATAGTCTCAAAAACGCTAGCAACGATTTTGATAATTTTTTTTTTGCTAAGCCTCTTTAAAAATGAAGTACTGAAATTTAAAAAAAAATTGTTGGATTTAAAAAAAAAATAATTTTTTTTTTTTAAACTCAATATTTCGAAAACCCCATGCTAGATTTTTTCCAAACTTGATAAATAAAAGTTTCTCAATATAATCTACAAGATATGAGAAAAAAAACGTATTTTACCTAAAAATAAAGGTACCCATCGTACAAATGTTAAAAAATGGTTTTCAAAAATCGTATCTTGAAAACGGCGCGCGCCTAGAATTTTGATAATTTTTTTCTTTCAATTAATTTTTATGATCTTTAATAAATAAAAACAAAATTGCAATTAAAATTTTACAGCCTGTACCTACCATGGAACCATTTTGTCTAAAATTTTTTCTAGAGGAGCTTCTAAGAAGTTTGAAAAACATTGCATTTTAAAACATAAAAAAAAAATATTTTTTGAATTTTTGGGAAAAAATGACATTTTTTGTTTTTTTTTTTTTTGGAAAATTCGATATCTCAAAAACAGCTTAATATTTTTTTTTGAAAATTCAATTTTCATTCGTACAGTAATAAAAACTTAAAGTTGGCCTACCAAATTTTTTTCTTTAAAATGTTTTAAAAAAATTGTATATAAAAGACTAACAATAGATAATTGTTGTTCTTGCAAAAATTCATATTTGCATAGCATTCTGTTTTTATCTCTTACTACTAAAAGAATTTCAAAAAAATAATTTTATCCTTATTAACAGTTTTCTCTAATAACATTCGTTTTTAAAATTCCTAGTCTATTACATAGGAGCAAGTTCGTGCGACCCAGTCGTGCATTTTATTTCATAAAAAGAACTTTCTCTTTCGGTGATGAATGGTGTCTTTAAAGCGTCTTAAATAACCTCTAACAATAACCTCTAATCCAACGCCGAAAAAGAAGTTTTACTTCAAAAATAGATTTGAAATTTTAACTTATTCAGAACTGGATAACAACACTTTTCTTTCAATTATTCCATCCAGAAGTAACTATAAAATATAATATTAAAAGTTATTGTTAAAGATAATGGGGGGCGAAAAAAACTGGTAAAAAATTTTTTAAAAATTTTTAAATAACCCAAGCGGTGAACTGTGTTTAAATTTACTTGCATTTAAGTTAAGTCGATTAAATGTGAAAATTTTATTAAAATAATTTTTAAAATAGAATTCGTTGCAATAAAGAAACGAATTGCACATAAAACCAAACCTGCTCAAAACTTAAAGTAAAACTGGCATGATTTTCATTATTTTATTAGTCATTTTTTTAATTTCTTCCCAAATTCATTCTCTCGCACTAAAATTCGCGTGAAGTAGAAACAATTTATACTCTCTCTTATATGTTTCAACTAAATTTAACAAATTTGTTGCTTTGGATAGACTATATTTATTTTTGTAACTTTTTTGTAATGTTTTTTGAATTTCTCTCGCACGCCAATGCATACAATTGTAGTTTTTCATTTCATGTAATAAAATTTCAATCTTATCTTTTCATATATGTATCTTCCTATAAAAGGCATCTTATGAATTAAAAAAATCAATAGTTAGTTTAGTTACTGCATTAGACTAAGTCGGTTGTTTGTATTTGTACTAAATACATTATAATAATTGTTCCGAAAAATGAACTGTAGGTCCGTTTACTTTCTTCTTCTTTGGGCTTGGTGTGATTTGCTTGTTCGAATAAATGGCGCGAATATCTTAGGACTGATGCCTATTATATCCCCGAGTCACCACATTTGGTTCGTTGTTACCTTAAAAAAAACTAAGAACTTAAATCTTATCGTTACATTTTGCTAAATCAGGAACAGTGTTTTAATGCATAGACTTGGCGAACTAGGTCATAATGTTACAATTCTATCGGTCGATATTCCCAAACCAAATGAAAAAATCCCACCAACTGTTCATTATATTCATTTGGAAAAAGGGTACTCAATCTACAATCAAGATGATGTGAAAATCGATATAAATGTATTCATAAATGCTGGACCATTCGAAGGTATTCGATTGTATAACGAAGCAGTCCTTACAGTTGCTGAAGTTATTTTCAACTCAAAGGGTTTTCAAACACTGCTTGATTATCCGAATGATTTCAAGTTCGATTTAGTAATACACGATTACACAATGGGACCAGTATTACTTGGGTTTTTGCATAAGTTCAACTATCCACCGTCAGTTGGCGTTAGTGCTTTTCATAATCCACCGATAACTTTGGATTATATGTCGAATCATTATTTTCCCGCTTACATACCATTCCATGGAACGATGTATACAACAGAAATGAACTTCTGGGAACGTCTTGAAAATACTCTTCTGATTATTTACGACATTGGGTAAGTGAGAAGTAACTTATTTTTTCAGTCTGTTAATATTTATCTTTTTTTTATAATAGTCATCGCCGCTTAGTTCTTACGCCGAAGCTAGATGCCATGGCCCGAAATTATTTTCCCAAGGACATACCATACATAGATGATCTTGCTAAGCGCACTGCCATAGCTCTAGTCAACTCCCACCCCGCTACAAACTATGTGGACCCACTTCCTCCGAATGTCATTGAAGTTGGTGGCTTGCAGATACTTGATCCTAAATCACTACCAAAGGATTTAGAAGACTTTATGAATAAATCCACCAATGGAGCAGTACTTTTTTCTTTTGGGACCAATATGAAGAGTCAAGACTTCGGTGACGAACGAGTTCGTACAATTGTGAATGCCATGGCTGAGCTACCTGAGTATAATTTTATGTGGAAGTTCGATGCCAAATATTTAAAGGAGAAAATTCCGAAAAACGTTCTTGTTAAACCATTTTATCCACAAAGAGATATCCTCGGTAAGATCCCTTTTAACTTAATGTAAGTCGTGCTCAAATAAAATATGTTTGAGCGATTTTGTAGCTCATCCTAAACTCAAGGCATTTGTTACTCACTGCGGAGGACTCAGTACACATGAAGCAACATGGCGTGGAGTTCCAATGGTTGGTGTTCCCCTTTTTGCCGACCAACATAGTGTAAGTTTGTTTTTGCTTAATAAATTATGTAGTTTTTAATTTTTTAAATTAATAAAATATTTATTTATTTTAAAGAACTTAAAACAATCCTTGCAAGCGGGAATCGCAGTGAAGCTTGATTTTACTACAATGACAACCAAAGACATAGTTCAAGCCATCAAGAAAGTTATTCAAGATCCACAAACTAGAGCAAATGCCAAAACAAAAGCAGAACAAAACAGAGATAGACCTATGAAGCCTTTGGATACTGCAGTTTGGTGGGTCGAGTATATGCTTCGCAATCCGAATCCATACCACCTCCGATCCCCTGCACATAAGCTTAATATATTCCAGGCGAATTCGTTAGATTGTTTGTTGTTTATTTTGTTGGTTGTGGCATTGTCGTTGTATTTTCTAGTGAAATTGCTAATGTTTGCTTGGAGGTTATTGAACTCAACAACTTCCAAAAAAATTAAGAAAAATTAAATTTATATTTAAATAAGATAAGATTAAATTAATTGATGAAAATGTAAATAGAAACAGTAATAAAAGAAAAAGATGTGATACTACTGGCAATACCTGTAGTGCAGTGCTGTAAAACCATTTTTTTGATTTGTTACTTTCTCATTCGGCCTACCGGACTTAAATGAAATTTTATACTTTATTTATTAATTTCATTTAACCTGACAACGAGAAATGCTTTATTGTGTATATACTCGTCTGCTTTCATAGTTTGAAACTAATTTTGCAACAACGACCATGTTTCATCACGCTCACATCTCGTTTTTCTTATCGCATTCATTGTGTTCAAGCCAAAGGATTCTTCTCATTGTAGGCAATGCTAATTTTAGTTTGACACCGAACTTAAAATTCTTCGCATATGGCAATGCTAGGTTATGTTTGACAACCAAAAGCAGAAAGTTTATTTACAAGTGTTTTTTTTTATATTTCGCATTTATTATTTTGTAAGTTTTAGAGCTTAGTGTTTAAGTTAAATAGTATATAAGTATTCAGTATTGTGTAGCATAAAGTGTTTAATGTTTTAAATAAATAAAAGCATAAAAAGATACATGTTTGTGTTCTTTTTAAAGGGAAGGGGTTTTCGATTGGGAAATTGTTTGGCCACAGTATTCATTAAAAAAAGCTTTTATTGTGTTATTTTTGTAATGAAATTATGTTTTTAATTGTTCTGTTGATTAGGTGTTGTGGTTTTTTCATTAAAAGAACATTCTCTTTCGGTGATGAAAGGTGTCTTAAAAGTGTTTCAAATAACCTTTAACAAAGTCCGAGCAATAATTGTAAGAAACATGTCGCTGTCTTTGACGGATAACGTGTCGTTTTGACATGTCAGTGACAACTGCATAGAAATTTGTTTACTCCTAACGCTGAAAAATAAGTTTTACTTCAAAAATAGATTTGAAATTTTAACTAATTCAGAACTGGATGACAACACTTTTCTTTCAATTATTCCATCCAGACGTAACTATAAAATATAATACTAAAAGTTATTTTTAAAGATAATAGGGGCGAAAAAAAACTGGTAAAATTAAATTTGAAACATTTTTAAATAACCCAAGCAATGAATTGTGTTTAAATTTAGTCTCACTTAAGTAAAGTCAATTAAATGTGAAAATTTTATTAAAATAATTTTTAAAATAGAATTCGTTGCAATAAACAAACAAACTGCACATAAAACCCAACCTGTTACAAACTTAAAGTAAAATTTTGGCATGATGCTCATTATTTGCTTAGTCATTCATTTTTTAAATTTCTTCCCAAAATAATTCTCTTTCACTAAAATTCGCAGGAAGATGAAACAATTACTCTCTCTTATATGTTTTAACTAAATTTAACAAATTCGTTACTTTGGATAGACCATATTTATTTTTGTAACTTTTTTGTAATGTTTTTTTGAATTTCTCTCGCACGCCAATGCGAGTAGTTTTTCATTTCATGTAATAAAATTTCAATCTTATCTTTTCATATATGTATGTATCTTCCTATAAAAGGCATCTTATGATTAAAAAAATCAATAGTTAGTTTGGTTAGTGCATTAGACTAAGTCGGTTGTTTGTATTTGTACTGAATACATTATAATAATTGTTCCGAAAAATGAACTGTAGGTCCATTTACTTTATACTTCTTTGGGCTTGGTGTGATTTCCTTGTTCGAATAAATGGCGCGAATATCTTAGGACTGATGCCTATTGTATCCCCGAGTCACCACATTTGGTTCGTTATTACCTTAAAAAAAAAAACTAGGAATTTAAATCTTATTGTTACATTTTGTTAAATTAGGAATAGTGTCTTAATGCATAGACTTGGCGAACTAGGTCATAATGTTACAATTCTATCGGTCGATATTCCCAAACCAAATGAAAAAATTCCACCAACCGTTCATTATATTCATTTGGAAAAAGGGTACTCAATCTACAATCAAGATGATGTAAAATTCGATATAAGTGCATTTATAAATGCTGGACCCTTCGAAGGTATTCGATTGTTTAATGAAGCAGTCCTTACAATTGCTGAAATTATTTTCAACTCAAAGGGTTTTCAAACACTCCTTGATTATCCAACTGATTTCAAGTTTGATTTAGTAATACACGATTACACAATGGGACCAGTATTACTTGGGTTTTTGCATAAGTTCAACTATCCACCGTCGGTTGGCGTTAGTGCGTTCCCTAATCCACCGATAACTTTGGATTACATGTCGAATCATTATTTTCCCGCTTACATACCATTCCATGGAACGATGTATAAGAACGAAATGGACTTTTGGGAACGTCTTGAAAATACTCTTCTGATTATTTACGACATTGGGTAAGTGAGAAGTAACTTATTTTTCCAATATGTTAATATTCTTTTTTTTTATAATAGTTACCGCCGCTTAGTTCTTACGCCGAAGCTAGATGCCATGGCCCGAAATTATTTTCCCAAGGACATACCATATTTAGATGATCTTGCTAAGCTCACTGCCATAGCTCTAGTCAACTCCCACCCCGCTACAAACTATGTGGACCCACTTCCTCCGAATGTCATTGAAGTTGGTGGCTTGCAGATACTTGATCCTAAACCACTACCCAAGGATTTGGAAGACTTTATGAATAAATCCACCAATGGAGCAGTACTTTTTTCTTTTGGGACCAATATGAAGAGTCAAGACTTCGGTGAAGAACGAGTTCGTACAATTGTGAATGCCATGGCTGAGCTACCTGAGTATAATTTTATGTGGAAGTTCGATGTCAAATATTTAAAGGAGAAAATTCCGAAAAACGTTCTTATTAAACCATTTTATCCACAAAGAGATATCCTCGGTAAGATCCCTTTTAACTTAATGTAAGTCGTGCTCAAATAAAATATGTTTGAGCGATTTTGTAGCTCATCCTAAACTCAAGGCATTTGTTACTCACTGCGGAGGACTCAGTACACATGAAGCAACATGGCGTGGAGTTCCAATGGTTGGTGTTCCCCTTTTTGCCGACCAACATAGTGTAAGTTTGTTTTTGCTTAATAAATTATGTAGTTTTTAATTTTTTAAATTAATAAAATATTTATTTATTTTAAAGAACTTAAAACAATCCTTGCAAGCGGGAATCGCAGTGAAGCTTGATTTTACTACAATGACAACCAAAGACATAGTTCAAGCCATCAAGAAAGTTATTCAAGATCCACAAACTAGAGCAAATGCCAAAACAAAAGCAGAACAAAACAGAGATAGACCTATGAAGCCTTTGGATACTGCAGTTTGGTGGGTCGAGTATATGCTTCGCAATCCGAATCCATACCACCTCCGATCCCCTGCGCATAAGCTTAATATATTCCAGGCGAATTCGTTAGATTGTTTTTTGTTTATTTTGTTGGTTGTGGTATTGTCGTTTTATTTTCTAGTGAAATTGCTAATGTTTGCTTGGAGATTATTGAACTCAACAACTTCCAAAAAAATTAAGAAAAATTAAATTTATGTTTAAATAAGATAAGATTAAATTAATTGATGAAAATAGAATAGAAATAGAAATAGTAATATTGACAGAATAAAATGCTGTGTGTAAAGTCAAAATATTTCAGACGGAAAAAGATTTGATATTACTGGCAATATCGTGCAGTGTTGTAAGACCATTTTTTTTTTATTTCTAACTTTCTCATTCGGCTTACCGGAATTAAATGAAATTTTATACTTTATATCAAAACTTAAAAAAAATATTTTAGTTGAAGGAACGATTGAAAACATTTCGTGTCGGTCATTAACTCGCTCGGAACCAAACAACTGGATAAAAAATGATTTTGATTGAATGAGCGATTGATTGAAAAGGTCGAATCCTTCAACCAATCAATCAATGATTGATTATATCTTTTAAAATGAACTATTGGCACAGCTCTAACACTGACGTCTAAGATATCAAAATGTCAATACTAGCCGTAATAGCCGTAGACATTATATTCAAAATCTGAGCCAAAAAGTAGCCCATTATCAGTTAAAAAAGGAAATTCAGCCAACAACAGAGAGACTGAATCATATTGAAATGGAAACTTCCGGTTGACTGGAAATGTCAAAACCAATGATTAGGTAGGATATTGAGTGAATAAAAAGTGGTGCTAATTTGTGGAATGCGTAAAGAGTATGTTCAGGGCGAGAAAAGTGTTTATTGTATATATAAATACATATCCCTGAAGATTATATTTGGACTTTTTATAGCCTGATTAAGAAAAGGCCGTCATACTGAAATTGTTGCGGCAATTTTGGAAAAAGATAGCCCAGTTTCCGATAAACATCCAAATCTGGCAAGTCTAATTATAATGTTACAAACATATGTTTCAGTAGTACCCCTTGGCATAATGGTTAGTGCGTTGGACTGTCATGCGGAAGGTCTCGAGTTCGATTCTCAGCCGCTGCAAGAAAGTTTTTTTCCAGGGGTGTACTGCCTCTTGCGAGGAATTGACAAATTCTCGTCATGGAAAGTGCTGCTCATAAGCACTGGTGAAGGACTAGAGCATTTGGGTTTTATCCATTTGACTTTGGGTAAAATATGTTTGAGTTTGCGTTCAATCTAGGTATTTGCGTTTAAGTTAAATTTGTTTTGCTATTTGGTTACCTAAATAAATTTCAATATGATATATTTCTAAATATAGAAAACTCCGATGAAGGTTGATAATGGAGTCTGAATATTTGAGCCCAAAAAGTTCTAATTTGCATTTGAAATAATAGTCAAAAAGACAGAGTTTTGTTTTTAACAGCTTTACTAAGGTTTATGTACAACTATCTTGTCTAACATTTTGTGACGTTTTCCTGAATCTATATAGTATTCAGTTCTATCTTTCTTCTCTCTGAACAAGATCTTTTATGTCTACATACTCAAATTGTTTCCAACACACGTGCTCGAAAAAAAAAATAAAAAATATGCAAAACAATCCCAATTAATTTATTATTATCACATCAAATAAGGAATTTTTTAAGGTAAATGTTTTTGGGCTTTTAAAATGACACTGCGAAATTTTTGGTAAACAACGAAACCAAAAAAAAAAAATATTTACTAAAAAATATTAAAATAACTTCGAATTTATGATGCAGGGTATCTTGAAAGTTGAAAATTAAATAAACAATAAATTTCGTGTTTGAAGATATTTTTGTGTTCGTTGTTTGTTATTTTTTTTTTCTTGTTTTTGTTTGGCATTAATCGACGCGAATCATTTTATAAATATTTGTGTTTTTTAATTGCCAAAATCATACAAGACACCTTAATTATTTTTGCATTTAAAAAAGAATACAATTCTGGCTTTTGATTTCAGTTTTCGCAAGGGATGTTAAAAATATCTGTTACCTTTTGCAAGAAAAAAAATCCTTACAAAGTAACCTGAGCAGGATCTTAGGATAATTTAAAAAAATTCTGACAAGCTATATGCATCTTCCCTCTGGTTCACAAATATTTTATTATTTTTGAAAGGATCAGGTAACAGTAGGTAGCTAAGAATATGAAGATAAAGCTATTTTCTTAAAAGCAAAAAAATCCCGATACCTAACTGAAAGAGGATCAATTACCCAAACTGTGAAACTATCGGATTTCATCATCGCACCGAGACGATATTTTATTTATGAGATAATTAGCCTGTTTTTTTTTTTTGTTTGTAGGAGATATTGGATTTTTCCAGGTGGCCTGCATGGAAAATCAATTCAAAGAATGTCTAGTTCATTAAACCTCAAGGATGTTGATATTAAACATTAATTATCGAACAAATGAAAGTGAATCTGGATTTAATAGTTTCTGCTGTTAACAACGTGGAGTTTTTGTCCTCTTGAATTGTAAACGGTTGTCAGGTTGATATAGCAGATGCTTAATTAATTGATTTTTAGGAAAAGAAGAATCTTTGATGTTACAGCGGGCACTTTGTGGCGTTGATCTACCTTAATGACGTGGTTATTCAAAATGGACTCACGATATATAGATAAACACAATTACTGTCACGTACCCCAGACTACTGTCAATTTTTTATTATTTAAGATTTCCTGCATTCGAATCAAATTTCAAAGTTTATACATCACCTCGCGTATATTTTATTGCCTAAGAGCATTGAAATTATAGTAATACAGATGTCTAAGCCCAACATACAAATATGATTCATATTTTTCAAGGACCGGACATAGTATTACTAGATAAAGTAAAGCTCTTTATTTCATTTGCACTTTTCTATCAATGCGTTCTTGTCCGTGGTGAAATCAAACTTCTTTGGACGCGTTGAGAGCCAAATTTGAAGAAGAAGTTTAATTTTTTTTTTGGCTCCAAAACTAAAGGCACCTTCCATACAGCCGTTAGGAAAAATCATATTTATCATAGTTTTTAGAAAAAAAGTTATTCACCCCTGTTCTGATTTTCGTTCCGAATTGAATTCGTTACCGAAATCGATTTTCGTACGGATTTGAAAACGAAGTTCTTAATTTCGTATGAATTCAGACAGGTTTTCTGTTACACATGTGTCTTCCCTATCATAAAAGACAAACAAATAGTTTTCAAAGATATATTTTTAAAAATATGTACTTACATACGTTTTTAGATTTACGAATTCAGATTCTCCAGACAAAATCGAAACGAAATGAAAACGAAAGTATCACTTTCGTAAACAAAAATTAGAACAGGGGTGATTAATAATATTCGTCTTTTTTTTTTTATTTTCGACTTTCTCCTTAACAGCTTAAACAATTTTGATGAAAATTTGTGTACAGAAACTCCTTTGAAATAATATTGTGTAGTGTACCTATACATATTTTGGAAAAAAATATTTTTTGAATTTTTGAAAAATCAATTTCAATTTATTTTGAAATTATTTCTGAAAATTTTTATTATTAAACTTCGTTTTTAATTTTTAATAATAAAATAGTTTTTGAAACTTTGTTTGCATAAATTCATACATTTCTAGAAATCAGACGGCAGATTTTGAACATTTTTCTCTAATAAAATCCATGCTTTTATATTTATAAACAATTTTTTAAATTCCTAAGTACTTTTCCATAAAGGCAAGTAAATGCGATCCAGTCATGTATTTTATTTCGATTTTTAACAACTATCAATTGTTAGATTAGCTCGCACAAGCTTCATGATAAGGGGTTTGATCAGTCGAACACTGTAGATTTTGGGACTCCGAAAACCCAAGAGCAACAAGCCAGCATCAGTTACAGCCATCCATATATGCATTATTTGGTGCGGTTGAATGGTCGAAAAAGTTATCGTTCCATATTTATTGGAGAATAAGGATGAAACACCTGAAGCGATTTCCGGCTGGAGTAATCTTACAAAACAATGATCGCCAGGTCTTGCGTCCAATGGCAAAGTGTATGTGTAACTTTTCAAATAAAAATTTACAAACAATTTAATGTGAAATGATAAAAATTGAAGATAGTAAATTGGGCATCTGTCAGTCTCAACAAAGTAATAACTGTCACTTTTGACGTCGACAGATTCGAAAAAATGCCTTTATCATATTTTTCCGAGTCAATTTTTGCCATTTGATGTAATCTGTAAATTTCACAGTGAACATACACGAGTTTATCACAAAATTTCATGTGATTTCGACAGTTATCTGGCTGCAAAATGCAAATTAAAAAAAAAAGAGATATGGAAAATAGTATTAGGGTGTAAAAGGTCCTTATTATTGATTTAAAAAAGCTCTTTTATTGGCATTTAGTCCACAAAAATTGGCGATCCAACATGGATTCTAGATTAAAATTATTAACGCTGAAAGATTCTGCATGTGGGATTGCCGGAACGAAGCACTAATTTTTGTGGACTAAAGGACAATAAAAAGCTACATATTTTGAATCAATAATTCAACAAGTCCAATTAAATAGTGCTAAGTCTTCCACTTAGCTGATTTATTTCAGTAGTAGGTATATAGAGTTTGTATTATTATAACATTCATTTAGGTATCTTTGAAAATGGTTTACTTAACCGTCTCAGTAGTCTATGCATTGCTTATTTCCAAAGCCTTTACATGTAAGAATCTGATTTATTCACACCAATTCGATAAAGTAGGTCTACCTGTTTACCTACCTACTTGTGATTAACATAACGCAGGCGCCACTCTCTAAAAACAAAAACAAAAGCCTTCGGCAAAGGCTGATGTCAAATATTACCTATCTACATATATGTATGTATATATGTACTTCTTTATCTTCAGTGTTATACCATTATTAAAGTAAACCAGTTCCACTAAATAGCTCATTAAATAAGTTGAATGAATATGTATTTTATGGCAGCAAGTTTTATATTTCTTTCTTTCGAAATGTGTCCGTTAATTTCCGTTACAAAAATAGGTAGGTATGTATATAAGAAAAAAATGTCTCTCTCTCTCTGTTTATATTTATCTACTCTGTTCATTATCTGTCAAACCGAAGTGCGCACTCATTTTTGACAGTCAAACATTCAATAGACAAAATAAAACTATATAAACGGGACATAAGAAAAAAAGAACCCTTACGAACCCTCATTTTGAAAACAACGACAAAAATATTTCTTGCTGAAGGAATACTTATTAGAACAATAACAACGTAACACTTAATATCCCCTCCTTATTTTTTTTTTCAAATAAACTATAATACACGACCGTTATTATTATAGCTTGAACAATTAATTGAAACGCTTTCTGCATCAATCAATCGAGGGCACCCCTATATTATTGTCTCCCTATATGCTCTGCTGCTACTTCTTTTGAGTCCCCTACATTTTCGAAATTTCGCTGTTTTCCCCCAAGCAAATCGAAAAGTGACATTTTCATTCCAATCGAAAATCGATATCCGCGGGAAGTTGAAAGGAAATTAAACTTAAAGACTGGGTCGAATTTTAGTTGCCCTATTGTACGATTTTTTTTTAAATAACTATTTTATGGAAAATATGGTCTTAGCTTTGTATATAAAACTTATAGTACTCGTACTTTTAAGAAGACGAAAGATTGTGGCGTTATATTACTTATATGGACAGTATTTGCTAGATTTGTCTCTGCTAAATTTAATAATATAATATTCTCTTTTTTACTACTTGTTTTGTATCTTATCCTACTCTCCACTGTAAAATCTAGCGCTAATTTCAGCGCCACCACCAGGCTAGAGTTTGCAATACAAAATGATAATACTATAGGTTATATATACAAAGGTCTTAGTAAACCTTGTTCGAAGGTTGAATAATGAATAGTCTCGTTGTCTATTTTATATTTCATAGATACATAATGTAGGTATGCATGTAAGAATTTTAGTTTAAATCGATCAAGTCGTTTTCAAGAAATTTTCTGAAAATTTTGTTAGTTTTAAATTTTAAGCTAGAAACAAAAAAAAACTAAGCCCGATGGTGAAACTGAAGAAAATCGAGCTCAAAAATCTATAAATTAACATTTCAAGTTGGATTTCGTTCAATAATTCAGAACTTGTCATTATCCTATACCTACCAACCTACCTACCTTTCCAATGCCGTAGGTACTCTGTCTAAATAAATCCACAATGGTTATGAAAACCGCTAAAAGTATTCTTTGTTTTTTTTTTTTAGTAGGAGATAGGTATTCATGTATTCATCAGGAAAGAAAAAGCAGATGTCTGGCACTCAACCAGGTTGAATTAAAAAAAAACAAAGACCTGCATATTTTCGCAAAAGGGTTTTAGGTATACAATAGGAACTGTTTTATTGTCATTTTTTGTCTGGATAATCCTTTGGCAAAAAATTACGACCCTCAATCATCAATGAAATACCAATTCGCATACATTGTCCGTGTAGTGTGAAAGCGAAGTAACATAGGGATTAGAGGGTAAATGACATATTTAGTCTTCACATCCGTTCCCTAATTTAAGTGACTGTGTACATAAACAGGCACACGCAACATTGTTTTCTTTTATAATAAAAACAGTGTGACCATCTGCTTGCAAGCAAAAAATAGGACTAGATTGCATTACTTGTTTTAAGTGGCCAAGTATTGAAGGCGTACTTTTAAGATTAATAATTCCATGGTATTTTTAAGGGAAGGGATATTTTCTTTACGAAAAAGATTTTGTGTTGTAAAATTTTTAAAATTTAATATTATGTATATCATTGAGAAATACATTTGTGCAAAATAAGAATAAAATTTGTGAAGCCCATTATCGAATTATATGGGAATATTCAAAAATATGTCATTTGTTCCCCAAAAAGAAACGTCAAAGTCATGTCAGTGATTTGTTTTTTTTTGTCGCCCAAAAGCTATAATCACAGTTTTATTAGAATAAATTAGAACAAAATGATTAAAGAAGTTAAATCAAATGATTACTAGTAATAACTGTTTTCAATAAAACTAAAAATAAATACAAAAATTGTTTCCGTTCTAGATGAGTTAAAACAAACAGTTCAAGTTTCATTTTTATGGAATCACATGAAAATGCTCTGTAGCAATTTCAAAGGAAATCGATGCAGCAGTTTAGACTCTAGCTCAATGAACAGTGAATTACACACAGCCAGAATGGTGTACGGAATGACGAAAGCAACATCTTTGGACTTCGCCATCATCACAATTTTTAGTATGATTAAGATCTTTAATCTTGTATTATAATCCTCCTATACAGCAACTTAACAGATGAACATTTTTAAATTAAAAAAAAAAATATGAAAATAATTTCTGTTTAAGTGGAGCAATTGAATTTAATTCAATCAGTCCACCAAGTGACATTGGACGTTTTCGAAAACGTCATTTTCGTCAAAAATGCAATTGCAAGAAGTTCTTAAACTGCAAAAGTCAACTGTTCGAAAACTCAAAATATAATTTGTAATGCAAAAGCATTATTTTCGATGACGCAATTTGCTTAAATCAGTAAACAAATCAAGTTGACCACAAAAATATTGATTAGCCAGAGAGCATGTTCGTAAACTTCGAATGCGTTTGCAAGAAAATTGGCAGACGTTGATACACAGATTTTGTGGAAGCAGGACGATTGCATTTTGACGATAGGAATATCTAGGTCAAAAAATTGCCACTGAGGTTTTGACAAAAACGCTCATCAACTCCAAAATGCTTTTGGTCCAGGTATGACAGCAGGAGCATAAGTTAAATACTGTCCTATTTTTCTAAGATGTAAATTTTGGTTGAAGATTACCAAGTCGTATTAAAATCACAGCATTGAATGCAAATTTTAAAGAATGAACATTAAACTTAAGCACATTAAAATTTAAGTCATTTTTTATTAAGCAAACTTTAAACAAAATGATCTCAATCTTAACCTACTCAACTTCCGTAATTGAGAAAAGTTGAAATAAAGTTTCGAAGCTTTTCATTTAAAAAGGAATAAAGTTTTCGAGTTTCGGCTAAGTAGCGAAAGACTTCGAATTCGAATTAAATGTATTTGCATGTAAAATCAATATTAGTTCAGTTGTTTAGTAAAAGTGATTTGCAGAGGAATTTAAATATGTCAAATATTATTAAATATGTAAGGTCTCTCGAATTAATTATATACACAAACTTAATTTGATAGAATGTACTATTTCAATTCAGAGACAAACCTCAGATTTTGATAACGAAATAAGCTTCAATAATATTTCTTATTTATTTCTTACCAAATTAAAGAACTTTAACGAAAACTAAGTATAACTTCTTAGAATGATTGTAAAATATTATAAAACAGCGGGATATAATGCCCCTAAGCCATCCGTTTAACACAACTTCTGAATCTGATAGCTTGCTGTAGTGGTCGTAGTAGGGTGCAAGTGGGCTCATTCCAAAAAGCATGGTTATACAGTTTTGTGTCCTTCTAATTAAGTCACAATTAAGCGTTAAAGCAGTGATGAGCGTACTTGAGATGTCAAGGCCTTTTTTTGAAAAATGTATACGTTTTAAAACAAAAGTAATATTCTTATTGTCGCACTCTGTATTGTTTACTAGATAATAATGTGGATAAATGAATTTAGTGTTATTAAAATATCTTAATCATGAAGATCTCCAACCATTATTTTTTCTTAAAAACTCCGGAATGTTTCAACTTTTACATTTTTAAAAGTGGACATCAAATTGGCGACGAATCTGATATTAAATAAATAAAATGCATGACTGGATAGCATGAACTTGATCTTATGAAACCCTTGGAAGCTCGAAAATTATATATTAGTATACATAAAAACATGAATATAATAAGAGAAAAATATCCAAATACTTGGAATTCATTCTTCAAGATTTAAAAGAAACTCCGAAATTAAAAAAAAAATCAACAAAAATTTAAACCATATCTACAATAAAAAATAAAATAACAAAAATATGAGGCCATAACGACTCGCAGAGAGCCTTAACCTTGTGACTTACAAGTCTCTGCCATTACTGTGTGCTTCACCAGGCCAGGAATGGAGGAGACGTACAATTTTCTGCCAATTCTGAAAGACTTATGAGTAGCACTTTCATGACAACAGATATACTCTTAGAGGATTTGTCAATTCCTAGCAAGAGGCAGTACACCCCTGAAACACTTTTTTGCAGCGGCTGATAATCGAACCCAAGAACTTCTGCATAACAATTGTCCAACGGTTCAATCTACAATAGTGAACCGATTTTTTTGTATTAAGATTGTTGGTCTTTATAAATGGATAACAGATAAATACCCTTTATCAGAATAGATGTATGGCAAATAACTTTAACTTTGGAGCTAACTATAATCATAAAGACAGACAGATGGAACTGCGGGACCCACTTTTTATTAAAATGTTAAAACATGTAACCTAACATTCTTTGTTTAAAAACCTTCCTGACCTTGACCTTGAAGATCTGATAATAATTAATTAAAACCGATGGTAGATATTTCGACAGTCACCCATATGGTAGATTTTAAATTATTTTTGTATAATACGATTTTTCTATATTAAAGCTTATAAAACAAACTATACATTTTTGCTTGAATTAAGTAATTATAAATGAAATTTATAGGTACATATACATATGTAGGGTTAAATGTTCTGTTACAATTTTTTTAAATACAAAACTCTACAAAACGTACTCTGGCCACACTGATTATAAGGTAGTGATCGGATTCCATGAAAGACATTCAAAATGATCGGTTTCCCTTTTAAAAATAATTTACAATAGGGGAATATTGTTTTTTTTTTTTGTACCTAAGAACCAGTTTTGTATTCAGTTACAGATGGAAGAGCAGCTGATCGAGGTTTTGTTTTTTTTTTTTTTGTATAGGCCTTGAGGGTTCTATTTTTCTTTTCACAGTAGAGCAACTTATACGTCGAAAATGGAATAAATTAAAAAAAATTATAATCAATCGAACTATTGCTAGGTAAATATTATTTTTAAGTAAGTATCGCTATTTTGTTTATATTTAAAAAAAATTAATATAAATCTTAGAAAAATTATACTTTTAATACAAAAAGACGCCCACTTTTTGGATGTTTTTTTAATAGAGCAAGACATATCTAGATTTCTTGAAAACTTTGTTCCTATATTTGCATAAGAAGTTTATATTTTCGTAAATATTCCAATTTTATTGCAAATTATTTAGAAAGCTGACTACGAGAGTGGGAATTCTTGTAGGCATTTCAGTGGTTACGTATACAATATTAATCAAAAACTTCTTCCTAAATTATGTACCTATGGACCTTCTGTAAGGTTTTCGGTTCTAGCTTTTTCGATTCGATTTCTTGTTTAATCTAAAATTTGTGCCACTGTAATTCAAGAAGCATAGTGGTATGAATGGATTAAGATTGTTAATAACTTTCAAGCGAAGTCGATTGGAAAGGAAGTGAAGTCGATACTTGAACCGATTGGAATACTTCAAGTAAAGATGCACATTCACTAAAGGTAAGTAAAGTGTTGCTCTGAAGAGTTGGTTTTCTGTTTTTCTTGTATTAATCTTAATCTTCATGGGTGTTAGCTCAGAAGTCTTATTTTATCGGAAATAGAAAATCTCTTAAAACTAGAAACGACACATCTAATTGACTTAGAGATTATTTTTTTTTAACTTAAGGCTGATGGTATATCTATGTACATGCATAGCTGCTGTTGGAAGATTAAATTAAATTTTTAAACCAGTTTAATATAATTTTTGTATTTGAATTTTTTGTGTGTGTAGAGAGAAGATTGTTTGAAAAAAAAATTGTCTAATGCTTAAGCTTAGAAGAGTTAGGTGTAGGATGAAATCAGTTATCGGATCGCAAACCAGTGCACGGAGTGCAATAGGCATTGGTCTTCGTAATCTTCTGTTTTTAATTTTTTTCAAGAACATTATGTCCAGAAGCCAGGGAAACGGCTTGTAATATCACAACGCCTGTGATAAATCAAAACTACAGATAATCAAGATTAGAAGTAAAAAGTGGTATTGGTGTAGGTAAGAGACTTTGGAGAAATTATAGCGATGCTGTTTTTTCAGAAGATTTATAATTTATATCTCAACGAAATTTACATTTTCTGATAAATTTTACTTGGAATTTAAACGTCCCAAAAATTCTATTCGAAGAAAATAGCTTTATAGTTCATTTTTTTTTTTTGATATTACTATTATTTGGGGGCCTCATAAATTTCGAAGATTTTCCATTAGGTGAAAATACGGAATTTGAAAAAAATCTCAGCACCAAAGCGTTCTCTGGTCAATCAAAAATCAGTCACCGCTGAGTGGTAAATAAGACTAAAGTTAATATAGGTAACTTAGGTATTTACAGTACCAATGAGTTTACGGATGAATTTCTGAACGTAAGATGTAATTTAGAGCAATATAGAGCAGGGTGACGATTGATAACGCACACTGCTTCATCAAGGTTGGAAAAGATCTCACTGATGCATTTGATGTCAATAAAGGTTTAAGGCAAGGCGATGCTCAGTAGTACGGCTTCTTCAACAGTGTTCTTAAAAGAATTACAAAACTCATGCGTTAACACTCTATGCACAATTTTTCAAAATTCCGTCTTATTATTCGGATACGCCTATTGAAATAGTTTGAAGAATAAAGGTTGATGTCAGTGGCGCGTTGAAACAGAAGCGAAGAAGATTGGTTTAGCGATCAATGAGCGCAAGACCAACTACATATATGGTGTCATCAAGAAATGACATACAACACCGACGTCTTGGACAGAACGACACTATAGACAGCAAAAGTTTTGAGGTGGTTAAGGAATTTGCCTATTTAGGCGCCGCTATTAATTCAGACAATAACACCAGCGCTGAAATTAAACGGAGAATAACTCTTGCCATTCCCTGCTTTTTTTTTTTATAATTTACACGCGCTCAAGGGATTATGATTACCCTTTAAATGTTTTGAACACAGCGCGGGCGTGAAGTTAAGGAAGAGAAAGAAGGATAGGAAAAATGTGTGGCAATTGAGCAGCAAAAAAAATCTCTCGAGCAACTAAAGTGTCCCTCTATAAAACTCTCATCATTCCGCTCCTTGTGTATGGTGCAGAAACATTGAACTTGTCGAAAGTGGATGAGAAAGCGAGAGGAAATTTCCCCGTGTAATCTATGGTCCCGTCTGCATAGATGGGGAGTGGAGGAAAAGATATAACCATGAACCATAGTCAAACTTTAAAGTCCAAAGACTGGAATAGCTGGGTCATGTAGAGCGGATAGATCCAAATGCTCCGACCCGGAAATCCACCCCCGAGAACGGCGCAGAAGAGGAAGATTTAGGTGGAGCACCCAAGTGAGAGAGGACCTCAATCAACTTGACAAGCGAAACTCGAGACAGTTCTCGAGAGACCATGCTAACTGGAGTAGCTTTTAAGTTGAGGCCCTGGTCCACCCCGGACTGTAGCGCTAAGATAGCGTAGTAAATACGAGTAAGTAAGTGAGCAAATTCTAACTATGTATTTATTGACTGAGTAGCTAAGCTGAAATTTGTGCAAGACGGAGTATAAATAATGAAAAAAACATATTCCGAGTGAAATAAAATAACCAAAATTACAATCAACACACCAAAAAGACTACAGTCCACGCATCAGAAATCACGAAAATCATCGAAAAGACTTTTCAGATTGTGTTAAATGTTAAAAAAGGGTTCAAGAAGAATTCAAAATGTATACTTTGTTGTCAAACTGGTAAGCAGCTCAAAAATTTGACTTACCTACAATAACTTGCATTTTATAAAAGCTGTTCCTTATTCTTAAAGCGCCATTCTACATCGTAGTCACATATATTTTTATTGTTTCCAGGAATTCATCAAATCATCAAGCGGATTTTCTAGAAAAAATAAAACGCGTCATAAATCAACAATCATTATGCGATAGATTTATTTTCTATTTTTATATTAATTATTTATTAGTTTAAGTTCAGACAGGAATCGTTTAATAGGGTTTTTTTTTAATTGAAAATACATTACACAGATATCGCAATACACGATATAAAAATGTTAAAATATTCTAAGTCAATTGAAAAAAAAACTTAAGTGTAAAGTATTATTTATGAGTAGATATATAAAACCTGACCTTGGTCTTGCGTACTCACGATTCTAGATGTCTATCTTCAAAGGCATAGATATACACAAATGTATTTTGAAGCTTTAATTATTTACATCTAACAAGCTAAGTCGGTGTACAAATGCAACAAGTATCAGAGAGAAAAATAAACGTATCTAAGCATAAAATGACGTTGATATGTTGTCATGCATTTATTCAATAGGGGACATTTTGTCAGTCTGTAATATATCAAAGCCGTTGAAATGACAGTTTTTTTTTATTCATGCATCGTCCACGACTATAGGCTAGAAAAGACATTCGATTTAATTGATTTAAAGCCTTTTTATTAATTTTTGACAAAATACCTATAACTTATAGAAGACACGCGGCATTTTGTATGATTCAGGAACAATTTCAACATTCACAATAATTAATTATTCTATTTTATTTTAATACGTGTGATATCTAGAAAGCATACACCTACTCAAAATTATTCATCAAATGATTAAAGAAAAAAAAAACCCTGACGTTATCAACATTTATTGCAGGTAATAATGTTAAGAGTCAACTTCCGTTCAAGTCTTTATTATCAACGACAAACAAAAACACTTGATGCAAAATTATGTATTGAACATAGATTCAAATGAAATAGGCATAGCTATTGTGAATGGGAAATAGACAGTCACGTTATTCATTTCGTAAATATTAGAAATCGTTGGCAATTGGTTCGAGTCATCTAGTTGCAAATTATGGTAAATAGACCAAAACGATGACTAAGCTTAAGTTATTTATTTAAATTAAGGTATTTCGAATTTCATCACAGATTTTCTATATTCTGATTAAAGGTTTGATCCCTCAAGAGACTAGTTAGATTTAAAGCTAAGTAATCTCCGATTTTCAAGAACTATGTTTTTTTTTTTTTTTTTTATAATCTACCCGCGCTCAAGGGATTATGATTACCCTTTAAATGTTTCAACACAGCGCGGGCTTGAAGTTAATGAAGAGAAAGAAGGATAGGAAAGATGTGTGGCACGATGTTCTGAGACTGAAGATGGTTGTCTCAGATATTTTTATCTCCAGGGATGGCGGCTGAGCTAAAGCGGAGAAATGCCGTGTCTTATTTCTATGTCGCTTATAATTCACATTATTTTATTCGTGTTCATCCTTGTTGGGCATACTAGTTAAACTCAATTATATTTTGTTAGTGTTATGCCTGAACAACATGTAATGAGTAAACCAGCAACCTATAGATGACAATTTTTAGAAGGTTTTTATTGGAATTAAAGCGACATAGACAACGGCAGGGATCGAACCTGTGATCATGAGGTTGACAGGCGAGCCTTAAAAAGCAATTTGAAAACTTTAGTTTCTAGGGTAGGGTTAATTCTATAATTGTTTTATGTAAATACATCTGCGCGGTTTCACCGTTTAAGCTGTAAAAGCAATTATATATTATTATTTTCATTCATTAATAAGCAAGTTATAAAATTCCCTTATTCACTTAATGAAAAACTCGTTTGCTCAATGAATCACTTTATTTAAATTATTCGTTGTGCGGTGAATGTTTCATCCATTTCACTTCCTCCTCAACTCTGAAGATCACATAATGAAAAAAAATCATAACAATATATATTATATATATTAATAAATGAATGAAATGAAAATACGAGTTTTAGGGAGAATCTTTCCTTATTAGTGCGTTGGACTGTCATGCGGAAGGTCTCGAGTTCGATTCTCAGCCGCTGCAAGAAAGTTTTTTTCAGGGGTGTACTGCCTCTTGCGAGAAATTGACAAACTCTCCAAGAGTATCTCTTGTCATGGAAAGTGCTGCTCACTAGTCGTTCGGAATCGGCAGAAAATTGTAGGTCCCCTCTGTTCCTGGTAACACGCACACAGGAATCGTTGAGAGTTGTAAGTCACTAGGTCCTGGTTCACTCCGAGCTGTTGCACCACCAAATTTATTAATAAAAATTAAATTTATAAAAAAAATATTGAGCTGTTTTTGAGATATTGAATTTTCCAAAAACAAATTGATTTTTTTTAAATTAAGAAAATATTTTTTTTTTTAATTTTGAAATGAAATGTTTTTTAAACTTTTTAGAAGCTTCTCTATAAAAAATCATGCTATACTAATGATGAGAAATTCAAGATTCAAAAAAAAATGTTCTATGGTAGGTACAGTCAGTAATATCCTGTTTTCAATTTTTTTTTTAATTAAATTATACATAGATCGTAAGAATTAATCGAAAGAAAAAAATGTTAGTAAAATTCTCGGAACCTTTTTGGAGCAAAATACAATTTTCGAAAAACATTGTTTAACATTTGTATGGAAGGTACCGTTATTTTTAGGTAAAATACATTTTTTGTTCTCATATCTTGTAGATTGTATTAAGAAACTTATTTAACAAGTATTAAAAAAAAATTGAGAGTGGGGTTTTCGAAATATTGAGTTTTCAAAAAAAAAAAATTGAAATTTTTTTTAAAAATCCAAGAAATTTTTTTTTTTGAAAATTTGAATACACAATAATATTGAAATGGATGAAGAGCTTCAACATAAAAATATGATCGAAATCGGTCGTGCCGTTTTCGAGGAAGTAAAAAAAAATTGTTCCAAGGGGGCTACCAAAAAAGACCATTTTTTCGAAATTTTTTTTCAACCATTACCTAGGTTTAAATAAATGAAATTTTTTTAATTTTTTTTTTTTAATCTGTGGGACAATTTTTGAGAGAAAAAAAAAATATTTATAAAATATCTAAAAAATATTCGTATGGCAGGTACCGTTATTTTGTATCTTAAAACAAAATAAAAAAACGTGTAGGGGGAAAAATTGAAAACGATATGTATCAAGTTTGACGAAAATCCGGTAGTCGAACACACAGAAAGACAGACAGACAGAATTGTGAGACCCACTTTTTTGGTTTTGCTATCATCGTAATGTCAATTTTGATCAAAATCTCGAGTTCGATTTTTTTACGAATGCATTACTTGCTATAAGTCACAAGTAAAACTAAGCAAATACTGAATTATGTCTTGTGGAGGTTTCAATTTTACATAAACAAAATCTAAGGCCTTGTTTTGTCAGTGCTGATACTAAAGTTGGCAAATCCTGCATATAAGTTTAATTCTGATATTAGCATAAAACAAAATATATCCCTTTTCAATTTAACTATCAGAGTGGGTTAACTCCAGAGTTAATTTGACTAAAAAACATGTTTCAAAAGTTGACTCGAGTTTAACCAGATGATGATAAATCGGATGAAAAATTAAACCTAAGTTTAAAAGACGTCTAAGCAGAACTTAACGAATGAAATGAAATAGAAGAAATAAGGCTTTCTCCTAAAGTAATTAATCAAATTTCTGAACTTAATACGAATACATTAAATTCAGTATTTCCAAACATAACTTAATTAAATAATTTCCTTAAAGGTCTGTAAAATTTGTATGGTCACATTATAAGGTCTAGAGAGCACCAATTGACGAAATTGTTAAAAAAACCGTTACCAATCTAAAAAATACACACAAAAATAAAACTCTAATCGATTTACATTCTTTATCAATAAGAAACTCGGTAACAGTATAATGCACTTCGTCATTCAAAAATATCTTCTTGTTAAATTAATTAAAATTGCGTGATCTCTATAATTTGTCGCAATTTATCGAAGTTGAATAAGGTTTTTGTTAAAAACAATCGCCTGATATTTCATAAGGTACAAATGATTTATAACAAAGAATAATTCAATTTAATATTAGAAACTTGTCCTTCAATCCAAATGGAAAAATCAAACAAAAAAACTACTTTTCCGTCAAACAGTTCATATCTATTTCATATGAATTTCATCTATGTATTTATAAATTAATGTCAATATAAATTTAATTAAAACAAACCATACCAGACCAATGGAACTCTTTGTTTTTGACTCAAAAGAGCCTTCTGTAAGATGAATAAGTTGCTGCGCTTTAGTCTAGAAATCAATTCAACTTCACCGAAGGCGTACGTGACGAAGCATATGATGAAAAGTATCCAGAAACAACAACAACACACAAAAAACAACTATCTTCATCAAAAGTTGTATTTATGAATCAAAAACCCAAACGAAGAAATTGCCACACAGACAACAGAAGACAATCGAGTAGACAAAAAAAAACCAATGAAAATAGAAAAGACTTAATAATACCACTGAAGATCTTCTCATCCGTGAGTCATAGTTAAATATAATGAAAACAAGGCCCTAGGTGTACACTGAAAGAAGAACAAGCTATGTAGTTGACAGTCCAGCTTCAAAGCGCCTTACTTACTTACTTTACTTTAGATGGCGCTTACAGTCCGGGATCGACTACAACTACGACCTCAACCAAAAAGCCCCTCCAGCTATGTAGCTCGTTCCCTAGCTAGCTGCCTCCAGTTACCCACTCAAAGTTGGTTGATGTCGTTCTCCACTCGTTCTTGTGTGCGACACCTAAGATGGGCTGTTCCTCTGCTGTGCTGACCATCAGGGGTAGGTTCGAAGACGTGTCCCAGCCATCTCAGCCGCTGTATTTTCAGCTTTTTGACCTGGTTGACGTCGCTGTAAAGCCCGTAAAGCTCGTTGTTGACTCTTCTCCCCCATACTCCATCGATACATACTGGACCGAAAATCACCCGAAGAATCTTCCCTTTAATCCTCATTCGCTTTCGACAGGGTTCATGTTTCTGCGACGGATAGCAGGAAGACCGGGATGATTAGGGTCTTATATATGTAAGGTCTCCTTGATTCTTCGGAAGAAGGCTTTAGTATTCAAATGCCTTCTTAGCCCGAAAAAACAGCGATTGGCTGATGTCATTTTGGAAGGTAATGGTGGAGCGCAGGTAGGCAAAGTTCTTGATGACCACGAAGTTGTACCTATCCATCGTGACGTTTTGCCCAAGTCAACGATGTTGAGATTCCTTTATCGATGATAGCATACACTTTGTTTAGTCTTCATTAACAGACAAACCCATTTTTGCCGCCTCCAATTCAATACTTAAAAACACGCCAGTATCAGCTCGCTTCGTTCTTCCAAAGATGTCAATATCATCTGCATAAGCTAGTAATTGAACGGACATTTGAAATTGTACCTCTGTTTTCGTACCTCTGTTGCGTACAATTAAATTTAGAGATTCTTTCTTCAGCCGGACCACACGAATGTGGAATGTTTTACCCGACTCTATGTTTCCCTCTCATTGTAATGTTCAGACATTCAAAACCAATGTGCATCGGTATCTTCTCTTAAATCCTCTCCCACTTTCCTAAAACGCTCGCACTGTGCTAAAACAATTTAAGGTTAGTCATAATCCCTTTAGTGCGCGTAAATTATAAAACAAAAAAAAAATAAGAACGATGTTAAAGAAGTTGCATGATAACGCGTCCGTCGCCTTGACTCAAACCTTTCTCGCCATCAAAGGGTTCGGTGGTGTTCTTACCGGCTTTGATGGACCACCAAGATTTCTACATCGTCATTTCGTCGACGGATGATTTGCGGGCCTAAAACCACACTGATAGCGACCGATCAGATCGTTGGCAAACGGTTTTAAGCGATCACACAGTACAGATGCCAGGATTTTGTATGCGACGTTGAGGAGACTTACATATACCTGTGTAGTTGGCACAGGTCAGTGCATCTTCTTGCTTGTCGATGGGGAACAACTGTACCGAGGTCTCCGAGCACACACACTCGCCTGAATAAGTGTTTTCAAGTTTCCGATAATGGCCACCGTTTTCAGATAAACGTGCTAAGCTCACAAAATTGCATTTTTGGAGTATTGACTGGCTAATATTAGCTTTAGCACAAGTTGATAATATTTTTCGAAACTTGAAACTCATTTTCGGCAGAACTAAAATTTTCGGATATTATGAGACTTCCTTGACTAACGTCAAAAAACTCTACACATCAAAACTTAAACAAATCAAGGTTTTAATGACAAAAACATCAGTCACGCGTTTTGTTCTTCAGAAGGCCCATGAGTTCGTCAAAACTGATCCATCTTTGAAATCAAGTAGACTTTTTTTGTAATCGTTCTATGGAACTATTGATAGACAACGTCAAAAGAATAAGTCTGTATGTATTTGGGAATTCCGACTCATTATTTTCATTCGCTTATAACGAAGAATGTTGACAAGAAATTGAAAACATTTGTAGATCAAATTACAAACTCTAAACTCTATTTCATCAAAATCAGTCAACCCGGTTTCAATGAAATCCTTCGTTTTAACCATTTTTTCTTGCAGTGTACTCTTAGATTTGATTTTTCTTCAACTGAGAAAAATACAAAGCGATCTAGAAATACTACGAACTCTAAGTGATATTCGAGATTAAATAGGTTGGAGACCTAGGTAAGGTTGATTACTATGATCTTTGTCTTCGACGAAGGTAGAAAATCCAAAGTGAATATATTTCAGGTTTCTATAAAAATAAATTAGAAAAAAAAATCAACGGAAAATAGGTGAAGTAGATATCGCACACAAACTATGTGTCATCATCATCATCGGCTCGACAACCGGGTTCCGGTCCTGGCCTCTTTCAACAAGTCTCTCCACCTATCCCGGTCTCTAGCCGACGCCATCCAGTTGCGCACCCCAAGGCTTCGGGCGTCCTGGTCTACGCCATCTCTCCAGCGCAAGCATGGTCTACCACGCTGTCGTCTACGATAGAATGTACCACAAAGAACTTTCCGAGCAGGTTCCTCTTCGCTCATGCGAGCTAGGTGCCCTGCCCACCGGAGTCTACCGAGCTTAATTTTTGTCACGATATCTGCTTCAAGGTAGATTGCGTACAGTTCATGATTGTACCGTCTCCGGAATCGTCCTTCCTCACATACGGGGCCAACAATTCTCCTTAAGACTTTTCTCTCGAACGCAGCTAAGAGGTCGGAGTGCCTTTTGCTAAGCACCCAAGTCTCGGATCCATATGTGAGTACTGGCAGGACCATGGTCCTGTACAGCAGTAGTTTTGAAGTTATGGTGAGATTTCTGGATTTGAAGAGCTTTGACAGACTATAGTAGGCTCTGTTGGATTTGAGAAGCCGCCCGCGTATTTCTTCTTCTATATTGTTATCGGCTGCTACTATTGACCCAAGGTATTTAAAGGATTGCACCACTTCAAATTCGTGCTCCGCAACCTTGATTGTTTGACCAACTGTTCCTCTCGCATTCGACGCCACCATGTACTTTGTTTTACCTTCACTAATGTGCAGCCCCAGATTTTGTGCCGCCTGCTCGATCTGGATGAAGGAATCGTGTACAGCTTGTTCGGTTCTTCCGATGATGTCGATGTCGTCTGCGTAAGCTAGTAACTGGCTGGACCTGTTGACGATGGTCCCTCTTGTTGCCGTGCCAGAGTCACGGATTGCTTTCTCCAACGCCAGGTTGAAGAGGAGGCAGGCCAAACCGTCCCCTTGTCGGAGTCCATTACAGATGTTGATTGGTCTGGATAGCAATCCGGCTATTTTTACTTGGCTTGTTACGTTGGTCATGGTCAACCTACATAGTCGTGTCAATTTATTTGGGATGCCGAATTCTCTCATGGCTTTGTAAAGTTCTACCCTGGCTATGCTATCATAGGCGGCCTTAAAGTCTATAAACAGATGGTATGTTGGGATGTTAAATTCTAGACATTTTTCCATCGCCTGCCTAAGGGTAAATATCTGATCAGTTGTTGATTTGCCTGGAATGAAACCACACTGATATTGTCCGATAACGGTTTTAGCGTATGGGGTTATCCGGTCTTGTAGGATAGAGGAGAGTATCTTATAGGCGGTACTCAACAACGTGATACCTCTATAATTGCTGCACGTTGTGACATCTCCCTTCTTATGTATGGGGCATATTAAACCTTTTCGCCAGTCTTCTGGCATTTCTTCCTGCTCCCATACGTGTACTATAATATCATGAATTGCTTGACGTAAGGCTGGCCCGCCGTGATGGAATAATTCGGCTGGTATGCCATCGGCTCCCGGGGCTTTGTTCTGTTTAAGCCGGCCTATAGCCTTCTCAACCTCTTCTATGCTTGGTGGCGGCAACATAGAGTATTCTTCTTGAAGTAGTGGAGCCTCCACTTCTGCAGTGAGCTGACCATTTAGCAATTCATTAAAGTACACTTCCCATCGCTCCAGTATGCTTTCAGGATCGGTGATCAGATTTCCCTCTCCGTCCTTGCAGTATGTGCAGCGTGGTGTGTACTGCGTCATGTTTCGGACGGATTGGTAGAACTTCCGCGCCTGGTGCGGACCTCGCTCTCGGCTATTTTCAATTTCACAGATTAGGTTCTTCTCCCAGGCTGATTTTTTTTGTCTGTGTAGCCGTTTTTCTATTCTTCTGAGCTCTTTATATTCCTCTTCGCGTGCCCGCGTTCTATGAGATTGTTGCATTGCTCGGTACGCAACATTCTTACGTTCAGTCGCTAGCTTGCATTCATCATCAAACCAGTCGTTCCGATTTTTACGACTGCTGCCTAAGATGGAGTTGGCAGTACTAATGACAATATTCTTACAAACTATGTGTATAAAATAATATTCGTGAAATTCGAGAAAGAAAATTCCTCTCTCAATGAACAAGAAAATGAAAAAAAAAGGTCCTTCAAAATGCGCCACCATCGCATATGGAAGGGAAACCTATTTAAATGATTGTGATTGATGGTGAATATGGGTTTGAGTGGTTCTCCAAAAAACAGCTGTGTAGACCTTTTTTTATTTGTTTAATATATTCAAGGGCAAAAATAGTTTATCGACCGGAAATAAACAAGAGAACGGAAACGATCACAATCTAGGTACCTATATGGAATTCAAGAGGTAACCAAATATATTAAATTATCGAATAAAGGTTTTTATATAAAATAAGGCGTAGAGTTTCAAAGGGAGAGAGTAGAGTGAGAAAGTAAAATTGGGAGATGCAAAAAAGAAATGTTGGAATTAACATAATAACGGTTTTCAAATGAAAGGACAAGACTTTCCTACCGAGGACTAAGCGACGAAGGGTAGGTGCAGTTAGATTGACTTCAGTTTTAAGGTGACCTATGGATGTGATCCTTACAGGTCAGCAACCGGAAAAAATTAAAAAACAAGAAATAGGAATTCTAAATAGGTATAAAAGGTATTGGAGAAAAAAAAACTTGTTCTTTTAGTTTTCTAATCGATGGTAGGCAAGTCAAAATATTCATGAAATGTTATTCTGCGTAGCATATTTAATACGGCACAACTACAGACACAACATCTGCTGCCTTATGTATATTTTTCTACGTTGTCAGTTATTCTTTTCGGCTTACATGGAAATATTTTTGTTTGAAGATTTGAATCGTAAGCCGTAGGCAGAAGTGTATTCTTATGGTCAACCGGATTTATCTTAAAATTCATACCCAAACATTTTTCGAAGCCCTTACAAATAAAATTAGAGGCCATGACGGCTCATAGAGAGCCTAAGCCTATTGACTTACAACTCTTAACCATTTATGTGTGCGTGTCGATTGAGAACGGCTAATAAGCAGCACTTTTTATGACAAGAGATATTCTTGAAGGATTTGTCTACTCCTCTCAATAGGTAGTACATCCCTGACAAATTTGTTTGCAGCGGCTGAGAATCGAACCCAAAACCCTCAGTATGACAGTCCATAACCATTATTCCCAGGGATACTACTGTATACAAATTGACAATTATTGCCGGCTAACAAATTTATCACATTTGTTTGAGAATTTTAAGTTCATAAAAATAAGCACTAAGCAAATATTAGATCTCAAAAAATATGGTTACGGCAAAAATTAAGAAAGCAAATCCGAAATTTCTTTTATGAGTACATGCTTAATTAATTAACAGACAAATTTTTTTGGAATGATGTTCAAATTTTTGAGATTGCTGAAATCTCTAATTCTAAGTCTTTTTAGTTTACCTAATTTCAGGATCTGACATAATTTTTGTACAAGGACAATTTTTTCAATGGTTATTATTTTTGTTCACGGTAGATTTTGTCAATCTTTTCTCCATGCTTTCACAAATATTGGCCACGAGATGTGAGAAGAGACTACCTATTTTATAAGTCGAAATCGTCGAATTTCAAAAACGTGCATCAGTCTTAAATAAAATAAATTTGGTGGTGCAACAGCTCGGAGTGTACCAGGAGTTAGTAACTTACAACTCTCAACCATTCCTGTATGCGTGTTACCAGGAACGGAGGGGACCTACAATTTTCTGCCGATTCCGAACGGCTAGTGAGCAGCACTTTCCATGACAAGAGATACTCTTGGAGAATTTGTCAATTCCTCGCAAGAGGCAATACATCCCTTAAAAAAAACTTTCTTGCAACGGCTGAAAATCGAACTCGAGACCTTCCGCATGACAGTTCAAAGCACTAACTATTATGCAAAGGGGTACTACAGTGCATCAGTCTTGAATTCGTTTAATTAAATCTGATCGTATCGGTCTCAATCCCAAGTTCTCACACGAAAACGATTTTTTACACAAATCATATTAACTATTCTACTCTCAAAATCTCGTCTCAGTATCGTGAACAGCTCAATCGCAAGTGCGTTCTTAGCCTTAGACCATGAGTTTCTTCCAAATCGTGAAACTAATTGGAGCTCCTTATGAAGCGAGCGAGATTGCCTAAATGCCTATATCTAATAATCTCCTAGATAGTGTCTACTTCTTTGGGATAAAGCACGATATGAACAGAGAAGTTGAGGGATCGATCCCTTCTCTTCTTCGTCCATGCAGGTTTTGCAAAAATCGTTAGAATAAATTCCAAAAAGCCTTACGTGCTTGCCTATCAAACAGTTTCCTATTATAACACCTAATACGGAGGCTTGTGCGATCTGCTTGAAGATTTAAGAAAAAGGTACCTATTTTGTTGTGTAGCCTTACACATTTTTCAACACTATTTCCGAATTTCTTTTTCCAAAAGTAGTTCTCCTATTATTCACAAAATTCTAACTTTTCTGTTGATTGTCTCTCCAAATGATCAATCATAACATGTGATATAGTAATTTTTTGATTTTCAAATCTTCAAAAGATGGTGAGACGGAAATCACAACAAATCACAAAAGTTTTAGAGACATTAACGTTAAAGTCGGTTTTCTTGCTGAACAGAACAGGAGAAATTGAAACGCCATCGATACCGTGCTCTGTGTTTAGAAACATTTTGTTTACAATGAATCATCGAACTCATGTTAGATTCGTAATCAAAGCGGCCTTAGTGGCGCTGACGCTTCCATTTCCATTTCTTTAAAATCAATTTGGTCGTGCGGTGTTTTCTAAAGTTATAATTTTGTTCGTCTAAAATATCGCATGAGAATTAAACTCCACTGGGTATCAATTACACATTTGGTATTCATAAGCATTGATTTCTTTAAATGATTTATTAGGCGGGCTACCTCGCAACTTAACAATGTTCTAAATTACAATGTTTCCACATGTCTATTTTAGGTATGTAATCCAAGTTCAAAATTATAAATTAAATCAAACAAAATTTTTGGTTGATGAGGCTGATGAAGAATAAACCATAAACAGACCTTTATTTTAATATTCGAACATATTAAGAAAATTAAATTGTTTTTTTTTTTTTAATTTTATTTTAATTGGAAAAGTTGAAGAAAAATTTCAGAATTTTGAAACTCTGTGTTCCATAAAAATATATTGGCTTAATGTTTCGCTAGAAAATAGAATTAATTAGACCCGATGTATCTTTTGAAATGTATTTCGGCAGTATCCTTTTTTGAGTTAAGTGTGTATAAATCCACACGATAAAATTCTATAACCGACACTGCTTGATGCCATTTAGTTGGTTCCTTGAAAGCTTCAAGCCCAAGGAAAAGCCTCTAAGCATATTAACCCTTCAAAAAACACATTTATGTAGATGTCTCTCATCGCAATTTTGTATTTCCCATGTAAATTTTATTAGAATTAAATGGTTTCAATGTTAACCTTACAAACTGGGAATCTTAGGAGACATTTTTTGACGTATTTCCTTGGTTGAACTCAACGGGTATATTTCAAGGCCCCAGGTTCGTAGGAACTTGAAGTTTTCATCTCAATGACTTTTCGACGCTATTTCTTTGCATTGTTATGCTTCAAATAATAGATCTGAGAATGAGAAATGAACCCCTCCCTTCGTTGTTGTGTACCAACCCAACTTCCTGGTTTGAAATCTTCACGGTGCAGAAAATAAAATACTTAAGTCGTAAAATAATAATGACTGCGGATTGTAGTCATTTGTTACGCCATCGACCAATCCAGCCCTTCACCGCCATTGAACTGCATTGTGACCGATGCGGTGTGGTAAAGCGCAATAAAAATATATAAAAATATCAACACGATCGTGTAACTCAAAAACAAAAAAAAAAAAAAAATTTAAAAGTCATGCCGGTTTTATTGATCATGATTATTCTGGATTTTTTTTATCTCCGATGGTTTTTTTTTTTATTTTATATTTTTTTTATAAATTGTTTTACGCATAAACAACTTTGCTTACGTTTTGGAACAGGTTTTGCAGTAAATCGATTTTATACTTTTTTTTTTGGAAACAGGGCTGGATTTAGTTGAATCAATACAAAATTCCAGGTAAAAGTAAAAATTTAGTTAAATTTAGAAATGCTCTGATTTTTATACCGTCAGGTGCCTCAAAAGTCCTAAGATTTTCTAGGTACTTGGACATTAAAATATATCAAAATAAAATATATAAAAATAATTCAATTAAATAGAATTCGACTTTAGTCACGTTTGATTTTGACTGATCCGAAGGTTTTAAGTCTGAGTTAGACAGCTCTTAAACAACAATAAAAAATATTTATTAATAACGCGTTTCAAACATTCAAAAGTTATATTAAGTTTATGAAAAGACTGTACTAGTTCTTATTTCTCGGTATATGGATTATCTTTTTTACAACTTTAATTAACCATTACAGGGTATGGGACACGTTGAAGTTGGACATATTGAATAGTCATATTGTATGTCTCTTTTCGGTTAAGCGTAGGCATTCGACTAAACGGAGCAGCATGGAAGGTACGACGTAGCACGACGTTAAAGCTGTTTTAGTATGAAACTATGTTAAAACAAAGATTTTGCACATTTTAATCGTATATAGCATCATAATTTCTCTTTCCTTTTATTAAAGTTAAAATCATCAAATACACATTTTATGTTTTCAGTATCGTGCTATTTACAAAACGCCACACAAGGTGTGTTTAGTTAGTTTTTTTGCACGAACTCTCATTGTTTTAGGTGTGCTTAGAAGCAATTTATTAAGAAAATTGCTTCATTACGATACTAGTTAGAAAATGTTTAAAATTAAAAATGAGTTAGTAAACTACTTTAAAGTTAGCAAATTGTAAATACAGTGAACATTGAAAAACGTGAACTAATTAAAACCGAGGGTGTTCATGTTTTTGAGATTGTTCATGTTTTGGAATGTAACATTTTATGATTAAAATAGTATTCCTACCGTATTGTGTTACTACTGCTCTTAAAATAAAACATATTTTCTTTCATTTTATCTTCTTTTTGCTTGCAGTAGTATAGACTATTGAATATTTTTTACATATTTACACATACTGGTAGGGGTTATTAAAAAAATTGATTAGTTTTCATTTTTAAATTAGAACGTTTTACAAATAAAAGTTTTATTTAACAAGCAAAATTTGTAATTTTTGTCTGTTCTATTTTTGCCAACATTTTAACAACTACAATTTCTCTTAGGCGTTTATGACGCTTTGGTCAAAGCCTTCATCTGAACACCATTCCAAAGCCTTTTTAAATATTTCATACTACGCATTGTCAATATTATGGGGACCCCCCGAAGTTTTAAAAAATTAATTCAGTGCATTTTTATGTAGAAATGTTGAAAAAATTTCTGTTCACGTTTTAGAGCTTTTCGTTTTGTTCACGTTTTAGAGCAGTCAATGTAAAAATTACAGTGTTCACGTTTTGGGATAGTTCACGTTTTGGGGGGTTCACGTTTTCCAATGTTCACTGTAGTATCATAATAGGCTGTTTAAAATTTTGCTTTAAACATTCAAATAGTTTGTTTTTAATTTTTCGATGAATAAGAATAAAACATGCTCTTTGGCAAATTCAAACAATTTTGTCGGGCCCCTTCAGAAACCTAGCCGTTTATTATTAATAAAAACAATCCGCCACTGTTAATGCGAATTTCAAAGACCTACGTTTATAAAGTATGTTGTTGTTTCTTCTAGTAAAAATATTCCAGTTGAAACGGATCTACAAAAGGATTTCATTTCTCTGTTTTGGATTTCCCTACCTTAAAACTAAATTTAAAAAAAAAAAATGCAGGTAATCTAACAATTTATACGCACCAAGTGTTAACTATTTCGGTTTCAAGATTTCAGTTGATCATAGGCAGGGTGTTTAATTTATTCGAAGAAACTGCAATTGTATAATTCCAAATCATTGTTTTGGTTTTCTTAAGTTTTGTTCATTTTAATGGTGAACAATTAAACGCCTACTATTGCTTTTAAAATCGGAAGGTTCACATCTATTTCTTGAAATGTTGTGCCGCCAAAGACAACGGACTCAGGTATAGGATGATGAATTTTGAAATTCTAAAGATGTTTTGTTGTTTAATTTGTTTAATTCCTTTCGAAGCTGATCGCAAAGGTCGGGGATACCAATATTATGAAAGTTATGTAAAGTCGGATAACAGGTTGGTGTTTAGCTAAATAGAATTTCAGTTCTTGGAAAAAAGGAAGGGAATGGTTCAGTCTGACCTGTGGCTACAGCAGGTGACAAATTTCGAACCAGATATGTACATGCATACAAAAGTGATTTAGGAGAATCTTTAGTGGGAAATCTAAGTTATTTTTATTTGCTCTTATACTGGCGGTGTTATTAAAAATAACTACAGTGTAATGAAAGACAAATTTCTCAGAAACAGCTTAAACGATTTTACTTGAAGTTCATGCATGATAAAATTTTAAATTCAACATTATCCATGTAGCCGATTTATCGAAGGATTTTTATTTAAAATTTTGTGAGAATCTTCCTTCGAACACACCAGTCTCCTCTTGTCTCTATTGAAGCATTTAAAAATCGTAATTTATGTGTTCAAATGTTTTTAAATCTACAAATATCAATACATACTTTCAAGATCAATTTTTAAATCTTAAAAAAAGTAGTTTTTGTGAAAAAGAAAATAAATTCAAACAGTTAATAAGAAACCGTAAAAGTTTAAGATTCATTTGAGAAAATGCAGCTGATCCAAAACCAAACGTGAGAAGATGATGATTAATTTTAAGCAGGATTTAATTTAAAATGTCTGAGTATCAAATTTTCTTACAGATCATTTCCTAAATTAACATAATTTCATCGAATAATGATCGAGATGTGTTAATTCGTCATCGTGCTCAAACATGAAAATGAATGAGAAAACCGCTTTTTTCGTAAGATCGTATTTGTTTTTTTTTTTTAGCTAAAAACTAAGCATAAGCTCTTGCAGAATTATGAGTTCTATATTTGTATCCCAATTTTAGCTAATGACATGCATGTTTTATTTAAAAGATCATTAATTTCTTAGAAACTTAAAATTTCAAAGTAATCTAGTCGCACAATCAGGGTTGCAAAAGCTTAAGTCACTTTTTATCTTAGGCTTGGCTTTAATTCACAAGCTAGTGGGTGACTTATGAATTAAAATAAAAGTAATTCAGCAGCTAGTTACTAACTTATGAATTAAAAAAAATTAATTCATAAGTCAGTTGGTGACTTGTGAATTAAAAAAATTTGAATCATAAGCTAGGGGATGAAATCTGATTAAAAAATTATTAATTGGAAAATTTATAAGCTAGCATGATAATTTTATGACACAAAAAAGCTTGAGATCTACTTTCGTTAATAATTAAATAATTATGTAACCAAAACAAGCTTAAACATTTCCAATCTACCAACTAGCTTATGATTTTTTTTTTTTTAATTCATACGTCTATAGTAGGTAGTGAAATAAATTTCTTTTAATTCTTAAGTCACTATGTAACTACCTTACGATTTTTTTTTTTAATTCACAAATCATCAACAGACTTATGACTTTTGTTTTTTTTTTTAATTCAAAAATTCGCAACCCTGCCCACAATTTATTTGATCAGTTTTTGAAGTTGAAAAAAATATGTTCTTATCACCTGCATACACAAAAAGAGTTTTTGACTTGAATATTTGTTTAACCATGTCTTCGTTAGACCTTATGAGACGTGGTCACTCGCAGACATGTTGTTTCTGTTCATTTCACCCTTTTTTGAACTTATTTATTTCTTAGCTTTTTATTTAGCTTTTTTAAAATAAACTTGTAATTATTTCTAATAAAAAAAAAAAATAAAAGATTTAGAAGAGTTTTTACAGTCTTAATTTTATATTTTAAGTTTCGTTTGTCCCTTTTTAAATTGTTCCCTTTACTGTTTACTAAATGAGTTAAAAACTTGAAACTATATGTAAATACGAACAGTTGGAATTCTTAGAATTCGCAAAAAAATATTAGGTAAATTAAAACTTCAGTTGAATTCCTTTATCTAATTTAAACAAAATGGCGCAAAATTTTAATTGAATTAGTACGATATTAAGGCTGTTTTAGTATGAAACTTGGTTAAAAAACGATTTTGAAAATTTTAATCGAATATAGCATCATATTTTCGCTACCCTTTTATTAAAGTTAAGATCATCGAATACCTATTTTATTTTTTTAGTATCGTGCTATTTATAAACACCACAAAAGCTCTGTTTAATTAATTTTTTGCACGAACTGTTTTGTTTTAGGTGTGTTCAGAAGCAATTTATTACGAAAATTGATTTAGTACGATACTAGTTAGAAAATGTTTAAAATTAAAATTACTTTAAAGCTGGCAAATTGCTAAGTAGTATCATACTAATACCTCGATATTAGGCCATTTAAATCAAAATTTCAATTCAAAGTAAAACCAAATTATAAATACATATGTATCTGTGTAATATTGCGCTTAATATATCTTTGAAAACGCCTTAAGAGCTAGAAGATGAAGTCGATATATTTATTAAAGTCATACAAGACGCTGCATGGAAAAACACTCCACACAACTTTAGAGATCCAATTAGAAGTCCAGATACAATTTCACCGGAAATAAAAGATCTGCTTCGCGAAAAAAAAACTGTTCGGAAAAGATGGCATCAATCACGAGCACCTCAGGACAAAACCATCTTAAACCGCCTCTCGAATGAGCTGAAGCATGCTATCCGCGAATCAAAAAATCGGAAGATTTCTACCTATCTTGAAGGTCTGACCGCAGATAAAAATACGAATTATTCATTGTGGAAAGCTATAAAAGATGTTAAAAAGCCGCAAATACATTCAGCACCAATCAGACAAAATAATGGTGAATGGGCTAAGTCCGATAGAGAAAAAGCCGATTTATTTGCTGAACATCTTGAGGAAACCTTTAAACCTTTTGATGGTCAGGCGTTGATAAATGAACATGGTGATATCCAATGGCCATCTGAAAACTTTCTTATTCGGAATATCACATTATCAGAACTTTATCAAGCTATTAAAAATCTTAAAAATAATAAAGCTCCTGGGTACGACCTAATAAATGCTCGCGTGCTTAAAGAGCTACCCAGAAAAGCAGCAATTAAACTTCAGCACCTTATGATATGAATGTGGCATTAAGGCTTTCATACGTTCCACGCCAATGGAAAGTCGCAGAAGTTTTAATGGTTTCAAAACCGGGAAAGTCTCCGAACGAAAAGAAATCTTATAGACCGATTTCCCTCTTGCCACTGATCTCGAAGGTATTTGAGAAAATCTTATTAAAGCGACTGCTTCCTATTATCGAAGAAAAGCGGCTTATTCCTGACCATCAATTTGGTTTCCGAAAAAGCCACTCAACAATTGATCAGGTGTACAGGATAACCAATGAAATTGAGAAATCACTAGAGAAAAAAAATGTATGTTCAAGCGCATTCCTTCGACAAGGTCTGGCACGATGGCCTTAAGTTTAAACTTAGACAGGTCTTTCCGGATCAAATATATTACATTCTTGAGTCGTACCTCGAAGATAGGCTATTTCGAGTTAAGCAAGGGAGGGAATATTCGGATTTTAAGGAAATCAATGCTGGTGTTCCCCAGGGAAGTGTTCTCGGTCCGATTCTATTCGTACTATACACTAGCGATATTCCTCAAGAAGAAGATACCATAATAGATACGTTTGCAGACGATACGGCTATACTTGCAACATCCAAATCAGTTGAATCTGCAACCGAGAAGCTCCAACGAGCTCTAGATAAAATTTCGGTATGGACTAACAAATGGCGAATTGTTCTTAATGAGTCCAAATCAACACATGTTAATTTTACTTACAAAAAAATTACCAATCTGCCCACCTACATTAATTCGGTGCAAATACCATATGCTAATGAAGCAAAGTACCTAGGAATGACACTAGACGCTAAGCTTAAATGGAAAACTCACGTTAAAAAGAAACGAGATCAACTTGAAAATAAATTACGTGAAATGAATTGGCTTATTGGAAGATATTCCAAACTCAGCATCTACAATAAATTGCTTATCTATAAGCAAGTGATAAAACCAGTATGGACGTACGGTATACAACTTTGGGGTTGTACTAAACCAAGCAATAGACAAATACTACAATCTTTTCAGAGCAAAGTTCTCAGAGAAATCGTTAATGCTCCGTGGTACATTAGAAACAGTGATTTACACAGAGACTTACGATTGCCAACTGTTGAAGATGAAATAGCAGTTTTCGCTGGAAAGCTACGAACTCACTTAAATAATCATAGCAATAGAATTATTCGACAAACAATTGATGAGACAAACCTTGTGCGCCGACTTCAAAGAACGAGACCGTTCGACCTAGCGCCATAAGGATTATCCGCTTTCAAATGTGGTATCCGCAGGTCCTCTCAGTGGGGAGCTTTCTGCCAAACGTGATTATAATATAATGAAATTAAAACTACTTGATAAGGTAACTTAGTTGTAGTCGCAAGAACAAAAGGGAGGTGTTTTTTAGTGAGTAAAAATCTCACACTACTATGAGTACCGGGCTCATAGTGTCTATGAAGATTCTTCACCTACCCACGAAAAAAAAAAAAAATGTATGTGTGTATACGTTGAAAACTTAATTTTGTAAAGAAAACAACATTTTGGACCACTGTAAGTTTGAGCATATGCAGGTGAGTCGCTAGAAGAAATTTTTGTTCCACCTCCTGTTTTTTTGCATTTTATGTTTCTTGTAAGAATTGTATATAAATCAAATTGGGGTTGAGAAAATTGCTTTTTTTAATTTTCCTGTAGGTAAATGTACATATTTCCTTCCATGCTCGACCAATTTTGTACCATTTTGAAATCTTTGTAAATCAGCTAGTTACATTATGTTTCTCGCAACCACGATGTAAAGATGGAGCATTCGTTCCTCCAATTCTGACTTATGCAATTCCAGCATAACATAAACCCTTTGTATATGGAGAAGCTCCGAATAATTGAAAGGAAGTGCTTCAGAGCCTGAATGTATGTATATGACCGAAGTGCACATTCTGTATTTTGGATGCTTCCGAAGTGTCCAGAATTGAAAACATTCGGAATCACTCGGTGGACATTGGTTATAGAAAACAGGTTTAAATTTAGACTATTTTACCAGAATACTGGATATATCAGAAATTTTTTAGAAAATGTATAGGTACCTACATAACACAAGAGAAATTCCTCTTGTTGCATAGCATTGTTATCTATTAGACTCAATGCATGTCCCTACATAAATAAAAGGCTTCTTTCCCAAAGTAAAAAAAAAACAATTCACTTACAAGATAGGTATCTTGTAAAAATTTCAGCTATGATTGTAAAAGTAAAAAATCACATATGTACACCTATCAGCATTTTTTCGACTCCAATACTGGTCCTTATTTCAAAATTAATTCAATATTACGTCAAAACCCACGCCGCCATGCCGGCTATATTCTAACTGCGTAGATTTTCAATTTGTTTACGAATGAACGAAAGTAAAAAAAAATATATGAGCAAAAAAACAAGCGATAAAAAAGTGAACCATTAAAATGTCTAACTAAACATATAAACACGAGTATATACATATTTTTGTTTTGCTAGATAGAAATATACATTCGAAATCCATACATACACACCAACTTTGATATTAAACGAGGAAGAAGTTCTGGACAGGGGAGGTTTTGGGAAAGTAAAGTTTAAAATGTGTATCTATGTCTACTTGTAAACTTTTATATGCCTCTCAAAGTTGTTTACGAGTTTTGAACGTTAGAAGTTTAACTTTTAAATTATAGATACATTCTATGAGGAGGCCTGTATTTATATACTTTTAAGTGGAAAATCCATTTTTTGCTGTCTAATTATGGTAATGAAACGCAATTTCGTAACAAATTGATAGTTCATACACCTACATACCTACTGCTACACGAATTTAGCAAGTTTTAGTTATAATATGTACATATAAATACATAATTCATGAAAGTGGAAGATTGTGCGGAATTACATTTTTTTTGTACATAATATGTATATTTATGGAAGAAAAATAAAGGTAGGTAGGTCTACATCGAATATGGCATTTGATTAAAAATTGATGTTATTTATGTCCAAATGATGATCATTGAGAATATTTTTACTTTTGAAAAAAATTCGAATAAGGCTAAATATTTTCGATGAAACTTCTCTTCATAATGGAGAATTAGCTGAAAGGTTTTTCAATTAGTGTGGCTAGATTTTGGCGGCCTGCGACGGCCATGTTGTTTTGGTGATATCTGCCAAATCTATTCTTTATTATTGAGTTAATAATGATGCCACATCACCATGGCAAGTAACACTATTGAAAAGCACGTCCCAATGATAAAACTTTATTAGCAAAATTAGTGGTCGTTAGTTCACACGTTGGACGCGTTGTGTGGTAGCCCTTCACAGTCCATTCTTCAACATTTGGTGGCCAAATTTGAGACGAATAATTCGATAATCAATCAACAACTACATTCATACGTCAAAGAAATACAAAATCGGCTGAGAACATACCAGGATGCCAGGGTCTCTCGTAAACTTCAACTTGGCGTATTTTACGTCAGGACTTAGGCCTTCATCTGTGCAAGATAAAACTCACCCAGGAGCTCAATGTTCGTGACTGTAGACATCGCCGGTTGTTTTCTGACTTGAGTTCGGAGCGTTTAGAAGATGATCCCAATTTTTTCCGAAAAATCATATTAAGCGACGAAGCTAATTTTTGGATGAATTGCTGTATTAACAAGCAAAATATATGTGTAGATATAGGATGACACCGAGCCACACATAGCCACACACCAAGTACAAGGTCACCTTCAATGGCGAGGGCTACTCGTACATGACAATGATAACCAATTTATTATGGCTTAAATTGAACTGTATGTACCTAGACGAAATGTTTTTTTTTCCAGCAGGACGGCGCTAAGTGCCCACGTCGCAACCCACGATTGAAATTCTGTAACAATTTGAACATTTTGAATATAAGGTTATCTCTCGCATAGGTGAGGTGGATTGGCCAACAAGATCATGCCATTTAACCCCGCTTGACTTTTTCTTTTGGGTTTCCTGAAGTCGGAGGTCGTCGTCGTGAATGAAACACAATCGATCGATGTCCTTAAGGTCATCTGTACTATAGGGAAGAGTCATTGAAAATTGGACTTCTCGGATCAGTGCCACTGCAAGAAGCCGAGGCGGGGAATTTAACTGTCCTTTCAAATAAAAAATTATTTTTGTTAATACCTCACACACAACTTGTTTTATTTCTTTTTAAAATCTACCCGCCCCTGTTGAAAAACCCTTTTCAGAAAGTCTCTGTCAATCGGAAGTAAGTTTGAAAAGTAATTTCATGTCAATTGACGAAAATATAAAGGTTTCGTATTGTATACCTTTCAAACGACGAGCGCTATCCAAAATTAAATAAGGAGGTTGCAGATTATGCATTTTCTATGAAATCTATTTTTACATTTTTTTTACTAAAGCCTAGTACTCACCTAGCGTGAAATGAAAAATAAATACGTTCCAAATTACACGCGGAGAATAAAAATGAAAATAGAATAAACTTTTCCACGTGAATTTTTGATACTCACCTGAAATAATGAATATTTTCATTAAGCAAACTCTCGAGAGCAGTATCAAAAAATTCGTTATTCATTCTTTATTTCTGTCAAATGTCACAGTTTTCCACGCTGCCTTAAACTTTTTCCTGATGGTTGTACATTGAGAAATGAAAATTTGGCGTGGAAAAAGTTGTGGAACATAATTGTCTTTCCAATCCACATTTTGGTACTCACCTCTCGTTGGGGATTTCATGCGAGTGAACCAGCCGCCACATTTAAATGAAATTTTCATTTTCACTTGAACTGAGTACTAGGCTTAAGAAGGAGCCCGATTTAAAATTAAAGAATGTCAGACTTGTTTATTTTTCCTGTTATATGTATGCACTTACGGATAAACGGTGAATTTAATCGAAAAATTATTCTCCTGCAAAAAACCTTTTTTTTCTAAGCGAATAATTTTATCTAAATGTTTATCATATATAATTTTTGTGTATTATCTATGTAATCCTGTACAAAAAAATATTCGCACTAAATTTGGTCATTAGCCTAAAATAATTTGGATACAATTTTTTTTGGTTAAAACCTGTATAGTACCAACTTCTTTCTTTCTATAAAATATTTTTTCCCAAATTATGGATAGCTTTACCCCAATTTTAGGTATCGTAGATACAACTCAAAAAAAAAACAGAACATTTTGATTAAACAAGTGGCACGGAGTGTATGGAGTTCTACATAAATTCTCGAACACCTCACCACACAAACACACCCAACTCGCGGGACCCATATTCAACACATCATCCCACGTCCCATGCGATATTCCATTTCACGACGCAATATCGTTAAATGCAAAGCTATGTAGCATTCAAAGGCATTCAACGTGAACGTGACGTGTAAACACGCAAACACGCAAATGCATGGCACACACCCCTTCACATTCACATTCAATGGCATAGGACTTCGCTTCACGAGTCACAATAACCACACACCACAATCTCAACAGCCATAAAATTCATGTCTGTCGAATCTCGTCGTCGTCAGTCGTGTGAAGCGTGTGAAAAGATGTATCTACATGGAGGACGAACTAATCGAACAAGTACGAGCAAATCCTATTTTATATGATTTGAGAAATAGAGGCTACAGGAACCAGAATTTGAGAAAAGAAACATGGGACGAAATTGGAAAAAATTTGGGCAGATCGGGTGAGTTAAATAATTTTCAAATTGTAATAATTTAGTAAGTTAACATATATGTGTACCTATTTTATTAAATTGTATATATATTAAAAACCTTATCATTTAAGTTTATAATTTGTATTCACGTGTATGTATGTCTAATGTATTAGTGTTGGTTTAACTCCGCATCTTGTAATGAACCAGTGCTGTCGATTTGCAAAGGTACTATTTTCAGTTGTATTTTCGAAATAAAAGACAAATTACTAATACCATGCGAGTAAGTACAAATATTTTGGTAAAAAATCAAAATCAATTCAAAATATGTATTCGAATTAGCACATTTACCTATATCAATCTGTCATATGAAGATAGTACTGTACTAAAAATATAAAATATGTTCTTATTCGATAATTTTAATATTTGTATCATACTTAAATATTTTTAACACTTAAGCCTAGTACGCAGATCGGGAAAAATTTTGTCTCCCATACAAATTCAGACAAATTTCGACAGCCACCGTATTCCAAAAGTAATTTCTGTCAAAACTGGTTTTATGTAAAAAGAGATTCCAAAAAGGTATGAACGACTTTTGTAAGACAACCTGTTCCATAGATACACTCCAAAACACTTTCAAATTATTTTGTATCTCTCCAAATTCAAACTTTTGCGCGACATTTTGGATTAAAATTACCCGCCTATATACAGGATGGTTCTTCTAGTGGTTTCTTTTTAATCATAGGTTATTTTGACACTGACAGCTGTTTCCCACTCGAAATTTCGGCAGAAAGTAAGTATCATACTTCCGCGGAACGAACGTTGGGAAATATTGAAAACTTATTTCCAAAGTGAAGGTTGTGCAGGCCAAACAGTGCGTTTTTTGAAAAGACGTTTTGGCCACCGCCTGATGGAAGTAGGTCTGTTCAAAAAGTTCGTGAGACTGGACAAAACTCATGGTCTACCTCGTCGTACGGTGCGCATATAGACGAGAATGTGGCTGCTATAGCTGAGAACATCAACTTGCCATCGATCTCAACATTTGACTCACTAGCCTGAAGAGAATTCTGCATAAAGATCTCGGATTATTGACTCACAAAGTCCAATTTACTCATTTTCAAAAGAAACTTGTATTTTCCCCCAGATCTGGTCCAGATTGGATCTTCATTCAAAATTACATGTATAATAAAAGCAACACAAGGCCCAGTTTTGTTTGTATTTGTTGTTTTACATGTTATTTTGAAAACGAAATCCAATCCGGATCAGATCTGGGGGAAAATAAAATACAGCTTAAAATATTAATGATAGTTAGAAGCTAAAGTCAATTTTCTCAAAATGTATAGCTCCTATTTTCAATTGCACTTGATACCTCGAAAACTGTATAGAACTTCCTTAGTTCTGTAAAAGGTATTTCCCCAATGTTATTCGATGGCTGTAAAAACATATCGTGGCTACAATTTTCTAAGCAAGAACTTAAATAGGAATGTGCTTAAACAAGTCACACGGAGTGTATTGAGTGCTTGTTGATTTTGTGTATCTATCTTTACACTCACAAAAAGCTCACGTCAGCCATTTAATACATCATCCCACGTCCCACATGATATTATATATTTCCTGATGCAATCGCATTCGTTAAATGCACAGATAATACCTAGTAGGTATTCAAAGGCATACATTTGTCGACTTTAACGTTAACGTGACGTGTAAACACGCAAGCACAATCCACACATACACAACACTTCGCATTGATTCAACGGTATAGAAACTCGGTTGTCGGTTACCGACCGACATCTACATTATATGGAAATACAATTTCTGTTTTTCGTAACTGGTCGTGGTCGCCGTCAGTCGTGTGAAGCGTGTGAATGTGAAATGATGTACATGGAAGAAGACTTAATCGAACAAGTGCGGGCAAATCCAATTTTATATGATTTGACAAATAGAGGCTACAGAAATCAGGCTTTGAGAAAAGAAGCTTGGGACAATATTGGAGAAAATTTGGGCAGATCGGGTGAGTTCAAAATAACTAATATTAAAACAATAATAAGTCAGTATGTTAGGTATATGCCTATATCTACTATATTTAACAATCTTCAAAGCTTTCTTTTGCTGAAGACATAACATACCTTTTATATTCTTACTACTGGGTATCTGTGTAGTGCAGTGCTGTGGTTTTTTCAAAAGTACTAAATTCGGTAGCATTTACGAACTAAAGCCTAATACACTACGAGACTGATGCGAAATATAAAATTCCATACACAAATTTTGAAAGGAAATCATAAAAGAAAAAATTTTATAGAAAATTGTAAAAAAAATTGAAATTTATAATTGTAGCAGATTATTTGGAGAAATCTCCATTATTTTTCGAATTGAATGAATTAGTTAACTGGATTATTGGAAATTGAATTTCTTGGGTTGAATTTTATTTTTGAAATTTTGTGAAAATCAGTCTGCTTTGTTCTAAGCGTAAGCTTTTTGTGGTATTTTTGTAAATCACCAGTCAAATTTGGTTTCTCATAAGCACAGCAATAGCCTTGGAATACAAAACTTCATTATTTCATGTGTTTTAGAAAAAATTCCATCCAAATCGTTTAAGGCAGTAAAATTGTAAAACATTATTTTTCAAAATTCTAAAGTTTTTCATCAACTTTTGGATTTTTAAAATCCAAATGAGTCACTTAACGCGTGAACAACGTTGGGAAATATTGAAAACTTTTTTTCAAAGTGAGTGCTGTGTAGCCCAAATAGTGGGTTTTTTGAAAAAAAAAATTTGACCGAAATGAAGCATCCACTGCGCCTGCTGTAGCTGTACGCAAGTTTGTTAAACTGGTATGCTAGTGGACAACACGGTGCGCACAGACGAGAGAATGTGGCTGTTGTAGTCGAGTGTGAGACTCAATTCAGGAACATCAATTCGCCATCGAACTATCCTGATGAGAACTCTGTACAAAGAACACAGATCTTTCGCTTACTAGGTCTAATTGACTCAGCAATTGAAGGATAGAGCAATTGATAAAGCAGCTTGAATTGGACAACGATTTTGGATGAAAAATCATATTTTCTGACGAGGCGCATTTTCATCTCGGCGGTTACGTTAACAAACAAAATTGCAACATCTGGGGCTCGGAAAATCGGCACGTTATTGTCCACAAGCCAATGCATCCACAGAGAGTGATAGTTTGGTGCGGATTGTGGAGTGGTGGCACCATTAGACCATTTTTCTTCGAAAATTAGGCTGGTAACAACGATTCGTTCAACGGTGGGAGTAACAGAGCCCTGTGAGCCGACTTTGAAATTGAAGACATAAATTTGGACGGCCTCTGGTTCCTCAACGATTGTGCGCCATGCCACACTGCCCGTTCTAAAATCGATCCCAAAGATTCAAGTACCAAGATCCCAAATCGTGTTATCAGCCGTATTGTCGATGTCAATTGGTCGCCTCGAAGCTGCGATTTGACGCCTTTGAGCTTTTTTTTTGTTTGAAACCGTGAAGGACCGTTATTATGTTAACAATCTGGAAACGATTCAAGCACTTAATGCCAATACCATCCAAGCAATCCGTGAGCTACAGGCCGGAACCATCAACAAAGTCTCGGAAACTTGGAGTGACAGAATGTGCTACTTCAAAGCCGCAAGGTCAGAAGAGGCAACCACTTGAACGACGTTGTGTTTCATAATGGGAATATTTGCTCTAACTAGTAAAGCCAGAATACATGCAACAAATTTAATTTTGTTAATTTTGTTCTAATTTTAAAAATAAACTTGTATTTGGCTCACACTTTAAATAATTGGCAACTTTCTTTTCTATGAAAAGGGTTTTGAAAGTTTTCGCTTGTTTTGGAATAAGTTTGGTCAGTGATTAATCGTGAATAGACTTACAACGCCGCGCCGGAGTATTTGCAAGGTAGGTGGGTAGAAATGGCGACCACTGGCAGTCTATCTTGTGGGCCAATTAGCCCTGAAGTGCGCAATTTGATACCATAACTCTTGTGAACCTGTGGATGGAATTGATATGGAAAATGTGGACATTCTCATGGAGTCATCCAGCTTAGATCGAGTTAAAAAATATGAAATGATTCAGTAGGTTTTGGTGCCTCATATTATGTGTTTGCTTTTGCGCAATCATCCGGAACTTGGATCACGCACTCAACCAAACCAAACCACACACCATTTACACTGTGAAAGGCTAGGCAGTTTGTTGACTGGTGCTGCAAAGATAGACAATCCTATTGAGTGATTATCCGAAACTTCCGTCAAAACCCTAAGTCCGCTAGTTCTGTCGGATAGCCTTAACGAACTAGATATATTCAAAGTTTCAGAAAAGATTCCTGAACCAACACCCTACAGCATCTTTGAGCTATTAGTAAAGATAGTTGTGTCGAAGTCTTTCGGCACGTTTGCAAATTGTTCAAATATTTTTTAAGAAACATGGTTCTATTCGAGAAACACATTGGGTTTATTGTTCTAATATTCGTCCATCAGATCGATCGTTTACTTTAAAGTAAAATACGTATTCCGTCCCGTAAGACGTCAGCGTCGGTCGTACAGAAAGCACAAAATAAGCGATTTCTGATGTAAAGCTTAGTGTTAAATATTATCGAAATGTGTCAATTTGTCGAACATTGCCGAAATACAGCGAAGATTGTGTGAAAATCGGACCTCGAGATTACGCCATGTACCGAAAATCATATTCAAACATAAATGACAAAAAATATATTTCAAAGAAAGCCAATGTTAAAAACATTTGTCTGTCTTTTATTTCAAATTGAAGTTCTCCGTCTCTTAAAAAAAAAAACATCCTTTATAGCTCACGGCACACCCTGAAGTTTAAAATTGATAACCCCTTCTCAATAATTTGCTTAAGCAAATTGTGCCTGACATATTAGCTTTATTCAAAGGTTGTAACATTAAAGATTCGATAATTAGCAGCGAAGCCAACCATATCGGCTGACTTAAGGTTATAGGTGCTGTCTTTGTGTATAAAAGCAGTATTTTGATGTTGAAACTCATCGGTAGGCCGATAAGAACAAATGGACATTTTTTAGTTTCTTTAAGGAATAATTATAATTTCGTTTTGTGAAGCTTGAGCGTGCTTGTGATATATCAAAATACTAATTGTTATTTTCTTTCAACTTATGGTCAATTTTAAGATTTCGATCAATACTGGGGTTTATAATATATCAAAACCAATCTTGAAAACTGCTTGGTTTCTTTTTTTTTATAGGAGAATATTGTAAGGAAACATGGAACAAACTTCGAAATGCCTACACGAATGCTTTGAATAGAAGAAAATCAAGATCCAAACAAGAATCATCCCGGCGAATGCCAAAATGGACATTCGAAGACCAAATGTCATTTCTACCACTTGGTGCGTCTTGCAGGCCCAAGCAGTAAGTATTTAAATGCATAGACATATCATTGCAGGATTACATGGTAAGCTATACAATTTCAAAAAGTTTCATCTTTCGTTCTAGGGATAGAAGTCGAAGACATTCGACAGCAATCTCTCAAGACGAAACTCAAGAACACCAAGACGATAATTCTAACCATGATGATGTCGAAGCAGTTGTGATAAACGAAGAAGACCATAGCAAACCTTCACCACTTCAGATTGCCAATGAAACTCTTTCTTCTGATCAATCTGACATTCTTGTTGATCACTTTCAGACTTCTAACTATCAAGAATTTGCGACTCCGCGAAGAGAAACAAAGTCGAAAAATACAAAGCTTGAATCTACCATGAATGAATTGGTTAAGGTAATGACAAGCAATAATCAAATGCTCTCACAGCATTTTTCGCAAAATAATTGCACATCTCACGATGAAGATGAAATGTACTTTTTAAGTTTGGCCAGATTTGTAAAAAAGCTAAATCCAGCAGAGCGGATACGAGTTAAGGGAGAAGTGTCACAAATTATCTTTCAGGCTGAATTTCGTAATCTTCCAAATGATGGACAGAGTAATTATCAACAGCAACAACAATTACCTGCAACATCACAACATGATACTTCTGAACAATATTTTTCAGAAAAGTGTTTTTTGAATCCGAAAACTGAGAAGGAATAGCATTTGAGTGTGATTGATTTTGTAATAAAAAAATTATTAATTGAAGTTTTAAGTTCCTTTTATTTTGATAATACCACCGAGTGGCCGAGTGCTCAAAAGCCGTCACCTTCGCCGTCACAAAAAGACCATTTTTTTTTTTTTTACATGTTATGTAGGTCCGGTTTTTGGGGACTGGAAGCTTTCTAAAGAAAATACAATTTTTTCGTTGGAAATGGTTGTTTGATCTGTGAAAATACTTAAGTCGATTTAAGTAGTTTCAACATTTCTTCCCTGGGCTAAGTATACAATTGACGAAACAAAGTATAAGTATCATAAAATCACTTACCCAGAATCTTATGTATAGTGAAGGGTGGTCAAAGGAACATTCAATAGGCAGAACAACAACCACAACGTTGATTAAGATGACTAGGACATGTAAAGCAACGAAGCTTCAGCTTGTAAAGTATTGGACGATAAGCTACAGTGAACGATTTACGGAGGAAAGCCTATTTCCTGGGAGACTCAGATTGACTTTATATACAAAATTGGAAGGTACAGATCGGTCAGAAACGAGAGCAGTCTTGAATAAATAATTCCCGCAATGGCTTGGCACTCAATGTCAGACATGTTTAACTGCTTCTGAGCCGCCTCCCCGACGGGTTTCACCTTGTCGTGGTGGGGAGGCTTACGTCTATTCTCCGGCTGCTAGACCAGCTGGAGATTCAGACAACTAAGAAAACCCAAGGAAGTAGTAGGTTTGAAACGGTGTGTGATGGTTAAATCTCCGGCTGCTTGCGTGGCTGGAGATTTTAAGGTGTCCCAAGGTTTTGAATGGTGGAAGAGGGTAAATTGGTAAGGTCTCCGGCTACTTGCGTGGCTGGAGATCTTTAAGGTTTTTTAAGGATGATGAAGGGTGAAATTGGTCAAGTCTCCGGCTACTTGGTTGGATAGAGATTTCTTAGGTTTTACTGGGTCATGAAGGGTTGAATTGGTAAGGTCTCGGGAAGGACACTAAGTTGTTGGAAGGAAGCACACTAAGTTGTTGGTTACTACCCCGGCCGAATTCTTGGTATGTGTATTCTAAGGGTTGACAGGCCCAGAGTTTTGCAGGAACTCATCTGGAACCTCGGTTGCGAAGCTCCACCGGAAGCTATATTCTGGTACAATGTGAGATAGTGCCCATTTGAGTTTGTGGGTTGAGTTTTACCCTCTGCTCAAACTTTATCTATGAGGTAGGCCCCCTAGTGGGAACATCATGGTGCCTTGGTTTATTCGAATGCGGAGACACATGGTTTTCAAGATTCTTTTCTTGAATTCAAGAGGTGTTAGATAGACCTCGCCCTCAAAGCAAGAGGTGTGCATATGCTGCAACATATCACAACTTTGCGACCGAGATAGCTTCCTATGTCGGGGTTAATGGTCAGCACCCAATCTGACTCCAATGGAGGTAGGCCTTCCGTGGGATTGAGCCATAATAGGCAGGTGCTCACGTTAAACCAAAAGACGATTCTGCTTCTGAGCCGCGTCCACAAAAGATGATCGTTAGTTGATGGATTTTATATATAGAATTTGTTAAGAAGTCTAAAGATTTGATAACTGCTTGGCTGTCGGAGAAGATATAAATATCTGAAGTTGTTATATTTCAATCTTATTAACGTTCAGTTTTTTAGTGCATTCTAACGTCGGCGTAAAACTCATGTTTACTACTAAGAAATGTTTCATATTTCAATCTATTTAAATCTGGATATAATTAGAAGTAGGTAAGGTACACTCTTACTTTGGTGACTGTTTACACTAGAAAAATTATTTTGTTTTTTGCTTTAAGAGCAGTTTATAACTGATGTCATTTACATTTTTCCCCTAGATGAAATTATTTTCTTAAGCGTAGACCTAAACCGAAAAAATTCCTCTCACATATACACGAAATAGTTTCTAAAGCTTGTTTAGCACTTGGCTTAGAGAATTCTTCAATCCCTTAGTTAACTAGATCCTAATAACTGTGCTCGGCACCTCCTCAACGGTTGGGTACGAAATCCCGCATCACAAAATGCCGATTCAAAAAATCCCGCATCACAAAATCCCGATTCACAAAATCCCGAATCACGAAATCCCGCCGTTTCAATACTAAATTGACAGCACAGTATGGATTTTCATTTCCATAGCAACGAGAACTAAGTTCCCTACTATTGTACTGTAATATTCAATACGAAGAAGACCGCTCTGATTTCGTTCATTTTTAACGAGCTTTGATTGGCTTAAAGCTGAAGACAAGTAAAGTATGAAGTCTTGAAAGTATCTTGAAAATTACAAAAAAAATATCCAAAAAGGTTTAAAAAAAAAATCATGTGATACATCACTCCCTACATTACGAATATGCAATTTTTAACTCGCTAAGATGCCTAGCTTAGCCAGAAATCACGTTTGAAAATGTCAACTTTGGGGAGTCTACGGAGCTCCGTTTAGCCGCAAATCGCATTTAAAGATAAACATTTGTTTTTCGTTACATACGTGGATTGAAAGGTGGCACTCCCTAGATCACGAATATGCAATTAACTCGCTGAGATGCCTAGTGCCAGATGCCAGCAATCACGTTTAAAAGTACATTGGGTGGCCCGCTCCGCGGGACTTAAGGATTTTAAGTTCCCTTTTCGGAGACACACCCGCTCACGCGACTCCGTCGCTTCGATTGGTGTATATTAAGTCGCCTGGCAGGCGCCAATGTAAACATTTTTTTTTGATTAAAAGTACCTTGGGTGGCAAATTTTTGTCAAGAAATATTTTTGAAAAAAAATGTCCAGAAAAAAATTTATGAAAAATCAAAATTTCTTCAAAAAAAAATTGTTGAAAAAAAAAAATTAGTTGAAAAAAAGTTTGTTGAAAAAATATTTTTGACAAAATCTCCAAAAATATTTTTGGCAAAAGTCCAAAACTATTTTGGTCAAATGTCCAAAAATAATTGGCCAAAACATTGAAAATCATCTCTCTAAAGATGGAGGAGGTTCTAACAAGAACTGAATTTTTCCCGAACCAACAGTTCCTTAAATACTTTCCATCATTTGTTTAAAAATAGATCAAAATAAAATATTTAATTAATAGTACTAAAATAGTATTGAAAATCCCACCAAATATTTCCAAAAATATCTGTCGGCGGGATTTTTATTTTTATTTTCGGTGGGATTTCGTGATTCGGGATTTTGTGCGGCGAGATTTCCTTACTCTCCCCCTCCTCAATATGTCCCTTTACCTACATATTGACATTTAAATAATCGAAAACATCGTCGTTTTATTCGATGATTGATCTTCGATGTCTATCTTGGAAAAATCCTGAGATCCTATCTCCATATCTAGGCCACATTTACTTATAAACTTAAATGAATTCGCTGGAAGAACGAAAATAATAACGAGGTTCAGTTCATTCATCGACCCTGCACAATTCTACCCAATCCATCTATACATCACTGCAACAAATCTATCTCTCGTATGCGACTTCAACCTCAGTATTCTGATTTCTCTGAATCATCCTCTTCATTATTAGTTTCGTAATTTTTCCTGGTACCCTTTGGTGTGATGGTTAATGTGTTTGACACCCTAGAGGTCTGGGAATTAATTCCCAGCCTGTGTTACCTAAAATAAAAACATGTTTTTTGTAGGTATTACCTTTTGTGGAGGCAAAAACTCCCCTGACTTTAATCAGAGTTGAAAAGTCTTCCCTCGTAGTCAATGTAATTTCAACATTTGTACTCTCCGATTCCAAAATATCTATTCAAAGACAAAATTTCATTAAAAATCTACAGAATTTTTTCTTTGATGAACAACGCATATTATGTAGAAAAAACAACTAATACAATTTGCTCAACAAATTCACTTAGTGTTAATAAATAAAATTATTTCACTTATATTCAATAAAAGTCTCCTAAGCCACACCGCCATATACAAGCCGAACAATGTAAAATGAAATCAATATTTGCTCTAAAAAAAACTCAAAATGCAAATGATAACACGTTTTTGTATCTATAATTTTCTTTTTCATACGTGCAACTATGTAAAGACGATTATTACAGAATACCTAGTTAAACAAGAGATACTTTTTGTAAGTACCTACACACACTCGTACGAACCTGAATAGATAGATACATTATATTCAAGTATACTTTCAATTACTATTGATTTTAACGTTCACCCTATTTCAATATGTATTTTAAATATATCGAAGTCCATCCCTTGTGTGAATAAGGGTGACATACATACAATCGCTGTGATAATAAAAAAAAAGTATATTTAAGACTAGCTGTGTTATTTCCTACTCTCAAGACTATTTAAGGTAAAATAAATAAATTAGCAGTCTTGCTAAAGCTATTAAAACGCACACACAAATTTAGTCAAATGCCCATTAAATATCTAAAAACAAAAGCGTGAATCATTATGCATTAATTTTTGCAAATTCACCGGCACACAGTGGAACGTTGGCTGAATTTTTCCAACACAAATCATTTCCCACGCGAAGTCATGACATAAATTAACGAAATTTGGGACAATTAATGATTAGAGGACAGTCATTTTTTTAAATTTAAAAATGAGAGTTCAAAATATTAAGGTCAGAATATGGCAATGGCAACAAACCAAAAATCGCTTAATAAAACATTTGTTTCTTTCAAAGAACCTTAAAAGAATAACTATTGTAGTCTTTATACAAAGTTAACATAAAATGCATGTTTGTAATAAATTGAATATAAATTTGGCATTTAGTTAAGCTAAAACAAATGGTTTTTAGAAAAGCAGGAACACTGAATAGTTACTGGGAGAATATTTGCAAATCGCTTAAATGAGAGCTTGGATAAAAGTCACCACGGTTAGTACTGTACTTGGATTTAAATAACATTAAATAACTTCAATCTCATACAACCACTTATAAGTATTGGGATACGGGGCACAATGGCTGACTGGCTGACCGACTATACCTTAGAAATAGAACATTTTGTGTTAAGATTAAAGATGATTTGAGCGAGAAAAAAAGTAATTAAATTTGGAGTTCCTCAAGGATCAACATTAGGTCCAGTTCTATTTATATTATATTCCATCAATCTACTACGAGTTTTCAAACAGAGCATACCATTCGCTAATGCTGATGCTGATGCTACGGCTATTGTTGTCCGACATCGATCTCTGGAAACGGCAGTGAAGGTGATTCGGGATGAATTTAATACGGCTGATGTGAAATGGTGTCACGAAAACGGTTTAGTTATAAACGATTCCAAAACTAAAATGATGCACATTCGAAGTCCAAAAAAAATTTTGAGTCAACAGAACAGAGGATATACTTGGAAAACGAAACTTGCCCTAACACTTCAGAGGAATGCATCGAGTTAGTTGACACCTAAAAACTTCTTCGTGCAGTAGTAGATTTTCACTTTCTCTGGGATAGACACATTAACAAGTTACGAATGAACCGAATGAAAGCTTTATTTGCCATTTTTCATTTGAAATATAACGCTTCTGAAGACGTTTTAAGACAAGTGTATTATGCTATGATGGAGTCGAGGATACGGATCTGAAATTAAACCTTCAGATCTCCTGTAGAATCGGACACAACGCTAAGAAATGTACGACGTCTTCGTTTTGGTTAAGGTGAGCAGATAGGATTTATATCTCTTCTATGTGCCTTAAACTTGAGTTCGGACATCTCGGTTCGAATTTGGAAAATTAGACTAATTTTACATTCTGAGAACAATATTTTTAAACTACTGATTCCCTATAACCCGCTCAGAACAGAGTAGATACATTTTACATAGAGATGTATTCGTACGTATAAAACTAGGGTCCAGTTACGACTAGAGGTAATTGAACAATTTTGAAATGTTAAAACCATTATTGCAAAATTTTTCAGCTTATTGATTTGAAGTTGTAAGTATGTGGATTCTCCGATAAAACTACCAAGTGATCGGCATAAAGCAAGACTTTGATTATTTTATCTCGAAAACCAATCCCAAATAATGAAAACATCAAGGTACTCAAAATGCCACCTTGTGGGACACCGGTTTCGTATTTCAAAACTTGGATACGTGTTTACCGATTTGAATGGCTACTGTCAAATCTATGAGTTTTTCGTAGACTTTGATAAATTTTGGCGAAAGCCAGTTGGTGCAAATAATTGCGCAATGTTGCGGATTACAACTAATTTTTTTATATCACTTTAGTTTTTTTTACTGAAAATGTTGATTTATTGAAAAATTTGAATGAAACTGATGGATATTTGACAATTTTGACATTTAAGAGGTGCAAACTAAATTTTAAGTATGTCAAATACTCAACTAGAATTCTGACAGGTGACAAGTTTAAAAAACCGTTTGATTACCATTGTTTTAAATATGTATGTGAAATAATCTGTACCTAACTCGAATTCAAATAAATAATGGTAATTTAATGGTTGGCTCACACTTTTCATCTGTGAGAATTCATATTCTCACGTCAAGTTCAAGTACAGCAACCGGACAAAAATAACAAAGCTCTTAAACAGAATATTTTGGTTTATTTGGTGTTTTTGAATAGTTGACCTAAAATTTTACAAAAAAAAAAAATATCAAAGCAACATCATAAAAATCTGCTCTATTATGGAACATTGCCCAACATTTTGGAATCAAATTGATATGCAAATAAGCATTCAGGCACATTTTAAGGCATTTCAAACATAAAATTGAGTTAACTCTTTTGGCAATGTTTTTTTTTTTAGTTTTGAACTTCATACTTAATTGACTTAAATTGTGAAGCCTGAATTTTGAGTTAAATAAAAAACAGTGTTACTAAATTCATTACACGCACCAAATTTTAATTGAATTTTGGCATGGGAAATTATTTCTGTCGCCAAAATTCAACAAAAAGATCATTGTGTAAATAAAATATAAATATAATACAAAAATTAAGAAATAAAGAGAATGGTTGAAAAGAAAGGCTGTCTAGATAAATTTTATATTTAATTTAAGAACTTGTGATTTCGAATTCATAGTCATAGACATTTTTTAAAGGTTATTGTTTTTTTTTTTTTAAATTAATACTGTTTAAAAAAAATTAATAATTTTTGTGGTACTTAGCGAAGTTTTAACATTTCCCTTATACTTTTTAAATTTTACCGAAATTAACATTAATTTTATTTGGGAAAATTAGAATGGTTTAACGTTAACTGATCTCAAACAAAGCATTAAAACTTATACAGAGTTGACTAATTTTAAATAGTGTTATTTTTACTTGCGACTTATAGGTACTATGTATAAGGCAAGTTATGCATTCGTAAAAAAAATCGAACTCGAGATTTTGTTCAAAGTTGTCATTACGATGATAGCGAAGACCAAAAAAGTTAGTCTCACAATTCTGCCTGTCTGTCTGTCTGTCGGTTCGACTACAGCCTAAGCGGCTCGGCCGATTTTCTTCAAACTTGGTAGATATGGGTTATGATTATTCCCCCCCCCACGTTTTTTTCTTCTTTTTTTTTTAAGACCAAAAATAACGGTACCTGCCATACGATTTTTTTCGAAATTTTATAAATATTTTTTTTCTCAAAAACTGTCCCACAGATTAAAAAAAAAATGTAAAAAATTTCATTTAGTTAAAGCTAGGTAATGGTTGAAAAAAAAATCCAAAAAATGGGTATTTTTGGTACCCCCCTTGGAACCACCGATTTTGATAATTTTTTTTTTATGTTAAGGCTCCCCAGCAGTTCCAATATTATTGTGTATTCAAATTTTCAAAACAAAATTTTTTGGATTTAAAAAAAAAATTTCAATTTTTTTTTTTTGAAAACTCAATATTTCGAACACCACATGCTCGATCTTTGGTTGAAACTTGATAAATAAAAGTTTTTTAATGAAAATTATAAGATGTAAGAATAAAAAAATTATTTTACCTAAAAATAACGGTACCCTCCATACAAAGGTTAAAAAATGGTTTTCAAAAATCGTATTTTTCTCGAAAACGGTTCCGAGAATTTTGCTAACATTTTTTTCCTCCAATTAATTTTTACGATCTTTAATTTATTTATTAAAAAGACATTACTGACTGTACCTACCATAGAACGATTTTTTAAATTTTGAATTTCTCATGATCGGCATAACGGATTTTAATGAAATTTTTTATAGAGAAGCTTCTAAAAGGTTTAAAAAACATTGCATTTCAAAACTTAAAAAAAAATATTTTTTGAACTTCAAAAAAAAAAATCATTTTTTTTTGGAAAATTCGATATTTCAAAAACGGCTTAGTATATTTTTTGTAAATTAAATTTTCATTCGTACAATAATAAAAACTTAAAGTTGGCGTAGCAAATTTTTTTCTTAAAAGTCTTTTAAAAATTTTGTATATAAAAGCTATTTTTTTAAGAAACCTTTACAACGACTTATAATTTTTGTTCTTGCATAAATTCATATTTGCATAGCATTCTGTTTTTATCTCTTACTACTAAATGAATTTAAAAAAATAATTTTATCCTTATGAACAGTTTTCTCTAATAATATTCGTTTTTAAAATTCCTAGTCTATTACATAGGAGCAAGTTCGTGCGACCCAGTCGTGCATTTTATTTATTTCTGATATAGATATCTACCTATATTGATCCAAAACTTTGTCTGTTCGACTCTAGGTAAGGCAGTCTTTAGTTGCTAGCTCTTGTTTAACTTTTTTGTTTAATTTTAAAGGCGTTCAACAACTCTTTTAACTAATGTACGGCTTCACAATAAAATGTGATCAAATTAAAGTTAAAGTCCTCCGTTGAGAACTCAACTTAGTAATTTTTTTGATTGCGTGTGGCCATCTCTTTCAGAATTTTAATATCACAGCAGCGACATCATTATCAGAATCTATCAGCTGAAAATTAAATGAATTTCTGCTTGATCAACTTCATCGTTAATCTCAATGTTCTTGTTCTAAACGAAGCAAAAGAATTTATATATATAATTTATAACATTATATACAGGGTGTCCCACAGTCACCGCCCCAAATGAAAACCATGGATTCCTGAGGTCATTATAAGTCGAAAAACTTAAGAGGTCATTTTCTCGTTTTCGTCCCGTTTTCGAGTTATAACGGTTTTTATGATTTTTCCCTTAACTGGCTTTATCTTTGCCAAACTACGTCCGATTCGTAAGATTTTTTTTATAACCAATCAAGAATTTATTACAGTTTTAGTTTGTCCAATAACTTTTTTTTCTACGGACAACCGTTTCTCCGCAATTTTGCATCAAACCCAATTTTTTCGTTTTTTAAGTAGTTTTTTCACTTTGAAATCATTTTATTCAAAATAACACGTAAATGAGTATTAATTTTTTTCACTTATTATTAAAGCCCAGTTCATTTTCTTAAGAAAATTATTTTTTTTCCTTAAAAAGAATACTAAATGTAATTAACAAAAAATAAACAAACTGAGTGAATTTAAGAAAAAAAATAATTTTTAAATACAAAATTAACTTTTTCTATGCTATTGTGGTTAAGAAAAGGACAAATATATGGATGAAATATGGATGAATTTTCTACAAGATTTTCAAAAGAAGACACCAAAAGTCGAAAAACAAAAACTTTAATTCCGAGAAAGCCTTGTTTGGATTGTTTGGAGACTATTATTAATTAAAGTTCTGCAAAATGTCAAATTTTGGCATTGAAAAATTGCAGTAATTGAAATTCTTCTATAAAATATAACAAATGTTTTGACTTTAAAGTCTAGTTTTCTAATGAAAGTGCGAAAAATAAAAAAATTGACGTTTGAGGCAGTGACTAGAAAATAATGGACGTTGTTTGAAAAATTTTAGATTTTTTTTACCAATAGAAAACACCGTGAGTGCATCTACAATAGAATCATTTTTATTTTGATTTCTTAAAAAATACCTAAATTTTGATTGTTATTAAGCGCACGGTGAATGCCTTCCCAAAATTCTAGGGTCATCTTCAAGTGAGAAACCAACATTTTGTTCAATAGAGCCACAATCATCGATACCAAAGAATGATTTGGTAATCCTTCCCCCTATGTTAAATTTGCCTACCATTCCCCTACTATTATTTTTATCATCTGCCGTTGTGCCTACGCAACATCGATTAAATAAAAAAAATAAAGAATTAATCTGCCTATCTCTATCTGTTTTATTAGATTTTGGTAAACTTGACACACGAGGCGAGGTCAGATTAGAAAAAAAAATTAAAATTAAAATAATAAACAACAAACTAAACTTCTGGGGAAGCTACAAAGTATAGAGAAGCAAACAGTAGAATCTTTCTAACACGTGGATCTTAATTTTACAGCACCTGGTAAATAAAATATGTTGACGATATTTACGCAATTTATAAATATTTTAAAGTCATCTAATAAAATGTTTATAAAAAAAAAATATAGTTTTTTTTTCTTCACAGCAATTACTATATATTTTTGTGCGTTTACTCAATAGAATGAGTGTTTTCGCTAAAAAGGGGGAAATTACACATATGTATCAGTCGTAAAAACCACGTGGAAAAGACTGCTCACTGCCAAGCACGTTTTTTTTTTCTTTGTTCAAAATTTCAAAATTGTTCGAAAGGCTTTTTAAGTGTGTTTTTCTTTCTGTTTGTTGTTGCTATGCGGTGATGGCAGCTCTTGAGGTCAATCGAATTTAAATTATGGAAGAAGAATTTACACTATCTATTTTTTTTTTCAATTTTTAAACAGCTACAAACAAGTGAAGCCATTTGGGTTTCTTGTTTTTGTTTTTTTTTTGTTCAACTTTCTGTAGGATGACGACATTATTCAAGTTTAGATACTCAAGCTTAATAATTAAATTTTGTTGCTGAATCAACACAAATTGATAGAGACGTGTCTACATTGTAGTGTTGTCGAGTGCCATTGGAGGATCACCTATGACGAACCTAAATAAGTTGGATTTTTGTATAGCTTTGATAACTTTATTATCGTCAAGTTGTGAAAAGAGATTAAACGACGCGAAGCGGGGTTTTTTTCGTACTTGATTTTAACAAAGGAAGATATATTTATTTGGTATTCAAGTGCTTGGTACCTACTTGTCCGATTGGGTTGTGTTAATGGGTAAATAACAAGACCAAAAAATGAAGAAGAAAGGTGCTCAAAACAAGCTTTATAAAAATGATAAGAGGAAAAAAAATAATCTGTTTGATTTATAAATTGTTTTAAGGCAAAAGTCGATATTTGAGATTGCCAACTTTTCCAAGACACCATTTTAGCTAGATATGTACATAGGCATACCCATGTTGACAAATCAAGTATAAGACAAATTTACTGGTCCGAAATTCCTTGGAACAGATTTTTCGAAAGTAATTACAAACCTTTAAAGATCTCACTCCGCAAATATTCCTGATAGAGCCTCCGATCATCGCTTTTTTGAACATGAAGTTCCATCTATATAGTAAATTGGATTAAAGAACCTTTTTTTCTGAGAGACTCGTTTTGTACTATTTTAGGTGAACAAAAAAACAAAATGGCGGACAGATTCGAATTCTTTTATATCAATTAATTCTATTAAGTCTAAACTTACATAACTTTCAATATATAGAAACAAAATTGGTAAAAGTTTAAACAACAAACGGACATCATTTTAGATTAAGTACACGTTCTTCCTCTAAAAGCTTTTTAATAAGGACATAATAATGAAATTTAGGATCATTTTCGACCTTTCAGAGCTCAAACGGAGAATGGTCAATAGGCTTCAGTTCTTGATCTTTTTAGGGTCTAGGCTAAGATCTTTATGCAAAATTACCCACAATGTGGAATGTGGAATTCCCAATTTCTATCACTGAAACACATACGGCTGCAGCGCACGGTTTTAAGAAAAATTGGTTATAAGAAAAAATTAAGGCGCGAGTATTTTTATTAAATTATAATTTTACCTAGCCATTACATCTATTGAAAGCAATCTTGCTCAATAAAATAGCACCACGTCACTAAAGACTTTGCAGCTGTCAAATTAAGAAAAAAGGAGTTTTAGAATATATTCATCAGTTTTCACTGAATTGAGATTTTTTTCATGTCCCTAACAAATTTATATTTATAAAACAACCATTAAGTTTGTTTTTAAATTTCGTGTACCTAAAGGCGCTTACAAAAATTAAAACTAGGGCGCTAGAGACGCTCAAAAAGGCCCTGACTTCAGCCATGTGTAAGTGTCCCACTGGCACGGGAACATTGAATAGTTTTTTTTTTTTTCTGAACAAAAAAAAATCGGGATGTCAAGTTTAGGTATCCCATATATACTTTTTTAATAAAACTAAAATGCACGAACTTGCTCCTATGTAATAGACTAGAAATTTTAAAAAGAATCTTATTATAGAAAACTGTCCATAAGGATAAATTTTATTTTTTAAACTTTTAAGTAGTAAGAGATAAAAACAGAATGCTATGCAAATTTGAATTTATTCAAGAACAAAAATAATAAGTCTTTGTAGTGGTTTCTTAGAAAAATAAGCTTTTATTTACAATATTTTCAAAACATTTTTAAGAAAAAATTTTGGAACGCCAATTTAAAGTTTTATTATTGTTCGAATAAAAATTAAATTTACAAAAAAAAATATTGAGCCGCTTTTGAGATATTGAATTTTCCAAAAAAAAAAAAAATAGATTTTTTTTTTAAATTCGAAAAAATATATTTTTTTTAAAGTTTTGAAATTTAATGTTTTTTAAAATTCGAAAAAATCGTTCTACGGTAGGTATACAGTCAGTAATATCTTATTTTTAATTTGTCTTACGAGTATTATATTATAGATCGTAAGAATTAATCGAAAAAAAAAATTTAACAAAATTCTCGGAACCGTTTTCGAGAAAAATACTATTTTTAACATATGGTATGGAGGGTACCGTTATTTTTAAGTAAAATAAATTTTTTTCGCATACCTTGCAGATTATATTAAGAAACTTTTATTTGTCAAGTTTAAAAAAAAACGAGCATGAGTTTAAAAAAAAAAAATGAAATTTTTTTATTTATCTACCAAGTTTGAAGAAAATCGGCCAAGCCGTTTAGGCTGTAGTCAAACAGATAGACAGACAGAATTGTGAGACACACTTTTTTCGTGTCCGCTATCAAAGTAATGTAAACTTTGATCAAAATCTCGAATTCGATTTTTTTTAAGGAATGCATAACTTGCCTTATAGTAAAGGGTTTTCCAATAAGAGGTGTTATTTTGATATTCAAAGAAAAATGGCATTTTTGGAGATAAATGATCGGATGTTTATTTCATTATAAAGAGGAAGGTATGCCGTTAATAATGGAACACAACATCAGCCAAATGGCCGTGTGTGTGTCTTTGCTGATTGGGTCCTTGAAATGCATGAAAATGATCCGAAATTTCATCGAAAAATCATCTTGACTGATGAGGCCCATTTCCAACTCGGAGGCTACGTCAACAAGCAAAACTGTCGCATCTGGGGCTCGGAAAACCCAAGAGTTATTGTTGAAAAGCCTCTCCATCCTCAACGCGTGACTGTTTGGTGCGGTTTATGGTCCCGCGGGGTCATTGGACCTTACTTTTTCGAAAATGAGGCTGGAGCAACAGTTACGGTCAATGGATTGCGCTATCGAGAGATGATTAATGATTTTTTATGGCCTGAATTGGATGGTATTGATCTGGACAACGTTTACTTTCAACAAGACGGCGCTACGTGCCACACAAGCAATGAAACCATCGATCTTTTACGGGAAAAGTTTCCGGACCGTGTTATCTCTCGAAGAGGTGATCACAATTGGCCACCGAGATCTTGTGATTTAACACCTTGCGACTTCTTCCTTTGAGGCCACGTGAAAGATAAGGTCTACGCCAACAGCCCAGCGTCGATTCAAGACCTCAAAGATGAAATTCGTGAGGCTATCGAGGACATAGGGCAGCCACTTTGCGATTTGGTTATGGAAAATTTCATGAAAAGGATATGGTCCTGTAAGCGTGGTCTAGGCGGCCATTTGGCTGATGTTGTGTTTAATTATTAACGGCATACCTTCCTCTTTATAATGAAATAAACATCCGATCATTTATCTCCAAAAATGCCATTTTTCTTTGAATATCAAAATAACACCTCTTATTGGAAAACCCTTTATCTATAAGTCGCAAGTAAAAATTGTGATATGGTATGTAATCTTATTTTTGGATGAAAGACAATTTTGATTTTAATTTCTATTAGACAGTTTCTAACACTGTCCAACCCAATGAATGCCAAGCTTAAAAAAATCGACCTGTTCTGGAAAAAAGCTTTCAAACAAAAATTTAAAATATTTTTTTTTTAATCCAAAAAATAAGGTTTCTTAAATTTTGGTTAACAGACTTTTTGAACTTTTTAGAAGTTTTTGCATAAAAAAATTGAACAATATGAGTTGTATCTTCTTCTATCAAATCGAAAATCAACAAAATATTTCCATTACTAACTACGAGTAATTTTTGGAAAAACAATTTCTATTATATTTATTTAAAAAAATAAATTATAGGTTTTACGGCTTCTAGAGAGCCTTAACCAAGTGATTTAAAACTACCAACTCCCAATTCTGTGCGTTTTAACAAAAATGGAGACGACCTACAGTTTTCTGCCAATTCCGAACGGCTAATTAGCAGCAACAAATACTCTTGGACGATTGGTCACTTCTTCGCAAGAAACAATACACACCTAAACACATTTTTATAGCGCCTGAGAACCCAAGATCCTCTGTATGATAGTCCAATGGATTAACCACTTTCCCAAGGGGTTACTATGTACTATGTTAAGTTTGTCGTTACTTAAAATAAGATATTGTTTTTTTTAGATATTTTTTTCTTTAATTTCGAAAAAAATTCTATCAAATAAAAAAAAACGCTAGTTTAGGGAATATCGACCCAGCCTTCTTAGCTGAAGCTAAACAAAAAGACAGACAGAATTGCGGGACACACTTTTCCGTATTCTCCATCACTATTATGTCAAGTTTGAACAAAACCCTGTTTTCAATTTTTTTTTACCAATGAATGCCTTATAATTACTGTTAACTCTTAGTAAAAACCTTAAAATACAATGGACGACATAAATAAAATTGACCACAAGATTAAGTGTAGGTAATCAAGATTTTTCTTGAGTATATTATTAGTTCTTAGAACATATTATTAAAAATTATTAAAAATTAAGTTTAAAGACTTACAACTTAAAAAAAAATGTTCAAATACATAGAATTGCGGTCCGTTATCTTTTAGAAAAGTGTGAATTTATGCAAACATAGTTTAAAAATCGTTGTTATTAAATTAATTCGATGTATAAGAAATTTCTTTAAAATTTTTCTTAAAAAAAATGGGATGTCAATTTTCTGTATTAAATAATATACATTTTAGGAAATAATTCCGAAAGCTAGTATTGACGATATTGATTAAAAAAAAACACCTTTGGAATTTTATTTTTTAAAATGCAAAAAATATTTTTTCATAGTGGGACACCCTCTCTTGATTTGTGCGTAACATTTTCGGACGTGATTCTTGGGTGTACCCTGACCCATGTTAACGGTAGTTGCTCTGTTAGTTCTAACGATAGAAACTTCATTTAGACCTTTATTTTTAGAAGATACGAGCCGTACGTATACCAGCCTTTGTAATTGCGTCTAAACAAATTTGTTATCTTATCTCGGTCTTGAGATATCGAGATTCAAGCAGGTTCCATTTTTCCTGTCCATTATAATTTTTGACTATGGGCTCAATATTATTAGTAATAAACATAACGTTACAATTAAAATTAAAAAAATAATGTTTTTTTGCTCTTAAATATTATGCACGAATTAATGGACCTACATATATTATAAAATTTTAAATTCAAAGGAGCTCCTGTACAAAAATGTTGAGTCAAAATTTTTACAGCCGTTAATGAGAAAGTCGAAAATAAAAAACGGTTCTGTGACCTTTTTTCTTATTTTTTTTTTTTGACTAAAATGTACTCCATGCCTTTAATAAAATACCCAATTTTTGTATCAAAAATGTTAGAGCAGTTTTCGAGATAAATAAGATTTTGCTTAACGCTATTTGGGAAGCATCGTTAGTTTTGGAGCCAACAAACATTTTCAATTTCTCCTCAAGGTAAACGCCGAAGGCTCTAAAGTAGCGAATTTGAAGAAAATAGCTCAAGGGGTTAAGGCTTTAGGTTGAGGTACAGACATACTGAAATATATTTTTTATATACTAAATTTTCGTTAATTTTTTTATAAAAAATTTGATAGTAAGATATTATTTCTAAAGATATTGAATTTCCAAAATTATTTTAATTACTCGTATTTATTTTAAAATTCCAGACACAATTTTTTTTTTTTGAAAATTTTTATAAACAATACTTTTTTTAAATTCAGCTTCGGTGTGAAAATTTGATCGATTTTTATCCAAATGCAAAACTAGGTAAGAAGGAATAAATGAGATCTTGAAAAGTGCTCTCTTTCTAAGATTGTTAAGTTTAGTACCTACTTAATTGAAAACTCCAAAACCAAAAAAGATTATATACATACATAAACATTTTCTTAGAAATCGAATTACACGAGTAAACTTGCTAGATTAAGTTAGATCTAGATAAATTCCTTCTTGTTTAAGAAACTTAGGCACATTCAGCAAATAAAACTCACACGCTATCTGGATAAAACATTTAACAATAAACTAAATCGCTTATCGCAATCACAATTTAAACACACAAATTATCTGGGCGTACGAGCATAAATTCGAGAGGAAAAAAAATCAACAACAATTAACAAAATTACTTATAAATCAATGTGTGTCATCCACGATAGCCCTGACCTTAATGATTACGAACGTTTTACTTGGCTATACGTAAACCAAATTACTTAAAACGCGTATCGAATGAGAAATTATATTTTCATTTCTGATTCACATCTTACATCTTTTACATTATTTTACAGCGCTTATGAGAAAACCAAAACGAAACGATCTAAGTGGAAAATTTCCAAAACGCACATTTTTGTCTGTTCCTATACATTTTTCAACGAAAGATGCTCGTTAAAGTTATTTGAGTTGGAGGAGGCCGGGTGCGTATCACAATTCATGACGGTAGCTAAGGAGGGTGAGATTTGGGGAGCCGATTCTCTAAATAGTTTTTCCAACTTCTCTATAATCTTAATCGTAATATCAAGCTTGCTCAAAATATCAAGTTCGCTTTTAATATACCTTTGATCTTAAAGTTATAGATCCATGCCTGCACAAATTATACGAGTATATTGCATTTAAAAATATTGAATCCACGGAGGAAAAATTTGAAAATTTTAGTGTTCTTTTCACCTTTTATTTATTGTATTCAAGATTCTCTTTTTGCACAATCAAAATAACGAAGGAAATATAACAAGATTTTCAATAGGTTAAAAATGATTTACATTTTTCACACACCCTCCAGAAGAATAAGAATTTCTCTGGCTACGGCCGTGTGACTGGTTTTTATGGCGTACGTGATGAAAACAATGTCAACCATCAGTCAACGCCTGGTGTTAGAATTCAAACGGGCAAAACTTTTCACCTTCCAATCATTAAATTAAAACTTTGAACTCCAATGCTGCTGAGGAGATTGTTGATTTATAGATACAAAGGTAAAGATACTCGTGTTTTAAATAGCTATGGAATGATTTTTTTTTTTAATTTTTATAATTTGTAACATATTTTCGTCACATCATAGTCGAGACTAATTTTGGTCCAAAACAAATATTTATGGTCAACCTTTGACTGTTATACTATCTATTTAAAGGTTTATTTTAGGGCTTTACCAGTTGGCCTTCGGCCCTTCAACATTTATGTATATATTTAAGTTACTAGGTGAGAAGCTCTATAGACGAAAAATATTTGAAAAACTAAATTTAAGAAAATCACATATCTATGTATACGTATGTACTTGACTACTTATTATCTTATTATACATAGGCACAAAACACCTTCTACGAATTTAGCTCTTGTTTTTTTTTTCCCGGATAGGTGGTACCTAGAGTTAGCCTAAGAAGGTTAACTGACGTTTTCCCAACAAACAAAAATAATTAAACCAAAAAATCACTTCCACCAGAAATCAGACATTACAATAATTCATTGCGCTTAGTGAGATTAAAAATAAGCTTTCAAAGTATTAAACGAAAATTTTTTGATGAAACTTTTGGTCTTTATTTTGGGAATTAAATGAAGTTTAATGAATTTCCATAAATAATGGTGTCTTATCAACTTATTGATTGGTAAGCAGCGATTACGTTTTTATTATGTTTTCGTTTAGGTATCAGGTTTATATTAGCGCAACTGCCAGAAATGTGTAATCATTCAGAAACATTACGAGTACTTGGACAATAAAATAACATTACGCCATATCACCTTCAAAGAGGTAATTTCAAATTATATTCAAAAAGACATACATATGTATATGATAGGACCGACAGTGTAGTGTAGGTATGTAAGTGTTTGTTTTAGAGAAAGGACCTTAATTAGTCAAATCATTTGGTTCAGTCATTGGGAGAGGTTAACAAAAAATAGGACATGTGATTCATGTAAATTGAAAATTAAGCAATTATGATTTAGTACAATCAGATTCATCTATAATTGGGAATTCTTCAATAGTCCAATTTATATTCACTCTTATTATTAAGGATTTCAATAAAACTTGAATTCATGATATCTACACCTGATGGATTTATATTTCACCGAGATCAGGATAAGATATAAGCAGGTGATTTTACAAACAATGGAATTAAATGTTAAATATTTCGGCACGACATTTTTGGAAGCCAAAAGTCGTAAAAGTTGTTGTAGTTGTTGATCATTAGAACGTCTCTGCGTTGTTGAAATTGGCCAGTCAAAAAAATAATAAATGACGATTTTAAGGACATTTTTTGAAATAGGATGTTCAGGGGACTGATTTTTTTAAGGGACTGCATAAATCTTTATGCTTTTTAATAAAAAAATTTTAAAACGTTTATAAGAAAAAATTTTGGTACGCCAATTTAAGGTTTTTATTATTTTTCAAATAAAAATTAAATTTACAAACAAAAATATTGAGTCGTTTCTGAGATATCGAATTTTCCAAGAAAAAATAGATTCTTTTTTAAACTGAAAATTAATTTTTTTTTTAAGTTTTGAAATGCAATGTTTTTCAAACGTTTTAGAAACTTCTCTATAAAAAAAATTCATTAAAATCCGTTTTGTCGATAATGAGAAATTCTAAATTTGAAAAAATGGTTCTATAGTAGGTACAGACAGCAATATCTTGGTTTCCATTTTTTTTATTTGATTTATAGATCGTAAAAATTAATCAAAAGAAAAAAATTAGCGAAATTCTCGGAACGGTTTTCGAGAAAAATACGATTTTCGAAAAATTATTTTTAACATTTGTATGGAGGGTACCGTTATTTTTAGGTAAAATAATTTTTTTTTCTTACTTCTTATAATTTATACCTATTAAAAACTTTTATTTTTCAAGTTTTAAAAAAATCGAGCATGGGGTTTTCGAAATATGTAGGTATTGAGTTTTCAAAAAAAATTTTGATTTTTTTTTTAATCTAAACAATTTTTTTTTGAAAATTTGAATACACAATAATATTGAAACTGCTGGGAGCCTTATCATAAAAAATGATCAAAATCGGCGGTACCGTTTTTGAGAAAATCATAAACAAAAAATGGTTCGAAGGGGGGTACCAAAAATAACCATTTTTGTGGAAAATTCTTTTCTACCATTACCTAGCTTTAACTATATGAAATTTTTTGATTTTTTTTTTTAAATCTGTGGGACAGTTTTTGAGAAAAAAAATATTTTTGGTCTTAAAAAAAAAGAAAAAAACGTGTGGGGGGGAATCAAAACCCATAACTACCAAGTTTGAAGAAAATCTGCCGAGCCGTTTAGGCTGTAGTCGAACCGACAGACAGACAGACAGAATGGCGAGACCCACTTTTTTGGTCTTCGCTATCATCGTACGAATGCATAACTTTCTTTATAGTACCTCTAAGTCACAAGTAAAAATGTGGGTTGTCAGTATTTAATGATATACATACATATCAGGAAATAATTACAAAAACTAATCGTTCACTCATTTTCAAGGTATTAATTTTCGAAAAAAAAAATAATTTTTTACAAAATCCAAAAACATTTTTTTCGAAAATTTGTATATACAATATTATTTTAAACTCAAAAGAGCTCCTGTATAAAAGTTTTGTTTAAAATCGTAAGAACAGTTTATGAGAAAGTCAAAAATTAAAAAAACCGTGCTATGAATTACATATTTTCTTAAATATTTGTTTGACCAAAATGCTGTCCATGACTAAAATAGCACATCTATATTTTTTGTCAAGATCATTACAGCCCTTTTGGACATAAACAAGATTTTGCATTTCGGGTTTATGGCAGGTACGAGTATAGTTAATTTTGGAGCCAAACAATTTCAATTTCTCTACTAGTGAATCACTGAAGAACCTGAAATACCAAGTTTGAAGAAAATCGCTAAAGCGGTTAAGGCTGTAGGTCGAGGTATATTAATTTCTTCAAAATGTTCACATTTTGTAAAAAGCCACAAAAAAAAAAAAACAAGTTTTGTGGAACTTATCAAAATTTTCTGCAATAAATTTGTTTCTCACAACGCATTTTATATTTGTCATTCTAAAGAATATTATACTGAAGTTTTTTTAACTGAAACGCTGCAGAGAAGGAACAGAGTAGAGCTGCTCGCGAGCTCTATGAGCAGAGCAGAAGAGAGGAATACCACGTTCTCAGAAAGAAAAAGAAGGAGAAGCGCTCGATTGAGGAAATAAAAAGAGTTCTCAACAAAAAGGTAAAAATCATCTCAAGGTTATAATGCGGAGCCGAAGTCTGCGTGGACAATAAAAGGAACATCGTAGTAGAACCGCAGTCCATTTTTAAAGTATAGAGAGACCATTTCTCCAAATTGTATAACAGCGATGACACAGAGAATTCCACTGCTAGGGAGATAGTACCTTTCGACTTAGGTAACACAAACCAACAATACAGCCCACCGTACCTTTATGAATAGAAGATATAGCTATGTCGAATCTTAAGTCCAACAAAGCCGCAGAAGCTGACGGCCTCACTGCCGAACTGTTCAAAGCGGCAGGCATTGACTTGCTTCGAATTATGAAGCAGTTCATCTAGTAGAAAGAAAGCAAGCCCGATCCTCCAAAAATTCTGAACTGCGCTAGGTACAGAGGCATCAGTCTTCTAAATATACAAGTTCCTTTCTGCCGTATTATGTGAACGTCAGAGGCGGTTTTTCATCAACCTATAAAAGCTCCATATCAGTGCGGCTTTAGACCAGGAAAGTCAACCATCGACCAATAATTCACATTACGGCAGATCTTGGAAAAAGTCCAGAAACTTCAAAACGACACCTACCACCGTTTCGTCGATAGGGACGAAATATATAGAGCAATGTCTAGTTTTGAATTGGGATCCCTCGTAAACTGTTTGTCTGTTGGTGCAAGAGATGACTATGGAGAACGCACGATGCTCCATCAAGATCGTAAGAGATCTCACCGCCGCCGTATTTAATGAAAAAAAAGGTTTTTAAATAAGGCAATGCTCTATCATGCGAGACTTCTTTAATATCTTTCTGGAAAGAATAGTGCCAAACTCCGTTGAAATACAACGTAGAATAACTCTTGTCACCCGCTGCTTTATTGCGCTAAGCAGGCAATCGAGAAGCAAAGTTCTCTCTCGAGCAACTAAAGTGTCCCTTTACTCTTATCAGCCCGGCCCTTGCATATGGTGTAGAGAAATGGACCATGTCAAAAGTGGAACGCATTAGGATGTTTCGAGGGGATAATTCTCTGGGTGATATTTGGTCCCGTCTGTTGTAAAACTGAAACAAAATTAGGTTCAGCCGTTAGTGATATTTAGTTGAATAGCCCTAAAGGATCATGATTGTCTCAAGAAACTTCAGAATCATACGTATTTCCATCGTTCTATTTTTTTTTTTTTTTGGGAAAAACTTTGAACGCAGATTTATTGGATCTGTTTAAGATATTACAGGTACGAAGTTTAACAAAAATCTTTTCAATCGTTTTCGAATTAAAAAAAAAAAACTGTTGTCTAAATAGAGCGAACCGTCCTAGTTGAATAAAAAAATTTGACTACAAAAAATTCTCTTCTTTTTCTATAGAATTAAAAAAAATGCTATGAACTAAAGGGTTTTTGACTATCCTCAAAATGACTAAACACATTTCGAAAATGTGTTCTAGCAATTACTTCTTAGGAAAAATATGAGCTAAATTTTCCACCTTAAGCCAAGATTGATTGAATAAGAAAAAGAATAACGAAAGCCCACAATTATGTTGCCTAAACCCTTCTTTCTTAAGGCAACAAAGTGAATCAACTAAAATTAAACTATGCAACCTTTGACTTTAATTTAGCTCAAAAGAACTCTCTGTGTGTTCCACCCAAATAGCTTAGAAAACCTCTGAACATAAGCTGGGACTGATGCTATCCACTTTGATTTGCTGATTTGTTCATTAATACTCGTATTAGGTTTGTGTTAGTTCTCTCAAAAACGACGGAGAAAACGACAGTTTATTTAATCTTACCCCATGTACGATCTTACATCAATCTTGTAGGTACCTTATCGCACAACCTACCTCAATCAAGACTTAATTGAAGTACTGTTTCTATGGGGCATTATATTTTTCTTCAGAAATAAAATAACCCATTTTTGTATACGTATACAAAAAAAGAATCAAAATGTAATAAACAAAATATGCAAATTTCTTTGCGCGTTCGTGATTTTAGTCACACTCTTACAATACTTACTCATACTCCCATTGCCATTGAGTTCATCAGATATACCTAACTTCTTTTTGTATGGTTCGTGTTTGTTCGTAGCGCACATTTTTTCGCAGTTGTTGTGTTCTTTGCATAAACATCGCACAATTGTATACATTTAAAAATGTACACAAACAAAAATATGATATTCATTTTAAGCAATTTGACAATAGCACAAAGGTATTACAATGGCAGAAAAGATGAAGACTCATAGACGTACATACATACATATGTACGAGTACATATTCATTATAACAATGGAAGATTAGCATTTAATTTTTTTTTCGGTTCCAACCCTCCCTGCGAAGCCGGATCAAAATTCAAATTCGTCCAACAATGGCTAGTTGATATGATATGATAAAGTGGTAAAGGGTGTTCCAGATGGTTTCTATTTGACAGATGTCACAATATATGACAGTTGACAAGGAGTGTTAAGAATGTGTCAAAATCAGCGATAGTACAGTACATCTCATAGTTTGTCTCTGTTTTGCAGTTGAAATTTTTTTTTCTGACAAATGTCACTTTCTGCGACAGATACAATTGATCAGAAAACAAATACCATTAAGTCTTTTTGACATAATTATCTCACGAATATTTTATTCTTTTTTGTTGACATTTTAAAAATGACAACTAAAGTTGTAGAATGTGAAAAACGAAAGAAATCAAATAATTGAACATATTAACTGATTCTGATAAATTGCTCAGATAAAATCCGGAATGTCCAATATTTGGAACACCCTTTTCGTACCAGCATACATCATCGCTGTCTCTTTTGTTGTGTTTTTATGTAAATTCTGCACGAAATATAATCTGAAACTTTATTTAGTATCTATATGATATTATGTGACTTATGTATATAAAAGTAAAATAAAACCAATAAAAAAAATTAAAAAAAGGAAACTTATGGACAACCCAAATAAACCATAACATTTCATCAATTTATTATGGTTATGGTCGATGTGATGATGGTAGGGTTTTCACAAATTTATTAACGAGGCGAACGCACGTTTTGCTGAATCTAGAGGTTTTGCAAAATATACATTCATTCTTGTATATCCATGGATGGTTAGGTTTGGAGAGACCAACAATATTAGTTGAAACTTTCTGAATTCGAATAAAATTTTAACCTCGGACTGCATCCAAACAGAAAATAATGACCGCTGGCATAGCGGTTTTAATACCATATAGCATGAAACCGTTCAAAAATGACAAATCATCTGCCTTACGTTACATATTGATTGGACTGTTATTGGTTCATGGTTGAATTGGTCGATATATAGATGAATGACTGGATGGATGGTTTGCGGTTTTTGTGGGGGGTAAAATATTCAAAGCAATCAAAATGGTCATAGAACTAATTTATGTTGTTCCCATAGAAATATGGTTAAAACTTCTGATTAAATTTATTTTACGGTAAACGTAACCGACTTTTGACAAGATGACAAGTATCATGCGATGTGCAATTGTAAAAACGCCCAAAAGTCCGCAATTGACAACTTTAATTCGGTAGTTTTTGCCACTTACACATGCATATAAATTATGGGCCACTGGATAGTAGGTTGCCTGATCTCAATCCTATTTTTTTGTATCTTTAAAATGTTTGAGAATAGTGCGAGCGGCGCTTAGGAATATCGGAAAGGATTTCAAATGAGTTTCCGATGCACATTGGTTTTGAATTTTAGACCAATAGTAATATAAAGAGCTACATTTATAAAACACTCAACATAAAAAAGCATAATTGAAATACTCACTTAGAAAAGTTTTTTCTTTTGAAATTTCAATTTCAATTGGGTAAATGGGGGTAAAACCAAATCAAGGTCGAACATTTTTTTTTCTAAATAGAGGAGAGTTTTCTAGATAAAGAATTAATTTTGAAATCATAAGAAGGTCTAAAGACAGTCAGAAAACTCTAAAAAAAATTTTAATTTCAAGATATGAAAACGTCTAAAGTTAAAAATGTAAGAACTGACGGTTGATAATTAAATTTCCTATTAATCAGGGCTACGTTAAATGAAGATTAATTTTAAACCTTCGGAAAGAAGCTGACAAAAAATTTGTATAAGGAATTTCTGTTTTGGAAATTTTTGAAAAAAAGAGCGATTTTTTAGGTGTATTTTAGGGCGTTTTTGATTTGTATCTTTAAAAGGGCCGGCAGGAAAAATCTGAAACTTCGACAAGCCATGAGGATTACAGATTCTAATATAAACTGAAAATTTTGTAATTCTAAAAAAAAAAGTTTAATAGAGATATTTGAGCATAAGAAATTTTCAATTCAAAAATTAATGTTATTAGAAAAAAAACTTTTAGCTAGCGCATACAATTTATTTTTTAAATGATTAAAACAACTCCTTTAGTAGTTCGAGCTAAAAACAGGATGCCATGTTATTCAAACAAATATTAACTTCTGCAAGAACAAAAATTCGTTGTAGTGGTTTCTTAAAAAATAAGCTTTTATATATAATACTCTTAAAACATTTTTAAGAAAAAATTTTTGGACGTCAACTTGAAGTTTTTATTTTTGGTTCAAATTAGCTTTTTTGGCCTTTAGTCCACAAAAATTGGCGTTTCGTCCGGGTTATCTCACATGGACTCATCAGTTGACTTGTGAGGACCTTGTCAATACGCAATTTTTGTTAAGTTCAGTTCATCTTACATGAATTTTTTGACAAAAATCCAATGTGAACTATATCCAACAAAGATTAGAATTGTAATCATTAATGTTGGAATTTTTTTTTTGCCCGTGGCCTGGCATTGAATATTTATATGAAGGTTTTTTATAATACAAACTCTATATACTACTGAAATAAATCAGCCAAGTAGAAGACTTAGCACTATTATTGGACTTGTTGAATTATTGGTTCAAATTAGCTTTTTTGGCCTTTAGTCCACAAAAATTTTTGTACAAGTCCAATAATAGTGCTAAGTCTTCTACTTGGCTGATTTATTTCAGTAGTATATAGAGTTTGTATTATAAAAAACCTTCATGTTTTTATTTTTGTACGAATAAAAATTAAATTGAAAATATTCAGCCGTTTTTGAGATATTGAATTTTCTAAAAAAATATATTTTTTTTTTCAAGAATTCAAACAAAAATTTTTTTTAAGTTTTGAAATGCAACGTTTTTCAAACTTTATAAAAAATTCTCTATGAAATATTTCATTAAGATCCGTTATGCCGATAGTGAGAAATTCAAAATTTGAAAAAATGGTTCTATGGTAGGTATAGTCAGTAATATCTTAATTTCATTTGTTTTTATAAAGTTAGATCGTAAAAATTAATCGTAAAACAATTTTTTCTTATCAAAATTCCCGGCATCGTTTTCGAGAAAAATACGATTTTGGAGAACCTAACAGTTTTATGAAAGGTAGCATTATTTTTAGCTAAAATACATTTTTTTTCTCACATCTTGTAGACTATGTTAAGAAACTTTTATTTATCAAGTTTAAAAAAAAATCAAGCATTGGGTTTTCGAAATATTGAGTTTTAAAAAAAATTATTTTTTTTTTTACTCAAAAAATACATTTTAATATTCAAACTTTTGGGGAGTTTCAGCATAAAAAAAAATTATCAAAATCGGTTGAATCGGTTTGGAGAAAATTAAAAACAAAAAAAATTGTTCCATTAATAACCATTTTGGGAATATTTTTTTCAACCATAAGCTAGCTTTAACTAAATGAAATTTTTTGATTTTTTTTTTAGATCTGCGTAACAGTTTTTGAGAAAAAAAAATATTTAAAAAATTTCGAAAAAATCCGTATGTCAGGAACCGTTAACGATATCTACCAAGTTTTACGAAAATCGGCCGAGTCGTTTAAGATGTAGTCGAACAGACAGACAGAGAAACAGAGTTTCGAAACCAACTTTTTTTGTCTTCGCTATCATCGTAATGTCAACTTTGATCAAAATCTAGTTAGATTTTTTTTACGAATGCATAACTTGTTTATGTTTATTGTGGTACCCCTTGGCATAATGGTTAGTGCATTGGACTGTCATGCGGAAGGTCTCGAGTTCGATTCTCAGCCGCTGCAAGAAAGTTTTTTTCAGGGGTGTACTGCCTCTTGCGAGGAATTGACAAATTCTCCAAGAGTATTCTTTTGCTCATAAGCCGTTCGGAATCGGCATAAAATTGTAGGTCCCCTCTGCTCCTGGTAACACGCACACAGGAATGGTTGAGAGTTGTAAGTCACTAGGTCCTGGTTCACTCCGAGCTGTTGCACCACCAAATTTATTTATTTAACTTGTTTATAGTATGTATGTACGTATAAATCTCAAATGGCATAACGACCTATTTTCAGACGAAAAAAAGTTCAATTTGGACAATCCCAGCGGATACAACTTATGTATATATATTTTCATGTCATAAGAAAGGAACCGATCACCCTGTATAGAAGACATAGCAAGGGTGGCGGAGTAATGGTGAGGGGAGCAGCAGTTAGACATTACAACACAATTAAACTCAAGAATGGCACCAGAAACCTATAAAAGAATTCCAGAACGAGCTTTTACAAAGTTTGAAAAACTGTTTTGTGGACAGCGTTGGACTTTCCAACAGGACAACACTCCAATACATTCCGCCGGGGTAACTTTAACTTGGATTCAGTAGCAAAATGTGGGTCTATTGACTTGTCCGTACTCTCCTGGTTTTAATTTAATTGGAAAATATTTGGGGATGGCTGTCACGCAATGTTTATGAAGGAGGACGACAGTTCCAAACTAAAACAGAATAAATTAAAACCATAGTCATCTTGGACCGAAATTTCCTTGCAGTATTTTGGTTCCCTTTATGAATCGCTACACCGAAGGCTTTTGGAGGCCATTGAACACTCTGGTGGTAGTATTCGGAGCTAATTGTAATTAAAAACCTTAAAATTGATAAGAGCAACTTAAAAAAAGAAAAAGTTAAGTAGTTTTTTATTTTTCCACTTCTATTTCCTTAAATTCCTATGTGTGTTTAAACGAATGAAAGAAAAAAAAACATCAATCTTCTAACTATTATTGATCAAAATGCCATACCGCCGAGAATATTTAATGAAATATCAAAATTCTTTCTGGGGGTTTGTAAGGTTATCAACGTTTATGAGTTGCTTTTAATTTTTTCTTCTTTTTTTTCTTAATTGCGAAGGGAATGTCGAAGATACAAAATTAAAGAAACTCTGTAAACGAATGAAACGGAGTGTATATAATAACATATGTATATCAAAATGAAAATCTTTGCAGTAGGTTTCAATAAAATTTTAAAAGTTGTATGCCCACTACCCGTTCAAAATGAGCTAAGATTAAAAATTCTTATTTCTCGGCGAGTCCGTTTAGGATCTAGCTCGATGTGGAGTGGACATGAAGACCCACAACAGACACACAGACCGACGAAACCGACTTTCTTTCACTTTTCCAACATCATAATACTCAGCTCTATCACGAATTCCAGCGTTAGCGGAATCTTGTTACGAATCCCGATAAAAGACATCTTGGTGAAAAATCTCATACAAATTGCCCCTATGAACGGATTTGATGATAACTTTTTTTGGGATTCGTAGAAGTATCCGATTACGATGGAATTGGTGATAGGTCTGATTATGTCTGATCAAAACCTCGTTCTTTTTGAGTAGAAACCAATACTTGTTCTATATTTAAAATTATATTCAAACACTTTGGTGAAATACAAAAAAGAAGACCTTAAAATGTTCAAGAGTTTAAAATTTGAGGTGCGATATAAATCATTGGGTTCTGCATAGAAACGACCCCACGGAAAAATTATATTTTCTAATATTATTTAAAAAAAAATATATTAAATAAATCTTTCTACTTACCACTATTAACAGGTTTTTTTCTGTATTGTTTGCTATCAAGTTGCTTCTTCAGTCCTGTTCAATTTCATCGGAGAGAATGCTGCCAAGTCCTATAAACAAGAAAAGTCTCCCTATGTAATGCCAAATTTAAATTCGAAGTTTTAAAAAGGAATATACGAGTACATATTTAAGAAATCAAGTATTAAGAGAAAAACCTTAGAAATGCTAAATTTGTTAATTTTAAAATGTTATTATTATAAAAATGATGTTTGTTCTAAAGTGGACTCAAGGTCAATTTTATTGATTGTTTTAATTTTTTTAAGTTGTAAAGTTTCGGGTGTGATTAAATCATTCTTCAGATCTTTTTTTATAAATAAGAGAAGGTCACGAAGAAAGGAAACATTAGTTAATAATATTGATAGATACATAATTAATTGGAAATTTGAAATACTCAAGTATTATGAAGAAAATATCAGTATAAATCTCAGATCCAAAACGTACTAAACATTCAAGTACAGGAATTAGAAAAGTTAAAGTAGAAAACTAGGGGACAGTTTGAGTTAGGTTAGAATTAGTTAATCCTGTAAAAATTCATCTGAACGGTCAAGAGTTTAACCCCGAAAATAGGATGATCTCCCAAACAAATTAAAAATTGGTACATCTACTTTTAAGTTATGAAGGAACTCAAAAATATTTTGTCCAATTTTGAAGTATGTTAGATTTGCTTTCAAAAATAACTATCAACTCATGGAAAGGTGAAACAAACTTGACGTTCTGAAATATTTAAGAAGTCCTTTTGACTACTATTGACAAATTGGTCGAATAATTAATGGCAGACTGGCTTCAAATTTTTATTGATAAACACCATTATATAGAAACCAAACTTTTAGCAAAATTCGCTAAAAGAAACCAATGAAGGGGGTGGGCGTGGCGCGATAGATGTGTGCTCGCCTGTCAACCTCATGATGACAGGTTCGGTCCCTGCCGTCGTCTATGTCGCTTTAATTCCATTAAAAACCTTCTAAAAATTGTCATCAATGGGTTGCTGGTTTACTCATTATATGTTGTTCAGGCATAACACTAACAACATGTAATTGAGTTAAGCTAGTATGCCCAACAAGGATGAACACGAATAAAATCATGTGAATTATAAGCGACATAAAAATAAGACTTCATTTCTCCGCTTTAGCTCAGCCGCCATCCCTGGAGATAAAAATAACTGAGACAACCAATAACAGTCTCAGAACATCGTGCCACACATCTTTCCTATCCTTCTTTCTCTTCATTAACTTCACGCCCGCGCTGTGTTGAAACATTTAAAGGATAATCATAATCCCTTATAAAAAAAAAAAAAGTGAAGATCTTAATAAGAACTATATCTTTCGACTTTAAATAGTCTACTTTACAACATTAAAAACTGTTGGAAATTGCTGTAGAAAATAGGGGTAAAGGAACATATTATGTAATGGTTCTAATTTTAAAGAAAAGATAGATTTTGAACATACAGCCGTGTGCAAGAAAATAGGTGTATAAGATTGAAGTCACTCTCGTTCGTGGTCGTAGATCAAGAGAAGGTATTAGTTTGTGAATATTTATATTAATTATTAAAACTATTTTTCAAATGGCAGAACTATTAAAAATGGGTCGTAAGCTACATTGTTGTCATCAGTTAAAAGAAGTTAAAAAAAAAAGTTAAAAGAAAAAGCTTAGAAGTAAAAAAATACCTATTAAACAATCGGGAAACCGGTTTGTTGTTCTCAAAACATGTTCATAAATTCTTTAAAATGAACCAGGCACCCAGAAATCACAGGAAGACCAAGAAACTACTAAAGCCTGGATTTTAAACCACTCAAAATATAAAAAGACGTTGCTGAAGTTGCTAGAAGGCCGAGGAAGTACCCATTTGTTAACTATTCAACAGGGACAAAGACGTAAACACTTTGCATAGCAGCATCTTCTATGGATCATAGAAAAATGACGAAATATCTTATGATCTGACGAGTCAAAAATGAATTTACTTCGAACACTGTGGTAAAAAGTTTGTAAGAAGACCAAAACTAAGAGTTTTCACAGCAGTATTTTTTTTATATCATACACGCACTGAAGGGGTTATGAATACTCTTTTAATGTCAAACACAGTGCGAGCGATTAGAAAAGTCAAGACAGTCAATTTTTATAAGCCCCGTTTCTGATGATGTTTTTAGCACACACCTATTACTTTGCACATCACTGTATGTAATTAAAAAATTTACCTTGGGTACGGTATTCCACATGGTTCTACTATGCGTCCCATACTGTTTATTGTATTCGTAAATCCAATGTAAGTTCTTCGAAAAGAAGTTTATGCTCTTCTACTTCTGAGTACTAAAGGGGCTTTTAGTTTATTTTTCACTGAGATAGTCGATATTAGATATGAAATACTTAAGTGAAAATAAATACACCACCAAGTTGCTTGCAAGAGCTGCAAAACGAAATACAAAATCGAATCGTAAAATTCAAAAACTCCTTATATAGTTGATTGATTTTAACTCTCTTTCCAGTTGAAGAAAGAAAAATCTAAAAAATTATCTACTACATAAATTTTTAAATTAATTTTTATAATTCACTGACGTTAAGTTTAAAATTTAAGAATACTTAGTTTATTAACATAGTTACCTTGACTTTCTGCAGAAAAGCTTTAAAAAACTTCTGTAGATTTTTATTGAAAATAATAAATTTAAAAATTTTAATTAAAATTGAATTAAATTCCAACGTGACCCAAACCAAAAATATATTTGACCCAACCTTCAAAGAATGTTCATAACAATTTAAATGTGAAATAACAAAATAACAAAAAATTTAAGAAATGTGATATAGAACCAAATTGACCGGATATCATTTTGCAAAAGGGCCTACAACAGAAAATTAATAATACTGTAAAAGAATATAATATAATACAGTACAACATAATGGTATTTTTTTTGTAATATAATAAAAAAAAAAACTTTGCGACTTACCACTCTCCTAAGTTGTTTCCTTGTCATCAAAAGTTGTCCCATCTTTCGTAGCAAGGCACCGTCATCTACTCCTCAGAGGTTGCAGGTGTTAAAAACACCCTCAAAGAAACGCCTGTTCCCAATCGGAACTCGCATTTCTTTCAACGTTGAAGCGCTTAAAAGCACAATTTTTATATCTCATTCACCAATTTCATTCTTTGGTTTTAAATTGAAGTCAAGTTTTGTATCCCTTAGATATACATATTTAGGGAATGTGGGAATTAAGACAGGGGTTTTTGGGATGGGAGGATATTTCTAGGATTTAGGGACAATAAGGTTTCAAAATATATTTATATCAACTATTTTTTCTATCTCTATATCCCTTACAACAAAGTAAGAAAAAAAAGAACAAGAAGATAACAATTGACATTGAGTAATAATGGGAGAGGTGTGATATGGGCTGAGGGAAGAGGAGGTGATTTTAGGAAATATCAATTATGGTTCAATCGGGATTTCGGGAGGAGGATAGGAGGGAAGGAAATTGGCATACTCAAAGTTCTTTTGAACCTGAGATTTTTTTAAAACTTTTTATTCTCTTTTTTTTGTTCTTTTTTTGCTAAAAATTGTATGTGTATTACTTTTTTCAAAGTTTTTTTCTATTTTTTTTTCTTCATTTACTATATAAATGTAAATACAATACTTTTTTCGTGTTTTTTTTTAAGTTTATTCATTAAATTTATATTTAAATCACAATAAATTGTTTGTTGTTTGATGTTTTTTCTTTTTTTATAATTATTAATATTTCTTTATTCACAAATAGCATTTGAGACGAAAAGAAAAGAAAAAAATGGTAATTATTTTGTTTTTTTACTTCAATTCACAATAAAATATAATTTTAAACAAAAAAATATGATTTCTTTAAGATTAAATTAAAATTTAACATTCGATAATTTTTGTTCCTTTAAATTCATTGTTTTCGGTTTTAGTTTTGTTTTTGTTTGATAATAATTTTTTATATTTTTAAATTTAAACTTTAATTTTCTAATGAGAAACATTGACATTTTGATAAAAGATTCTTTTGTATTCCAATTTTTTTTTTTTAATTTGCTTACAAATCTTTAATATCCAACTGAATATGTATTAGTTTTAGAATTTAAAATTTTCCGGAAGTAGTTTTTTTTTTTGTTACTTAGGTAATTTTTTTGTTTGTTAAACCTACGACAATTAATAATTAATTTGTACAATCAAGTAAACTTAACGCTTGCCCTTGTGTATGTATGTGTTAGTGTGTGTGTTTTTATATGAATTGATTTATGTATGTATGTTTTATTATTTTAATTTTATTCAAAATTTCAAAAAGGAGAATTGATCCGTTGGATGTTTTTTTTGCTATTTGATGTTGATAATGATTTTTATTTCTTTCTTAATCTTCAAATTATTTAAACATATATAGGTACATACTTTATACAATATTTTTGTTTATAATTTTTCTTTTACACATAATTTTTTCTTTTCTTTTTCGCTTTCATTAATTTATTCTTTTGTAGTTTGTTTTTTTAATACAAAAATCACAGAGAATATATAATATATATTTATTTTTTGTTTTATTTATTTATTTATTAATTTAATATTTTATTATATTTTTTTTCAATTAAATTATAGTTAATGATTATTTTTTCCATTAATTTAAAATTAGAAAAAAAAGGAAGAAAATAAATTGCATCAATAATAATAAAAATTTAATTGTGTTTTGTGGTTTTTTGTTATTGTTGTTAATTATAACCTTTCACATTTCATTCAAATTATATAAATTTTTTGGTTTTTGTTGTTGTTGATAAAACTGCTTAATCTTATATAGAAAAATGCATTCCACATCCTATGTGTTTTAGTTGTTGTTTAAATTTCTTGCTGTCATAATTTTATTTATGAACTTTTATTTATTTATTTTGTTTTCATATTTTTTATTAAGTTGGTGTATTTGGTTGTTGTTGTTGTTTCCCTAAAAATTGCTTCTTTAAAATCTATTTTTTTTAAATATGTATTATGACAAAAATAACAATAACCGTTTGACATCCCTGAATTTTTGTATTTCTTATTTTGTTTTATTTTTAATTATATTCAATTTATATTAAAGCAATTTACTTTTATTTTATTTTTAAATTAAGAAAATGACATTTTTTCTAAATAAATTTCTGTCATTTTCTTAAATATAATATTAAAATTAAAAAATGCAATTGAAATCAAAATTCAAGGATGTTGTTTTTGTTTAAATGTTAAGTAAAAACAAAGAACAGTAAAGAAGCGCAAAAATAGATTTTAGAATATGTTTTAGCGATTATTTTGTATTTTTTTATTAAAAAGAAAAAAAAACAAATTGTCTATATTTTAGATGAACTGCTACGATTAGAAAAATCTATAAACGAAAATTATTATGTGTGAAGAAAAGTATCCAGAAAATGTTGAAAACTAAAGGGAAATGTCGTTTTTTTTATATAAAAAGGATTATTTGAATAAAAATAAAATTTATCTCAATTATATATTTAATTTACCACGAAATAAAAAGAAAAGTAATGTATCATAAAAGCGACTAAAAATACGTACATATTGAAAGAAAAATAAAAACATTAAAAAAACCCACTTAATATCTTTTTTTTTGTATTTTTTTGTGTAACATTGTTAAAGCCTTCAACACTTTTTGGATAGTTTATTTTTGTTTTGCAAAAATTTTGAACAACTATTAAAAATTTAATATCACAAACAATAAAGATTTTCCTTAAAAAAATGATATCCTAAAACTTTATGGTATTTATGTTTGTATTTTTATTTTAAAATTGTTTTCGTACTCGTATTTTTATAGAATTTTAGTTGTTTTGGTATTTTTTTTTATTTTAAAAGTGTACTTCTACTGGTTGTTTTTTTTTCTTTCTTAATTTTTGATATATATCTATATATATAAACTTTCGTTAAATGTTATTAAATTTTTTGTTTTATTTTAACAAAAAACTACAATGGATGGTGGAAATTTCACAGTTTAAAATAGTTTTGTTTTGGTTGTTGTCATTTTTCTGTATTTTTGTTTTTATGATTCTGAGTATGTTTATTTCTGCTGTTGTTATATAACAATTTTTCTTTTTATTAAAGTTTTTTGTTCTAAATAGTTTTTTCATTATAAAAATGAGATCACATTCAAGTACTAGTTTTTTTTTTAATTGTTTACTTCATATTTTAGTAAATATAGCAAATTGATTTTTGATGATAAGAATTATTTTTTAATTAATTCTTTCATTTATTCCATGTGTTTTGTTTTGACAGATAAAATTTTATGGAGATATACATAGGCAAAGGAAAAAGATGGTTTTTTGTTTGTTTTATAATTTCAATAAATAAAAACAATAAAAGCAATTCGTTTCGTTTTCGAAAGAGCTCTAACTCTGTTTTAACTATTTATGTAAATGTATGGTTAAGAATCAGTTTTTTTGTTTTGTTTGTAGTTGTAGCTTCTTTTGTTTTGGTAAGTCTTTGTTTTTTTTTTTATTTTTAACCTTGTGGTTCTTAAAAATTAATTTTATCGAATTTTGTTATTTTTGTATTATAATTATTTAAATCGTGATTTTTTCTTCTTTCTTCCATGGTATTCTTCTTAATTTTTCTTCTTTGATTTTTTTTCGAATTTGTGTAGTTTTTTTTTGTAAAGAGATTTTTTTTGGAAATTGCATTTGTTTTTTGTACAAAAAATGCAAAATGTTTCTTTGGGAAATTTGCATATATTTATATTTATACTAAAAAATGCAAATTTCTCAGAGAAATATTTGGGTAGGTTTCTTCAATAAAAATAAAATTTTAAAAAATAGCTAAGTTAATAAGTTAAAAAATTAAAAATATATACCTAGTTTAAAATTAAAAAAATCCCGTAAGCATTTCATTTACTTTAAATTGAAATAATTCAGTGGAAAATATTTTATAAATAATGGTGGAAAAATAAATAAACAAAAAGATGTTCTAATAGAGAAAACGCTGGTGCACAATAAATATGCTTATGGTAACTCTAAGCTGACATTTGACAAAACAAAACTCTGGTCTTAAAATTATATGCACTTTTATTTATTAACTTTGAAACGAAGTAATGTTTGTTATTAAGTTTTTTTTATTGTTTTCTCTTCTTCTTCAAAGTTAAGTATTTAACTCTTAGCTAGAACTTATTTCTTCACACTCATTACCGAGCAGATGAAATAAAAATCTAAACGTCATTATGACATTTGTTTGATCATTCAGTTGTCAAGTTTGTTCGATAACTTAAACCGGAGCGCTCTGATCATATTCTGCTAAAAGCGAAAAAAAAAAATTAAAATGCATATAGCAAGGTAATGATGCTCTTGACGACTTTGTTTCTTTGTTAAATCCTATGTTCAGCTCAATTCTCCATTTATATGGATACAACCAGCATTTCACAATTTAATGTGAAAAATGCGCCCTCTGGAGATGCAATCGTAAGTTTTGTATTACAAGGATGAATTATAATTTATATTTAATTATTTTTATATAAAACCTACTCACTCACGATGACTGATCTTCGAAAAATATTGTCAGGCTCTATCTTAAATTTTGACAAAAATTTCCATCATATAGTACAAAATTTTACGTTATCTGAACCTATAATAAGTACATACATTTACAAGGAAACCTTGTTGATTCACTGGTTTGTCCTGCAGATCTGACAGCTTCACGATTTTTCCAATGTTGTCACCGGAAAGTGAATGCTTAGAAAATTATTCCTAGGGAAATGAACGTTATTATGACTTAAACATTGGTCTTGAATCGACAATCTTCAAAACAAAATCTGATGAGGATGACTTATTTCACTGGTACGATGGAATTACCAACAAGGGGTAAGAGTACCAATATGTAGAAGTCGAATATGAACCCGTTCCACATAAATTTTACTCCACAACGTACGACCATAAGAATCATGGAAGAGAATGTAAATTTTGTTAATTTACATAAAAGTTAACCAAAATTTTAAGTCCCAATCGTCCGTTTTTGGTATTTATATTGTTACCAATGGCACAAAAGCATTAAAACATCCTAGTTATCTTTATCATTTTTTCGAAATTCTTTCCTTTTTTTACTATATTTGTTTCAAAGTGAGTAGTTCCTAAACAACTCCAACTGATTATTAAAATTATTTTATCATGATCATCTTTACTTTTCATTCCACAATTGGTGAGTGCTAGAGTAACTACTATAAATAGGCTTAAGAACAAAATTGATAATCAGCCTTATCACGAATTGCATCATAATCGGAATCTTGTTACGAATCCCCCGAAAAAAGTCATCACAGAATCCATCGTAGTGGAAAATTTCATACAAATTGTCCCTACGAACGTATTTGGTGATAACTTTTTTCGGTATTCGTAGAAGTCTCCCATTGCAATGGAAGCAGTTTTAGGATGAGAATTTTGTTCGTGTCCGGACCATTTTTCCTGACAATTCTCTTCTTAAAAGGATGCTTTTACGTCAAAAATTGTATTCCGATTTATACTTCATGAAATGACATAGCTATTATTAAGTTGAAACCTTAAATTTTTGTGTATCTCTTTACCTTCGAGACTATTTTCTCAGACTTGAATATTTCATTTGTATTTGTATTTGCCTTTGAATCGAATAAAAATTATTAATTATGTATATATACAACCATCTTACTCTTAAAATCCCTAAATTGTATTGCAATGACGTCCTTTAGTTTGAAAAGGGTTCGAAACAATTCCTCCTAAAAATCTATAATTTTTTTTATATCATACTTAAAAGCTCTCTATATTTATATCAATCACTAAAACGTGACTCAAAAGAGTATTTATTATTATTTTATTTTCCCTTGCGCACTTAAGAAACAAAGCCTTGAGAAAAAAAAATAATTTAGGCTTTTTTCAAAAATATGCAATACATAAAAAACAATGATTAAACGGAACAAATATTGTTTTTTTTTTTGTAAAGGGTAAATAAGTTTAATAAAAAATAAAAACAAAAACAAAGACGCGAATTACAAAAATATTAACTACTTGTACAAAAAGATGATTTGGAAAATATACATAATTTCAAGAGAATGTTAAATGGTTTTCGAGGCGTTTTAAACTACAACATACTAGATTACAATACGAGGTTTTTGGCATTCACGAATTCAAAGAGACTTAAAAAAAGATTTTAAAACCCAAGTTCCAAAAACTTTACATCAAAAAGATGAGAAAAGCTCCAACACAAATAGCTGCTTTCTAAAAATAAAGATATTAGCTGGCAGTGTTGAAGTAGATCCGATGAAAAGTAAAAATTCAAGTACTTTCATCATATTAACAGATTTTAACTCTTCCAGAGCTTTCGCCAGTTGCAAAAGGCTGTTGAAAAGTCCATTTTTGTTAACGACTTGGTTCGCACTATTCTAACTTAAATATACAAATTGAGACTTTATCAAAAAATTTAACATTCGCAGGTGAAAGAATGCAGTTCTTGAATTTTTACTTACATACACAAGTTCCAGTTGATGAAAGCTTCTATACATTGAAACCTATTTTCCTTTTACTCGCTTTACAAGTTGTGTTATTCAGCAAATAATATAGAATAAATCACATATTTTTTCGAAAATCATTACATTCTGGAAGATATTTTATTTCGGTGGCAACAAAATGCTATTTAGGAAGGGTTGATTATTTTTTAAGGGTTTTAATGTTAATGCTTTGAAAATAAGTGAAAAATTCTTTATGTGGTTTCTGTCTTTATAAAAGCCATTGTCAGTCGGAAAAAATAATTTCCGTTTTTCTTCCATTAAGATCTTACTATAAATTCGTTGTACATACTTTCAAAACTTGTTGATTCTTTATTAAAAGAATATATAGAATTTTTTTTAAGTGCACTAAGGGCCGTTTTCTTCACTATAGCTCAACTTGAGGCAAACTCTCAAGTTGATCAACTTGAGAGTTGGATTCAACTCGAGAGTTGAAACGCAAGTTGAAATTTCTTTTTCTTCACAATTTTTTTCTCAACTCCCGAGTTGAAAATCTAAAGTTGATCAACTTCTGATTTGAAAAATATCCCTGGGATATTTGTTGTGACAAGTGACAAGCTGTCACTTTCAAAATTAAATTTTAATTTATTCGGTCAATCTAATTGAATTTTTGTGTGATATTTGTGATGAATGATTTTCTCTTCGATCTACATAGGGATAAAAATAAGTTGTTACCAATCGCGAACGGATGTTTGTCATGGATGTTGCCGTTTCCCCAAAGATACATGGTAAATTTGTGTCAGCTAAATCCGCAAATCTGGGAATTTCTGGAGCAGGTTCTATAATTTTCCTTCAATTGCTTTGTTGTGAATTACAGCGCAATCGATGATGATGAGTTTTGCCGTCTCTATTTTCCACCTAATGTCGGAAGCCAACACGGGAAATCTGCTTTTCCAAACGCCATATGAACGCTCAACTCAATCGCGAGTGCCTATTTGCAATTCTTTGTACAAATTCTCATCAGCGTTTGTTACAATGGTGATAAAGTGATTTTTGTGATTGGCCACGAGATTAATTTAAAGGGGAACTTAGGTTTTAATTCAAAACTATTACCGTCTCGCGTTGCAAGGAAGTGAATCCTTTATTAATTCTATCAACATCACTGCTGTCGGTTTTGAAAAACGAAAACAATAATTGAAGTCACGGTCGTCCCACTCTTCAACTCCAATGAGCGGCAACATTCACTGCTCGACGAAGTTGAAGGCCAATTTTCCCAAAAATAATTGCTGCGGAAAATTATGCCAATATTTTTTTTTTGTTGTGAAAACTTAATTAAAAAAACTTTTGAAGCAAAATGCATGTATTTTATTAAAAAAAAAACAATGTTTCATGTCAACTCTCACTTTTTCTCTCTCAACTTCTAGTATTTTCGGAAGTTGAGAAAACCAGAAGTTGATCAACTCGAGAGTTGAGAATCGAAAGTTGAAACTGTCAACTTTGAGTGAAGAAAAACAAAATCACAAGTTGAGAATAAAAATCCTAAAGTTGAGGTCAACTTCTAGTGAAGAAAACGGCCCTAAATCTTACTAGGACTCAAGAGTTAAGGAATAAACCACTGAACAATTTTTTTTTATATTTAAAATTTTTAAAGCTTTTGTGATAATCTCATCCTCATCTCGTATTATAGCTAACGTTTATGCTAGACTGAGGCACTTATTGGGAATGTCGTTTGTTAATCGATAAACGACTTTTGTCGAAAATCGGTCATCGAAAATTTAAGATATGTATATCTTAAGTTGTTCTTATATCAGATGCTATTGGCTGTGTTTTTTATACGGACTAATAAAAACAAAGTTATCCAGGGCCCGTATCGCGTAAGAGTAAAGTGATCACTCAATTAATTGATTGTCGTTTTAACAATCGCTATCTTTATATTTCTTTATTAATATGATAGAAACAGCTATAGTCAAAACTATAATCAAAAAATTGACAATCAACTATCACCTTAAGCGATTCCACCCCAGCTTTGGATACAAATTTTAACGCATCCAACGTTTTGGTACTATTATCGAATCGAACGTTGATGACACTCGCAATAAAATAAGGCCCCGAATTAATAAATGTTCATATCACAACGATTCTTATGCGTTTAAGATATTGAAAGCTTTTAAGAACTTGTTTAATAAGTTACATCAAAATCGAATAATAAAAGCTTTAATTTGTTTTGTTTATAAGAGCTGTAGGCATATTTTTATATGTACATATGTAAACGATTTTTTAAAAGATTCCAGAGATTTATGTGGTTTCCATATATCGATGCCTATTAAGATGAAAAAAAACTGTAGATTGAGAACTTGTCAGAATTTCTTTCAAATCCCAATGATTTGTATACTTTTAAAATATGTATATTTTTCAGCTTCTTCGAACATTTAGAAATTTTTTAAGATTTTTGGGTTCATCGTAACAACTTAATCAAGGAAATTGTAAGAATTTATCAGCAGTGTATTTGGAAATGTACCAAAACTTGTAAATATAACCAATTCAAGAGCTTAAACGTGATACTAAAGTAAATTTTTCTAAAAAAAAAAGAAACTTAATTTTTGATGTCAAAGTACATAAACATAACTATAAAAATTCAATTAAATATTCTATACGTTCAATATCCTTCTTATCTCCATTAAGCCATTACAATTCGACATTGAATTGAGGCAGATTCTAAAAAAAATAAACTATAATTTTAAACTAAATAAAGTTTAGGGCTTATATTTGATTTGTCACAATATTAGTCCCTAAAATTTGAATACAGACATATACCTACACATTTAATGTGACAATTATGGATGAAAACTCAACTGAGTTGAATTTCCCCTGTAAAATGGTGACATACAATAAATGCCAATAACGACGACATTTCAGCTCAACAAAACTGAAAGATTATGCGAACAATATTATTGATTAGATAAAATTACAAAAGTCGATGGGACAAGTAAATTAATGCCGAATTTTCGTAGACAACTTAACAGAGTTGATATCCATAATGGACACAAACCTAAGTCTTATAATGATTCTGTAAACGTACACCTCACTAACTCACTATATTTCTGATGGGCCCAAAATAGCAAAAAACAATACAAAATATTTTCCAAGTTTAGTCGACCATAACGACTAAAATTCTAAGTTTCCTATTTTAATATTTTCCAAAAAATTATTCCAAATCTATAAAAACAAAATGCAAAGGGGATTTATCAATTTTAAAAACAAAAATACTTTGTGACTTGTATTTTTTCCTTTTAAATAACGTTTACTCTTACATAGGACTATTTGTACTTACAAGACTTAAAATACAAAATCATACTAGAAATCGGTCAAAAAAAAAAAACAACATCAGAGGAGAAGAGTACAGAAAGTTGAAGGAGCCCAATTATATTGTATCAACTTTCCTCTGTCCACCCCTCACTCTCCTATAAATGCAAACAAAAAAATAACTTCAAGTTATTTCTAAATCCATCCATCCATCCGATTCCGAACAACGCCGCACCCGCATGTGGGGGCTTAAGCAAGATTTCTGTCAAAAATTCGAATTTGTTTCAAATAAATCGATGAAAAATAAAAACACTTGATTTTTAAAAAATTTGTAAAATAAGAAAATAAATATTTATATTTTGTCTCTCTTTCTTTTTTGTTTTTTGTTTTTAATGATTTTTTGGATTTTGGTTTCAATTTTTTTTCTACAAAAACAAAACAATAAAATTAAAAATAATACAATTTTCGTAATTTTCGTTTTTTTTTTTTTTTTTGAGTAACAAAATTTCTGGTTGTTCTTTTCTCAGTAGATAAAAAAAAAATAAAATAAAAAAATAATAATAAAAATATAATATAATTAATAAGGAATCCTTAATAAAATTCGATTATCACACAACATTGCAAGAATTAAAGTTAATAGCTATTTTTTTGTTTTCTTGTAATTAAATTTAATAAGTTTATTTTATTTGTTAAAACTAGTTTGTTGGTTTTATTTTTAATAATCTTTCATTTCTTGTTGTTTTTTTTTTGTTTAATTTTAAATAAAATTTATCATTATCATTATTATTTAGAAAATGCTTGTTTTTTGTTATCTCGTTTAAGTTTGATGTTGTTGTTCTTTCTTTTATTAATGTGTTTATGTATTATACTTGGATAAAACTATTTTTGTATGTATACATAAATAATTTCTTTTATTTTATTATATAAAGGTATATATGTAAGTCTTCTTTAAAGCTTTGTTTTGTTTTTTTTTCATTATTTTCCAAATATTCGATCTCCTTTATTTTGCTATACACAAAGTTTTCATTTTTTTTTTGATTAATACAAAATTTAATTTTATACATAGAATTGTCGTTTTTTTTTAAATAAAATTTAAACACAATCTACTGGATACATTTTGAATTAATTAAAAAAAGGAAGAAAAATTAAGAAAAATACTATAATTTATTTGTTAAAGTGATGAGAAGTATAAAATATTTTCAAAAAGCGCTGCTTTTATTCAAAATGTTAGTTTTAAGTTAAAAAAGAAAAATGTTTTTGGGATGTTTATTTTTTACAAAATAAAATAAATAAACAATAAACATTGAAGTGCATATAACAGAGCTTGACTTGATTAACAAAATAAATAACTTAACAATTTAGATCAACATATTATTTGTATGTTTTGTTGTTATAACAGGCAAGTTTTATGAAACATAAATTTAAGACAAAAATTAAATTTTTTTTATAAACTTTGTCGATGTTTTTTGTTGCTAAGTCAGAATGTATTTTTTTTTTTTTGGAGAGCATCTAATTATATATATCGTGTCCAACATGCTGATTTTGTTTGCCTCTAATTTAATATTAATACAAAAAATAACTCTCTCCAAATGTATGTATTTTTGTTGTCAAACAAAAAGTTAAAAAAAAAATAAAATATACAATTGTTGATCGGGAGAAGGAGGAGTTGTTGTTTTTTGTTGAATGTGTTGTTTTTGGTGTTGTTCTTGATGTTTCAAAGGCATTTTATGGTTGTTTTTAAACAAATTAAGTTTTTTTTAAGTTACTAAGTTTTAATAGTTTAAAAAAAAAGTTTATCACCTCGGTGTGAAGGAACATATTGATATATTTGGATCACATTGTTGTTGTTCAGCATGTTGTTATTCAATCAGCATGTTGTTGTTCAACCACCCTTAATTTGTTGTTGAAATTTGCATTCTTTGTGATTTGTTTGTGGACTGTGGATTCCATTGTAGATGAAAAACAAAAACTGTGCTTCTCAAATGGTGTTGTCTTAACTGATTTTCTTCTGTTGTTGTTTTTGTTCTTGTTAAAGATGGGTTTGATTAAGTTGTTGAGGTATTTTTTTTTGTTATTAAATTACCGTTAATTATTTTGGCAGTTGTTATTACGAGTTGTTGTATTTCTAAGCCAAAGTTTTGTTAATATTTAAAATTGTCTTGTTGTTTAAATTATGTCCCGTATTTTTTTTGTTGCACATTCTTTGTTTATAGATTTGTTTTTTTTTTTTGTTTTGTTAAAATCACATTATCTGTTGTTATTGCATTTTAAGTTCAAGTTAACATTAAACTTGCTTAGTTGTTCATTTATATTTTTATCACACTTCATTTCGTTATACACAAATTCTTTTTTAATATTTTCTTTAGTATTTTTTATTTTTTGTATTTAACTTAAATTAATTTAAGTTTGGTTGGTGGGTGGATATACAAAAAATTTAGTTCAATTTTTGTTTTTGTTTTTTTTTTTACAAATAAAAGAATGAAATAAGACTAATAAAAATCAATTTATAAGAAGAAAAGAAAAAACGATGTAACGAAGAATAAAGAAGAAATTTTTGTACACAAATCTTCTTGAATAACAATAAAAATTATTTATGTATTTTTTTATATTATTAAGAGTTTTTTGTTGTTGTTGTTTGTTTATTAATTTAAGGTACTACAAATTTATTACAATTATTTGTTTTAATTGTAATTTATTCTCAATTATTTTTCAAAGTCTATTTATATATCACGATTCAATTTGCTTGTTTTTTTTTATTTAATTATTAAGTTTAATATTAAATCACTAAAAATTTTGTTTTTAATTTTTTGTATTTTAAAAACCACAAGTTGTTGTCGCTGTTTTGTTGTTGTTATTATTTTAGTTTATTTTTGTCTCTGTCTATTGTTACTTTAATTTTAAAAAATTTGCTGCATTGTTAAAATTTGTCTGGAAAGGGGACGTGGTGGTGGGTGGTGCGGGGAGGGGAGTTGAATTGTAATATTGTTTTTGTTGTTATTATATTTTGGAGATCCATTTTAAAGCGAAAAAACTATGTTTTGCATTTTTATTTTTTTTTCTTTCTTTTGATTTGATGTTGTTTATCTATGTTATTTTCTTATTTTGAAAATTAAAAAAAAAATAAATAAAAAAAATATTCCTTGTTGTTGAACTTAAGTGTTGTTTGTTGTTTTTTTAGACATTTCTTTAATTAATTTAAATAAAAAAATGGCGGTTACGATTGCACATTGAGCAACAATTTCAAATTGTGCGTATCAAAGTCATCGAGGAGATTCCGTTTCGATGATTTGACAACAACTCCGGTTGGAACTGATGCCAGCATTGCTGGCGACGTATTAAACGCTACCATTTTAGGATCAGTGATGATCGAGTTTGTACTTAGCATAACATCCTTGCCGCCCATTGTCCAGTGTTGCGGTGGCTTTGGTAAAGCTGTTGGTGCTGGTGCATCGAAGCACTTGCTGCCAGCAAAGTGGGTTAAATTCGTTGGTATAAGGGTTGTCGGGGAGACGCCTCCGCCGCCATTGCGCTGACTTGCGACGATGGTCGTTGACGACGACAAAAGGATATGAATACCGTTGTTGTTGTTATTATGGCCACTCGAATTTCTATGATGATTGCGATTAGACTTGCGTCCGCAGCCGCCGCCACCACCGATGATTGATGCTGGCGAATTGACTGAGCCGTGGTGGCCGCCGGGACCGCCACTGCTGCCTACATGCTTCTGGTGCGAATGATGATGGTTGTTCTGGCGAAGATGTGGATTGTTGAAGAATGAATCACTGCCAGCGCCGCCGCCGGGGGACGTGAGCAAGCTATTGCCGCGATTCGACGAGTTGCCACCACCAGGTGATTGACGCTGCCAGCCACCGTGAGTTCGTGGCGAATGATTATTTTTTCGAGCGGAGAAGAATCCACCGCCGCCGCCACTGCCACCACCCATGCCGCAGCTGCCGAGACTGCTGCTCGAAGAGTTACCACCTAACGACGATGATAGACTGCTGGACGATGATCCGGACGACATTGAACCGGGTGAGGTGCTTAAATTTGTACTGCTGGCAATACTGTTGGAATGATTTATTGTTGTTGATGATGATGATGAAGATGATGTTGTACTGCTGCTACTGCTACTTCCGCCATATCTTATCGACATTTTATTACTGCTATTATTGTGCGAGTATGTCATCTTGTCAGCTTTTTTTATTTGTTTTTACTTTAATTTGTTTATTATTGTTGTTTTCTTTGCAGATTGATTTTATATTTTATTTATTTTATACAGTTCTTTGTATTTTTAAAATTACTTAACTTTATATATCACACACAGTAATTAAAATCAACGAAAAAATACTAAATTCCATTAAGAGTTTTTGTTTTTTTTTTTTAAATATTATTTCTCTGGGTTTTGCTCTTTTTTTGTTTTTTCTTAATGTTTTTTGTTCACAACTGCCTCTATATATATAGATATATATAAATATTTATATTTTTATATATATTTATTTGTTTTTATGTATATATGGTAATCAGTCTGTCGATTTGTTTTTTTCTTTTATAATTATTTTTATTATTAATATTTTGGTTAACAATTTTTTTCTGCATCGATGGTCCTTTGGTGAGACGGAAGAAATAAGAAAAAAAAAAAAGAAAAAGGGATATTGTAAATATTTAATTTGTTTTTGTTGTTGCTGTTAAGCTGGATAAAAAAAATGAAGTCGTTTTGTATAAGCAGTGAGTGATTTTCATTAGGTTTATAATAATTTTGCAATGAATATTTTTTTTTTAAATATATTTTGGTTTTATTATATTTAATGTTGTTGGTGAGCCGTTCTAGAGTTTCTGGTTAAACTTATTTTTCACAATGACTCCTGAAACACACTACTTTCAGACGAATACCAATTTAAATCATAAAATTATGTTTTTGCATGACGAAAATGCTACAAAAGAGCTATGAAACTCTTTTTTTCAGTCAGTACGCTAAGTAGTAATAGAAAGACGAGTTGTTGGATATAACTGCGAATCTGACCACTTTCATTAAAACATGACCAACTTTGCGTTAAAATTGTCTAAAATAAAATAAAAATTAGAAGTGATAAGTCACAATCTAAGCTATTTAAAATCGCTCAATGCAAGTGCATCATTACTCCGCATTACACCGCAGTCGTAATGAGATATATTTCGTTCTAAAGGCAAATGATTCTACAAAAACTTTTCCACAATATAAAACGCAATGTAATAAAGGATGTTTTTTATGAAAGTCATAGGGCTGGTTCCATTAAAAGACTAACTTTTAATTGATACCATATTTATTGATGTTGCAAGATATGTACATACATGTATATTTAGTGAAAATTGTATCGCGAAAAATGCCTTTTTTAACCAAAGCAACATCTTAAAGCTTGCTTGATCAGCACTTTTGTAAATGTTTTGACTAAGGATATCGGATATTGGTTGGTTAACTCTTGTATGTATAATCCGTAACTATAACTATTTAAGACTTACTTCTATGTACCTACGGACTATCTACACAGCCAGGAAATTAAAAATTTAAGGTGTATTCAATTTGAGAAAAGAGGAACTCAGAACTGAAGCAACAAAGCAACAACCTAGGTTTTCTATTTTACTAAACACCTGCGACTAGTAAAGGTTTTTTTCCATTTCGAGCTTATGTTGTTTTGATGACATGTGACAATAATGTTGTTTATTATTCATTTACTGATGCCAAATCACCATGGCAAGTTACACGATTGAACAGAACGTACAAATGATACCTAATATCCTTTTTTTTTTATTAAATGAGTGTTTGTTAATGTAAATGTTGCGAAAATTGCGCCCATTTTACGGTTGACATGGTGGCCCTTTACGGTCGGCACTTTAACATTTAGTGGTGAAATTTGAGATCACCGGTTCGGTAATCAATCAGCCAATGCAATGCAAGATCGGGCGAGAACGTCAAGTGGTGAACAGCAGTCGATTCCTCGGCGTACACAAGAGCTCGACCTTTCGCAGATTTTAACTTGACCAATTTTGCGTCGGGACTGAGCCTTACACTCGTGCAAGATCTAACTAACCCAGTAACTAAATGTTCTTGACCATCGACAACGGCGTTTGTTGCTTGACTGGCATGCAGAGTTTTGGAAGTGGACACGAGTTTGAATTTTAGCCGAGAAATCATCTTTAGCGAGGAGGCCCATTTTTGGAAGAATGGCTGTGTTAACAAGCAAAATTGCCATATAAGGAACTTCACCAACGCACACGTATTTTATCATGAGAAAATGGATAAGGGAAAAGTTACCGTTTAGTGTGGATTTTTAGCCGGCGCACCATACTTTTTTCGAAAATGAAAAATCTCGTGAGGCGGTCACCGTAAATAGCGAGCGCTACAGAACGATGATAACCAATTTTGTATGGCTTAAATATATACCGAGACAACGTGTTGTTCCAGCAGGACAGCGGCATGTGCCACAAAGCGGAATCCAGGATTCACATTTTTAGTATTTATTGATGCCTATGAAGTTTGCATTTCTAACACAGTAAGAGAACACTTTCAAGACCGTTATTAAACAATTTCAATTAAAATAAAAAATAAAAAAAGAATAAGAAACAAAGTTCAGATATGTATATGTATTATCATAATCTTTACATTTTAGATTCTTGTAGGTACATACAATTATGAATGCAGTTCCATATTAAATGAGTTTGCTTGATAAAATAGATGTGGGAAAGGGAGAGTTGCAAAGAAGCTCATACTTAAACTGATGTGTGTCATTTAGTTCTCAGTTTGCGAAGTGAGTTTCAAAGACATATTGCAGAGTACTGTGGAAGAATTAAGCAAGTCGATCTGTTAGATATCGAAAACTGAATGCATGAACGGTTTAATGGTAAGGTTAATTTCCCACAAAGATCAAGCGA